>CM036630.1:4961032-6201290 GCA_020746105.1 Trogon surrucura | reverse complement strand
TCATGTAGTCCCAACCCCTCTGGAACAGGCAGGGACACCTCCCACCAGACCAGGTTGCTCAAAGCCCCATCCAACCCGGCCTTGACACTGCCAGGGTAGGGGCATCCGCAGCTTCCCTGGACAACCTGTGGCGGTGTTTCACCACCCTCACAGTGAAGAACTTCTTCCTGATATCTAATCTAAATCTGCCCTGCTCTATTTTAAAACCATTACCGCTCGTCCTGTTGCTACACGCCCTTGTAAACAGTCCCTCCTCAGCTTTCCTGTAGCACCCTCAGGTACCAGGAGGCTGCTACAAAGTCTCTCTAGAGCCTTCCCCAGGCTGAACAGACCCAACTGTCTCAACCTGTCATTAGGGGAGGTTCTTCAGCCCCCTGAGCATCTTTGTGGCCTGCTCTGAATCCACTGCAACAGATCCAGGTCCTTCTTATGTCAGGGACCCAGAGCTGGACACAGAACTGCAGGTGGGGTCTCACAAGAGTAGGGGGGCAGAATCACCTCCCTTGACCTGCTGACCACAAATCTTCTGATGCATTGCCAGGATGTAGTCGACTTTCTGGGTTGCGAGTGCACATTGCTGGGTCACATTTAGTTTTTCATCCACCAGATCCTTCTCTGCAGGGCTGCTCTCAATCCACCCATCACCCAGCCTGTATTTGTGCTTGGGATTGGCTGGGCAGTGTTACCCTGGCCAAGTTTTCCAGGGCGTTGACCTCACCTGGGTGCACAGTGTCCTCCTCCTTGGGCTCAGCCTCAGTGCAGGGTACTCAAGCTGGCCAGCGCCGGCGTCCCCGTGTTGCCTGTGGTTTGTGTTGACTGTATTGACTGAATTAATTACAGCTGAGCTTCAATATTGAAATTACTCAGAACTCCAGATAGCCAAGCTGAATCAATTAGTTTATTAGTGAGAGCCAAAGCCAGCCGAACAGAGAAGGGACATTGCACCCTTCATCAGGGATCGGCCCCGCGATGAGCATTTAGAGCAACCTCTGTGGTTTTGCCTAGCCCCGTATCTTTGTTTTAGCACTAATTACCTCGAACCCAGCAAGTAAAGAAAGGGAAGCCTCAGTGTCTGTGATTCACACGTGATATTTCTAAGCCCCAAACAGGGAAATGAATAGCAGCAATAAAAATATATCACTACCTAATATGAAGATGGAGGGGTCAGGTTAACATCTGGATAAGTGTTGTTGGAATGTTTCATCAAGCATCCTGGGGTTTCAATCAAGGAAAGATTCTCTAACATGAAAAAGCGATATTAACGTGTGGATGAGGTGCTCAGGGACGTGGTTTAGTGGTGGACCTGGCATTGCCGTGTTAACAGTCGGACTCAATGGTCTAGAAGGTCTTTTCCAATCTGAATGATTCTATGATTCCTCTTGCTTGCTGCATGACCATGTCATTGGGAATTCAATGACTATTGTCAATTCTCTTCAACTCTGGGCATGTCTCTGCCAGGATATGTATCAGGCAAAAATTTGGCTCTGCTGGCAGTGTCCTTGGTGCACAGCCCATAGACAGTTCAAAACCATGGGCTTTAAAATTGTCACCTTTTCACCATCGTTGCTCTAGGTGTAGAAACCGAAGAACCTGTGCACGTGCAAGCGTCTGGCTGAGTTGTTCTGGGTTTTTTTGCTGGAGAAGCACCTGGATGGCTGGCTTTGCTGGGGTGTACCTGGCTCCTCACAGGTGGCAGGGATGGCATTGCTATAGCAATTGTCACCTGGGAAACAGAGAGGTATAGAAATGCCAGAGCAGTGGTGTTCTCACACATTTCTTGAGTAGGTTGGCTCGGTTCTGCATCCAGCCCTGGCATAGAAACCCAGAGTAGAGCCCAAAAGTAGGAACATCTCCATACCCCATCCTTGCTGTTGGCCACGGCATGTGGATGGCACAAGCCACCCTGCAGCAGATAGCCACCATGGCCCATCAGGTGTCTCTTGTAGGTGCAGAAGAGACTCGAGACCAGATGGGATGGGCTTTGCCTGAGGGAAAAGATCCCAAAAGGGAGAAAGCTGAGCTCCATTGAGATCAAGACTTCAACTCCGTTCCAAGCAGAGCCTCCTGCTCTGGACCAAAAAGCCTCCTTTCTCCTCCTGAAATATCCAGGAGCAGATATTTCCCAACCTGCACAGGATTAGCTCCTAAACTGTCAACATGTGTCTCACTTAAATAAGATCTTCACAGGGATGCTCTTTCGATCCTTGCAGTTTTTATTTATTTAGTTGGTTTAGTTTAAGATTAATCAGAAGTGGGGAAAGAGCCAGAGACACACAAAAGAGGCTCTAAATAATTCTGAGTGATTGAGAGCACCATGATTAATGGGATCTGCTGATGCCATTCAGGTGGAAGCAGCCTTCCAAAAAATAGATTTATGTTAAATGGAAAAATACAATAATGTCATTCACAACAGGAGAAAACATGGGGTGGAAGAACCTGTCTTGAACGGGCATCACGTATAATACAGGCTCACAATGAACAAAACTTAACTTCTCTAAGCTATGTGTGTCCTGATTCTAAATTCATTCATTATATTTGATTATCTTCAGTCTTCCCCAAGTGTAATATATTATTTCTTACAGAATTCACTATGCTTTATATCAGGCATGGTTTAATATTTCATACAGTTCATTAAATAACACATTCGGTTCAGCTCACAATGCCTTATTCATAATCCCATATACATCCCTGAGAAACAAAAAAAAAAAATATAAATTGATGTATGGGGAAATGGAAGAGTGAAACGAAAATGGTTCTGTAAAAGCACCCTCTGCAACCCCAGCAATTAACTGAGCTTTGCAAAAGAAGGAAAGAAGATAGTCCTGTGTCCCTGGCTGCTAGATTGGTGGGAGAGACAGCAGAGAGAAGCGTGGCTGCAGGGCGTGATGGCTCGGAAGAAGTCAAAGGTTTTGGGTTTGGCCCAGTCATGCCCCAGGCATGAATTAGAGAGCTGCTTCTCGTCTCGTGCTGACCTCCCAGATTTGATTAAAGCTGTAAATAAGTATTTCCCTCTCACTGGAAGAAAGCTCGGAAGATGGTGAACTGTTTCCAAGCTTGCTCTGGGGATGTGGACAGCGAAGGCCTTTTACAGGGTCTGAGTGGATTTAGGAGCCTGGTTTTACTTTGGGATACCCAATGAACTGAGCTGGGTGAGCTGTACCACTGCAAGGCCATCATCAACCCACTTCCATGAAGTTCAGCTGGAGGACAGCTCGTCTGCAGCTTCACACGGGGAGCGTGGCACAGCCCCCCTGGGCAAAGCGGGGTGCTCAGGCGAGAGGCGGACCAGCGGCTCCACTGATGCAAGATGTTGCTCGGCGGTCTGCTCTCCAAAGCTCATGTGTGGGCCAGTCTGAAAGAGCAAAGCAAAATTCAAAGGCTTTCTAGCAAACTTCTATGCAGTGAGTAGCATCTTCTAAAGTCAGTATAGGACTTTGGCAGGAGGAGACCAAGGGGAAATAATTCATCCCAAGCACAAGAAACTTGTTTTGGCAGGAAGTTAGAGACATCCAGCAGTGGGTGGAAATTCCTTCCCTGCTCCAGAACACGGAAAAGTACTGCAAATATCTTCAAGGAGGGTGAATCTATTCACTGCAAGGACGCTCTGTCTGATGGGCGAAGGCTATTGTGCAGCGGAGTCTATTATTTCTTCATGTGATTAAAATTAATAATTTATATGGGGACAAAGTGACTTCCTCATAATTTCTTGTGAGCCGCGATTCCTCTTCAGCCGCACTGGGGATGCCGGAGGAGACCCAAGGAAGAAATAATGGGAATGGATGAAGATGCTTCTGCAAAGGGCAGAGCGAGCAGCCCTTGTCCTCGTGCTCTGCTGCCCCGTGAACGTCTGAGCTCCGTGCTGGGAGCAGACAGTCGCCCTGGCAATAAATATTCCTAGCTAGACCATGCATGCCAAATGAAGAGATACGTTATATCCGGTCCTCAAGAGCTGCAAATACCATCCGCTGTTCCCTAACAGGATTGTTCTGTCCTTGGTCAGAAGGACCTGAGCTTAGAAAGAAGGACCTCAGGGGATGCATCACTCAAAGGCCAGCAGCACATCAGCCCAGGACTGTCTGTGCCACTGATCAGAGAATGTTCTCGGGCATGTTTCTGCACTCCCAAATATCTTTGGTTTTTTTTCTTTTCCTCCAAAGCCTGCTTTCTTTACCTATGCACAGGCTGTTGAGGCAAGGTTCAGTATGTCACACCCTGCAGAAGGAGAGCCTGACTCTGCAGAGGGCCCTGCTTCAAGCTCCCCTGCAATCCTTCCCGATGGCAACACAGCAACCTACCAGCAGCAGAGAAATCAAATTCCTGCAAAAATGCTGGGCTGGAGCTGTTTGCTTATATATGTGTTCATGCTCAATATTGTTTCTCCCTCTGCAAAAGGAACCTGGTGATGTAGAAATAGTCAGAAGTGGCTGTATTTAGACATCAGAACCTGTCTGCAAAAAGCGTGCCAGCCCTGCAGGTAGAAGGGCAGAGACAACACCATGCGACGGAGCCGACCTGTTGCAGATGACTGTCAGCAGAAGTAACAGTTTGGTTAACATCTCCCTGGCCCGAGCCTGCTCCTTGCTCCCACTCTGGTGCTCCATCTGCCGCAGCTTCGCTCCGTGCAAACGCGTTCCCATGAGCAGCGGCTCTCCGGGGCGACAGAAGGAGTCCTGGCTGCAGCGACACCATGCAGGTGATGCTCCTCGCCCCTGCCACCCTGGCTGGTGACAAGTCCCCACAAGACATCCTACGTGTCCTTGTCCTCATTAGTGCTGCTTCACACAAGTGTTGCCTTGCTCTTGTCATCCCACCTTTCTGCATCTTTCCCTCCCTTTTCAACCATCCGTTGCCCTGATTCAAGATGCCGGAAGGTGGTTGGTGTTGGGTCTCATCCGTCCCCTATATAAAGATGGAAACTTCCTCGCTGTGTCTGGCATTCCCACGAGTTAGGGTTGGGAAGAGGAACTTGAACTTGAGCATTTGAAATGATGGTGGATGGGTTTAGCTCCAACCTCTCTTGCTTTTTTTTTATTTTTTTAGTTCCTTTCCAGTGCAATAACCCTGCCCCCATCAGTGGGACGCATTTTCTGCCTTTTTTCCTTTTCCTCCTCCCACCAGATTAGCTAGCACAGAAGAATTACAAGAACAGAAGGTGAAGCTAGATCTTCCTCCTTTATTTTTGTTTTATTTTTTTTGGCATCCACCCCTTTCTCTTTTGCCAAGCTACTCCAGTTCCTCTTCCCCAGTGCCCACGCTGCCTGCCCACCATGGGGGACACGTGGTGTCCATGGAGCATGAGGCCATGAGTGGTGGCCATCAGCAATTCCGCTGCAAGAGGAGAGGGTGGCAGAATTACCAACACAAAACCCAGAGGGAGCACCTGCGTGGGCTTGAATCACCCTCTGATGAGGAGCTACTGAGTCAGGGGCTGAGCCGGGACCACCAGACACGGGTGGGAAAGGCTTGTCGTCATGCGTGGAAGACCATGATAGAGCTCCAGGCTTGGAGCTCCCCACCTGCTTCCTCATTCCCCACCCAAAAGCCATTCAGCATGTTTAATCGTCCTTCCCACATTTCTGCATAGTCTGACCAGCTCTGCTACATGCCTTTTTACCTGTGTGGAGTTCAACATGTAGGTGCACGGGGGATTTATACAGCAACGGTGTGATTTTCTCTGTTTTGTTCTCTGTTCCTCTCTGAGTAATCCCTAACATTCAAAACGCTTCCCCCCCAATCTCTGCTGAGCAATGAGCTGATGTTTTCAGAGAATTATCTATTATAAACCTGAGATCTTGTTCCCGAGAGTTAATATTCTGCTCAGAGCCCATCATTTTGTTTCTGAAGTTGGGAATGGTTTCTCCCACGTGCACTGTTATTTATCCAGAATTTCTCCTGTCATTTTCTTGGCCAGTCACTCATCCCAAGGTCCTTCTGCAGTTCCTCACAGCCAGCTCTTGTCCTTAATATCCTAAATAATTCGGGAGCATCAACGAAAGCTGTCATTTCACTTTTCTCTCCCTTCCCCTCCTCAAGTAAGCCTCCACATAGCATCTAGGAGAAATTTTGGGGAAACCAGTGGACCCACAGCAAAACTGCAATCCATGGAAAGGGATGGGAGAGAAGAGCCCCTGCAGCTGCCCGTGGTCTCGGTAGATGTCAATTATCTGGGAGCAATGGGGACAGGCTCCAGATATCTGAGGGGACAATTTGTTTTGATGCATTGCCCCCAAGATTTATCAGGAAATGGGATGGAAGGGCCTTTAATGACCATAAGGAACTAAAAGTTCTGGGGGAGGAATGGCCAAGGTTTTCCTGCATGAGCAGATGCTCAGCAGAATCGATACTCTCCAGGGAATTGTTCCAGAAGGTGGATGGAATAAAGTGATTCACAGTATTCAAAAAAATAAAATAAAAAGAGAGACATCAGAGCTCCTGGAAGCTGTTCAGTTGGCATCACAAGGTCTGCGAATAACAGACGCCCAAGGGAACTAGTGTTTTAAGCCAAAGCAATTTGGGAAACAGGACAGGCTTGCGGGGAAAAAACCCACAGTGCCAGATTTTGGATTATGCTGCACATCAGTGCTAAAAAAGACGACACACATGTTGCGAATGTACAGCCGAGGAGCACATTTTATAAGCATATTCCTAATGTGGCACATTGTCTGCTGGTTCTTCTTATTGATAATGCCTAACTATAGCTTCTTTAGCTCTGCCTCCTGCTCTTCCCCGTTTGACTGTGGGATTTAACAGTCCAGTGCAACCAGGAGATCCAAGTTCTGTTCAACAGCTTAAAAAAATTTCCAGGTGCACATGTTGGCTATTTTGAGGGTTTGTCTGGAACTTGCAAGGCTTACAGTGCAGAGCAGTTGTGCCCAGGGTGGGGTGAACCCATTCCTTTCCTATACCGGCATCCAAAAGGGAGGGCTAGGGAAGCAGCTTCCACCCAAGTAGCCTAGGCATCAGCTTTCTGTGATCAATAAGGCTTGTGTGGCGAGAATAGCAGGATTCAATCCATCCAGGAGTACTTCTCTTAAAAATGTCAGATAACACTTTGAGCCCCTACAGAGCCAGGAGTGTGTGTTTTCCCTTTCCAAACCTAAATCAAACCTCTCTGTTCCCCTTTATCCTCACTAATAAGCCCAGAGGAATCACCAGCAACCTGGTGATAAACCACTTTTTCTCTGTGAGGGAAGGAAGGAAGAAATGTTCTTCCTCTTCAGCTCTCCCCAAATCCGGCCTCTGTGCTCACTGCATTTCAATCTATGTAAAATGGTGAGGAGCACGTCACTGCTTCAACATCCTCTTTGGCAGGGCTGTCAGAGCCACCCTGGACAAAAAGTTGGGAAGGTTGGTACATCTGGCCATCCCTTAGTGTTGCATCTGCAGGGAAGGGAAGCAGCACAGAGTGATATTGACACCCGCTGGTGTGTCCCGGGATCCTTTGTGACTGTGTTGGTGTTATTCGAGTGCTATATTTTTTCCCATGGCTGATAATGTCCTTAGTGACTTCTCCGTATCTGACCCCAGTTCTACCTGAAACTCATAAAAATTGATTTTACTGAAGTTTTTCAGGAGGTTTATCAGGTTGATTAAACAACTCAACAACTCCATCCGCATCTGAAATTGATGTCCCAGCCCTGGGGGACCTTGGACATCACTGCCTGAAACGCCGACAGTCAGTCACCGCGATCTAGCCCTGGAGAAGGCTGCTCAGCTTCGCTGACGAGCTGCCCACAGCCAGGTCTTGCTGCAAACCGCTCCTTTGGGGGTTCCCAGCATAATTGCTGCTGGTTATGTCCTCATGTTATCGATACAGCTGGTTCTTGTAGCTCATGAGGTGTTTCTCCTGGTGCTTCCACACATGAACATCTCCTGTCCACATTCACAGCAGTCCCCATCTGATACGGGTGTCTGCAGCGTCACAGACCCTGATGTCTGTCAGTGTCAGCCTTGAAGGGCAAAAAAAACCCAGGTATCTCTGCATCCAGATCTTTCCACTTGGACATGCTGGCTGATTTGCAGACTAAACCAGAGGGTATTGCTGGTTCTGGTCCCTAAGAGCTGATGCATGAGCCGTTGGTAGTGGGGAGGTGAGAGCACCCCAAGGAGCAGCTCTTTGGTGGCCGTGGGGAAAGCTTTGCAGGTAGGATGATGAGGTTTTGTGGGGGCTGGCCTGGCCATGTGCTGTGGGGTTCCCATGTGATGAGGAGGAAAGGTGCCTTGGGGGGATGGAGCAGAGCAAAGGGGATGCTCCAAGCTGAGCATCCACAGTGGATGGTAAAAACACTATCAGCTTTCAGATTCTGCCCCAAACCTCTCAGTTCATCTGTTTTTCAGCACCTTACAGAAGAACCCACCTCATCTATGTAATCAGGTGCCACCTTGAGCCACCTATCTCCACGACTCTCGAGAAGCGCTGTGGGAAGGCAGCCTGGGCAGCTAACTCATCCCTCTCCCCAGCACATGCTGGGAGGGAGGAGAGGAGCTGGGTGCCAGGTGGAGGGGCAGCACGGGGGGACGGAAGCGTGGCTCCCCCCATCCCCTGACTCACAGCAGGTCCCCACGATGCCGTGGGGTTCAGCGTGACAGCTCGGCTGCCTGCGGTCGTCTATAGCAACTGAGCCACCTTGGAATGCTGTGCTGCCTGTGTGGGCTTGAAATTATGCGGTTGTTTTTGTTCCCTCTTGGGGGGAAAAAAAAAAAGACAATCTGATTTGTATGTAACTCTGAATAAATTCCTTGTTAACCTTTACAGCCATCTGGAGGGAGAGTCACTCCTCGCTGCACAGCGCACTGGGGCTGTAGGAGGGAGAGATGCTTCTGCCGGCAGATTTTGCAGGAGCTGGTGTGGAGGGTGCTGGAGGCATCACGGTGTGTGGGAGCCAAAAGCCCTGGCCCAGCCAGAGCAGAGCCAGCAGGTGTGGCATGTTAGTGTATGGAGAATCCTGGAGTCATCAGGAGCCAGCTGGTGTGTTGGTCTGCCCCATTCACTCCCAGCCCTGGGCACGAGGGAATGGGAACAGCTTCTCACTGCTTGTCTGAGGTAGGAACAGAGACGGAAAACTCCTTTCTGAGAAGCCTCGGGCTGACAACAGGCTGAATATCTCCATTTGCTGCTTGGGTGATGCTGTCCCAATGCCACCCTCCCTGTGTGCCCCTAGCCCCGTCGGAGACGTGAGCTTTGGGGTTTGCATTTGAGGGTTGAGGGTTCAGGTGTGCTCTGGGTAGTCAGAGAGTCTCTCATGTCACATGGGAAGGACTGGATCAGAGAGCTGAAGGTCCATCCGCGGTCCCCAGGAGCATGATTCAGTTTGCCAAAGATATTTCCTTCCTTCAGCTTCTCTGCTTTGGAGCAGTCCCACCAGAGCCTGCATGCAGACACTTTCTGGGCACTTCTATAGTTCCTAAAGCTTTCTTGGTTATTCACATCAGGCAAGAGGAAAAGATTACTCCTCCCTGGTGTTTTGGGGTGATGAGGGGCTGGGAGGGGAGCAGAGGACCCTATGGAGGAAAGGTGCCCATGCTGTCGCTGTGGGGGACTCTGGTACAGGGATTTCCAGGAGCTTCTCTGGGATGTACGTGTGTTGGGTTGGATTCACATCTGGCCAAAGACCTCAAAGCACTCCCCAAATCAACACAGTCAGAATAACCTCCTTTAAAGAAGACCCCCAAGGTGTGGGTCAGTGGACTGGTGAGTCTCTCATCCTTGGTGTGGTGGCTCCTTTACCCCAAAATAGCAGCTCATGCCTGGCTGCACCCCTGCTCAGTCCCCTGGCAGTGCGGGATTGACGAGTGGAGGGGAGAGGGGATGCTGGGCATCCATCTGCCTGCCAAAGGCAGCCCCATGGCAGCCTGAACAATAGGCTGAATGACAGTTCCTGCAGATGAGAAAGAGAAGGGGAAGCGCTAGCCAAGTAAACACAATGCAACTTTATTTTCTTTCTTTCTGTGCTCCTTTTAAAATTTATAAATATTTTGAAAACTTTCCAAAGGGAGGGAAAAAGCCAGCGAGTTGCACACCAGTGACTCAATGCAGTGTCACTCTGCTCATTAAGAAAGAAGGAAACCAAATCATTGCTGGAATTAATAAAAAAGAATCTCTTGGTTGACTAGGAGAGAGGGAGGAGGATGTTCTTTACACGGGTCGGATATAACAACAGCATAGCTGATTTCCAGCCATGCTGAGCTCTGTCTGAACGTCTTAATTATAAGCAGCTCAAAAAAAAGCCAATGAGAAAAGGAATTTACAACACAAAAGAAATAAATTAGATCTCGGATGCCTCTATACATATTTAATCATTGGGATGCTGATGAAGAAGAATCTTTAATATTAGCTGCCACGATCCAGCCTTGCTCGTGGAGGGTTCTGGGGTGGGCGCTGTGCCCGGCCGCCGGCTCATTTGGCCGCTGGAGAGGATGCCCCGTGGTGCGCAGCTCTTGAGGCATGGCCAGCAGCCAGAGGGGAGAGAAACCCAACCTTTGGGTCTGAGATCTCAGCTGGAACAACAGCAGGACCAGACATCTCCTTGGAGTGCTCTCCAAGCACGATGACTTGGTCTTCAGAGGGGCTGAAGGTCAGTGAGATGCTCACTAAGTCCAAGAGCGTCAAAAGCCATGCGGGCAGGGCACCTGAAAACGCTGGCTGAGCCCTCAGCCGCCGCAAAGCACAGAAGACGATTGCAACCCTCTTTCATTTTTAAGCTCATCTCACTAAGTCCTCTCTCAAGTCATTTAATTCATTTTGCCATCTTAGCTCTGATAACCACAAAGATTACTCACCTTCATCCCATGGCAGATTCTGACTCTCCTGAACCTCCTTCTCCTTTATTGATCTTCCGCAACCTCCTGGGTAACCATTTCTATATCTTCTTAAAGCTCGGTTTAGATATTATCTCCCGCTGCTTCTGTTTGTGTTTGCATATCTCATCCTCATTAATTAGGATGTCTTGTTGGACAGAGTGTAGTCTTTGGGGAGTTCCTCTGGTGATTTGTTTACAGATGTCAGGTTAGCAATAAATTGGGAGAAATAATTGACCTTTCCTGTAAGACTTTGCTAATCCTGTTTCTTCTTAACTGTTTCCAATTTTTCGCGTACTGCAATGTTTTTCTTAATCAATTGTTCAGACTGTGAGAACATTAAGGGAGACGCGATCAGGAACACGTCGAGGTGATGCAATTTTAATGATTCATCCTCTGTTTCTCATTAATTCATTGCGTTTCGTTTTTCTTCAAGTGCTGACTTTGGAAGTTTTCAAGACTTTAAATAGTTTTGAGGGTTTTTTTAAAAAGTAAAAACAAACCAAAATGAGAATTACAGTAGCCTTCCCGGTATGAGTTCTGTTGCTGTAGCAGGTTATGGGCTGGATCTGCTTGGCTGGCATGGAGCAAAGAGCTCGTCCCAGCCTCCGGGACCCGACGCCGTGCCGAAACAGATCCCAGTGAACGTGCAAGAACAGTCAGCAGAACATTTCTATTAAAAACTCTTACTTTTAAACAAGTTAATTTCCCCTATGAATCAAACCACTGTAAAGAGAATTCCCACATGGCAGGCTAAGTATAATTATGATACTCTCATTAGAAGTGCTCAGACTGAATTTTAATTTTTTTTTAGCTGAAGAGTTCAAACTTTTGAAAGTTAAACGACTTGGAAGAGATCCAGCTTTGCTTTTTTTTTTTTTTTTTAAGGGAAATTGTTCCCATGTTATATTGCATTTCAGAAATTACAAAAATGTTTCCTATTTCAGAAAACAAAACCTGGGGAAGTGGAACATTGCACTTCATGAAAAACGAAAATGTTAGGGCTTTTCCACGTCAATTATTTTAAGAGAGCGGTAACATCCTTGTTAAACCATCTGCACTGGCAGCTAATGCTGCTCCTAATACGCAACTGCAGGTCCTTACTCCTGATCCTTGACAATTAGCAAAACGACGATTAAGCATTCTGCAAGGAAATCCTTTCTCCGACTAATCCCCTAATTGGAAATTCAGAGGTTGATTTAAACCTATCAGATACAGCCGATTCACTGCAAACCTGTCTCTCCTCTGGAGACAAGCGGTCCCGGCTGCAGCGGGGGCAGATGTGCTGCGAGACGGGGCAGTGCGTCCCCCTAACCCACCTTCACGTGGGTTCTTCTGTCACGTTCCAACCGTGGCTGGACCCACGGGTTTATAAATCGCACATTCATTAGTACAAGCAGTTATCTTGTTTCACATGAACCTGTCGATTTAAGGCAACATTGCAAATGAGATGTTATCTCTGGGCTGTAATTGCCTCAGGGATGCTCTGCCTTACTGTTCAGCGGGGTGGGAGACACCAGCCTTGTCCTCTACCGGGAGCACAGGGATGGGGAGGTGTGACGAGTTTTCCAGTCCCACTGCCAGTGATTTGGGGCATCTTGGCTGCAGCTCAGCCAGGATCAGAATGATGTGTGTGCGTCTCAATCATTCAGCCCTTTTAACCCAAGTATGTCCTCTGTGTGAAATATTTAAATGAAAAGCTGAGCCGGTGCAGTAAGATGCCACATCTGCTGCTCATCAGGTGGAAGGAGGCTCTGGATGTTTCGTTTAGAATTTTAAAGTCATGTTCAGAATTTAGAAAAATAAACCCTCCCAGCATTTCAGACAGTCTCTTGCCAAAGGCACTCTTGTCCCCGTGGGTATTCAAGCAAGCCTTGGGGAGACAAGTTGGTGGCTGAGCCTTTGTCACCGGGAGGTAAATCCAGTTTTCCTGTTCTCATTCAGGAGGTTTTGGTTTACGGGTGTAATTATTTGAGCTCTCCCCTTCTCCATTCTCCCTTGTTTTTCTCTTTCTCCTCTTACTTTGAGCCATGCCCCCACCCCAGGTAGCAGTTGTGCACCCAAACCCGGGGTGTGCACCCAAAGCCGGGGCTCTGAGGGCACCTCCATGGTAGCTGTGCTCCCTCCCCGAGGGCAAAGCAGCCTCCTGGGAGATGGCAGTGGGCCTTCTGCACCAGCGGTGGTTACCTTTGTCCTAGGGAAGGCTGCTTGCCTGCTCTTTTTGTACTAGTGCTCTCCCCCTCCGCCTGAAATCGCCGTGGGCAGGGACCGGCAGGGAGAGGCATCACTGCAGGCATACTCAGAGGGACAGATGGCATCATCCTCATAGAGATTTATGCTCTGTAGGACAACAACAACAAAAAAATAGCTAACCACATTTAAAACGAAAGAGGCCGTTTCCAGGTGTCGGGATAACGGAGCGTGGACTGCACCTTTCTTCGGTTGCTCATGACTTCATCACGCCGCTCCCTCCTCCTTGCCCGCAAACAGCCCGGAGAGCTCTCCTGCTCCTCCCCACTTCGAAGCTGTGCTCCCACTCCCATCCCCAAGGATGAGTTTATTCCTCAACTAAAACCAGACTTATCTGGCTGGGAGCGGAAATACCCAAACTGATGGGGTTTGGTCAATTTTCTCTGAAGTTTAGGTTCAAAGGAACAAAAATGATTGAACTTGGGCACCAGTGAAGACTGCCGCAAGCTGTCCCTCGCCGCCTTCTGCTTCAGAGGTACAGAGCCAAAGAAAAGAGCAACAAAACCCATCCCTTTCCCCAGAGTCAATCCTCGCCCTTCCATCGTGGTGTCACAGTGAGCATCAGGTTCTCACGGGCTTCATCTGGGGGAACACAGTGGGAGCTGCCCCTCACAGATTTCGGGTTCATTCAAGGTGATTTTTATACATTTGTTGTTCATGCCTGTGTAGGGGTTACACTCTTTTCTTGTTGGTCTCTGTGGTTGTTGTGCCGTGATTATTTAGGCATATTTGAACTTCTCTGTGTGATATGAGATCTGTAACGGAGGGGAAGAATTCACGTAACTGCACAAAGCTAAGCGAAACTTAAGCTAAAATAAGTCCCTAATAATGTAACTAAAATAAACCCAAACCAACAGGATGTCTGACTGCTTTGCAGCTCGGACAGACTGCGAGTCATCCAGTCCTAGGGAAAGTCAAAGTTATAGCAAAATTTTCTTAAATAGTTTTTGCAAAAAAACTTTAAAGCCACAAGAAGTGTGTTTTAAGCTAAAGTATTTTCAAAACCAGACAAGGCCTGAAGGCTCCTGAGGCTAGTGTGGCTAATTACTGAAGATGCTTGGCAGCACCCAGCTGGCTGGGGCACAGGGCTGCACCTCTCAGGGAGGTACAGTGGCATGTTGGGCATCATTATACAAGAGGAAAAAAGCCCCGAGTAGGAGCACAGCAGAGAAGTAGATGAGTTCAAGCCCAAAAAAATGCAAATAGGAATGTGAATATTTAATTGGCAAGAGCCTTTATTCACAAGTCTGCATGATTCTTCACCAATGCATCCAAGCTCTCAGGTATACCCAGTTGTTTCCACAACTCCTTCATGGCTTTGCAGGCTCTACTCCTGTAGGATTTTTCCTGCTTGAGGACCTTAGTGCCTACTTGTCAGCCAAAAATAGAGTTTCCAGGACTGCTGAGGAGGAGGATTTTGCCTGAAGAAGGCTGTTGAGCACTGCAGGGGGAGAAGTCACTCCATCTACCCCTGGCTCCTCGGCAGAGCTGACTGGGCTGTGAGGCGGTGGAGGACCATGATCTCTGCAGAGATTTAACCGCCTGACAAATGGAGGACCTGAGTTAAGGTATCTGAGGTTAGAGCTTGTTTTATGGGATTGACCATATAATAAATCTAATACTGCTGAGCTCAGCAGCCTTCCCCAAGCAACTGCAACTAATGACTACCTCCAGAATTGATACAAGTGCAGTGCAGCACGATGTCTGCGAGGCCGTAAAAACAGAAATCTGCAGATGTAAAATCTGCAGCGAGCTGGTAGTGGGAGCCAGCTCTTTGCCAAGAACCGTTAACAGCCCTGGGAAAATTACCTGAAACTTTGGGGTGTGCACGGTCAATTAGAGAGAGAGGCAGATGGGCCATCCTGGGTGTTGTTCAAGTGAAAGGTCAGACCTGTATCACCCCAGGTCTTCCCGCCATCCTAATCGGTGTGTGGCACCAGGGCCTTTCCCAGCGTGGTGACACTGTGGTGGTCTCCACACTGTGTTTAAAGCCAGGACACCTCCAGTATCTTGAGCTGCAGCCTCCCTTTAGGATGAACAGAGACTGAGCTCAGAGCCCTTAGGGGGGAAGGCTCTTTCTTGTTGGGTTGACATGGTGCAGCTACAGTGGGCAGGAAAGGACAGCCCTGCTGAATTGCCATTGCCTTGGGAAAACAACCAAGAAAGACCAGCTCCAAGCCGTGGCTCCTCCAACCCTCTTCGCAACCTTGTTGCATGGTAAAAGCTGTGTCCCCCATTCAAAAAGCTCTGCTGTCCCAAGAACGGACCTGAGAAGACCACAGCATCTGTGTCGGCTCTGCTCTTACCCATCATGGGTGAAAGTCAAGGCTAGGTACATTGTAGCTTGAGTTTTATCCTTCTTTAAGAGCCCAGCAAAGTCTTGAGTTGACTCAGCAGTGTTTGCGGTGGATGCTGGGCAGGACCAGCTCTGTCTTCATGACACCTGTGCTCCACAGCTCCTGCTCTCCAACCAGCCCCATCTGAGAGATGATCTGAGCTTGAGCTGCTTGTGGATCTTTTGGTGATTGGAAACAAATTTATCTGGGGGTTGTGGTGGCAGTAAGAAAGGTATCAAAACCCTCCCATCTTAAGAGGTCACCAGGCCTTTGGTGGGATGTTTGTTGGGGCTGGCAAGTCCCATGAACAGTGTTGAACATGCCACATGGCAATGGGCGCTGTCTGCACCCTGTAATTGGCTTTCAATTGTTTTCCTTAGTCACTATTAGCATTTGTAGGATAACATAATGAGAAAAAATCGGGGAGATTTCTGCTCTAATCCCGTCTTCACTGCTGATCCCGTGTGTGGGTTTGGGCACTTCTCCATTGCTTCTGTTCCCGCAAGCTTGCACCCCTCTAGCAACCTGTAACATCTATGGTTTTGCAGACTAGTGATATTTCAGAAGCAATCAAACACCACGCTCCAGGGCCCAAGCTAATCTTCTCTTCCCCCTCCAGGGAGAACCTTGCACAGCTGCCACGTGCTGATGGAGACCTGCTTTTCTCAGGAGCCAGGGTGGGCCACTGCCCAAGACCGGACACTTTCCTGATAAACCAGTGCCCTCATCCAGCATGGCAGCGATCTCCTCAGCTGTAAGGTCACTGTGAGTAAGACTTGGTCAAAAAACTCCAAGTACCCCTGGGGCAGAAACAAATTATGGAAACCCAGCCACCCTCCACGCACAAGCAGAGGGCATAGCAGGGCTCCTCCCTGGCTCAGGTACAGCTTCTTCATTAAGGAAAAGCAGCTAAAACTCACATAGTATCTACCAAGATATTATGATATCTTTATCTACGTCTTGCCCTTCCTTTTCCAATATAAATTTGCTGATTTATTCAGCTTCTGAGCACTGACAATCCCGTGTGCCAGTTACTTGTATCGAAGGAGAACAAGTCCATCCAGCACTGCTAGTCCTCAGCCAGAAGCTCTGACCTCACAGAAATAAAAGAATTTGTGCTGCTTTGATTTGCGCTGTGCCTGGCTGGGAGATGCTCTCACCATCTCTCTGTGTCATGGGCAGAAATAGTAATTGGATGGTTGGCAGGAGATCATAATGCATTTCACATTTTTAATAAGCACTTGCAGGAGAAATGATCTGTTCATCTTCTCAAGTTTTCCATAGGAAACATCAAGCTGCAGAAAGCCTGCAAGCCCCTTCAGCCAAATGCCCAAGCACTAACGTGACACGGAGCAGGTCTGCATTTGCTGGTGGGTCGGAGGAACCAAACGAAAAGAACACAGGAATCGTCTGAGTACAGCATCCAGAGGCAAATACCAGAGTGACCTCATCAGCTCTTGCCCATGTGTTACTGAAGGGATGATTTGGGCAAAAGCAAGATTATACTGGGTCTGGTTTTAAGAACAGTCAGCATTAATTGTATTAACAGAATAGGTGGAAAATGTGAAGATCCCATGGTTACACTATTTTCAGGTCATGACAGCGTTGGGCCTGTGTAGTGTGTTCATTTTCCATGAGCGTGATAGGACCACTCCAGAGATGCTTTGGTTTAGCTATCAGAGAAGTACCGTGGCTTCAGAAGGTCCTTGATTACATTGACCTCCGGGTTCTCAGGGGCTTCCGTGCCGGTGGTACGCTGCTAGCATAGCTCAGCAAGCACCTAGGGACCTAGCGTGCCTTGTCATCAGGTCTCCACTTGCTGTGTGGATAAGGTCACGTACATAACAGCCCAGCTAAATGGAAACAAAACATGAGTAGAGTGTGGTGGCAAGTAGCACTTCAAAGGTCAGGTGGCCAATTTTGTTTGCTGGTGAAGTCTCAGTATCTATTTACCCCTTTTTCTGAAACACAATAATCCTACCTCTGCAGGAGTAATGCATTAACACTGAGGGATCCAAACCTCATTTTTTTCTTCATTGCACAAATCAAGGATGACACAGAAAATGCAGAAGGAGACAAAACACTGGGCAGTGCTTATGACTTTGGGGCTAGTATTCTTGAAGGAGCCTCATGGAGCTGCAATGCTCTGCTATGGACATGTATCCCCTGGGGCACGCTTTAAAATGCTGGCCTTAAAACTCAGTTTGAACAAAGTGCTGCTGTTAGTACTTTCAGTAACAGCAATGAAGATTTCTATTTTTTTTTTATTGTCGTTTCATATAGGAATCTCACAGTGTGTCCCTATTGTTATTTTGAGGTCACTCCTCAGATCCAGTTGCTACAGCTGCAATAACTGAAGGGGCCAACACCAAGCGTGTTCTGCACAGCGTCAGGACGGGCTGTAGCCGTTTATAAAAAGATGCTCATATTCCCTTGATGTGGAAGCCTTGGCTGTGGCTGCTTTCAGAGGAGGAGGACTGACCTCTTGGGAAAGAGCTACAAGGCTTTGCACAGCGATTTCTCCAGCAGAGAGCTGGGAGTGTAGAGACGCACGGCAACGCCAGTGCTCCCAGTTGGCTCAGGGAGCTGACAGTAGCTTTGCAGCCTTCATCCAGCCCGGGAGTTCAGCTGGAGGGATCGGGGTGCAGCAGGAGCCACTGTTTGAACATAAACCCTCCTTCTCGTACGCTGACAATCGATGTGCGCGCCGCTCCTCTTCCAGCCCTGCAGCGATGCCCATCTGCCAGGGTGGCACGGTGCCCATGGGGCTGCCACGCCGGTGCCAGGGCTGAGGTGCCAGCTCAACGAGGGGAACAGCTTGTGCCGTGCCGAGAGCAAGCCAGCGGCTCCTCCTGTTTGCAAACAGGGCCAACTTTGGGCAACTCTGCTTCGCTGCAGCCGGGAGGGCTGGCGGGCACATACCCACCTCTGCCTGGGTCTTAACTCCTCTCGCCTCCGCACCCACGTTTCTGCACATGGGCAGCGAGCTGGGGAGGGAAAAAAACATGTCATCCACTTTTCAGATCAAGGGCAAACGATACCTTGTTTGAGCAGAGCTTCTCAGGCAGGTTTTTAGCCGAGAGCTGGCTTGTCAGATGTTCCCAGTGCTTTTCCTCACGTGTTTCCAGCTGCTAAGCTGCTCGTTCTTAGTATTTGCTTTCACCGTGAGTTTTTCATGCCTGCGAAAGGGGAAAAATAGTCCCCCGGTCGCAGAAGGTGGATTTGCTACCAGTCATACAGGCTTTGTGCTAAAAAGTGGTCTTCACCAGGAAGCAAGTATAGAAGCCACTACCTTTAGAATGAAAGCCTGGATGGGAAATTGCTGTGGCTAGAGCAGTCACCAGATCAGAAGCAGGGGCAGAGATGGGTGATGCTTTTTGGGGAAGACTTGAAGTTTCCCAGTGCGCGGATACCCTCTGCCAGACCTTTTAAGGTCCAGATAATTGGAAGGGATCCTCTTGCTGACAGTGCTCGTTCATGGCCTGGTACTCTTCACTGGCAACTGGAGATGGCAGGAGTCAGAATGAGGATTTGTTTGATGTTAGGTATCTGTCCCGAATCATTTGCAGTAATCGTGACTTCTCGGAAAGAGGTAACACTCTGCAGGCCTAACGATGTTCAGATCATAGATAGACTTAGGGAAATACTTGTCATCATGAAATCTATTTTATACAGGTACCCGTTAGCCTGGTCTTGTAGCTGAAAGGCATGAAGGATGAGTAGGAAAGCAACTGTGACTAATGGAAGCTTTTCTCAAATGTATGTAGTCATGGGAGTTAATGAAAAGAGGAGAAAGAGCTGGCTCTTGAACGCTCCATCAGGAGAAGTGAAGTGTAACGCTATGCAGAAAAAGGAGCTATCATTTTCAGATTCCTTTCCAGCAATTATTTTGTATTTTTGAGTCTCTCCGAGCTCCCAGATTAGCTCAGGAAACTGTATTTTTCTGAATATTTCCTGGAAAGAGCCCACACCGCTACAAGAAATTCTGCTCTTGCCATGCTCCTACTCTTCCTTGCAGGAGCAGCAAGTGCGGGGGAGGATTAGCTGAACTCCTGTCTAGCTGGATGCTTATCCCAAACGAACTATTTCATCACCCTAAGCCTGGCTCTCGCAGCTCTCCCTGTGATATCTGACTGCCACTCATGCAATAAGCAGCTCAGCTGCCAAATCAAGCCATCCCTATTTATTGCATTCAGGAGCGTAAGTCTGAGTGGCTTAACTTTATTGCAGTAGGAAAGTTTGCAGGAAAGGCTGAAAGCAAGCAGGGGAAAGCAAGCAGCACGACGGCACAAATAAACCCCCTCTTGGTTTATGTGAAAAGTTAGAGCTGGGTTCGTTGTTTGTGACTCTTTGTACATGCTGTACAGTGGATTTTGAGGTCTTGCAAAAAAGAACTTTCTTCCTGCTCTTCAGCCTGCGTGGCAGGTTTGAGAAATTACTTTTTCTCTATCGGTGGATTAATCAGCACCGAGGCGAGGCTCTGTGCTCAGCACACAGACCAAGCACACAGCTCACAGCCTGGGAGTCTCTCCTCTGCTCCCCGTGTCCTCTAGACCCAGACCACGTTGCTCGTATCATACTGATCATTTAGTTAGCATCTGTTTCAGACATTTAAATGGAAAATGCCTCACATGATGCATTTCTTTGATTAATGCAAAATACGTCCTGCAAATCCTGAATTCAAGCATCCCAAGTGGAGCTTTGTGGCAAACCTCCCCATACCAACAGAAGCCTGGGGAGTTCACACTTTCCCAGGCTGGAGGCAGTTTTCTCTGGTGTGGAGGGAGAGAAGCACTCATCCCACTCAGCACCCGAGCTGGGCTGTGCACCCCACAAGCCCCAAAACGCCACAGCTGCTGCCAGCCAGGGGAGCCGCAGCGCAAGCAGAGACGATGGCACATCCAAAATTTCCAGTCTGTGGCAGGGGCAACTGGAAAAGGAGCTTTCTTGAATTTGGCTCTTTTACTCCAGTTACATAAAGCTATTATCCAGCTTCAAGAGAGCTGGCCCATACCCTACTGGCTTCTGCCCCCATCTTCCCTGACAGGTAAGAGCGAAGCTGCCTGCTCCTGTCAGAGAGCAATCAATCTGCGTGCAGCAGGTGCTTAAACTATCTGCAGAGAAAAAAACAATAATCAATGAACAAATTGAGGGCTGCTGGGGGAGGCTAGGTGGTTAAGGACTGGAGGAGGGCGAGAACAGGGGCTGGAAGGGCTTTGATGGGTGCTGGAGGCTTGGGAGGATTAGGCTGGAGGGAGTGTGGGTTAGGGAAGGGCTGTGGGACGGTGCTGCGCTCTGGGATTGTTGGCTCTACATGAAGGAACCCTCTCGCTACTCCTGTGTGTAAGCCGAGCCTCTGGGCTTTCTCCATCCCTTTTATCTCCCCTTGATCCTTGTTCGAGGTCTGTAAGGCAGCGTGTTTGTAACCTGACTGCCTGGGTTGCTGGTGTGGGAGTTGGGAAACCTCCACAGGCTTTCCACCTGTTTTAATTAAGATGTTTTTTAACAGGAAATCACCTTGGGTAAAATCTAGCCCTGATAATAGTTAACGGCAGAACTTTACTGACTACAGAGGATCTAGGATTGCTCCTAATTAGTCTTTGATAAGCCTGTTATATTTTTTTTCCCTTGGCTTTCTGGCCCCAAGGGCTCACTCTGATCCTCGGCACGAGAAGATGTGTTCTGCCTTTGCTGAGGCCGCACAGCCTCGTGTCCTGTCCCTGTCCTGCTGCAAGCACAGGGTGCGAGCCTGGGAGGGGCTGGGTCTCTGCTGCCCTCCCTGAATTGCTGCCAAGGAGCCCCACGTGCCCACAGCGAAGGTGCGTGTGAGCCAGGTGGGATGTCTGTAACAACACCTGGAACCCATCCCCTTGTGTTTCTATCTTATTTGTCAAGATAGCTTTAAAATCAAGATGACTGCTGTCTGGGAGGTGAGCGGCAGCAGGAGGTGTGGCAAAGTGATGGGTGAGGTGGTGTTGGGACTCCAGCAGTGCTTGGGTTTTATATCACCTTCCTTTGCTTCCCCTTTTATAATGCTGGTGAAAGAGCCACGCTGAAAAAGGCTGGGGTTTTACTGTTGAGGGTTGGGTTTTTTTAATGCTTTTTCCTTTTTGATCAATAAGCCAGCTTTGAAACAGAGGCAGCGACTTTCCCAGCTGGTTTCTTCAGGGCTTCCCAGTGACCGTGCTAGCTCTCAGACACTTACACAGTCCTGCATTTCACACAACTGAGGCTACATCCTGGTGTATTTACCAGAAGATGTGTAAGATACTCGCTGTGTATGTTTTATATTCTCACTGCTCCATGTTTTCTAGCTTTCAGACATATTGGAGATGCCCATTGAAATCAACAGTGGCATCAACAGTGGTTTTGCTGTGGATTTCATGGTTCTGGTATTTTGGTAAAGCTCGGGGTGTGTTTGCGGGCACAGCTGAGGAACGACGTCAGGCGCTCACCCTGGGTGGGTAGCCAGCTGTTGGGTGGAACCAGGGCACCCCACAAGCATGAGGGGCACCTCCACATCTGTGGGACCACCAGGTAAATGAGTCAAATCCTAAAGGCACTGTGGGCTTGGTGCTTCCCGAAGTAAAAAAATCCATCACCTATTGTTAGCCCCTAAAATTAAGGGGGAAATCCTGCGACCTCCTTGAGGTCCAGAGCTGGTGAGCGAGACCCAGCGTTTTGGGGTTTTTTTTAAGGTTTAAACCTTCTGATATTTGAGATCCTCAGGTTTGGGGGGAGCTGGATGCTCCATACCAAATGCTGGGAGTAAGATGCTGTGCTTGTCGCCCACCCTCTCCTGTAGCAGATATTTGCACCAAGACAGGGCGGGTGCAAGTTACGTCCCATGTGAGCTGTGTTGGAGTAAATGACTCTGCAGAGACGCAAAGTGGTCACTGGCCCGTTGTCCCACTCCTTCAACAGCTGTGGCCGTCCCTGGGCCACCTCCTGTCTGGGGCTCTGTGGCTGTGGAAATGGGGTGTCAATGCCGTGGTTTGGGTGATGATGGCGCTGGTATCCAGCACAGGGGGATGAACTTGAAGAGCTGGCTGTTGCCTGGAGCCGTCGGTTTTTCCCAATGATGCTGATGCCCGGCTACAGCCTGCCCAGCAGCACAACCAGCAGATTTATAGTGACCAGTAATAAATGTTTTGGTAAAATGCCGGAGTGAGCCTTGAGGACGTTTCAGCCCGTTCCCCTCGGGAGATGTTCAGCAGGCTGTTTGCTCAGGCAGCAGTTGATGCTGTGTTGGCCTGGCTAAACAAACAGCTGAATCCAGTCCAGACCTCCTTCACAAAACCATCCATCTCCTCTTTTTTTTTTTTTTTTCTATTTAAAAAAAGAAATCTCTGCATTTTCTCCATGCACTGTGGCAACATTCACGCATCTTGGGGTGGGCAGGCTGCAGCCGGGCTCCAGATGCGTGGTGGGGGAACATCTAAAGCAAGACTTTGCCTGCTGACCTCAGGGCAGGGTGAGGGAGTGGGCAAAGGGGTTGGTGACTTTGGGAGAGGCCATAATGAAGTGAGAAAAAGTTTATTTTCGAGTGTCTTGTTGAATTTTTAGGGTTTGAACGAGGGCTCTCCCTGAAGCAAGCAGGGACATCAGAGGCATCTTTAAAAGGGGAGAAATAGATGCTACCTGCTGTTACACTTAAGAGAAAAAGTGATGGATCCCAAAGACTTCTAATGCTCGCTCTGGCCACTTTAAAGCCTCTGAGATGGCAATGTCATTAACTGCACAGCAGGACAAGCATTATCTCTGCCTTCCAGCTTCCCCAGTTGAGTCATCCAAAACCACAGAAGCACGAGGAGATGGTCCCAGGTGGGTGATTTGGTTGCTGATCACTGTGGCAGGAGACAGTGGGCACAGCTGGCCCAGACACACGGCTGTCCTCGTCCTGCTCCCATTGCCAGCCCAGAGCATGAGCGATGCTAACGCTCTGTAGTCACAAGAATTATTTCTGCATTTCTCCATATTCAAAAGCATTTCAAAGTTTTTCAGCTGCAAATCATCGTCATATTAAGAATTGTTTTTCATCAGTACTTTCAGAGTCTGTTTTGGAGGCTTACAGCATCTAAACCAACTGGCTGCCTGGGAGAACGTACCCTGCGGTTCTGGGATCTGGTGTGCAGGGGTACAGTAAATATTTAAAGCCATCAGACTGAGGTTTCCAAAGGACTCTAAAGAGATTGATTTCCCCAACCCCCCTGCGGCTGCAAATGGAGGTTTCGTGCCAGATTCCTTTCAGGCAGCGTTTCCCAGAAAGTCTAAATGTAGATCTCGGATGTACTTGACGAAGCCGGGACTCGCAGTTCCCCTGTCAGCCGCCGTGCCGAGATCCCTCTCCTCCTTAGCGGGAGCTGAAGCACATGGGCTGCTACCAGCGACATGCTGTTCTGCTCCGACACGCCATGCTGGAGTTTTCCCTGCGACGCAGGATGTCTGACCGTGATGATTTTTCCTGTTGGCTCCCTCTGTGCATCCTCCATCTCCTTTTTTTTTTTTTCTTCCCACTGACAGTAAAATCTGGTGTCTCCAGCCAAGCTCTGGGATCTGGGGTAGGAGGAGGCTCCGGTTCCATTTGGCAGGCTCACGGGAGGCTCGGGCTGGGGGGATGTGCTTGGCAGTCAGGATTACACAGCGCAGTGGGGGAGCTCTCCTTGAGAGCCCCCACCTCCGGGCACAGCACCAAGGTGCGTGGAACACCCCGACCAGCGCAACGCCAAGGCTCAGCTTTGCTCCCAGCCCGTGGTCTTTCCCTGCAGATTCAACCCCCATGTTCACACCCCCGTGACTGCCCACAAATCCACATGCACCAGGGTGATGTGGTGGAGGAGGGGTCTCGCTGCTGCCTTTCAGAGCCACTTGGCAAGGCTGCACCTTGGGTGGTGGCACCAGGAGCTTGTGCCCTTGCTGCCGAGGATCCCTCTCTCCTCACCTGGGGATGTTCCCAGGCTTTATGTGATGGCTGGTACCTCCCACACGGTCTGTCTGTCCAGCTCCCCCCAGCCCCCCCGCTGGCAGGTCTCTAGCAAGGGAGTGGTCTCTGATAAGAATTGGTAACTGGGCAGATTATGCACTGGGCAGGGATTTGGGGAATTTATGTGTTTTTTCCTACTTGAGCACTAGCCTGGTACCTGCATTACTGCCAGTATCTCCTTCCTGCTCTGGTTTGTCACATCCTTAAGTGTCCCTGCCCAGATAATTTGTGGTTTTCCAGGGCTGGATGTTAACATTAGTGAGGAAGGACCTGATGTTGAGGAGCTCATCAGTCTTCTTAAGCACATGCAGTGGATGAGGACCAGGACAGACACCCAGGAGCATCCCTGCCCACCCATCCTCTTCTCACCAGTCGTGGTACCTACCTGGACCAGGTCACACCAGATGATCACAGCACATGAACCCTGGTGTGTGGGGCAGGGGGGAGCACCAGGCACCCCTGCCCGTGTGGGGCACCCTGATCAATTCAAGGCCAGAGGGCACCATCCCCAAACTGTGTCAGGGAACATTGAAGCAGCCCTGGCTCCAGAAAAAAATCAGGCAGAATGAAAAGAAGAAACATAATGATGTCGATGCAAATTTGGGCTGAAGTGATGTGAGCAAAATCCCCAATGATATGATGCCAAGAAAAATAAAACCCAACAGAACATCAGAAAACCAAATTGCAATAAATAACATAAGGGGGATGGAGTAAAAAGAAGAAGAAAAGTACTATTAATGTGGAAGGGGCAGAAGAAAATGCAGGTGATTGGCAGACGTGAGCAGCATCAAACCAGGTGGTGCAAACCCTAAAGCCAGTCAGTCACCAGGAGAAAACCCAGAGGAGATGACAAGCAATGCAAGGCAGAGCCAGGGCAGAGCAGAGGTGGGACTGTGTGGAGGCATGACAGGCTGGGAGTCGACTTGCAAAACCCACCAGCGATTCAAGGACAGGAACAAACCCGTTTGAAGAGCAGAAGGGAAACTGCAAAGCAGAGCAATGCCATGCCAAGCTCCTGGAAATGCAGCTGTTTGAGGCAGATTTGATGCTTGGTGACAAAGAAAGCAGAGCTAGGATGAGCGCTGGCGGCAGGCTCGTGTGGCACTTTCGCCCCGGGGCTGCCAAACTGCAGCCACCCAAGGGGGCTCAGGCAGCCCATTCTGCAGATGGGGAAACTGAGTCGCGGGGAGGGCAGGCAGCACAACGTGTGCCTGCTTTCAGGTGCCCTCCTTGATGTTCTCCCAACCCTGTTGTCATTCCTGGGGAGCCAGGATAGGAGTGGGAGAATCTCTTGAAGGTCTCTGTCCCATCCCTGCCATGCTGGGCTCTCACCTAAAGCTCTGCTGGCCTCTTGCTACAGCCATAAAGCAAATTACAGAGCAAACTCTCGTTTCTGCAGTCACCCTGATAAAAAGCACCAGCAATCGCCTGGCCCAAGGTCAGGCAGCACTGGGGAGGTGGGAAGGGCAGGGTGGATGCTGGAGCGGGCTACGACTGCTCCTTCCCGCAGTGCTCGTGCCGCGCAGGCAGCCCTCCCCGGCACAAAGCCCTCGATGCTAAATTCATGCTGCACGCCTTACAATAAATGGAGCTGTGGAGACAATAGCAGCCCTGGTACATTTAGTTCATAAATAACTTTAAAATATCAGTATTGTGGAAGGGAAATCTCTGTCATTTCACTGCAGTACTTTTCCATCAACACCACACGCTGCCTGTCCCTCATTTTGGGGCCGGGCAGGGAGGGCGTACGTGGCTTCATCTTCCAACCACTTTGTCTGACCTTTTGTGTTTGGGTTTATGTTGGATTAATTCTGCTCTCTCACCCTGTAACAAGATGGGGAGCAATCCTCATCCCACCAGTGAGGGTGAATTTGTGCTTTAATGAGGCCCTAGCCTGAAGCAGCAAATATGCCAGTTTTTCCTTCTAATTTCATCAGGAAATCTTTTTCCTTGAAGGCTGAGTGACAGCATGAAAGCTGAGAAGTCACCTGGGAAGGATCTGAACCAATACACAGAAAGCCCAAGGGAAGCCTCACCAAACACTCTTGGGGGCTCAGGATCAAGAACACCCCAAAACCACCCTGTCCTAAACCCATCCCTTGTCTCTCAACCTTCTCACCACAGGGACAGACTCAAAATAGTGCTACCAAGGCCATTAGTCATGCGGGGAACGTCACCCTGCAGAGGGATTCAACCCTCCTCTGTAAATAACTCCTTCCTGCAACCTCAGTTGGAGACTTATTTATATCTGGCATAAATCGTCCCCAGCAGGAGAGTGATGGGAGGCCACGATGCTCTGAAGAACATACCAGCACAGGGGGCGTTGTCCTCTGCAGGGAGATGTGATGGGGTGGCTCTGGGCTGGAATCTACTCTGGGTCTGGGGTCTTGGGCATTGGGGTTGAGCCCACCTGGGACCAATGCTCTAAAGGAAAAGCCTCTCATGTTGCCGGGCTTCCTGGAGCTCCAAACCCAAAAGGTAGGTCCTGGGAGCTCGCAGCTCCCAGCCCTGCTCAGGGATGTGTGAGCATCCCCAGGGGTGCCTCTGGGGCCAGCACTGCCAGGTGTCCCCTACCACGTGCCCTTTAGGTGTTGCTGCTGGGGTCTCTGCTGGGGTTTGGAGTCATTACTCCATCTCAGCACCAGGAGTTTCACTCCCATGTATCCCTCGGCACCCAAATGTATTGCTCTCTAGGGTACCAAAAGAGGTATAGCTGTTACATCAGCCAGGGAGGGGTCAAGTGAGGCAGCTAGAAATTATTTTCCTTCCCTTTAAATGTTGTGCATTGAAGCTTTTCTATACGGATGCCTTCTGCAAATTAAAAAAAAAAAAAAAAATAAGCGTGAAAAAAGGAATAAATATTTAAACCCTAAGAAGCCCATTTAGCCTCTCACAAACATCTATATCCTGGAGCAGTTTCTTGGCGAGAAGAGTGGACATGTGCTAGCAAAACCCACCCGTTGTTTATACCTCCAGTGACCGAGGCACTAAGCAGCCTTCCTATCTTTTTACAGCAGCCCCTCAGCAAATCAACCTGCTCCATGGCCCATTAAAGCTTTTCATCAGCCACCTCAGTGACTCACAGCAGCCAAAACACAAACAAACACCGCCACGGCATTAGGAGGAGTCAGTGCTGGGCTTTCAGGAATGAATCCTGCTTTCAGCGGGGATGGAAGTGAGGAGGGTCCCAAGCAATGTCTCAAGCCGCTGGGTGCTGCCTCGTCTCTGCTTGTGGGGCTGAAGTTACTCCCCAAGTTCTTGCCCGGTGATGCGGGAGGGCACATCCTTTATGGAGCCGTGCTGGGACAGGGTATGGAAGGGGCTGTGGCCAGGCTGCTCCCTGCCGGCAGCAA
Source organism: Trogon surrucura (assembly GCA_020746105.1). Lineage (NCBI taxonomy): Eukaryota > Metazoa > Chordata > Aves > Trogoniformes > Trogonidae > Trogon > Trogon surrucura. The sequence continues at coordinate 6,173,571 of CM036630.1, read as the reverse complement.
ACCCCATGGAGTGGGGCTTGGGCACGTTCTGCTGAAGCCAGCTGGTAGGGATGAGGCTTGGGCAGAAGCAGGCAGTTTCACAGGGCCGCACTCCTCAGGATTTGGGATCTGCCCTTCTCCTGGTTCTTACTCCCAAGCGGAGAGCGATGGGAAGGCTCAGGCTGACAGGGATGGGACCCAGCTTGAATCTACCAAGCCTCGGCTGCTGTGGGAGTTGCAGGAGCTTGATCCTGTTTGTCTTGTGCAGCCAGGCTGGGAGAGGTGGGAGCGGCAGCGTGGCTGGTCCCCAACCCAAGCACAGCTGGAGTGGTCCCAGGTAAACCAATAAAAGCCAGCTCACACTGATGCCTTACGCTGTGATGTTTCCTGGAGCCCAGACCTTTTGCCCCAAACGAGTGGTCTAATTAAAACAAGGACCACCTCCTTGCAGCTGATCAGACCCAAGAAGGGGATGGGTGGGTTTAATCAGCCCTCTATGCTGAAGGATTAACAGCAGCAATCTTGTTTCCAGCCAGCCCCCAGATGATACAACATAATAAGACGTATAACAGCCTCTTGGAATAAAGAAAGTTATAGTTCCCACAGCAACCGTAACTCAGCCATATTACATATATATATATAAAGGTATAAATTTAACAACATATATTTTAATGCAAAATACCAGCAATGCACATGGGGACAAATAACATCAGTTGAGGGATCCATAACGTTTGGCTTTCCCCACTTCCTGCTGTTTGAATCTCACCAGCCTGGCGAGGAAGATGCAGCCATCGCAGCTGCGCACCCTCTTCCTCCTGCACCCGTGTTTTGGCAGAGGGACACACACACGGACTTGTCTGCGGGTACAGAGACCCCCAGCCATGCACCTATAGGTGGTCACCCATGTGCACACGTGTGACACGATGTATGGAAAAGCTTTACAGTGTAATCGTGCATCGCACAGGGCACCGACAAATGTGCTCGGATGAGGCAAGGATTTCTCCCGTGGCTCATCAGGCTGAATGCAGAATGAGATCCTTTCGACAGAATTCTGGTGTGTGGTGGTGTTTTTTTTTTCCCAACTATCCAGCAGAATTGCACAACAGGGATATAATTCTCTATTACATTTTATGAAATGGCTCAAACCCATGTCGTTTTAGCTCATTTCGCCAGCCGTCTCCTGGACGCCGGCAGCAAAGCATGCGCGGTGCTTTCCCCGCTTAATACCACACAGGTTGCTCCTGATGATTTCGTAGGGGATAACTGCAGCTGCAGCGACAGAAAACATCGCGTGGGCAAGCGCCAACCTGGTCGCTGCCTTTCCAGGGCACTTGTAAACAGAGGGGCCCTGCTCTGGCCCCCTGCGAATGGAGGGATGCAGCCAGGGGGACGCATCCTGCCCACACCGATGTTGCATTCTCTCCCAACCACCTGAAACCCATCCCGGCGGAAACAATTCCAGGTGGGGAAAGAGGGGGGATTAATGCCCACCATAAAGGTGCCTGAGGGGCTCTGAGTGTCAGGGTTGCAGCTGTGTGCTGGGCTCCTGCTGCTGGGGCAGGTGGGTGTTAAAGAGGTGGGAGCAGCCTCACTGGGGACCTTCTCCCTTAGCTCGGGAGATACATTTAAGCTGAGCCCCTTGCTCCTTGCTTGAGTTACAGGGTGGCTTTGCTGTGTGCCTCAGCAGCCTGGCGTCGTGGGTGCAGTTGCCAGTCTTGTCCTTTGTTCTGCTCCATCGCCGTGGCTGGTGCTGTCAGGGGGCTGGCTCTGCTCATCTCCCACAGGTACCACGGACCTGCAACCCAGGGTGGGGGGTGGGATCCCTGAAGCAAGGAGGTGACTGTTTCCTCTGTTTGTAGCATTTTATGCCCATGTATTAACTTTGTGTGGCTTTATATCACCTTGATACTGCAATAACAGGAGCTGAACTACTGGCTGCAGTTATGGTTGGTCTTGCCTGAGTGTCTGTGGTGTAAACACCTATATTTGCACTTAAATTAGGTTGCTTAATTGCATTGTCCTCTATATGGCTGCAGTATGGAGTGGGGTGGTCTGTGTCACGATGCTTTGCTGCACTGCTGTGTCCTCTCTCCCGAGATCCAGCGGGGAGGCAGAGCTGGGACCTTGGCAAGTTTGAATCTTCTATTGCCTGATTTTAAAAAAAAAGCAACATATGTATATATATGTGCACTGTTTACAAAGCAATCCCAGCTAATCTCTCTATCTAGCCAGGGCTTTAGGATGTCCTTCCAGAGGGGGTTTGTAGAGTTTGCTACAGTTATTTCCTAAGAATGCATTACCCGAGGTTTCAGATGAATAATGTAGGTCCTTGTTCAGCAAGTTACTTACAAATGTCGAATCTTAAACCGCTGAAGTCAATGGATCTACTTGTGTGCTTAAAGTTAGGCACAGGCTTAAGTGCTCCAGTAAATCAAGGGCCTTATAGCCTAATCTGGCACTCCTAATAAGGTCTGCTGATATAAATAGCAAACGGTATTGACCCAAGGGTGCGTTTGCCTTGGTCAATACTGTATCCTGCAAGACAAACGCTGACGGTCCTGGCAACGGAACAGAATCGTCCGTGTGGCTCAGCTCCGGGTGTGCTCAGTGAATACACGGCAAAGCCCCCCCTGCTTTGAACAGGTGCTGGGCACACTCCTGACCGCGGGTCTGTGCTTTGCAATCCTGGGGGCCTTTCGCCTTAAGTCCCTGCTCTGGAGAGGCAGTCCCTTCCTCCCTGGAGGTGACAGATACATGCCCTGAGTGTCCTTCTAGCAGCAGCTGAGTTGACCTAAGGGTTTGCTGCTGACGGGAAGGGGATGGGAAAGCTTGAGGACAAATTTTGGAGCTGCTGTCCCAGGGCAGATGGGCTGTAGAGCCCTTTGAAAAACCTTGCAGGACTACAATTTGCAGCTCTGCTCCCTGCAAAACCCCAAGGAGAGGGTGTCTGAGGAGGTGCTGGAGAAGTGGGTCCCTGGGCTCACCCTGGTGTGCACGGAGCCATCCCATCCACCCATAGAAGCTTCGTCCCGAAGGCTGAACTAAATAAGCAGGAAGCACAATGGATCTCCCTTGGATGTCCTGGCTCAGTGTCCTCAACAGAGCTAGGGCTACAACTCTGCCCAAGTCAGAGAAGACATGACATGAAATAGTTGTCAGAAGCTTTTTGCTCCTCTGTATTCAGTACACATGCTGCCAATAGGATGGCATGGGCAGAGGAACCCTTTGGAGCAGGGGAGACCCATCTCAGAGCGCAGCCCATGGGCACAGAGCTGAGGCAGTATTTTAGCAGAAATCTAATTAGCAGTTCTAATTAGCCCCGATTTCCTCATCACCTGCAGGTCTCGCCTACTGCATTGCAGAGCTAAAACATCCAGTGGTACATACGGGTGGGGAACCCCTCACAGCAAAACAGCCTGGGTTGGCACAGCCCTCCTCACCTCTCCGTGTCCATGTCCCCTGCTCACCCAGCCCAGCTGCAGGGACGCTGGTGGGTGTGCAGGAGCAGACTGTGAGGGAGAGGAGGGCTAATCAAACTCTTCTCTAACCTCCACTGTGCTTTGGCTGTCAGGGAGCTACTGCAAGGGGAATAAGGAGTCCTGGCAGAGTAGGAAAATGAGGGCATGGGGTAGAGGGGCAACAAGGTGTAAAATCACAGCTGTGCAAAAGAGGACGAAAACTACTTGCAAGGTATGGGCTTTGCTCTCGCATTTTAATTTTTTTTCCTTCCCTGAGCAGCCCTGGGAAGTGATGCTCCCAGGTCACAGGCAGTCCTTCTTGACACATCTTGTCCTGTACAAGAACCAAAATCATGTCTTTATCTCAGACCTGTTGGGCAGTGGCTGGAACAAGCAGCACGGTGGTTGGGATGCCCTTTGGGCAGTGTAGGGCAGGAGAAAGCAAAGCCAAGATTAAAGCATAAAAAATCATGGCCCTCCTGGTAAAGAGGAAGTTGCAGGCATGGGGCAAAGTGGAGGGATAGTCCATGTCCCCTTGCAGAGGTGGGTGAGCTCTGGCCACAGCACTGCAAGCCTTGAGGCAACACTCTTCATACTCCATCATGCTCCCTTTGCTCTCCAGAGAGGCTTGTGCTTCCCATGATTGCTTGGACAAATTCTTGTGAGCGAGCCAGCAGCTCTCCTCTTGTCTCTTGTAATTACTGTCCCAGTGTTCTCCTTGAGAGACACCATCTGCTACTCCTCCATCACCAGTCATCTTCCCATCTTCCCAGCGTAGCCCTTTCCCTGGAGAACGCAGTTAATTGTGCTGATGGTGTATCTCCTGAGGTCCCGCACTGCTCGTTATGCTCAATCAGATCAAAGGCGGCTGCTCCATCAGCTCATGTACCAGCCATGTGCTCAGGGGGTTCTTCTGCCCTACCCCTGCCCCAGCTTCAGACAAGACATGCTGGACAAGAAATGAGAGGCCGGGCTGGTGCTCCTTGCTATGGGCAATGGGAGGTGGTGACCCCGTAAATCCTTGCCCCTGCCTCTCCATGCCTTGCAGGCTGCCCAGCAGACAATGGCTGCACCTGTAGGGGAACCCCAGGACCTTTTTGGAAGTCATCTGCAGCAGTGGGATGTCCCCGGGGAGGCAGGGGCTGGGTGAGGGCAGGCAGTTTCCAGGGGACATATGGGGAGCAGCCCAGTGTGGTGCAACTGGGAGCACTGGGGTGGCAGTGGGTGCTGTTTGAGGGTGTAACAGCTGAAACAAGTAGTTTTGGGATCAGAAACAAGAATTGCTTCAGGGAGCTTTGGGGGTCCCAGGAGCAGCAGGGACAGGCTTTGAGCAGCTCCAGTGGTGCAGGTGGAAAGCAGCACAGCAGTTGGCTGCACCACAGTGCCTGGTGCTATTAGTCTCTTGCTTTTAATCAACAGCAAATGAGTCTCTGAGGGCCCATTCTCTTGCTGCAGGATACTAGAAACTTTCATTGAAGTCAATAGAAGTTACTCGTACCCTTAGGCAGAAGATTGTGGTCCTGGGAAGTTGCTAGGGAGCTGTGATTTATGCTGCATGTCGCAGACTCGACAAAAGCCAGCGCCTGCCTCTTGGTATAATTCAAAACTAAATGTACATTTATATAAAAAACACAGTAAAACCATCACATTTTATTAGGGGAGGGCACACAATAAATTTTTACATCGAAGCTTCCAGCAGCCAAAGATGAAAAGCATCTTCAGGAAAATCACTGCCATGGAGATAAGGCTTTCATCCCACCGTATCAGGTGGCTCATTTGTATTTTTAAGGAATCTCATTAGAGCATTAAATGATCTGTAAAAGGTAAAGCATCACTTTTTCCAGTGGTTCTGGTACTGACCAAGCTTTGAGTCACCATGGACCAGGGGTGGTGGACACACAGTCCCGGGCATGTGCTGAGCCCATTGAGGCTTCCTCTGCCCTGTTCCCAGTCTGTACTCGGAGTCAGGCGAGAGCGCTTCTTGTTTATTCATGCTGGCAAATTTCCTCCAAAAAGGCCCTATAAAACCGATTTTCTACAAAAATAAACCTACACCTCCTCCAGAATTTATCCCAAACCTTTAGCTGTGCATTTATATCCTGATGCCTGTAGATGAGACAGGGGCCACCTGTGAATCTCCTTTGTCTGATGTGTCCGTGGCTTTGCACTGGCACCCAAATGCCCAAATGTAAGGCATTTGTATGCTGCAAATGAACAGTTCTTAAAGACAGCCGAGTACATAACTTCAGAAATTCTTACGCTGTTCCAAGGCCAGAAATAAAATCTACACCTCTAGTCCTGGAAGCATTTCACTGCAGCATTTCACGTTTAAAACTACTTGAGAGTTGGTGAGGATAGTTTAAGCGTTTACAAGCTGTGAGGCTCGTTGTATGAAGCAAGAAATAAAATGGTCTGGACAGCAAGAGATGAGTGATATTCACAGACATTGGTCCCTTCTTTTAGCAGCGTTTCAAGGACATCTGGCACCACCTGGGCTTGAGCGACTCAGCGAGTGCTGCAGCTCTGCGGAGGAGCCAGGGGACCTTCTGCAGCAAAGCGATGCACCAAGGGGATGTGTCTGCAGCAGAGATCAGCCCTGGTGCAAGGAAACTCTTTGCAATGATCCCCAAAAGCTCCCATTCATCTCAGCCTGGAGTGTGCAGTCGCTGCATCTCCAGCAACCCAGGGCAACCCATTCATCCCAGCCTGGCTGGGCTAGGAGAGGTGTGGGGAGGGAGCTGATCTGCAAAGCTCCGTGGTATCTCCGTTATCCTCCGTGTACTGGCTCCCAGCAGCATGCAGTTAATTCCTGTGAAAGCTTCCAATTCATTATTTTTTAAGAAGATTGGTTTTCACAAATGAGCAGCTTTCAAAAATGTCTTGAGCGTATATAGCCGGAGCCTTCCGAATTTAGCCAAGGTTGGATGTAAAATAGAGGAGTGCGGTTGCTTTGCTTGCACGCATGCTATATTTTTAAAAACTGAGTAATTCACAGAAAATTATCCCTGTCCCTGCAGAAGAAGAACTTGCAAAATTTGTGAAGTGCTCGATATTTTTTATGAGGTGTTTCTAACCTTTTTATTGTGAAGAAAAGCTTGGCAGGAGAGAAACTTACCTGTTCATAAATTAATAGGCAAGTAAAACAGAAGGTACAGACTTATTTATCTTTTTTTTCCTCACTGTATTTAACCCAACTCATGCTTTTAAAATATTTGGGGGTGCTAGTGCTGCAACAGTGCTCTGAGAGGTGTGGCTGCCAACCGTGAAGCTGGGACCAGCCAAGCAGCAAACCCGTCTGTGCCTGACTCGCTTCCAGTGCCTCGCTGGGCAAGGAGAAGCATCGTTGTGTCATCAGCTGCTGAAATGCTGACTGATAGAGCCTGGGAGCATGTGCCAAGGGCAGGATCATTTTGTATGTGGCCTGGATCCTATGTTTTTTCCTCTGGCTCTTGCTCCCAGTCTCTGTGATGCTTGGCTGGGCCATGAGCAGCCGGGCTTTGGCAGCCTTTGCCCTCCAAACCTGCTCCTGGGTTTCAGACAGCCTGGTTGCCAGCGCTGCCCCTTGCAAAGCTCCGTCTCTCATTAAGAAGGGGTAGGAGGCTAGTAAAAGGAACCTCAATTAAGAGAGGTGAAAGTTAAAACATCGGGAAAAGCTTTTAATTGAAGAGCAGCCCTGCAGGGAAATGCGAAGGCGAGATGCTTGTTGGGCAGCGTTACAGACAGTGATGATGTCACACTTTTGGAGAAAGGAGGCAGGGAAGCCGTCTGGGGTGGTCAGAAGCTTTGAAGAAGGTGGAAGTGTACAAAAGGAACGAGAGGAAAGGGAGAAAGCATTGCTGCAGATTGGCTGCTTTGCCCATCAGAGAATGTCCCCGGCTGCCACCTGGCCCTGCCACCCCTCGGGCCAGCACCCTGATCCTGGGGTGCAGCGGTGCTCCTCAGGCTCACCCCGCTCAGCCAGTACACAGAGAAGCCCTGTTTGCCTCACACAGCATGTGCGCAACACCTCAGGCTCTGGAAAATTTTCCCTGTTTAACTCAAAATATTAAGGGGAAAATACAGTTTCCTTCTCGCAGTGCCACGCCGTGGTGGCACAGCAGTCCCAGCCGGTTCCCTGGGAGGGACCCGAGGGGGCAGGACCGCAGCAACAGCCCTGCAGTTCTTCTCTTCCCTGTTTTCAGTTGACTTTCTTCTCCTCTTTCCTCTCTTTTCTACTTCTAGCTGTAATTATTTATTGCCCCTATATTTATATGTCCCTGTGTCCCCAGGGCTTCACCCAGAGTGAGGAGATGCAGCCAGCAGCGGTGGTTTTGAACAGAAATGTCTTCCCTGTCTCTAGTTTAGGACCTGGAGGAACAATTAAAGGAAGGTTTGAATCCCCTCTCTCCACCCTTAGAGAAACCAACCCCAAAATTTTCCCATTGCAAATGGTGGAAATAACTCAAATAATTCAGTATTTTGCCATTGCTGGATTTTGCTGAAGCTCGAAATTTTGCTTTCAAGGTTTTACTGCTAAGAATTCCTGGTGAGCTCTCAGTGTTCACTCTCTGAGATCCCAGATATCTGATTACCCCTCTCCCAGGAGATGTTGCCCTCCACAGGACATGGTGACAATGGCTCTTGCCCATGATCTCGGATCTCCCAGATAGATAACGTGGTTTGGCTTTTTTTTCAGGATATGGTCACCAGGGTTCAACTTCTCCAGTTATGAGCACACTGGCACTGCCCCATCCCTACAGAGCACAAAGCTGGCACAGGCTCGCTGGTGGAAGGCACCTCGAGGAGAGCAAGGTATGGCTCAACCCAAGCTTAATTTGTTTCAAGAACATGAACACTCCTGGAGGAGGGAGTTATGGCCATGAAAGTCCTGTAGCTCTTAAGATTCAACAAGAATTTATCTTGGCTCCAAATTAGTGGGAAGCATCAGCTGCCATTCTTGTTAGAAAGACGCTTCTCTGAAGGGCACCTCGCAGTGAGGAGATGGAGACCCTGGAGCTGCTGAAATAGAGGGAGGTGCTTCTTTTTGGAGCTCCTGTGCTTGGGGCTGAGTTTCCATTAATATCCTAGAGAAACGGTTTGCAGGCAGGAGCGCTAAAACCAGGACACTTTACCAATCTGATCCTGTACTGAGAGCCACAAAATCAGTGGAGGCTTGCGAAGAAATCACTGAAATCACAGAAATCGTGGGGCAGCCTGGGAGCCAAATGCAATGCCGGATTTGTGACAAGTCAAATTTTAAGTCATCTTTTCCCTAAAAGCCTTTTCTAGGTTTCATGCTCATTAAATCAAGGGAGGAAACCTCTATATGTGACCATACCTCACCCGTCTGGCTCAGTTCTCAAATTCTGGCTGGCACACGCCTACAAGGAGATGCTGAGGAACAACTTGCAGCTGGGGAGTTATTAGCAAAAATTATTCGGTGAGTAGTTTGGAACAAGGCATAAACTTGAGAAACTTCAGCAGTTTTTGGCTGATCACAGGGAAAAAGAAGAGAGTGCCTGAATTATTTGTGATGAGTTAATTACACCAGCAAGGGATGATGGAAGATAGGAACAGCAGTCAAAATTTTCTGCGTTTTTCCACCTACGCAGTTTTCTTAGATCCACTCAAAATTAATGTGGTGTTCGATATCAGACCCTCTCAAGTGCTGGATGACTCTCAGCCTAAACATTTTATGATTTACTACTCTGTCCAGTAGTACTGTGCCTATTTATTTTTCTTTTTTGGGGGGGTGCAGATCAGGTGGGAAGTGCAAGGCTTTCATAATCCAAGGTCCTGCTTCTGCAGGGGAGGTGACTGGCTTCCCTAGGTGACCCTACACACTTTGAGACAGAGCTTTCACCTTGTAAGACCATAGAATCATAGAATCATATCATAGAATGTTAGGGATTGGAAGGGACCTCGAAAGATCATCAAGTCCAATCCCCCTGCCAGAGCAGGAATGCCTAGATTATGCTACACAGGAACGTGTCCAGGCAGGTCTTGAATGTCTCCAGAGAAGGAGACTCCACAACCTCTCTGGGCAGCCTGTTCCAGGGCTCCGTCACCCTCACTGAGAAGAAGTTTCTTCTCGAGTTTAAGCGGAACCTCTTATGTTCCAGTTTCAGCCCATTACCCCTTGTCCTATCAGTGGTTGTCACCGAGAAGAGCCTGGCTCCATCCTCGTGACACTCACCCTTGATATATTTGTAAATATTAATCAGTCTGGAAATAACATGGCCATTCAAAACCAGAAACCAAAATGCAAAGCCGAGGCGGTGGTGGGAGAGGAAGATGAGGCACAAAACAGATAGCTCCTGGGGACATTTGGAGTTGGGAGATGTGAGGCCAGGGAGTATCTCCCAACAGAGTTGAGCTTGGTGAACTGAAGCTCCCCACTGACCTGAGCAGGTTTGTCCATGCTCAGCCCCTCTGGGTTGACACAGGCTTGGGGGTGTCTTTTCCCAGGTACTTGCAGGAACTACACAGCTCTAATTTTCCATCCCGCTAAAAACTGCAGATCTCACAGGAAAGCTGTTTCCCCATGAGACTTCCCACTGAATCTTGCACATCCCGGGGGGCTGCAGAACACCCAGCAAGCTGTGGTATGTGTAGGCTAAGCTAAATCCAGAAGCACACAGGGTATTCCCCATGGGAGGTGCATTACCTGCTCTTGTGCACACAGCAGCTACTGTTTGAGCAGAGATTAAAACCCTGCTGGGATCAGTGCACCTTTAATTAATGGCAATTTTGCAGAAAATACTGTATATCCAAAACGACCCTGTGAAGAATTGAGGCCCATTCTCTCATTCTGGGTTGTTTTTTTTTTTAATCATATGCAATGGGATTTATTGAGACACCCAGGCTGCGTTTTCTGAGCTTTAGGAGGCTCTTTCTATTACAAATCCATAGATTTTTATGCATTTGGTAATAGATTTCTGATGGAATTTTGAAACTGGAAAGAAGCCACTGGTGGGGACTCTTCAGGGCATTGCTCTTGGCACCTAAAGAAGAAAAAAAATGGAGAGGGAAAAACTTAATGAAAATATGTATTTGTATAAACAATCAATGAAGATCGCGTTTGTGTGTTAAACAACCACCTTGAAATTGGTCTGTCTCAAAGGACTGAGCAATTGCAGACTACCTTAGCATGAATGATTTATGACATTCATGAACTTGGCAACTGCATCAGTTTTCCTAAACCTGGCAGCAAACACCACCTGCATATTAAGTGAAGATTTATGATTTATAAAACTCACCTCATTATGCAGAGGAACATGAATTGTCTTATGTGTGCAGTCTATAACTCCCCGGACAGATGAAAAGGCAGCTATGACACACAATTTATGTGTTCTTGCTGCTGAAGTTGGTGAGGGAAAAACAGGGAGAAAAACTAGGTCTTTGAGTCGGGTATGTTCAAAGCTGCCCACGTCCCCCTCTCTCCCCCCAGAATGATGCTGTGGCTAAAATTACCTGCTTTCTTGGAAGAGAAGAAAAAGCTTTGCGAAGATTAATGGTGGAGGTCATTTGAATCAATATGCTAAACGATGCCCTCTCTCCAAAAAACACTGGGCTAGGAAGCATCTGAGATGCCTCCATGGAAATAACGCGCTTGGTGTTGAGCTCATTGCTCGTATTTTTCCCCACCTCGTCCTTCTCTGATCTTGCTCATCCAAGGACGCAGGTTCCCGGCTTCAAGGAGTGAAGTGTTTTGGTCTCAAAGAGACCACGGACTGAATAATGTTAGAGATTGGAATGACTGTGGGGAATTTATGTTCTTGTAATCGTAGTGAATGGATGAGGGGTGGATTATCTGTGTAAAATGTCCGGTTTTGCTTGGTGTTGTGATGGTATTATTTTTGATTTTGGTGTCAGGAATTTTTTTTTTTTTGGTGATGTCAGCAAAGTTTGTGAATACTGCGTGATGAATGTGGATTTTAATGATAATTCTTATTTACTATAGATGAATTAATTTAATATATATATTTTATTTAATATAGATCTTACAATTAATTATTATTTAATGATAATTCTTTTGGCCTTGAAGAGGCATGTAGTTAGGCGTGGAGCCCACGTACCTCAGAAAGGACTGAAGCAGAAAGCACGTGAGCCCGGGTACAGCTGGTTGCCCTCATGTTGGGTCAGAAGAGCTTTTGAGAGGCTTGAAAACAGGCAGGGCTGATGGACTGAAAAACAAGTGACATGATCCAAGGAGAAAACACCCCAGGGCAGAATCTACCCTTGATCTATCACGTGAGTTTGAGTGAATGTGGTCTGTGTGTGTCATTTCCTCATTTGTTTAAAAAAGAAAAATGCCCAGAGAGCAGATGCTGGTACAGTTTGATAGGCAGAGATGTTGGGGAGCTGTTGAAGGGCCCTGGACGTCTGTGATTACTGCCCAGAGCAGGAGAAAAATCCCTGCCCAGGGCTTCCCCTACGTGCCCAGGACACCAGAGGACACAGACATACCCCCTTCGCTAACAGGGCTCCCACAAACTGGATAAGAGGGGTGTCTGTGCCGTCCCCAGGCTCCTGGAAGCATGGACTTGGAGCAGGTCATGCGGCAGGGCTGGTACACGGCTTCTAGGGGACAAAGCGCGACGGCCGCTCCGGCTGCTCCTGGATCTGGCCAGTGGGTCCCAGGCAGGACACGTGTGTGCAGTGGGGATGTCGGGCTCCCTCTGCATATCTATGCATCTGATCCAGCCAGCCAGCAACTCCCCTGTGTCCTCACCAGAACCGTCTCCTTTTGAAGGGCGGGATGTGAGCTGCGAGCAGCAGTTTAGAGCACAGCCGTCTGCGCTGGCCCCTCAGCCGTGCAGCGTGTTGCTAATTACACCCAGGGGTTTTGGCAGGAGAGGAACATGTGCGAGGACTTCTAGGGTTTGTAATTGGCTGCAGTGCTACTTAAATCAATTTAAGCCGCCTCCATGCCCAGCCTGGCTGTTTGTGCTCAACCTGTGCTGCAGTTGTCTGGGCAGGGAATTGGCTCCAGGAAATGAGCTGGGGAAAGCCAGCCTGGCAAAAAGAGAAGGGGGCAGAGAGCCACCCCAGCAAGAGGGGTCCCCGCAGCCCACCAGCTGAGCTGCCCCTGCCCCCAGGTAAGCAGGGGCTGGGGGAGCTCCCAGAGATCAAATTGCGGAGGTCTGGGATGCATCAGTCCTCCTTCAGCAAGAAAAGGGTTGCCCTGTGCCAGGCACTTCTGTACCCTGGCGTGATGGCAGGGCTTGGCTGAGGGGGAAGGCTCAGCAGGAGGTGGGGAGCTGGGGCTGGATGTGCTCTCCTGCTGCTGCTTTAGGGGGACACACAATTCACTGTTTATTTTCTGCAGTAAAAAGCTGCACTGAAGCTCTTCACAATATATGTCGGTGCTACCAGAAAGGAGGGAGTCAGGTTTTGTTTTCCTCCCTCATTGTCTTATTGCCAAGGTAGCAGAGAAGGAACATTTCTTCTGTTTAAGCACAAATCAGGAATTTTTCTCTTCCAAACGTTACCCTTTTGTTTAAAGCCTGTCTCATGAGACTCCTTTCAAAATGAAATTGTTGTAACTGTACATATTAAATAAATTGCAGGCTCTACCTGGGCTGGGTGTGTTGGCAGCAGCTGATTCAACAGGAGCTTCCTGGCACGGGCCCTGCCAGGCAGGGAAGAGTCTTTCTCTCCTGGCTCCCTATTCAGTCAGCACAAAAGCAAGTGTGTTTGCACAGAGGAGCTGCTCGAGGTTCACGGCATGGTGGCTTACAAAGAAAAGGACGTGTATTTAGGAAATAACAAAGGAAATAACAAGTATGTATCAATGGAGTGATTTATATTGTTTTCAGAATAAAAAGCTGTATTCTTTCTCAGAAGACAAAGACGCTGCCTCAGGACTTACACGCTGGCTGGGGAGTTTTGCATCCTCTGAGCTGCATTGGGAATGGGAAGCGATGGTCCTCGGTCGGCTGGTGGGTACAAATCCAGACAGCAGGTTAAACCAGCACAGCTAAAAGGACAGTGGGCAACCAGCACTGTGAGGAACTGGCTCAAAGGGAATAGTGCAGTAACACACCCTAGTGATGGTCTGGAAGAGAGAGTACAGAGCACTCTAACTTCCCACACCTGTAAATTTGGTAAGAGAGGGCAAAAGAAGTGGGGAGGCTGGGAAAGACAGGAGGCTAGCAGCGAGGGAGAGATCCATGCCAGCAGAGGCTTGCATGTTGCAGGGGAGTGATCTTTCCAAAGCCATTTAATGAGGGGAAAGTTAGGGAAGCAGAAGTGAGAGAACACATTTGGTTCAGATGCTGGAGGGCATGGGGGAAAGTGGATGAGCCTATTCCGAGATACCAGGTCAGAACAGAGGACTGGTGTGTGCTGGAAATCCCCACCGTGAGCCAGGGAGAGAGGATGACAGGCAGAAGGGATGCTTGTGCCAACGCATATACAATGTGAACCCTTAACAGAGCGGTCCCCAGGGGCTTCCCCTGCCTGAGAGATCGGCTGGCCAAGCCCTGTCACCCTTCCCACCGTGGCACGGCTTGGCTACCGGTGACCTTCAAGCCAGCTTGTCCTCTTGGCAGGGCTGACAACATCCTTCCTGAAACCACTGTCTCTTTATACCTCAGCTGCTTCAGATCAGGGTCAAAAAATCTGCAGAGTACAGCATTTGGAAGTTTTAATTTGTAATGCACTAATTGCCCTCATTATTATGGTTCCTGGAGGCACCTCAGATCCTTATTATGGCAGCTGCAATCGTGTAGGGGTGAGATGCGGTTTGCTGCTCCCTCTGGTCGCCTGCATTCTCGGCTGAGTGACAGGTCTCTGCCACATGCACCGTAGGAAGGTCTGGTGAGCTGCTGGCAGACTCACAGGCAGCGTGCACAACTGTCTTGTTGCTGGTTTGTTGCCTCTGTATTGCTTTATGCTTTATTTTGTGATGCTCTCCAGGCTGGTTGGTTGCCAGCCCCACTGAAATTATGGAAGTCAAACCAGGAAAGGCTGAAAGGATGCTGTGGGGTTGTCCAGCTCTGTGTTGAATGCCCACCCCAAACCCTTGTATTCCTCCTGCAGTCCTCCCGAGATGATTACCTAGCTAAGCATCTGGCTGGTAGTTCATTACCACACTGGTGATATGAACTATTAAATATGCAAGCCTACATCCCTTCCACCCCTGTAAATGAAAGGGCTTATTTTTGTCCTGCTGCCTTCTCACTGCTCCTATATGCTGCAGCCCACCTTCCCTGCAGCCCTTCCCTAAGCAGGTGGGGATAACCCTGAACTCAAACACGACTTTCTCTTCCTCGTGCTGAGCGTGGTGGGACTGTTTGTGATTCACCCTGACTCAGGGTGCAGACTGATGCCACGCTGCGTTTGGTCTGCCACTGCTTTTTCTATTAGACTTCATTTTGGTGAGCGGGAAAGCAACCGAAGTGCAGCTGTTTTTGCAGCTGCCCGACAAGCTCTTTCACACCAGGTCACCTGAAGTCATGCCATCATCACTCTGGGTAACTCCAATGCACCTAAGAGCCAAAGAACAGGAGCTGCCCTCAAATCCCTGCCAGTGGGAAATAATGAAGGTGGAGAAGGTAATGCAGAGATCCCCACAGGCCTCGTCACACTGCCAGCAGTCCCAGCCTGCCTCAGCATGGGCAGATGCCTCCGATGTGCTTCTTACACTGAAAACTGCACATAATGTCCTTACAGTTTTGCAGCTTACAGTGATATCCTTCTGAGACAGATGCCTACAGAGCTGACAAATGCAGCCAAGGTTCTGGAGGCTTTGTGGGAAAGGAGTTACGGCCCCACTCTGCTCCTATGGGATTCGACCAAATGCTCCGCTGCCGATCTCTGTGGGAGCAGGGACAGGACATCCACGTGGAACCCTGCATTTGCAGTTGCCAAAGGGCTGCCCCGCTGCGAGACCAGCCTCGGCGGGAGCTTCAAAGCAGCCTCATGTCTGGCAGCACTTAACAGGACGGGAATTAATTGGGTCCCCACAGGGCAGCTCCGTCACACCGTTTCTGTGTTGCTGTCTTTCGGGCAACTGGTGCCAGGTCCTCACTGCAGACTGAGTGAGAGGAATCATATCTCCTTGCCCTGCAGTCCACTCCGTGTGACCCCCTCGCAGTTTTTCCTCTTTCACTAGGAAGTCACAAGGGCAGGGAAATACAGGCTTAGGAGCTGATCTTGCCTGATGCACAATCCTCTGGGTCACTTGAAGCCAGCAAGCTAAGGCTGTGCGTTTTGCCAGCACTACTGGTTGTGTAGCACAATTTAGGGAGCAGAGGGGAACACAAGGCAGATTGCTTCTGAGGGATTGATGCATGTGGGAGGAGGGGAGAGAGCAGACGATGCAAAAGACGTTGCAAGTGGTGCAGCTGAGGGCGACAACTAAGAGCAATTTGAAGCCCAGGTTTGAGGTTCTCAGTGAGCAGAAAGTGAGAATCTCACATTTCAGGAGTGAAGACTCATCTGCTGATGTTTCACCGTAGAGTGGTTCTGAGAGCCCTTGCTGCTTGTTTGCTGTGCCTGGAAGGCGGTCACACAGACACTGACACCTGAAGTCTGCCAGACCCCAAGGTGCTGTGTCTAAGGCCACCACAGGTCAAACCTGCCTTTTTATGAGCAGCCAGAGGGGGGATTTTGCGACCTTCAGAGCAGTAGGATTTCCTCTTTCTCTTGTTTTTACCACCTCTGCAGAGACTGCTGAAACCGATTTGCCTGTTGCCATGGCCCAGGGTGAGGGGCTTCTTTGTTGCGTGACGGGACAGCCTTGGAGATGAGAGAGGCAAAGGGCAGCACAGACAGAGCTCCCGGAGAGCCGCATCTAAGCGCATTAGCGTTTTAATTGCAGCCTTGCCAATACCTGGGTGATGTGAATTAAGCTGTCATTCTCCCAGGCTCATGAATCACAAGAGCATCCTGAAAGCAGCACTACAACGGCTGGCTGCTGCCCCTTTCTGGTGATGGGAGAGGGTGACACTTGCACGCACTCTCCTACCCCGCTGGATTAAGGGTGGCCGGTCCCAGGACTCTGCAATCACATAAGCAAAGATGCCCAAGGGTTCAGGTCAGGGTTTTGTGGGCCAGGCAGAAATGATTCGACTGGACAGTGGGCCCGAGATGGTTCCTGACCCCGTTCCAGCAACAAGCAGACAGAGCCACACCTGGGGCAGATGTGGATGCCCCATCCCTAGAAGTGTTCAAGGCCAGGCCGAATGGGGCTTTGGTGGTCCAAAGCGAGTTGGGTCTAGTGGGATTTACTGTCCCCAGCAGCAGGATTGGAACTAGATGATCTTTTAAGGGCCCTTCTGACTCAAACCATTCTATGATTCTACCCCTCCCTACCACTCCCCACCACCTCACCCCGGGGCAGATCTGAAACCCCCGGTACTGGCAGGGAAAAGCAGCCTTGGCCCGCTGCCTCCTCCAGTGAGCGAGCCGGCTGAAGTGATGAGTTCCAAACCCAACCCCGGCATCTCTGGCAACCCAGCAGGCAGCTTCCTGGGAAGCTGTGAGCGCGCAGCAGCACGACTCCGTGCAGCCCGGCGGCAGTGCTCCCCGCCTTCTGTTCCCAGGTGTTCAGAGGAACGTGCCTCTGGGCAGAGGGCCCACACCAGGCGGCACCGGGCAAGAACTGAGGACGCGCCGCAGCCAGAGGCCGCTACGTGCCAGACTCACACCGCCGGGCTTCGGGCCGCGCCTCCAGCGTTCGCGGGAGCTGCGCGCAGGCCTGGGGCTCACCCCACCTTGCAGGGGAAGCCCTCGCGGTGCTGCCTAACCCGCGTTAGCGGTGACCGTCACAGCCCGAGCGGGAAACTCAGGCCCGACCTCCCCGGTCCCGCCCCGGCCCCTCGGCCCTGCGGGGCGCATGCGCGCGGCCGGTCCGCGCAGCCGCAGTGATATGGCCCCGCCCCCTTCGCCCCGCGCATGCGGCGTCCTGGAGTGAAGTGCGCACGCGCACCGGCAGCCCTGACGCAAGGCCGCTGCAATCGCCCTGCGCTTTATCCTGGCCGACCTTGAGTCCGCCGTCGCCTGCAGGACCCGGGCTGTCTTCGGCTGTGCCCGTTGCAGCGGGGTACTCTGGCTCCTATGTGTCGCCCCAGCCCGCGCCGGCTGAGGCAGCGGCCTTCCTTACGGTTTCCAAAAGGCAGCCCGCAGCCGCTCCCCTGGTTCTGGTGCCCGAGCGCAGCGCCGAAAGCGCGCGGGAGGATCAGGCGTTCGTGGGGTCAGCCCGTGGCGGGGGGTCCTGAGGCGCAATCTCACCCCCCCGCGGCCCACGTGGGTGGAGGTTTCCAGAAGAGCTGCGGCGCCGCGCACACCCTCGTCCCTCTCCGCCGGCCCCGGTCCCGCCGCGCCGCCATGCTCCGTGCCGCCGCGCGCCTCCCGCTGCTCCTGCCGCGCGCCGCCCCCGCGCCCGCGCCCCCCGGGTTGGCGCAGGTGGGGTCGGGGGGAACCGGCGGACGGGGGAGGCCCAGAGGGGACGGGGAGGCCCGGGGGGAGCGAAGGAGGGACGGGGGGGGGAACGGGGCGGGGAGAGCGAGGCCAGAGGGGGTCTGGGGGTGACGGCGTGAGGGCGTGGAGGGGGGGCGATGGGACTCCCGTGCGAGTCGCACCCCCGGCGGGACTAGGCCGCGGCCGCGGGCCTCTTGGGCTGTTCGGGTGCCGGGCGGGTTTGGTGAAGGAGATCGTTAGTTTGGCGCAGGGGGTAGCGGCGGCCGGTGGGCGAGGGGGGAGAAGCACATGGGGCTGGTTTTCAGGCGGTTTGTGGTCAGATTGCTCAGTGCCTCACACACACGCACCTCCCCGTAAAAATGGTAGCGGGGGTGAGCAGGGAAAGGGACGTGAAGGCGAATGCTCGGCTTCTCCGTGCTCGTCACCGCGTGTGAGGCAGGTCTCGGACAAGGTGCTGGCCTGCTCTGGCCAGGCCCTTGCACCCTTACCTGCCTGTGGAGCACGATTTGCTTGGTCTGTCTCAAAACGTAGCAAAGTATTCGTGTCCTGTTTGAGTTGAGACGTTTTGTTAAAAACTCTTTGAGGCAGGAAAAGGGATAATGCATTTGGAGATTTCCAAGATGAAGATTTACACGTGCAAATTGTGGCTACTGCAAGAAAACTTAAGGAGTTGCTGCAAAATCTGGATTGCAGATTCTTCAAGTAGTGGGTCATTTGTTGCTGACCACGCATAAGGCTTTAAGCAACGGGGTTAATGTTTAGCTGTGGTTGTTCATTGAGAGCTGAAGGTTCAGAGTTAATTTTCTGAAATGTCTCTTGCCTGGTAGCATATTTTTAGGCTATTTTGTATGAGGGATGTAGCCCGGTTCTGGTAATGCAAGTCGTAGTTACACCAGATGAATAATGGTAGTAATTGGTTTTTATGTGGCAGTCTTTCTCAAATTCTTCCTTATTTTGCACTTAAGTTCTTAGACACATGGCATTGTAGTAGGACCGTGTCGCTTCGGAAGCTGTCTCCCTTTGAAAGGCTTGAGTTGAAGATGACTTAGTTTAAAATTAAAGTTTCATTAGAATACTTTTTTCTTACAGACATTCTGGAATGGCCTCAGTCAAAATGTTCTCAGAGCAGCATCCAGCAGAAAATATGCGTAAGTATTTCTTTGGGTTTTTTGTGTTTGGCTCTTTTATATTTATATTACTCTCCCCCTGGTACCAGAACTGACTGTTGGAGGCAGAGATGGAGTAATGGAGCAAAGCAAGCAAGATAAAACTAGAATGTATGCATGCAACTTCTCTAAGACTGTTTTACTGGGGAAATTTGAAAAATTATTCTTTCTCTCCCTTCTCCCACCGCCAACAGCATCCATAAAAGGTAGATTGCTGAGATTTGTTAGATTAAAAAACAAAAAAAGAAGAAAATGCTCCATACATCAATGGAAAATGTGTTTTACACTATCGTGAAACAAGAATGATGTGTGGCTTCATTTCAATACTGATAAAGTTTATTTTAAACAGCTCATGCATTTTAATTGCTTGTTTTTCTTGTCACAAGATAATGTGAAAAGAGTAGCAGCTAGTTGTGTAACTTAGTCAGATGTTTTGTGGCTGATGCTGATTCAGGACACCGAACGGGAGCTCTGTTTGTGTTAGAAAAACTGCCCCGTTCTGGTTCGTACAGAGAAACCGAGCGGCTGCACAATTCTGAGATCCCTGCTTTATATTGTTTGAACTGGAGTTAGAGCGACTTCACATCTTGGGGGGTGACGTGATGGTAGCCTGGTAATAAACATGGTCCTGCTCTGTCTTAAGTATGGTTTCTCCATTTCGTTTGCTTATAAGGCAAAGCTGTGATTCAGGAGTCCTCTCTAGCCTTGGAAGTGGTAACGCGACCTTCCTAGAAAGGAGGAGGAGGTGCTCCAAGTTTGTCTTGTTTAAGAACCACTTCCCATTTTTCAGAATTAATTTGTTGCTCCTCAGGATTAAAAAGATGTTTATCTTTGCCTGTGGATCAGAGAACCCTGCATGTGCATTTAGTTGCTTCTTGTGTTTGTGTATGCTTCTCACACTAAGCAATGATAAACCAATACCATTTATTGCTAACATTTTGATTCCAGGTGGATTTTTTCAAACATACTTGAATAGCAAAAGTAACCCCAGGAAACTTCATATGTGTACAGGGGTGGAATTAGCTACAACTTTGTCAAAAACTTAATGGATGTGGAGAATGTGTGTACTACAGATTATTCTGGTGAAGAGTAGTGTTTTATGTGTTTCAGTAAGCCAGGATTTAGCGTAAGTGTTCAGTTTGAATACAAAGGCACAAGGTTAAATTCCTTTGTGAGTCAGAGAACACCTTAGGTCAGAATAAGACATATTTGCTTCAACATCTGATTGAAAAATCACATTGTCCTGTCTTTGGGATAAAAAGTTTTTTTGCTATCTGGTTATTTTCCTTTAGTAGTAATCTTGATTTTCCCATAATGTGCTTTACAGCTCAGAAGCAATTAAAGGTGCCGTTATTGGAATTGATTTGGGCACAACAAACTCCTGTGTGGCAGTTATGGAAGGAAAGCAAGCAAAAGTAAGTAAAAAATGAATAACCAGCTTGCAGTAATGGTATTAGAAGACTGAATGTCCAAATTCATGTTCTCAGAGGCACTGGTTTTTGATGGTGCCCTATTACATTTTTTTTTTACGTAGGTGCTGGAGAACTCCGAAGGTGCCAGGACAACTCCTTCAGTTGTAGCATTTACAGGCGATGGCGAACGCTTGGTTGGGATGCCGGCGAAGCGGCAGGCGGTAACTAACCCCCACAACACCTTCTACGCTACCAAACGTCTCATCGGGCGGCGCTTTGATGACTCTGAAGTGAAGAAGGATATGTGAGTGAGGGTGGGGAGCGATTCTGCCGCCAGCGGGAATGCTTCAAATACAATGCTGTAGAAGATGACCTAGTTAAAAATATAACCCTCTTTTAGGTGAAGTAGTTACGCCTTCACGTCTCAAAGGTTCATTGCTTATGTTGTGAGAGCCAAGCTGTGTTTTGCTGCATTGGGTACTGATTTTTTAAGGTTTTCAGAGATAAAGTCAAAAGTCTGCCATTTAGTTTCTCATCCCCCGTGGCCTTGCTGATGCTGTGTACAGAACAGTCAGCATCTACCAAAGGAGACTTTGGTTGTTCTGGAGGGTGTTCACGACCAAAGCTGTATGATCATACTTGAGGCTTGTGATTAGATGATGTACCTGATTAAAAGCAGAAGTAGTACATGGGTACTTTTGGGACTCCCTGGATCTGTGGCTGCTGTTGGCAAGCTCAGTATTCTTTGTCTAGAACTTCTACATGTTCGTTTGCTGATATTAATTGTAGGGTTGTTTTGTGTTGTATACTGATACAGAAATTGAGTGTGGAATTCTTCTCTCTTTTAGCAAGAACGTTCCATTTAAAATTGTCCGTGCCTCCAATGGTGATGCCTGGGTAGAGGCTCATGGCAAACTCTATTCTCCAAGCCAGATCGGTGCCTTTGTACTAATGAAGATGAAGGAAACTGCAGGTCGGTACAGTTTGGTCTGTGTTATTGGTGCGCACAAGCATGACTTTGGTGCTGGGCCATGGTAAATGGAAGTGCTGCAGCCGTAAAGATACTTCTTTGGTGCAGGAGTCCTTGTATAGCAGGCCCCTGTATGGGGTGGATTGTGGAAGGATGTGGTGATGGGCCGCCACAAAACCTCAAGGAAGATTGGTGCTTACCTCAGTCTGGGATTTTTGGCAAGATATTAGTGCTTTGCTTAAAACATACTCTTACCAAGGTTGAATACCAGTTGAGTTGATACTTGGTTTGAGTTGAATTGAATGCACGCTTACTCAGAAGAGGGAGTTCGTTTTCCTTGCAAGTTGAAGTCCTCGTGCCTTGCACACTGCAGCCGAGCATGGGCTGTGGCAGCCAGGGTTGTAAGTGGCTTAGTTCTTATCCAGCTACAAGATACGTAGCAAGGAAAGGGGTGTTCAGGGACTGAATGGATAGCTTCTGAGCCACTGTGGACTTTAAATATTCACTGGGAGAAGATACCTGTTGGCTTGGGGAATTTTTTTTCACCCCTTCCTAATATGGAATTTCTGGGGAGACTGAGTATAATACACAGAGATAATATTCAGTAGCTGCCTTATTTGGTAACTGTAATGCATCCAGTGATGAGTGTTTGGAGGGTAGGACTAAAGGTTGTTAATGAACCTTCATACAAAGATTTTTTTTCTTCAGTGTTAGGCTCTGGATACTTGCTAAAGCTCTACCCAAGAGTAAAGTAGGAATGTGTGGTATGTGATCATCTAGATGTGATGGATCTGACTTATTCTGTGGATGGTGTTCCTCCCCCTCAGGCAGAGATCTGCTTCCTGTAGGTCTGTTGGCTTTTGGCCTGGATGCTACATGAGTTGGACTGTGGAACGGATCTGGCTTTGCAAGCAATACAGAATAATGCAGTGTGTGAGGTGTGTGCAGGGCTAACACAGAGGCATAACTCCGCTCTGTGCATTCTCACTGCATCATGCACGTTCTTCTTTTTTTTCCGAGGATCTAAGTTGGCACTTGATGACATCCTTCTCTCTTTTGTGAGAGATTTGTGACCTTAAGTTAGGGCATAACATGTATTTTTCATGACCTGCTGTCTCAAATGCTGATAAAGTTAGTATATGTATGATATTTTTACCATGTAAAGGTTCCGTACAGCAGACTTCGAACAG
The DNA here is from genome assembly GCA_020746105.1 of Trogon surrucura. Lineage (NCBI taxonomy): Eukaryota > Metazoa > Chordata > Aves > Trogoniformes > Trogonidae > Trogon > Trogon surrucura. The sequence continues at coordinate 6,150,987 of CM036630.1, read as the reverse complement.
GAGGAAAATGAATAAGGTTTAAGTGCATCACATGTTGAACCCTCCAAAGAAATGTCCCACACACTAAAATGACAAGCTCTCAGAGGAATTCTCATTGCTGAGTGGCATCCACTGCCTGATTGAATTGTGGAGCTGCAGCTTTGCTGTTCTATCAGAAGCCTAGAAACTTATGGAAGGACTTGATTTCTGCACAGCTTCCTCTGCACTTTCCTGGAAGGCAGCATGTTCTTGGACGGCAAGCCTGTCTTCTGTTCTTAGTTCAGGAAGAATATTTAAAACTGCATAATGACTTGGCAGTATTCTTGTCTTAAGAGGATAACTTCTGTTTTGTCTCCCTTTTCCTCCAGAAAATTACCTGGGACATTCAGCAAAGAATGCTGTGATCACAGTCCCTGCTTACTTCAATGATTCTCAGAGACAGGTATTCACCAAGCTGTTAGATTTTGGGGCTTACAAACTGTGTTTAGTTTCTCTCAGTAGGCAGCACTCTTCCTCTTTTTTTCCCCTCAGGCTACAAAAGATGCTGGGCAGATTGCTGGCTTGAATGTTTTGAGGGTGATTAATGAACCAACAGCAGCTGCACTTGCCTATGGTCTGGACAAGTCTGAAGACAAAGTGTAAGTACCTGGTCATAGCACCTATGCTCTCTTAAATAAGCACGCTCTTAATTTGCTTTCTGAAGGCCCCTTTCTGCTTTCTGCATTTTTTTTTTTTTTTAAATAATTGGTTGGAATTCTGCCAAAGTAGACTCATCACAGTGAGTCAGTGCAATGTAATGTCACCTCTGTTCTATGCCAGCAGTACTTGTTGAAGAAAGTGAGTTCATAACTTGCAGCTACAGCTTAATTATCAAAGAGGAGTGTCAGGTTAATTATCTTACCTACTGGTAGCAGCGATAGGTGTGGCTAAGGGCAGCCGGGTGTAGCAGCAGTGTAGCCCAAGAGGTACACTGGGGTGTGGTGCCTGGTATCTGCAGCTTGCATCTTCTTCCCTGACTGCATCCAGCCTCCTATCATTGTCAAGGGTGTTTATATAAATGCAGAGATTCTGTTACAGATTCTGTGTTTCTAATGTGTATTATAGTGCTGTGATAGCCTTGAATTTGAAAAACATGTTTCACAATGATTGTGGTGTCCCTGCCCTTGTCATTGGATGCGAGTGTGTCCTTTTTGTGAAGAGGGAAGAGCTGCCCTCTCTGAAACAACTGGCAAGGTTTAGCATTGTGCAGTATTGCTTTCAGAGAAAACATCTGTGTGGACTCAAGAGTGCTCAAGGAATGTGTGTGCTGTGTAATCTGTATACTGCTGTTTTTAGAGCTGTTAACTTCTGTGGACAGCAACATGAATTCTGCATGCTTTTTCTCCTGAGGAGAAAGTTTTTAATACTGCACAACTTTGTCTACAAAGTAATGTTTGTCTGAATCTCTTCTTACAGTATTGCGGTCTACGATTTGGGTGGTGGCACTTTCGATATTTCCATTCTGGAAATCCAGAAGGGAGTCTTTGAGGTGAAGTCCACCAATGGGGACACTTTCTTAGGTGGAGAAGATTTTGACCAGGCACTGCTACAGTACATTGTTAAAGAGTTCAAGAGAGAGGTAAGGCATCTCAGCAGAATTCAATCTTGTGTTATGTGTTTTTTCAACCTCACTTAGCTTCTATAAAAGAGCAAGAATTTTCTTAAATTCTTAGGACTCAATTTGTAATCTGTGGCACAGTTGAAATTTAAAGAGTATTATACACCTGCTAGCCTGGCCTCCAATTCTTACCCTTGTTTTCTTGAGGTGAAATATTCCTCTCCTGCAAGGCATAAACCAGTAGGATTTCTGCCTTTTTTCCCCGTAGTGTACCAGGACTATCCTATACAGAGTCTGCTTACTTTTAATAATAAAAATCTGTGATTGGATACTTGCTGTATGATCACTGCCAGAGCAGAGAGGGCTCACAGATGTTTTTTAAATTCTAAATACATTTGCTAGAAGTGAGAGAGATCAGCAGAGTTGCACATATTGGGCTGTATTTCTACAAGGGTCGCCACAGTCGGGAGCGATAGGAAGGTGGACTGCAGTGGGCAAAAGGCACTGATCCTGTGCAAAAGCCAAGAGCCCGTTAACCTGTATTGTTTGTTGCTTAGATGGGCGTTGACCTGACTAAAGATAACATGGCCCTTCAGAGGGTGAGAGAAGCGTCGGAGAAAGCAAAGTGTGAGCTTTCATCGTCTGTGCAGGTAGGTGGCTGAGTTCAAAGCAGAGCACAGTTGTTGGAAGCTGAGAATGTTAGTGGGTGCTGGGTTTTGCCTTTCTTCTGGCACCATGTTTTCTCGTCTTGCAGGGGATGTGACCTTGTTCCTAACTTAATATGTTTTTTGAAAACATAATGGGCATCAGGGAATTTAGCTCCAGACAGTGCTGCTGGGTTGCTGGAAGCACTTGTGGCTTTGTGCAAGCAATTCCAAAACCTTGGTGCTACTTGTTCCTTTGAAACAGCTTATTTGTCTAATAATAATAATAATTAATTTCTGGAAAGAAACTTTGCATTTTTTCCTATAGAAGCGTCTATACAATGAGCAACGTATACCCTCTCTTTTTTTTTTTTCCCACATGCTTTGTATATTAGTGCATTCAAGCATGTCCTTTATGCACTACTGAATAAGGAGCTGGAGAAAGCAGCAAGTTGAGGGTGTAATAGTCTTGCCTAAGTGAAATTAAGGTCAATTATATAGTAACTGAAATGGGGGCTCTGCCAGTTTCTGGGTTCTGAATAAACATACTTTTTTTGATGGTGGTCTTTTTGCTGACCGGTGGGGAGCTCATAGCAAGGAGTTTAGGCCAGTCACAATGGATGCATAGTTCTGCCAGAGACATAGCAGGCTCTGTTTTACTTGCTCAAGAGTTGGCAAATACAGTTTGTTCATACCAGGAAAAACTGAATTCCTTAACTCTTTAGCACTGAAGGGAAAACAACTTGCCTTTGGCCCTGTTTTCCCCTGATTTTTGACCATGCTATTTATAGAGTGAATGCACACCTCTGGTCAGTAACATGGGTTAAGTTCTTGTTGTGTATACTTAATCTCTAGAGCTTAGAGCATTAATGTTTTTAATTGCTTTGATTTGTAGTATCTTTTGATGTCAGCATGACTCAGCACTTGAACAAGATGGTTTTAGTATGAGATTTACTTTAAAAATCCAGCATGTGAGTTTGTAAGTTCATTCACAAATAGCCATGAGAAGTGGGGATTATGGTCCCTGGCACTGATAAATTCATGATAAATGGCAACAAACTGAATGTGAAACATGTTTGTATTTAGAAACGGTCACGACTTACTTCCTTCAAGTAGCTTCCCTTAAATGAGATGTTAGTCATTTGGTAAAATCTTTTGGAACTCTGAAGGTGGGCTTTCTTCTGTGTCGTGCTACAGGAAGAGGATTAAGATTGTCACTTCTGATGTGTCAGCGCTTACTTCCTGACTATGATAGCAATTAAATTGTTTTTCTTAACAACAATACAGGACCTCAAAATAACATAGTATTAAGATTAGAATTTAACTGTTTAACCGTGAGATGTGTAACAAAATTTTCCTGTCTTGCCTGAAATGTCAAACATAGAAGTGTGCTTGTTGCCACTTGAAGTCTGGGCTGCAGAGTGAGCAGGCATGTCGATGCTTCAGTACAGGTGCAACAGAACCAGTAGCTTGATCTGAAACCTTATCTTACATTCCTATTTCTCACTCCGTGTCTGTTTCTGTGCTGCAGACTGATATTAACTTGCCCTACCTTACTATGGATGCTTCTGGACCAAAGCACTTGAACATGAAGCTGAGTCGCTCGCAGTTCGAGGGAATTGTAGCCGATCTAATCAAAAGGACGGTGGCACCGTGCCAGAAAGCCATGCAGGATGCTGAAGTCAGCAAGAGTGACATTGGTGAAGTCATCCTCGTCGGTGGCATGACCAGGATGCCGAAGGTATGAGCTAAGTCCCTGTTAGAGGCAAAGCTGGCACAGCTACGCAGTGCTTTCTGTTGGAGGTGATCTGTAACAGAAAAGTTGGGAGTCGAAGCACTTGAGAGCTCCAGCAGCTGAAGGCTCCCAGGAGCAGAGCAAACGTGCTAAGTGGTCACATGAAAGCAGTGACAAGGGACTCTCTCATCCAGCTTAATTAGCTCAGCTTGGATCTGGGGGCTGTAGCTGAGTCGTGCTTTACAAAGGCAAGTGGGAGGTACCAGGAGTTGAAAATTGAACTTGACTTTCTTATGTGAACCGAACATCAGCAGCGTTGTTCAGATACACACGGTGTTTTCTGTTGTGGGCTCCAGTGTACAATACAGGTACACTTCAGGGACAAGAACCCGTCAGTAGTCTTTGCCTTTGAGAGGATTCCTTCCCCTGTGTAGAGCATTTAGAGCTAGCTGTCAGGAAACTGCACAAGCAGAACAGCTCTGTTACCTGCTGTTTGCATGTACTTGACTCCTTGTCTGATGTTGAATGTTCTCAAGCTTATTTAACTGGCCGATCCAAATGCTTGTTGCCTCATACCTGGCCCCTGTATTCTGTGGTGATAAGCACCAACAGGTAACTTAGAAGCTTGCTTTGCAGACATGCACAGTCTTGCAGATAAGGCGCTGTCTGTTGGTGATTTACTGTTCTTGTTAGCAATGCAGAGTACTGCTTAGCTCCCCGGGAGTCAGAGCTGAACCTGCATGTATGCTGCTCTCTTCAAGGGCACAGCTTGTCCTTTTCTACAGAGATCGTAAAAAAATCTCATTACGTAGGGATCACTCAGGCTTGTACTATTCATTTGCTGTTAAGGTTTGTGATTTGCACATTCTTTCTCGGATAGTAAGTGTGCAAACGGTCCTGCTTGGATTTGGTGCGGGTTTTTTTTTCCTCCCTGTGTTAAATGAGCTTGGTAGCTGGAGATGATACCAGTGTGTGCAGAAGGTCACCCAGACAGGGGAAGCAGAGCAGCAGGATAAACAGAAGCTGCTGCTCTGGCCAAAGCTTAAGTGGAGTAGCTGTGCTATACCTTCCCAAAGTCCCTGCTCTTCCAGCTGGATAAAGGGAAAAAGGTGTCGTTAGCTACACGTGCAAAGTGATGAAAAACAGTTCTAGAAGTGGGAAAGCCCTTCATGGAACATTATGTATCCTTTAGAGGTGGAAGACAGCACTTTAATTTTTTTTTTAACCCCTTTTTATAACCCCCAGTATCTGTGGCTTGGAGCGTACATAATGCTTCTCCAAGAGCCTGTAGTTACAGCTCTGACTCCAAGATAGTGCTGGCATGTCACACACAGCACAGAGCCTTCTCACCCTCTTAGGAGGAAACGTGCCTTCTTTGGAGTGTTCCAGTGCTCCAGGAAACGTATTGTGGGTGGTTAGAAGTGTGGAGGTTCTTTTTACTGCAAGATGTGTTTCCAGAGGGATAGACTTGCACTTAATTATACGCTCATTTATAAAGTGTCTTCCCGTAGTGAACGCTCACGGCAGATGTCTCCTGGCTTAAGTGCAGAGGAGTTGACGTTTGCTTACAGCACACTGTGCAGACGTGTGCCGAACAAGTGTGCTTGGGGAGGAGGGAAGCTGTGAGTGGGAACCACATCCCACACTTTTCTCTTGTAAGGCAGAGGAGTGGACTGGTGAGCTGTTCTCTGGTACAGACACCTTATTGCATTCCCATCTGGATAATCCAGCAACAAATCTGTTGCAATCGTGACACATCCTTCCGAAAGGACAAGAGCAGTGAAAAGTTAATGACACAGCTCAGGCTGTCTGCTGACATAGCAAATCTACTTTTCTGGTGAAACAGCACACAAGATAAAGAGTTTGAAAATATTGTGCTTTGTACAGTTACTTCTGTTTCCCTCTACACACAAACAAGATGAACTGTCCTTCTGCTCTGAATTATTTCTTTTTCCTATTTTCCCTGTGCTCTCCCTCTGCGGCTGTACTGTCCTTGACAGCTGTGTTCTGCCTAGTGTTGGCTCGTATGAGTTCCCAGGGAACAGTCCTTGACTCCTACTTGATAAGTGTGGAGTGATCCCTTTGGAATATGGCTAGGCTACGCAGAAGGACTGATGTAGGTTGACTTGCAGCTGGCAGACTTGATTGCGAGCAACTCTCCGGAGGAGGAGTTGTGTAGACTGAAACAAGTGCGTTTAATAGGATGTGTTCAAGATGGGGAGTTAGGGAGCGGTTACAAGCCTGAAGCTTAGTAGTTCTGTTATGCCACAAGATTACATGGCAGCAGGAGCATAAAGATACAAACCTTTAGCTCAGGTTGGCATGTTCTTGTGGCCACAACACTGGGCAGTAATGGTTCCTCTGCATATGAGCTGTATTTTCTCTCCATTCAGGTGCAGCAGACTGTGCAGGAATTGTTTGGCCGCGCTCCGAGCAAAGCAGTTAATCCTGATGAAGCCGTTGCTATTGGTGCAGCTATTCAAGGTGGTGTGTTAGCTGGTGATGTTACTGATGTGCTGCTGCTGGATGTAACTCCCCTCTCCTTGGGGATTGAGACACTGGGAGGTGTCTTCACAAAGCTCATCAACAGGAATACCACCATCCCAACTAAGAAGAGCCAGGTACGAATTGACTCTGGATGGTTGGGTCTTCTGCAGTGGTCTCAAACACCCAGGCTACGCAAAACATCCCAGTAGATGGTTTTGTCTCCTCCTCATCTGACAAGGAGAAGCAGTGTAATTTAACATCAGCCACTAAGTATCTCTGATTATTATTGTGCCCAAGAGGGGGCAGGTAGGTTGAGTTAAGGTGTGCCAAGATCCACCAGGATGTTTGTCGCCTGATCAGGATTGCAGCGTGTGTGCCATGATGTTAAATGTCAACACATCATTCTGAAGAAGAATTGTGTGGAGACCTTCTGTAACTGAGCACCACACCCGTTTGAGACCACGTTTCTTGGGCTACACGCCTCAGAAGGGATTATTTTTTTTTCCTGTGGTGTAAGGCCCTAGTAGTAGACTTGGGTGTGACCCTTTCTTTCACTTTCCCCTGTCTGGATCTTCTAGTGTGTGCTCTTAGTGATAACACTTGCTCTGTGTGGGGTTGGGGCAGGAGCCCTGCCACTTCAGGAGGAAATGTCCTAGTAGTGTGGCTGGCTGCCACTAGAGACTGCTGCTGACATGGTGTTGCCAGTTTTTGCGTGCTCAAGTGCATCTGGGACAAGATGCCAGCTGTTGCTAGTCTTGGTGTTCGGTGTTTTGTCAGCGGAATGGGAACAACAAGCATTTAATGATTCTTCATTTTCTTCAGAGCAGCTACTCTATTCCTTTCCTTGCTGTTCAGTCAGCTTGTAGCTGTGTCCATTCATGTGTTCCAATTTATTAGCAGTAACTTTCTGTTCCTTTTCTGCAGGTGTTTTCTACAGCTGCTGATGGGCAAACTCAAGTGGAGATTAAAGTCTGCCAGGGAGAGAGAGAGATGGCCAGTGACAACAAACTTCTTGGCCAGTTCACATTGGTATGTTGGCTACTCAGTATTCATGACCTTAAACCTGACCTTCTTGGAGAAGCTCAAACCCTTCTCCATTTCAGTTGACCCCTGAAGGCAGTGTGGAGGAGTCATCTTACAGGAGACATTTGACCCTATTTGTAGTGAAAAAGCAGTCTCTAAAGGCACAGCCTGGGTCTGGCACAGCCTTACAGTGGCAGGGGAACAACTAGCATTTAAGACAGAGCTCAAAGGTTCTGAGCAGTTTTGTGGGTACTGCTGCAGTTTTAGGCCATTGTCACCTAAAAGTACCCTCTCTACTTCTGGGCACAAAGAGCTCAGTAGTACCAGGCCTGCACAGCAGATAGCCTGAATGCTGGCCTTTGCTCTGGTGTTGCAAAGACAAGACTTGGAGCAGGCTATATGATACCTGTAGTCCCAGGGAAAACCCATTTTTAGCCTTGTGCTGCTTCTCTGTGAATGCCTGTGGAACTGCGCTGCTTACGGGAGAACACGTGCTCCCCAGGGGTTCATCTGCCCGGCCAGCTCCCTAAGCAGAATTGGTTTGGTCAGTGTTGGCAAAGTTTGACACTGTTGTAGCGGTTGGGTCAAGCTTGCTCTTGCTGGGAAGAGCCCTGCAGAAAGGAAGGGCTTTGTCTTTCTTCTGCAGTTTCAGAGGCAGCTGTACTGCCTTGTTGCTCTTCTGAAACAGTAGCCTCAGAGGTAGTCATTGAAGTCTGGTTATCTCCAGAACTGAGGAGTTGGAGCATCCTGCCATGTCCATGGAGGAGGGGCTGCTTCAGCAATAAATTGAATGAAACCAAACTTGGGGGCTACCTCTTGTGGTTTCTGTGCATTTGTCCCAGGTAGAAATCTGCATCCTCCAAGTCTGTCACGACAGATACTGGTAGTTCACTGTGTGAATGCCAACGGGTATTTAGAGGCCTTGGCTATGGGGGCTAGTTAATAATTAGTTCAGCTGACCATTCACCAAGATAACATGTCCAACACTGGAGCCTCCCACCCTAAGCTTATGTCCGTGTGGGAGCTAATGGCTAAGCATTTCTCATTCTCAGGTTGGGATTCCTCCAGCGCCGCGTGGAGTTCCCCAGATTGAGGTCACTTTCGACATCGATGCTAACGGCATCGTTCACGTGTCGGCCAAGGATAAAGGCACTGGACGTGAACAGCAGAGTAAGTGCTGCGGGGTGCTGCCTGGGGATGAGGAGGAGAGACATGGAGCAGCAGTGATGCTGTAGCACGCTGGGCTCTGGGGGTGACACAAAGTGACTCCAAAGGTGATGCAGTGTTGCCTTGATGCCCATGGTCCAGGGGTGGGGGCTGTGAAACATCTAATTAAGAGTAAGGATGCCACAAGCAGCCTGTTGCCAGTGCAGCATAGATGCAGTTGAAGTCATCTTGGCCAAAGTGCCTCATGTGGAAAGGAGGGCAAGGGGTTACTGCATAATGAAGTGGGTAAATGGAGAAGTGACAACTGACCTGTAGTTTCATTTTAAGGAAATAAAGCTTCTGTAAACACACACCACTCTATTGCCCTCTCTGTTAACCAGCTGACACAGAGTGCCACTGATGGATGCTCTTGCCTTGCATATTAGACAGAGATGAATCATCTGCCTGTACCAAGGTTCAAGGAAGTCCCCACCAGCAGGTTTTTACCATGTTCCAAGTCATTTTGCACCTTATGATGGTCCTTTCTAGGTCCTGCTATCTGCTGTGATTACCATAGCAATGTTTCAGCAGAGTGCAACTGTTACCTGGAGTTTCTTGGGTGTATCAGCTGTGCTGCAGTCCACTCGGAGGTGTTGGGCACACAGGTGTTTGTGGAGCAGCGTTCCTGCTGCTTTTTCAGGGGTGACCTGTGTCACTGAGGAGCTCAGAGTAGTCACATTGTACCCAATGTTACCCTGAACGGACAGAAGTCGGGGTTTGAAAATGCAGCACACTGTATAAGTTGCTCTGAGCTGCACTCCTGGACATGCGGTTCCTTTGGGAGTGCCCTCTGCTAACACAAAGGTTGCTGTTTGTTTGAGGCTACCTACATGAAGGTGCCAGCTTTTAAGAGAGAAATCGAACTAGGAAGATCTCTGTTGAATCCCAGTCATGTCTCATACAGGTGGTTTGTTTTGAATTACTCCATTACAAAGCTCTTGAAATTCACATATTTTGAAGCACAACCACCTCGTTCATTTACATCCATTTAGACTGGAAACATCTCTAAATGGCAGGAGGCTTGGGGACTACTTCAAGCTGTCAGTGTGTTTTGCTCTGTAGTGCAATGAAATGTTAGGCCTGGTGTTCTGGGGTAATTAACCACACGGTTGACATTTTCTAAAGCTCTGTTGTGGGCTCAGAAAATTAATTTAAAGCATTTGTAAATTCCCCTGATAGAAAATAAATCTCTTTTGTGACTCTAACTGCAAAGGCTATATACCGCCCTTCAGCCCTTTCTTGGAGGCATCCATTTGAGCAACCTAATGCATTTTCCAGTTAAGAAAAATATTCTTTACTCTGTATTGGCGACTTGAAGATGTGTTCTGGTCTTCACAATACTGCTTGACTTACAGCATAAATTTATTTCAAAACCACACTGCTCGTTACTTTGATTTTTCTACTAGATTCTCCATGTGTTGGCAGCCTTCTAGCTCCGAGTGAAAGTTTCCTGATAATAGGCAACCAGAACTTTTTTTGCTGTCTGTCTATATGCAGACGTGATCCTCATTATAAAGCCGAACTCCTTGTACCATGGATGCATCCAAAGGACACGTGTGTGTGTGTCTAGCGTTTTGTCTTGTACTGTGGACAAACACTATGTAGAAACCTTCTAATGAGTATAGTATACCTTTTTCTTTTCTTTCTGCATTTTGCAGTGTCCAGGATATCGTTCCTCCCTTTTCCCAATGAAATTATGCTTTACTGCAAAACTGAGCTTATATCTAAACTCTATTTTGTGGCATAACTAGAGAATACTAGCGGACCTTGAGGACCCCATCTGTAGAATCGTGTTGTGTTGTGTTGTCTTATCTTGCCACCAGCCTGGACTGCTTTCCAACAGTGAAAGGAATCTCTGCCCTGGTAAAATGATTCCTTCTGTTTGGATTTTTTTTTTTTTTTGGGTTGGTTTTTTTGGTGTGATTATCTGTTTTGGTTTTTTTTTAACCTGCTGGAATGCCCCTTTGGTTTGGGGGCTTTGTGTCCTCCGTTTCCAGAAGGAGAAACTGCAGAGCGATCGAAGTGACATGCAGACTGGTGGACAGGAGGTGTCTGGCAGGGCTGAGAGCATAGACTTCAGATGTCAGGCTTTTATCTTGCCAGCAGCATCAGTGCCTCTTCAAAGACTGTCTGGCTGTCTTTGTTCTACCCGTGGAGTCTTCACAGGTGCAGAGTCCCTGAGCAAGGCTGCTGCTGTTGAAGGGTTTGGGAAATAATCTCTCCTTTCCTCAAAGATGAGAGCACGCTCGTTGTTAATACTTCTTCTCTAACAGTTGTTATCCAGTCTTCTGGTGGCCTTAGCAAAGATGAAATTGAGAACATGGTGAAGAATGCCGAGAAATATGCAGAGGAAGACAGACGAAGAAAGGTAATGTGTTTTTTGTGGTATCGTCCAGCTGGTGGTGTTACTGCTGTTCTGTGCTATTAAGTGTGCCCACCTTTGAAGGAGCTGTTGGCTCGGGTCTTTGTAGTCTTGAGCTGTTTCCTTGTGCAGCTACCTGAATATCTGCTTGCTTCCTTATATTCCCTTTATACTCCAGAGTTGCAAGAAGGTTTGTGCAGAGGCTTTTGGGTTTAGATTGGGTAACTTGCTCTGTGTGGCTGGCATTTTAATTCCTCTCTGAAGAATTCCTGGGACGTAGAGACAGCAGTAAGCAAACTCACCTGCCTGTTACTCATGACAAACAGCTTTGCAGCTCTGGTTAGGCTTTTTGTCATTAATGCGCTTACTGTCCCCTTGCCTGTTGCTCTTTGTTTGAAGCTGGTCTGCTACAGCTGGGTTCTCATGGCAATATTCCATTTAAGTGGTGGCAGTGTGGGGATATTTAAGCTACTTCTCTTGAGTTTATCATAAACCCTAATTTATAGAGTATGCCAAGTGAAGCTGCACCTCAGCCTCTTCCTTTGTAAGTGGGAGGTTGCTTTCCACAGTGCTTCGGTTCTCGCTGAGGCTCCTTGAATGCCGTCTTCATCTGAGCGCAGTGTTTGCCCTCTGTGCAGACGAAGCTGTCAGGAGGGGTGTGAAATGACTTTGTCAGGAAAAGGCTGACACTTGCCATGGTTGAGTGACAGAATCTCTGATACAGCCAGGACTAATGGTTGGAATTAATTGGTTTAATGAAGGTAGTACTAATGAATTACGTCACCAAATATAGACCATTGCTTGTTTTTTTGCTTCTTTTTTAAGCAGGCCTACTCTTGGATATGGCACTGGCATATGTTTAGCCATTGCTGAAACTGGCACAGAGTTCATCCACTTTGTGTCCTCCTAGTCCATAGAAACGTGACTCAGGTGTTCAGGCAGAGCTGCAGATCTCGCCCTCAGTAGTGAAGGGATCCGAAGAGCACTGAAGGGAAAAGTGGACAGAATAAATACACATGAAGCAGCATCGCCTTGCCTCAGAACCTCTAAAGTGCTGCCTTATTAGAATTTGTAGGTTAGGTGGAGAACTTTTAAATACTTTTGTCTGAAAGTCCCACTGTTGAAATAACTGCATCATTGCCTGAAGTGTGGGTTGTGACCTGGCATTGGAGGAGACTGGGCTAAACGCTTTTTCCTGAGGCATTACGTGGCCTTTGTGTATCTTAAATTGCTCAGAAGGTTCTTCCCTGTCGCAGTCCTCAGGTTGAGCTTGTCTGTCTGGTGACCTATCAGATGAAGGTGATTCGGTTACATTAACATGTTTCTTTAACTTGCACAGTTTGTAATTGTCAAAATTCACTTGTTACACCTTTCTGATCATGGTTTTACTGCCATGGAAGTATCATGAGTGCATAAATAGTTACCACTCTGCTGAACTTGACATACTGCTGTGAAGTTTGGCATCCCACAAAGAATGAAGACAGGGTGTAGAAACAGAATTATTTTTCATCATCTTTCTACTGTAGGTGAGGAGGGGACTGGGTGTCCCAGAGACCATTGCTGGTGAAATAGGTGATGTTGACACTGGAACTGCGTTATGTCTCAGCAAGATTCCTGCTGTTCTGTACTTAGAACCCATCTCCTCCTCAGTTGGTTGTCTTTGCAACACTTAACACTAGGAACTGGTATTTCTTACCTAGCACAGTGGGATTTTTCCACTGTTGAGATGTTAAAAGCATTTGTAGTAAGGGACATAACTGAAAAAAACCAGAAGCTCTGTTGCTTTTGAAGCAGGAGAGGGAGAGCTGTGCTGTCTTGCAGTTGCTGGCTTTTTCAGTGTGCCGGCAATTGTGCTGTATTAGTGGCTTTCACTTCCAGGGGAGCAAGTTAGAGTGTGAAAACGTGAGGTCTGACTTGCATAAACTGCCTCTTTGGGCTTACTGTTGCTAGAATGCACCTAGAAACGGTTTGCTTGCATTTCTTCTTGCCTGCTTGCCATTAAGAAGGACACAGGGTGGGAAGTGGAATGGAGTTCAGCAGTTGGGGTAAAGAAAAGTCAGCTGCTAGCTCACAAGGACACGGCTTGTGTTGCCGGTGGCATGTGCAGTCGACCCTTATGAGCTCTCTTGCCCAGGAACGCGTGGAAGCTGTGAACATGGCCGAAGGCATCATCCATGATACAGAGTCTAAGATGGAGGAGTTCAAGGATCAGCTGCCAGCGGATGAGGTAGGTAGTTGCTGATAACACTAAAGGAGGTAAGATTCCTTACTGCCTCTTTGCTCAAATTCTCGCTTGGCTCATGGCTGGCTCTGGCCAGTGACACCGACTCAGTGTGTGTTGCCTTACTGCCAAAAGATGGCAGAGGCATCAACTCTTCTGGTTTTTGGACTTGATGAGTGGGGTGAGCATGGCCAATGGTAAGGTGTAAGGACATGCTTAGAAGAACATGCCTTAGATAATAGCAAATATTCTATTTCCATGTCTTAGATAGTAGCAAATACCCTTAGATAATAGCAAATACTTCAGAGTGCGAGTTCAGTGTTACTGAAGATCTAAGAGCCTGAGAAGCTGTCAATGAAAGGTTTCTGTATTAATTAGATCCTTGACTTGGCCTTGCAGTGATTTGATAAGGACTGTTCTGTGTCCTGTGTGAGAGGAAAGTTTTGCTCAGAAACTGGAGATTCTGAACGGTGCCTACCCATGTATTAGCAGAGGAGTGAAGGCAAAGCTGCTGTGCACTCCCAGCAGTACAAACACAGCGCCTGAGAACTTGGGGGCAATGAGAATTACTGTGTTCACTTAACTCCAGTTTTTCCTCAAAGAAGTGGACATTTAGTATCAAAAGAGCACTTTTCACACTACTGACTATTTAATTGCTGCATTATGAATTTCAAAAGCTAAGTTTAAAACAGATTAAACAATCTTGAAGTTAACAGCTTTCATAGGCAAAATAAAAGGGCTCCTATGGGCTCTGTGAGGTGTCTGAGGGAACAAGATTATAGTTTACTGGTAAGTAGCCTCTGATCAGTTTAAATGCTGTTTTTCAACCCAGCTTGTCTCTTGTGGGATGGATATTGGCTGACTCTGTGTTTGGGATTATGATCACTGGAGTTTTCCTCTGACAGGAGCACAGAGGCTAAATCCTTGTGCCCTGCAGGACCTGTTCCCTCTAACATTTTTGGTGGGGGGGGCGAAATACCAAGGGAAAGTACGTAACAGTGCGTGGAAGAAACTCTGTCCTGTCTGGTTGGAGATGGTGGCCTGACACAGACAGCACTGATCACGTTTCCCTTCTCGCGGGTCTGAATGAGACCTCTGCCCACTGCGAGCGCTGCTGAGCAAGCGCTGCCGGCACAGCTGTCCCCCCGTAACCCCGCTTCTCTGGGCTTGCCTCTCCAGCAGCGTGCCAGCCTGACGGAGAAATGCCAGACTGTGTGGAGGGCTTGACAGATGGCTACAGGGGCTGGGATGGGACCACGTTGCTTTTGTTTGCCTCTCTGCTCTTTCTCCCACGTGCAACAAAGGGGGGTGAACAGCCTTACTCGTTGGCTTTCTGACAGGGCCTTAACTGTAGATGAAAACCAGCTTTCTTTTGCACTTGCCCTGGCTCCTGGGGTGACTGACTCACTGGTGAGGTGTGCCAAGGGGAGCAGCTCTCGTCCCTGGCGGGCTGCTCAGTCTCTGCAGGGCTTTCTGTCCTTGGCGCCTCAGCTGAGACGGCAAACAAGGGGAGCGATTAATGCCAACTGTGGCACATTTAGTGAAGTGGAGACATGCCCATGCAGGACTGAGCACAGTCCTGGTCCCTGCAGCCCATGTGGCTCAGGTTGAGACTTGACTTCACGGCTTCTGGCAAAAAAGAAAGGTGGTTTTGTTCTGGCCAGTAGGTGGGTGAAATGACAGGGATGAGGTTCTCAGTGAATGAAGTGCTGAATTTCATCGTGGTTTTTCTGTGGCTTATTTGCAGTGCAACAAATTAAAGGAAGAAATTGCTAAAATGAGGGAACTTCTGGCTCGTAAAGATACTGAAACAGGAGAAAACATCAGGCAGGCAGCAACCAGCCTGCAGCAGGCTTCCCTAAAACTCTTTGAAATGGCATACAAGAAGGTAAGTTCATGGTCATTCACATTTTATAACCCTCAGATGGGGAGGGGTGAGTTGGGAGGCCAAACATTTAGTAAGAACAGTGCTTGGAAGTAGTGCTGGGTCTCAGGGCAGCCCCCTCTGAGTGACACTTGTTGAAGGAGCAGCTGTAGACTGTCGGGTTGAGTTGAAGGCCTGTAGTCTTGGCCATCCTGCCTCCCAGGTGATGTGTTATGTTATTGCACGGTGTTACGTGGAAGAGTGCTGAGAGCTCTTAATAAGAAGCATCAAGAAGAGCATGGACAGAGCTTTTCCCATGGTAAGCAGAGTGCCTAAAGAAGTAGAAGAATGTCTGGACTCACTTTAAAGTGCTGAATTGTCCTTCATGTGGAAGGCTGCTTCTCTGATTTCAAACTGAAAATGCTCAATTTTTACATCCAATGGGAAAGCATAAATAATGGGTAGATAATTTCCTCCTCCTCAGTAGCAGTCATGCAGAGCTGAATATTGTTCCCATTCTGCAGTGGACAGTTGCCCTTTTCACTGAAGGAAGGGTTTCTTTGGTCTAGAACTAACCTAAGCAGCTGGCTAGGAAAATAGTCCAGAAGAAGCATTTTTTTGCTGCCACAACTAATGCGCCAACTCTTTCACAGATGGCCTCTGAACGAGAGGGCTCTGGAAGTCCGGGCGATCAGAAGGAAGAGAAGCAGTAAGAAGTCTCTGTCTTGCCTTGACTAGAGTATGAAGAAGAGGCCGATTTTCTTGACGCTTGGGAGAGAAGGGACCTTCCTGAGCAGCAATGGGCAGAATTCAGACTTACTGTGTTTTTGCAGTATTCTATATATAAAATTCTTTAATGTATAAACTTAGTGATGTGTCTGCTAGATAAATTGTCACTTGATGAGAGTTAATTCATGCCAGATGAAATTCTAAGTGTTTGGCCCCATGGTATTCATCTGAGACACTTGGGGGACTTACTGATCATTTATGTCTGATATTCGACACAATGGTGTACTAAATCCGATATCGAAGTTTGGAAACCATGTCACTAAATCGAGGGGTGGAGATGGAAGTCCTGCTGGACCTGGGAGGAGAATGAGACCTGTATGGGGCCTCCTTGTGGATCCAAGTACTCGTGAGCAGGTGATAAGGCCTGTGAGCAGCAGTGATGAGGCTGGTTACATTGCTAGAGAACATTCAGATCTGCAGCTAGGCTGGTACCCTTATTCTGAAGAAGAAGGGTTACTTCAAATTTAGCTGTAATGCTATTTCTTACAAAAGAGGCTATGTGGAGGTTACAATACTTTGCTTTGTCTGAGCCTTCTGCTCAATCCTGTGTCTGTTCTCTGCTTATGGTAAACCAATTTCCTTGATAATAAAACTGTTATTGGATCCGTTCTGGATTTTTTTAAAATAAAAGCAGAAAAGTGTCCAACATGGAGTTCTTGGTATCCTGGTGTTGATGGACAACATGAGCATGTTAACTGCCTGTGTGAGCTGTAGAGGGGAATGGGCAGCTGACTGTAGTGGCAGCAGCTTTCTGGACTTGGTGCTTCATTGACATGGATAAAGAAGGTAACTTGGTGTCGGATTAGGGTTCATCACGTCTGGCAGTATCACGGCTGCACTTGCAGGAGGTGCCTGGAAATCCTGTTGGGATCTGCAGTAGGAGTGTATTGGGTCAGGCTGAGATGGAGTTAATTTTCCCAAAAGCAGCTTTCAGTGCTGGTGGGGTGTTTTGTCTTTTTTTTCCTGTAGTGGGGCTAGCAGGGTGCTGATAGCACCCCGGTGTTTTGGCTACTGCTGAGCAGTGCTCACACAGCACTGAGGCTGTGATTTTCCAGCATTCCTGCAACAGTAGGCTGGGGTGGGCAACATCCTGAGAGGGGACATTAGCCAGGCCAGCTGACCCAAACTGACCAAAGGGGTATTCCATACTATATGACATCAGCTCAGATATAAAAGTGAGAAGGAAGAGAGAAGTGGGGGGCCCATTCGTGAATTGTTTGTCCTCTGGAGCAACTGCTATACGTGTTGGAGCCCTGCGTCCTGGCAAAGCGGCTGGACAGCACCCACTGATGGGAAGTAGAAAGTAATTTTTGGCTTTGCTTCTGTGCGCTGTCTTTGCTTTTGCTGTATTAAACTGCTTTTATCTTAACCCACGGGCCTCTAGTGATACTTTTGCTCTCTCGATCTTTTCCCTCTCCCCTGCCCATCTAAGAAAGGGGAGTGATAGAGCAGCTTTGGTGGGCTCCTGGCCTTCAGTCAGGGCCAAACCCCACCACATTCACCTTTAGGCACTTTGTTCTGAGGCTCAACCTGCTGAAACAGGCTGTAGACTCCGGGCAGCAGTTCCCCATTCTTCCAAGGAGGTGTAGTCTCTATGCCACAATATATTTATCTGTTTCTCCCTTTTACTCTGTTACTCTATGTATGTGCGCAACTGAAAAGAAAGAGCAGACTTTACAGTTAGCCTGTCCTGACAACTCAGATATTAAGGAGAGATGAAAAGATGCTCTTTTTTTCTGGCAGTCCAGTTTCCTGACTAAGAGGAAGGCTACAAGTGATGATTCTGTGAACTTCAAATTATGAACTGGAAGAGACCGAGACAATCTGTTTCAGCTACTGAGCTCTCCCCAGCAGTCCTAGCAAGAGGGACTGTAAGTCAGCGCAGCCTGTTGAAGCGGACAGAAGGGGGGAAATTAGAGTAGCAAGTGACTTAACTGTAAAGTGAGAGGGAAGCTTGAAGGTGGGTGAGGAAGGGGCCTGGTGCAGCCATAACAGGAGGTACCCGGCCTGCAGCACACTTGGTGTGGTGGGGCAGGTGCGTGTGCAGGGGTGGGCTCTTCACAGCAATTTGAAAAGTTGAGCTGCCTGACTTCACATGGGTGGGGAGTTCCAACCCAAGGTTCAGTGCTTTGCTTTCACAAGGGGAGTTAGTGCGGTCTAGGGGACCTAACTGTGGGGAGGAGAGCAGGGTATGGTGCAGCCCTGTGGAGCTTTTGTCTGGCTGGTTGTGTGAATGTGGGTCTTCCATAAGTGGTCAACACAAACTGATTGTGTATGGGTCCAGCTCTTGATTTTTTAAGTGGCAGGTCTTTATTTGTCACAGGCAGGCAATGGCAGGCTGAGGGGTACTTAGATCGTGTGGCCAGCGTGGTCTCCTGAAAGGTTTGAGGAACACGTGGCTAAGGATGTGTGTGTTCACAGCCACTGCTGCTCCTGAGAGCTGTTTGTGTCATCGTCATGTCCGACTGCGTGTGTGTTAGTTGCAAAGCTACGTGCTTCGTTCCATCACAGTGTAACCCTGCTCCTCTCATATGTGTGGGGTTTGGTAATGGCATGGAGCACTTGTCTGGGCATCTCCAGAGAATAATCTTCACAAAACTGGGCTGCAGGTGACCTCTGTCCTGAACTTCCCTCTGCCACTGCTCCTGTCAAAAGTAATCCTTTGTGTAAAACCACCATGGGGAAAAAAAAAAAGGAGGATTTCTCCAGCAAAGCAAGTTGGGTATTTCAGGTGCTGAAAGGAAATGTCCTTAAGTGAAACAGTTTAAAAACCATTCTTGGTGGAAGGTTTTCCAGCTGGCTCCGTGGAGCTGCAGCCAGCTGTTCCTGCAGCAGAGCCAGGGCAGCCCAGGGCAGCGCTGCTGCTTGTAGGCTCCTGTCTCTGCTATGGGCTTCCAGTGCCATCAGGGCAAAGGTGCTGGATCATCATCATCCCGGGGTCCTGAGTCACTGATCAGGGCTGGCCTTTACTTTATCAATGCATTATTTTCCCATCTTTCGTAGATGTTCGTTATTTTTTAATGTGCTCTTCCTAGCTCCTCCTTTACAAGCTAAATTATTGAATTGGGGAGGGAAAAGTGAAACTGGGTAAAGTATGTCAGGCTGCTTGCTCTGAAAAACTGCCAGGAAGGCAGGAGGTGCAGCAGCTGGGCTGTTATCTCTCATGAAAAGGAGCGACTGTCCTCAGGAGTTAACTGCTGCTGCTCTGCCGCTGGGAAGGTACCTGTCAGCACCGGGAGGAGGGGTGTTGGAGCTTCATTGCCCGCTGTCATTTTCCATGTAGGCTGACTGTCATCTTAGAAGCCTGTAGCCCCAGCGATGCTCTGGCTCTGGAATAAGTTACTGCTCTGTGTATGACTAAATAAGAAAAGCTTTGCACGTGTTCATGGGGGGACAGGGTGACCGAGCGATGTTTGTGCTGCGATGTTTGTGCTGCGTGCTTCCACCTGCCTGTCCTCTGCAAGTGGGATCAGGTCAGTGCAAGGCACAGCCCTCTCAGGCTCGGCGAGTCCGGCTGCCTTAAAATAGTGACACGCAGTAGCACAAACAGGACTGGGATCGTAGATTCCAGCGTCACAGCTCCTGCCTGACTTTAGTACGGGAGGGAAGGCTGAGATTTCAGTCAGGCGTAGGGTCTCTCTGCTTGCCTGCTGTAGTTTCCTTTTCCTTTTCCCCCAGGTGAGGACAGTGGCAGTGTGCCATGTTTGGGGACAGGGACCTGTTGCGTTGCCTGTACAGGCAGGAGATGCTGGGCTGCGTGCGGAATTGAGATGCGAAACCGAGATGGAGTCTCTCCTGCTTCTCCACGAGACAGTGACTGCCAGTGCACCGCAAAGGCAGAGCTCCTTTTTTAAAGCGCCTCTCTAAATAGCGGAGCAGCGTATTCAAAAAGTTCTCTCTAATTCAAGTGGCTCTGCCCCCGTGGAGCTGTGCCGGCTGTCACAGACAGGCGCTGCTCAGCATCTGCGTCAGCCAGCCGGCGGGAGAGCTGCGGGGGGAACCAACGGCAGCGTCTGTCACATCGGGGAGGCTGGAGCAGAAAGTGCCACGGTAAAGTGGGTGCACTGGGCTGGGAGGTGGTAACTGGGATGCTCAGCTCTACTTTTTGGAGTAGAATCCCTGGATTGAACCGGAAGAGCAGCATTGCCAGGGAAGCATGGGCTAAGCTGTTGTCCACCTGCCCGTCTGTGTCCACTGTCCCTGTCAGAGCGGGCATAGAAACTTCTCTCTCAGCAGATCATGTGCTAAAGCCAGGCATAATCCACTGTCTTACTGTTCCGAGGAGGATTATAAAGGGCTGTATGGGACCAGATGCTCGTGGAAAAAAATACCTGTAAGGATTGAAATTGGTACTTGCTCAGCCCCAGAAGAGAAACAGGGCTTTAAATCCAACCAGGTAGTGCAGAAATTCAGTATTTCCCTGGCATGACCCTGCTGACAGAAAAACCCAGCTTCTGTCTGAGTCCTAGACCAGTCTCTGCTCAAGTGATTGTGCCCCACACCCAGCTCCCAGAAAGGCATCAGTGCTGCTTTGCTGGTGGGCTGGGAGTCAGCATGAGATGGAGAGGAAGGTGCAGTGTGCTGGGTCTATGGCAGCACTTGCTGTGCTGCGAGCACAATCCTGACATGGCCATGGCAGCCGGTCTGCCCCTTGCCAGGGCAGGAGTTGGTGACCAAGCTGCTGGCAAACACCAGAGCTGGGATGTCCCAGAGGGGCTGGTGGGACACCATGGCCACACACCTCAGCATCTGGCTGTTGGTGCCTTCTCAGCATCACCCAGAGAGCATCACCTCCAGGGGAGCAGCAGGGAAGCAGCCCGTTACCTCTTAATAAAAGAAACACATAAATGGCTTCAGTATCATTTTATCACCGTGTTTCCAGCTCATCCCACTTTAGGCTGTCCCAAAGGCAGCACCAACGGGTGCTCCCTGGGCTGTGGCACTCCGAAACCCACTGCCCGGCATCTTTGGGGCAAAAAAGGCAAGTTGTGGCTTTGCAAACATGGACACCAAGGCTGCAGGTATGTTTAGATGTAGTTCTTGAACATGTGCTCAGACACGCAGAGGTGGGTTGGGTCCCCACAGCCCTGCTGTCCTTGGGGACAAGCTCATCACTGCGGTGTTCCTTCTGGCTCCCCAAGCCGAGCCACTGCTGTGCTGGGCCCAGCAGGGCTGTGGGACCAGGCTACAACCATGCCGTGGGGCAGGGAAGCCTTCGCCCCTCACCCAGGGACGCCCCGCAGCCCGCTGCTTATCTTCCCTGCACAGCGCGGGGCTGCCGGGGCACGAGTCCCCACCCCGAGCTCTCTGGGTGCCGCTTCGCCGGCCTCTCCTAAACCTCGGGGCAGTCTCGCTGCGCTTCTCCAGACGTGCCCCTCTCGCCGAGTTCTGCCAGACACCTGGGGGTATCACACGCTCCTGCCCTCGGCCACCGACTGGGACAGCCGGGAAGGGACGTTCCCAGGGGAAGGAGAAACGCGGGATAACTCCGTGAAACTCTGAGTTCCCCCCATCTCCCGTGCCCGTCCCTCCCGGCTTCCTCCAAGCGTCGATGACCCCGGGCCGGGAGGGATAAGCCGCTCCCAACACGCGGGCCGCGGGCCGGGCCCTGGGACAGGCAGGGAAGCCCCTCTCGGCCCGTGCGGGGCCGGCCGCTGCCCCGCAAAAGCCGCAGCACCAGGGGATGGCCCAGGGCACCCGGGCCGCGCCCTGCTCCCCCTCCGGGCGGGCGGGAAGGGGGCGCAGAGGGTGACGCCGCCCGGGGGGGGTGACACCGGAGCCACCGCGGACCCGCCCGGGCAGCCCAGCCCGGTGGCACCGACACCCGATCCCTGCCCCAGGCCACGCCGCTCCCCGCCCTGCGCCGTCCCTTTAAGGGCGCGCCGAGAGCCGGCCCCGCAGTTCTCGCGAGAGCGGCCGTTGCGCCCCTCCCCGCAGCAGCCAGAGCGCGGCGGGCCGGGAACTACGCGCTCCATGATGCCCCGCGCGGGAGCAAAGGCCAATAGCGAGGCTGGCGAGCGTGCACGCGGCCGTCCGCTCGCCCTATGGCGTGCGGCCCCGCTCCCGCGCGTGGGCGGGGCGGGAGGCCGCCCCCCGCGCCCCGGTTCCCCCCCCCCCCGGAAGTGATGTCACAGGCCCCATGTGAGCCGATTGCAACACATGCAGCGCGGAGAGGGGGAGCGCGAGCAGCCGGTGTCCGACGTCAGCGCCGCCGCCAGCCGCGCGCCGCCGGGGGGGGAGCGGGCCTGAGGTGAGGCCGCGGCCGGCGGGGGAGGGGGCGGGCGGGCGGGCGGCGGGGCCGGGCCGGGCCGGGGTCTAACCGCTGTGCGTGTGCCGCCGGCCCGCCGCAGGCCGCCGCAGTCGCAGCAGGAGGAGGAGGAGGAGGAGGAGGAGGGAGAAGATGGCGGACGATCCCAGCGCTGCCGACCGCAACGTGGAGATCTGGAAGATCAAGAAGCTCATCAAGAGCCTGGAGGCGGCCCGCGGGTGAGCGGCGGGGCCTGCGCCGCCTCGGAGGGCGGCGGCGGGAGAGCGGGCAGCGGGGTCGGCCGCCCCGGGACCCGGGCGAAGGAGGGGAGGGGGGGCGGGGGGCTGTCCCCGTCCGAGCGGGAACCGGAGCGAGGGAGCTGCCGCCCGGCGCCGGGGCTGCCTCCGCGGGGGGCGGAGGGAGGGCGAGGCGCAGCCCCGGCTCGGCGGCCCCTTCCCGGGCCCCGGTGCCCTTTTGTCTCGCCGCGTGGTGAGGCGGCCGAGTGCCTGCGGCCGCTCGGGGCTTTGGGGAGGAAAAAGCGGGCTTGGGGTGCGGCGGACGGGGCCGGGGGGGCCCGTGTACCCCCGGGGACACCCGCGGGAGGCCGAGTGGCGGAAGGGAAGCGTAACCTTCTTTCCCACACGGGAAAAGGGCAGCGCCTGCCGCCGAGCTGCCCGCCGGCCTCGGCCTCGTCGCGGCTCGTCAGCTGTTTGGGTTTTTTTCTCCCCCCCACCCCCCCGAGCGGGTGAGTTTCCTGCGGGGGTGTCACAGGTGTGTGTGTCCCTGGCCTGGCCCCGCCGCTGCCGGGCAGAGGACGGGGTCGACGGGGCCCGCGCTGGCTGCAGAGCTCCACGTCGGCTCGGCGTGCCCCCGGGCCGCTCCGTGCCAGCTGGCACCGGGGAACGGCGGATTCCAGCTGGAGTGGCCGGCTTCTCTGCCCGCCGTGCGGGCTTGGGTTCCTCCCAAGGGACCAGCTGGCTCCAGGAAGGCAGGACGGTGAGGATAGGGAGGCAGGGGCTGAGGCAGTCGTTACTTTATTAATTCTCTTACTGACGCTTACTTGATCTTTACCAGCCCTTCACCTTCCAGTGAGAGTGCTTAGCTCCATTTCCCTGAAAGCAAACTCCTCCAAAGTTTAGACAGTAGTTAGGTTTCAAGTCTCTGATTCCATTTATATCATCCTTGCGCTTCAGTTTCTTTTTGTCCCACCAGAAATAAAATTGCTGGATGTTCCTAGAGCCTGCCCCATGCCGAAGGTGACCCAGTGCCTGTTTCTGTGGGTAACTTGGTA
This sequence comes from Trogon surrucura, assembly GCA_020746105.1. Classification (NCBI taxonomy): domain Eukaryota; kingdom Metazoa; phylum Chordata; class Aves; order Trogoniformes; family Trogonidae; genus Trogon; species Trogon surrucura. Next base: position 6,127,542 of record CM036630.1, on the reverse strand, counting down.
CCGCCTTGTTGCATGTGTCTGGAAGTCACTCAGGGTTGAGTAGTCTTAAGGCCTACAGGTTCCAGAGCTGTAAAATAGCAAAGAAAGCATATGTCTCAGTATACAGTGTAATAAAATAAAAATGAAGGGTGACTTTAGCCACCCTTGTGGCTCTGGTTTCTGTAGGCTTATCTGAGCAGGTGTTCGTCTGACTGAGGCAGTGCTGGTGTTGTACTGCAGCCACCCAAAGGCGGGTTTGCCTTTGGACAGCTCGCATAAGCCGCGCTGCTGTCTTGTTCTTTACTTAGTGATGGTGCTTGTTCTTGTGTGTAGAGTAGGTCAGGGGGGATCGTTCAGCTGAAAAGTAACTTAGGTGGGAGAGGAAACGGGAGGAGAACTCAAGCCATAGGTCTTCCTAAACTAATTTTTTTTTTAATCTGATTTATGATGTGACTGTGCAAGGAATGGGTGTGTGGGAAAAGGGAACAGGGAGGCAGTTTTTCTTCCCTGCAACCCAGTGGACTTTGACTGTTGAAGCTGACTGTTCAGCTGTGCCTTTGCACAGTGTTGACAGCACACGCTGTACTAGCTGGGAGGCCCAAGCAAGCATGGGAATGCATAAACTGCTGCTGTTGTGAAGTTGAAAGGACTTGGGGAGCTACAGGCATCTGTTGCAGCTTGTGAAAACAGCTGTCGGTCCCTGTAACAGCGCTGAGGGAGGCTGGGGAGTGTTTTGGAAATGTACAGTTAGCATTTGGGCTCTCCCTGGTTCTAAATGAGGTAGCACAAGCAAGTCGTCTTCTCATGTTGTTTGGAAGAGAAGAATGTTGCAGAGAAGAAGATTAAAACTGGTTTTGGGTTGCTCCCGGGAGAGGTGAGGCTGAAGGGAGCAGGTGGCTGTTAGGACTAACAGCTGCTTGGGGCCACAGCCCAGGCGTCTTCCCTCTTCCCCACCAGTGGTCCCTGGCACATCTCTACTTTGTGGTAAAGATGCTGCAAGTGCAGTAAAGTGTATGTGGGAGGTTTAGTTGAGCCCTCTGGATCCAGCATATCTCCTAGATGTCATGATGCTGCCGTTCCTTAATTTACCACGTGTGCTAGCTGCGAAACCGCCGCCTGACGAAGGCTGCTGATGTCCGCGATCCTTGCTGTGAGCAAGGTTATCCTGGTTATGTGTAAGTGCGTGTTGTGCTTCCAGGGAGCCCTAGCTAAGGTGATCCCAGTCCGTTTGGGTCCAGTGGGGGGAAAGGATGCTGCAACTTTTGCCACCAGAAGCGTTAGGCTGTGTGGCACAAGAGGTGTGCGGCAGTGAAACAGGCTTTTCCGGCCTTTGGGGGAGTCACTTCCTCTTCCTGCCAAGTAGGAAGACCTGTTCCAGGGTGGATGAGGGGGCAAAGCCTTTAAATAGGGTGATGTGGAGGGCCACGGACTCCTTGGCGTCTCCGCCTTCCCTTACTCATGTACTCCTAATAGTGACCCAGCAGCGGTGTCCCAGTTTCATGTGCTGGTTGTTCCTGCAGTGGATCAAAGGGACGGGAAATGGAGGAAACAGGAGCTAGATGTTCAGTTTGCATGTGGCAGTTGGGGCACCTCTGCCATTATCCAGCTTTTTTACTGAAATCTCAAGGAAATCTGCAGAATGTTACCAAAACGTTAAGTGAGCATAAGAGCAAGGAAATACTTTTATCGTGTCTGGGATAGATGTGGCAGTATGGGGTCAGAAAACCAAAGGAGAAAATTAGAGCTTCAGCTTTACAAGAAGCTGCTCAGCTGAAGGCCACCAAGGGTAAGACTGCTTCTCGAACTTTAAAGTAATGTCCTAGCAAGAATGTCCTGTGCTATTTTTTCAGCCCTGCTTAGGAAAGCTGGCTTTCTCACTGATCTCTGGATAGGAGAAATCTGGCAAATCAAAAAATAAAATAACTTTTAATCCACCCTCCTGCCAAACCCTATCTCTGCTGGCAGGGAGTAGAAGGAGCTTTTGTCTGTGTCTTGCTTCCTAAAACAGAAGTGTCTGTTATCTCCTCCTAGCTCTTCCAAAGTTGAGTTGCAAACTGTCTGATACTCTACAAAGTTAATGAGTTGATCTTTCTGATTTGGTGAGAAAGGAAGGGGCAGTAGCTGGTATCTGCAGAGTGTGTGAGCGAGAGCAAACGGGCCCCAAGTCCTACAGTACAGGCAATTAACCTTTCTAGCCAGAAGAAGATGAGGGTAAAAGGCTGGTGATAAGCAAGTTAAGCCCTTGTGGGAAGTCTAGCCTTGTCACTCGTCTTCGGCAGCTTGGAGTGCTCAGACTTTCCTTGAGCATCTCTGCTTCTCTCCTACAAGGGAATTTTGCCGACTGTCTACAGTTTTTGTAAAACAGATCTTGGTGAAAGACTGTGCCCACCAGAAGTGACAACCCTGTCCTTGCACGTGGGTGTTGCAGCCGCTCAAGTAGAAGTGGCATTAGCCACCGTGTTTTTACCCTTATTCTCCCTCTTGGGGCTTTTCTGCTGTTGCTCCATGCGGTTTTCCAATGTCAGTGTTAAACTGACAATCACTCTTTGTTCCTATGGTCTTTGCAGTTCTGAATAGTTAGCAGAGCTATGGTCATTTTTTTTTTGCTAATCTAAGCTGTAAACGCTTGGCAAAATCAAGTATCAGCAACAACAAGCAGTCTCCTTGCAGGCTTAGGCCTGAGATGTCACATCTGAATCACATTTGGAAAACTTCTCGAAGTCTTAGAAATGAGGGATTTCTTCTGCAGACAGGTCTGCTCAGCTGTACCAACACCTTCGCTGCACAGATGGAATTCCTGACCCAGAGTGAGAGTGCAGCAGGTGCTCATGCAGGGTGTGTAGCTGCACTAATGGTAAAACCTTTAGGAACCTGCTCCCTTGGGACATCTCTGCTGCCTTAAACTTGAAGACAGGGCTACTCTGCTGTTCAGAGCAGTAGCCCTTGTGAGTTTTTTACTGAAACAGAGGAAGAGGAGGCAAAGGGAATGGTATCTTTGAAAGCTCTGCAAGCACAACCAAGGATGACAAGCAGAATAGATTGAAGAGTGTTTTTCCATTTTGGAAGGCGGAGGAGCAGGGTATATGCAGGCTTCTGAGCAAATGCAGAAACTAAGTCTCAACAAGTAACTTATTTTGGTTGTAACTGGAAGAAATGTATCGGTGCGGGGGGATGAAGAAATGGCAAGAGAAGGGGAAGTCTTGGTGTCTTCTGAGCCATGGGAAAGCAAAGCGATGCAGTGTCCTGCTAGGGTTTGGATTCTGCCGAGCTGAAACTTCCATCTGCTACAGGGGAGAAACCAAATGTGAGACAAATAAAAAGTCACCTGGAAGGACAGAGGCCTGTGACTGTGTGCAAATTCCTGCCAAGTGAAATGCATACTGGTTCTGCTAGAGGGTGGAAAAGTTGTCCTGTTGCTTAGACATAAATGATTTGCCCAGCTTCTATTGCAGGGAAACATTGTTTGCATCTGGGTTCTCCTGGAGTCCATCTGGAGCTTTGCTGGTCCTGATGCAAGGGCCCAACTTTGGAATTAGCCTCAAGCTGCTGCTGTTCCCCAGCCTTGTGCAGCGGGGACAGGAGGCTGCTTGGGAGAAGGTGGGTGGTAGGCTTTGCGTCTCCATACCTTCTTCTGGGGTGTCGTAGCATGATGACACTCTTGTGAGCAGGCACATTGGTGAGGCTGAAACCTGTTTGGACAACCTTGTTCTGGAGAACAAGCTAGTCTTGGGCTTTTCTGCTGTTGGCGTGGTGGGCCTTTCCAAAAGTGACTTGCAAACCCACATTCTTGTGAATTAATGCTGCAGTTGCAAGTAGATCATGTCCTGTATGGGTTTGCCTTATTCCTAATTTCTTTTGAACAAAGTGCTGGGGAACAGTTGGTGCCAGGGTTACGTTGTGCTGCATTGGTGAGCGTATTTCTCTCCTGAATTAGGCAGTGGAAATTCTCAGTTGCTCCTGGGAGCATCTGCAGCACTTGGCTGTAGGTGGCTTGTCCTGCTGGTTGTGGGTACTGTGCAGCTTTGTCCCACTGCAGCTGCAGCTGTGCTGGAATAACTGTTGAACAGTTGATTGTGCTGAAACAGTTGATTCTTAACTCCACTGTGAATTCTGCTACTGCACCACATATGCATATATGATACAGTAGACCATGTATAGTGGTGTGCTGTATATATGGGATTATAACAGTACCACCATGTCTAGGGAAGTACCAGTATAACTAACTTTTCTCTGGGTGATGTCATACATCAGGAGGAGCATTTGGTGTGGCCTTTCATCACTCTGCCTGGTTTCTGGCCACGCTGCCAGAGATGTGTTGGTTCAGAGGCTCCCTCCCGCGCTCCCAGGCTGGCAGCGGATCTGTTTCCCTTCCTTCTTTATCTGGATCTGTTTGTCGTTGTGGCTGTGCATCGGGGCTGGACTCTGGGAAACAGTTTAACTGTTAATACAGGATCTGTTTCTGCAGAGCTGAAGCTTTCACCTTAGGATGCCGAGCATGATGGAGACCTTGAACCAGGCCTGGGTGAGCTGGTCGATCTGTGAAGGGCAGTGCTGTGGCAAGGTACTACTTGGCTTTCCAACTTGTGCTGTGTTATTTAGGTTGCAGTGATGATATATCATGCTAGCACCAGTCCTGGGATAGTCTGGCATAGCAAGCTGATGTCTCCAGTGGACCTGCCTTTGCTAAGAGTCTTGCTTCTGCTGGAGTCTGGGCTGGGCCAGTCTTGGAGTAAAAGGCTCTGTCATTCTCTGGGGAACGTGAAATGAGTGTGGGAAAGGACTGGAAGAGTAAGGTCTGTGGGGTGGCAGGTGAAATTTTCCTGACGATGAGTTTTTCGCTTTGGCTTTATGATCTGCCATTCAAGTGTGGAGGGTTTAGAGGTTATGATTTAAGTTTTAACCTAAGCTGAATTGCTGCCTCGAAGTAGTGCTTTCTCAGCCCACTTGTCTTAAGGGTAGTTTCTAAATGAGGTCACATTTCTGTTCCAGAGGTAAAGGCTGTAATATTAATACTGTCTTTTGCTTCTGGAAGTGTAAGGAGGAGGAGAAGACGACATTTGCAGAGAGGCCAAAATAGAAATAGTCCAGGGCAGAAGTGATACCTGAGGGCTCTGTGGCAGGTAATCCTGCAGGATGTACTGCAGCTGCTTGCACACTCTTTCCCTACTTTGAGTGTTTGAGGCTCTTGAGGCTGCCAGTCTCCATAACGCAGGGGTTAGAAGCTGAGTCTGGATTTCATGTGAGTGGGGCTTTTCAGACCTCTTGGACCTAAGGCTCTTAGAGTTTGTTTCAGGGATGTCCAGGGTGGGTGGTCTCAGAAAGCTGCCCTCTCCCTATGCCGAGTGAGAAGGCAGCTGGAGCCAGGGAGACTGTCCAAAGGGTTGTTGACATCCTGCTGGTTGTCCGTGTCTAATTGCTGTAAAACATTTCCTGGGCTTTCTCATCTGCTTGCTCTACCTGTTGCTTTTGAATTATAGCAACAATTAGGAAGTGCTGTTCTGAGGGTACGCACTGGTAAGTGGCAGAAAATGACCTGATCTGGGAGAAGGGTTACATGTTGGACAAGAACTACTAAGTGTTTTATAGCCCCTGGTAGTTCGGCAGCCTGATACCCTTTTTTACAACTGTGTGAATCATTAGTGAACAGTGTGATTCATACACAGATCATCATTCACATAGAGCTAATGAATGAGCCCCTGACTGCTGAAGACAAATGACGTGGTAGAAGATGGGAACAAGCACCTCAAAGAGGACAGACTTTTTTTGGCTTTGTGGCAGCCGGATTTATTTTTTTTTCCCCCTGTTAGCTCCCTATTCCCATGTAGCTCTGAGGCATTAACATCTTAACAAGCAAATCTGGATTTGTTGCTTCAGTCCCTCAGTGTACATCTTGTACCCAACTGGCCCATTAGCATAATGCAACAAGTCTTTTAAACTTGGAGCATTAATAATTGGAGAGGGAGGAGGGAGAGCAGGGGAGCTGTGGCAAAACTGAGCCTCCCAGTGAGTCACAAATGTCTGAAGTGCAGAAATGTCTGTTCCACTTACCAGTAATTGGGCATCCGGGCTTTCTGCATGAGGTCAGATGCAGCCAGTAAGGCCTATTCAAAACATGCCTACGCAATTATGTTTTGCGACGTGTTGCCTTTGATCCAAGGATTTCAGAGCAGCATTGATTCACCTTCCCCCTGGGGCATGTGGTATCCACTCGTGCTGATTCAATGCTCTTCAGCGATGCAGGGTGAAGCTGGGAGCCACAGGACTGGTTTGGGATCGGGGTGCTGGTGGCTGCGTGAACAGCAGCCGCAGTGTCGGAGCTGGCTCTGGTTGGGGACGGGAGGAAGCTTGAGCATGGAGCTGCTCGGGGTGCCCAGGGTGTGCTAGGCAAGGGCTCACTGTTACCTGCTGCTCCCTGGGCAGCCTTCGGACACGTGATACCTGGCCAAATTCTCTGCCCTGTGGAGGAATAGAGGTCTGTGAGCTGATTCTTCTTTCACCTCCTTTCTGTCCCTGGGGAGCGATGCATGCTGAGCTCAGGAGGCAGACCTGGCAGCCAGCCAGCAGGTGCTGACAGGATAGGGGGAAAGCACTACCTTGCCTGACCCTTGGTGACACACTAGCCGGTCTTGCCTCCACTGCTCTGCTGAAGCAGCCATTTGCTGCCTCCCTGTGGGGACCTTTCTGGGGCACGGAGGGAAGCAGGCCCAATTCTTGTCTCCAGGGTGGGTGCTGGCTCAGTAAGCTTGCTTGACATCTGGGGTCTTTTAGTCTTTGAGAAGGTCAGTGGGTTAGGGTGAGAGGACTTTTCAGGACAGTCGTAATGTCCATGTTCAAGCTGCTTTTGGTTACATAAAGTGCTTTTTCTACCTCATCTGCTAGTATTGCAGGAAGATGACATATAGGATTCCTGTCTCAGACTCTGGGACAGAACTACAGTGTGAGGGCTTGGCATTGTGTGAGCCATGGCAGCAAGAGCTGCATGGCCTCGTGCTATGTGGCCAGGTGATTTTCCTTTGTCCAGAGTAGAGGTGGCATTCAAAGACTGAAAGGGAAATTAGCTATCTGGAATGTTTCTTTGATGCATGGGAGGAGGGCTTACTTTGTCCAGTTAATGCTTGTGCTGAAAAGTACTCTTGAGGAGTATTACTTGGTCTACTGGCTCTGCAGTCCTCCCCTCATATCCCCCCTGCTTCCATCTCATCCTTTTTCTGTGCTTTTGAGGGGCACTAGATCGAGAGAGGTCATCTCTACCTTACTTTTGGGAACTGGTCTCTTCCGTATCTTCCTCATCTTCCTCCTCTTTTTTGAATGGACCTGGAAAACCTTTGAGGAACAACTTGTATTCATGTCACTTCTTAGTGGATGATCCAGAGTTCTGGCTTATGCTGTGGTGAAATGCAGAATGCCTCTGAGGTGGAGGTTGTGAGGTTCTGGCAGAAGTGAAGCTGTAAAAAGTACTGCCAGCAGCATGGCTTTCGGCTCAACTTTACGCCAAATTTCACAGGAGCTAATGGTGGGTCCTGCTGTCAGCTAACTGGTGTTGTGTGCTGCACTTGTCTCCTGCTCTGCTTTGAGTCCATCATGTGAACAGGGAGTGGGATTTCTTCTATTTGTGATTGAGACATCACAAAAAGCTGTTGCTTCTCAAGCAGCAGTTGGGTTGAGGCATGTTGGCTGGGTTTGTTGCAAAGCGTTCATGTTCTCACAGGCAATGCAGTCTTTGGATAAGCTTCCAGATGACGTTGCCTCTGAAGCACTGAAGGGATCCTAGGCTCTTAAGATAGTCTCTGCTCTTCCCTAGCAGGCTGACAGGATTTGCAGGAAAAGTTCTGTAGCTTTTGCATCTGTGCTCATCTCCAGATTTGGCATCTCAACTGGACTTGAGCCACTTCCTATTTGTTGAAGGCTTTGCCTTATTAAAAGACATCAAGCCTTTAAAGGCACAGCTATGACCTGTTCATGTACTTTGCAGCCATAATTCAGAAGTTGTAAGAGCATATGTATAGAACTTCCCTACAGCAAGGTCAGCGCTGTTGCATGCAGCACGTGTATGAGTAGGGAGTCTCTAATGGGCTGTGTTTTGTAAGAGAACGCAAACCAGCAATTCTGTACTTACCTATACCAAAGGACACGTAGTTTTTGTAGCGCTTCATCTGACTTCTCTGCTCAGATACAGGATCAAAACAACCCTTGCATATTCTTTACATACATCACTGCTTGTGTGGACTGAGCTCTCGGCTTAGTCCTTCACTGAAGAATTGTGTGCCTGCAGCGCTATGTGGTATTTGTTCAGGAGCAGCTCTCATCTCTTGGGCCCATGGTACGTGCCTGGTGAAGTTCTGCTTTGGATTACATAAATGTTGCTGGCATCCATCCTGCAGCTGGCTCTGGATGTGTTGGTGATGGAACTGGTCTGACACATCATATAGCTTCAGCAGTCGTGACTGTCCAGGCACTCGGGCTCCTTGGTGTGTGTGATACCTGCCTGTGGTCCTCTTGGATGGACACCAACAGATGTTACCTTGGGAAGGTAACATTGCTTGAAGCAGTATGTGGCAACAGTTACTTCACAGAAGTCTTCCTGGCTGTGGTGTGTGGTTAAGATCAGATTATCCGAAAGCTGTTTGCTCATGCTTCTGCTGGTCTCTGACAGTCACATAGAGGCCTCGTGCTGCCCTTGGTTCCTGGGGAAAGCTAGTGCCCTGTGAAAATAAACTCATTTTGAGTCCTAGAGAATGACTGATCTTCCTTACCACTGAATATCCACATGACACAGAGTGCTGTTAGTGTGGAGGGTTTCACTGTGGAACAGCTACAGCTCAGCTGCTTTTTGTCAGGTCTCCTCTGATATCGCAGGGTAGGCCAGTAACTGCTATTTATATATTAATGGTCTCCCTTGCCAGCACATTTTTCAAATTCCAGGAGACAGGTTGAGTGACTGTGCCTCCTCAGACTTCTGCTTGGGGTTGCTGTTGTCTCTGCCAAGTCAAGGATAGCTACAGTCATGCTTGTTGGTTTGGTTTTGGTGTGTTACGTGGCCGTGCAGGTGACCATTTTACTGACATAACACTGGGTAAGATGGTAGGGGTCTTTTAGAAAAACCACTGGACCAGTTTCTAGTTTCAGCTGATGGTCTGAGGATCTGCTCAGCTGTTCTTTCTGCTGAACAAAAGAGTAGAAACGGAATCCTGTGGGTGAAGATGGCCACCCAGAACAGGAGATTCAGCTGTAATGAAAACCATCTATAAGGTGTACCTGCCAGCTTCTTTTCAGCGTGGCACACCTCTTGCTTTGCCCACTTGCCGTCTGCTCTGGTGGCTTCCTTGTGCTGAACTGTAAAACGCAAATGCAGCGGCACTGCTCCTGGTGCCTGGCTTGGGACTCGGCACAGCAATCCGACTGGTGTGTCTTCTGTGAAATCGCTGCTTCTGCTTCTGGAAAGAACCCATCTGTTCTCTTCTTGGCCTGTGATACCGCAGCTGTCGGAAGGCACGGTGAGGTGCTGTCGGGTGATACCCCTTAGGCAATGCAGAAAGATCTTGCAGGGAAAATGAGCTGCTTGGATGCCGTAGCACCTTCTTGCAGGTATATTGGCAAAGCTTTTCCCTTCAGCTTTTCGAGGCCAGGTTAGCAATAATTCAGCACCACACAGGCTGCTGCTCACTGTGTGATAACTTGTTAACGTTTGCTCTTAGGTCTGTCTGTGACTAGGAGAGCTGTTTGTTTTGTGGTGCAGTTGTCTGAAATTCCATCTGTAGTAACATGGAAGTTTTAATAGTAGAGCAGGCTGTCCTACCCACAAATCTGAATTTTCTAAAGAACTTGCTGTCTTGAGAGAGCAAAAAGTGCTTGCTTTTGCTTCCTCTTTTCCCCCAAAGAGTTCTGGCATGTTGCAGGAGCAAAGCTGGAGTCCACCTGTCGTGTTTTAGGAACAAAGTCACAGACCTGATCACTATCATCTGCCCTAGACACCTAATGGTAGCACCTTCCAGGCCATGCTAACCTGAGCAAATTGGCAGTTACCGGCAGGGCTGGCACAGTGTGAGTAGTAGCCGGACAGTCAAGTGTTTCTGCCTTTCCGGAGATTGGCACTTAATTGCCCCCTTGTTTCTCTGTAGTGTGTGGAATGGTGCCCTTAATGCTTTTAATTGTTTTCTCCTCTCCAGTCCTTTGTGTGGTGGCAGAAGTTGTGCTGTCCTGTGGTCCAGGATGCCCGTTTCTTACAAAGCAAGTATCTCGGAGCATTTGGGGTCTTGATGCACATCCTTGCATTACAGTGGCAGATATTTGACTGCTGTGCAGGCACTCCTTAGCCCAGAATAAGGACAGCAACTGTCTCTAGCTGCTTAAAACTTCCTGGTGCAGTTCAGTCTGAAAGCATTAGCTTCCAGCTGGTCTGGTATAATTTGTCTTGGGTGCACTAAAAGCAGGGGAGGGAAAACGCTTAGCAATGCTGTGTTTTGAAATCGGGATCCTGCTGAGCAGAGTCTAATCTGGAGTGCTTCGGATTCATTCTTCTTGCAGGAGCTCTGGGGAAGATACAGGGAAGAACCAGCTCACTGGACGTTCGATCCCAAGTTGCCAGTGTGAGCACTGCCCTTAATCTAGATTGATTACTTAATTGTTCACTGTAACAATTCTGTAATGAAGTTCTGTTTGGCAGTGTGCTTGCTAGGGGATTCTGGTTGGCAATGGCCTGCCAGGCAGCAAATGTCCCATGTGCTTCATGCATAGCACAGCCTGTTGGTTTTAGAGGTCTGCTGTTTGGAAAGGCCACTTTCAGGAGCTCTTAGTCAGCATGATTTCCCCTACTTCGTTCCCAGAGTAAATGTACTCTGGAACTTGGTGCTTGGCTCATCTGGCAGCTGTGGAGGAGGAGGCATGGGATTTTGTAGAAATACCTGTGTCTTGGTCAGGCAAGGTGGCTGCAAAGACAGATAGGAAACCTGTGAATTGTATTACGGTGTGGAATAACTTCCCCCCCCCACCCCGCTAAGTTTTTTCTGAACTGCAGCTTTGTTAGAGACTGCTATGTTTTGCCTCACTATGGTGAATTTAGTAGATGCAGACCTTGCCATCCTGCAGTAAGGTCACGTATAAGTACAAGCTTGCTTTGAGGGGGGGAAAACCGGTCTTCTGTGGTTGGGAAAGAAGGTCTCAGTGGTGTGTGGGAGTTCTGCAGCCTTCCTGGTCACTTGTGTGCACGTCTGCTTCAGCTGATGTCTTGCTGGTCTCAGCCTCTGTAGGATGTGATCTAATTTAGTGATCAGGTCCTGACTGTGTGCTTGTTCAAGGAAGAGGGAGACGAGCAGAAGGTGATGAATGCTGTCTTCAGTTAGCAGTCTGCTTAATGAACTCCTTGCTTGGATGGATTAGCTGTACCCAGCAGGGAGCAGCAGCAGCAGCATGCTCCCAGGGGCTGCCCCCCTCGGGCTGCTGGGTGCCTGGGTGACAAGCTGGCTGACTCCATGTGCTCCAGGCTCCAGCAGCCTGGGTTGCTGTGAGGTGCTCCAGCTGCCACTGCTCCAGTGGCAAGCTGTATGCCTGCTGTTTTGCTGGATTCTGCAGGAATCGGTTAGTGCCTGAAATAGCTTTGGCTGAGCACATAGTGACAAAAGCAAGTCAAACCCAAGAAATGTACTTGCTCTTGGTAAAGGAAGGTGATTTTTGGATATAAATCTAGGCTGGAATTTGCTGAAAGACTGGACTGAGCACAATACTGTGCTGTGTTAAGTTTGAGACTTAAATGAAGGAGAGTGCATCATCCTAAGAGACCCTTTTCATTTATTTGCTTGCAGTAATAAATCATGAGGGCTTTTGAAGTCCACTACATTGCCATAGGTAGCATGCTTTGGGCAGGGTGTTCCTGAGGAACAGTGATTGACCCCCGCATACGACTCTCCCTATAGATAAGACGCAGTGTGTGACAGAAATGATCACCAGTTACGGTGTGAGTTTGGTAAAAACCAGCGGCTCTGCGAATGCCAGTGGTTCGGGCGCACTGGAACATTACACAAGGCCAGGCACTGGGATTTGAGGGCTGGCTTGTGTTTGAACACTGAAGGTAGCTTTACAAGTGCTTTTTTTACTGAAGGATTCTCTTGGGAGGGCACACCTGGTCTTCCTCCTTGCTGTTCCCACCTGCTCCTCCCCTAGGTCACTGTCTGCTTTCTTCCCCTCTGTCCTCAGTACAGGAGAAAACATGTGAAATCTCTTCCTAGCAGAGAGCCATGGGGTGCTCAAGGGATGTAATGGTCCCATCGCCCACCTACCTCAACAGGATGCCCTTAGTTCGTGCAGCAAGTTAGGCGTGATGTGCAGAGCTTTCTAATCTCTGGGAAGTCTGAGAATCTCTTCTTTTGGAGGAAGAAATGAACTGCGTGAGCTTGCCTCAAGAGTGCTACTTTCAGAAAAGTCGGGAAGAGTTACTTTCATTCTGATCAGCCTCTTACTCAAAGGAGCCTGCTGGGAATGATAGGCCATTATATGTCCCCTAAGGCTTGTGCCATTCACTGGGGTAGCTAACGGCTTTAATTGAGTGGTATATGGAGTATTCTTGGCTGGTGTGACCTGGAAGTCTGATAGCTGTCAGCATGGCTCAAAGCTCCTTCTGGGAATAATGTGTGCAAGTGTCTCTTTGCGGCTTTCTTGATTAGTGTGGATGGGGATCTTGGATATTAAAACCAATTAGTTACCTTTAGGGTCAGGGACTTATTTGACCTACCAGCATCGGTTTCAACTTGGCCTGAATTGAAGATCTTCGGAAGAGGGCTGTACAACTTCTGTAAAGAGGCTAATGAAGTGATGCTTTTTAAAGCACTTCCCTGCTGTCTCTGTAACCCAAACACTTCAGGCAGGATGCTAGTGCATGACAATCTGAAAGGCGGGTACTGTGTAAGTCCTCCTACCATATGAACTGTGAAAGAGCAAACCCCTCTCCCCCCTTTTAATGGGTAGAAAGCACTTTGTTCGTTCTGTGACTCAGAATCCTGAGGTGAGGTTTTTTCACAGAGCTTAGCTGGTTTGCCCTTGAGAGGGCTAGAGGACATGATGAGGTATTTGATTTTTATACCATTACTCTCATGTGAAGTATGAGATCTGGGTTAAATTTGAGACAATGCAGAAGCAGCACTTTAAACATCTGGGATGCTTCAATGGCAAATGGGAGGTACCTGCTGGAAGGCAGACAGGAACTTGTCTGATTTTCATTTTGGCTTTGGATGGATTTAAACCATGAGTCGTCTTTGGGGATTAAGACCTCTGCTGGATCCACCTCAAAGCTGTAGGAAAAATGAGTATCGGACTTAGGTGTTTTTTTTCTTTTTCATTTAGCTAAAGCCAGTTCTGTGATTTGTGGGGTCTTATCTCCTGACTCTGTGCCTGAGGTTGGCACTTCTGAACTCACAGCCATGTACTTAAGCACGCTTTATTTAAAGCAGCTGCCAGAGTTGGTGAGCTCCTCTATAAAGCAGAGTGCTAGCGGGAAAGTAGGAAAGGCGAACTACTACCAAAGGATCCTTCCAGTTGAGTTTTCTGTCTTAGTTGGAGGAAAACAAAGCGTTAAAACAATACTTGGTCTGGCTAGTGCTCCAGCTGTCTTGAGAACAAATGGAATGGGCTTAAAATGTCCTTAAAGTATGTGGCTGCATTGTTTCAAATAATCTCTGCTGGAGACTGCTTACATGCCTTTAGCCTGCAGCCTTTGGCCTGTACATACGCTCTTTTTTCCAGAGTAGCATCCCTGGTTAAACGAGCAGCTTCTGGAGTCCTTGTTTGGAGATGGCTAACCTGATCACTTGGTTATGGAGTCAAATCCTCTGAAGAGCCCCTTTTGTTTTCTTTTCTCTCCTGTTATTGTCCAGCAGAAGGGGAATTGCATCAGTAACAGTGAAGTGAAGCATCCTTGTGGGGGGAGGGAGGAGAAGCAGCTGCGTGCGTGGAATATGGTATGAATACACTTGTTGCTTTGGATGGTGGCTGCTCACAACCCCTCTCTTTTTTTCCTTTCTCAGCAATGGTACCAGCATGATATCGTTGATCATTCCCCCCAAAGACCAGATTTCGCGAGTGGCAAAAATGTTAGCGGATGAGTTTGGCACCGCCTCCAACATTAAGTCTCGGGTGAACCGCCTTTCAGTACTGGGAGCCATTACATCTGTACAGCAAAGACTGAAACTCTATAACAAAGGTAACTTCTAGCTTGTGTGGATGCTGGCAAACTTCCCTTTCTTGGAAGCAGCCCGTAAGTTCCTGCATTATGCAGTTTTCTGCTAATCAGATCTGTTGGCTTGTGCTGCTGTTTTGCACTGATATTCCAGGTATGTTGCCTATGGATGGCTACTTCAGGGGTAGACCTTGGGACCAGAATAGTAAGATAGTCCTTGTCTTGAATAAGTGGGTTCACGGTTCTGTCCTTAGCAGTGCTGACTTCTGAACTTGGCCAGCCTTAAGAGCTGTTCCACAATAGTTCATTTGCATTAAACTAGTGGTTTTCCATCCAGAAAAAACGTTACGTATGCCTTCTGTGAACCACTATGCAGCTGCCGTCATTTGGGGAGGAAAAATAGACCCAGGCCATCTAAAATGAATACTGTGAAAAGAGTCCTTCATTTACTGTCTTCCCACTGAGAAGTGGCCTTCATTGAGATGGTCAGTCTACAGATTGCTTTGTAAGAACTAGGAAAGCTTCAGGGGGATGCTCAACCTTTTTCTAGATTCTCTGAGCTTGCACGCTCGTGAGTTTAACAGACAGATACATGTTCTTGCAGCTCTGTTGTAAGTCCTGCCATCAGTGTTACCTTCAGGTTTCTTGCTCCAAACTGTTTGGTTTAGGTGCACTAAATGAATTTGTTTTCCATTGTAGAGATCTGGGAGGGTATGAGGTGGGGGAAGTGGAAATTTAAAAACTTGGGAACATCATTTCAACTCTGCCTTAAGTCTCAAGGCCTAGTGGTTAGTTTTTGGTGGGTACAGCTTGCAGTGTTTCTTAGCGATCTAAAATTGCATTGTGTCCTTTGTAGTACCTCCAAATGGTCTGGTTGTTTACTGTGGAACAATTGTGACAGAAGAAGGAAAAGAGAAGAAAGTCAACATTGACTTTGAACCTTTCAAACCAATCAATACGTCGTTGTATTTGTGTGACAACAAATTCCACACAGAGGTAAGAAGTCTCCTGTTGCCTGCTGGTCTTGGTATAGTCAAAGCCAGACTGCTTTGCTAAACTCTCTGGAAAAATCCTTGGTGTCTGCTGAACAGCAGGCTTTAATTAAGACATCCTGCTGGTGAAGCGACTGGATGGCTTGTGACTGGCTGGTATTCAGAAATGTGTGATATTTGCTGAAAGGAGTTGAAATAGTGTCCAGCTCCTACTACAGCTGACTTTATGGCCCAGTTAGTAACTGCTGAGTTTGTGTAACTCACAGATGTAAGCTTTTCTCTGTAACTGGAGGCACGTTTTTTTCTTAACCTCGGAGGCTCATAGATCTTGTTCCAAGCCAGGCCTTAAAGTAATGCCAAGATAATATTAGTGTTGCCAGTCTTGATGTCAGATGTGTTAACTGAGACCCTTGATGGAGAACTGGCATGTGCCTAATCTGCCTGGAATAAAGTGGGATTATTTTTGTCCAATATCTATTTATGAATGGTTTGAGGCGTATTTAAAGTAATGTGGATTATGCTAGTCTTGCCTGCATCAAGTCAGTTTATTGCATTTACTCTGTTGGCAGTTACGGAAGTCCTGATATTTGTAGTAAGTGACTGAGTGCCTTTCACGTCTGTGGCATTTGACACAATAAGTGTGTGGACTGACACTTAATTGCCTGTCATCAAACCTGTATGACATGGGCTTGACAGGCCCTTCAGTGATGTAGTTCTGCTTGTTTGCTTGGGTTTTTGGAAATCTGATCCATGACTGAGTTTCAAAGGGTAGGAGTCTGGGAAGGAAAGGTATGTTTGTTGCCCTGGTGAGGTACATCTCTATTATTCTGTCTCCCCACCACGGATGAAATCCCGGTACATCTTTGATCTACCAGAATAACAAAACTGTGCACAGGTAGAGCTCTTGAGTTCTGCCGTACATAGGCGACTGAAGGCAAGAGATACAGAGGAGAATTCAGGGGAGAGACAGAGGTGCAAAGCCAAGGGAGATATCTGTCCCTGTAGTTGCTGGCAGTGGATGGGCAGTGGTGGGTTGCCTTCTGCTCTATCACAAAAGAGATTCATTTGATCTTGGCTGTAGCTACTGCCTCAAGGCACCAATTCAATACACACACACACACACAGAGACAAAAAAAAAGCTGCTGCCCAATAGACTGTTCCCAGGAGGCAGCTGTAAATACACTCCTGCTGGTGTGTAGCATTGCTCAGCAAGAGAGTGGCAATAACTTGAGAGGAATTTGTGGTAATTACTGCTACTGATGATGTGATGACTAACGGCACCTTTTTCCGCTGGCTGTTTGCTCTCCTGTGTGTTTTGAGAGCGTGATAGTTTTACTTGGTATTGTTTGTGCTATGGAATCAAACCTAGCTGTGGTTATCTCGAGCAATGAGAGGAAGCTAGCACTGAAGTCTCAATTTGCTTGTCCATCTCTGGTGGTTGTAGAGCCGTGCTTCTAAGCCAGTGGTTCCCCCAACGTGCAGCTAGAACTCAGACAGCTAGGGCATCTGGCTTGGTGATCAACAGATTTCCTGTGAGAAGTGAGCGCGTGTCAAGGAGCAGAGAAAGGTTGTGATCTCCATCTTCAGGCTGATGCTGTGAAGAGGAAGCTCAACCTGGGCTGAAGGAACAGAATCAAGGCAAAAATCACTTTTTTGTGCTTGATGGGTCAAAAAGTGGAATTGCTGACATGGAACTAATGAAGGGGAAACTGAGGGAATTGCTGATCATGGGATACTTTATTAAAATAAGGAGTCAAGAATGTCAGAGCTGTAGTCATCTGCTGCCTGCCAAGAGTATCTGATGAGATTTCCTCTAGATATTTTATTGCCTGCCTGAAACTGAAGTAACTTCCCAAGAGGGATGTGAACCCTGATGTGTCTGAAGGGTAGGATTTACAATGACTTATTTTGATACCTTGGCTGGAGCATTCATTCCAGTCACACGATTTACTTGGCTCTGTCCCACTTAAATAGATTGCAACGTAATATGCCACTTCCTCCTCTCATTCATCCTGCTGCTGAGGAATTAATACAGAATATTTATTTTGGCCGGTGGATTCCATTAAACCTTAGTGTCTGTTTCTTTTAAACTTGAAAGCTGTAGACTTGGTTGTGTGGATTTTGGATGAAGATGACTGATGATTTTTATCCTTTCCATTCAACCTGATAATCAGGCTGGCAGGCACGCAGGCAGTTAAAGGTCCTGTGCAGTAAACCAACACCATCAGTCTTTCAGCGTTAAACTGGTGACTTAAAACAATCTGGAATTTGACAAGTTTTCTATCCTGCTTGTGTGGTTTTGCCAGCCAGAGAGAGGATTCTTGCCACTACTTTTATTTGGTGTGTATAAATGAGCAGAAATGTGGATGTACCTGCCTGCTTGGGCTGCTGCTGAACGGAACAGTGGCTGACGATTCCCTCAAAAAAGGAGAGCAGGGTTTGAGTAGCTGTGGGTGTCCTGAAGCACCAGAGCCAGGGCAGGAGATTGGACAAAAGTAACTCAAAAACCTTGATACTAAGCAGTGCTTTAGTTGTTAGTCAGCTTAAATGACCTTACAGGATGAATTCAGCTTCCTACTTTAAAGGGAAGAAAATTGAAAGATAACTTCATTTTCCAGCAGGTGTTACGACTGTCTTCCCTATGGCCAGTTATGCACAGGACAATTAATGCAATTATTGCTGCTGTTACTTAATTGTGCTTTGTAAGGCTGAATTTATCATAGCCACTGTGGATTTCGTTGTTTTGCCTTTGGGACCTGAAGTCAGCAGGTGCAGCAAACCAGCATTTGTGGTAGTTGGCAAGTCAAAAGTCTGTTTCGGTGCTTTGTAGTATAAAACCGAGCTGACCAACAGCCCAATCGATGAGCTAAGCAAGTTTGGTTTTTCTGGCTGGGATGCTAGGAAAATTACCCTTCCAGTTTTGCCACCCGGAGAGGTGAGGCAGCCTCCTAGAGGTGTGATCTGTTTCACTTAACACTTTACAGAGCTGATTTTTAGGGTTTTGCTGTTACACCTGCCTGTGACGTCATGCGATGAACTGGTAATGCTGTGAAAATAGTTATCAAGCTTGAACATTAGTTTCCTTTCTCCTCTTGGCAGTGTTGTGTGAGGCACTAACCTGGGGTAGTCTCAACTCCTGAATCTGCTGCTCTTCCTTTAGTTTATTTACAAGAAATAGCAGTGACCACCTACCAAAGTAAAATTTACTAAGGTGTATTGTGTTTGGTAGTCTCTCTGAACCAGGGCCCTTAATAAACTGGGGCTTGCTGCTGACAGCATCGTTTTTTGTTCTAGGCTCTCACAGCGCTGCTTTCTGACGACAGCAAGTTTGGCTTTATTGTAATAGATGGTAGCGGTGCACTCTTTGGAACCCTTCAAGGAAACACAAGAGAAGTCCTGCACAAATTCACTGTGGATCTTCCAAAGAAGCACGGTAACGCACTCGTCTGTCTCTGGACTGTTTGCAGCAGCACATCACGGGGTGGGATGTGAGGGCAGAAGCAGGGAACTTGGCCTGTAGGTGTTCAGCTCTACTCAATTCTTTGCTCCCCTGAAATCTGACAGCAAAGCCTCTAGTCTGAGCCATCTGTCAAAATTAATGAATCACTGTAATGTGCAGCTGATCTTCTTAAAGTGGCACTTGGGGTTGGGTTGTTGGTTTTTTTTTTTTGGTGCATGTGACCCTTTACTTGGTTTTGGGACAGTCTTAACTGAATATTGCTTGCACAAGTAGTAGTGCCACTTGGTAGTGTCTTTAAAGTTTACATCTGATGGTGTTGCATGCAAACCACGGTGAAAAGCAAGAAGCTGTTCCTTGCAAGAAGCACAGAAGTCTAATGGCGTGAGCAAAATTCTAGTTGAGTTCTACAATGCTCTATGGTAGTGAGCCACTGATGGATTCAGCAAATTGTCTGCGAGCTGCTCCTGGTTTACTGTCCTTCTCTGTAGATTAGGATGGGCCAAAGTGAAATAGAAACGTCTCCTCCAGTAAGTTTCTGCAGCAGAGACTGCCGAGATATGTTGCATCAGCAAGAAAAATGTGTGAGGCAGTGTAACAAAGGAAATTGCTTTTAATGAAGGTACAGGACATAGAAAACCTGCACAGATATTCAAAATTTCTATAGAGAGTTGCTGGTCTGTATAAAAAGAAAAAAAAACCCAAACATTTCACTCTGTGGGACGCGTGAAGAAAAATGTCTTGCTGTGAATGAACCCTCTTTATTCACTTGCTCTTTCAATGAGTGCCCCTGGCTCTACTTGTGGCAAAGTTATTCTGGAGGCTGGATCTGCCCTTGGCTTCAGTTATTCGGGGCCCAGCTGGGACCGTGTACTAATAGTCTTCCTGAAATGAAATGACTTCCAAATTGCTACCTCGCATCTGTTCTCTTGTAAAGGTAGAGGAGGTCAGTCTGCCTTGCGTTTTGCTCGTTTGAGAATGGAAAAACGACACAACTATGTAAGGAAGGTAGCAGAGACGGCTGTGCAACTGTTCATTTCTGGCGACAAGGTGAACGTGGCTGGTCTCGTTTTAGCTGGATCAGCTGACTTCAAAACTGAATTAAGTCAATCTGACATGTTTGATCAGGTGAGTGGCCTTTTCTGAGCAAAGCCCAAATGTTTAAGCTGTCACCAGTAACATGGCTACTACTAGTAATAGCTCTGGTATAAGATGCATCTCAGGAGGAATGTATCTCAAGTGATTTGATCAAAACTAAGAACCTGATGTACCCTAGAGAGGTCTCCCTTTTCTGATACCTCATGCAAGGAGGCAAGATCTCGTTTTCTTAGTAATGGTGCTAATATGAGAAATCTGTCTTCCCCAGTTTAGAACCTGTGTTCATTTTCTTTGTGTTCCCAAATCTAAAGTAGAAGCTTTCCTGGGATAAAACTCCACTAAATCTGTCTCTGTGGTCCTGTTGCCTGAAAATTGTGCTTCAATATCAAGCACTCAGAGGTCCCTCTGACGCAGAACCTCTGCTTGCAAGTGAAGTAAAGTAGATTAATGCTGTGACTCTTGCCAGGTACTTATTCTTGTGGCATTATGAAGTAGTCTTGTGACAATGCTGTGTAATAGACTCTTTTTCATGTCTCCTCTTTCTCTTGTTCAGCGGTTGCAATCCAAAGTGCTTAAACTAGTTGACATTTCATACGGAGGAGAAAATGGATTCAATCAGGCAATTGAGTTGTCAACTGAGGTCCTCTCCAATGTGAAATTCATTCAAGAGAAGAAACTAATAGGTATGTGACTACATGCTCACTCTTCTCCTGAGCCAGGTATACCTGATCAAATGCACTGATCTTGCTTTAAGACCTCCTGGTAGTGCCTTTGTGTGTGTGCTGCCTCATCCTGAAATGCTCTTGGAGTTGAGCAGAGCATGACTTGTAGTGATTCTTTCTATTACCTGGACACCTTCTCAAATGCTGCAGGACTTAATAAGAATTTGAGTGGGGGTTTTTTTGTTGTTTTGGGTTTTCATTGGGTTTTTTCCCCCTCTAAATTTCTTTGTCTTCTCTATTTTATCTTTTCATCGGAGATTATCTTAGTTTCAGCCCTTCTGGTGGCATTTGGGTGGGAGGGGAAAAATATTTCCTCAGGTGCATCTTGCCAAAGATGAGAGTTAAGATTTATTTTATTCTGAGAAGGCAGTAGAAATGATCCCCCGTTTGGCTGTTGGCAGACACACATTGCTGATTTGAAGGCACGTGAGGGCAATAGTATGACAGTAGCTACCTTGCACTGAGAAGAGTGAAGCTAAATAGTCCCTGCTGGTGGGTTACTCCAACAGATTGTGTCGTAGTGAGGGTAAGCCTTTCACTGGAGTGAGAGTCCTGACGGGCTAGTGTTTGATGGAGTTGACTTTCTGCGGATGAATGTTCTAAATTACGTGCTTTGATATGTTATCATAGCCCTTGCTGCCTTCAGCAGCATTGCAGTCTGCTTTTCCAGTTTCTTCTTCTGTTTAAATCGGGCTTGTTAAAAATCCTTGTGGCATGGCATGATCGCTGTTTGTGACAGTCTCTTTCTTTCTATCCTGGCTGCAGGACGATACTTTGACGAAATCAGTCAGGACACGGGGAAATACTGTTTTGGCGTTGAAGATACACTAAAAGCTTTGGAAATGGGAGCAGTAGAGATTCTGATAGTCTATGAAAACCTGGATATAATGAGATACGTTCTGCACTGCCAAGGCACGGAGGGTAGGTAGCGCTTCTGCAAGACTGAAAGGTCCCCAAGAGCTTAACACCTAAGCCATCTCGCCTGGGTAGATGGCGCTGGAGGAGCTCCCTTTCTGTGAGGACTGGCGCAAGGGGATGGTGTGTAGGCCAGTCACTTAACTCGCAGCTTCCCAGCTATTCTGGAGGAAGTCTGAAACTAGCAAGGTTCCACTGTGGAGAAGGAGTTGTAGTGCCAGGGTGGCAGTTTGTCACAGAGCTTGCATGAAACCTGCCTCTCGGTTGTGTACGTATAAATCTGACACCAGTGTGTTATAGAGAGGAGACCGACTTGACCCTTGTGGCCAGAAGCACAATTCTTACTGGCTATAGACAAACCAGATGCTTGCAGCAGGTCCTCTGCCTTTTTTGGCACTGCCCATGGCAAGGAGGTTGATCTCTAAGGTCCCTTCCAACCTAGGCCATTCTACGATTCTGTGACACTACGGTTATTCTCTGCTGGTGTGCCCTGTTTGGTTTCTCGTGGAGCCCTGACTAGAGAGACAGGCAGTGTCAGTGACCAAACCCTCTGTGTTGTAGTTGCTGGCTGTTGTCAGCCTCTTGCTGTCTTTAACCTGCATCTGACAGTCTTATCCAGCCTAATACTCTTTTTTCCTCTCCTTCCTCAGAGGAGAAGATCCTGTATTTGACACCGGAGCAAGAGAAGGATAAATCCCACTTCACAGATAAAGAGGTATTTCAGCTTTGAGGCTTGTAACTTTATTCTCAGTGTACTGGTGCAGCTTTCTGAACATCTGAGCTGAGTTTGTCACAGGCACATGAGCATGATGACCTTTCTGGCACTCAGATGAGACTTAAAGACAATAGCCTGTGGCTATTCTGTTCAGCTTCAACATAACCCCTGGACTCTAGACTTGCTCTTTTCATATCTTTCCTGCTGCCAATTCCCAGGTTGTGTACATGAGTTGAAGTGACAGGCACTACGGGGTCTTTGACCACCATCAAACCATCTGCTAGATGAGTTTGGTAGCCACCATGCAACATGCAGGCAAAGGTCCCAAAGAATTGCTCCCTGCTTAATGTGCACTGATTTGGTCCATACAAAACAACTGTGAGTCAAGAAACTATTACATGGATTGAAGTATGAGGGAGTGTTTGCCTCTGGATATATTTGGAAGGTGGATCTGTCTTTCACTGCCTGTGAGTTTCTTGCCTGTGCAGGTCAAAAAGATCCTGACAGTTGGTATTACTTTGTAGAGTAAGCTGGGCAAAAAAGTCTGTCTCTTGGAAAAAGAATGGTCATCTCTGTCTTGTATTAGGCCAGCGAGGGTAACCATTTCCAGTTGCTCTCCCTTCTGGTGGGGTAATTGCTAATTCTGTCTGTGCACGGAAGGTTTAGAATGTTATCTGTAGTGTTTCTATGCCAATAATCACTTGACCTTCTACTTACAAACCCATGCTTTTTGCCTCTGTGTTTGCATAAATCGCTGTTTCCTAGAGTAAACAGAGCCTGATTAGATGAGTGGCGATGGGCTGTTAACAGGATGTAAAGTAAATCTAAAGAAACAGTGAAAACTGAGGTGACAGTTGAGCAGAAGAATAAACAAGGCATTTTCTCTCCCACTTCCGCATGAACTTCCGTAGCATGGAGGCCCAGAACAAGGCCTGTCAATGTTTAATTTCTCAGCACCAGGAGCCTTTTGCTTGTGCCAGCACTTGTCTGATACAGATGTGTCAGGAATGCATCCCACCCGCACCCTGGCAAGTACGCTGGGCTGCTCCAGCCTGCGGAGCGTGAAGGCTGGTGTCTCTGTCTTGAGTCTGAGAAGACAGTGGTGATGTTTAAGCCAAAGACAACTTTTGGTATGAATTTTCTCAATACTTAACATACAGTGACCATCACTTTTTTTTTCTTCTTTTTTTTTTTTTTTCCTTTCCCACCTCAAATGTCTACATAGACTGGCCAGGAACATGAACTGATAGAAAGTATGCCCCTTCTGGAGTGGTTTGCAAACAACTACAAGAAATTCGGAGCAACATTGGAAATTGTTACAGACAAATCACAGGAAGGATCCCAATTTGTGAAAGGATTTGGAGGAATTGGAGGTAAGCTGCAAGAGAAAAATGTGTTTTGTCTTTTTTTTATGATTGATTGCATAATCTGGTGCCAACACAAGTGGGATTAATTTTACCCCTGTTAGTCAGGATACCAGTTCAAGAAACTGTCATGTTCTCAGAGATCTCCAGGTGAATTGAGTCCATATTCAGCAAGATGACGCTGCGTAGTAGGCAGCAGTTGCTTTCTGACTGTTCTTCAGATCCCTTCGTCCTTCAGAGTGCTCAGAGGTGGACTGTCCTTCTTTCCAGCTGCTGAATTTCAGAAGGGCTGTGAACTGCTTCACTCTGTCTCTGCACAGTTGTTGTTTTGTGGCAGGCCATGCCCTGCTGTGCAGAAGTGGGGTATGACAAAACACCAGCCTAGTTTCTGAAGCAGTTGGATATCTGTTACTCATCTCTCAGAACTTCCCTGTACTTTGCTTCCTGGTCTTCCACTCCTTTTCAAAATAAAAGTATTTTTAGCCCAGCTTTGTGGAGAAACGAGGCTTCTGAAATACTTGGGTTGTCCTCTTGAGCTCACTGACCAGTTTCAGCCAAGTCTGGCAGGGATCTGCAGATGGCCCATGTGCTTCAGTCTGACAAAAATTGTCAGCAAGGTAGAGCAAAACCACCTGCCGTGCACCTTGGGCTCCCCAGGCCAGGGTTCCCAGGGTGGAGCTGTTGCTTACTTGCTGATAAGCCAGCTGTTACCACTTGCTGTGTTTAGGTCAATGGATGTGAAACAGAGATTGTATTGGAAGGAGGAATTTCTAGGGGCCAGAGAACACAAAGCAGAAGGACACGAGCTTGAGTGGTTAGGCTACAGAAGGAGCACTGGGTTTCTGAAGTTTCAGGGTTTGTAATTCCAGGAGTCCTTCCTGTCCTGCCAGATCCAGCCTCTTCACATGGTGGGATACTTTCTGCTACCATGCTCCTGTAGATGTGAAAGGAGACGTTCCTTGAGTATCTTTCACCTAAGTAAATGTTTCTCAGGGATAAAGACTTCCCAGAACCTCAGGTTGGTGTTTGGGTAGGGAAGAGTCCAGACAGACAGCCACTAAATACTGCTTTTACTCCATTGTAAAAATTACTTAGTACCATCTGCCTTCTGAATTCGACTGATAGGCCTTTGTCTCAGCAGTTATAGTAGGACAAACGATCTGTTACTGGTATGTTTTTGGAGATACAGTCCTCCTAGAATAGGTTCAGCTTTTCCAGAAGAACGCTGGCCTATGCTGGGCGGGTAGGTATTTCTTCCTTTTGGCAATAAATTGCATCCGGCTGTAACACGGATGGGGCCTCTTCATTCTAGCAGCGTGTCTGCTGTCAGTCATCAGTTTGAGCCTGACTTGCCATGTAAGCGTCAAGTCAGCTTCTGAAAATGTAATTGAGAAAGCCCTGACGTGCAGGCAGGGCTCAGTCAACTGTTTCAAATGCCTTTCCAGCTCCTTGAATTTTGAAGAAGCTGAAGTGTTTTGTTTTCACCAGGTATCTTGCGGTACCGAGTGGACTTCCAGGGAATGGAATACCAAGGAGGAGACGATGAATTTTTTGACCTTGATGACTACTAGGTAGTCGACCTGGGTCCGGCAAAACGTGCCTCGCCCCTCCAGCATCCAACCCAAGGAGCAAACTCATGGTGGAAAACACAACAGATCCCTGCCTTAGAATCGGAACATTTCCAGAACTTGATCCACAAGCATTGGATTAAAAAAAGCAAAACCCTACACTTTGATTTGTCATAGTGTCAGTACAGCAGCAAACTACTAAGTTCCTATATGCCACTTTGGACTAATTTAAAAAGAATCCCGGTTTTTACTTTTACTCGATGGTGAAATTGGTTGCTCTTGTATTTTATGAAAATGATTTTTTTAACCTTCATGATACATTAACTGCTGTAAACCTCTTCCTTCAAAAATTAATAGAAGTAAGATCCTACTGGTTTGTTTCTTTTTACTTTGATTGGAGAAATCAATTGCTGCATTTTGCAGCAACGTGACCCATTTACATGGCATTCTCAGCTTAGACTGCAGAAGAAATGTAATGAAATCGGAGCCATTCATTCTCTTCAAAAGAATGAGGAGGCACTTTACCTAGAGTGCTAGCTTAGAATGTGTGGCTTGCAAATTCAGGTGGTTTGGGGAGGCTTACCAGCCAAACGTGCTTTAATCTATTTGCAGGAGCACTGCTCCTTCAAACTAGGAAACGCACTTCATTGATTGCAATGAAAATACTGCTGAAGTCTCGGGCTTAATTTGGATTTGAGCAGTGCAGCCTTCGGGATATTTTTTTTTTTTTCAGTCTTGACAAAAACACACGATTTAAGTGAAGTAAGGTACACTTTGCTTTGTTTTGTTCCTCAGTAAGTTTTAGGTTTGTTTTTTTTTTTTGCTTTAGGACTGCGTAAAGTTTCCTTGATTATGTGAATTTGAACCCACAGTAATTTAATGGAAGCGGGTATTTTACAGGAATAGTTACTAAGTCGAGTCCTTGACTGAAACCTTAGTACTGGTGCATTTGGAGCATTTGATACCCTGAGAATCCCCTGAGCGTTAGCACAACCCGCTGGGGCCGTCCATCGCCCAGCACTAAGGCACTTGGTCGTATTGGCTCACGACCGTCCTGTAAATCTGCTGCTGAACTCTATAAGACACCCTTAACGGGTGAAAACTTGTGGTTGCATCAAGACTGAAGAAAGCTTTTTGTCACGCCTGCTATATAGAATGCGTTTCAACTTCCTAGGAATGGCTGAGGTATTTTTTTTCCAGATGGGCTCGAAGGCAGAGGGTGGAGTGAACTTTGACACGAGGTAATGAGCAAGTTTTGCTTCTTTTTGGGGGTAACGGGGTTCTGACATCACGGCGACTGGTAGTCCTGTTCTTCACCAGCTCTGTCACTCCTGGTGCAGCGGTCAAAAGCAGCTTCTGTTCCAAGTTGCATACCTGCCTATTTTTTTTTTTTCCCAATAATCCTGTTTCACTTGAATTAAGGGGGGAGCTTGTCTTAAAATTTCTGCCACGCTGTTTGTTGAGGTCTAAGATTACTGTCATTGTGAGCAATATAATTTGTAGCCCTGGTTTATAACCTGGCAGATGGCTTTGCTGTCGTTTTCACATCGAAGCTGGAATCTCTCACGGAAGGTGTGACTGGGTCCGCTGCAGATTTGCACAAACCCAGGTTTGAGCACATTTGCGGTCTGTACAGCGGTATGTTCTGGATTTTGCCATTGTAAATGGGTCTAATGTGACATGACAAGACCAGAAAAATTGGATGTAAATTTACATTTTGAATATACTGCTTGTTGTTTCACATGATACATTAGGGTATGCAGCTCCTTTTTGTAGTTTTTATTTTTACTATTTAAGTTTGGAAATGATGCCAAATTTTTGTATTTCTTTAATCAATGTGTTCTCTTCAGTGATATATATTGCATTATATATTGATGTGTATATCAATATATACTGATATGTATTACACTTACACATACAAACACGTTAAACGGGGGTGGAGAATCCTAGCCTTCGCATACTATATAGCCTCTGCAGAGAGATCGCAAGCAGTGATATCTTGGTGTTGTGATGTACAGAAATGGAGAAGAGTATTAAACCATATTTAAGAATATAGTACGGACTCCTGATTTATTTTCTTTAGTCCAGGGAACAATTGATTTACTCTCAGCTCGGTGCCAGCTTCAGGTCAGTACTTGGGGTTTGAGGTAGCTGCTTCACAGTTGGCCTTGAACATCGTGTTTCTTCATTGTCCCGAGTTGCTCTTTTACGCTGTAGCAGACATCTCACTTCAGAAGCAGGGGCGGGGGGTGGAACAACAGCTGGAGTTCAGAGAAAGTTCTGCTGTGAGTGTTACCCAAGCTGGTCTCCTGAACAACTGAGGTAGGTGAAAAATACCCTGCAGATGCAGAAACCTGCTCTTGAATTTTATTTTTTTTTCAAGCAGACTTTTCTCCCCTTGCCCTTAGTGCAGGACAGAAGTGTCCTTCCTGTGTGAGCCTTTGGTTTCTTCCACCTCTGACCTAGAGGTACAGGTGACTTTCCTGGGGGGGGGACCTGCCTCCTTCCCTCTGGGAAGGCGATATATAAAAGATATCATTAACATCAAGAATTTTAAGGGATGCTTTAAACCACCTGCCAGCTGGGCTTGTTTGGCAGTGATCCTCTGGCTGAAGCTGAGCATCTGCCTTCTGCCACAGCACCAGAACGGGGCAGGATCTGTGCCCTGTAGCTGTTTGCCTGTTGCTGTTACAAGCTGGCTCTGGCAGGTGCTGTGGGGAGCTCGGGCAGATTTCAGCTCCTGTACTCGCTGCCGCACGCTGTCATCTGCAGTTGTAGCAGACGGGAGAGCGCAGCTCACGGTGCTCGGGTCTCGGGATAGCAGAAGGTTTGGAGCTGCATTTTCTGCTGGAGCAGAAATGAAAAGGACGCGCAGAACTGCTTTGTTGCGCGCGTCTCGTGCCGTCCACAAACCTCGGGACAGAAAACTGATCGCCATTCAGCTCGTGGTGCAGATAAAAGCACCAGGCTGAGATCAGCACAAAATATGTATTAAAAACAAAATAATCCCATCAGTCAGCACATGTCACAGAAGAAGCTGTTGCTTGCAGAAAACTACCTACGCAGTCTCACCAGTTGGTGTAACCAGGCATGTGGATATATACTGTTTTCAAAAACATAAAAAAATCCCACCAGAAATATTTCGCAGTTAACCCTTCACTGGCAGCAACAGCAAACCTGGTTTCTGCTCTTGAGTTTTGAATTCCAAGGGAAAAGGAGGAGCAGCAAAGCCTGGCTGCTGTGGAAGGATGCCCGAGAGCCGTCTAGTTCAGTATCGCAAATGCTCCACCCCAGACGTGCTTCAAAACTGATTTCCTCACAAACTAA
Organism: Trogon surrucura; assembly: GCA_020746105.1. Classification (NCBI taxonomy): domain Eukaryota; kingdom Metazoa; phylum Chordata; class Aves; order Trogoniformes; family Trogonidae; genus Trogon; species Trogon surrucura. Next base: position 6,099,241 of record CM036630.1, on the reverse strand, counting down.
TCTTGACTGGTTCCTGTGTCCCTTCATGTCTTGAAGAGAAGACACAAGTGTGTCTGGTCCATGGGAAATCTGTGCTGGGGTCCCCTCCAGCTGGCTGACCACGAAGGTGCTCACAGCTGTAACTCATCCAGATGCACTTTGCACTGACAGAGAGATGGAGAGAAACGTGGTGAAGCTGTTTTCTTCCTTGTAGCTGCCAAAATGAAGGATTCTGTGTCCCCAACAGAAAGCAGTTTCTGTTGCAGGCTTGCTTTTGTCCTGGTTGCAAGGGTCAGTGTTAGCACTTGGGTTGGGTTGTCTTCTATTTGAAAGTGTGGATTTACAGGTGTCTTTTTCACCTCAGCTGCTGCAGAGCGTCAGGTGGGTTCTTCTTGGTGTATAAACACGAGCATTGCTTTGCAGTGCTCTCACCCAGGAGGCTGGACCGCCTTCTGCACACGGGACTGCTGCAGCGTGGAATTTGGAAGGGGGTTCAGTGAAGCAGAGTCCAGGCACCTTCTGACGTGAGTGATCTGAGGCTACAGGTTTGGATTTGAAAGCAAGGCAGGGTGGCTTTCTGCATGCCTGCTGTGCTGTGGGCTGTTAAAGAATGATTTCCCCAGAAGGGAACCAGTCTTGGTTAGTTGGAATCGAGAATAAATAAAGTGTCATTTCCAGTATGTCATGTGGAGCCGCTTCTGTGCGTCTTGGAGAGGTCTGAATCACACCCCACGGGTTCTGTCCCTTTGCTGCTCCGCCTGTGCAGACCTGAAAGACAAGGAGCCTCCTGTGAGTACTTGTAGCAGATGATCAGCAGCTTCTTGCTGTCTGAGTGCCTTTTTTCTTTTTTCTCATGGTTTCAGCTCTTCTAAATGCTTCAGCTGCGTGTGCATTGTGCCCTCAGTAATACCTGCTGAACTTTTACTTTGCGTCTAGTAAGTCTGTGCCGCTCTCACTGCATTCCCCAGTTCAGTTTTAGGTTGGCAACACATTCTCAGATAGTCTGATAATGCTCTTTTTAAATGCTGCTTTTTGTATAGCTGTAATTAAAGACAGTATTTGCCCTTTATAAGTTGTTATTTCGGGAGCTGGAGCGCGGCCTTTGCTGTTGTTGCTACAAATGCCATTGTCCTGGGAAGCCGAGCACAGCCGGCGGCGCTGAAAGGCAGCTCTGGAATTTCACTCGGCTATTTTTAGTCGGTGGTGAAAAATTGCACTTCCAACACTTTTGCATCTTTGTCAGTGCTTAAATAAATCAAAGGGCAAATCCCGACTTCTTACTAATGAGGGGGATGACGAGGTGACCTTAAGCTGCTGCAGAGACGGAGCTGGTGGAAAGGTGAAGTGTGGGTGGGGGGAAGAGCCCCAGCTCTGGCTGCCTTGCTCTGAAGGGGCTGTGAGGGTGGTAGGATGTGGATGAGCGACCGGAGCCTCTGGCCAGTCACGCTTTATGTGGTTGGTCCATGGCCACTGCTGTGCTGGTGTGGCTCCTTGCTCTTCTCCTGGTCCCCCCAGTTCCCTCAGTCTCCTCCTTTGCTGTGCCATGGCAGTGTAGCTCCATGGCGGTGCAGTGCGTGCAGGTGCGCTCACCGCAGAGCCGTGGCGGCGGCCGCCCTGGACATGGCAACCCTTCACAAGCTGGGACCTGGAGGCAGGAGCTCCTGAAGTGTGCTGCGTCTAAGTCCGGGTGGTGGGATATCAAGCTGCCATGTGTTGGGATATTCCCTTCAACCCCAACCACTTCTGCAGCTGTACGACAAAACCAGGTCCTAACCCAGCTGAATCTTTTTAATGCCAGGGTGAGAGTTCTGAGAAGCTGCTTCACCTGTTGTGCCGATGTGGAAACGTAGTAGCCAAAAAACCTTATTCTTTTGCAACGGGATCCTCAGAGATGAGTATCCTTGTCTTGGTGACTTCCAGGTGGCTGCTTGGAGACTTCCAGGTGGCTGCTTTCTTGCCCCGTGCTCTGATTTGAAGACTTGATTTGAATGAGAAGACCTTCGATGAGGCTTGGGTCAGGCTCCCGGTAGCCTCCATTTACCTGAGAGCTGCTCCGTGCATCACCCAGGCTCCAACAGCCCTGGGAAGGTAAGAGGGTCCCAGGGGCAATAGCTCCTGGAAGGACACAAGCGATGATCCTGAGCATGCCTGTATGGGTGCCAGAAAACCACAGCCAGCTCCAGGACACCCTGAAGTGTCCCCGGGGTGGGGACACCCATGATGTGGGCAGGGCCAACCCCGTCCAGGCTGCTGGGTGCCAGAGGGCTGAGCACCCTGGGCCACAGAGGGCAGCCAGAGCCAACTCCTGCCCTGCCTCACTCCTGGGGCTGGCAGCTGCTGGCATCGGTGAGCTGGAGGGTGCTGCTGGGTTGTGAAGTCCCAGTGTAGTGTTAAACGGTTCAGTGCGGGGGGGAAATGGTGTCGGGGAAAATGGGGGATGGCGATGGCTTGCTGCAGGATCACTGTGATCCCGTTGCATTTGGGACACTGTGGCTGACTTCACCACTGACTTCAGGTTTCCTTGAGTAAAAAAAATCCTTCTCTACACTGCCTGTAAGGAAGTTGCCACTGACTCATTGCCTGAGGAACAGGGCAGGTAACCAGCCAAAAGGAGGGCATTTGTGCTTTGCATACGAGATAAGGTGTGGGGACTTCCCCTGTGAACCGCCAGCGTCAGAGGTGTAGCAAAGGGTTGCTGTAAACTGAAGGTGACCGCCTTCGCTCAAGCACTGCTTGGGAGCCAAGAACATATTTCTGGAGGGTGGGGAGGGAAGGGAGGATGGTTTAAACCCACATCACAAGCAGCAGTGGGCCATCCAGGACCCTGCCTTGCCAGGACACTTCGCATCCCTCTGTGCTGGGGTTTCTGCTGTTCTTGCCCGTTTCGTCACCCCTCTGCCACACCCTCTCTTCTTCACCCCTCCGCCTTTTGCCACACCAACTTCTAGACTCCACTTAACCTGCTTACTTTATTATGCTGGGGTGGATTTGATTGTGTCTGTGACTGAATGAATCTTAAACACCTTCCTCCTGTGTCCTTTGTGCATCCCAGGAGTGACCAGGGTCTGCAACCTTTTCCTGAGCCCATTTAGGGATGGCAAAGACGTGCTTTGCAAAGCCTGTAGACACAATTGCATTTCCATCTTGAGATGAGCCTTGCTGTGCTTCAGCCTGATTTGGTTTAATGCCTGGGCCATGCTTGTTTGTAAGAGCAGCTTGAGTAAGAACATGCTGAGGGAGTAAGGAAGGTGCCGAGGGGGGACGTGCTGCGTGTGGCTTTGGTGTGAGGAGCGTCGGGAGCTGCTGCCTGACAGTACAGGCCACCAGAGAAATCAAAGAGCTGCTGTAAATGTGTGGAAGTACACCCGAGACTTGAAAAGAACTGCTATTCCTAAGCCTCTGTGAGGGAAAAGCTGCACATCCTCTCCTGTCTGGTCAGAGAGGGGTTGTGGGAGTCTTTGAGGCTCTGCATCGCTGTGCCAGGGGGGCTCCCAAGCAGGGTCCTGCAGCCTGGGCTGCACCGCCCGGGGCAGAAACCCCGTCTGCTGGGCAGCAGAGTCCAGGGAAAACCAGGGCACTAACCCTTCCCAAAGTCCACACGGTTGTAATTACGTGGTAAAAGACAACCTGGAAATAAATTCCGATTAAGACCAACAAAAGGGCTGGGACTTTCCCTTGCACTTGCAAAACAAAGATGTGGTTTAATCCCTCGCTGCCCGGTGCTGGGAATAAAGTCAGCGCATGTGAATTGCTTTTGTTCTCCCTAATGGGGTGACTGGGCTGCTCGCAGTGCCTCGCTGTTTTGCTTAGGCAGGTGGATGTGCCCGAAGGATGCTGCATCGTGGGGCAAGTCTGGTCATAGCTTTACTGCTGTCTCCTAATCAGTTATTGGCTTCGTGAGTTTGTCTTACAGTTGGCAGGAGACCAGCTGCCCACAGGCTACCTCCTCCCATGCAGGTTGGAGAGCCAGCCCTGCCCGCTTCCACACGTAGGAGCCACTGTCCTCCTCTTCCAGTCAAAATTTTGTCCTGGGTAAGTTGTCTGCTTCCAAGCAGTCTGTTGTCAACTCCTCTGTCTTCCTGGTGGGTCTGTAAATTTAATTAAACACTGAATACTGAGCTTCGCAAGCACATTCACCATGTACGAGCTAATTCTGGAGGGCAACAACCACGTAACTGCACAAACCTAAACCGAAGCCAGGAACCCAGCGATGATCCAGCAGCTTTGTCTGGAAATATGGTCAAGTTCCAGCTGAGCTGAAGTAAGACAAGTCCTTAGGGTTTGTGGTCGGGTGATAGTGGTGTATTTACTGTGCTTCTGCCCACTTTGGGACTGACACTCCCAAGGCTGAGCTTCAGGAAACGTTTAGTTCTGTTTTCGGGTCGTGTAGTGACAGCAAAACAGAGGGTGATGTGCTGGGTGAGGGATGGAGAAATCTTTTTTTGTCCCACCTGAAAACACAGTTGCAAGAAAATTTCTTGGTGTTCTTGGAATTTCTTGGTGTTCTGCATTAATTTGTCATAAAATGGGATCTAACCGTCATCTAAGCCAAGAGTATTGATGTGCCTAAAATAATAACACAAAAACAATTCTGATCACACCATAGATGTTTCTTACACCTAAGAACTGGTTTCTGGTTTTTGGGAGACCGGAGGAACGGTGCAATGTCTGCCCTGGCTGAGCAGTCGTCTGTGAGCAAAAGACGGGTCTGTGGAGCAGCGCAAAGGAAAGCAGTGATCTCAGGGCTGCAGAGGGTCAGACGTTAAACTGCACTTTGAAGCAGGATCTTCTCACTCTCTAATCTTCAGATTAGACAAAATCACATCCTGCTTTATCACACAGGACGTGGCACTGAAGAGCGCGTGTGGCAGGAGAAGGTAAGCTGCAGCCATGAGTCACAAAATCCAGGCACTGCAGCTGGCAGCCACCTCACTGCCCACATCTGCTTTTCCTCCTCCTTACCCTGTTCCTCATCTCCAAATCTTTATCAAGCAAAGCCATAGGAAAGAAAAATCGGGGTGCTGGATCCCAGCTTGCTGTCAGTGAGTGCTGGGTGCGCCAGAGCCCCGTGGCCACGTCCTCAGGAGCTGTGGCCACCTGAGAATGTGAGGGCTTCGTGTTGATTTTTATTTTATCCATCTTTACAAATAGCAGTATTCTGAGCCCCCTCGCTCCCAGTCTCTTTATTTCAGGTGCTGTAGCAGAGCTGGATAAGGACAGGCTGCTTCTGTCTGGGTGGTGGCAGAGTTGGTGCATCTGGTATTGAGCAGGGGTAAGAATCTTCTGAATCTCCTCATTTTTCCCAGATCTTAAAAACAGTCACTAAGCCTAGTGTCACCTCGTTTTGGCTACAAAATGTTTCTTTGAAGGAAGAATAAATGTTTTCATACTCTGAGTGCAGTCATCCCTGCCCTAAGAAGAATGTTTATTTTTATCTTACTCCTACTAGCTCCAAGTCCAATAATTATTCTTCTAGCAGAAGCATTTAAAATGTATCTGCCCCTGCTTTTCCCGTGCTCTAACTCGTTACTGGCCATTGAGCAACCCCTGATCCCTATCCAAACAGCCAAATAAACCATCATAAGATCCTAAGATGAGGGTTTTAGTGAGTAGACTATGTTAGACTGGGGATTTCAGGAAAGCATCCAAAGTTTGGGAAATGGATACCCACGGAGCTGCTGGAGGATTTGACCAACTAGTTCCTGCCAGCTCCATAGCAAGTCCCAGGAACTGTGTCATTTTGACACTGCCTGTCTCTTAATTTTCTTTCTTTTCTTTCAATTTTGTTTTTCTCCCACCTGTTTGGAGCCTTGCTGGATCCGCAGTGGGACTGGGGGCAGCATCCCTGCCAGCGGGTACGGAGAAGCCTGTCTGGGAGGGACCAGCATCCAGTTGCTTTTATCCTCGTCCGGTGGGTGTTTAACATCAGGGGGGTTCCCTGAAATGAGGGACAAGCTGACAGGACGGCTGCCCTCTGATTGCAGAAAATGGACACAGGCTTTGAAATCAGCCATTTTATTATACATGAAAGATGTGGGGAGGAAAAAAATGGTTCATCTTCTAAGTAGAAAATATTTCTATACCATGTCAGTCCTATTATCTTCCCCCTGCTCCACGACAACACGAGCTGCAGACAGAGAGGTTGGAGGGCATTGGTGAGCAAATCCTCCTGCAAGGTTGGTGGCGCAGCTACCTGCCAGGCTCCCCCCACGCTGCCCACCCGGTCCTGCTGGCAGGTCCCCCTCTCTGCGTGTCTCTGAGGCTGGATGAGCACAGGGCCCACTGGAAAAATATCTGCTGGGAGAGGAAATCTGTGCATCATCCAGGAGCATCCAGAAAAAGCAGACTTCAAACGATCGCCAGGTTTTGGCAGAGAGCCCAGCCAGGGGATGGTGGATTGGGTCAGGGCTGCATCCCTGGCTCATGGAGTATGGAGACTCGTTCAGACCCACAATATGAGCTTTCCAGGTTTGGGGATTTTTTTTTTAAACACACGATCACTTTTGCATTGATACAGTGAGGGTGACATCAACCTCTCTGAATTCTCGCCCTGTTGCACAACGTGGTGGTATCTCCGCTTCGCCGGCGCTGGGACTTTCCCTCTTGCTCTTCCCCCTCATACTCATCCTCGTGGGAAAACTGGCAGAGCGAGTCGTTTTAGGCTGAAGCTGCCCCACCGCCCTGGTGTGCTTCCACCTGAGCGAGGTCGTCATTAGCGCTTAATGACCGGCTTTGTCCCCGCTTTGCTGCTGTGTGGGTGCGTGACGTGGTTCTGTCAGCAAATGGCGATACTGGGACCCACCAGGAGTTACGGATACAGCGCCGCGTTCAGCCCGGTTCAGAGCGCGCGCCCAGAGATGTGCCCCTCAGGATATTGCAGCTCTGCAGTTCATGTAATCATGAGAGTACAGTGCTTGGCTTCATCCGAATCCAGTGGGTTTGTATCTCAGAAAAAAATTAACAAAAAACCTGGGTTTTTTTATCCATCGTATTGCCTTGGACACGTCACTCAGTCTTCATGAGCTCTTAAGTCACAAGAAGCAATTTTAGTTCAATTTGCAGATTCAAAGATCGATATCTCCTGCCCTTGCTTTTCTTGGTGTTCCCCACTGAAGCAAAAAAAACGTGGGCTTTTTTTAATGCTTTCCGTTTGTTTTCAACATTCTTCTCTTTGTTTAATACCATAAAATTTGGTTTTTTCTACGTGATTAAAAGCAGGTTACAGGAACTTGAGTTCCATCTGATGGCTCGTGCCACAGTTTCAAAGATCCGTGCCTGCTTCTGTAATGCCCATCACTGCGGTGCGTTAACCACTTGGGCTGCCTGAAAGAGACCACAGATTTACTCTTCCTCACACAAATGGAGGATTTTTTTTTTAATTATTCTTTCATGGTTTTTTTTTCTCTTCTGTCCTGGTTAATCCTTTCCATAGTCAGAAAATCAGCCTGACTGTACAGCTATACTTTGGAAAGCACCACATCAAATAGCATTGTGCCAGTCAGCAAGTCTCTTCCCTGTGTATATTTAGACTGAGACATGCTGATTTTTGACTTTCGTGTCACAAACAAATATCTGCTGCCTTGTTCGATCTTCAGAGATCACGTCTGATTACAGGGAGAGTGAAAGCAAGTTGGATTTTGTCCCATCTCACTCTCGGTGACACCTTTGTGAGCTCTCCAAGGACAGTGGTGTTACACAACGTGAAGGACAGGGTATGATTTGAACTGAGTCCTTCGTTATAGGTCGTGATGTGAAGGTGGAAAGAATTTGGCTCAGCTGTTGGCCCGAGCGCCCAGGTTTGACAGGAAAAAGCCCTCGGATGGTTTTTCACGTGGGAATGGAGCGTGTCTGGGTGAGGGTCAGCAGGCACTTGCACAGCCAACGCTGACGGTGGCACCGGAGTGCAAGCTCGGTGTTTTGGTTTGGCCTGGCTGTATTTCGGTGGCGGGGGGGGAGCTGCAGGGTGGCTTCTGTAAGAAGCTGCTAGAAGCTCCCCAAGTTTGATAGAGCCAATGCCAGCCGGCTACAAAGAGGGACCCGCCGCTGGCCAAGGCTGAGCCTATCAGTAAGGTGATAGCAGAGGAACGCCTCTGTGAAAAACATATTTAAGAACGGGAAAAAGAACTGCGCCACAACAGCTGGCACAGAGATGGAGGAGTGAGAGTCTGTGCAGACACCAAGGTCAGTGAAGAAGGAGGGGGGGGAGGATGAGCTCCAGGCACCGGAGCAGAAGGAGTCCCCCGGGTCCGTGGTGAAGACCATGGTGAAGCGGGTTGTCCCCCTGCAGCCCATGGGCGAGGTGCAGAAGTCCACCGTGAGGATCACCGCGTAGATGTCCACCGAGGATTCCACGCCGTGTGGGTGGATGCCTGAAAGGGGACTGTAGCCCATGGGAAGCCCACATCAGAGCAAGTCGCTGCCGGAACCTGTAGCCTGTGGAAGAGGGAATGCCCACGCTGGAGCAGGTTGGCCGGTGGGACTTTTGGGACGCTGCGGGTGGCTCACGCTGGAGCAGTTTCCCCCGAAGGACTGCGCCTCAGACTCACGAGGGGTGGGCTGCCCCTCGTGAGGTGTCTCCCGTTGGGCAGTTTGTGATGAATTGCCCTTCGTGGGACGACTCACGCGGAGAAGAGAGCGTGAAGCTTGTCTCCCATGAGAGGGACCCCACAATGGCCCTGGGGAAGAGTGAAGAGTCCTCTCCCCCGGAGTGAAGAAGCGGTGGAACCAACGTCGGATGAACTGACCGCAGCCCCCATTCCCTGTCCCCCTGCGCCACTCGGGGGGGGGAGGAGGTGGAGAAACCGGGATTGATGTTAAGCCCGGGAAGAAGGGAGGGATGGGGGGAAGGTGTTCTGTTTAAGATCTGTTTGCTCTTTCTCACTTCTCACTACTCCTCTCTGATTAGTTCTTTTTAATAAATGTATCTAATTTCCCTAAAATTGAGTCTGTTTTGCCCGGGACGGTAAATGAGAGTGATCTCCCTGTCCTTATCTCAAAACCCTGAACCCTTGGAAATATTTTCTCCCCTGTTCAGCAGTGAAGGGGGAGTGAGTGAGCGGCTGTGTGGGTACCTGGCGGCCAGCCAGGGTCAACCCACGACACTCGGGCATCGTAGTCAGGGACTTCATAGGGGGCTTTGGGGCAACGGCGTGTTTGGTGTTCGCGTTGTCCAGAAGGATGTAAGTGAGGCAGCTTTTGGGACACGTCAAGGTTTCACCCCCCAGACTCTGACCAGCAGCAACTGTTTGGTGGGGAGGGAGACCTGCTGCTCTTGGTTTACGTGTTTGAATGCTATGAAAAGAGTTTAGATCTCGTGCTAAGCATTTTTGAATTACTAAAACACAGTTCTGCTGACATAACTGTCCTGTAAAGCAGGTGTGTTGTCAGTAAGAAAGGACTTTGCACCATTTCCATTTGTTCGTACTCCCATTTCTTAACCGTTTGGCAGGGATTTAAACAGGTAACGGAAAAATAATGCTTAGCGTGAAGCTACCGAGTCCATTTTCATCACAAGCACAGAAGCGCCAGTTCTGTGCTGTTACACCAGACTGCTGCATATGACATTTTCCTTTCCAGTTTCCGATGCCTACAAAGGCGTTTGGTCCCTGCTGTGTCATCAGATCACAGCCGGCCTGCCCTCAGCCACCCAGAGCACCTGAGCTTTCAGCATCGCCAATCCTGGAATCCCACGCGAGGCTCACTCCCAGCACGTGAAGGCTGCGGACGCTCGGGGCCTCCCGGTGTCAGTCGTAGGGGAGGATGGGGTCAAGCCACAGTGTGCCAGGAGGATAGAGACCTGAGAAAGTTTGAAAAACGCTGCTCAGCGGGAGGGGTAATGATTAGCGAGATGGGAATGCCACTGCCTTCTCCAAGTGTTTTTGCACCTCCGTGCAAATCCAGCACATCTCCCTTTCTAGCTTTTGTATTTGGCTCTTTCTGTCTTCACCTAACCTAGACTGAAAGTTTCCTCTGGCAAGGCCCACCTGTTTATTTTCCAAATGCCTTCCTGCTGTCAGTTCACGTTCGGTAAATAATTCTGTGTCACTGTATCCATGGTGGGGGGCATCTTCATCTCCCATGGGGCCGGCCCGCTGAGCAGCTGTGCCAGCAGAAGTAGGTTCTCTGCTTAAAAGCACAGACAAGATCGTGGGATGAGGCGATGCCAGCAAGGTGAGTCCCAAGGCACAGGACTGGACAGGATGGGACTTATTAAATCAAACTGTTTAGTAAATAATTAGTACAGCGTGCTGAATCAGCACAACTCTGCATATCGTAATGCTTTCCTAATTAAGCACAGCTTGCAGAAGCTGGTATTTTTAACGGGTTCTATTTTATTTTGTAAGAAAACACACTAGGGAAAAAAAACGACACCACTTAATAATTTGGTAATTCTAAAAAGCATTATGCTAACAAGTTTCTGTGTATTCACCGTTTTATGAGGTAAAAATAAAACGCCCTTGGTGCTTTATTTTGTTAAACAAATGAAGTCCCATTCTCCAACCTCAGGGCCCCATGAACCAACGAAGAGGTCAAGAGTGCCAATGCCTCCTCCCCATGATGCCACTGGCAGTGCAGGAGCTCAGACACGGAGGTTTCTTGGTTTCCAAGGCAGTGCCATGAGCTGCAACTCCTCTGGGGTTTTTAACTGTCATTTCGGACTACGCAAGTCACACCCAGCTCTGCCACCAAGAAGCAGCAGGGCCAGAAGTGAGGTAGCAGCTTACTGCCCTTAGCTACAAAACCAACCGAAGTATCCTTGCTTATGAAAATGTCACCCTTCACAAACCCCAACCAAACCTTACTGTGGCAATGATAAAACCCTGCCAGTGTAGAGACTTTTTGAGCTCATTCTCCTTCCTCCTTGAGCACTTCTATTAGTCAAGAGAACCTAATCCTCAGGTGTGGCACAGAGATGGGGCCAGTTTCCTCTCTGGACTGTAGAGCTGTTTCTTTGGGTGTGCTTTGTAGCTGATGAGGGAGCCTCCAAGGGACTGCCTGCCAGAGGGTTTTATTCTCCCTCCGTTGGTCTACGTACAAAAGGAGGAAAATCATAGAACGTTTGGGTTGCAAAGGACCTTAAAGGGCATCTCATTTCAGTCCCCTGCCATGGGGGTTGATGAGCTTCTCTGCGCAACCTGTTCCAGTGTCCCACCACCCTCAGAGTGAAGAATGTCTTCCCAATATCTAATCCAAATCTATTCTCCTTCACTTTGAAGCCATCACCCCTTGTCCTATCGCTACACACTCTGATTAAGTCCCTCCCCAGCTTTCCCATAGCCCCTGCAGGTACTGGGAGGCCACTCTAAGGTCCCCTTGGAGCCTTCTCTTCCCTGGCCTGAACAGCCCCAACTCCCTCATCCTGCCCTCGTAGGTGAGGACAGTTCAAACCAACTCCTGGCTCAAAACTAGGATATTAAAACTGAATTTATTGATAACAGGAAAAAGCAATCAATTTAAATTCGTTCATTTGCCAACCAAATCCGGGCAGAAAGCGGCAGGAGGGCAGGTGAGCCGGCCAGGGCGCTGCGGCAGGAGGGCCGGCGGGGCTCAGAGGCCTTTCCCCGCGCCCCAGGCCCCTCGCAGCTCCCACACGCACCCGTCGCGCCCTTCGCGCTGGGCTCTGCAGCCGGCGGTGAGCGCGCCCCGCCGCCGGGAGCGTCCCGAGGGGAGACACCGCCCTCCCGGGCCCTGCTGCCCCCGGCTCCCTCCGCGCCAGGCCCCGCTCCTCCCGCCACCCCGCCTGCGGCCGGGCCCGCTCTCCTCTGAAGGAGACGGGGCGGCTCGAGTGCCGGAAACCCGAGGGCACCGCGCACGGCTGCGGCCCAGGGCCTTTCCCGGGCTCCTGCGCGGCCCTGGCCCGGCGCGGGGCTCCGGCGGCAGCAGAGGGGGGAACCCCCCCCGGTCCCCGCGGGCCCCCCGTGGCCTGGCGCGGAGGCGGGAGAGAGCGGCCGCTCCCAGCACCCCCTGCGCGGGGGCCGCGGGGCACGGCGGGAGCCGCCCGCCAGCCAATGGGGGCGCTGGGCCGCGGGGCACGCCGGGAGTTGTGGTTCGTTCCCGGGGGGGTGACGGCGCCGTTACCGCTTCTCTTCTTCCGGGCGCCGTGACGTCGGCGGAGGACTCGGCGTGCGTGCGTCGGCGCGTGCGGGCGTGCGTGCGTGCGTGCGTGCGTGAGGCGGCGGGTGGGGGGGGGGCGGGAGGGCGAGCGGCGGCGGCGGGGCCTGGCGGGCGCGGGGAGGCGGCGGGGGCGGGCGGGGCGCCGCGGCGGAGCTGCCCGCCGCTATGGAGCCCGACTCGGTGATCGAGGACAAGACCATCGAGCTGATGGTGAGTGACCCCCCGCCTCCCGCGCAGCCCCCCCCCCCCCCCCCCGCCCCTTCCCCTCCGCCCGCCGGCAGGCCCCGCCGCCTCGCCCGGCCCTGCGGGGGTCCGGCGCCGCCGCCCCGCCGCGAAGGTGACTCTGGTGAGGCCCCGGCTGAGGCCCCGCCCGGCCGGCGGCGCCCCCGGCCCGCTCCTCCCGCGGCCCCGCGGGGGGGCAGGATCCGCTCCCTTCCTCCACCGCGTCCTCCCGGCGCACGGGCCGCGATGAGCGCTTTAATTTCATTTTAAAAATAATTTAAAAAAAAGATTGAAAAATACCCCACCAGCCTCTCCCCCACCGGAAGGCAGAGCCGGTGCGGATCAGTCGTGCCCGGTGCGCGGGTGATGCGGGCACGCTGGAAAACCGAAACCGGAATGCCCCCGGAGCACCCCCGGCACCTCCCGGAGCACCTCCCGCCGCCCCCCCCCCGCCCCTCCCCGGTCCCTTCTCCCGGAGCTGCAGCGTCTGGTTTCCGGCCGGGGCCTCCGCGCGCCCCCCGGGGCCCGTCCCGGTGCCGCTCAGGAGAGGCCGGCGGGCCCGGGGGCGCGGATTTAAACTCGCAGCGTGAGGATTTGGGGCTCCCCGGCAGCGGTGGGGCTCGGGTCGGGGCTGGGGGCAGCTCCCGTCTCCCCGCAGCAGCACCGATGCTGGAGCTCCGGTCCAGCAAACGCGGTATTATCTAACTAGACCTAATTGGTGTGTTTGTTATACCCCTTAATTAACGCTTACGCCGCTAAATTCAGGTTAGTGGAGAGACGGCCAGATGGAAGCAATAGGAAAAGAAATCTTTCAGTTTTGCTTTGTTTTGGGTTTTTTTTCCTTAAATATAAGCAAATTTTAGATCTCAGTAGCCACCTATGAGGGGCCCCTAATTTTACTGTCTTTAGGAATAAGTACAGTCAAGTTAGGGACTGAGAGAGAATAATAATCAGTTAATATCTTCTAATTTGTCCTAAACGTAATTTGCCTTCTCATGCAGCATTGCAGAATTGAGTCGTAAAATGCAAAAATTTGCCTTTAAGGCACTGTGAAGGTGAGCTGGGTTCAGTGGAGACACTAAGTGGGCTTTTTAGCTGGCGGAGTTCTTGCTGAACTGCCCGATCTGGAAAATACAAACTTTCTTTGCGATCTCTCAAGAAGGAAAGATTTTATTTTTTTTTTAAAGGGAGAAACCCCGAAGAAAGCCCTTTGTGATTTTTTCTGTATTTGTTTCTGATCGGTGAGGCCAGTAGCTTAAAAACTGTTCTTCGCAAGCCTCCTTTCCTGATCCCTATCGATTTGGTGATCTTGTGCCTGACTGTGGGTGACATCAGAACTGTTTCTGCCTTAGTGGGCTGCAGTGGGGAGGGTAAAGGCCGGGGCCAGCCTTGAAGGTGGCCCTTACAGGATGAGTCGCCTACAGAAAACACGTCCTCTAAATTTCCGAGGTGTAAAATGAGTTCTGGTGGCTTTTTACCTACCCGGACCGGAGGGTTACTAATACTCCTCAGCCTGGGGTTATGTGAGGTGCTAAAATAGCATTTGAGGCCGCAAGGTACGTTTGCCTCGCTCAGCTTTCTTGTGTGTCTTTTTGTAAATGCTCTCCCGTTTTACAAGTCTCCTCTGTTTGGGGCCAAGCTGTTAGCAGGCAGAAGAAATGTAACTTTTGCTGGTACTTGTTACTTCTTCCATTCACAGTTGGACCTGGGAAATGTGCTAATCGATGCAAATAGCAGTGGGGTTGTTTCAGATTACGTAGTAGGAGATTTAAGAAACACATTTTTCTCTCTTTCACAATAAATTAATAAATGTAAAAATTTAATAAGATGAATAATTAATCCTGTAGTTTCCAGTAGAAAATGCTAATCTGTAGAAAGTAGTTGGTAGTAGACCTTAATTTCAACCGTAGTGAAGGCGTGAGTAGAAGCGCTTGTGTTTGAGCGTGAATGTTTCACTAAAATCATTGAAAGTCATTCCTAAATGAAGAGGTGCCTCGGAGGTTTTGCCATCTCGTCTGTTGTAGAAGATAAGATTCTCCTGAAGATTTAAATACCCAAAGCAGAAGTAGGAGCCGTGTTGGCTGAGACTCCAGTCAGTGATTTCAGTGTGATGTGCAACCTCTTGTGCCGGTTGTTACTACTGGTGGCAAACATCCCTAACCTGGGGGTCGCTGTAGTGCTCCGGGCCCGGTGGGATGCTTTTCTTTTTGAGAATGTCATCGTTTACTGAAAGCAGGATGGCTTATGCCACTCTCTGATACAGGAGATTGGCTTTGGTGTGCTTTGGGTGCTCAGTTGCTTCCCTCCGATGACAAGGATGAATCTATAGTAAATACAGGAGCAGATTTATGATACAAAAGTTTTGAGGAGCAAATACAAAATAATTCCAAGTGGCTGATAAGCAAGAGAGCATGTGTCAACATGTTAATTGCACAGAAGTCTCTGAACATGATGTTCTGGCCTTCACTGGATACATCATTTGCATTTATTTAAAGCAAAATCAGTCACGGAAATAATACTGTTCTATTTTTAAAGCTGGAATCTAAGAGAAATATGTTAAGGTTTCAGAGCTACAACCTTAATTTGCTGTGTGAAGTTTTAGAGTGTTCTGAAGTCACTCTGTCTTTTTGGACAGCTTAAGACTTATTCTACTTTTTGTAAATCGTGTCATCTAGCCATTTTGACAGTGATGAGCAGTTGATTTAGTGATGACATTTCATGGCTTTCATTTGCAGGTGGTATCTAGCTCTCTCTACAGGCGAGATACCCGTTGCCTGTGGAGGTGATTTCAAGAGGTACGAGGCCTCAAAGTTTAACTTGTGTTGGCTGTGGGAGATCCAGACTTAGGCTAACAGCGTGCCTGTTGGCGTGCTTTTTAGCTCAGGTACCTTCTTTCTTACGTTGTCTTAGTGAAGTGCTTCGTGTGATCAGGCAAACTATTAGAAAACGAGTAGTAAGGAAGTAATCCAGAACAGATGGAGGACTAGCCAAAATGATTGAAAGGGCTCTTTCTTCCCCTGGTTTTGATTTTCTCTGTGAAATTAGATAACTGTAACCTTTTTGCTCTTTCAAAGAACCACACTTTTTTCTTTCTTGAGGTGAAGTACCAACAACAATGCTTTGTGAAATAGGTGTTTTTACCTACGGATTCAGAGTTGTGCATAAAATCTGTGCTGTTCAGCTGCATCAAACCTGTTATATGCATTTGCCTTCGATACCTGCTAAAAGCCGTGTGGTTTTCATTTTCTCAGGAAGCTGCACTGAACCATACTTCTGTTCTAGCAGCAGACTTTCAAAGCAGGGGGTCATTAGCTTCTCTAGTTGTGTTAAAGTGGTTGTAAAGCAATACATAAGCATGGCAAATATATTTTTTTATAGTTACGCATTTATATGGTGAACGGCATGCAGCATAAGATGTGGGTAGTATTAAAAAAAAAAATAAAATCTGTTGCTCCCAGGTTCTTGTACCCATGAAACACCTATGGGACATGCTTCCTGAAGCAGGAAGCCAACTGTGTGAATTCTCTCACTTACTGAGCTTCTTCTGATCCGTCTTTCCACTGTGTCCTTGATGTGCATGCAGTTCTCCAAACACAGATCCCTTGGCTGCAGAGTTGGCAGTTTAAATTCAATATAATGTTGCTCCGTGGTACTCGTGTGAAAGGGTTATGGAAGGATGGTACCTAGAAATAAAACTGACAAGCACTTATTTACACTGTAATATCATTTGTATCTTAGTGTTGTATATATGGAAAATATTCTTCCTAATATACTACCTTTGCTGTCTAGAATATCTCTCTGTCTCTCATAAAAGTGTCCAGTGTTCAAGTGCCTCTGTAAATAATAAATGAAAAACTATAATTGAATATCATGCCAAAAGTCTTATGGTTTCTCCTGGCAGAACTTTGATGGGAGCTGAAGGTCTTCAAACTCAAAAGGTAACGACTCAGAATGAAGTCCTTCACATAGGCATGCCTTGCCAACAGCAACCTCTTCTGTAAATCAAGCCAGCAGTACCTGAAGTTCCTTGGGTTACTGCAACTGGAGATGGCTGTGCCCCCAAACTATTTAAAGCTTTACAGCGCAAAATAAATCTTAGCATTCTTTTTGGAAACTAAAATACTGCTGCTGTGCGTATCTCGGTAGGGCCATAATGTTCTGGCATTTTTTTTCCCCCTGTCTTAATCCTTTCAAGCCAAGCAGGCAGTTACATTTTTGTGACTTTTTTCCCCCCACATGTTCTTGGAGGAATCCTTCAAAGAGTTTGCTTTTGCAGCGACAGAGATACAGATGGCCTAGGCAGCAATCATCTTTGCGTCTGGAACAAAGGAGGTACTGTTCGAGCTAAAATGTGACTGGTTCTTAATCAAAGGCTGGGAGTAGATGGAGAGTTAGTAAGATGCTTGTAAACCTGTGTGTAAACTAGTTGTTCTTGCTTCAGTAGGATAACAATCTATTTGCTTTGCAGTTACCTTTTTTTTAATCTTCAGTAGGTAAAGTAGTGGAGTTAGAGTGTGCAGTTGATGGCATGCTGGGCAGTTTTGTACATGGGGAAAAGGGAATGGCTGGAGCTACTTCATGGCGAGAGATGCTTAAAGAGGTGTCGGTTAGGTGACTGTTATTAAGGCAGAGAGGAGCCTTTGGGGCAGGGGATGCAAGATCTGTGCTACTGCACGGGCTATCTGAGTGGCAGTCACATTTCAGAGAGTGCCTGTAAGAGGAAGGATGCGAGTATAAAGAGAATAGATTTCTGTGACTTTGGCAGCAGTGCAGAAAATGGGAAGGAAGAGCTTAAGAAAATGAAATAGAGCAAGGCAGCTGCGTTTAGAGCCAGCAGAGTGATAGTGAAATGAGGGAAGTGGACAGAGGTGTGGAAGGATGTATCTTTTGGGAAGGGTTAGATGAAACAATAGAATGATTGGGGGAACGGTGTGGCAAAGGGAGGAGGGAGAATGCAAAGAGGCAGAAGAAAGGGTATAAAGAAAAAGGTTACCTGAAGTTTGTGGTCATTCTGGCAGCAGCCATCAGTTTATGCAGGTGAAGGAAAGCTGCAAATGCTCCATTTGTGCGGAAAATTCTGAAACTAAATTGCTTTTAGTTCTTAACAGAAAGGTTTTTTGGGAGACTGAAGGCTTTTAAAATCTCATTTAAGATTCGGAGACTTTTTTTGCCTCATGATGCAGTTAAATTTTCTAACATCGCTGAATTTTCCAGCCTCTGCGACAACGTTGAGCGAGGAAGATGCCGCAGAGAACGCTCCCTTGCTGCCTGGAACAGAGCGCGTAGCCTCCTCTGTGTGTGTGAGCACCGCTGGGTAGTTTTCAGGGCGATGTGTTGCCTGCAAGCTCTGGCTTGGGACCCGGAGGTCTTTGATTTTGCTTGTAAATCCGGTGTCCAGGTGTCCCTGTGGAATGAGATCGCATCTCTGCAGGCACGCTGGTACGCGCGCCGGCTGCCCTCTCTGAAGTGCTATTGGGTTGCTCCTCTAAAAAGTTGTAAAGCACATGGATGCCGTTTCTGCGTTTCAGACAGTGCTGACTGTATCCCTCAGGCAGAGCTGTTGAACGTTGCTAAAAATTTGGGTCAGCGAGGAGCGTGGCGAGCAGCGTCTCAGCCAAACAAACTGCCTTGTTACAAGCTGTACCCTTGGAGAGACTTGGGAATATTCTTGGAAGGGTGGCTGTACCTTTTCATTTCATGTGCGTTTTCTAAAACACCCTGACTGCTTGGTAAATCAACTTGATGTATGTCTTTTGATGCGCTACGTTTTATTGCCGTGGAGTTTAGAGGTCACCGTTGCTTTGACATTTTCGGTTTCATCTTCCTGTGCTGCTCTGAGTGCTTGTGCAGCAGCGTGCGAACCGAGGTTGCTGATGGGTTTAAAATGAAATGGATGTTGCAGCAAACGCGCCAATGCAAGAAGAATCGTGTGTGGGAGAGAATAAGAGACTGGTTATAAGCGGGCAGCTCTGTGATGAGTATTTTCTTGTTTTATTTCAAGGGAGAAAATAAATTGAAGGAAATGAGAATATTTACTGAGTTGTTTAAACTAATGCTGATTAATAACAATACTTACGTTCCAGCTTTTTTCTTTGGTGATGTCTTCTTTATACTAATGCCATTGTTTTTGTTGTTATGTAATCTGATTTCTCAGTTTGATTGTCATGGTATTGGTTGTACTTGATTATTCACAGAAAATCCACTTTTTCTGGAAAATCCCTTCCTTCCCCAGTTTATTGGTGTGTTTCTGAGCTCAGTGCAGTGAGGTCTGACAGCCTACTCCACTTTCCTGTACTACTTCCACACATTTCCCAGTATAAGTAGTCCACGACCAAGACCAAATAATGCAGAAATAGTGCAATGCCATTTGTATTTTAACAACAAAAAAGCGCTGGCTCTTACTGAAAACTTAATTTGATTCTCATGCAAGCTAAATTAACAATGGAAGCGTTTGAAGGCGTGTTGTTTCTTCATTGCTTTGTTAATTCATATCCCCTCAGGACTTGCATCCCTGTACTTCTGCCCTAGGAAATCTAACGTTTTTAGTGGGGATCAAAGAGTGGTTCAGCTTCTCAGGCCCATTTTTTTGCAGAAATTTGCAAGGTGTAGGTATGTACCTACTTGCTAGGAATAGGGACCAATGTACTTTCTGGGTAAACTGGTAAAAAAGTCTTTTCGGGTCAGCTTTTAGCTGTGGCAACACTGGAAGATTTGTTCACTGGCTTAGCTGAGAAACACAACGATGTATTCAGTGTTGGGAGTTGCGAGGCTACGTTCCGAGTTTCATGCTGTTGTGGAGTCCTTGAATACAGAGTTTTGTTACCAAAGAAGTAGTGACAACTTGTGTTCCTTGCCTTTTTATGAGGTCTGCGTTTGTATGTCAGCCTCGCGCGGTGATACTTTATTCAAATCTTCTATCCTTTTCAGTCACGCAGATTTAAAGATTTTAGAGAAAAATACATGCAGCTCAAAATCTGTTTGCAAAATTTAAGTTATATTTTAAGCTTGTATTTCATAGAAAATCTTTTAGGCAATTCTATTTGAGCAGCAAAGGACTGGTCAGGGAGAGTTGGTATTCAGGCTGTCTCCATCACTCCAGTACTTCTTGAGACACAAATCAGGCCTGTGCTCTAACGCTTGCAAGTGCTCTGAAGGAGTGCCTTCCTGGTGATGTGCCTCTCCTTCCAACAGCCTTCTGGCTCTGTTGTGACTTAGCAAATCAGTACATTTATATAATTCCGTAGCTGGCTTCTCACCGAGCTATATTGTACTCTTAAAAATTCTGAGTCATATGCCTTGACATCTTATCACTTCGCTTGGCAGCCTTAAAAATCCGGGATTGGACACAGTACCAGGCTTACAGTGCTGCTTTGCCCTTGAAATGTCGCTGTGTAGTCGGCTGTTGCTTTACCGGTGGTAGAAAAGCAGAAAACTGCCCCACAACAAGGATGCTCCTTTCTTTGGGTGGCTCCGAGCAGTCAGGAGTGTGGCTGTCCTTGTCGAGACGGATTTTTGACAGAGCAGTTCCTCCCGCCCTTCTGGGAACTGCTGGTGCTTGGAGACGTTGTGGAGGATGAAGAACGCTTGGTTCAGCTCTCCGACGGGGCTGGAGAGCAGAGGAAAGGGTGAGAGACAGCGATGGCATGTCCTTCCATGGATGTTGCAGCGTTCTGTTCTAGAAAGCATCGCTGTTGCTTTTGGCTGCTGTTAAGGGAAGTTTTGCAGGCTGTATCCGAAAGGTTTTGAAGATCGGACTGGCAAGTGCGCAGTCTGGCCTCCGGAGGATACGCTTTGTTACACACAGTACGGGCTTTTTGCAGACTCCATCTTCTCTTAGCTGTTATTGTTAAAGCTGCTTTGAATTGGTCATTTACACTCTGAAGTGTACAGCTCAAGAGTACTGGATGAAGGCTTTTTCTCATCTTGCTCAGTAAGGGGTGACTTTTTCTTGTCTTGAGAGTAGCCTGCCTTGGCTTCCTCTCTGCTAGTTCTAGATTGTTTTCCAGAGACACTGGAAATTTACTGAATTAAGGCTCTCATTCAGATCATAAGTGTCTTTCAGGACTCCATCTTTGTGCTACAGATATGTTAAGGCAAGTCAGATCAACTTGAATGTGGAAACATGGAAATAATCATTGCACTAAAATGCTTTGGAGCATGTATTTGGCAAACTAGGAGTACTGTGTCTGCCTTGAAAAAACTGTGTTACTGTTCGGACAGTTCATGGAGCAGGCTCGCAAGGTATAAGCTGGTGGCTGAAGCTTTGGCATTTGCTTTATTTGTGTTGTGATTTCTTCTCATCTTCCTTAATCTTTGCAAAGTGGGCTGTAGCCCCAAGATGCTCGTGCATTGCATGATTCAGGGCAGGGGAAAAGAGCAATTTCTTGTCGGTAAATCTGTTTCTTTGTCTTAGATCCACCAATCCAATGTCCCCACTAATGTAATCATTACCGGACTGGTAAGGTGCCTAGGCTGCCTTGTCTCTCTAACAGCGTTAGGAGTACGTAATTGGGATTTCGTTCAAGCAAGAAGTAGATACACCAAGCTGAAGATGATTGGCTGCTCTCTTTTAACAGACAAGTCTGAGAAGGAAAACCCATTCGAATCCCCTTTCATTCTGGATTGGTGGATCTGAAGCCCAGAAACAAAGTTTCAGGTAAGAAGTCACCCTGTACTATGTCTTGCTGCTTCTGCTTAGATGAGTTTGTCCGCAAATTCAGTATCTTGCTTTAACTGCTTAATGTCCCAAAGCGTTACAACACACCAGGTTAGCTCCTGAGCTTAGGAGTGAGAAAGCGCATGGTCAGTAAGTACACAAGCAGTTCATTAGGAAATTGCAAATCTGCTGTGAAGAGCAGACCTAGGAACAGAAGGTAAACTTGCCTTCTGCAGAGCTGCAGATTAATGTCTGCAGGTCCCAGGGGCACTGAGCGAATGGCTCCCAAATCCTGCTTCTGACGGGAGACAGCAGCCTCACCAGTGACTTCGGTGAACTTCTCAGCTGAGCTCAGGACAGTAACAGCGATCTCTGGTTTCTAGCCGTGTGCTCTGATGAGTTCATCGGAAATTTAGAGAACTTGTCCAGTTGTTTGTAGTACAAATTCCAGTAGCTTTATCCTGGTGAAATGCCATTTGAAATTCTGTTGTGGGCAGCACTTGGAGTCAGCCTTTTAAATCCTTCATGAGATTTCAGCGTAAAATTCTGTTCCTAGTTGTTTTCGCGGCTTGGCCGAGCCAGTTGTAAGGCACGGTTTTCAAGAGAGGCTTTAAAGTTATAGCAGGTGTATTGCAGAGTAAGGGATGTGTGGTTATATTTTGAGTCACATTCATCAGAGATTTTGAGATGACTCTAAAAGGCTACAACATTTCAGAAGGTGTGTCTGCGCGTTAGGAGGGAAAGCCGAGTCCCGGGCTGATAGAAAAATAAAGTTAGGAGTTACCCATCTCGTGTGAATGAGAGACCTTCCCCTATCCTAATACCCAGCTTCATTGCAAGTTAGTACTTCAATGAACTTGGCAACTTATTTCTCAAGTTAGTAGGAAGCAGTATGCCTCGATTCCTTTTCACATTAATAGCAGTAACACTAAGCCGCTTGAGTGCTCTCTTCTGTAGACAGCTGTTAAAGTGAGTGTCAAGGCCTCAGTATTTACTCTACTGTAGAAGAAACTCTTGTAGGTGCTGTTATCTCCTGTATTGTTTTAGCTCTGCGTTTGTTTTGCTGGCATGGTAATTTGTGCAAAAATAATATTTCAGTGCGATTTATGAATACCTACATAATGGATTATTTGTGCGCAGGGCAGTGTTGCTTCCTGGTTTGATTTTTTGGAGTACTTGAATTTCATTTGGTTAGGTTGGAGAAGTCTTGGGCCTGCTTTTTTAGTATAATTCTTTGAAAAAAAAGTCCGAGGGAAAAATCTAAGGGAAATACTCATTAACCTTAGTCTGACACATTTCATGCAGTCTTGACTAATATCGAATTGAATTTGTCCCCCACACCAGTCAGACTCACCTTCCTGTGGACTGTTTGCTCTTCAGGGTGTGCCTTTTTCTAAAACGAGAGAATGAGAGGCAGAAGTGAACTTGGCATCTTCGATGATGAAAACTGAAAAGAGGAAATAATTTAAAATACACTGAGAGGCAAAAAAAAAGAGGAAGCATGAATGTGTACTCCTGCTGATTAAGATCCCTGATCGTATCATATTTAATCTTGCTTAGCTTTCTGACACATGGCACAGTCCTCTCAAAGGCAGTGTTACTACTAAGCTACGTTGAACTCAAGCGCATGTATAAGCAGGGTGCAGGCTTAGTTCACATTTTGATTAGTATATTTCCAAATGTAAAAATGTAAGTCAGCTGTCAGACGTTACGTAAATATTCCTCTGCAGTGTTTCATGTACAAACCCTGACCGTGAAGCTGGCATTTTATCATGTGCTGAGCCCAGACTTCATATGCATTTAAACTCCACAAGTTAAAGTGCATGCTGCCTTGTCGATACTAGATTTTTAAACGGAGTTAATTATTTTTAGATTGTGTTTAGAGCTTGTAGTTAAAAACTTCATACGGAAAAGAGTCTAAGACAACTTTTAACATAGACAAGTTTCAGTCACGTTTTTCTAAGTGTTGAAGTTACTTGAGGTTCCTACTATTTCAGCTGGCAGTGTGAGGTCTTTTTACAGTGCTTTTCTTTTTTATCCCTGTTCTGATTTACTATGAGTAGGTGTGCTGCTGTCTGTCGTTGCCTGTAACACCTCAGTTCCTGCTGCATAAGAGCATAGGGAAGCCGTTTTTTCTTTTGCAATGGCCTTTTTTAGGGCCATTAACATAGGATGTATTAATGTGGAAAGGAGTATCACACTTGTGGACTTTTGAAATTGGGGGAGTTGGGATGTACGTAAGCCAGGGTTAATGTAAATACTCTGTATTTTGTAAAAATTAGATACTACAGTTAGCATTCAGAGTGTCCTATGTAGATGTAGTAGTATTTTCTTCCTAGTCTGTTGTATCTTCCTGAAAACGAGCTACTGTATCTCATGAGTCTTATGCTGATAAATAAATTGTAATGGAGTAAGATTGTTGTTATATTCAAAGAGTATTCACCTTTTCTCTACTGAACCCATATTCCTTTTGTAGCGTTCGTTTTGTTGTAGCAAGTGCGTACTTTGATCTTCAGGAGCAGAGTGGGACTGCCTTATCGATCACCCTTCTGTGAATTCGTTGTCCTATTAGAAGAACAGTGTGGTAATGAGGAGAATTTATCTGATAAATTATTTTCCCTTTGTCTTGCTTTAAATTTCCTGATTCCTCACTTGGTATTTACCCTAAATGCAAGAAGCTTACGTGCAGGTCTTGAATGGCTGTTGGAACATTAAGTGTTTTTTATTACGAGTGACAATCATTTAGCTAAATTGATTTTTCTAAAGGAAGTGTGATTCAGCTATTGGTTACTTTTTTTTTTAATGATCTGGTAATAAAGGAATAATCAGAAACAGTTCACAAGTTAAATTGAGTTTGCTGCTCTGTGAATACTTATTTTTGAGAAATTCACTTTTGCATTTGTGGTGTGTTGAAGGACAGAAATGCAAGAGTAAATGACATCTGAGAGCCTTCTTGATCTGAGAAAGTCACCTTTCTTAAATCAAAGCAGCATACTTGAGTGGGTATTTAAAACTCTTGTGGATTTTGAAAGTATCTTGTATGAATAGTACGCAAACAGCCTTCCAAATAAGACACTCAGGACTGGACGTGAGATTGCATTTTGGACACGGAAAAGATAGTGATGTGATGGCACTGATTCCAACAAAGTTGTATGGAGCATGTGAATACACTGCATCTCTCAAGGGACAACTTGGTTTTGAAATGAGAATAGGACGAGTACAAAGTACCACTATTGGTCTGACATAAATCGTTTCTTTGTTTTCGAGCACCTCAGCAAAGATACTCAATGTTATGCCAAAACGTGCAGCGTAGTGACCGTGTTACCGTGCCAAGCCAGGCTGTCACTTGTGGAACACGTGTATCTGTGTTACGTGCATGCCCCCACAATGTATTTCCAGTTAAGTAGTCACACTTAAGACTGTATTTTGACATTTTTACTTTTCCACCTAGTGCAAATATCTAGTTGGTTCAACACTGCTTGTCACTATGTGAATAAATGAATTAAGGTAAAAACATCAGGTAAGATCTGGATCGTATCCCAGCTACCAAAACGCGATGGAGTAGTTGGCAACTATTCCCTGCCGAGTGTAAAATAATACTGAAGGCCTTTGAGTTGCCCTATTTCTTTTTTTTTGTGTGTCTTACTGTGGCTAATGCTGACTTTTGAGAAACTAAGATCTGAGCTTGTTACTAAATTTGACTTGGAAGCATGTAACTTTCATAAACGGTCATACTGTCCTTAAGTTTGCTTTTCAGAATACTCTTTTTTAGCATTAAATTTGAGCTACTGGAGAATGTGTCTTGTCATTCCCAGCTGCTGAAGGGGTTTTAAGTAGCAACAATTGTCCCACGGATTTATCCATGCTAAGTACTAACGGAAAAAAAAAAGTATCACTTCTGTGGTCCAGGCCTGAATCAAAGTGAACTAAACAGTAAATTACTGATGTTGGATAACGTGCGATTTTCTTCCAGCTAAAAACCTAAAGAGAGTTCGGAATGAAGGTTCAGCTTTTTTGGTTGCGCCTTTTTTGCCAGTCCCAATCTCTATCTGTAGCCCTGTGCACACCCAGAACGCGAACTCACCTTACTGAGGAGCTGGTTTGCTGTCACGAAAAAGCTGGGAAAAGCATTTGGGACTTCAGGATTTGTAAACTTGAGTGATTTGCTAGGTTCTTGTGTTCAATTTGATTTTGCAATAAAGTGCACAAGAAAAGAGTTGTTGCAGGAGGAGTGACTTAATATAATTAGTCACGCTCCTTGAAAAAATGGAGTAAATTAGCTCCCTCGTTTCCTTTAATGTATTTTTCGTTGAAATTCCAAAACACCTCCCCTTGCCAGTTTTATCTGGACTCTGTCTAGAAAGTGCTTTTTGACAGCAAAGGTATTTTTGTCTAAAGAACAGAATTTCCCAAACTGAAAGGTACCAATAATTTTGATTCCTTAAATTATCTTCT
The DNA here is from genome assembly GCA_020746105.1 of Trogon surrucura. NCBI lineage: Eukaryota > Metazoa > Chordata > Aves > Trogoniformes > Trogonidae > Trogon > Trogon surrucura. The sequence continues at coordinate 6,073,815 of CM036630.1, read as the reverse complement.
GTAAAAAAAAGTGTGGTGAAAAATTCCGAGGTCATAATACTTTCATCAATAAGGCTTAGTTACGAAAATAATGTAATTCTTAGTTATGACAATGCAATATTTCTGTCCCTGCATATCAAAGTTGTAGAAGTTCCATGAGGAACACAGAATACAGCCCACATTAATTTCTTGAACAATTTAGTGGGCTTTATAAGATAAGTGGGTGGGTTTTTTTTCTTTTTTTTCTTTCTTTTTTTCTTTTTTTTTTTTTTAAAGGGATAATAAAGTGTGAAGATTTCTGTGTGATGTAACTCTTAATTTCAGATGTACTGAAATGAAAGGTTTCTGGACACCAGTGCTGACCAGAGAAGTCCAAAACAAATGTAAATTTTACATTTTTCAGGGGCTACTAGATTCATTCATTTATTTGATCTCTCTGTTCTAAAAGTTACCATCTACCAAGTTGATTTATTGAAATAATGCCGCTGTGTGCTTTGCTATTAACATAAGAAGTTTTTAGCACCTTGAAAGACCTTGGAGTAGATTCCTTTTTTACTGATACCACTGAAAAACTTCTGTGTAGGTTTCTTAAATTTGAGATTTAAAATTGAAACCTAAATCTCGAAATGCAGTTTCCAAGGCTGGACCACCAAAGCAGCTCTCTGTGTGTAGAGTTACGATCAATCACGTAATAATAAAATTTTCCAAACGTTCCAAATATAAGGCATCTAAAAAGATCAGAATGAAGGTTTCTCTCTCTTCGTCTTGATTCTTTCCGCAGCGTTCCCTCCTTGCCGTGAAGCTCTAAAGCCCCTTTCATCTGCTTGCTTCTCCCCGGCAAGTAGCGCCTTCAGCTGAACCCACAGCTGTCCTGATGCGAGTCCATAGAAACTCTGCATTGCAAATCAGTTTGTTCCTCAAAATTTGAGGTTGATTGGCCTTATCTCAGGCTCTGTCGTTCTGTTGCCTGGCACTGGGATTGATGCTGACTCTTACGTGCATTTCGTATTTTGCCCGTTGGCCAGTGCCGCTTCTCCTTTTTCTGACTTGATTAAATAGTGCTGTAGCTCCCTGGGATCCTCACCAAAGGCAAGTGGAAGGGGAAGGCATAAGTTCAGGCTCTGGTTATACAAAAATTAAATCTTTAATACACTATTATGCTTTTATTTATGACGGTTTCTATGCAGGCAGGGTCAAGAAGTAACATGTCAGTGAAGCGCACAAATATTTGCGCATTCCTGTTTCAGTGTGAAGCAGAATGCAATATTTAATGTGTAGCATTGTGCAACAGCATTGCTGCAGCGAAGTGTCCAGTGGTTTTTATAAATCCTTTTATTTGGGGTTTCGTAATACTATGGAAAGGTTTTTGTGTGGCTTAAACTTGGCCTCTGGGTTTAATGTGTTTTGAACTAAATTAAAAATTTGTTCTCAATTCACCTGTATTTTCCTTAGGTTCTTAAAATTGAACTCATCTAGCTAGAGTAGTTCCTGAAAGAAAACACAATCTAATAACTTCAACCAGTGATTTTTTTAGCTTGTAATTTGTGGATTCCTATAGGTGTAGATTCATTATACAGATTAAATGCAGTTTTGTACATTTTATGTGAAAATCTTAGGAGAGAAGCTTGTTGTGTTTCTCAATCAATGAATTTACTAAGTGATGTGAGCAGAATTAATTTTTTTTTCCATATGTTTAAATTTTTTTTCCATATGTTTAAAAATGCAAAAATTTATTTGGCCTGTAATAAATACCTGCGGTGATGCACTGAATTTCAGTGGTTCAGTGTTGTGGAAACACCATTCGGGTATTATGCCAAATAAGTTTAAATAATGAAGCAGATTAAAAAGGAAATATTCTGAATTATATATGTTTGTTTTGAAGCAGAGCTGTAAACGTTCTATGTAAGATCCTGCAGCTTCAGTATCACGACCAGCCCGTTTGAACAGTACATCCTATCTTTGGAAAATAGAGAAATGTGGTTTATTTGTGTGTCTCACTGAAGTTAAGGTAGTTTCCCTAATACCACTGGTCGACTCTCTTAGAACAATTCTGGGAACTAAATTTCAAGTGTTTGTGCAAGGACACATCGAAGCAAATTTTTGCAAAGTAATTACAGATATATGGGATTAGTTACTTGATCATCCAGTGAAAATCACATCTCTCTCCAGTTGAAGTAACACTTAGTAATCTAAAACTGTGATTTATTTTGATATTGAAGGATAATACAATGTAGCACAAATTTTTATTTTTACCTCAGCACATAAGGTCTCCACGCCCACTCATGCCATGGCAGGTGCAGAGTGTCCATATGGGATCGCAGCCTTCCTGCTGGGTCCGGGAGAGACAGTCCCGGGGGGTTTGGTGCTGCGAGGGTCGTTCTTCTGTTCTTGCTTGAATTTCTCTCCTTAGCACAGAGATGCAAATGTTAGGCTTTCTTTTGCTGCATTCATAAGATACAAAACAAACAAAAAGGAGTTTTTAACCTCCTGAGTTGCTCTGGGCTCCCTCTTTCTCCTCAGTACTGGCACGAACTGCTTTCCCTGAGTCTTCACCTCTGATTATTCCAATTTCAACTTTGATCTGTGTGGGATTTTTCTTTTAAAGATTTGGCATATGTTATAGCGAAATTGGAAGCCTGTGTGAAAGATTTTGACAGCTAAATCTGTGCCAAATTTTAGAGCTGAGTTTGTGCACTAATTGATAGTGAAGAATTGAATCCTTTTCCCTAACTTTATCCAATGGGTATATAGTGTATGTACTATTCTGTCCCAAAAATGAACTGTGAAATAATGGTAGGGAGCTATAAAAGGTTTGGGGAGGCTGTCTGCATCAAATTTCTTCAGCTTCAGAAAAGAAACAAAAAGGATTTCCAAACTTTTCCTGATTTCTGGTGTCAGCAGTGTAGTCTGGCAGTTGAGCTTGGTTCTTTCTGGCTTGGGTGGTGGTACAAGTAAGAAGTGTAGTCAGGGTATAATTTGGCTTTAGGATACATCCCTCAACTACTACCACAAACCCTTTTTTCCCCAGTAACCCATTTAATCAGGATACCGTGCATCTTGACTAAGCAGATTGGTCTCGCAATTTGAACTCAGCTAGGTGTTGTTTCTCTCTAAAAAATACTTTGGTTTTGTGTTGTCAGTGTCGCAGTCCGTAGACTGGACCCTCCGAAGTTAACGCTGGCTTTGCTGTCAGAATAAATAAGCACAAATTGTTTGAGAAAGTTGAGGCAGCGTGGGGTGCCAGACCATAATTACCAAAGCTCCTCCGGGTTGTGTTGGAAGGGCTCGCCACCGAAACGAAAAGCTCCTGCGCTTCTGTTCCCTCAGGGAGATTGCGAAGGTAACACCCCTCCAAGCAGTGACAGCCCGGGCAGTTTGCTGAGCCAGGCGCCTTCCCCCGCTGCCGCAGAGCTGCCTCTGTCCGTAGCGACGTGTGGAGGCACTGCCGGCCTGACCCACCCGACAGCTCTGACACTGCTCGTAGTAAGTGGAAGTGTTGAGCTGGGCGCTAAAGCCAAGCGAGTGAGGAAAATCAGCTCGTTATCCTCGGTAGGGCGGAGGGATGGCTTGTTTTCTGAAAAGGATCTTCAGTTGTTATTTTACCCTTGGCGGCTAACCTCGTGATTAATGTAGAAGTAACATAGATAAGTACCCACGTTAACGTACTAATGAGTTGCCTGCCTTGAGTGATTTGTTGTGGCATCTAACTGCTTCTTCTCTTCCTTCCTTTTTGTCACCCTGCAGTGTTCTGTGCCAAGGTCTTTGTGGCTAGGCTGCTCCAACCTGGTAGAGAGCATGTGCGCACTGAGATGCCTGCAGAGCATGCCCAGTGTCAGATGTCTCCAGGTGCCTTTCTTCTTTCTTGTTGTAAATGTTATGCGTATGCTGTTGAACATTTGTTAAAACTCTCAGGACTCTGTTTAATCAAATTGTTAAGTCTGCTAAATGTTTGTTGTGCACCCTTTTCTGAAATCTTCTACTTAACTGCATTGTAGGAGCGAGTCTTAAGGGGGCTTTGTGCACAGAAGGTCCTGGCGGGGGGTGGTGAGATGTTGTGTTGTATTGCCTGTTTACTGAAGTTGTGGTATCAGTAGCATAGTTGTGCATGTTGCCTGCTACGTTTTGCTTTCTCATTTAATTTAAACGATAACGTAATGAGCTTTACCGTTTCTCTTAAATTGCAATGAACTGACTAGCCTGTAATATTTGTGTGATTTAATTTGGAAAGGATAAGCTTTCTTTTCTAAGTGTGATCCTGGTTATAGCCTTATGTCACAGTTGTTGCGCATGTTTGAATGCAGAATAGTGAGCATGGAGTCCTGGAGCTCTCTGGGTTACTCTTGCTAACTTAGCTTCTTAACTTTTTAAAAGTGGCAAACAAGGGATGGGGGACTTACTCTTGCATAGAAGACCACTAAATATCAAGTTCTTTGTTGTTTTTCTTCTACTAAGCTGTTGAAGCTGAGCCTGTGTAACTTACAGATGGTGGAATTGCTGCTCTTTCTTCACTGGCTTGGGAGGGGTTGAAAATGATAAAAAGATGTTGATACCAGTTAACAATTTTGAACTCCCAGGATATTTGCTTCAGAAAGAAAATACATTAGTAACTGTGGCACTTCCTAAAGTGTTTCTGAATGTAATATTTGTGGCAGAACATAACTACTGTTTAATACTAGTATCTTTTATAACGTAATGGAGTTATTCACCAGTTCAATCTTTCATGTGTACAAAATGAATACTTAAATTGCTTTTCTGAATTAAAACTTAAATTGAGTTGCTTGCAGTCAGTCCATTTGAGTTCAGATGCTGCATAACGTGAATGTCTTGCTGGGAGAGTAGCCATTTATTTATTTCAAGTGGCCTGCAAAATGGGACCACTTTGGTTTCAACAAATTTGAGTTTTGGAGTTAAAAATGTCTTCAAAATTTCTGCTAAAATACAAACATGTTTTTCTATTTGAATGCCTTACATTTGCAGTTTTGAAATACTGTTCAAAGGGGGGGGAAATATGAGCAAGTTGAAGATGGGCAATATAATTTTATAGAAATTTGGGCACTACTTCATGGCCAAATGATGGTTATAGTAGCTCCTTGTGGTGGTGACAGGGCAAAATTGCAGAGGTTTGGGATCCATTTTGGGAGTATTTACAAGCTAGTTCTAATAAGATCTTCCTGCTCTCTTTCCCTGATCCTTAGCATTTCACCCCCTCACTGGAAAAAGTAAAATAAAAGACTGTTCAGTGGGGATTCTGAAATTCTTTTCTCCTGGCACCTAACTTAGCAGTGGCCAAAGAGCATCTCAGAATTGTTCCGCAAGCTGCCGCAGCTGTTCCCAAGATGGGTGGTGGTGCTGGGAGGAGGTTGGATGGAGTCTGGCGGGATGGGTCAGTAGCTACTTCGAGGCTCCTTAATGAACCCGGGGGAGGGATGTGAGCAGGAGTGTGGAACAGCCGCTGCTTTGCTCTCACGTGTTCTCTGGTGCAGAAGACCTGGGGTTGCAGTCCTACACTGGCTTGTGTAACTGCTCTTGTTTGTTTGTTTGTTTCTTTTTTAAACCTCCTTTCCACCTGGTTCTTGAATTTTGCCGTTAGTAACTGTCTTTCAAACAGTGGGTGTACTTCTTGCCTTCGTGGCCCACAAGCCTCGGGGAGGGCGAGCTGCCGGCACACTTTGCCCGGGGAACTTGGCTCATCAGGCGAGGGAGCTCCTTGGCGAGCCCAGGTTCCCCACGGCAGGCGAGGCGTGCGGTTCTTCAGGTCCTGGTTTGGGAATTGCAGGGACTCATTAATGATCAATCTGAGAACTTTATGACCACCCCAAGTTTCTTATAAATCAGCTCTTTGGAAATTTCTCATCACTTAGCACATTGCAGCAAATGAACTTGGTGGGTTTTTTTCCCTCAGTTGAACTTTTTAATTAAAGCAATATTACAATTGGAAAAAAATACATATTTTTAGTTGAAATAACAGTAAACCTGTTTATTACAAACACTTTTTTCTTTCTGTTACAGTGTCTGTCAGTAGGTACATCATAGTTAACTGTAAGTTGAGCAAGTGAAAGCTCAGACCGGGCTGGGCAGTAGAATAATCGATGCAGAACACACGCTATTACAAACTTCTGGTCGTAGTATTGACTACGGGACAAAATACAGTACAGTTTGTTCATGACCATACTGATTTTTACACAAGTTTTTTGGAAACCTGTTACCACACAGATGTGGTGTCATATATAATTAAAAATGGTAGCTAATGCAGCTGTTATGTCAGGACATGTCACTTGAAAAATTTCTCAAACCTATTTTGTTTTTCAGGAACTGTTACAGATCTGCCAGCTTTCATGAAAACTGCATTTGAAGTACCAGTTCATTTGTGTAGGCTTTTCGCTCCACGGGCCCGTAGGAATTTAAGAATCTCAGAACATTTGAAACTATACAATAGTAACAGCTAACAGGGCTAACAACTTTTAGCAATAAAATACCTTGCTGCAAGGGCAGCCGTGCTGGGTTGGGGTTGCTTTGGAGCTGTGGGGAGCTCAGAGTGGGGAAAGAAACAACTTTGTGCATCCAGCCTGTTGCAGTTCAGGAGGTGCTGAGGAGGGATTTCACCAGGGGGTTTGGCCCCTCCACATGTTTTAGGGCGTTTGCTTTTCTGCTGGCTGCACCTCCTGGTGAGTTTTTCAGAGGATAAGAGGGATAACTGTCCTAAGCAGATGCCTGTGGGGCTGCTTTGTAAGGTGTAGACAGTGTTTTGTTGATTTCAATTTGGTTCCAAAATAAAGGTATTTTAAAAAAAATTTAAAAAAAGGTCTAGATTTGTAGAACTGCAACCAAGAATAAGAGGCTTTTAATTTTTTAGAAGCATCTGTGGGGGATATTTGAAAAAGAAGAAAAAGTTTCTCCTTTCAGGCATGTGACTTGATGACACCCGACAGAGAACTTGGAAGTGAAAGTGGCACCAGCTGCTCTTCCCTGTTTTTTAATTTTGGTGCCTTCATTGTTTCTTGAGCTATAAGCCCACATGTGAAGAACAAGTAGGGCACGTGTGTACATCAGGAGATCTTATTTCTGTAGCACACATTCAGTTAGCCTAATGATGATTAATAGGAGATTTAAGAAGGGAAATAAAAAGCCATTCAGCGATTCACGGCAGTTATCTGGGAGTTGTATCTGTTTTTTTTTGTGTGTGTGTGTAGAGTCATTAGTGAATGGACTAGAAAGAGGGGAAAAATCCCTGGTCTTAAATGGGGTGCCTTGTAGAATTTCTTCAGGAAGCTCTTGTTCAGCCTTAATGCTTTTTCAAATGTCTGGGCTTCAGGAGTATTCTACGTTCAATCTAAAAGAAAAAAGCGGAGATGAGGTTTACTGTTGCCTTTTCATAATGTTGCTAACAATCGTTAAACCGAAATAGACTCTTCTAAAATCAAACTGTAACGTCTAAGCCTGTATCCTCTGATGCCAGTGTGATGCGGGTAGTGTTCCAGTTCTCCACAATTAGTCTGGTTTTGTAGTCTGTGCGTTTTATCATGCTGTAAAATAGCTTCATAGTTCCTGCAGTTTACTGGAGACATAATTGCTTTCTGCATTCAGTGAGCTGTTAGTGAGTGGAGAAGAGAGATAGATAATTTATTGAAAAAAAAATAGTTACTCCTGTCTGCGGTACTTGAAGCCTGCTCTTATTTATTGTGATTTGCAGCATAATTAATATTATTTGGAAATAAATTCCTTGATGCCTGCTATCGCTTATTATTGTATTGAAAGCATATATTAAATGCCAGCTCATAATATTTGAGACGACTGTGGATTCTGAGGCCTTATTTTTAACTACTTAATTATCTTTAATAATGTTTTTGTAGCAAGGAGCTTACCATTGTGAATCACTTGGGTTTAGATAGCTCCTGTTTTTATCCTCTTTGCTATAGATTTGGCAGAAGGATTAAAAGCATACTGGTCTCTTATTTTTAGGTGTTTAGAGAAACTGGTTCTGTTACCAGTTGTGTAATGCAGCCGTAGGGATGCATCACCTTCCATAGCTTCATCCCCATGAAGCACTGCGGTGGTTTTGAACGCATTTTGTCACGCTGATTTGAGAAATAGCTCCAGCAGCACTGTAGTGCAGAGAGAAACGTCCAGTGGTGTTAGTTCTGCAAGTAAACATCTCCAGTGTGAATTGAAGACTGATCATTAAGCAACAGAAGATAAGTACTCAGACGCCGCTTTGAATTATTGCATAATGTAGCATGTGATGAAATAATGCTTGGGGAATAAATTGTTAGATAGATGTAATGCAATTAACCTAGTAACCAAATACGGCTCAACCAACTCTGTCTTCCTTGTATTCAGTTGTACTTTTCCTTGACTTTTTTTAGAGTTCATCATATCTCTCTTAACTCTTTTGTCTTCTTATTTTTTCTTGCTTATTTAGACGTACCCCAACATGTTGATTCTTTTCCTACACCTTTCCATTTATTGTCCTTAAAAGTTTTCAGTTTAATTTTATGTAGTGTCCTGCTCTTCCTTTATTGTTCACGTGTTGGCTCTGTAGCTTGGAAGCTTTAACAGAGCACTCACTCACTATAGGACCAATAAACTTCTCGCTTCCAGTGTGAGAAGTCGATGTCTTCATCCAGAAGCCAGATCTTCCAGTTCACGCGGTGGCTTTCTCAGACTCGAAGCTACACCGACAACTCCCGGCCCCTTTGCCCAGCGCCCGTAGGCTTGCGATAGCTGCCGCGCTTCGCGTCGCCTCGTCTTCATCCTTGACCTCACCACAGTGGGACGTCTGGCTCTCTAGGTTTTCCTTGATCTGCATTTTCGTTCTTACACCACGTGGTCCTGGTGATGGACAAGCAGTAGGAAGGTGACATTGACTTAGTTCTTGCCAGTGTCATTCCTGCTTATAGATTAGTACAAGAGCATATTGATTTACTCCCTGTAACTGGAAGCTGTCTTCACAAAAATGAGGTCTTGAAAGCCTTTTGAATTGACCGGTTCATAATTTATTAGGCTGTAGAAGAACTTATTATTTGCCAGTAGCAAGTGGAGTTCTAAAGCATTAGGGTTTTAATATTTGCTCCTTACAATAGCATTCCCTGCAAAGGAAATTATTTGTTAGCAGTAAGGAATCTTAGTGCTATCACAGCTGAGCCGAACCACAAAAAATGAAGTTTATCTTTCTATTTATTGATAAGATACAATTTAGCATTAACTTGCTTAAGCTTCTATTCATTATTCTTTACTACTTCTGAGCTTCTGTCGGTTGATGCTTCTATTTGTAGACCGGAAGGAAATAAACCAAGGGAAACTATAGTTGGAAAAATTGCATTTGAAAGCTGAGAATTCTGATTTATTGACATGGAAACTTCGTCTTTTTTTCACAGTACAAATTCAGACACAGACATGATGCAGTGTTCTTGAAATGACAATGAGTGGAGTAGGTGCATTCTGCTAAAACCTTTTCCTATGGTGCATGAAATCACAAATCGAAAAATGATGAATAGCTCTTCGCTGTGTAGTCTGCATCCTTTTGAAAATGTTATTCTTCTCTGCTGCTGTTAAAATGAGTTGTCATAGCCAGACAAACACTTTGCTGCTTCTGTTAGGTTTGAAGTAATTTACAAATACTTCTTTGACATGTTTTCTGGTATTTTCCCTCAAAACAGTGGGACTGTTACCATTTCTTTTTGGCAACGCTCCAACAGGTCCATTAAAAAGAAATGCATATTTCATTTCTTTTCTTTAAAGGAACAGAATGTTCTCTTCAATATCTGAAATATTTGTGCTTGTCCTATTTTAAACAGACTTCTTTCTGAGGCAGAAAGCTTTAAAACTAAGCATAGTATTGTAGAAGCAATTAAAGATACCCGTGGTGTAGAAGCAATTAAAGATACCCGTGCAGTAAACCTGTTGCGGTTTTGTGCGGGGAGATGGTCTGAGTTACCCAGTCGTTAGATCTGATATCAAAATGTCCAGTTTTCCCTCTGTTAATCGGCATCAGTGCTTCCCAGTATTGCTGGTTCTGGCTGAAGCTAGAGGCTCCTTTCAGAATTAATAGCAGTTTGCATGTTGCTTTCAGCAGTTTGTCAGAATATCTTTTAATTCTTAGTATGTGTGTGTTGCAGACTCGGAGGACTGATGTGACAACTCAGTTTGGTGTTAGCTGCATGTATTACAAGTATTTTCAAAGGGTAACTTTGCGTTTTGCCCTTCTTTTTTCTCTTGTTCTTCAGTTCTCAGCCATCCTGGTGGTCTCTGCCAGACCACACTCCAGGTTCCCAGTGTATTTCTTGTAGAGGAGCGCCCTAAACTGAGGCTGCTGCTGCCCACGCGGTCTCAGGAGAGCCTGGCACGGCGGTGGCTGCAGGCTCGTAGCGGGGCAAGAGCCTGTTGTGGTACTGCCTGATGGTGTGGCCATGGCCTGGTTATAGGTCTAGATGCCAATAAGATAAGTAAGTGTAAAATGCAGGGATTGTATATTATTTCTAAGCACGATTTCTTCTCTGAAGGAAAGTGTTATGATAAGCACTTTTTTCAGTCATCCTTTGTGTGTCTGAGTTTTATGACTTTAATTATTAACTAAGCCTGTTCTTTAGGGCAAGAAGAGACCTTCTCTTTACTGGGTCAATTCATATTGTTTATTTTTAAGTGGAAGAGTGGTTACTTACTAAACTACTTTAAATTTCAGCCAGTGAGCTGGTACTGAGCTACAAACCAGAGCTCTTCCTTTTTAGTTTCCTTAGCTGAGGAGCAGAAGTGTGTTCCCTGACGTCAGAAGACTAGCAAATGGAGTAACCATTGGTAGGTTTTGGTTCCTGATTTTCCCCAGCCGCGACGCACATCAGTCCCGTGTAGCCGACCACGGCTTCAGCTGCCCGGGTGGGGCTGTGTCCGCTCGGGCGGGTGGTCAGCGCGCAGCCAGTGGCCGCTGCGGGCTGGGAGGCGAGAGGCAGCTGTGAAACCGCTCGCCGGGTCGGGGTCATCTGCGGCGGCCTCTCCAGGGTGGGGCTGGTTAGTGCTGCCAACCACCATCCTTTCTGCCTGTGGGTAAGGGCTTCGCTGGTATAAACAGCTTAATACGTACGAGTGCTTTTTTTGGACTTGGTTGTTTTCGGCAGTTTTTAGAGAGCGCTGAGGATCATGCACTTCCTCAACAAGCTGCAAGCTTGCTTGAACACAGGAGTGACTCAGGAGTCTGATTTTCTTTCTAAACAGCTTTTCAAGTTATTTCACCTGGGGCTCTTAGTTTATGGGCAGTTCTCTCACTTTTGTCTTTTCTTCAGAACTTGCCAGTATTCAAAACTTAGTAATTTACTTAATAGTCGACTGCTGTCTGCTGCAGAAGGGACTTTGAGCATAGAAAAAGTGACTTGATCTTAGAGATCTGGTTCTTACTCCTTCAGGTGACTTGCTAGCCTGCCTTTTCTTAGTGTTTCTCTCTTGTACCTTTCAGAGATCACAATCTGTCATCTTTCGGGCTGCGAAGGGTAGGTCCCTAAGGAGGCAAGTACATTTCTTCATGATGGATTCATGTATCAGCACAAGATATTAGGCCTTACCTCAGTAAATCCAGAGCTGTTGCTTATAGCTGCAATGGATGAGCATGATTTCAAACACAAATTTATGTTCCTTAGAAAAGCTAACACAATCACATTAAGCTTAATATATTTCACAAGCAGTGGGCAAGAGCTGTTATTTCTGGTACCTCGTAATGCATCTGCAGAAGTCCACATCTTTGAGTGGAGAGACGGTGTTAGCCACACCTTTCTGCTTACACTTTCTCAACCTGCGTTGGAAAAGAGAATTTTTTAGCTGTCTGATGCTACCACAGTGCCGAGAAATTTGCTAGGTGACATGCCTTGCTCTTGTAGTAGTGCCGTGCCTATGCTGGGAGGGTGTGAAATCTTTCTTAGGAGAGGAGAAAGAAATGTGAGGCAGTCTATTTTGGGTGTATGTGTTAGCATCGCAGGTGTTTGGTCTACTTCCCACAGAAGAATTTTCAAGGAAACAGAAAAATATAATCAAATATCTCCCGTTAAGGTTGAAATGACATTTGTGCAATGTCTTCACACAGCACTGTGAGACTTGTTGTCAGAAACGTCACTGGCAGGAGGATCCCTCACTTGTGAGGAATTAAGCAGCAGTCTTGCTACACGTGCTGTGATTTTGCTGACATTAGTGGTTCTACTCTTGAGAGTCGTCGTCGTAAGGACATCTGTTCTTCCACTGTGAAAAGCTCTGGGAATGCTTAGTAGGCAGGTTGTTCTGAGGTTTCCCTGGGCCTTCTTTTGCATTTAGTGGATAGTTCTGTAGTACTTGAAGGCTGTGGGCTATGAGAGTCTTCACACACATGGTTTCATGGTGTTGGTAGGGCTAGGACAGAGGTTGGACTCAATGATTTTGAAGGTTTCTTCCAGCCAAAAATATTCTATGATTGCAGAATTTGAATGCACGCTTGAACTTTGAAAACTGTAGTACTTTTGTCTGCTTTTGAAGACATTTGAACTAGAGAATTTATTCAAGGCATATAAAACCAAAGAAGTATTTACTGTAATGTTACAGGAATCCACGTACAGTTCTGTACACGTAGCTCAGGTTGTCAGAGCAAATGTAATCTCAAAGTGTCAACTGTATATGCAAGTACGTGTTTGGGGAAAAATTGTGAGAATTAGGCCACATGCCTTTGAATTCAGGAACTGATTAGTAAGAGCGCAGCATGGCTGCTGCTAAGCCATTGTCACCACTCTACTGTAGGGACTTTTACGTTGTCCTGCAGTATCTATTAAATTCTTTTTGAGCCCTGCTCACTTCAAAGTTATCCTTTGGTGTGCTTTGTCAGAAGCAAAAGTCCTCTCAGATTCCAGATCAGGCCAGGGAAACCATCGCTGCCACTCCGTGCCATGCTCATGCTCTCCTTTTGTTCAGAAGTAAAAGGAACGTGCAGCAGTTGTCCTGTTGCAGTGACGTCGAAGCCAGCCGTCTTCAGGAAGCAAGGAGGTGGTTGCTGGCATGCCGCGGTGGCCGCAGCTTTGGTTTCAAGGCTTCCTTACACACTGTGCTGGTTTCAGCTCTCCCCTGCCTTTTCGATCCGGTGCCCTGGGCAGCAACTTCCCACCTTTCGTTTACGCCCCTGTGAGACGGCGTGCTGTCACGTAGCCTAAGTGTGGTACGGATTAAAAATAATCTTCCAAAAAGAGGAACCTGAGACTTCAGGCAACTGCTCCTCCCAGTCTCAAATCCTTTTCTGGAGAGTCTTACGATGATGTGCTTTTTATATTCATCAGCTGTATCTTGAAGTTGTGGGGGGAGAAGTGGTGCTGGCCTTACGGGTCAGGAGCATTTAGACATCCATTATAATAATCATGTGAAATCTAAATTATGCAATTACACATCCCTTTTAATACCTAGATTAAATCGGCACTCAAATGCAGTGTCTGGCTAACCCCAGGCAAGGCTGAGTGGAAATGGGAAAAAATGATGTGGGTATTTTTTAATATCTTGTATAGCTGAAGGCTTCTTTCTTCAGCTGAAGTAGCCTGCAGGCTTTTGTGAGATAAGGTTTTCTCCAGGCTTTTGGTTGCTTGGATGTCAGCAATTGCAAAAACACACTGAAATTGTTCGTAAGCAAAAGATTGTGTTTTGGACAATTAATGAATGATTAGGATTTCCTGAATAGGAATGATGGATTGATACAGTTTCTTGAGCTGCCAAATCTGGAGTATGTTGCCATATACCTTTGGAGGAAAAAAAACCCCAAAACTTCAACAGCATGGTGTTCTTTCGTGGAGTAGCTGACTGCTTTAAGCTTTAGTTTTGTTGAATATTTCATTGCGGTGGTTAATTTTTCTGTATTTCTTTTGTAAGCAAATACCTTATACTTTGCAAAAGACAATTCTGTTATTTCAGGCTTCTTCGTGTTTTTGAGTAGCCTTTTTATAACTTCTACGGAAAAAGTTTGTGTAGAAACCTCTCTGAAATTTGGTTAAAGTTTTGCTGATTCTTGGGGAAGAGCAAGAACCAAAGAATGAGAATAAATTCTGACGTAGTTCTTGTGGCCAGGGAAAGCAAAAAGGGCTGTAAAGGAAGAAGTACCACAATCTGGTCTTAGAAAAATTAGAGAAAATCCATAGGCATGCTTGGAGGGAAGTATTGAATGCTTAATTGAAGCTTGTAGCTTCTTTTGGTTCTCCAGTCCTAGTCTATTAGTAGTTAATGCCAGTGAATTTGTGGCTGTGGGCTTGTAGTTGTTTGGAGTTGCTTATTTTTAAATTATTCTTCAGGTCTGTGTGCTTCGATACACGGTATTTGTGTTTGTTGCTCAGCCACATTTCTCCAGCTGGAAGTATGTGTGCCCTGCTTCTCTTCCTTCTCTTCCCGTGTGCTGTTTTGTGCGAGGGTTGAAGGGCTGCCGATCTCTTCTGGATCTTAGGGAAAGAAAAAGGTAGAAGCACCAGTTGCGTGTTGTTACACAGTGGTGGATGTGAGGGGAAAAAAGTGATTTGGTTTTGAAAAAAAAGCCTTAATAATCTTTAATTGGCTGCAGTGTCTGGTGCCATGCCCATTAATGTCTCGTTCATCACACAGGTTGTCAGGCACCTTTGTGGTGAGGGTTGTGCCTGTCTGCTGGCCGACACGTTGGGGTAACTAACTTTGGACACAGCTGGTTTCACGTGGAACCGGCAGCAGAGATCTGAACCCAGTTTCCCTCTGGGAATCTAGGAACAGCCCTCAAAATATTTTAACTTCGCACCAGGCAGCCAAGTTGCAAGTGTCGTTATTCTTAACATAGGCTAATTTATTTCTGAGGAATCTGAAGTCATCTAATTATTAGCTTAGCCTGAAATTTGCTTCTGAGATATTACTTACCCTACCTTTAATTTGAAATACTTTTAACGGGCTGACTGTCTAGGGGAGAGCAGTGTGGCTTCTGCCTTATTTACCCGTGAACGTAACGCAGAGAAAGCCTTGTAGCGTTTGTACACAGCGTTGCACAGTGTGGAAGTGTAGTTTGAATTGTGCATTGCACCTGACCCGGGGTGTCCACGCAGTGAGAACGCTTTTGGGAAGGATGCTCCGTTTGGACTCCTTGGCTTGCAGAGGGTGCATGCAAGCGGGTTCGGGGCTTTGCAGCGGGAGTGTTGCCGTGGCAGTAGCGTGTTGCAGGGGTGCCGTGGTTGCCTCTAAGATGTCCCGACTGCTCATGGAGCCCTTGAAGTCAGCTGCTGCCGCCGTGCTGCAGTTCCTCTGTTAAAGTGGTTCTGGTGGATGTACTGATTTGAGCAGTCAGCAGCGAAGCACAACTTCCTAAATAGTTTGTTTTCCTTTTACGAGTCCTATAAATGGATGAGTGCGTCTGAAGAAGTGTCTTTGCATCTGCTCTGGAAGAGAGAGAAGTTACTGTAATCTTGAAGCCGACATTTTCCCCTCAAGTTTTCGTCACGTTTAAGTACGAGAAGTAAAAGCTAAAGGGGCTCTCTACTTGGTATTGAGACAGTTACTAATGTAGTAAATACTACTCAATGTTTCCATTGTACAAAAAAATTAAAAAGGAAAACAAAAAAAGCTTAATATATCTAATCCTCCTAACTACCTAACAAAATCTGATTATTTAGGGTACAGCTGTAGGTGTAGGTCCGAACAAATACATAACACTGGACAAGTGGAGCAGTGGCAGTTCTGAAAATGTGTTGCATTTACTTCAGTAGTTCCAGCGATTTCGCTGTGTGGGTAACGCATTTTGAAGTTTCGCTTAAGTCTTAAATGTACGCGAAAAAAACTATTGTACTTCACAATGGATTAAGATTAGAAGTGCAAATGGTTTCTATCTAAACAGGTTTATTTGGAAAATTAATTAGATGAACCATTAGCAAAATTGATAGTCTGAAAACAATAACAGTATTGTAGCTGAGAACTTGAGATAACTTCTCTTAATAAAAAGAAAAAGAAAACCAGTACCTTGCTTCTGGTGTCTGTATACCTTTGTACAACGAGTTTATCGTAGTGATGTTTCTGATGATTCTGACGTAAACATTTAACTGTTAAAATTATTATTTGCAGATGGCTTTTCTCTTTTGGGGGCTTTGTACTCTAGAGATGTGAAAATTAATTCAGAAATATTTGTAGGAAACACGTTTAGGAAAGTAATTGCAACCATTTGCAGCTTATCAATGATAAGCCTGATGACTGCTTCAATATACTATTTAAATATTGAGATTTTTTTGCTCTGGGCGAGAATGTGGATTGCTAATGTACTGCACGCAGACGGTATCTGCCAAGAGAGGCTGAGTGACCGTGTAGTTAGAGGCATGAACGGAGACAGCTGATAAACAAGCAACACTTGTAAGCCAAAGGTATAATTAAACCTCCTGTTGGGCTGGAAAAGGGCTGCCAAGTCCAGCTGGTTAAAAAATAAAGTAAAATGTGATCAGTAAGCCTCAGGTGCAGCATTGCAGTAAGACTTGCCGGCTGCTCCTTACTGCTGGATGCTCCTTTGCAACCTAAGATTTTTATTTTTATTAAAAAAAATAAAAAAAATTAGTACTCATTCAAATTTCTTCAACAACCAACCGGAGTTGAAGATGTTACAGCAAGGCTTAACTTGGCCCCCGAGCCTTGCCTATCTGAATTTGAAACTGTGTTTGCCATTTTTTTTTGGTAAGCTGATTCTACAGAAGGCTAGTACTTCTGTTTCGAGGAGCAGGCATAGAGAAAGTGATGAAAATATATCCGTGTTTGTGGGTCGACGCATTTATATTCAGGGAAATAGTTTGCGTGATGTGTAAGTTTTGGGAGCCTTCGTGCCTGGGCACTCGGGGTGGTGCAGGGGTGAGTCATCAGACGGCCTCAATTGCACAATTCAGCGCTCGTTGTCCTTGTAAATACAGCCCGTTAATATGGGATGGATACAGGCAGGTTTCGATTACTGACTCTTTACTCCAGACACTCAGGAAATTAAATGGGAGTTAAGGTGTCTTTGAAACGGTTGCGCAAGCGATGCGTTAGCCGTGATCCCGCAGTACCTGCTGAGGGAAGCCTGCCCTGAAGAAGGAATAAGCTATTACGTATTTGCAAAAAAAAAACAAAAAAAAAAACCCAAACAAACCACAGATGACTTGAGTTGGCTGGCAGATCAAAAGTGTCTTCCCCATCTCATTTCAGAAACTGTACCTGCTGCTGAAAACACTGGATGTCTCTTAGGATTGCAATAGGTACATATGTTTTTTTTTCTAGTGATGTCAGCTTGCTGACTGCAAATACAGGGGTGCTGGAAAATAGCTGGTAACTTGGGCAAAAGTTGCTAGTTTAATCAGCGAATAATTGTTTGTCATAGTAATCTGCATGAGAATCTGTATGACAGCGTTTTCTGAAGTTCTAAAAACCAGCAGGGTGATATTACTGCTACGGTTCTTATGTCATGAGCAGTTGCGCTCTGCAGGTTGGGGTGTGAGGTACCAAATGACCTGCTCTGCCAGGCAGTTTCAGGCTCAGGTTTGTGCGTACAACGGCCCGTTAAAGGGACGCGCCATCCCCAAAAGCTCTGTGCTTGCTGTTTTGTAGAATTGGATCAGGATAGTGATTCAGAACTGCTGGTCCCTTTCATGTCTAGTTTGCTTTTAAGAGCAAGTTACCTAGTTGAGTCCTCTGTAGACCCATCCTACGCTGATCTGACTTCGGAGATAAACTTCATGTTAAGTCAGACGCACTGAATGCTAAGAGATGCAGTTACGTATTTACGGAAGATCAGCGAGTGAATTTTGTGATGAGGTTAAGATGAAGACTGATACTTCAGAAATGAAGTTCAAATAGTGATGCGAATTGCCAGTCAGCACGATAACTTGTTTAGTACTTGTATTCTTTTGAACCTGCAAAAATGACTGCTGGGGAACACCCAGGTGACTTGAGATTTTCTCTGAGCAGAGACAGGAGGTGGTGACTGTTGGTTTGGGGGAATTTGTTGCTCAGCACAAAACTTCCTAAAGAACAGGCCCTGCAGAGGTGTCAGAGCAGACCCGTAAAAGCATCAGGTGTCATTTAAAAGCATCGTACCTGCAGCTTGTGGTCAGTCTGTGGTGGTTGCTGTTAGCAGCTTGAAACACACACTGGATAACTGCCTCCTGGTACTGAATTTACCCTGTCTCCCTGTAAACTTTTGGTGGTTAGTCAGAGGCCAGATAAAAATGACAGCTTATTTTCAGTCTGAGGGTTTGGGCTTGTTTTTTTTTCTTCCTAATTTTACCTTCAGCTGTTGGATCTTGGTAGACTCTTTTAGTATTTTGAGTCTATTTTTGTTTGAATTTCCAGCAATAACTGCACTAAAATAAAACCAGGCAACTGGGAGAACAGCTAGCTAGGTAAGAAATGAAGCATATTGAGCCTAATTTGTGCAGATCCCTCGTGCTTACATAAATAGTTTAATTTAAGCTGAAACAAGCAGTTACTAATACAGATGTCAAATATAGACATGTTTATGGCAGCAGAGTTAATTTGCAAGTTAGAATTGTAGAGTATCTCAAGTTGGAAAGGATCCATAAGGATCAGGTCCAACTCCCTGCTCCTCACGGGACTACCTAAAACTAAATCAAGTTTAACTTGATGAACCTTGGAGCTTTGTTTCCAGAGTGCTTTGCAAGTGACTGTGGACCATCAGATATTTTTAGAAACTCTTTATTTGGAAGATCATTTGGCTGTGGGCTCTTTTCTCAAGGATTTATTTTATTTTTTTTTAATAAAGGTATGACTTAATTATCTCACTGAATTAAAATAATAATAGTAATTTAAAAAGTGTATTTTATCTAGTTACATAGTTAATGGAGAAATATTGCAAGGAGCCGTTTTTGATAGGCAGCCTGAGTGAGGTTGAAGGTGTAGCTGGAGGTGTGTTGTTGCCGGTGCTGACTTCTCTGTGAAGCCAAAAATCTTTATTGTCCGGATTTGAACAACTGCCCATACCTTTTAATGCTTACTCCTTTAATACGAGAATCTTTTATGTCGTTGCTCTGTGTGTAGCCCATGGCTACACTTGTGAAGTGATGAATCTTTGCAGCGGCTGGGATAGAGCCCACTCGGTCGGGGACCACCTGCTTCTGACCTGGCCTTTGGAAGCGCTGCAGTATTTCTGCATTTCTTTGCAGATTGGTGTTTATTGATCTTGAGGGGTGCGATAAGTAAGGGATTTGGTCCTTGCTGTGAGAAGTGTCAATTCAGATCTTGTGCAGTTTGTTAGTGATTCTCCACCTTCGTCGAGCATTTATGCTACAGGGTTTTTATTAAGAGTCCCTCAGCAGTTAAAAGAAGAAAAATCCCCTCCTATCCCTGATCAGGTATCAAGATGTTAATAAACCCTGTTGAACAGGTTCCTGGATTAGCAAATGGTGACCATTACATCCTAAGGAGAGGCTTGCATTCACTTGGAAATGCTTTAAAACATTTGGAGTTTTCTGGCTATATTAAAAGCTGGAAGCCACGAGGGACACACGCTCGTTGCTTTCAGATGGTAAGGACGGTTACCCAGCTCTCCTCCTTACTGATGTGGTCCAGTTGTCACACAGGATGGAGGATTCCTCTCCTCCGCTGGGTGACTGTGTAATTAATACCTTCGGCAATCCTCGTGGTGGCAGAGCTGGTTTCAGAAGGCAGTTTGATTATACAGAGCTCAAGCTTAATCTGCTGTGTTTGGCTTCCTGATATCCGAGTATGTACGAGTTATTTTTTTTGTTCTTCAACTTCTCTAAAATCAGATGTAGGCATGATTTGTTAAAAGGGATCAGCTGAACTGTTTTGATTAATTTTGCTTGTTTAGTAATTTTAACTGAAATTTCTTGGTGTCTTTTCCAGTGAGTGGGAATTCTGAAGATTTTTAAAGACTTAACTTGGTCTTTAACTCAGGTCAGAATTACTGGTGTAGTCTCAAGCATAGCGGGAAATAAAAGTTCTTGTTTTCTATCACTTTTCCTTTCATTATAGTCAAAAGTGTAATAATAGAAGGCTGCTATTCTTTTTTTTTCAAGGCAACACAGCTATTGTACACTTTTGTTCATCCACCCTTTGTATCCTGTGAATCCATTCTTTGGTAGGGAAAAGTTTCCCATCAAAGAACCTTAGCAATGTTGTCTGCCTCGCTAGGTGCTGCTCCTCCAACTTGCGTGTCTTGTCCCAGTTCCCAGGATTGCTGCTGTCACTTCTGTAATTGCTCTCTCGATACTGGAACTAAAACTGGGTTAAAGAACAAAGCTGCATCATGCTGCTTCCCTCCAGAGGCAATTAAGTGGCTTAAAGGCACTCCCAAGTCCTGAAGCATCGTGCAAACCCAAGCATTACCTGCCGACAACTAACAGAAATCTGGTCAGCCCCTACAGCTTTCATCAATTTCTGCTACAAAAGACGTGGCTTTTTTTTTGTACGTCTCATGAGTGAGATGAGCCTCGCAGGCTGAATGCTGTTCATCTGCAGAAAAACTCCGGTGCTTTTGCACCTGATGTCTTACAGTCATATGTATGTGGGCAATATTATGCTTGAGGTTTTAGTTGCTACCACGTATCTAAAGATCTTAATTGAAACTGTGATTGATGAAGTTTTAGAATACCTACAGAATTTTTGGCCTTTGGGGATCGTTTGTGGTTGTTTATATTTTCTGGAAGCTTTTCATAATCTCTAAAGGAAATGAGCTTTCTGTAATTATGTGTGTCAGCACCTCTTTCTCCCCAAGTAACTTTTGAACCCATTTGGCATGTTCATCTGCATCTCATAGAAATCCCAAAGATTTGTGGTACTGTAGAGCAGAAAGACTAAAGAAAACTGGAAGTTACTGAAGAGCTGGGCCAGAAATATGGGATGCAAATCTTCAGCAAACAAGCCTTTAAAACTCTAGAGCTTGTAGAGCAGTTTGTAAGCTTTATTGCCATTGCTGGCCTTCCTGTTAGTGAAAATAAACACAGAGGCTTTTTTTAGCATAACTTGATTCACTGGGGTTATAACAACGATAAGGCAATGGAAAGCATCTCTGCTTAGACCCATTGTTATGGCTTTGCTGTTGCTGCCATTCTCAGTAGGGGATGGCGAGCGCTTATTCCAGGCTGACTTATTAAGGAATGACGGCTGGTTGGAAATAATCATTCTACTTTTGCAAGAGCTGTGAGCAACTTAACAAAAATTTCTGGAAAAAATGAACTTATAAACACGGTTAATTGACAATATTTAGAAGCTACTTTTCCACCGTGAGAAGCTGCTAGGCTCTTGTGGTTGCACGAGTGAAAAATCAAGCTGTTTTTTTCAGAGCCTGCAAGCTGCAGGTCAGTCGTGTTGCAAGGGCTCACGGCCTTGCTGGGGTGACTGGAATGAGAGGCCATGGTTTGCAGCGGGTCTGCATGCTGGTCAGCAGCAGAGCTGCAGGGAAATCGAGAGAAGTCTGTGCTAATGCCACTTTAAAGCTGCTTGGTTTCACCTCAGATGGCAACTAAGCCCCACCTGACTGCTTGCTCACTTCCCCCAGTGAGATGGGGGAGAGAACTGGAAGGATAAGAGTGAGAAAAGTGCTGGATTGAGACAAAACCAGTTTAACGGGCAGACCAAAAGCATGGAAGCAAAGCAGAACAGGGGGTTCAGTCACCACTTCCATGGGCAGGTGGGTGTTCAGGGTCTCCAGGAACGCTGGGCTCCATCGTGCCTAACGGTGACTTGGGAAAACAGACGCCATCGCTCTGCATGTCCTCCCCTTCCTTCTTTCTCCCTTCTTCCAGCTTTATGTGCTGAGCGTGATGCCCTGTGGTCAGGGAGATCCCTTTGGTCGGCTGGGATCAGCCGTGCTGGCTGTGTCCCCTCCCAGCTCCTTGTGCCCCCCAGCCTGCGCGCTGCTGGGCTGGGCTGGGCTGAGGGGCAGAAAAGGCCTTGACGCTGTGCAAGCATGGCTCAGCAGTGAGGAAAACATCCCTGTGTTATCAACACTGTTTCCAGCACAGATCCAAACCACAGCCCCATACTTGCTGCTATGAAGAAAATTAACTCTTTGCCAGCCCAAACCAGCACAGCCGTGGAGGCAGCCAGCAAGGGAGCTTTCTGTGGAGGATGGGGAGGGTAAACAAGGTGCAGGTTGAGAGAAGGGAACAGCAAGATGAAGAGTTGGACTTGTAGATGCTTATCGTTCTTCTTGCACAAGAACTAGAAGCCTTCCTGAGCAAGGACCGGTGACACCAGCTGTTAGGAATTTTGAAATTCTTCTTTTGCCAAGTGCTGTGGACAGACATGACAGATCAGAGCTGTCTAATTGCTTCTTCCAGAAAACAGGAGAAGATCCACCCAGTCTTCTTTTAGACTTCAGTGAGTAGGCTTAGTGCCTTAGAAACATGTAAGAGTCGAGTTAGGATGTGTGTGATCTGGGGAATGACCCCCAAAATTAAGTATTTAAGACAGAAGCAGAGCAGATTTATTAGGGAGAGAAGATATTTCAGGGAAAACAAGCTACATATTTGGGAGCAGAAAGGGAAAGAATCATTGAATCGTTTAGATTGGAAAAGACCTTTAAGGTCGTTAAGTCCCACCATGAACCTAGCAACACCAGGTCCAGCACTAAAGAAGGAGTAATTAAGACCCTCAAGCTCTAAAATAGAGTAGGGAAATGTGGAGTACATTTAGGGTGGGAATAAAGAGAAAATGCAATAAAAGCTGTAGTAGTAGATACCATTAAATTAATGGTTAAATACAGAAATACAATGTGAAATTTCCAGCCGAAAAAATCAGTCAGTGTAGTCTGCTCTCGCATTCATAGCCCTGATGTTGAGAGGACGTGGAAGATATCTCTCAACAGCAGCACTGCCTGTGCCAGGTCACCGGTTTGTGAATCTAAGACACTGTTGTCTTGGCCAAGGCTGTGCTCTGATGCTCTGAAGGGAGAGGGACAAGTGGAGAGGGGCAGGAGGAATGCAGTCCTGCTTCTTCCTTGTAGCAGTGGAAGTAACCTCTCCCTAAAGCCCACTGCCCAGTTTTCTTTACCCAGGCACAAGAGGGGCACAGCAGAAGTGAGTAGGTGCACACCAGAGACAAAAACTTGCTCTGCAGTCTCCCTGACATGGAAGTCTGATGGTTTTGGTGAAGTCCGTATTCTGGCACACTTTGCGTCGCAGTGCTTCTCTGCTACAGTTCTGTGTTCCTAGAATGAAAAGATACAACATTTAGTTCTTAGCCCAGGGAATGTTAGCGTTGATCTCTGAGATATTTCCCAATAAAGGAACAGAAGAAAGTCTTGCTATGACCTACTGAAGGAAAGCTAGGTTGGGGCTAATCTGACAAAATGTGGGATTTCTGCGGAATATGCTGACCCAAGCCATCCACGCTGGACGTTCTCAATGAGAGCTCCTTGCACTTGCTGACGGGATCGATGCACACGTTTAGCCTTCGACTGCAGAAGGGAATGAGATGTTCCTTACTCATTTAAGGACATACTAATTGAAGACTTTGCTAACAACATGTAATCACTGCAATGAGTATTTAAATAAATTTTACTCTCCATAATACCTTAGAGTCACATTTGCTTTCCAGAACAATTTAGGGGGTGTGGGCCAGTTGGTACCAGTAAGCCCAGGGCTGATTTGTGCTCCCTCTTGCAGCACCGTGCGGCAGGAGAGCATCGTTTGCAGTCAGTGCCAGTGCTGGTTAGTTGTGTTGTGACCAACTGCAGTGGCCCTCAGGAGACTCTAACTGTGAAAATGTGGAAAGTGTGGTTCACTTTTCTGCTGGTCCTCTCTGTACCCTGTAACACTAAACTGTGTGTCCACAGAGTAGCACAAAACCTCTGCTGCCTTTGTCCATTTCTGTGTTCCCCACTAGCCATCTCCTTGTGCTTGTCGTTGTCGTTTGCACCATAACTAGACATACGCGGGTTTTTCCATCACCCAGTGGGCATGGTCTTTATAATGTGTGGTGCATGTTTTTTCATACCTAATGGCAAGGTAGAAGAAGTTCAAGGTAAACTTGAGACAAAGCAGTTGTCTCAGGTGGTGGAGGAGCGCTTGTCTAGGGGGTAATACTGTATTTTTGTCAAGCGTTATGGCTTTGGTGCGGTACATCACTTATGCAAGGAGGAGGAGAAGCATCGGTGAATGCTCTTGAGGTGGATTTGTGTTTGGAGTGGGGGTGGATGGAGTCATTAAGGGGTTAATCGATAATCTGTGACAGCAAGAGCAAAGGAATTGTGACTTACTCCATCACGTGTTTTACTTGAGTGCCTTGTTCCTCTTTCTGCTGAGACAGCTGATCGAGGGGAAGAAGGCTGAAATAAATACAGACAATATTTAAAGACATGCAGTTTTTCATGAGAGTCCTCTGCCAGTTTGCTGGTGTCTCCTGGGCATGAGTGATGGGGAGGATGGGGATGGTGGGGAGCTAAAGGAGCAGTAACTGCGGAGGTGTGGGGTACCCCTGAGTAGGGAGAAATAGCTGGTGAGTGTGGAATGGACAGCAAAAGGGAGCAGGAAAAGGGACAAGTGAGAGATTTTGAAAAACTGAGGTAAGCTCTGAAAGAAACATTTGGAGCTGACTGTTTATAGAAATTCCTATGTCCCTTTGAATGAAAGGGAAGAACACAGTAGGGAGGAGCAGTTACGATGTGGAGAGAGCACTGTAATTAAGTCAGGGTGAAGAAAGATGGTGACTGCCAAGGCTTATAAGACACAGATTGTGGCAGTGAGTTACAGAGGCGTTCTGCAGAGAACGGTCCCTCCTTGTGGTAAACTAGAGCTGGGGAAAAAAAAACCCCAACATTCTGTTGCATGTAAGTAGCATATAGTGGGGTTTTTGTGTTTTTATGTTTTGGTTTTTTTTTTTTTTTTCCCCCAACTAGATGTATGCAATTTAATTTGGCAGAAAGTGCTAGTTGATTACTTTGACAAGTTTAATTACTTTGGCTTGAATAGGATAAAAGTGAATTTATTTCCCAGTGAGAAGTGTTGAAAGGCTGCATGAAAACCTGTCAAAGGAAATTGAAGAGGGGTTGGGGAGTTATCTTTACAGTAAATGGAATTGATAAACATGTCAGTTAACAGGAGAATTTATTTATAATACCCAGGTTTTGCGGCCAAAAATCTTTGATAATTCCATTCACTGGGAAAATGAATTTTATCTGTTCAGTTGATTTGCTTTTTCATAATGCTTGCAGAGCAAGGAATTGCCATAGAATAAAAACATCAAAGTCATAATTCTTTCCTTTTTTCCTAGAACACGTCAGTAATGGAGGATCAGAATGAAGATGAGTCTCCAAAGAAAAATACCCTATGGCAGGTAGGGCTAACGTGCATGTAGAAAGAGAGTTGGCATGATTTTATGCATTCCTGCTTTTGCAGCAAAAGCGAATCTTGCGTCTGCACAGTCATCCTTGTATGTAGTTGACTGTACCATCCTAAAATTAGCTTGGCCTTCAAGTGAAGGATGATGCCGATGAATAATACTTGAGAAATTACTAGATCTTCTCAGATTTTGTAGTTTGTGCTGACCTTGAAAGAACAGTTCTGCGTCCGAGGATACTTGGGAAAAGAGTTCAACGTTTCTGAGCATGTGGCTGTCATTTAAAAGGAGAAATGCAACACCTTCATGTGGCAAGGAGTTGCAGCCAACTCACTTTGAAGAAGTACGGGAATATTTCAGAAAACTGAGAGTTGTTCCCCAGCAGGATCTTAGTTTCCTGAAGGGCTCAGAAGAGCCTGGCATCAATCTTTGGTTCTATTTACTAATTAGCAGTAAGTCCTGGGATGTTCTGCTTGTAGTGTCCTTATTTGTAGCTAAAGTTCCTGGGATTTTAATGATATTTTTTGTGTGGATGTCTCAAACATTGACATGAGCTATTCTTTAAAAAAAAAACAAACTCCAGCCCGTGACATCTGGTAATTCTCAGTTTTCATTTATGTGCAGGCACCTCAAGAGTGACATGGGGATCTTGAATTTTTGTGTTAGAGTGTTAATACCAAACTTTGATATGTCTAAAAAGGTGTATTATTTTAACCACTGGAATCTGTCTAAATCATTAGTGGAGGCAGATTGCAATGTGCAGCAGAAACCACTGATTTAATCTGGAAAAGTTTGTTCTAAAAAGAGTTAAGTTCTTTGCTGTTTAAATGGTAAGAGGTGTAAGGGAATTCCAGCTTTTCAGTGTAAGAAGTAACTTATAGTTATGTGCAAATCTTTATGGAAGATGAAATGTGTATGGTGAACTCATAGCTTTAAGAATGTATTTTGAAATTTAGTGATTATTTCTTTGCATCTTCTCACATAATATTCCTTG
Source organism: Trogon surrucura (assembly GCA_020746105.1). NCBI lineage: Eukaryota > Metazoa > Chordata > Aves > Trogoniformes > Trogonidae > Trogon > Trogon surrucura. Next base: position 6,047,582 of record CM036630.1, on the reverse strand, counting down.
AGGCAGTTGTTATGCAGCCGTTCCTATTGTGTGTTTTTAAATACTGTTACTCCTTTTCTAAAAACAGATAAGTAATGGAACTTCATCTGTGATTGTCTCAAGAAAAAGACCATCAGAAGGAAACTACGAGAAGGAAAAAGACTTGTGTATTAAATATTTTGACCAGTGGTCTGAATCAGATCAAGTTGAATTTGTGGAACACCTTATTTCACGAATGTGTCACTATCAGCATGGACATATTAACTCTTACTTGAAGCCCATGTTACAACGGGACTTCATCACTGCGTTGCCAGGTAAACTCATATTTATTTTACAAGAGGTGCATTTATAAATACTTTTTTCCTTAATGCTTTGGGTGTATGGAAAACATCCTTCAGATTTAGATTGTCTTGTGCAAGTGATGCATCCTAGTGAAAAGAAGGGCAGGAGGGCAGCTGAAGTCATTCACTTCTGTGATTAATTGAATTGGCCACTGGATGCCAGTGTTGTTCCATTTAAAAGTAGTTTGAGTAGCATATTCTGAAAAATAGTTTGTGTTTAAATCGGAACCAAGTTGTTCCAGAAGTTGTGTCTTTGCAAGGTCTGGTCTAAATTCCTTTTTCATACGAACCCCGTAGGTGTGGAAAATACTACAGAGGTCTTTTCACTTGTGAAATATTTATTACGCTTTAGTTTTTTTCTCAGTTTCCTAAATGTTACAGGAAAAGTTGCCTGTTTAGATGGGTGAACCTAGTTTGTCTGGTCTTGTTACTGACTGAAGAGGAAAAGCACTCACGGATTTTTATTGTATAGTCCAGCAATGATTCCTTCCTTGAGTTTCTCAGAACCTCTTCTGCCACTGGTCAGTGTAAACTTGGATCAATAGTTGGAATATGAAATCTGTTCTTACACTTACTAGGTGCATTTCTTAAAAAAAATACGGAGCAGTAGTAGCAATGTGTATAGAATCTCTAACTTTCAGTCTCCTAATAAGTTGCATATGTTTTCTCCTTAATTTCTGAAAGGAATTGTGTGTCCCAGGAGTTTTGCTGCTGGGGAGAACGATTCTTTTGATTCTTTGAAAGATAAATGCATGGACGTTGTTTCCAGAGTGGGAAATGAGCGTGAGGTTAGTGGTCAAAATATTCAGTTTGCCACTGGCACTACAGAGGCACAGATTCACACCTGCTGTGAGTGAATAGTTTGTGGATGTTATCCAGGCTGAGGGCAGATCGGGGAGGTGACACAAACATGAGAAGAAGTAGAAATTGGTAATTTTTTTGAGCATGGGGACCCCTGGAGTGAAGTCGCTTTGAAAGTTGGCCACGCTACAAGCTCTGAAGCTTTTGTAGCCGTTGGTGTGCTTAGGTGGTCTTGCCTGTTGGCTTCGCTGCTGTCTGGGGCAGAATGCTGCTTGGATGTAGGGGGTCCTGCACTCTGTAGTGCTGCTACATTTTCACAAAACCTGGAGGAAATCAACTTCTGGAGGATTTTGGCTCATCTGTCAAGCATGGTTGAGAGGAACTTCTCAGTTGGAGGGGAATGAAGAGCGTTGGGCAGGAGACAGGGAGTGATACGGGATTTCACGTGTGCTCAGATTTCTTAAAAAGCAGGCTTAAAAGTGTGAAAGAAGACTATGAAAGAGAGGGAGCTTCCTTCCCCCCACACACCTCAGTTCCACAAAGTTATTTTATGGAAGACTTAGCTCCTCTGGCCACACACATAAAATGTGCTTCTCATTTGGAATACAGAGCTGTCTCCTTTAGGCAGTATGGGTGTTTCTTCCAACTTGTTTTCAGAGTACTGAATATTGATTTCTCTAGAGAGTGTCTAGGTTTAAGTAAAAAATAAAGTGAAATAGACAGTCATGGTGATCAGGTGCGAGTATGAGCTTCAGTTACAATTTTATTTCGTTTGCTTTTATACCTCGGTGCTGATATGGAGTTAGACAGTTCTTTCATGTTATATATTTATTCCTAAGAAGTTTTTGGGGGCTGCATAAGCTGACAATGACACCACATTTGTACGTATAATGGTGTGTTTACACCTTCTGTTGTTTGTTCAGATGTAAATATTGGGAACTGTTTCCATACTTGGCCTTTCTTAAAGGTAACGTGGTGTGTGATGAACGTTGGTATAAATCTACCCAAGAAATTAATTTGAAGTCAATCCCGTGTTGGACTAGCATCACATTAGAAGACAGCAGTGAAATACTGCCTTTTTAAAAGATAGTTTAGCTTGTCCTAAAGAAGTAAAATTCCTTTTAAATGAAAATATTTTTTGCTTGCTGTTGTCCCTCCTGATTTTACACCTGTAAGAATGCGTGAAGAATGGAAAAAGTTTGTGGTATCTGTTTCCCCTTCACTCTGTTGGAAAAAAGTGCTAATTCTTTTGTGCTTTTCTGTAAGTGATGGCAGAATATTTAATCTGCAGGGTCTGTTCTTACAAGTTGGGCTGTGGTTGGGCTCTTTACTACCAGTCACCATCGCGGAGTACGGCTGATGCTGCATCAGCTATTGCAAGTCCCCTTGACCCGAGTGGCTCGGGAGCCTGTATTCATTGTTTTTCCGCATCTGCCAACGATGTTTCCTGTAGCAGGTCAAAAACAGCTCTCAAAAGACAATGGTGTATAATGGACAGCATCACTGCAAGGAGAACTCTGCTTTTGTTTATCTTAGTTACCTTTAAAATGTTAGTCTTGATATTCCTTGCATGGCCTCCTCCAGTTCGAGCCCTTCCTCAAAAGAATTATAACTTTGACCCTGGAGCACTGCCTGACCACCCCTGATTAGGAAAGCAAGTTTCTTACCTGTTCTGTGTGTTAAAAACTGTGAGAGAACTGTATGCTATGTCAGGCAAGTAAAACCCTGCCAGGCTTTGTTTGAAATTTGTTTCTAAAATAATAAAAGCTCGTGCAGTTGCATGATCTGAGTGACTGTTTCCTATCTGATGTCAAGTCAGTTTTATGGAATTGATATCCCACATTTGGGTTTCATTTTCATACAAAGTGTTATTTACACATTGAGCTTTGAAATCCCTGTGGATTTTAATTGGTTTAATTTATTATTGACGTTCAACCAAACTTTCATCTGGCACCTGTAATTAACAGCAGCTGTAATTTTTTATCATTTTCTATAAAGCTGCAAAAGCTCTTGTAGAGGTGTAAGAGTTGGGTGTAATATTTTTTTTGAAAAGGGTACAAATAAATACTAGATGCATTTTACTAAAGAAAGTTGTTAAGGTTTAGTACCTGTTTCAGAAACTATTTATGAAGCTAAATGCTCCCTGTCTTTTAGTGTAAAATCGGTATGTGCAGCTCCTTCAGGCCGTAATGTGTCTTAAACTCAGTCCTGCATGTCTTCTGAAATACTTAGAGTGGAGCTGTCAAAGTGTCTGTGCTTTGGATCTGTTTCCCCTATGTTAATTGGAGTAAATATTTTACTGAACAGTTTAATTCTGCGCACTCTAGCAAGCAGTACAAACCTTGAGAATAGACTTGGTGGCAAAGCATTTGTATGTTTTTGCTCAGTGTACTCACAAAAGACAAGGTTGCCTTGTTTTAGCCTCAGAAAATGCTCAAGTTTCTGACTTCTTAAAAATCTGTTTTCAGCTGTGACCAGTGTTGTACAGAATTGTGAAAATTATACATCTCAGTGAAGACCTTCTGCCTAATAGTTCACCGCTGGTCGTTAAAAGTCAGTGCGATGTTTGGCTCCGTGATGGTCGGGCTGGGCGTGTTCCAGGCGTGCGGCCCGGCCTGACGCACAGACGTGCGTGTCTCGTCGCTGTCGTGGAGATGCGGCAGCTGCTTGCAGTCAGCTTTTATTGAAAACCTCAGTTTACTGCAATTAAACAATAATGAGTGCTTCGTAGTAGGATTACACCACGAGCAAGGGTCTGAAAAAAACATGGGTTGAAGAGAATAAAGACAAGCTGAGCACTCATCGGTTGGGTTTTGCTCCCCGAACGCTTGGTCTGACAGTGCCATAAAACATCCTCCTGTAGACAGGCAGTCAAGTCTAAGTTTTCTTGAGAACATTCCTAACCTGTAGGCACCTTAGGAAGAAAGATTTTTCTGGCACTTTGAGTTTATTTGGAGAGTTACTCTCCTTGGGATCCGTGTTCTAGGACCATCTTGGTATGTATGTTACAGTGAAACAGTATTTTTAAAAATGGGAATTTGAGAAGGACCTGGGCTTTAGCCTGATGCTTCTGAGTTCTTAGTTCTATGCAACTGCATTTAATCTGAAGAACTACCTCTGAAAAATAGCATTTCACAATGTAAAGAATGTTGAATGTAAGTTCACGAGTTGCTGAATACATACATTGTGTTACTCAGACATCACATCCATTTCTGAATATGAAATTGTAGAACCACGGACTTCAACACTCCTGTTTGCCTCGTGCTGAAAGGTGTTAGGATAGAAAGCAAGCCCTGGTGAGTGTTTCCTACCACCGTGACTGTGATCCAGATAAGTTTTTTTTATGGTTTCAAAATTGTAATCCAAATCAAATTCTTCTGCAAGTAATTGACATGTACATTCTTACACAAAGGATTTAAAAACCAATGTTGATCTCTGATAACGAATGTGGTGTATGCTGCGTACTTCCAAAGTGTTTGTGCTTGGTTCAAAACCAAAAGAAAAGTGATGCTGTGAAAGGCATTTCAGGTTCTGCTCTCACACCTGTTCAGTGGCTTCTGAGAGAAGGTACAGGTACGTTAGAATAGGGGGAAAGACCCCAAAACCAGCACCACCAGAAACCTACAGAACTATGCACTTGTTGAGTTCAAAGGATGCTTTGCAGCTTAGCCTTTTTGTTAGGCTGGGTTTTGATAACTTTAGAGCTCTTCAGAGTTCTCATCTGTCTTTTGGGGATGGACAATTATTTAGTTTGTTGCCAGGAGATGGCAGTAACAGATAAACTGTGAAAATGGGATGTGCATTAATATAATTTATCTATTTGTCACTTTTTTCCCGTTGGTAATTATTCTCCTCACGTCTGACATGTTCATGATCTTTACATTTTGGAAACTGCTCAGAACTGGTGTTAGCAATACATTCGAGTGCCATGTCTCGTAAACTTTCCCTAAGTACATGGTTGAAATAAGTGTGGAGTTACGGTTTGCTTAGTGCTCTTTGACTAGAAGTTTTTAAGCTTCCTTCATCTAAGAAGGTTAGTATACGTGGCATGGCTGTTTAACTAAATTATGCCAGCTAGATGAAATTACACTTCTCAGCTTGGGAAGGAGAAAAGCATCCAGTAGATGGGTTCAGCACGAATCTCACCATCCCATCTTTACCAGAGACAAACAGCGGTGACAAATAGAGGGACCTTGACAGGCTTGAGAGGTGAGCCCATGCCAACCTCATGAAGTTCAACAAGGCCACGTGTAAGGTCCTGCACCTGGGTCGGGGCAGTCGCAAGCACAATATGGGCTGGGCAGAGAGCAGATGGAGACCAGCCCTGAGGAGAAGGACTTGGGTGTGTTAGTTGACTGTGTCCCCACCTGGAGTACTGCATCCAGTTCTGGAGCCCACAGTACAACAAGGACATGGATCTGCTGAAGCAAGTCCAGAGGAGGGCCCCAAAGATAGTGAGAGGGCTGGAGCACCACTGCTATGAGAACAGGCTGAGGGAGCTGGGGTTATTCAGCTTGGAGAAGAGAAAGCTCCAGAGTCACCTAATAGCAGCCTGCCAGTATGTGAAGGGACCTACAGGAAAGCTGGAAAAGGGCTTTTTACGAGGGGCAATGGCCTGAAACTGGAAGAGGATAGATTTTGATTAGATATGAGCAAGAAACTCTTCACCGTGAGAGTGGTGAAGCGCTGGCACAGATTCCCCAAGGATGTTGTGAATGCCCCATCCCTGAAAGTGTTCAAGGCTGGGTTGGACAGGGCTTTGGGCAACCTGGTCTAGTGGGAGAGAGGTGTCCCTGCCCACAGCAGGGGGCTTGGAACTAGATGATCATCCTAGATGATTGGTCCCTTCCAATCTTAACCGTTCTATGTTGTGACCAGAAGGCCTGAAGATAGCTGCTCTTTTAGCTGTGCAGACAGTTTATTTGATGAATTTTGCAGCATTCATGTGCTCAATCACCTGCAGTCTTTCAGGTGCGTGAGTGAAGCATTTTACAGCTTAAAAGTGCAGATATTGAAATATTTGCCTGTCCTGAGCGTATCTTGTGCTGCTTTCTTTTTTTTGGAACCCAGACATAGCTGGAGTGTGTGTTTCTTCTAACAAAGCGGGGTTAGGCTAATCTGAAAAGGTTAGTTTGATGTGTGTCTCTGCCCTTCTGGCACACCACTGCTGCTTAAGAATGCCTTTCACACGGGAGGAACAGGACGGCATCCTTGTATCTCTGGGAGAGCTGGAAGCCGGTGCTCTTGCTGTTCTGCCAGGCGTTTCAGAAATACTGTTGACATCAGGTTGTTTTCCTCTCTTTTTAATAATTCCTGGGTCTGGTGGTTTAACTGTAGCCTACTTTGCTTACTCCTAGCTGCTTCTGACTTCTTCCATACTTTGCAGTCATTCATTTTTGTATTTAATTGGTGACCGTGAAAAATATCAATGAGCCTGATACTGGTTGAACTTGAATTATCAGTTCTGTAATTTCTTAGCACTATATCCTCTTTTATTATCTAATGATTTGACTCGATATCCCTGTGTGATACACTGCTGGCACAGTGCGTAGAGGACTGTGTTGTGTGATTACAGCGTTAGAGATGTGCTAGACAGTCACTTGCTCTGCATAGGCTGACCTTAGGTTGTTGAACACAACTATTTTGTACTGAAGTCTAAAATAACTGTTAAGATCTGTTCCTGTTAAAACGTGATGTGTGCCCTGTTCACGCCTGTGACCTTCAAAAGCAGAGAAATGCGCTTACTCCGCGTTTGTTTTCTGTATTTTTATCTAGCTGTGTCCTCCACTTTGCAGAATGAATTGGTTTGTCATCTTGATACCCAAGGATTCACAATTTTATACTAACTCTTGAAAATGACCTTGCAATGATTTCATTTTCTGGACAAACCTTAAGAACTGCTTCAAATCGCTTATCACAGGAAGATAAATATATCCTAAGTAAACGGTACCTAGAATCTCAAAGTTATTTACTAGAAAGATTGGGATGTGGCAGACTGGAAGCCCACTCTTATGATGTAGTTAAGAGCTCCGGTGTTGTCTTCAAAGTGCTGAGGTAGGGGGGTGGTACAGCCTGAAGCAGCTCCGAGACATGGTATTGTCAGGGAGAATTTGCTGGTTTGGAAGTGGTTGGGTTTGAGACCCACCAGCTACTTGGAGCTTGTTACATTTCAGCTATTTGAGTCTGTTATTATGACTGGTATTGAAAAATTTTATATAAACCAGATTTACACTGTAGGAGCTTTCACCATTCTTTAAAGCCTTTTTATAATTTCTTAAATTATGTAGGAGAAATGAGCAGATGCTCTGCAGCTACATGTATTGGTTTCTTCTATTGCTGTTCATTTTTATGAAGGCCATGCAAAATTCAGCGTGCAGTGGAGGACTATATACACGCACTTTCTTGATTCTTTAGAAAATTAACAGTAGTTTCTTTGATTTTTCAGGACTATTTGAAGCCTAAAGTAGACTGTCATGGGATAGAATGGAAAATTAAAAAGGTCATCTCCTGGTTTGAAAGATTTTTTTTTTTTTTTATGCTCGTCCAACTGGCAGATGTTATTCACGAAAATTAAGTTATTCTAGATGTCTGATTTAGTGGAGCTTTTGGGAAAGCAAAATTGCAGGTCCTTTGAAATAAGTAACAGGCTTACCAGTTATTTTTTGTGCGACCGATGACACTGTAGTTGGAATATGAACAAGAAAAGTTTGATCTCTATTTTAAATTCAGTGCAAGTGTATTGTCTAACTGGTTTCCATGCATGTACTTTTAGTCAGCTGCAGTCACATTTTTAGATCTTAATGCTGTCAGCGGGAGACAAGATGTAGATAAGGACCATAAGCAAATGCATCCAGTGTTCCACTCAGTTTATGTCTTGATCTATGGTGGCAGCTTACTGCATTTGTCATCTTTATTGATGTGCTTATTCTTTCTGCCAACTTCAGCTTAAGAACCCAGTGCTTTTGGATGAGTATTAACTGGTATTTATGAAATAATACGTTGCAGCACGTTGCCTTGCATAGACTTGCATCAGTGGGCAGGACCCCAGTTCTGGTACATTGGAGCTTTGGCTGGTGTGTGGAAGGCATTCAGCCTGTGAGTCTGACCCTGCCGCGATGGGGAGGGGTCTCGGGGGTTAAGAAGCTGCTTCTGGTAGCTGGGATCTTCATGATGAGCGTCTGTGTTTCCACACCCCAATAACTGTTGCTCCTTGCCCAACACAGCGTATGCTGCAGGTGACACTGGAGCGGCCCAGGCAGCTGCTGTTTCTGGGCTGTGTGGGTACTGCCGACGGGTTTCCATTTGCAGCAATTCTGCTTCACTTGGGACTTCTCCTGTGGCACGTTGCTGAGCTCGCTCTGTGACCTGGTAAAGCTGGTGTCCTCAGATCAGGGCTGCGCACGCTCGCCCGTCGCTCCCTCGCCGTAGAAGTGCGGGTGGGTGAGCTGCAGGTGCAGGAAAGCTGCTGAGATAGTATCTGTTTTGCGTGGCTGTTGTAAATACGTTGGGAAATCTTTGTGCAGCGAAACTGGATTTATTTTGCACTGGAATTTGAGGTGCAGAAGCTGAGCTGTCGCCTCTCATTATTTGTGAGTTGCTTGACTCCTGCTGATCCTGAGGTTTCTCAGCTGATTCTCATCCTAGAAACAGTTGCATCCACTGGCCCTCAAATAAATGCTGTGTAGAGTGTTACGGTCTGGTTTACTCAGCTTGAAGTTGTTTCAAAAAACTTGTCCCTGTTGAATTTTTCTCTAGCTAAAGAGAAGCCTCAAAACCCCCAGCTGCTGACATAAGTCATTCAGTAATGATTCCTCTAAGTAGGAAGTCTGGTGACTTGAAGCCGTGAATCAGGGTTTGGGGTAACTGCCTTTGTTATTAAAGCACCATTTGCAATTAATGAATTATTGTCAAACTCATTCTCATTGATTTTCCCCTTCCTACACCACGCTGCAGGGCGTAGTGCCTCTGGCATATGCCCTAGCACCAGAGCCCTGAATAAAATTCAGGAGTGGACTTGGCACCTGCAGGTTATAGAAATAGCTTAAAGACAAAAATCAGCCTTGCGTTTGGTGGTAGAAATTTTTTGCAGAATGTTTGCTCATGCTTCTAGTGGATATGTTGGTGTTTGTTCCTGTGGAGTCCCATCTTCTGCCGAGTTGAATTATCTGTTGCTATATGCCAGGGAGTAGTAAAAAAAAAATTAAATCGGTATTTAAATAATTTATTACTGTTGCTTAGTAAAGCAGCTGCCTGAGGTTGATCTTCTTTTTGGATCACGGAGCCCAATGCATTATGTGCTTAAAGAGTCCGGATTCTGTGCCCAGGAAAAGCAAAATGCTTTCTGCTGCTTGCATACTATGCTGAATTTTGGTTTGCCCTCACTCTCTGGAAGTCGGACAGTCCAGCAGGCAGGCCGTACTAGGAAAGGAGTAGAGCATTAGAGATACTTGGGTGTACGTTTTTGCATTAATTAACTACTGCTTCTACATATGATAATTTAATTACTGTGTTGCTCCCGTGCCTTAAAGCTGTGTTGGCTTTCTCTGACTGTGTTGCAAAACTTGTTTAGTAGTTTACTGTGAAGTGATTGATGTCTTGATTGCCTTTATTTCTTTGTAGAGCAAGGCTTAGATCACATAGCAGAAAACATCCTTTCCTATCTTGATGCCAGATCACTCTGTGCAGCAGAGCTGGTGTGTAAGGAATGGCAGAGAGTCATCTCTGAGGGAATGCTATGGAAAAAGTTGATCGAAAGAATGGTACGCACAGATCCGCTATGGAAGGGGCTGTCGGAAAGAAGGGGTTGGTAAGTACCTTCACTTTTAACTAAATTCACCTTTTGCGGTGTTCTCCGTTACAAATTTCCCTAATAATGAGCTCTGTCAGAAAAGCCAGATTATAGTAAATTGGTATCACTGAGATTCTGTGCTGGGGGCTGGCGGGGGTAACTACGGCGAAAGCCATCGGCTTCCGGTTCGGCTTTGGCTCTGTCCCCTGTCCTGTGCACCGGTGTCTTTCAGCACTCGCTTTCTTGCGATAAGTCTGCAAGTTTGCAGGGAGAACATGTAGGATCAGCTCACAAAAACTAGCAACAACCTGTTTTGCAGGGCTTTTTCTTGAATGAAGGGTTTCCAATTAAAGTTGGGTTTGTTTGTTTGGGTTTTTTTTCTTAAGATGTAAAATATCTGATTGGGCTGCAGAAACCTCTCAAAGCATTTATGTTTGTGGCAGTGGAGTTTTTCTATCCTTTACAAGTATCTGAAGAGTTGAGGTGGTCTGCTTTAGAAACCTGTTTTTCTGTGCTCTCTAGTGGTGTGCCCAAGAAAATGCAAGGCACACTGCAAGAGGACAACACTGCTGGCCAAAAGCCTTATGAAGCCGTGAACCCTAATTTGGAAAACCATAAGGAAAAACACCTGTTATCTTTTTGTCTTGGATGTTTTAAATACAGCTGTCAAATTTAATCACAGGGATTTTAAAAATTCTTGAAATTGTTTCTTGAGTATGTCGTAAGGTTTTGTTCTGTGCAGATTTTAAATTCCTTTAAAGCTTGGATTCTTTGTGGTACATTGAAAAATATGTTTCTGGTTCTTTCCAGGGATCAGTACCTGTTTAAAAACAGACCAACAGATGGCCCCCCAAATTCATTTTACAGGTCCTTATACCCAAAGATAATACAGGATATAGAGGTACGTTTTCTGATATATAATATCTGCACAAGAAATCATGTTGCATGTTGGTGGTGTTTCAAATATGGTGCGTGTTGGAGCAATGAAGCAAGTCATATATATATGTATCTTTATTAATTTGTGAGCTCTGGCTCTTCAGACAATATAAAAAATGTCTTCAGCAACTTACTGCCGCAATGTGTGCATTAACTTCAAGTGTTAACACCACCTTTTTTGCATTTAAAGATTTTTGGAACTCTTCTGGGACTATGGATTTTAATCAAATACCTGGCTTAGGACACATGCTGTTCCAAGACAATTCCCCGTTTTGCTAAATGTCCTGATATGTTGGTTACACTCACTTAGAAGGTGATCTGAGAGTTAATGCCTTAAGCAACAATCCTTTAAAACATTGCTTTTTAAATAACTTATTTCTTCTAAAGCAATGGCTGTTGCAAATACAGCTTTCTTCACCACATGGGATTTTTTTGCCCTGCCAGTGGTTTGATGAGAACAATCAGTCCTGCAATGATAAACCCTGCAGGAGGATCAGTGGTAAAGAAACTGCAGAAATGACTGTTGTTTTCTTTGGAATAAAGTTTTGCTGGGCTTGCTCATGCGTTTTAAAATGTTTCTAATGAACCAGAATCATCTTAGTATTCTGCCTACTGTCAGAAACATCTGTCTTGCTCAGTTTGCTGTGTACCCACCGCAGAACTCTTAAAATATGCCACAGACTGTAATGGATTTATTTCAGCCACCTGATGGATGTGAAATTATTGGCCTGAAATTCATTAGTGGGGAGACACGTGTTTTGATGTTTAAGGCAGATGTGAACTAATGGAATCATTCTGCTCTGGCAAATGTGAATTTGTGTCGCTTCGCACTCAGTAAACAAAATTATTCAGAACTCTTAACCTGTCTGTGAAAGCTGTCTGCTGGAAAACATAGTCTAATTTTCAGATATTTTTTTATATCTCTTCCTACACAGTTGATAAATATTTAAAGGTGAAAGAACTAGGCATAGAATGTAGCGTAGGCAAATAAGATCAAACTTGATTTTTACTTGTGAGCTGAGTGATACACCTTTTATTTAAAGGGAAAAGTCTTCTCCCTGAAAGGAATAACAGAATAATTTTGCAATGATGAGAAGCACATGAGATTAGGGAGAACTCTTAATGTGATATTTTCATGCTTTCTGTAAAACTCTGTAAAATTCAGTAAAGAAAATGGGCAAAAAGCTTGTGAAAACCTTTGTGTAGAACGCTGGAAGTTATTCTTCTGAAACTTATTTGATTAAGTATAAGTGGAATGTTTGTGTGGAATTCTTACCGTTATAGATGGAAATATTCCTTAGAGATGTTCTGAGGACTGAGGCTTTTTGAGCTGTCACAATCTGATATTTAATACTTTGATTCTTTAGTTGCTGTAGATTTGCTAATTAAATGCACAGAAATAAAGCTTCTGAATTGGACAGTTCTTGCTATTATGAAGTAAATAGGATGAACCCCAAACCCTCCTGCTTCTCTTATCACCAAAATCAATATTAAATGTAAAAAAAATTCTGTCTCTGGGAGCAGGGAAGGGATAGACCACTAAAATATAGTGTAGTAATGAACATATTTCTTAAAAAAAAATAACAATAAATATATTAAACCCTCATTTTAGGAGAAATTAGGAGCCTTAAAATTAAGGTCTCGCGTATTCAAAATAATTAGAGAACACCTTGGTGTTTGGAAGTCAAGAAACACAGATTTATAATACTCTCTTGACCTCTAACTTTCTTTCAGAGTTTCACCTCCTAAGTTTTTATGTTTTGTTGTGTAATGCTCAGCTGGGTGATGTGGTAAACACAGAATTTGCAGAGTAAGGGGTTCTCTCGTGACAAGCTTTGGGCTGGAGCTGGAGCGCAGAGCGTGCTGCGTGTAAAACCTGCCGTGCCACTAGTGCCTAAAAATAGTGACGTGAGTAATGAGCGTGGGAAGAGGGTTGTCTTTTCTGCGGCGTACAAAGAGTAATCGGCACGGTGTTGCCATAGGTTCTGCCCGTTCCAAACTGCCTGGCAGCCCTGCAACTTCTACATAGGATTCCCATAGCTTCTGTTCAACGCTTACATCCTGAACGATGGTAAATGTTATGGGGGGGTAGGCAGAGGACTCCCGTGCGTCTCAGGCACAGATGGAGGGAGGCAGGAATAGAGAAGCAGAATTAGGGCTGCTCGGGGAACATCTTCTGTAGTTCTGTGCTCTCCGTTCCATGCTTGTGTCTATAAACCCCCAAAAAACCTGTGGTTGTTCGTGCTTGTCAGTCAGTTGGGATAGAATTTAAGGTGCTGGCAGCTGACCTCGACACATCCATGGCCCGTGGATGCTGGATGGAGCAGTGAAGCTGGAAGGAGCCAGGACCTGTTGGCTGTGAACTTGACTTAAGCAGAAGGAAGCGTAAGCCTCTGTTTGCCCAGAGTCAGGAAACAAACGTGTCTTTGTCCGGTCTTGTAGAGTGGTGAAGTTTCTCTTTGAAAACGGGTGGCTACTTCCAGAATCATCACAGCTAAGTTTTTACAGGCAGCACGATTCCCGCTCCTGGTTCTTCAAAATAGTGGAACTGGAGGGGGAAGGCAGGCGGACGGGGCTATTGTGCCATGCTAGATTTTCCCCAGCTGCACATTTCCTTCAAGCTTTCTGAACTATTGCTGTTCTCCAGGTTTCCAACCTGGGGCGGGGTTAGTGTTTCTTCTAAGAGTCAAGGGTCCAACGATTCTTCCACTTCCAAAAGTCTATCATAATTTTTCTGATAAATCACCCTTTAAAGCAATTTTTACAAATTGCTTCCCTAAAGGATGGTCAAAAGAAGCTTTTAACACTATTTAAAAATGTAGATGGTGAGTAACAGTATCAGGAAAACTTGGCCATAAGATGGGGAAGTGCTTCTTGACTTCTTTCCTCCCCTTATTTTGTTTTTTAAGCCCAAAGTCATGCTCTCCCTCAGTTTTATATTTTTTCCAGTTCCTTCATTTTTCAAAGCAATGTGCAGAGGCTCTTAAATAAGACTTTCATCTTCAACTGTGATGAAAAATTTTCTATCTCTGAATACCAGAATGTTTTTTCTTCAAATATTTGCCTGGACCTTTAATAAGATCTTCCTGTTTCTGTCAGAGGGTCAGAGTTTCGGGAGCTAGTGATGAGCCAAAGGCTACCATATTACCATTTTTATAGTTATATAAGAATTTTTATAAGACTTTATCCTGTGTCCAGAAGACTTGATTTTTTTAATGCAGTAAAAGTATGTTTGATGTCACACCAAAAAATCTTGTCATTCAGTATTTTACCTGTGGAGCACAAAGATTAACCAAATTCTGCTAGTGTGCTCTTACTGATAAGAGTTACTGACTTAACTGCAGCTGGTCCTCAGTTGGGCTGTGAGGAGCGATAACCTCAAAGGAGGATGCACTCTCTCCTTTGGTTTGACTGACAGAATTGGAAAAGTAATCCAAAACCTGAATTAACAACTGGAAGGAAAAACGAGAAATGATAAGTAGCAAATTTGAATTTTTTCCCTCCTGAGCTCTGTTTGCATTTTGGGTCAAAAGTCCATGCAGCCACAACGTGGTGTGAGCTGCGAGGCGGTGCAGGCAGCGATTTGGCAAAGTGAGGTGTCCTTGCCTCTCTGAAAATGTATTAGTGCCAGCGTCTGTTTATTTCGTGCCAAACACATTTTAGGAACACAATGTCACTTCTGAAATCATTGGATTTAAAATGAAGAGGACGTTTAGAGATCTGAAACCAAATTCTTGGAAAGAGGTGGTTACTCTCTGCCTCCGCTGTGAAGCCAAATATTTAATTAGGTTTCGTTTCACAAGAGGTGGTCCAGTAACTTCAGATGTCTCCAAGTCAGATGTTGAATTGCCAGGATTCTTCAGGAGCTGTTTTTTTAGAGGGAAAGCCTGTTCTGGGGCTTATCCTAGAGAACTGAACCTGGGCTTGCCAGACGGTGTCCGTGGAGATGACCTGGTTGGGGCGGGGATCCCGTGCCCGGGTGCAGACCCAAAGCGTCGCGGGCAGGTCAGCTCTTCTGCTGGGACTCTTGAGCAGCAGCTCGCCGGGATGGGGAGTTCAATGCTGCTGATTCCAGAACCCCACGTCCCTGGATTTTTTCCATATTATTTATGAAGCTTGGCCAACTATTCTGTTTTCCCCTCAGGATTAGCACAAGTATCTATTTCTTGTGATGAGTTGAGAAGACTTATTTCAGAAATGTTCCCCTTATCTTTAGGCATGTGGCGAGTGCCCTCATCTTGTTGCCATGGAGACTTAGGTTGACCTAATGAAGATGAGAATTAAAATGTGATTTTGCTGAAGACTTTAGGAAAATATGGTGCCAGGCCATCAGATAAACACCATGTGTTCTTCTGAATTTTGAAAAAGTCCAGATTTTAGGACTGGAACAGGGAAAATTTCAAAAGGGGAAGAAGTCAGCTCTCACCCTAAGTCACTGCCAGCATTGGGAGATCTTTGTTTATGAGAGTTGCAGTCTATAATTTCTGAGGGAAATGGGTTTGGTTTAGTACTGTTCTAATTACAAGCCTGGAGAAATTCTATATATGTGTGTGTGGAGAAGCTGGTCAGCATTATATGCCTACAAATTTTTTTCAGTCAGCTTTTGAAATCTCTACTCCGCAGGCACTTTCCGAAAAGCATTTCATAAAAACGGAACTGCCCAAGGAGGGGCTTTGGAGGGGCAGGGACAAAGTTCTTGCGGTGCACGGCACAGATTTTGGCTCGCGTGCCTGAACGGGGCAGAAGACTTCTTTGATGCCCCTGGCATGGGATGGATCCCTGGTGTGGCTTTTTTTGGTGCATTTTGCCCATGTCACACCTACTTTTTTCCCACAAATGGGCAAATTAGCCCTGCTGGTTTTCTGCTGCAGGTTTGAAAGGGGGATTTATTATTTCTGTTGGAGTACTTCGAATGCCCCTGTGCTCTGATGGGGGCTGATAACTGGCTGTCTAAATAGAACTCTGTATTTTTATGCCGTTATGCATAAACTTGGTTATTGTCTCCAGTGGGACCTAAAAGGTGCAATAATTTTGGGTTTTGGCAGCGTTATTTTTTGTCAGGTGTCGTGTGTAGTCCAGATGCATGTGCCATTGCAGTGCCTCAGAGGCTTCCTCTCTGTTTTCGTTGCTGTTGGTGTGTAATTTTAAGATTTCCCTTCCAGATCTGGAAGTTACTGCAGTACTTCTCTGTCACTTTGGTTGATGCAGGAGTCCGCTTCAAGTTGGTATATTTTGATGTTGCATCTGTAACTTGAAAGCCTGAGATTTTACTCTTGGGTGTGTTAGTCCTAGCTGGTGGAAGTTGGTGGAAATGGGAATCCTTTAAGAGAACACCAGTGAGACACCCCGGTGGGTGTTACTGTGATCACTGCAGCTGCGGACATGAAAGTCTTTTTCTTCATCCAGATGCTGCCCTTGAATCTCTTTTGGGACCTCACACTTTGTGACTGCGTTTGCAGGAGCACTCAATAGAGGAGACAGACTTTTCAGGGAAGAGCAACTGCTTTGTTCATCTGCATCCTCCTGTTACAGGTTCTCCTGAGCAGGAGCTGAGAGGATTCTTTACTCCTTCCCTGGGACAACAACAATAATAGTTTTACTTCATGGACCTTTGAGCCGCTACATACATATTGCACCAGTCACATGCAGAAAGAGACAACACTTCATCAATTTTTAATGTCCACATTTGGATCTTATCTAAGCAGCTGTGAACATTAGGAACTTAATTTTTAGGTCTCAAATTCTGCCAGGAAATCATTATTTAATTGTAGTGCTTGCTAAGAAAAGCTTCCCATTCCTTTTTCTCTAGGGTTGTTTAGATTTTTGGACTTCACTGTTTACGACTTTTCTTCCGGTCTTGGAGTTCATGCTGGAAGTGATATTTTATCCCAAACTGATCTGAAAGCCCATGTAATGTTCAGCCATGGAGTGGCTCTCAGTAGTGCAATCCTGGCTTTTTGGCCTTGCTTTAACTTCAGACTGTTCCTCAAAACATAGCCTGAGTATCCTGTGATTTTTCTAAATCAAGTCAGAAGCCCACTTTTCAGCTATTGGAAGTTTCTTCCTCATGGAGGGGGGCCTTTCTGTTTGTATTAAACAAATGCATGCTTAACTTTAAATATATGCATATATGTGTATAAAAATTAGCATATGTTATATGTTAGTGGTGTGTCTATTTCTCGGTTAGGCTTGCTTCAGTCATTCTTCACGAAGGGTGGTTTTTATTTATACTTGACTCTTCTGTTTGCATGAAATGAGGTAAATACCAACAAATGAGTTGAGCGCTGTTTGGATTAACCTTTGCTTAGGTTTACTGCCTTGCGTTTGTCTACACGTGTTACTGTTTACTACTACTTCGCATGTAACATGGCAACAATTTTTCCACCTAACTTTTTGTTTTCTTCCGGACTTTCACTTAACTTTACCTGTGAGTAATCTAAAACATGAACGATTCTTAGTAGAGGAAAGCACGGATTCTTTTGAGCAGTAGTGCCTGCGTTTCCAGATCGGCAGTGTGTAAGTTTTATCTTAAACAGTTAAAAGTTCTCGTATGAGGGACACAATGTCGTGCTGTTCCCTACTGTACAGCTGCTACCTTCTACATTTCAGAGGATTTTGAGAGTAAAATCAGAACGTAGTCATTCTTCTGAGTCCTATAGCGCAACACGAATTGTGTTCGTTTAGCTTTTTCATGGAGTAGAGTTAGAGAACTAATAGGCAAAGGCAATATGCTTAATGGTAAAAGTAGGATAGCATGATGGTGTTGGGTCGTAGGCTGGACTTGATGATCTCAGAGGTCTTTTCCAACCTCAATAATTCTGTGATTCTGTGATTCAAATGCAAGACGCAGTGGTGGATAGTTTGCAGCACTTGGTGTTCTCTCTTCTAATAGCTGTGCCAATTTATAATCAAGATATTAATACAGACATCCATATAACCTGCTCCTCGCTTCCAAAGACATGTTTACTGGCTCAAGTGACAACATGCTCAAGTCCTAGTGAAAGTATAGGGATGCCGTGCCTGCAGCCAGAGCTCTTCAGCTACTCCTTTGAGATACAAGCTCTGCAGACCTCACTGACTGCGTAGTTTTCTTGTTCATCCCTTCCATTATGCAGCTGGCCTGAGGAGGAGGTGTTTTATGAAGGGGATGTTGGATACAGTGCAAGTACTTGCTTTGGCGCAGGGATTTTATTTCTGTCCATCTGTATTATCTGCTCCAATGCTGATCCAGTTCCTGTGGTCTGTGAGTTTTCACTTGTCTTTGCTGCTACGTGCCTACCGCCGGCACTTGGGTCCTTAGCAGCGGTTTACAGAAGTGATGGCACTCGCAGGAAAGATGACGATGCTCTTGAGTTATAGGATTTTTATTGCTCTGCAGGCTACTTTGGAAGGTTTTGCTGCTGGCACGTCGTGTCGTCTGTTGCTGTGAGGCAGTCGTTCTTGTGTGGTCAGAAATCTTGCTGTTGTGGTAATGACAGGACAGGTGGCTCTCTGCAGGTTCCTCCTGAGGATCAGTTGAAGCATTTTAGGGAGTAAGCATCACGTAGCCTTTATTCTTCAGGCTGGTATAGAGATTACGAAAGCTCTTTGGCCCTCACTGTCTAACAGCAGCTTAGAGACCCAACAATGAATTCCAGACTCAAGACAGGATCTCGGGAATCCTTCTTCAAGAGCTTGATGCTGTCTTTTTGCCCCTGATGGTTGTAGCATCTTCAGAGAGTCTGAGAGAGGAAAGACCTCAAAAATGCAGGGAGCCTGGTGCCATGGCCAAGCTGTCATTTTGTCTTATCAAACCCTCCTAATGAATGAAATATTAAGCCCTCTCCATCCTGATGACATAAGTTCATCTGCTTCTGCCTTTCTTCTGCCACAGTCAGGAGGGATTTTCTTTTTTCTCTTCGAAAAAAGCAGGTGAAGAACAGGGGTTTGGATTTTATCTGTCCCTGGTGTAAATGCCTAATGCTTCAGGAGAGGCAGTGCACATAAGAAATGTGGATGTTCCTTTTTCTTTTTTTCTGCCCCATTTGTCCTGCAGGAGAATTGTATATTCAGAGGGAACAGAAACTCTTTGGTTTATAGGATTAAGATAAATCCACTTACCCTGCAATAACATTCACAAGGATAAAAATGCAGTTTTTAGCCAAGGAGCTGAACACAGTGTACATTTATCAAATGGGGAAAAAACTCTGTTCCTACTAGATTATCCTTAACACTTCCAATGTATAGTTAATGTTCCAACTGTTAATCCAGATGAATTGCATGTTTTTTTACTGTGCATCTTTCTACCAGCGAACATATTCTGGCACAGTCAAGGCTTGGCCATACCTTTACATCTTGGACTACTTTCTGTGTGTACTTTTCTCTCTAAATGCCGTTTTTATCCATTTATGCATTTCTTCAGCTGCCAAATGGCTCTCCTGCTGCGGCAGATGCTTTGGCTTCGTGTTTGGTCTTTATCCCTTGTAGGTCCAGATTTTGCTGGTTATACAGCATTTGTCAGCTACTTGCTGCTATTGCTCTAGTGAGCTTTTAGGAAAGTGTGAGAAACTCTGTGTGTGTGAACGAAGGAGGTGGTGTACTGCAGCATCTTGCTTTTCATAGTGAGACCCAGGTTTAGAGGCAGTTGTCTTGGAGACATTGAGAGGATCTGTAGAAAATATGGTAGTGGGTGTCGCACATATTGGTGTTAGTTTTGGTACCATAAATACACAAATAAACCTTGAGTCTCTTCATCATTGACTCCCTGATGCCTGTACTAGTCCGTAAAATGCAACGGTTTCTTCCTCACCCCTTGTACGTGCGTCTCTACCTACTCGGCATGTACACGGTTTATTGAGATATCTCCTGGAAGGAGATACCTTAAGACTTTTACTAACTGAACTATTTGGTAACAACCAGAAATTTCCTGTAGCAAGAAGCTTTAATGTGGTTGCCAGTATTGTATTAAACGTGTTCCTTTTCAGAGGGTCCTCCAGGTTGCCCACCCACTCAGCCGTATTTAGTCATCTAGAATAATGTTATTTCTCTATACGTCCACATCTGTTTTCACTCTATTGCCGATTGAAATGCTGCTGTATATTCTCTGTGTATCGTGGCTACTTTCCCAGCATATTGAAAATTTACGCAGTGTAAGGGGATTTTACAAGTTCTCGAAAAACATGAAGTATTTTCCCACAGTAGCCACACTGTATAATGTCTAAATGAAATGACATCTCTTCACAGAATTAAAATGTGCACCTGCATGTGACCTACTGCTTTATAGAGCCTCCACATAGATACACACAATACTTTAGTTTCTTTTATCTGAAGCCAGCATTTTCTTATGGGAAGCTTATGAAGTAGCTTCCTATAGTGAACTTCTAAGAATTAAGCCAGCTTGCATCCCAAATGTCTGGTGAGCATACTTTTACTGATTGCTGTTTTGTTTGGGAAACTGTTACAAGTGAAATTTCTGATTTGTCGTGTTCTTAGTGTATTCTGTAGCTATCGGTAATAGCTGTCGCAGGAAGCTGAAGCGTGAAAGTGGTGTCTGAGCACTCGGCAGCTTGAGTAATTCACCACGTGTTGTGTGCAACTGCTTATTTCAGACCTTCCAAGAACGTTGCTTTAGGGAAACTCTCCCTCAAGACTTCTTAGAATTGAATGTCTGAACATACACGGTTTCTAAAACTATTTAAATTGGCTAACTCAGATCTGTGGTGCTTTCTCTCCCGGGTCTTCGGTGTTACTATCGTGTTTTTAAATATCTTGCCTTCAGACCTCTAGTTACGTTGGTTCATGCTACTAATGTCTACAATCCTCTCCTGTTTCCAAGAGTCCCCTCGGTAGCAGCAAAGGAGTTAATGTATTGCACATCACAAAATCCTCAGATAAAGCTCGAGAATTGTCTGTCCTTCCTCCTCAAAACCTCCATCCCATGCTGCGCAAGCAGTGCAATGAGCAGCTGGCTACCTTCAAGGCAGGAGTCCAAGGCTGAACCAGGGTGGCGTCAATTTGAACATTTTAAGCCCAGTTCCCAGTGTAACAGTCAGCAGTGCACTGGCCAGAAAAGCTGATCCCAAGCTGACAGATGATACGCTCTCGTAATTTCATTAGCTTCGCCACCAAACTGGAAGGGAATGAGAGCGAGTGGGTAGCTTGTCAGCATGCTTCTCTAGAAGCATCTCTTAGCACTTCATGATTTAGACAGATTCCTGTGGCGCATCAGGTTTGTGTTATGAGGCTGGATAATTCTCTCCAAATTGCATAATGGGAGGCAATAGAAGGAGCAAATGCGTGGAAAACAAAGTGGTAGGTTAATTTTCCCTTGGAGCAGACATGTTTTCCTAGAATCCGGATGTCACACTGCACTTCTGTCTCTAGTAAGTGCTACAATTGTTTCTGCAGTCTTGGAGGAGCTGCAGAGATGCCCGTTACTGCTTTCAAAGTTAGGATTTAGTTACAAATATGCTTTTAGAAGCAACATGGTGGTTGATCAGGCGCTCCCCAGGTTTCCATGCAGTATTTGATAGGCAGATGTTATGCTGAGGGACATGGTTTTGTGGTGTTGATAGGACTAGGACAGAGGTTGGACTTTGCACTTGAAGTTCTCTTCCAGCCAAAACTGTTCTATGATTCTGTGATTTGGAGGGGATTCCAGGGAAATAGCTAAATCAGTGGCCTTTTCTGGTGCCTATATTGGAAGACAGAGAGCATCCCAGCCTGTGCAGGTGCTGCAGGTGCTGGCCTGGAGTTCTGTGCCATGGGTTCTCGTATGGCTGTTGTGACAAACTTCCTATCCAGAATCCCATGTTTCTTTGAAACCAGCGCTGGTTGTCTTACATGTAATGAAACTGATTAAAACATGGGAATCATCCTGGCTCTGCTATGAAATAGTTTGCAGCTTTTTAAGGTGTGTCAGGTCTCTTTCCTTAAAAATCTCTCTCAGAATAAAAATGTTGAGAGTTACAATTCCACAGGTGTTAAGGGAGGAGGGGAAAAGAAAAAAAAAGGAAATCTGAATTATTTGAAATCTTATGTTCCTTATTTGGTTTTATTTTTATCAAGCTATATATGTGAAGTGACTGGGTAGGGGAGGGAAAAGTCTGAGAATTCCCCTGCCCTCCCTGTTGGACTCAGCAGTTCTGTAGGGTTAGTTACGCTGGTGAGGCTGAACATGGTGCCAGGTGAGCTTCTGGTTTAATCTTGTGTCAAAGGGTCACGTAAATATGAGGCAGAACTGAATTGCCAGGAAATGTGCTTCTCTAATGACTCCTTTGGAAATTATCGTTAGGGTTAGTTGACTGTAATTTTCACCATTAAACACAGCTTTTGTCGTGCCAAATTCTGGAAGTCCTAAGTCATCGTGTCTTGTGTATTTTACCTGGAAGGGAGAGAAGACACGTGTAGGTTTTATACACTCTGAGGATGGTGTGTGCAAAAGTGGAAGGATTGCTGTGTCTGTGGTGGAGTAGTCATGCTCAAGCGTGCAGCCTCGTGCCTAACTCCTGATTGTTTCCCTTCTTGTTAGACTATAGAATCTAACTGGCGATGTGGGCGACATAACTTGCAAAGGATTCAGTGCCGCTCAGAAAACAGCAAAGGTGTCTACTGTTTACAGTATGATGATGAAAAGATTATCAGTGGCCTACGAGATAACTCCATTAAGGTAAACCCTTTCTTCAGTCTTTTCACTCTAAGTGGGTAATGCTGCAAAAGGCAGCAAAGGTAGCTGCTTGTGTTTCCTTGATTTCTTCTGTCTTTTCATGGGACAGTATTTACCTGTGCAGGGGTTATGAGGATGGGATGGCTTCTGTAGCCTGGCAAAGTTCTCAGCTGCACTTTGCTCTGGAAACTTTGCACGCTGCCATCCAGAGATCAATACCACAAAGAAACACTCGTGAAATCAAGAGTTTGTGTAACATGAACACAGGCTGCGTGTGCTGCTGTCCTTTGGCTGTGTCATTTGTCATTGCTGGTAGTTTGCTTTCATGCTAGCAGGTTGCTTTCACACTAATCATCCACAGTGTTTTCTTTTGCAAAACAGACTTTTATCTTTTTGTGACCATGGGTTATTCCACTCATCTGTCAAAAACTTCCATCGAGGCTTCTTTAAGGTCAAAGGGAGGACGGGCCCACTGACCGGACAGGCTAACTCCGTGGATTCTTCCTCCTGCCTCTAGTTTTCATCCTTCCCTTGCAGCTGCGGTAATGTTCACGTCTTGGATCCGTGTTCTTGGTAATGATAAGCCGTTTATGCTTCTTGTCTTTAACAGATTTGGGACAAAACGAGCTTGGAATGTTTGAAAGTACTAACGGGACATACTGGCTCCGTTCTTTGTCTGCAGTATGATGAAAGGGTCATTGTAACTGGATCTTCGGATTCTACAGTGAGGTGAGCATTAAGTTTTTGCACAAAAAAAAACCCATTTGAGTATCAGGGCTGGGAGTATTTGCAGTAATCTCTAAATACCTGCAAATATCTCTAATAGGGATGTTACACTGGTATTCCCAAAACAATATATTCATACGTGGCAAAGCATCACATTCAATAAATTTTACTCCAAATCTGTCTCGTTTTTTTTAGTGTTAAGAATTTTGAAAGATTATCACCTGAATGATTCAAGACGTATCCTAAGTTGTAGAATGCCTGGTGGCCAACTATACAATAATTTCTTCATTTAGGGTTCCTTATACTGCCTTCTGACGTCTCTTATTTATGAGTATTAATTAAAGGGTATTTGGTGTATGTACAGAGCACTTGTCTGACTGCATTTTTGGTGCTACTGAGTTTAAATTATCTTATGAATTCAGTGGTCAGTAGATATCCCACTTAAAGACACTCAAGTACGGTTCAGTGGAAGGGCCTTGTCTCCTCCTGATGTCTTGCACTGGTATAACAGCGTCAATCTCTATACCATTTTTCAAAAGTTAAGAGCTGATCTTGACACCCTTCAGATACCGTAAGTTAAGCAGTGATTTTTCACTGGACTTGCCTACCCCTCATCGGCCTTTCTAGCCATCAGCGCGTTTGTAGCAAGCATGGGTAGAGCCCTTCCCACGTCTTCATTCGCAAAGCTGAGCCGTGACGAAGCTAGTAGGTAGCCCTGGGGGGTGCTACATCCCAACTGCTACTGGTCTGTGCGAAATCTGAATTAATGGTGTAAAATTGAAAGAAGACACCCACGTATTGGATGGTATTTGTCTGTTCCATCAATTTGTACATCATACAAGTTTAAGTAATCCTGGAATAGTAGAACTTGCTGTTAGCAGTTGTCCCAGGGTAGGCATTTCCTCGCCTAATTGTTCGCTGCTGTTAATTGTTGCTTGTGAGTCTGAGATGTGAACTGGGATACTTCCCCAGCACCCATTTTCCTGCCTTGCCCAAGGCCTGATAGATGTTAAACCACCAGAGGTATCTCTGTGAGAGGTAGTAGCAGACTTGAGCGCGTTTGTGTTGTACATCATCCGTCATTTGGAATAAAATACTTCTCTTTTGCAGAGTTTGGGATGTAAACACAGGTGAAGTCCTGAACACGTTGATTCATCACAACGAGGCAGTGCTTCACTTGAGGTTCAGTAACGGCTTAATGGTGACGTGCTCGAAGGACAGATCGATTGCCGTTTGGGATATGGCGTCGCCGACTGACATCACCCTGCGCCGTGTCTTAGTCGGCCATCGTGCTGCTGTTAACGTGGTGGACTTCGATGACAAGTATATTGTGTCGGCGTCGGGTGACAGGACCATTAAAGTACGTTGGCAGAGCTCTGCTCTGGCTCTGCACGCCTACCGAGCCAGAAAGGCTTCCGAGCGTTCCTCAGCTCGCAGTAGCCAAGGTGTTCGTGAGCGGTTCTGCGCCTTTTTCTTTACGTTGCAGCTGGCTGCTTCCTCTCGCTGGCTGCTGATGTCTCTGTGCGCATAACTAGGCTCGTAACGTTTTTGTGGCTTCTGTCGTACAATTGCAAGAAAAGGAAAGGCCGCTCGCTGTTTGAACTCTGGTCTGAAGATCGGTTTGGTTGTTAAATGTGGCACATCTTGTGCCTTTTTCCAAGCGGTGTTTTTTATTTCAATTGGCAGTCGTGTTCCAGACGTGAAATTTATCAGCAGTGCCTTTCCTCACCACGCCTTCCCAGCAGCTCAACCAGACTTTGCCATGTTTGAAGAATTAAGAGGCTGTGTTTGAAGACTGTTACATACCAGAAGATTTGAGTTAGCCAGAGTGTATTAATATAACAAAGGCGTTTCCACTCTTCCCTCTCTAGAACCAGAACTACCTTAGACTGTGCCAAAAAGCTCTTGGCGGTTTAATGTCCAAATATCTGCCAGAGATCCCGCTGCACTCTGTGTAGGAAAATGAGCCACTGGATATGCTACGTTACCACTTCAATTACAGTTCATTACAAATGGGCAAAGTTGATTGAATTATTTAATATTAAGAAATAAGTAGCCATCGAGCTTTTGTAGGCTACGGGTTTCTTTTTCTAGGAGACTGCCTGCAATTTCTTTGGTAAAAAAGTGTGAGGGGGTCGTGTATGTGGTAATTTCCACTTTTAAAAATGATTACAACTTATCAAGATTCAAGTGTAATCAAGATCTTGAAATAATTTTGGGACAGTCTCTAGCACCTGAAAATATTTTTTTTATATGACTCCCCCCAGCTTGTCTCATTGACTCGATGTGCTGTAGCAGTGCCCGTGGCTCCTGTCATGGCACTGGTCTGCCCTTAGTGTCAGGTACCCACACATCCCACTGACCAGCAAAGGTCAGCCTCAGAGACCTCTTCTGTTTGTGATTTTGTCATGGCTTCCACTGAAATTCAAAAAAAATTTGTTTGGGTTAGTTCTCAGAGGAGCGTTTATCTTGTATTTCACAGGTCTGGAGTACAAGTACGTGCGAGTTTGTCCGTACTCTGAACGGGCACAAGCGTGGCATCGCGTGCCTCCAGTACAGGGATCGGCTAGTCGTCAGCGGATCTTCAGACAATACCATTAGGTGGGTGCCCACGAGCTGCTGTCGGTGTGTAACAGTGCGAAAACATGATTTCCCCTGACCTTTGATGCTGTCCTGCACTGCTCTGTGTGGAAAACATCCTTGGTATGTCTTGCTGTTGAAGTAGATGATGTATGAGTGAAGCTAAGCTCACTGTGCAAGCAAATGTGTCACAGCCCTGTGAAAAAGTGCCACACTGAGGCCTGTGGCAAAGGTCGACAAAACTTCTTATCAATGGCTGTAGTTATCACCTTGTGTTCTGCCTGGAGATACGAGGAAGATGTTGCTCTCTGGTTTCCTCCTAAATTACTTTCTGAACCTCTAATCATTAGTTTATGCAAAGTATATTAAAGTTTCCCAAGGTAGCTTGGGAACGTATCCGTACACATACCGTAACAAACGTATCTGTCACATATACGGGTGTCTGACCTTTACATGTGATTTTGAAGGAGTAAATTAATTTTGATGTACTTCAGCTGCAATACAGACTTAGCCGAATTGTCTGCAAGGAACATCTCATGGTTCTCATGCCTTTTTAAGCAAATTATGTGATACATCCCACAGAAAAACCATTTGGTAGCATGCTTAAATCATGGCACGTGAGGGTAAGGGACACTGCAGAACCTGAAGCACTCAGAGACTTTCTCCTCTGTTCTCTTAAGGCTATGGGACATTGAATGCGGTGCCTGTTTAAGAGTATTAGAAGGCCATGAAGAACTGGTTCGATGCATCAGGTTCGACAATAAGAGGATTGTTAGTGGAGCCTATGATGGGTATGTTTCTGAAAGCAATTCCAAAAAACTTGTCATTTCTTAGCAAAGCATCTTCTTAATGCGGTTGAGCCTTGTGTTCCCTTGTGAGGAAGGGTTCTGGATTGATATTTAACTGAGTGGCTTCTGCTTGAGCATTTGGGGGCTGGTTAGCTCACTCGGTTAGAGTGTGGTGCTGATAACACCAAGGTCGCGAGTTCGATCCCCATCGAGTCCCCATGTGTTGCCTGATCTAGTTGAGAGGCGTCCCTGCCCATGACAGGGAGGTTGGATTAAATGATCTCTAAGGTCCCTTCCAGCCTGGGCCATTCTATGATGATTTCAACACATCAAGCTGCAGTTTTAAATAGCCAAGAAACTGCTTTTTCTGTAGCTCTTTAGCACACTACTAAATTGCGTTATCACTCAAGTTTGACTTCTCGGAAAGTAAACTTCTGTTTGGCTGAAGTGACATTCGTTTGTTTCTTCCCTCAAGAACTGCTCCTTGCCAAGTCCCGTGTCCTGTGTGCTTAGAGTAGCTTAGGCTTTCTGGTTTTGTGAGACAGCGGCACCGAAAATGGGTTTTTCTGCAAGCATAAATAGCCCTTGTGGGGCTCCCAGGAGTCTTCAGGGACCACTTCTGTTGGGTTGAAGGCTGGAGCCCCACTGTTAGTGCTTCTGAGTTTTTTCAGCATGGAGTGGATTCACGACACCTTACCTCCATGTCACAATTCTCTATTTCTTTCTCTGCTTGGTTTATATTTCAAATCAATAGTAGAGTTGCTGAAAACAATTGCTGAACTATGTTTCTCTCTAGGCTTCTGTTTGGGTTTAGTGTCTCCTGGTGGTTGCAGCTTAAATCCCATTGGAACTTCGCACATCATCGGTAGTGCTGGAGCTTCTGAGATCTGCAGTTCCCAAGTGGCTTGTGCATACGTAGTCAGTTTGCCTGTTATGTAACTAACCCGTTTGGTCCATCACAAAGACATCTCTCAATTTAAAGCTGAAAAGAAATACAAATATCTGTGTTTTCTGAGATGTAGCATTAGTATTTTAGTGAGGATAGTTTCTAACATTTTGCTTCATCCTGATGTAGGGAAGATCTGGCACGCTTTTCAGTGCTTTAGATTTTTTTTTTTCTATGTTTGTACTTGAAACAACATTTTCATACCGACCTTCTGATTTTACTTTACAGCAAAATTAAGGTTTGGGATTTGCAAGCTGCTCTTGACCCTCGTGCCCCAGCAAGTACATTATGCTTGCGTACATTAGTGGTATGTAAAATTTATTTATTTGGGGCTATCTGAAATATTTTGTGAGAGGCATTTTGTTACGTTGTAGTGAGATAGGTGAGAAACTCAGGACGTTTTATAAAGTCTAGGCTGCTTTTTATTCTAAGAATAAAGGAAAAGAAAATATATCGTTATATCCTGAATGATTTGGATTTGAGCTTAAATGAAAGATCGAGATTTTCTAGTTTGAGATTTTCAGCTACCTTAAAAATAAATCAGCATGGCACTGTGTCAAATCATTCTAGTAATTGGTGTGTTTCCCTGATAACCATTGTAGGGCCGGCTTTAAATTTCCTCATATTAGAAAGAGGGGAGGAATCTTGTGAGCCTTTCCCGAGGCTTTCTCCTGGCCCTTCCGTTTGGGAAGCAGAGATGTGAAGCGGGAAGGGAGGCTGGCGCAGAGGGGTCACCGCAGCCCCTCTGATCACTTCAGGGGACTGTCAGATTTAAGGCTGTTACCTAAGTTATATTTTCATTTGTAACAAGGGGTCTGGTTTATGATAGTAGATGTGATTAAAAGTAAATTAGAGACATGAGTTGTTCTTTGTTCTTTTCACTGAAATGTGTATGAAATTTTACTTCAGGAGTAAGTTTCAGCAGCTGATAGCAACCCCAATTTATTGAGTCTATGCGATGGTAACTGGCTTGTCAAACTGACTCCTGAAGTAAATTTCCTGCATGCCTAAAGAAGTGCTTCCTGGCCAGAAATGCTTATAATTTTCTTTCTATTTCATAGTCTTTGCATAGAGATGAGATTTGTTTTATTCCATAAGAATGCAGTGTGTTTAGTTTTACTGAAAAAGCTGATTCTTTCCTGTCTGTGGGTGTGTTGTGGCTCGGGTTATAGTTTGGAGACTGGTTGACAGCTGCAGTTGGTTCTCTGCTAAAGCAGGGGTAGCATCCTCATTTTAAATTCATTAAAGTGGAAAAGCAGAACCAACAGGAACGTTTTCTGGGCCTCCCAGTGCCATTTTGAGATACCTTGAAAGATCTGACGGAGCGTGGACTCCTCCACCTCCCTTTCTTACGGCAGCGTTTGAACGCAGTCGTCCCGACCGGTGAGCGAGCCGTGACGATCCTTTCAGCAGCGCGTCCTAGATGAAGCTGTGACGTGGTGTGTCAGGGCCGCGTGAAACCGGCGCGAGCAGCAGCGCTGAATGCGAATGTTGTGTAAGAGAAGGAGCCTGGCAGTGCCAGCCGGGCTGCTAAATTGATGCTGCTGCTTGATGGATTGATTGATTAGGCTGCTTTGGTCTTTAATAACCTCAGCCTCTGCGGGCAGCCCCGCCGGGGAGGCTCAGGGTTTACAGCCGCTGGGTTTGGAAGCCATGTGTGTTTGGCTGAAAAAAGCTTACGCGCAAAATCAGCTGTTCGGAAACGCGGGTGTAATTTTAACTAAAGGCTTTTAAATCCGCACACCAGGCTTTGAACGCTCCGTTCTGTGTCCAGGTACGCGCCTGAGTACGAATGTGCTGAAGTGTTACCCTCTCCTTGCTCCGCTAATTGATTTCATGTTGCTCACAGGAACATTCAGGACGTGTCTTTAGACTCCAGTTTGATGAATTTCAGATCATTAGTAGTTCCCATGACGACACGATTCTGATTTGGGATTTCTTAAATGTGCCACCCAGTGCCCAGAATGAGACCCGCTCTCCATCTAGAACATACACGTACATCTCCAGATAACAGTCTGCACTTTACTACCCTCGGAAGGTAAGTCTCCCTCTTTTGATTGAACGTATTACGCAGCTCTGAAATTACCTCTCTGCCTGCAGGTTGCCTTAGCCAAAACAGCAAGCTGGTGTTTTCCTTAAGGAAATAAAACCTGTTTATGCCATTTCTTTCACTCTCTAGTCTTTGTACGGTCATGCTTCCGGTTATAAAACTTGCCACGTTATCTTACCCTATTCTATAATCTCCTCCTGTTCATAATTGAATACTTAAGGTATTTTATGGAAAGTTATTATGTAGTCACAATATTTTTGGATATTGAGGAGGCCTGGTGTATTGCACAGATATTCCAGAGATCCAGGGAAGTCTGAGCTTTCTAGAGTTCCTGATGCACCTGCTCGCTGTGCGAAGCTTTGTAATGAGCCCTGTAACACGTCTCCAGTAAGCAGAACACGTGCGTGATCTTGGAGTAAATGCTTATCAGAAAGGAGCAGCTCAGTGATAAACAAGAATAGTAGGGAAAGCTTTCAGACTTAAAAATTATGTCCCGTTGGGCAGCGTGACAACTCGGAGCTGGCAGAAATGGCACATGTGAACTTTGCCTGCTTTGTTTCCCTTTTTTCTGCAAGTCGGCTTAGTTTAGTTCTGGAAGCACGGTGGGCGAAAGCTCCGCTGTAGGTGTGTTTGTTAGGGCAGTGGATTCTTTTCCTTATGTCATCTGTGTTGCTGCCAGCAGTTGCGCTTCGAACTGTCAGTAGCTGTGACTGCTGGGACGTGGAAGCACAGAAATTGCTGCACCAGAGCTGAGCAGCAGCCCCTTTCTCCGGTGCCCGGCTCTGCCAGTGCCGAGGCCAGATGCTTCCAGGGAAGTGGAGGCACCACAGCCGGAGGAGTTGGGGAGTAACATTGCCCCAACGGGAAGGATTTATTTTATTTGAAGTAGATAATTAGTAGCTTGCTTAAATGTTGTGGGAAAAGCTTTCCCTGTCTTCACGTAAGCATGGGTTTTCATTATCTGTCAATGTTTATCCCCACTGTGGCAATGAATTGCTCGGGTTTTTCCACTCTGACTGTAGGGTCTCTGCTTCTGGCTCGGAAGTAGCTTCCCTTGGGAGGACAAAGCTTTGCTGCTTTGAGACACTGGTTCTGAAAAATCAGTTTTACCTCACCTCTGAGCATTCCTCAGGAAAGTGTTGGCTGCCTTTCCTACTAACTGAACTCCTACTCATTAAAAAAACAAAACAAGCTGGGATAATGTCCTCCCTGGGTACGACACTTGGTTCTGTTGGCTCGTTACGTTTCACAGAGAGTCAAAGCAAAAAGCTGGCTGTTGCGAGGCTGAGTTCCCCGTCTTCTGAACCTGTAATTCCTTCTTTAATCGTGGGCCTAATTACATTGAGAAGTCTTACGCTGCGATGATGAGCCCTCGCTCACCAGAATCAGCAGTTAATGGAACTTCCCCTGAAGCCACGTTTAGGAGGAGGCACCGACTGCCTTATCCTGCCGCTGCAGTAGGGCGGCGGGAATCCCAAACGGCAGAACTTTGTGTTCGGGCAGGCTGGGACAGTGACTAAAAGACACAACTTTCTGGGCAACAAATCCCAAAACTGCCCGAAGACCCAGGTCCTGCGGTGCTGCTCGCCCGTGACTGCCACTTCCAAGTGATTTGGTTTGGTGCAGGACGACACGCTCGCGTCCGTGTTGTGGGAAGGTGGGTGCTGTCGGTGGTGTCCGGAGGGGCTTTGCCGTGCTCCTTTTCAGACAGAGGTGCAGCTGTGGGCTCTGTGCCACCTGGGTCCTTACGTAAGCGAACTTCTGCTGTGGGAGCTCCAAGACTTGTTGAAGTTGAATGGTTTTTCATTTATTTCTTCTTTTCTGAGTAATTCTAAATTTGTTTCCTTGCCTTTTTAGGCAGATAGAATAGGCTGTGTGAGAAGACAACAGTAGTTTTAGGAAGAATCTCCATCTATCATACACCAATGTTTTCTTGTTAACTCAAAAGATAGTTTGAGATTGACAAATTCTTTCTTTTTTTTGTGTTTAATTTAGAAATGTATTTGGCAGACTTCTGTTATTAGTTTTGATTCATGGAAAAGTGATACACAGTGCATCTTAAGGGCAAAAGAAATGAAGAATTGAATAAA
This sequence comes from Trogon surrucura, assembly GCA_020746105.1. NCBI lineage: Eukaryota > Metazoa > Chordata > Aves > Trogoniformes > Trogonidae > Trogon > Trogon surrucura. The sequence goes on along the minus strand of CM036630.1, from coordinate 6,015,913 downwards.
ATTTCCATCAGTTTCCTTGACCAGTGATAGGCCGGTGTCTTACTTTCCTCTCTTGCCACGTGTGGCCCACAAGACCCACTGTCACTGCGATTTGTTGGTGAAATCCAGAATGCCTGTGGCAGTGTGTTCTCTCCTTCAAATTTTGCACACTTGACAGTTTTACGCAGCTTGTCTGACACGTCCCCTGACACACAACTGAAACTGCCCAGACCTCCATATCCTGGGAGCTGTTGGTGTTGGTAACGACAGTCCCGTAGTAATAATTTCCTACGTAGGAGAGATGCTGTGATGTCACTTTGTGACGGGTTTGTCCAACTTCAGAACCCAAAACCCATAAATCTACATAAGATTGTGGTCAAACAGCTGGTATTTCATTATGACACTTAATGAAACAGTTTTATCTGCCTTCAGACATTATAGTTTTCTGAATTTTGAAGCAGCCCTGTACACTTCTTTGCAAGGTTTGCAATGTTCTGCCCTTCAAAGCGGATCATTGCTGACAGTCCTGGCAGTTGGCCTTGAGAGCTTTATTGCTCTCTGTTGAACTCCTCTTGTTTATTGTAACACGATAAAAATTGTTACCATATGATAGTCTATAATATTCTTATATTAAGTACTAGGCCTTGGGCTGGGGGAAGTCAAGGGGAAATGCCTAAAGATGTTTTAAGCTTTCATGAGAATTTCCTGTCAGAAGAGGGAAGCTCTCCGTGGTTGATAAAGGTGGTTTGGGGAAGCAGCAGGTAAAATCAAAGTTCAGATTTAGTTACATTAAGAACTTGCACTGGCTGCGAGCTAATAACGGAGTCATGCGGCTGGGAAAGGGAACCGAAACAGAGAACTCGTGGCTTTTGTTTGTTTTCTTAAAAACTCATGTGTTGGAGCAGCTGGACTTGCAACCTGTGCAAATCTTGCTCCTCTGCAGTGTGGAGAGGAAAGGGAAATTTTCTCGTGGCTGTGTGCAGGTCGGCGCTTCAGTAACCAGCGTTGAGGGAGAGGAGCCGAGGGGCTAGTGCTGTTGAGAACCTTGCTTTGACTTGAACTGAATTGAGAGCACATTCTGCAAGGAAGACAGTGTCCTGTGGCGATGCCTCTCTCCTCTCGCTGTGCTAGAAGCCCTTCCTTCGAGAAGTATTTAAAGGCGAGTGCCCCCTTGATGTGTCACATCAGGTTTGTGCTCCTCGCAGGTACTTTGCCCTTTTAGTTTCAGTCTGAGGCGCGAGAGGGGATGTGGGCCCGGCCTCCTCCAGATGTCTCCAGATGTTGCTTTTTGATTTGTATTTTCTGCCTGCTCAGCTTGTCTTTTGTCTTTTTCAGGGTTTCACAGTCTTGAACTACTGGATTTTTGGCTACTACATGCCTGAAGATGTTGATTGACAGCTAAAGTCAGAATTGGTTCTAGATGCTGTGTAGATGCAAAGCAGCACAATTCTATATCTAAATTTCTTAATCTTTCCTGCTCTCAGTGGTCGTCTCTGAATTTACTACAAATTCACTGACTTCGAGTAGACGAGTTTCAGAAGCCTGTCCTTCCCTGCAATGAGAAATCCAAAGCTTCACGTGTAAATTGTCCGTAGAAACTGAACTCCGATGGCTTGTTTTTCAGAAATAAATCAGAAGTCAAGAAAGGACTTGGCCTAATTTATATTGCTTTGCACTTTTGTCTGACTTCAAAGAAAAAAAAAAACAACAACATTCTCCAATGAAATTTGGGTGCCAAACACATACCCAGAATGTACAGAGCTTTGCTTTCAAAGTCACCATTGTCCTTTAGACTTTACTCTCATGACAGACCCAGAGCCTGTTTTGTTCGATAGGAGTGTACGTTGGACTCTTAGAAATATTTCTGAATTGCTCAGTAATATTTTTGGATTACAGTTTACTCGTTCCTGCACCGATAATTTCTTTTAAATTAAAGATTACCTGTAATTCAGGCTAGGTTACCTAAACTAGTTGTATAGCACCGTCTTTTCCTTTTAACTGTGCTCTGTACTACAGCCGTCCTGCGCTTCCCGATGTTTGGTATAGTAAAACCTCTCCATGTGTGCTTGCCTCATTTCAAATACTGTATAAGCATGTAGATATAATGTACATAACAGCGTAACCTCCGGGTGCCGGGCGTGGGGATTTCCTGACACGACACACTAACACAAGTGGTAGCACTTGGCAGCGGGATGTTCTAACTACTGGCACTGCAGGGGCCGATCCGAGTTACCAAGACGTTTTCTCTGCAAAAGGAGGTTTTCAGTATTCATTAGGATTTTTTTAATGGGAACTACATATTTTAAAATGTAATTTCTAAACTTTTTAAAAATTAAAAAAAGTGTTTAATTTATGTTCTGTATCTTATATTTTTGTGCCGCAGTATTTACAGACATCTTTTTTTCTTTTTTTTTTCTCTCTTTTTTTTTGTTTTTTTCCGGTTGTTCTAACGCCAGTAGGTCCTCACAAACACCTGCCGGTGTCTTTCTTTAGCATTAGTTTGGCTGCTCAGTGGAGAAGATGCCGTGGGCCAAAGTTAAATTTATTTATGTTTGATTTGCAACACTTCCTTACGGCGGAGCGGAGGTCCCTTCCGGTGAACGCTCCAGTCACACGCTGGTGACCCCTCTGATGACCGTGCTCGTCGTCGCTCCCGCAGCTGTGACCACGTTGCGATGTCCCGGTCACGGCTCCTCTCTGTTCGCACGCTTGCGTTAGGAAGTCTCAGCAGTTTTCCTCTTACGTTGTCAGAGTCTTCCCTTTAATTTCTGTGGTCATAGGAACGCTGCTGCATTTTCCTTATGTCCCAACAAGACACGGATAAGTGCAAACATGAATATTTTCTTAGCGTTAGCCCCGTGTGACGAGGCCTGTCGGCGGCTTGTCTTTAACGCGTCGGTGGGGCGCGGTGTGCAACCTGCCTCTTTTCCTGGGGAAGGCCCGTGCTGGCACAGAAATGTACTGTCATTCCTTTGACTGTCTGTACGTCCTGTGTGTTTTTTTCCTTTGTCCTCTGGGTTTGCGCTTTTCCCTTTTGCGATCGGGAAGGTGAGGGGATGTCCGGTTGCCGAGGGGTTGCTCCGGGGTTAGACGCATGGTCTCTGTGTCACGCAAATTCAGAGGACACCTGTGTCGGGGCGTGACCGAACCCTTACAGAAGTGCAACTTAAGGTTTCCTCCTCTTCGCCCTTTGCGTTGAGAGAGGTGTTGGGATCAGTGTTTAATTTAAACTCCTGTTTTTGTGTTCCTACCACAATATTTATTTCATCAAGATGACCGAATGTGATGAAGTACAGACGATTACAAACACGCTCCTAAGCGTCCATAAGGTCACTTTTTTGGTAAGCTTGACAGTAGTTTGTGAAAGTGTCTTACTTTACCCTTCTCATCTAATAGCTTTAATAATAAACTGTTGAAAAATCTGTCGCAGCCCTGAAGAAAAAGGTATTTGTTGCCGAAGAACAGAGTCCTTTTTTTTTTCTTTTCTTTTTTCTTTTTTTTTTTTTTTAAAAAAAATGCATGTGTAAGATTTAAATTCATGTTTTTCCTTGGGAGATAATGGTATTTGAACATGCAGTCAGAACTTCTTTGTGCTTTGTGTAACATAGCAGTGGACTTTTGTGATTGGCACCCAAGGAACTTGACTCCTGGGATTAATGGTAGTGATCCTGGCTGCACTCTGGACTTTGTTTTGCTAACCATAATTGAGCAACTGTACATTACTGCTATATTAATGTTTCAAAGCACTGGGATAGTCTAATTCTAACTTGTAATTATGTTTGCCAATTATCTGTTTGGAAAGTTGGTGTATGAACAGCTTCTTGAAACTGTTAAATTGTACAGATATCGTTCATGATCTAAAGCTTTGTACTGTGGAATGTGCTTAATAAAAAAAAAAAAAAGGTTTGAACTGAATTTGTCGGATGAATGGATAAGTCACGTCGTCTGCTCAAACCATGGGACTGTGCGTTGTTTTGGTGCAGGCTCTGGGCACGGTGACACCGACGCAGAGCCTGTCCCAGCTGCGGGTGCCAGGGCTGCAAACCCCGCGGGTGCCTGGCCCCGGTCGGTCGGCAGCGCCCGGCACGAGGCACGTGGCTGCTGGGTGAGAGCGTTTTGAGTCTGAAACGTGTCTGCGGGGGCCCCGGGGTGTGCAGCTCAGAGGTGGGTTTTTACCTCTCGGTTCGTTACGGTACTGCCCGTGGGAGGACGCGGTGAAAAACAGAGCTGAGGTGGTTCACCCCCTCAGAGGCGCCCGATGCCTCTGCTTTGCTGCAGCGCTTCCATATCACGTGGTGGCTGAAACATCACGAGAATCATTTTTTTTCCTTACTTTATCAAGAATGCACATAGAATTTTTAAAATATTACCCATTTCCTTGGCTCCTAAAATCTGTGTTTGTGACCAAGCCCTGTGCAGAGAAAAGGTCTCCCAGTGCTAGCTCTGTCTCAAGAAAAACAACTTCTTGGGTTTTCTTTAGCTGACATGTAGTGGCTAGCGAGAAAAAGAGATTCAAAGTTCTCATCCTTGCCCTCTACCCCCTGGTCTTCTGTCACTACTTTTATTTGTGAGTCAAGTTTGCTTTTAAATGTTTGGAGGAGCTGCTGCTGTGTGGTTATTGAGCTGCTCCGGTTCCTTTCCGAAGGATCAGGCCAGAAGGGACCGATCGTGGGGATCCTCTGCCGCTGCCTCGTGCCGTTAGCAGAGGGCGACGGGCCGGGCTCGCGCTGGCTCGGCAAGGGCAGCGGCGAGCGGGGAAACGTCCTGTGAAATCGTTGTGCTTCGGCCTCTCTGTGGTGCTTGAGCCAGGTTTGTATGTGGACCCAGAGCTCACCAGCGATCTCTGAAAATGTTATTTCTGGTAAGAAGCACTAACCTGAGATGTTTTTAAAGGTGCTATAAACTCTGTGCTAAGAATAGGAACAGAGTTCTGGCTGAGTATTGGCAAATTCAGTCTTCCAAATGCTCTCTGATGTAGATTTTATTCTTCTTGGCTCCAGATAATAGTTTTTAAGCTGTGTTGCTGCTGCTGTTCAGATTGTAGCTTCACTTCAGCGGGAGGAAAGCAGGTAAAGTCTCGTTCGTGTATGTTCTGCTAGAAGGGCACTGTGGGAAGCAAAGGCTTGCTCAACTGCTTAAGTGTGTTGTGAATGTCCTGCTGCATATCGTTACCCAAATAAGCCATAAAAGCTCTGTGATCTCTGCTAAAATCTGGAGCATAAACTCAAGTGTTAAAATTCCATCTTACCTGGGTGGCTTTTGGTTTTGGTTGTTGTGTTGGGGTTATTTTTCTTGCAGTTGTAGCCTATTTAACAATCATCGTTCATTGCCAACAGGGCACTCCACAGGGAAGCCGTGGAGACGTCTCTCTGCCAGGTGCTCCCACCCATCCTGGTGTGGTTTGTGCTGAAGAATGAGGTGAAGGGACCTGTGAGGTCCCTCAGCGCCTGTGCTGGGGGGAGCGATGTTTGTGTCGGGAGCTGGGGTGCTGTCCCGATGTGGCGCCATGCGTTAGTTTATCTTCTGGGCAGCACTGGGTTTGCTCCCTCCAGTACAGCTGTGGGTGTTGTTTGGCGAGAGGATTGCTGTGCTTGAGCTGTGACTGACGAGGTTTGGTGTCGGTGCCTCCCTGGCTCTGTTTTTCCCCAGAGTGTGGTTCTCCAGCCTCATCCATCACCCTGGGGAGGCAGCTGCCCGTCTGTCACTTCTGGGACTGGTTGCTGTCACGTCTGTGCACACAGGGAGGTCACTCTTGGCTTTTCCACCGTGCCAGCGCCGCGAGGTGACGGCTTCACAGCAGACCTGCCTGGAGAAAGGCTCCTCTTCAATGGGACTCAGCTGAGCCTGGGCAGGCTGTCGAGGTCAGAGCTGTGCTGATGAGCTTAATTGGGTACAAATGCTCTGCGGTCAGATCAGTCGCTGGGAAGCGTGATTGAGGGGGGGGTGGGGTGGGAAGGGGAGTGGCTGGTGTTGGGCTGAGCAGGAGGTGTTTGGGCCCGATTCTACAAGCTGCCCAGCCCAGAGCTTTCTCCTTGGTGCAGAGCTGAGCATTCTGGCATCAAGTTTTTGCTTGACTTTTCTGAACCTCTCCTCCACTGCAGTGTGTTGTTTTTCTTCCCAGATATCTGCTCTTCATTTATCTCTGATTCTCACTGTTTCTAGAAGCTTTTTTTTTTTTTTTTTTTTTACTGAGTACCCATGAGATGGAGCAGACCTGAGTGGGGAACAGGAGAAGGGCTGCTGGGGCTGTGGGAAGCAGAGGGGGACAGGCTGACTGGCAGGGAGCACGTGGATGTGGAGGAACACCTCGCTTCCCTGTCCTGGGAGCTTTTAACCCAGCTTTTCATCTGGCCTGCAGATAACAGGCCTGTCCTGACGCCTTTCCAATTCCTCGGGTAAGCTGGAGGATGGGTGATACGAGTGATACGTGTTTCTGGAACGGATCTTTCTGGCTACCTGTGGATGGATGGCTCCTTGAGCTGCCTGCTTACAACAGGTAAGGTGTGAGGTATAACCTTGTGCTAAGGACTGTCATTAAGTAATAATGAAGTTTTGCTAATTAAATACTTGAAAATGTTGTTAGAGGTATTAATTTCTTCTAAGGTTTGCCACGCTCTGCACCCCCTGTCCGACCCAGAGCTGTGGTGCCTGCTCAGCCAGGCTGGGTGACGGCTGAGCTGCTCTTCAGCTCGTGTCTGTCTCCTCTCTCGAGATTTTTTTGCTCCGTGGTACCTCAGTGCCGTTGCCGTGGGGTTTGTGGTAGAGCCAGGCAGCACGCAGGGCTGTACAAATGCCACTTCTGACAGAGCAGGAACTTACTGTTGGCAGCGAGGTGACTCTGGGGAGAGCAGTGATGAGCCTCAGGTGCTGGAAGTACCCTGAGGAGAGCGAAATGATTTGGGTCAGGGTAGAGCAAGCTTCCCGCAGTGTGCAGACGTGAACCTCCCTTGCAGCCCACCTGAGCGTGGATGCAACGTGCTTCAGATGTGCCTGTAACTGCAGACTCCCCAGGCAGGGTTTGGTGGTTGTTTTCTTACTTGTTTCTATTTTTTGAGCTCACACGCATGGTTTTGCTGTTTTAAGTCCATCCTTTGTGTTGAGGGATTGGTGTGGGTCAAGGCAGCCACTGGCAGACCTTGGGGGATGGAGATGGGTTCCCCCAACATCCCTGACCACCTCGGTAGGCAGAGAAGGAGCTGAGTGTGGGGGGTGATGCCTTTCTTGTCCCACCTGCTGCTGAGCTGAGCTGGGCAACTGCTGAATTTGAAGCCAGTATGAGGGATTTTCGAGTTTCATGGTGCTGTCTGTGGCAGGTCTGGCCCAGCATCTGCTCAGAAAGCCTCTTCCCACCCTGCCCAGGCCTGCCTGCAGGATAGTGTTGGGGCAGCACAGGACTCATCCCTTGCCCACTGCCATGCTGGCCCCATGCATTTCTGCCAGCAACGGAGAAAAGCAGTGAGTGCCAGTGCCCCACACTTGGGTCTGTGCCTCCCTCGAGAACTGGGGGCTGTAAGGATGAGAGGTCAGGCTGTGGGGCACTGGGCAGGGATGCTCTGCTGTGGCTCTGCACCTCCAAACCCGTGTGTTGCAGAGGCCATGTGGTGCTGGTTGCTTAGTTACAGAGATATGAAAATGACAGGTGATAGATTAAAAGACAACAGCAAACCAGGTACAGGCCAAAGAGTGTGGGTGCTGAGCAGAGTTGTTGGCCTCCCTGCCGGGGGCAGGATGCGACACTGAGCCCCAGCAAGTGGCACAGCGGGGCCTGGGGAGCAGCCAGGGGATGCGGTGGGTGTCCTCTCACAGCTATGGCTCGACGCAGCCCAGCTCCTAGAAGGCATCTTGGATCTGTCGCTTGCGCAGGTGATACTGGGACATCTTTAGAAACTGTTCTGGGGATCAGGTGGAAACTATCACGCAGTTGCTCAGAGCAGGGGTAGCCAGCAGTGTGCCGGCGAAGGGGAAGGAGGTGGCAGTGTGAGTTCCCTCCTACACTGGCCCACAAACGACAAAACTCTGTTTTACCTTGAACCCCTCATGACTGAGGCCGTGTGTGGCTCTTGGCTACTAACTAGCACCCAAACAGGGCAGGGGAATGGCAACAGGAGGGCTGGTGCCGAGTGGTTGGACACTGGTGATGTGCTCTGAGGGGACCAGGGTCTCAGCTGCTCTGCCACAGCTTTGGTGTCCCCGTGCTTTGAGCTGCTTTCCAAGCGTGGGTGCTTCCTGCCCGCTGCACGGGGCCATTGACTGTGCTTTGTCCTGCCTCCTTTCCCATCTCCATGGCAGGAGCTTTCCTGCCTCTTTTTCAAGGGATGTCCCTTTTGTCCCCATACATGGAGGTTTCCCTCTGTCTTTCTGAGCTCCTTCACCCCCGAAATCCACCCTGCCATGCCCTCATCTCCAGCACAGCCCCACCTCTTCTCCCAGTGCCCTCTTGCACCTTCAGACAGCAAAATTCCAGAGCTGCTCCTCACACAAGCCAAAAGCCTCCAGGAAGATCAGAAACAGCAACATTCACTTCTGGAGAAGCTCGAGGGGTGTGTGTTTTCAGAGGTTTTATTCTTGGTGCTCACTGGAAAGACTCCATGAACGGCAGTGGCTGCGTGCGCCAACAGGAGGAGAACATGGTTGGGGGAGAGCGCCCGCCCCTGGATGTCGAGAACAAGCTGCAGAACCTTCTCGCTGTGTGTTTGTGGATCCGTTGCTCAGCTCGGGCGAGATGTGTCAGCGTGGGAGCGGGTTCCCTCGCACCTGGCAGCACAAACGGGGCAGCCGGGCTGGCCTGTGCCGGGAAGGGCCCCGGGCTCTGCCGGGCTGAGACAGCTCTGTCTGGGTGGCCTCTTTTTTTATCTGGGTCTCGGGCTGAAGTAGAAACAGCTTTCCTTGTCTCAACGATTTAAAGAATCGCAATTTCATCTTTTCCTTGGCATGGGCCAGTGCAAATAAAGCGAGATGCGTTTGTATCTTTTGACTATTTTGTTTTCCACAGTTGAAAATTCAGTATTTTCTTTTCCTCCTTTTTTCCTTTGAAGGAGTCCTTTGAAGGTTTTACTTTTAATTTCAGAACACATCATGCTCAGAAGAAAAGCTTGGGGTTTTTTTCTAAAAGTCTTCCACTGATGCTTCCACATTGGAGGAGCAGCGGAGCAGGAACTTTCCTGGATGAACGTCTCGGCCCGGTGGGCAATGGGCAGAGCTGGTCCCTGCCCTTTCAGCTGGAGAAGTCCATGCGGTGCCCACAGAGCCACCTCGGTAGCCAAGGCTGCTCCCACACTGGTGCACCCCTCCACCAGAAAGAAAGGTGCCTCTTCCACAGCCAAATCTCTGCCTTCAAGAGACTGAAGGTAAACTGAGGCAGCAGTTTACCAGCAGTGCTTTGGGGTGTGCAGAGCAGAAGGCTCCCGTTTCTCCCACCACCGGCAGCTCATGGCTCTGCCTGAACAGTGACAGTTTGCCCAGCGTCACGTATGACGTGGCCTCAGGCCATCACTGAGGCGTGTCCTCACCCAATCTAGGGATAACCCTGAAGTCTTGCTGTGAACCAAGAAGAGGAGCGTCGTGCTTGGCCATGCAGTGTTCTTTTGTGTTCTCTCTCCTAACTGCCATCGGATTTATCTTCTCTGCCTTCAGTTAAGTGTATCGCTTTGTTCAATTAAGTCTTCCAGCTTGAATCCTTGGGTCTCTTGTTAGAAATGTGAGCTTCTCCAAAGAGTCTCTGGAGGGCAGGTGTTGAGCTGTGAGGTGCACTCAGCCAAGTGCCCTGGATTATTCCCAGGTCTGATGGAGCCTCCTCAGACCCAAGGTTTTGGGGTGCTCTGAGCAGCAGCAGCAGGAGCTTTGCAGGGCTGACTGCCGGCTTCCCCCAGCTCTGGGTGGCACGGCGTGCTTGCTCGGGCTTGGGAAACAGTGAGCAGCCTGTTGTGCCAGTTCATTCAGTCTTGCAAAAGAGGATGTTTTCATGATAAAAAGAAAAAAGGCTAGAGTAATTCAGTCTCTTAAGGTTTCACAAGCAGTTCAGCTCCGCAGGGTTTCTTGAGCATGTGTACTTGTGTATTTTTGGAATGAGCGAACTGGTATTCACTAGAGATGGGAAAGAAGCTGCTGTGAACACTCGTGTGTTGGTTTTTAATGACAGAACGGTCTGTTTAAGGAGTCCTCTGTGGCTGTTAGTTTTGTGATGCAATTTCTTTGGGGCGGGCTGCAGTGAGCAAGGTTTGTTCTCCTCTCTGGCTCCCAGCGGAGAGAACCCCGGCAGCCGTTCCTCCCCAGCCAGTGAGCAGCTCAGACTGGGAGCTTTAAAGGGGTTTGCCCCTGGGCTGTTGGTTGCCTGCTCTGGGTAAGGGCTGATGCACCCCTTGCTGGTCACCTGGGTCTCAGCCAGAGAAGCTGATCTGTTGACCCTGGGCTCTGTCTTACCTGCATCTGTGGGAAGATGCTCCTCCCGTTGCTGCCTGACCCTTCCCGAGCTCCCCACAGTGTTCCCTTGTTTTCTGCAGGTGAAGAGTAATAGGGACAAAAGGATTCAAAGTTATATCTTCTGTGTTGTTTGTTTTTCTCAATGTTTTTAAATAGCTTTACTGAAGTTAATCTGTTGCTAAGTGAGTTAACTTGCGGGAAGTATCTTTGTCTAATACGGTTGGTGAAATCTTTGTGTGTTTTGTAAAAACAGAAACCCCAAGCAAACGAAAGCTGTAGAGAGATTTCCGGATTTGAATCTTGCAGATGAAAGGAAATCCTGGGACCAGGGGGGCCGGTGCATTCATACAACTCCCTCCACTGCACCTTTCAACCTAGTCCTGAGAGAGGCTGTTTCCCACGGGAGCCACCTGGTTAATGTGAAAAGCAAGTTACAGGACTGAGTTCTCGGCGCTTTTCCAAGAGAGCAAGTCCAGCTTCATGCCCTTGGCATCTGTATTTTTCCAGCACCAACCACAATATCCCATTGGAACAAAATCAAGGCCTCGGTCCTTATTTTCAAGGTACGGAGCGGTCTGGGCTATGGATCTCTGACAGCCCAAAGCTTCCAGCCTGAATTAAGCTACGCAGCATCGCTGGGATGTGCGGAAGGGTACAGCACGTCTGTGCGGGGTGCAGACCTTCCTCTGCACCACACTGAGAGCCTGAGGGATGCCCAGGAGTAGAGGGACACAGTGGACGTGGCTCCACCTTTCCATAGTGCCACAGGGAGTCTCAGGACCTAAAGAAAGAACACGGGAATAAAGCAAAAAATAAATTCAGGGAAGATCCCTTTCTCTACCCTACCTCAACAGTGCTTTTCCTAAACACCCCAGGCGAATCCCAGTCTCCCCTGAACATGCTGGAGAGAAGCGCCGTGTGCCAGGCACAAAGCCACATTGCTCAGAGCACCGCTGAAATGGGCTCTGATCATCCCTGCAGTTTAAAACCCACCCTTGGGGGATGCTAAAATTGTGGGTTTGTGTTGCTCTGTTGTGGCTTGATGGGTTTTTCTTGCGACCCAGGCCCAGCCTGCCGTGCTCTGTGTCAGTGGCAGGTTTTACGGCCGCCCTGTGCAGTGTCGGAGCCCCTGTTCCCGCAGCCTTCCCGTGCCGCTGCTCAGGGCTGGGGTGGGCTGGAGCACTCGTGGGCTTCTCCAAGCTCCAGCTTTTCCCTGGGTACTCTAAAAGCCTTTGTGCTATGCTCTCTGGTAATGAAACAGGATGCGAGTTGGTTGTTAATCACTTACATACCAGGGAAAAATACTGCTATGGGAGGGACCGGCTTCATGGTAGTGCTGTATGCCTTCTGCAGAAACACTTCTTATTCTCCAGTAAAGGTTTTTATTGACAAAAAGCTGGAATGCAGGACATAAGATAACAAAACTCAACAGTAGTTACCCCTTATCTTTAGCTAACGTCCTCTTTGAAGACTCGTTTGGGGCTGAGTCCAGGTACTGTAGCAGGATGAAGGACTTATTTGAATCTAGATCTCTCTTGATTTAGTTGTTTGAGCTTTCCCAGTGTCCCTGGGTATTTCCACTCTAGGTGTATGTGGCCACTAAAAGCTGTCAGCACTGCCCGAAATAGTCAGGTTTTATCCTTAGTAGATTTTCCTTTAATTTTAGCATTTAGGTTTGGGGGTTTTTTTAGTATTTTAAGCAGTAGTTAAACAAGTCAAAACTACAACTGAACTAGAGAGAGATTCCACAGGATTTTTGATGTAGTTTATACATCTCTGCACAACGAAATTGGATGCGTCCAATTAGGCATTAGAAACAACCTCCTTTTGTCTTCTCTTTGATAATGACCTGATGCTTCTCCGCTGCCTTGCCTGAGCACCGTTAGTGCTGTGGGAACAGTATCCAGTTACGGCTGCATCTGGAAAGGTTTGGAGTTTGACCACCCTCTCTCTCCGTATCGTCTTTCCTACTGTCTGATCGCGGCTCTAAACCCGGAGCAGCTCATGGTCGGGTAATCCAGCCGTGTCAGAGGAATGCAGGTTCTACTTGTCTGTGGGATTTCTGGTATCGGCACCTCGAAGCTCCTCTCCAGCAGATGAACATGATGATCTTGCAGATCTTTCCTGTCTAAACACGACGTCTCTGATGACTTTTGCAGGTGGCTGCTCTCCTCACCCCGCAGCTCGTCTGCCTTGCGGCGGCTCCTCGGAGGTGGCGTGGGGGGAACTGATTGAGGGAAGTTGTACTTTTGGAGCACTCGACACATGCGTCGTTGACTCCAAATCCCCCAGAGGCTGGTTTGGCAAGCGAGAGGCAAAGACACCCCTCCGGCTCCTCCCCAGTGCTCTTGGGCACGCGTCTATCTCAGCACACGCTCCTGGCTTGCTCACAAACCCTTGTCACATTTTACAGCAGATGCCACGAGACTCGAGCTGTGAAAGGCGAAGTCCAAACCACCAGCATTTGGATTGGAACGCAAACACTTCGCTCTCGAACGGGACCACGCTGTGTGAGGAAGAGAGACGTGGGGAAGCAGCCAGGGTGGTGTTGCCCCAAACCTCTGCTTCCCCTCGGGCAGGAGAGAAACTGAGTTACTGGTTTTGCATGAGGACCCTTGGTTTGAGAGACGTGCAGCAAGATGGGCAGGTAGGCCTTGGTGCATGGTGGGGCCACGATCTGCTGAGGACCCTTCGTACTCCCTGATCCCCATCCTGCTGCTCCTTGGCATGGTGCCCCAGCCCTCCTTGCAGCCCCTCTCGGTTTGATCCTGGCCTAGACCTGGCCTGCAGAGAGAAGAAGGGTGCAGAGTAGGGCATGGAGGAGGGAAAAGCCAGCAAAATGAGGAGCAGCCCTCTGCTCTGCCATGAGCAATGGTGGCAGGGAGAGTTTGCTTTGCAGAGATGCCTCCTCTGCCCTGGTTGCACCCATTTCTTAGAGAAACCAATGGTGGACCTTGCTCAGCACCTCCTGGGTGAAGGTGGCGATGGACAGCTGCAGTGACTGGTGCGGGGGGCAGCCCTTTGCCTTGGCAGGTGGGAATCACAAGGCAGGGATGGATGCAGAGCAGTGGAGCCCTAGGGTTCAAAGCCCGTTGCTGACTGCCTCTGTGCTGCCGTGGCTGCACCCACCCGGACTGTGGAGACCAGCTTTGTGAGCATGGAGCTTACGGCCTTCATGGAGCCGGTCCATCACCATAGCTATGTTGACAGTGAGGTGTAAGACCAGCTTATACGATGCTGTTGCGGTCTGTTTTCTCCTGAGAAAGAAGTGAGCTGTTGTGCTTAGCAAGGGAAGGGTGGGGAAAGCTTCTGCCTCCTGGAGTGATGGCACTGGGAATGGATGTGACAGAAAAGAGCTGAAAATGCTGTCCCTGGGCTCTGTGTGAGAGCTTGTGCTCTGGGCTTTGTGGAGCTGAGCGTGCACTCCTGGCCCTCCCCACCTGCTTATGCCTTACTTGGGAAATGGAAGTCAGTAGAAGTCGGTGGAGGGACAGCCATGGAGAGGGAAGGGACTCTTCAGCCCTGCTCTGCCCTACCTTTTTGGCTCTAGGACCTGGTACCTCTTGGCTGGGGAGCCCACCCGGGTACAGGGTAGGAGAGGAGCCACGCTCCTTGGTGGGACCCTCAGCTGTGTCCTCAGGGAGGAGGTAACCCCTGCATGACCAGGCTGACGGCAGCTGCGAGCCGAGGGCAAAGCTCTGTCAGGAGGTGGGTCTCCTCCTGCCACCTGCCTGAGGTGTCCAGTCTGTGCAGGCCAGCCAAAGTTGTGCTTCTCTCCCAGAGCGCCAACATGGGGCATGTTCAGCTGGAGGCTCAGCCATCACACCCACCTCTGTTGGCTGTAATGATGGGAAGCTGCGGAATATCAAACCTTCTTCCCACGCATGGCATGGGCAATGCTCCACAGCACCTCGAACCCACCAGAATCACCCATGAATGTCCATTGGGATGGATACGAATGAGTAGGAAGCACTGGAAGGCAGCGAGGAGACAACCTTCTCTTTAGTGGTGGCTCCTGCCTCTGTGCCTGGTGCGTGGATGAGCTTCAGAAGTGCAATTCAGACCAAAACCCAAGTGTCCCACGAGCCACCTGAGCGCAGCCACCTCCGTGTTGCTGGTCCAGGGAGACCCCATCGAGGACAGACGATGCTTTGCTCACTAATCGCGTTTCAGGACATATAATCCTTACTTCACACTTTTTCCCAGACAGTATCTTTCCATATAATCTTAATGATTCCTGCTGCAATAACAAATAGGCAGCCCTGAGAATAACTTCACACTTAATTGCTCGTGCCAAGAATCTCACCACTTGGCCCTTCTTTGGGTGTTTTCCCTCCAATCCATCTGCACAAACAGAAGTGGGCCAGTTCTGTGCCTCAGGAATGAGGAGATAAAAAGGCAATAATTTATTTTTCCACCAAAGCTAGAGGTATTTTATAGAATTTGCTAAAGTTTTTGTTTCAGGAAATTTCATCATGTCTCCAGGAAAAAAAAAAAAAAAAAAAGAGCCTAATTGGCCTCAGATTTTCTAACTCCCTTTTCATTTTTGTAATATGAGGAGGTCTAGGTCATCTCAAGGTCACTGCAGTTAGTGTTGCTTTAGTGCACCTCTGTGGATACCTCCTTTCTGCAGCAGTTTTTCCTTTAAAAACAGCCCCAGTCTGCTGCTGTAACAGCCCCTTTCTTTGGCAACCATTTGCATTCCTTTAGCATATGGAAATATTTTTTAAAACGCATACCAGCGTATGCTGCTTATAGGTGAAACTC
Source organism: Trogon surrucura (assembly GCA_020746105.1). NCBI lineage: Eukaryota > Metazoa > Chordata > Aves > Trogoniformes > Trogonidae > Trogon > Trogon surrucura. The sequence goes on along the minus strand of CM036630.1, from coordinate 6,000,748 downwards.
TCCATCAGAAATGGAGCAAATGCTTCTAAGCTATTTGAATGCTGTTGTAAAAAGAAGAAAGGGTAAATCCCTCAGCCTTTTACAGAAAGCTGCCATTTCCCGTTATCTAGACTGGAATCTTAGTTAATGTCAAAATAAAATGCTGGTGGTTATCAAATTAATAAAAATGTTTTGCTTGGGAAAAATTTAATTTTACCACCCTCCCAAGACTTCCCGCTGCCTTGACGTGTTGGTTTACATAGCTTCAGCTGGTGAGTTCAGCCCAGCCGGGGTTTAGCTTGATTTTTCGGATCTATCTCAGCAAACCTGGGCTCCAACTTTTTTTACCTTAGAAAAAAGTTGTTCTGTGGTATCTTGAAAATGGAGCAAGTGCTGAGGCTGTATAAGCTGTAGAAACATAGTTTAAACAAAACAAAAAAATTGCGCACACGTCAGTGACCAGATTTTTCTGAACAGGTAAGGTCAAAAAAGGATGGGAGGGCAGTTTGCCTCTGGGATAAAGTCTGTGGGCGGGTGAGTGCGTTGCGTTAAGCTCCGTGCCAGCGCTGTCTGCAGCAAGGCTTTCCTTCAGACGTGGCTGTCTCAGGCTGGAGTTACTCGATGTTTTGGCCCTGCATTTAAAGCAAAGCTGATGCGTTCATGGGTACTTTTGTGTTCTCTCCACCTCATCTCACCTCTTCACGCTGCTGGTGTCAAGAACCGGCAAAAGCTTTCACATGCACGCAGGCAAGGCGCAAACGCGAGCAGAAATTGGAGCGGAGAGCTCGAGCAGGCACGGTGACGGAGAAGGCGGTGCCGCAAAGACGCGTTTCCTGATGCCATGCACAACGTGATCTTTTAAACTTTCTAGTAATGCTGAGGAAGGATAAACCGCCTGGCTCTGGGAGAGAAGAGACAACTGGAGAGGACTGGGCGGCGTGCTCCTCGGTCTGCCACAGCAACAGCTGTGGTGCAGCTTCTCAAGCATTGGGAAGGCTCAGCAGAGATAGGAACAGGCTCAAAGCACAGGGTGCAGCTGCCCAGGAGCTGAGTTAGCTTCACCATGGTGTACGTTTGTCAAATTTGTGGGGGCACCTGCTGGACTTTAGAGGCTGTGAATGGACCTTAGAAGATGGCGATGCTATGACGGGGAGTTTAAATTATAAGCAGGACTTGGAAAAAGATTGGTGTGGAAGTGGTTGTGTTCCCATGAGAGGTTTGGGATTTTTTTTCAGGCAAGCACATGGTTAAGCAGGGTGCTAGGCTGGATTTTGGTACTTAAGATATCTGTGTATTTGTTAAAAAAAAGACAACCGGGAGAGCCTGTGCTACAGGTTGAATCTCTTGCTGGAGATGCACCAGTGTTCACTTCTTCCCAGCTCTGATTTCGGGTTGCACACAGCAGTCCCTCTGGAAATGTGACAAAGGCATGGGTGTGTGGTATGTGCGGGTGGGCTTTGTTCATCTTGAAAAAATATTGTCTTTGCACTAGCAGCATCCTTTACCGCTGTGTGACAAAGGTACTGTGTGCCCACTGGCAGTGATGCCTTAAGAGAAAGCTGTACTGGCCTGGAAGGCAGGAAAGGTCAAACTTTGCTTTTCTAAAGATGACATTTCAGCAAACGGAAAGGCCATAAATGCCTGCACTGCTTGTCTCGACAAGGGTTGGAAAGAAAATCGGAACGGAGGGAGAAAATCATATATTCAGGGCAAGAGCACCAATGAAAGCAATACACCAAAATCAGCCCTGCATTACCAGCAAGGCAAAGAGTGATGCTGAAGAGTGAATTAACTTCCTTCAGTGCCTGGCTCACCGCAGAGAGCGCTGTGGGGTTAGCAGGTGCTTGCCCTAACTTGCACACCATGGCACAGGCAATAGTGATGTCCCATGCAAATACGGAGGGCTCGTGTGCCCTCCTCACCGTGCCTTGTGCTTTGAGGTTACTATGGGAGATCCCAGTGGGCAGGACACGGGACTTGCAGGACAGAGGGAGCAGAAGAAATATGTGTCCTATTTTACTTCTGTAAGAGAAATATTCTCAGGTCTGTTACTGGGCAAGAGAATCGACAAGGTGCCCTCCTGAGCCTTCCCCTTGGTGCATTTGCTGGGGCTCGTGCAGTCCCAAACACAATGTTCGCAGTTTTGAGTCTGCGTATACAAACTGGTTTCTTGCTTTGCAGTATTTGTCTCTTCTGTATTGCCCCTTCTGAGTATTTACATATCCAAGGGCTTTTTACATAATCCTTGGGGAAAATACTAAGCCTGCAGGCATTTACGCTGGAAATGTTGCATTTCAGGTATGATGGGGCCCTGTTTAACACAGTCGAGGGATGTAAAGTTGTGAGCAAAATGCTCCAAATTGCTCAGTGATGCTTTATTGCAATGACAAGGAATACGGGCAAACAAGTACCACGAAACCCTGCCTGTGCAGATTGTTTATTTATTTTCTCTGTGCTTCTATTGGTGTGTGTTGTTATTTTGCATGGATGCAAGAGAGAAAGTGAACATACACACTGAATTTGGCTAATTAACCTTAGGGCAGCCTAATTTCTTGGGAACAGTGCCTTAGAGCAGGCTTAGAGGAGAACTTAGGTTTTTCTCTTTTGTGTCATATTTTGCTTTTTTTCCACTTGCTGTTAATCTGAAAGGTACCTGTGGCCGTGGGTTCTCCAGGTGCTTTGGTAGCTTTCTACAGGTGAAAGCTTTTTCCTTGGTGTAAACTCTGCCATGATGCCGTTTCAGATGGCCCTCAAAGCGTTGGGGGTCAACATTTCACTTGGGCACAACAGCAGGACCTTGATCTTGCTTAGGGGCCCTTGTTTCAGAACCATATACAAAGGAAAATGTTGTAGCTAGTATTCCAGGGCTTAAGTTTTCTCTCTCACGACCAGACACATGGCCTAATATCTGTTGGCAAGCTGGGAATACAAAATGAAACACCATTATATATGATCTATTTACAGCTGTGAGCGCGCTGGTGCCGATCCATCTGTGTTTCAGGCCATGTGCCACTTGGGGTGTAGCGGGAGGGAAGCCCATTTAGAAAACAAGTTTGCAGAGCAACGCACTTCTGCTGATGATCTTGGATAAGATCTTTCCCCCTCAAGGTTTAATTTTTTCTCCTGCATCTGATGACCACTGCGAGACAACAGGAAGCCTGAAGCTGGGTTATTAGCTTTGGATGACTAGTTCCAACAGAGTTCAGCCCTCATTTAGGGACCAAGTTGGATGGCTGGTTTTTCAAAAGGGCTCTGTACATCCAGCATCACATGCTTTTGCAAGTCTGAGCTGTGTACAGGGCAGGATCTAAGCTAAGCTTTTGACAATTGTGACCCACTTGTGGCTGCCAAGAGGTCTGAATTCCACCTGGCGATAAAGTCAAGGGTCCTGCCAGGTGCTGTGGGACCCTCACACCCAGCTGGTGTTCTGATGAGCGTGGTGTGCTGTATTTGCACCCTCTGCTTCATCCTTACCATGTTTTGCCATATTAGGCAAACAGTAGAACTGGCAAAAATGCCAGTAACAAATACCATATTTTTTTCTGTTGACGAGTTTCCTGCAAATACCAGTTTCTAAGAGACTGCGAGTCAGAACTGGCTGAACACTCCATACAAATGTATTTCAGCTTGCGGAGTGTTGGTGAATTATTTGCCATGACGAGCCTTCGGCTATTTACTGTGAGTTATGCAGAGAGAGTGATTAATCATGCATGTTGAGTGCTTTTGTTTTGTTATGCTTTTTCACTCCATGACTGGATAACTGAAACAAGAGGAGTGAAATGAGGAAATTCAAGTTGCCACATAAAGGCTTCCAGCGTGAATGCTAAAGCCAACACACATTCATGTGAGAGCTGGCGAGACTTTTACTTCTTCCACTACCTCTGTGACATTTTGGCAATTCCTGAGCCCGTTGCTGAGCTTTTAACTTGTCCCATGTGACACAATCCAAATAAGCTGGGCCATGCTCCTTCTCAGTTACTGCAGTGATAGAATAAGCATCCAGATGATATTTCTGTTTAAGGAAAACCAATATTTTTTTGTGCAGGGACTTCATGGATTGGATATGTGTCCTTTTTGCTCAGCCAGTGCTGCGGTGCGGCGTGAGAGGAGCATCAGCGTTCACGTGAACAGGGCTATCAGAGTTCAAGGTAAATGAGGACACGGCTCCAAGGCAATCTTTATTTTAGCTTTTTCAGAGATAGGTCAAAGTTACTTGTGCCAAACCAGAGGCTTTAATTCTCTATCTCTGAGAAGAGTTGAGCACAGCTCCAGCCTGATTCCCAGTACTGAAGTGCCCAGTGGGAGCAGGATCTCATTGATCAGGAAGCATATGTGGTGGTGTACTGGTCCTGCTGGCATGAGAAGTCATCTCAGCTGAGACTCCCTGCTTCTCCCAGTCACATCCAGGCTGGTGCCTGCTCTGCCTTGGCCGAGTTTGGAATAAGAAGTGTGGTCAGACAGGAAAATTTGGGTGCTAGATGGAGACTAATGGGAACTGAAATGAAAACCACTGATTTGAAGCCCACAGTTGGTTAAAACTAGCAGACATATACAGATGAAGTTGCTATTGCTCTCTTTGGTTTTATATTCCTTGTATAGTTGGTTTTCATTACTTATGTGTAGACCTAGTTCCTTCAAAGCAGCATCGTAGAACCTATTGCTTGTGAATAGTTTGTGAGCACCTTCAAAGAGAACCTCTTCCAAATGAACACCCTTCAACTTTGCCTAGGGAGAAAGATTTCCTGTCTCCTGGAGCAGACAAGGGCTTTTTTCTGTCCTCATTGTAAACTCATAGTCAAAGATTTTGAAAAATATCGTGCAATTTTGGAAATCACAGTGGTTGAAGAATAATATAGAGGCATTGTTGAACTACTTTGCAACCCAGGCATTGAATTTCAAGCACCTCAAGACATACTCAGATTAAAAATGTTCAAAATTATTAGTGGTTCTTAAAATTTTTACTTATGATATCTTCTATTACCTTCTTACACTTTCATTCACAGAGTAAAGGCATTGCAAATGTGATCCTGGGCAGTAGGTACAAACCAGAAGACAGAGTGTCAGTGCTTTGGCAAGCCTGGAACCCCCATACAAGGCAAAGAGTAAGAAAGGGAGCAGAGAAGCTGGCACATATGAGTTTATTTAATTGCCCTAGTAGTTCTTCATATGCATTCGAGTCAATTTATACCTGGATCTCTGACCACGTTTTTCACAGAGTTTAGTTTGTTGTACATTTTCATTGACGGTTGTTAATTACGTGGGGATTTGTTTTATGCTCCTTTCTTTCTAACACTTGTAATGCTCTGTCTTGGCTTCTGAGTGGTCAGAAGGATTTGGACTACTTGTCTGGGTTGTTTCCTTGACTGGGAGGAAGAGTGGAGTCTATTTTCAAAATTGCTCATGTTCATAAGTTATTTACACCCTTGGACGGGATCTTGGTGGTGAAGCTGATGCTAATAGCAGGTGCAGATCTATTTCCAGAGCTACGGCAAGATCAGCATTGTCTCTCAGCACCTCTAGCCAACAGGAGTCGATTCTCTGCCCAAAGCATCCCATGACACCGCAGTTTGGAGCCCTAACTCTTCCCCAGCACAAAACGGGGCCCCACTGCCGAGAACATGAGCTTGGCACGCAACTTGGAAATGGTTTCTCTCCCATCTCTCCAGCCACCTGGCTCAGCTGTCGATGGAGTAGGTTGTTCTCCTCACTTAGTTTTGGGGCCAGTCCAGCTGGGGTTGTCGGGCCGACCAAGGGAGCAAAGGGGTCCCTATTTGCTTATTGAAAGGAATAATTGGCATTTAGGAAGACCGGGCACATCTCCCCTCTCCCCAGAGAAACCTCATAAAGAGCATGTGAGTGCAGATACTTGAGTGTCCTGTCCCTGCAGTACAGCTCCTTGGGAGCTTTCAAGTAAAGCTGCTTTCACATTTTTTCAGGGGAATGAAAAGTCAAGCAAAATTCCAAAGGAAGCAGAAAGCATTAGATTTTTCTTCAGACTGAAATAAAACTTCATAGCACTGATATCTTTTTTGGCTGGTTCTCCTCCAGTGCTTTATCATGTTGGCTTATGCACATCCATTGCTGCCGTTACATCTGATATGATCAAGTACACAAGCCTTCCTTTGGGGAAAGGGGCTTTCTTTGTTAACTTGCTTTCTCCCTTTCGGCTTGGCTGTGAAATCATATAATAAAATCACACTCACAACCCCAAGATCTTTCAAAATTTCATTTGTGGCCCAAAATAAGGTAATGCTGATAAAATAGAAGGGACAGATAGCTGTGAAAATATACTGCAACCGTTTTAAGCAGCTGGCAAAATGTGTATGTTTACCAGGATGAACCATTTTATAGTGCTTTAGTTTCTCCCCGTTTGGCCCCGAAGACAACCAAAAATAGAGCAAAATGTTAAATCATAGATGTATTTGTAAGGTAAGTATAGAGAATAAAGCTGGCAAGATGCGTCCAAGGAGTATATCCCACCCTTTGTCTAATTCCATTGATTTGCGTGAAGCAAAGTTCCTTATGTTGGGGATTGCACAACTTTTGTGGTGTTACATGCAATTACCTTTTACTGCCTAGACAAACTGTCAGAGCATTAACCTGAGGTTTTCCATGTAATGTTCCAGATGCGTGTCCCCCTTGAAAAGGCCCATAATTCAGCTTATTTATAGCTGAATGAAAAACAATGCCTCCAAATAGATGTCAAAGTTCAGAGGGATTGGCTAGTACAGCATTTAAAAGCCTAGTTCTCAGCAGGTTATAGGGCTGGAGAGAGGCCATAGTAGGATATTGAAACGTTTTTCTTTTTCAGACTTGGCAATAAATTCCTTGACATCCCGTTATAATTTTATGAGCTGGTTGAGATTGTCGTATTGCATTAGCTCCTGACAAGCCTCCATGCAGGGAGGAGCGTAAGCCTGTGTCTCTTGTTCAGTTCTGTGCAATGCCGGAGATAAACAGGTAGGTTTTTTGACTCATCTACCTGTGTGGAAAAAGATAATTGAAGCCACCTACAAACTGCCCGATGAGTGTGGTGTTTTAGTGCCTCAGGGGGCTATCTCAGATCCTTTGAGAAGCTTGGTCTCAATCTTGAACGCCAGTGCCAGTTTGCACATGGAAGCCAAAAGCGAAGGAATCAATGTGTGAGCAGGAGCTCACTGTCCAGGCTACCTTGGTTGTCCCGTGTGTGGATCGTATCGCACGGTAACGCAGCCCGTGGTGATCTGTAACCGGACCCACTGCAACATCTCACCTCTGTGAACTGATTTTGCATCTGTTCGGTTAGAAAAGCATTAGCAGTCTGCCTCCCATGCCTCCGCCGAGTGTTTTATGCGCTGCTTCCCTTCATGCAAAGTAAACAAGTAAATGGACTGAAGGGAATTTTCTATGTGGTAGTTATATACATAACAAAAATGCGCATATGACCTGTCATCTGTTTCTTTTTCCCAATGAACTGCAAAATCAAAACACACACAAATATGTTTATGTGAACAGGCCAGAAAAACAGCTGGTTCATCAAATAAAAAGGGACATGCTTGGCTCTGCTAGGCCAAGTGTTCAACTGGATCCCGTGTATTTATAAAGTGAGAAAGTAGAGCATATTTGAAAATGCAGGTGTATAAATATTTCTGCCAGACCTGTTGGAGTATTTGAAGTCTCCCTCAAGCCGCTGCTCTGACTCACGGCTTTCCAGCACACGGGCAATGCTGCCTTCTGAGCAGGAGCAGTGCAGATCCTGGAGAGAACCTTGGCCATGGCCCCGGCGCTGCGTTGTCCCAGGGGGGCTTTGCTGGAGGAGCACTGGAGGACCCCTCTCCCCCCAGGTCTGACCTCATCCCGGCTGCAGGAGTGTGACGGAGGTGGGACCAAGCAAAAGCTGTGGTGGAAGCTTCATCCAGGGTGGGAGAAGTCAACTGACTCCATGGAGGTGCCTTAGGCAGATGTGGAACTGACCGTTTGTTTCCTTGGCTTGCTGTCCATGGAAGAAGGCTGCAGCTTGACTGCCAACATGGAAAAACCGTCTCAGTTCTTAAGTCTGAACTTCAAAGAATGTTGTTATATTTAATGTTACAAACCCCCTAATAATCCCGAGGAGGGAGAGCAGAGCAACAGCGCTGGCATGCTGACACAAACTGCAGACGTGGTGCAAATATTATATCAGATACTTCCCAGCTATGACTTCCTCTGGGGTGCCGTCACTGCTGCGCATGGAAGAGTAAATCCTTTCGTAATAAAACACATGCACACACGGATACACACGCACGCCCAGGCACACACCTGCACAGCCAGAGCACAGCAGTTGCATAACACAGGCTTTCTCAGCAAAGCTCATGTAAGATCTCTGTCCGGTGTAGAGCGATCCTGTGGGTTTCTTGAGCCGCAGCCAGCTGACGCAGGCTAATATGCTTATACAAAATAAGTTTTCCAATATTTCATCTCCTTTTCTGTATGTAGCTAGAGTGTCCACAACTAAATAGAACAATTATTAATAGCTTTTCTTCTGTTATAGCCCTTTTTTGTTGTTTGTTAAATGGGCCTTCTGTGTGGGAAGCTTGGCCAAGTAATGAAGAACTTTGAGCCAAAGGAACAGAAAGAGGTGTAAGATCTATGGCAGAATTTGAAATCACAGCAACGTTTAATAGCCTGAAGCTCCAAGCCAGTTGAGCATTGTCAGACAAGCAGAATTGACTTTGTCTTTAAAGAACATCTGGCAATTCTTGTGCCCAACTAAATTTTGCAGGCAGGCTCAGAGAGGACGAAAGGGAACCCACAAGTTGGTTGTAATATTAATGCAATTCCAGTTAACAAAAAGTATTTTCGGCTATAAAGCTGATGATAAACTTTCATGCCAGCACTAGAAGTGTTATGTTGACTAAACTCTGGTGTCAGTTTTACTTCAGGAGCCTTGTGAGCGTTCCCTGGCTCTGCCAGTCTGGTAATTGCACTGCCTCAATCCTGTTACTAAGAGGCCAATCATGACCTTTTTTGGTATTCCTGAGCATAAAATTAAGTCTGCATGCAAATGTGTCCTGGCCAAAGGCCTGAGAAGGAGCTTCAGTTTTGAAACAGAATAATGTTGAAAAGATGGTCTTGCTTTATGGAAGACTGTGGCACAACTCCGTCTTCTTTCAAAAGGAGCTGGGCTGTGCCCATGGCATTTAGGCTACGTGGTGTGTAAATTGCCTTAGACTGAACCTTGATTTAGAAATTTGAGAATATTGTTTCCTTACTTCATTCTAAAGGAGCTCCCTAGTGTGAACGATAAGACATTTCAGCTGGGACAGCAGAAGTCATGAATTTTGCCTCACTTGTTACAAATGTGAGCTGAAGAAATCATCCATTGGTGTTACACTATTAGAATTTTCTATCTTAGAGTTGATTTTTGTTATATTATTAGAATGCTCTGATTTTGGTAAACTCCACAGACAAGCTCATCTGACTTCCACTGACACGTTCCTGTGTAGCATAATCTAGGCATTCCTGCTCTGGCAGGGGGATTGGACTTGATGGTCTTTCGAGGTCCCTTCCAATCCCTGACATTCTATGATTCTATGATTCTATGACTCTCAACAGTGGCATAGTAAACCCTGAGCTGGATCTGTTCCCACAAGTCCTGCCTCTCCCTTGCTCATCGTGCCGCTGATGAAAGCCTCTAGATGTCACTGCTATATTGCACTAATAAAGTTAAAATAATATTTTTCTGGCAATAAATGTCCTGACTCATAAGGAAGTTGGGTTATAAAAGCCGTGGATAGTTTGGATTCCTTCCAGTTTAAAAAACAAAACAAAACTTTTTTCTTTTTTTTTTTAAACTAAAAATATTGGATCCAAGTTCAAAACAGTCATTTAACAAATAACATTGACTTGTATTTTAAAAGGAAAAATACTTTGAAGTTAATACCAAGTAAAGAAACATGGTCTGTGGCTCTGTGAACTGAAATGATGGGAAAAAATTATATCTGAAGGTCTACAGTGCTAAAGACGAGGTTTGACTAAGTGCAGGGTTGGGGACATTCAGGAATACTCATATTCTCTTGCTCAACCAGAAAGCAAGGCAAAAGGCCAGTGAAATAATAGTAATAGCAGCAATAATATTGTATATTTATATGGTACCTTTCATCTCACAGGTTTCCACGCTGCAGTGTCTCGCTGACTGCGGAGACAATAATCACTTCACTCACCACCGAGCAGGAACCACCCTTGGCAGGGCCGTGGCGGCTGTCAAACAGCACATTAGGAATCGCTGCTCCGATTCAGAAGATCACGAGGGCATTTTTGAAGCAGGTAAAGTGTATTTTAATGGGGCAGTTCTGCATTTGCCCATATTGCTGGGGCCAGTTCAGTTTCTCTTGGAAGGGGAGGGTGTTTTGGCTGTGTTTGGTTTAAGATCTTGGTTATAGAAAAATTGGCAGGTGCACTCAACTTTTTAAGCCTTCCTAGGAAGAAATTTAATGTGTCTCAAGTGGCCACCTGATTATCCCTTACCATTACCCAACTGAATCCTTACGTGTTTCTTTTGACATCCTTTAGGTAAGAATCAGCCAGATCTGAATTATGCTGCGCAGCTAATGAACATGCTGAACTCTTGATGGTGGAAGATGCAGGGAATGTCCTAAATTCTAACACAGAAATACTGAGTTGATATAGGGCCTCCCTTCTCTACATAGGGAAGATCTGACCTAGAACTAGCATAAAGTAGGTGAGTTTCTTTTTTTGAAGTCTTTGGAGCTGGGCTGCACATAATTCCTGAGAAAAAAAACACTATACATCAGTTTTGCACAGAAAGTGCCTATTGTGTGCCTGCTCTTCTCCAGTGATGCCTCTGTTTTAATGCTTATTAGGATGAAGTGGCTAAATCTATGGTTTGGAAAGCATTTAGGACTAATGGTGCTGTATCACTGTAGGCTTCTATTAAATACTTCGTCCAAAAAACTCGTCCAAAGACACTCACAGATACAGACTGGACTATACCTGGGGGGAAAGCTAACCTGCTTCTTTCCCGATGGGTAATACTATAGAGTTTGTATGTTCTAGGTCTAGGTAAACTCCCAGACAGTGAAGGAATGAGACGGAGAAGCAAGGCAAAGGCAAGAATAACTCACTTCCCTGGCTCGAGTTACCGACAAAGGCATGAAAGCCTCAGCCTGTAGTATAAATTATGACCTATCAACTCAACCAGAGTCATAATAAGAAGGGAGGAATCAGATGAGTAAGGCAATAAGGGAAAAGCAAATACTGTGAGTAATGGCAACAAGAGGTTAGTTCCCTAGAAGTTGTCTAACCACATTAGATAGCACAGCTTAGTGACTGAGTCTGGGCCCAGTGTCTAGAGAATAAATCAAATGGGTTTTTCATTGTTGATAAAACATTTTCTCTGCAGCAGATGGATTCAATATTTCCTGGATCCATACTGTTCAAGACTTGGAGCGGGGATGCTTTTCCAGGATCACATTATTGATGGCTTCGTTTCCAAGGGATGCAAACTCGGAGAGTTCTCCAAGGGTTTGTTGCTATAAACTGTTAGGTGAGGATTTTTTTCTTGGTCTTCTTTGTTTCCTCCCTCTGTTTGTTGACTTAAGTGTTTGGTCCTGACCCATTTTGCTTTTCTGGGAGCAGTTAATTCCTCCCACTCTTACTTCTACTTGCTTCTCTACCCTGCTCCTCCTTCACTGTCATTCCAACATCCCTCAGCTATCCAGGCTGTGAGGACTAGCCTAAATTTTGCCGGGGTGACAATGGGCAGTGCTGCTGTCAATGTACCCCTGAGCTCCCTTGGTATGCCAGCTCCCCTCCCCTGCAGCTAGCTCCCCAGTTACTCTTTGCCCAGAGCAGTAGGAATGGTGGAGCATTCCCGAAGTGCAGTGCAAGGAAGCAGAATGACTCTGAAGTGCGATGTTCTCTCAGCTGAATGGCAAAGCTGAGGTGCAGACCATCTCCTGTGACGCAGGTTGTTATTCTTTTAAAGTGATGTAACCTTCAAGGGAATTCTTCTGAAAGGTACAGCCTGAAATAAGCCTCTTTGAATTAGGTTCTGTTCATAAATACACGCAGCTGCCACAAGATCATATAAATTCATAGATATCAAGTGGTATAAAGCGGTACATTGCCACTCATCCTTGTCAGTTGGGTTGTGTGATCTGACGAGGGCTCTTTAATGAAAGAAATGTAATGCATCTGGGTCAACTCACCACCAGAATGGTTTTTCACACATAAATTTTCATTCTGCCATATCTTATCTTTCAGCTTTGTCAGACGGCACTGGAATTGTAACAAATACAAGCCACATCAACTTCCAGTTCTCTAAATACATTGCAGGGAGCTTTCCCTTCGCTACTGCCAGGATGTCAATTTGATCGTCTTGCTGACCAGTTTACACTCTAACCAAACCTGAAATTCAGACTATTTAGGTCAAAGAAGATTGTTTGGCAAGTCTAGATGGAGAGGTATAGTAGATCAGCCACTACAGACATGTAGCAGTGCGTATATACAAATATATTGAACTTCAGACAGACAAAATTTGAATTCCCAGACAATTGTGGGGCCTGGGACAACCCATGGCTGGTTGTGTGCATGAGAGCTGCCCTCCTCTTCCAAAGAGAAGTGCATCGTTCCCACTCCATTGAGCTTTTACTTGAAATGAGCAGTAATTTGAAATGGCAGGAGAACTTAGTGGCTGGGAAGAAAGGCCAGCTTTGAATGGGAAGAAAATACCTTTCCAAAATGGCCCATGACTGGCTATCAGTCCTTCAAAGCCTATTTTTACATAAGAAATATACTGACTATACATAAATCAAGAGGGGAGCAGCCTCTTTGTAGATCAAATATCCCAATAATTGCTGTAGGACATACACTGCCCCGCTGCTGAGTCAAAGTTTGTATTACATATTTTTGATCAAAAATACATAAACAATTAAGAATCAAGCTTTTCCTACCATGCTTTTTGCTGTTCTTCAAGTATACAAAGTGTGTGTGGGGGTCACTTCCATTTTTTTTTAAGTAACGGGAAAAATTAGCAGTTAGTGATTAATGGTTTGTTTTGTTTTGTTTTGTTTTTTAAATCCTATTTCACTAAGAGTAGCTGAATTTAATTTCTTACTCAGCCTGTAGGTCTTTCCTCTTTGTCCGTCTCTAGCCCGCTTCCTCTTACTTCAGCACTTCCTGCAAGGTATATGTGGTACTCACAAGACAGTTTTATTCCATAATGACTAAGTTGTCCTGAAGCATGTTATGGTTTAATAACAACAGGAATTAGGTTTCCTGCTACCAAAACCATTTTATTATGACACATCCAAAGACATAAAACCCTCTTGTGCAATAATAAGGGGAAAAAACCTCTTTCCATCCACTTGTACAAAGGAAGCCTCAAGAGATTAGTACTATAATAAGAAGAAAACAAGCATGATTCAGTTTAGAAAAATGTAGCTAATATGTCTAAAGGAAACTGCAAGTACTCCACCAGACAGAGAGATTTGGGAGGCAGTATTATTGGACATGACCTGTGAGTTATAGGGAGGCAGCAAATCAGACATTAAATAGATAATTACGCTTTTTGTTGAGATCAGGCACTGGCATCATGGGATTTGGGATATTGTGTTCAGCTGTGTGAGTCCCGATTGGATGGAAGATAGGAGCGAGGTGGTGGGAATTAAGTAGCCATGAAAATAATCACATGAGGAAAATTTTGGGGAAATAATTAAAAGGAAAGCGAGTGTTGAGAGTTTGGCTAAACGATGGTGCAAGGAAATGGGAAGGAGTTCAAATATATGAAAACCCTAAGTGGGAAGGGGAAACCCACAATGAATCACATGAGATGGGATCTGAAGTGTGAGAGGAAAAGAAAATTTTAGATTAACTAGCAAGAGAAGACTGTGGAGCCTCATATTGGCTACCCCCTTCTTTTATTTTATTTAAAATAAATATATGAAAGTGCTAGGAAATACCAGACTAAACAATTTGAGTAACTTTGGGCAGCAATGGGAAGAAGGGCTAAGAAAGGAAAAGTGAATTCAGACTTTTGCATCTCTGATTTCAGGGCTGATTCAGTCTCATTTCACTGAAGTACTTTAGGGTTATCTTGTCTGAAATTCAGTGGACCAAAAGGCTAGGTTGACTTTAGCGAGGCTTTTCTGAGTTCTCTCCCAGAAGTGTTGTGAACTTTTTAATTGGGGCAAATAAGAGGTGGTTGCATCTGGAAAGCTTCCTATTTACTCAAAACTCTGAGACAGAGGGTGTAATCTCCTCTCCTCATCATTCCTTCCAGTCTTGGGCAACTACTCTCAGGGCTACTGCTGATACTGAGTTAAGGTTATCTTATTTAGTTAAAGAAGGTAAAACCGTAACATAGAGTTACAAACATGTTTCTGGTGTTTTGGCACTGCACTCTCTCTGGCTAGATAGCAGAGATGAACAGACAATCTAAAGTTACATATTACTGATAATAAAAAGTTAATGGAATCTTTTCAGACCTTACAGTGAAAGGTTCACTTTGGTTCACGTCTTATTTTCTCTAGCCTATTTGCGCAGCTCTCCCTATTACACAGGATATCAGACAAAAAATAACAATGCTGATGCTTGAGAAGTTTTCTGGTTGGTTGTGACCTCTGTTTCACCTGAGTAGGAGCCACAGAGATACACAATCGAAAGTTTTCAAGAGCCTACGGTGCCCGGGAAGTGAGCCACATGACCCGCGAGTCTCCTGTTCGGTGGCTTTTGTAGAGGCCGACAGCAAAGCAGACTGGAAGTGAGAGTTCGCTGAGAAACAACACATCCCCGTCGGTGCGCCGTGACACAGGATGCCAGCCTGAATTCCTGACATATTAGCATTTGAGCCATAGGCAACTGCCAATGGCTCTCTGGCCAAGCCAGGCCAAACAAAAAGTTCCTCTTGAACGTTAAAATTAGAAATAAGATATTACTCGGTTGGTCACACTTGCTTGGAATGATTCAAGCAGGTTGAGGACTAACTTTCTCCCCTCCCTTCCAGAGGCTGCAGGTACACAACCCTATTTTGACCTGTCACCACTCTCTTCTAATGTAGTTGTTGTAGTATTACACCGTGCAGAACCTGTAACTATGAAATAACAATGCCTTGTTTTCTTGGACTTACAAACAAGAGGTAGTTTTGTCTTTACTTAAAAGCCTTTTAATAGTCATTTGATGAAGCGTTGAACCTCCTGGGTAGCTGAGTCTATTACTTATACCTGTCTGGGGATAGGGATGAAAAGAAAGGGCATGAGGAGCCTGGGGGAAACCAATCAGCAGAACTGGTATCCTGTGGACTTGTCTGGTGTAGCAAACAAATAAATAGCTAAGAGGAGAGTCAGTCCTGAAGCTAATATTGTTCGTAGCATATAAAGGCTCTCTGTTCTGTAATTCTCATCAGCACAATGAAAAAGTTCTCTATGGGAAGGAAGATTACCTCTGTCCTCACATGCAGGACTTTGAGAAGAGGCAGACAGCTGGGCAGGCATACACTCATGGAGCACCTGGCGCTCGTTTTGTTTTCCTCTCTACCTTGGTTTCAGAGTTCTTTGTTTCTCTAGCATTGGTTACCACCTACCTAACATGACAGGCCTTTGATGTACAAGGCATGCAGCTTGAAATAAAAAGCCAGACCTGATGGTGAGACTATAACGACTTTGAGCTGTAGATGGACTGGTCCCAGTGGGAGAACCGTGACATGCACCAAAAGCAAAATTTGTTCTTCCAGATGTCAAGCCTTTTAGTTTAGATTAAGAAAAAAAAAGGGTGGTGCATCCCAGCAGAGCTTGATTTCTCTGTCACTGTGGAACAATGAGCACTTAAAGCTCCATTATCATCTGAACCTGGCTTGGCTGGGGCTGTCTGCAGCTGCAGATTTGAGAGCAATGTTAGAACTGGCTCTACTAGATATGACTGCAGTGGGAGTTTATGGGGTGGGGAGGGGTGATTGTTAACTTGAATTGCATACTTCTGGGTTATTTTTTCTTTTATTATTGGTAATGAAATGTTCTTTTCTTGCTAAAACTTAGGACTGCTCCACTCAGCAGCATGGGGGTGTAGTGGGACTGCACTGCCTGCCCACCATGATAATAGCTCTCTCATGTCATGGCTGACACGCTTCTGTGCATGCATGATCATCGATTTTTTGCCATTGGGTGAGACTTGTACATCAAAGAGGTTTATAAGCAGAACCTCCAAAGTGTCTGAGGTTTGCCCATCACTGCACGATACTTCCCAAGAGCATATTTCCTCATTAAAAAGTAGCCAGACTTGTTCCTGACTGCATTATGGTTAGTTTTGATTCAAGGCTGCCTCCAGAATCAATGGGAGTGTGCTCTTGGAAAGTACTATACAGAGATGGGGAAACCTCAAGCATTTTGGAGGTTCAGTTTGGAAACCTCTTTGGTTTGGAAGTCCACCAAAAGCATGTCATGAGATGGTTAGAAGGCTGGGTGGGGTTTACATCTGAGGATAGAGTGCAAAAGTGAGAATTGTTTAGCTTGGAAGAAGAAAGAGTTGGAGACTATGTGAGTGAGGTGTTTAAGAAAGGTACCATGAAAACTACTCCACTCCCCAAATTAATGTTTCTCCCTAATAAAAGAGCAAGGGGTCAGTTAGAAAAAAATAAACAAGGAAAATATTTTAGCATGGTCCACTTATCTAGACTATTTAGAAGTCCTGATCTCCAAAGGCTGTAGACAAACAGTTGGTACAAACAGCACGATTTTGCAGAAATTAGGTTGATTTTAAGACTTATCGGTGTGCCTCTAAGCAAAGTGTTCTCTCCTCTGTGTGCCTCCCTGTCTCCTCTGTATGTCTTGCTTGTGAGGGTTGTAAATAAATTAGTGTGGAAAACTGTTCCTAATAGCGCAGTTTTAAAGCAGCTCACTTAACAGGGCTTTAATTCTGGTGGTGCACTTCAGTATCTGATCTAGCACAGGTTTTTGTGTAGCTTTGGTAGAAACAGTTGGGGCAGCCTTTGGACTCTTTAGGCAGTTAACATTGTCACTGGGTGTCTGATGGGATTTTTGAAAGTATCTACATGACAAAATCCTGCTAGGAATCCCATGAAGAGTCTTTCAGGTAGGTGTTTTCATCCCAGGAGCCTATACACAAAAAATTCTTGTTGTCTTCCAAGGGGTATACCAGTGCCACATCTTCTTAAGGGTACCATGTTGAGGGCCGGTTTAGCTCAGTGGGTTGAGCATGGTGCTTGAAACACCAAAGGTCGCGGGTTTGATTCCCGTTCGGTTCTCATGTGTTGCCTGACCTAGTCGAGAGGTGGCGTCCCTGCCCACAACAGGGAGGCTGGATTAAAATGATCTCTAAGGTCCCTTCCAGCCCAGGCCATTCTATGATTCTATGTGGAGACTGGATTCTAGACAACTTAAGAAAGAAATCCCCACAGTTCTGGAGAATAGCTCTTAATCCAGACCTGTCAGACCAGTGGTGGTCTGATAGTTCTGGATAAAGTCACCTGTTGCTGAGTGCATCAGATAAATATTCGGTCTCCTTTCTGTTCTCTTTGGAAAGCGCATGATACACTTAAATCATAGGAAGGGAATGTATGGTCAATTAAATGTGATTTTTTTTTAAAATGTGAAACACAGATGACAGTATATAGTACAAATCCAAAAATGACCTGAAAATACAAATCAGATTGAATTAGACTAGAGTTGAGGGGTTAGTCCCTGAAGTAGCAGTGGGAGACAAGTTGAATCAGAATAAAAGCAATAAACCAAAGGTCATCTCCTACCACTGGGGTGGTGGACAAGCAGCTTTGTGATGCCTGCAGCCTGTGAGTATTATGGTACAGATTTGTACTGACCTCTTCAGGGGTGGGGAAAAAGGGGAGGAGAATTCTGTGCATGTAGCAGATTATCCTAAGGGTAGGAAGTAGAGGTTTTTGAGAGGCTGTATTCTTAATCACTTTTCTCTCTATCTTCCAGCTTGGAGCTGTTGTCAGTCAGTGACCCAGGTGGGGCAAGGCGTAGGGAGTCACCACCAGCATGGGGAGGACAGTGCCAGGCAGTAACCTGCTCTGCAAACTCTATTTTGCCTACCCTGTTGAGAAGCCTTCAGTTGCTCATGAAGATAAATATTGCTGTCACCTGGAGATATTTCTTTTAGAAGCTATCAAGCCCTTATTAGACTTTGAGGACCTAGAGCAGGGCTTCGGAACTGCAGCTTGCAGAAAAATGCAGAAGCAGTTGGTTTATCAGAAAAGAAAGGAGCAAGGACAGTTTTAAAGTCACCAAGGGCTGAAACAGCACTGCCCATGGGAAACGGGTATGGCAACCGATCTCTTCTCTGGAACAGGTATGAGCTGTGATTTCCTGAGACAGGGTTAATGTAATGCCCCTGTGATTAATGTAACTCACCACTGGATGTCATTGTTTCTCTGTAGGAAAGCATCAGGGACGCTTTTATTTGGCAGTAAAATTGTTTTTATTGTCTTTTTTTCCCCTCTCTCCCAAATAAAGAGCCTCACATATGGGATATTCAGGTGTTTGGCACCTTTTCCACTTGGCTACAGCAAGCTCAGGAACCAGATTACGCTTCTTGTTTTCCTAGGGTGGGGAAGGTTTACAGCCTTGTGATGAATACAGTCTATCCTCAAACTTGCAGCTATCGGGTCAGATCGTCAGCTGGTGTAAATTGTACTGCTCTGTTGAGTCAAAGAAGTGATGCCAATTTAAACAGGCCGAGGATCTAGCCCGTTATGCCTGCTTCTTTCAAGTCCCACTCAGCTACAGCCAATCCTTCCTCATGCACCTCCGTCATGCCCCCCTGAGCCACCTTTTTCTTAGTGTTCTCTTACAGCAGACGTAATCCCTTATTCTCCTCTCTGCCTCAGTCCATTGTTTGAAAATTTCATCCAAATGTTGGTGTCAGTTATTTTTCCCTGTTCTTTCTGCTTTTGTTTGTATTGTCTTCAAGATTCCCCTTCCAGATGCAAATCTGGAAAGACAGCTTTAGAGAGATGTGGTCAACTGGAAAAGGAAACAAATCATATAAATTTAGCCCAGAATCCTGTCCAAGTTAACATCTACCTTGGCTTTTTGGTTCTTTTGACCTTGCTTCTGATCCCTTTTCAGTGTTAGTTTTCTACACCCACCCCTCCATTTTTAAAAAATTCCAAAATATATGTTTGAGCAGGTGTAACTGTAACATGGAAAAATAAAATTCTTAAGTATTAAACAAGCAGCATGCGATTTTATCTTGCTAGTTCCTAATGTGGGCACAGAGAAAGTCTGGGAGGCAGTTAATATTCGTGTAATCAGCAGCTAATCTGCTGATAAGGGTACCAGGCGTCCTGTCGATTGCTGCTGTTGGAGATGCTCTCTGCTGTTCTCCAGCAGAGAGGGTAGATTTGCTTTCTGGAGGTTAAGGAATGGAATGGTGCCGTGGAAGGAGCATTATAGAACGGATTCAGTTTTCTTCTAGTGAGTAGTTTCTACAGCATCCTTCTGCCAATGTTCGGTATCAGCAAGAGGCTCTCAGGCCTGATGGCTTACAGTGCTCTTATCATCTTTCAATCTCACTTCCTTACCTGGGATGACAAGTTAATAAAACAAATTAATTTTTCATATAGCAACAAACAAGGAAAACACCTTTCAGCATCGCATTGATGCTGAAAGACAAACCGGTTTTACTTTCTTTGTATCTACCATGTCCATCAGCTCAGACAGGATATTATCTGAAGGATCACAAAAACTTGTTTTTCGGATCAGAGGTGTGAGGGCCTGGAGGAGAATAAGAGCCTGCTCAGTCATAATGAGCTGCCTTTGGTTTTTTAATAAATCTGCTTGCCCTCCTTGCACATATGCAGTGACAGATCTGATGCCACTGCACATTGTGCCTCATCTTTCTCAGAAAAGTTGTACCTCAGGGTCCAGGGTTGCATGCATTGAAGTTAGTGATGAATCTGATTGTGCTCCTCTTTGTACACCAAATCAGTTGGCAGGTCTGCCAGTAAAAGTGCTGAACTGGGGCTTGAGAAAGTAATTCAAACATCTTGTTTCACTCAGGGTGCTGGAGGAGCTGAAGAGGAGAACCTTGCTGCTTGAAAAGAGGGCAGAGAAAATAGCAAAAGAGTTCTGTGAGACAGTCTTCATCCAATTCATGATAGATTTTTGGTGTAAGTGAAGATAATTTGTAACTAAATAGGGAGATGATGGAGCAGTTTGTGGGCTACAAGGACTTAGATCTGTGATGTAATGAAACCATGCAACTTCAGAGTGTAATGACAGATCTTGCTCTGATGAAATATAATTAAATTCTTAGTTTCCTTGCCAGAAAAAAAAAAAAAAAAGACTTGGCATCTCCCACATAGAGTCTTTTGGGATTAGATAAACTGAAATCTTTTTGAGTTTTAATGTCAAAGTGTGTTAAAATCTCAAATGTGGCTGTAATAACAATACCTTCTTACCAATTAAATAGGTAGTCTGTGTGGGTTTGGGATCTTGCTCACTGAGTTAAAAACGAACTAAAAAAATATTCCTAAGTAGTACTCCTGTTACCTTACCTAGTCATCAGGGCTGCAGCACCAAGGGGTGTACTCCGCTCAGATTTCGCAAGGGTAATTAATTTTATATCCATTTTAGAATTTTCATGTTCTGTATGGACAAATGGCATCTGGCACTGAGATGACTCGTGAACAAGGTGGTTCCAGGGGCTGTTTGGTACATCTGACAGAGTAGAAACTTCTGAATCCTGGATGTCTAATGTAAAAGGCTAAAGTTTCTGCCTCAGAGAGCCTCTCAGAGGTCACCTTGTTTAACAAAGGAGCACTAAGAGCAGGGGATGCTCTTGAGCCACCTGTATTGGGCATCTGAAGAAAATTCATGGTCAGGAACAGGCTGCCCAGAGCGGTTGTGGAGCCTCCTTCTCTGGAGACATTCAAGACCTGCCTGGACACGTTCCTGTGTAGCATTATCTAGGCATTCCTGCTCTGGCAGGGGGATTGGACTTGATGATCTTTCGAGGTCCCTTCCAATCCCTAACATTCTGTGATTCTGTGACCTCCAGGATGTCTGACTTTGAGTATAGTAGGTTTGGGTTTATTGTGTATCAACACACCACAGGGAATATGTGAAATAGCTTTGCAGATCTGAAATCACTGGTGAAATATATTCTAAAATAGATACAGGAGAAGCTGGGTAAGATGAACTGTGTTTTCAGAAAGAAAATCTAAATAGATTCAGCGATATGAAGCCATCTAACTGAGGCTGTTTGGCAAGGAAGTAATTTAACAGAAAGCAGAACCTGTATTATAAAGGTTTCTCTTGGTCTCTGACCTGTGATTTTCAATTCTGATGGCAAAATCAGTTATTTTACACTGAGAGAGTTAATATCCTTATTTATTTTGCCAGCTGTTCTCTTTTCTCATCTGCATATATTCTTTGATTATTATGTCAGTATCTTTTGACATACATCCTTGCTCATTAGGCGGTTTAGTGGTCATAGCTTAATAAATAATTGATAAGCGTACTGAAGAGGGAAGACAGAAGATATTAAAAACACAGTAGGACACAATCTGGTCTTCGTCATGGAAGACAGTTTGCATCTCAGCTCTGACACTGCTTAGGTTACACACTCAGATTTTTGTATAAAATATTCATAAAAATTTACTTATTTATACAAATATCTCAGTTGAACCAATAAGACAGCTTTTGTGGATATGGTTCAAAGAAATTGTTTTTTTTTCCCTGGAGTTTCTGATTTGTCAACAAACAAAATGTTCATCAACAAAAGTTGTTGTCTCTGTCCCAGATTGCTTTATGGGTCAGAGTCCTCAAGGAAGCAGTTTTTAAGGACAATAAAATGAAAAAAAAAACCAAAAAAAACCTTTTACTTATTCACATTTGATCTGAATGTTGTCATTGTTTGTTCTGAGATGAATTCAAAATTTTATATTTGCAGTGATTCTTCTCCTGTTCCTAACCACACTGGCACTACAAATCATCTGGCAGTTAGCACTGTTGCTCAACAATTGGTATCTTGTAAAACTAAGTTCCTGCAACATATAATATACAGCTACCAGTGTCATAGGTAACAGGTACACTGCTGAGGGGTTTTAGCAAAATGTAAATAGTTTAGATATTTAACTGCAGTTAAATAAATAAGGCTTAGGCTTCTTTATAAATCTCAGCTATCGTGCCTGTACATTCAATTTGGTGACTCACTGCTGTAATCCATCTGCCCAGGCTGGAACGCGGCAGCCATTCTGCTCTGACAACTCATCGCAGTGGTTTATTTTTCTGACGAGGAGATGTGAGAAATAATTTGTCCAATTGAAACTGCAAGGTGAGTCACAAAGGTGATGACAAGGATTAACTTCCTGCAGCCTGGTCTCATGACCGCGGGAACGTTTTAGCGAGTCCTACAGGAGACGACTTCACCCAGAGCTGGAACGCACCTGGATAACTGTCCATCAGTGATGCTCTTTGCGAAAAGCTAGCGACGTGGGCTTTTTTCCCTCTGACTATAAAGATAAGACTTTAAAGGCTTTTGTCTGTGGCTGTGAATATTTGCAAATGACTGGCCAGGGCTGAGAGCTCTCATCGATGACTTTGCAAGCAGACCAGCATTCCTTTAGACAGTTTATTTAGTGCTCCTTTCTGCTCCTCCAAAGTGCAAAGGCGATCTTCATTTCTTAAACACTGGTAGACTTTTGGTAGGAGTGTGATACCCAGCTCCTTTTGTGTGCCTTGAAAAATGCCTCTTTACAGTCCTGCTGAACCTTGCTGTGCTAGTTGAAAGCAATTTGCCTCACTTCACATCCTGAACCCCATACACCACAGCTACCCTTGCACTGGTAACCAGCTCCAGAAGCAACAGCCCTTACTATGTGCTTTAAGAGAATGATGGCAGGAATATGCTGACAAATGAAACAACGTCTCAGAATCTCAGGTTGTTTGTGTAACCAATTAAAGTTTTGCTTGTTACCTCAAATTGTAGCTGTGACCTGGATGTTTTGCAGCTGCTATTAACGAGAAGTTCATAGTATTGCCAGTAAAAGATATGAAAAAAATAATTTTCAAGTGGTAGATTTGACTTATCTTCTTGTTCTCTAAAGTGGATTTCAATCATGTTCAGTCACAGCCATGTCAAACTTAATTGCCCAAATGAAGCCTGTTCCAAACTGCCTAAAACTTTTTATGTCAGGAGGTCTATGTAACACTTCTCAGAGCTCTGACCTACGAAATTTATCCTCTAGAGCTGCTCTTTTGTGTTTTCCCAATACCTAAAAATCAAATCCCTTGAACAAGGCACCGAGTAAAAGACTCAATACTGGCTCTACTGCACAGTATGCATCAAGGAAGGAAAGGCAAGAACAAACCAGCTACTGCAAGGTATTATCTTAGACAAAACTGAAAGTAGCGCAAAATACACTAAACAGAAAAAATGACTGTGCTACTCTCAGGGCTTAAATACAGATTTTGATAATGACTGTGAAGGGCAGTGATGCATTTCTCTTAGATGAAAAAGGAACAGACATGCAATGTTCTTTCTGGCTTCTTTGGAAAAGCGTTTAGGAGCTCTCATGTTATATGAAGAAACAGGAGAAGTGATTAGCACTGAAGCCAAACTGCAACTCTCATTCTGAATAATACTTCACACAACAGACCTGCTGAGCCCCATGGTGTTATTAAAGTAATGAAGTGTGGCTCAGTGTAATTAAGGATTGCCAGCATTGGGCCCTCAAAGTATAATAACTGCTTTCATCATGCAGGATCTTAAAGCATGATGCAGGCTCCAAATCAAGTTCTCTGCACTCTCTCTGTTCCAAATGAGATCAGACACATTTTCTGCTCTTCTAAGCCCAGTCTCCCACTTAGGGAATGCACTTTTTTGGTGAGCCACGGAGCAACTGCTTTACTGGCAGTAGTTAATATTATAACACTAAGGAGGGCACTTTGAGCGGTTTGTATCATCCTCTCAGATTACTCAAAGCTTCAGTGAAGGTTATCCTATTAGCTCGTGCTGCAGAGGCTGTCTCCTCCAGCCCAGAATGTGTTTTGCAGCATTCACTGACAGCATGAAAAGTGTGACTGTGACTGTGGACGTTAAGACTGGCAGTGAAGCAGTTTTTCATGGATGAGGTCTTTTTTTCGATGTGATTCCATGATATGATGCTACCCTGATTTGTCATTTTGGACCTCCTAGCTTATCCTGATGACAAATCAACTGCAGGTGCTTTGAAGGGCCACCTGCTATGTCAGGTGGGATTGATGTAGATTTCTGAAGTACTTGCAATTTTTATCCTTTTGTTAAATCTAATGTTACATACGTGGCTGAATGTGCTGTTGCACTGTGTGTATTGAGAAACAACAGACCTGAATAGCATATATGAGAAATGATGCACAAAGCCTGTGAGTTTATATACTCTTTTTTTCGGGCCAAATACTTTACTGAGGGGGATTATTGTGAGTTTTAACTTCTGCAGCTGTTTCTCTGTGTTCATAAAAATTCAAAGTTCAGTCTCATGTTACACCAGGGTAAACCAGATGTACTTCATGTTTCAGGTACTGCCCACTGAAAATTACTCTCAGTTCACAGCAGCAAAAAGCCTTGTGCAACCGGGATCAATTTGTCTTTCAGTGAGGCTCCTTGTCTTTATCTGTCTGAGTAACTAGTCCAAAACTCCTCTGACTATTAGATCCTCTGTGATACTAATTCCTTCCAGCATTGCCAATTTTTACAGTTTAATCATAAATCTGCTGGAGCTGGATTTGCGTTAAGATGAAGCACGTCAGTCGTCACACTCTGCTCTTGCCTGCCTGGGGGAAAACCCTGTTTGGGTTGGATATCTTTCCTGCTCACTTCTAGCAAAATAGATGGGTGCAGGGGAGAGCGGGCAATGCTCTGCACTTCCCCTGGGGAACTGAGAGTTGTGAAATAGGACAGGGGGACAAGAGGAAAAGAAACTGGTCTTATGGATGATAAAATATCTTTGCCCCTCTCGGAACAACAGGTGGAATAACAGCAGCAAAAGCAGGAGGGAGGGTCTGGAGGAAAACAAACGGTCTCTCGGATGTAAAGGGACAGTGGCTCAAGGGGAACAGAAGCACAAAGGCAAAATACTGGCAAAAGATGGAATTTAATTATGCAACTGTGAGTTTTGGGGGCAGCTAGCAGCCTTGTATCGTCAGACAGCACCTTGTGCCAAACCATAATCTTTAGTTTGTTCCAGGGAGAGTTTCTGTGAGTCTGAGAGCCCTGCTAACGGACTGTCAAACTACAGGGGAAACTAGGAGGGAAGTTTAAATGCCAAAGGGCAGGATATCAGCTATTTTAAGATGTCTGTTGCTTTGTCAGCCTGAGCAGGTGGGTGGGTGGCAGCGGGTACTGGGAGCCAACCTGCACAGCCCCCCAAGGGGAGCGCTTCAGGCCACTCACATCACTCTGATGCACAAGCACACGGTTTGTGTGAAGAGGCAACGCATTATTTTCATTACTTTGCAGTTATTTTACTGCTCCTTCAACGTCAGGAATACACAGGGCGACTCCCCTCCCCGTTCTGAGAGGACCCACTCTGTCCTGAGGGGAACCCTGCCCTCCACTCTCTCAGGTGCTCGTCCCCAGCGCCGTTTGTTTCATCACTGAATTGCAGAGCGGCTCCATAAACCCACCACCTCCCGCACTGCTCGGCCGCCGGTAACGCCGGGGCTGCTCTGTCGGAGGGGGAGCGGTTGGACGGAACCATTGTGCGGGAACAGGCGGAAAAGGAAGGGTGGCTGGTTCTGGCGAGGCAGCCGAGTTAAATGACTGATCTGCTTGATCGCTCCGGCTCGGTATTTCACCGCGAATTACAGCGAGGGCATTCGTGCCGGCCGTCTGATGGTCTCTCCCCCCCGCGCTGGAGCGGATGGTACTTCCCAGCGCGGGGGGCGCACGTGCCGGCGGGGCGGGGCTGCGCGGAACCTTCTAGGGCGTGCGCGCGGCAGCGCGAGGTGCAGGCGGGAGCGGAGTGGGGCGCGCGGGTGTCCGCGAGGCGAGCCCTCAGGGGCAACCCCGCCGGCTCCGAGGCTTTTTTTCCCCCTTGTTTTTTTTTTAACTTTTTCTTTTTGTCTTCTCTGTGTGCGGGCCTGTGTGCTGCCCCTGTCTTCCCTTCCCTGCTTACCTGTGCACACAGCGGGAGCCAGGGAGCCTTGCTTGAGGCTGTGCCTGCCCTAGAGGCTTCCAGCTCGGGTGTAGCCTGTGGCTTCTTCACGGCTGAGGTCGGGCCGTCAGTGTAAGTGCATAATATCAGGGCATGTGTGCTTGGCTGTAATAACGTTCACAGGGCAAACTCGGGCAGGAGACGAGAAACCATGTGTTGGGTTAGTTGCAGCCGGGATTTGTCTAGAGTTAAGTAAATACTGAAAGGCATTCATGCTTAGTATTTGTGTTGAAATAGATCAGAGTGATGGGTTCTCATGGGGCTCTGAGCAGCGTGATCCAGTGAAAGCTGTCCCTGCTCACTGCAGAGGCTGGGCTAGATGGCCTTTAAAGGTCCCTTCCAGCCCAACACATTCTATGATTCAACTGTATCTTGTTTGTGACCTCAGGAGTTGGTCAGGAGAAGCATGCAGCAGCCACAGCTGTACATTCCACCTATGTAGGACTACGAGGAGGTACAAATTTACCTTGCTGTCACAACACAATCATAGATTTACAATTCCAATTAATTTATACCTCTCTTCAGATGTTTCATATACTCTTAAACACAGTGTTTGCAGTCTGTGGAATAATAAGGTATAAAATTATATTTCTAGCAGGGACCTGGCATTAATGAGGATTTGTCTGAATTGCTTTTTAAGTAGATTAATTAGGCCTTTTTTTTTTTTTTCAGAGTTAAACTTCTATTGTGCGTAGCTTATACAAGAATGTTTTGTTTCTTAGTGTTTGGGGTTTTTAAGCCTCTGGTTTAGTCTTTCGATGTTAACTTGTGCAAAGTAGGTAGACTTGAAGGCTTCTTCAGAGGTCTGTAAAAATGCCTGTGTTACAAGCTCAGGTGCTTTTTGGAGCAGCAGGATAATTGACCCTTACGATTGCCCTACATGTGTAAGAGTACATATTAAGCCCACTAGAGAAAGCAATATATAAGATTCAGCTGTGTACTCTAAGTAGGACCTAAGTCCACAGAGTCTTTGTCAGATTTCTCCTCCTTGTTATTCCTGGGGGTGGGCACTCCAGTCCCAGAGTGGTAGAAAAGTTAAGTCAGTTTCCTCTGTAGATCTTGAAAATATTGAAAGGATGCAAACCATGAGCTTGGCGAAGAAAATGTCTAATGTCAGATTTCCAGCTGATTGCTGAGCATGACAGTGTCTCCCATGCCACCTTCAGATACCGAAGCCGTTGTTTTAGAAGGTGATCTTTAATTTTTCTTTGATTGGATTGGAGTTGTTCATGAGAGAGGGGATATTTTAAGACTTAAATTAGGATCCTGTTGTTGATTTTGAGAAGTTGTAACACATCCAACCTCAGACATTGCACATTGCAATGCAAAATGACCTTGCACATGAATCCTGGTTGTAACCACCCCCAAACCCAGTCTCTGCCCCATGCAGACCTCTCTCCTTGAGGTAAGTGGCAGTTGCCCCAGGTGGCACAGGTGTGAGGGGGAAGTGGCTTGTCCCTGAGACTTTGTGGTACCAAAGTGCTTGTCTCAGTTCTGCAGGCTTAAGATTTACTTAATTTATGGGACACTTGCAAGGACTGTTACTTTATTTTGGAGGATATAGATATTAACTTAGGAATCATTCCCATTTTTACTTGGGAACAAGAAACTTTGTCTTTTGATCTGTTCTTTCCCTTCCTGACCTCTCTTCCCCTTTCTATTTTTTTTGACAGTGTAAACAAGTCCCAGCAGGATTGCTCGAATGTATTCAAGTGCTGGAAAGGTAAGATCTCTTTTAAGAGCAGCACTGAATGGCTTTGTGCATGCCCATAATCAGCTTATATGTGCTGTAACAATACTGGGAAGATTGGGGTGGCAGATCTTGGTATTTCTGTTTGTATTATCAACTGTCAAACAGAGAATAGAGTCCTCCAAAAAGCTGGCATGCCGATAGTCTGCTTGTGTCCTGTGCTACTGGAATATTTTCTGTGGCTTCTGAAAGGAAGTTTATTATAGAGTGTGAGGTGCTGTGCAGTATGATGGCTTTTGTGGTTACCTTCTTGCTCTAACTAACTGAGTAGTTGCCTGGAGCAGATAACTCAACTGATCTGTCCTCTGGATGTGCCGCTGTACCAGGTGAAGTCCTGAGTCAGGGGCATTTGAGTGTTCCGGAAAAATGCCGTGCTTACTTGAGAGGAAATGTTGATCAGATATTTAGAAAAGATTGTGTGAAGACTGTTCTTTGGTTATGGTGAGGTTGCAGATTCAGGCGTGACCTTGCAATGCTGTATAGGCTGAATTTTGTCCTGATATGGAAGTTAGTGATCTTTTTAGGTGAGGAGGTGTTTCTGTGTGTTTTGGGCTTTGATTCACCTCCCCAGATCCTTGGCTGTTCATGAGTTGGCCTGTAGGGGCTTATTTCTGGGAAACACAAATGCTTCCTGAGTCCGATCTTGGATTGGGAGTGTGATTTTTCAGGTCCCAGAAGTGCCTCTGCAGTTAGTTGTCCTTGTGTGATAGGGTGCCAGAAGAGGCCACGGGTGGTTTCTATGGCTGTTGCCATTATTTGGAGGTTGCAGAAGGAAAGCTAAATAACTTAGAAGGCAGCTTCCTACAACGTGTGTTTATTTTTAAAAGGAAAATGAGGAAGTGATTGTCTGCATTTGTTTTTGCAGTGAAATACTATAAAAACCAAGATTTTGAGTTTTCTCCTATATTCATTTGCTTGCTGCTGTGTTTTTCTAACAGCCTTTCCTCCCCAATTTTATTTATCCCTTCATTTTGGATAAGTTTATCTAACAGCCCCTTCTCCCCAGTTTTATTTATCTCTTCATTTTGGAGGAAAAAAAAAAGTTCAATGCTTTTTATTTGGTTATACATGGAAGTCATTATTGAAGTGTCTGGTTAGTCTTATTTGATCATATTTCATGCTTCTAGTGCTCAGAATATCACCATTACTGTGGTTCTTCAGGTTGGCTTCTTGTTTAGGTCTGAATTTCTGAAAGCAAGTTTATCAAGCAGTACTTCTGGAACAATGGCTCGAGGTAGCGAGGAACTGTTAGATTGGGAGCTAGTGTCATTCCATACTGGTAAAATGATTTGCCTCTCCACTCTGATCAGAGTGAGAAACAGTGTTCATGGGGACCAGACTTAAGTGATGATAGTTCTAGCTGAAGGCAAATAAAGTGCTTGAGGAAGTAATTTTAACAGTGAAGTAATTTTATGTTGGAGTGTTATAGCATTGCATTAACAAACAGCATGAGCTTGACATACAGTAGTAGAAAAATGATTGATTTGTAATGCTGTTATTTTTACAAGTCTAAGGATATGTCAAAATAGTGCTTTCTGTCAGGAAGAAACAAATCTTCTGTAGCTTGTGCTGCAAGAAAGAAGGCAATGTTCATAGCAGAAAACTGTGAGGCAATAGATGTTTTTTGTAGGGCATTAAATGAGGAAGTGATGAACTCTGTCTCTATGCATATGGCTCCTGCTGGAGGAGAAGCACAATCTAAATGAATAAACTTGAAAGTAATCAAAATACTTTCCCGTTTTCAAATGGGTCTGCAAGTTCAGAGTTGGTGGTGCCTTGGATTTGTCATTGAAGATATTTCAGGTGATGTGTTACCAGGGAAGAAATAGTTGGATTGAGGGAGAAAGATATGACAAAATGAGTGGAAGAGAGGTGTGACACAGTTGAACACAGTGCTGGTTCTTTTTTTGCTCTTTCCCTGGAGCACAAAGCTTACAACTCGGATCTTTGTAAACATGTAAAATTCTTGTCCCTCTTACCACCCCCCCCCCAAATAAAGTAAGCCCAAAACACCCATCGAACAAAACTATTCTGTGTGTAGCCCTAATAAATTTGGGGATGTAAATGTTTATGTGCATACAATTTTCTAGACTAGATCTTAGACTGTAAATTATTTCTAATTACATCTGCTTAAATGTTTATCACACCAGAACTTACTGTTCTTTATATGCAGTGAAGGTTGCAAGCCTGTGTTATCATTATCTTATTGATATCAAATTAGCATTATAGTGACAAATTCAATATCATTACCAATTTTATAGGTAATAACATCTGTCTGGATAGACCTAATTCAGATCCTGCTTTATGAAAGTGGCATACACCTTCCCTTTTTATTTCTGTTTCCTCTCAAAAGTGCTTTCCTGTCTTATTTTATATCATGCACGATTTTCTTGTCCTGTTGCCAATGCAGCATTGGTCTTAAAACAATCCTTTGTGTTTACCCTGTTTCCTGATGTTTGTATGTTCACAAAAGTCTTTATTACTGGCTGTGTTTGGCTTATTTTAAAGAGGGAAGCCTATAATGCCCTCTGAGATTTTCCTTAAGGAATAAGCAGATATAAGGCCTGCCTTGCTTTTTCATTTGCTTCTCACCTTTGCTGACATGCTTTACACAGAGAACAATGCCCTGTCTGGACTCAAGCCACTTTCAACAACCACCTCTTCATTTTTTTTTCCCCTTCTTTATTTAGTCCAAGTGGCTTCTGGGCTGTCAACAAAACCTACTATGTTAAAAAAGATCTTTTCTGATGTAATTTCTCTTTTCCCCATCTTGCAAGCTATTTCTGCTTTGTTGCCTTCATCCGTTTTAAGAATTTGACACCTTCATAATTTAATCTTCCAGTCACTGTCTTGCTTTACTAGTGTCTCGAGCATGCCAGTTACATGACACTTCTCCCTTAACACATGTGCTTCTAATTCACTGTATTGTCACATACCAACTCCAGGTATTGCTACAGATCATGTTTATGGTTCAGTCCTTCCATGCCCATTGCAAGGAGGGGCAAGTAGTAAGATGTAGTTCATTCACCGTCCTGTTATCTGTGTGGAATGCTTCTTGATGAACTGAAGGGGGTGGTATTTTTCTGCTAGTGACTTGCACTGGAGAAGACAGCCTTCCGGCTAGGATTCTTTAATAATGGGATCATAACATGCCACCTTATTTGGGTGCAAAGACATATTCCTAAGTTGAAGGCTATATTTATTTTTTCTATAAGTTCTGACTTGTGCCATTACTTACAGTATTACGCTCTACTTTTTGCACCAGTCAGCTGCTGCAAACCAGCTCTCTCTGCTGTATGGCTGCTGCTGTAAGCTGCGTTTTGATTAGGTGAAGGAGAGTGCAAAGGATGAGGCTGCCTCTTCTGCCCCTGTTGTTAATACAAGTTACTCTACGTGTAGCAGGATTGGTGAAACTAGGTCCTTAAGGATTTATTTCCAGTAGCTAGGATCTCTGGTATGCAAGAGTGAACTGTGAGTGGTATGTAATACAGGTTACAGTGCAAGCTCATCCCTTTTGGTCTTTTCTATCTGGCCATGTTTCCATGATTTTTGCAGGACAGCCAGTTTCAGATAAATTTGACAGAGATGGAGTAATGAATTGGTGGAGCAAACTGACTTTGTGGTTGCCTAAACCCTGTTTCTTTAAGAAAGCAAGTCTAAAATACCTCCTGGTGTGGGAGGACACATGAAAAATATTTACATAAGGTATCTTCAGTCCCCTAATTGTGCAATTTTCCATTTAAAAGCTCCTTCTGTAACCACCGGCTCCGTGGCTGTGGCATACTGGCTGGTATTTCTGGCCAGCACTGCTGCTCTGACTGACATGGAGGTCAGCTTTTACTCACACAGTAGTATTACCCATCCTTGACGGTCTCCAGAACGATCCTGACTCTGGAAGCCTCTTCTGACTTTGAAGGTTTAGACAAGGCCCCTGGAGAGCAGAGAACAACTACATACCACAGTTCACTTGGTGTGACTGCTCGTGTCTTGAATGAGAGCTTGCTTTAGGTTACTCCAGTCTCCAGTTACAAGTTGATTAGGATAGTTCAAGGGGTACAGGACTTTACCATTAAGGCCACAAAGCGTGTCGGGCGAACACGAGGCAGCTGATCCGTGTGTTCCCCATGAGTAATAGCGTATTAATAAGATGTACTCCATGTTGATACTGCACATCTCTGTAGCTTACAGGATAGGTGAATGTGGCAGCTACCTCAGCTTTCCTCAGAGTTACAAGGTATCAAAAATCGTGTGTGAAATGTTGTCCTATTATAGCTGGTGGCAGCAGGCTGGATATACCTGACAGGATGTATTTACTTTTTTACATAATTAGCATGCTCTCTTTGTCCTTTAGTGGTTGACGGCTTTGAACCTTGAGACTCTCTGCCTGTTAGGCTTGTGGGAATTCATGGGTGTTATGAGTGTAAGATGGTTAGGAGAAAGTATATTAGTTTTTGAGAGTGGATTGTTTTTAATATGGTAGTAAATCTTAGAGATAGCAAACAATGCTGATTTATAGGCAACAAGAGTAGTTTGGTATTAACATAATTGCTGACACGTCTGTCTTTTTTTGATCATCTACTGTGTTCAGCTCAGGTAATGACAGACTTATCTCTGTATTTGCAAGTCAATGCCATGTTGCATTTTCAGCTTAATACAAATAAGCAGAATTCTTTTGTGCTTCAGTGAGTGATTGTAATTGCTGGCAGATGTTGAGTTTTAGGTTAGCAATCCCAAACTGCTCAGCACTTATAGAGTTCCCCTGAAACCACGCTACAGCATGAGCCTCTGGGTCAGTGATGGGAGGGTGAAGGCTCCACTGCGATAATGTGAACAGACAGTGGAGGCAAGACTTGTCCCTAGAAAGGCCAATGCAGCAGTACCCCAAAGCTTCCCAACACTGACAGGCCTGACAGGCATGCTAGATGTTTCTTATGGAAAAGATTCAACTTTGACCTTTTTTTCTATGACTTGATCTTCCAGACATTAGGCTGGTTTATGCAAAATGCCACACTTCTGTATTTTCGGTAGTTCAAGATCATGGCAAAGTTTACAGCCTGTCATTCTGTTGTCCACAAAGCCTTTTCTTTTCAGTGATGTTGCATCTTATATTAAAGGATGGCTGTAAGAAAACCTTGCTATTTTCATTAAAACACTGCATTGAAAGAGATCTGATTTACTGGCTTGAGTAAAGAGATTGTCACCCTATTGTGTGTTTGAGGATTTGGAGCATGTGCCATATGAGGAAGGGCTGAGGGATCTGGGGCTGTTGAGCCTGGAGGAGAGTGAGGGGAGACCTTATCGCTTTCTACAACTATGTGAAAGGAGGCTGTAGTGAGACGGGCATTGGTCTGTTTTCCCTCGTGGTGAGTGATAGGACAAAGGAAAATGGCCTTAAGTTGTGCTGGGGAGGTTCAGGTTGGATACTAGGAAGAATTTCTTTACTTAAATTGTTGTCGGGCAGTGGAACAGCATGACCAGAGTGGTGGTTGAGTTGCTGTCCCTGGCGGTGTTTAAGAGATGGGTAGATGTTGTGCTGAGGGACATGGCTTAGTGGTGTCGATAGGGCTAGGACAAAGGTTGGACTCTATCTTGAAGGTCTCTTCCAAGCAAAATGATCATAGGATCACAGAGTGGCCTATGATTCTATGATTCAGGAGTCTGAAGAAATCTATGTGTTTTTATATACCTGCGATCCAGGATAAATAGTGTAAAAATAGCTCATGTGAGTTGAATACTGTCAAACTCCTCTGAAGATATGGACACAATTTGATGCTATGTTTTTTGGATGTCTGAAGCTCCTTAAACATCTTTTCCCTCATGCTTCATTCCTCCTGAGCCTTCCAGCTCTTGATGGAGCAGAACTGGGAGTGCCAGGGTACTAACACTGAAGAAGACTAGGTCTGTGGGGCTAAGACAGCTTAACCCATCCCTGAACTGCCCACGGTGCCAGAGAATGTCATATACCCCTGGGCAAACTCAAGTTCTTTAATGTTTGAGACCCCCATTGGAACCTGAGCTCCCAGGGAGCACAAGCAGTACAGAGGTAAAAGTGCATCACGAGTCTAGTTTTGAGGCTGAAGGCATTCTTGTCAGGCTGTGTTTGCATGAAGTCAATATGTAACTACTACTAGTTCATTTCTGAGATGGTGAATGCTCTAAAATAGGATGATTTCGTAAGTGAAATGGTCCTGTGATGAAGCTGGGGATGCTCTTCTGCTTAGTTTTCAGCTGCTTCAAAGGTGATCATGTCAAAGCTGGGTTGAGTCTCATTCCTTTAGAAACCATACCTGGGATGGAGGTAGAGAAAATAATGACTGAATTTTACAGAGCAGTCCCTTGAGCAAAAAAAGTGCTGGGGTCCTGCAGTAAAAACAAGATTAGCTGGATGAATAGCATAGATTTTTAGGAGTGATGATGATACATGTGTCAACCAAGGAAGGATCCCCATGTGTTGATCTTTATATAAATATGCCACCTGGAAGAGTGGTAAGAAGAACTTCCTTAACATATTTGTGTTAGGGATGAAATGAAATACTCTGAGCTTAGAAATAAATTGGGTGTAGGTCGTATCAGTATACCAGTGTATCTGAAAGCCCAGCTTTTCTGTGAGGATTTGCTTGCACTTCTGGAGTGTTGGCCTGTGGTGATGCAGATAGCCCAAAGAAATACTGATGTATTTTCTAGTTTTTCATCATAAATGGAGGATTTTCTCAGCTCTCAAGAGCAGTGTGACTGCTTTCAGCTGCTGAAGCTGAGCCCCTCAATGTCAAGTACAAGCCTGAATCAATTTTTATGGTTGAATTGTGAAGAGATGCTTCTGGTCTCACTGTCCCTCTCTGGTTTAGGCATATACGATGTGAAATTTGCTACTAAAAATAAAGTTCTTCCATGCCCTTTTTCGTTAGGATGTTGATGTATGCAAAGCTTAAAACCTCAGCATCAGTTTTGATAAAAAACGACTACTGTACTTAGCTGCTGAGGGCCACCTTAGCTTTTTTTACAGTTGGTAGTTGTTTCCCAGCTTTCTTATATCACTCCATTGGTGCTGCAAGATTGATGTAGGAAATTTTGTGCCAGTACATTCAATCAAGAAGCCATTGTGTCACTCTGAGCTCTTAAAGATGTTTGTTGCAATGTTGCATAATTGGCAAGGTCACCATGGAACAAACCTCTGATTTATAAGTTACAAATATGAAGTCTTTAGGAAAGTTGGAGAAGCACTTCACAGGTCACCTTTATTTTTCCTTCCATGGATGCCTTGCCTCACAGGTTTCCTTTATGTCACTGTGTATTACTGAAGCGAATAAAGAAGTCACTGTGCATTTAGCTGATTAGAATGTTAGATGTAGTTTTAGGGGGTTTGCCTTGAAAGAGGAAAATTGAAGAAGCACCAGATAAAATATAAATGTTTCATTAAAATGAATGGGGGTGTAGAGTTTGCCAGAAAGAATGTGTTTAATCAACTGACAGCATAGAGAGCTGGGATTGATTTCTGTTGGAGTAGTCTCCTGGAATCTCCCCAGGATGTGCTGCAGTTGTGCACGTGGTGGTATACAGTGTACGTGATGAAACAGTGCTCGCCTGGAAGAACCTGCCATCTAACTAGAAAAGAGCAGGAGGTGGTGGCAGTTCCACTTTAAATATAAATGAATTATCCGGTGTTAAACAGAAAGTTTGAAGCAGGAAAATAACGTGAAAATGGATCCTATGCATCTCAGGCAGGGCATTGGCCAAGAGCTCATCCTTACTCTTGATAAATGCATTTTGATTGATCGTAGAACAGAACCTGACATTCATCCGAGGTTTACTTTCATTCTTTTTAGGTATTATATGAACCAGCATTTAATAGTGAGGGCACAGAAATTAGTTCTGTCTTCTAGCAAAATTTTGTCTAGATCTTCTTGCTGCCATATTCATTTTGTGAGTTCCTGCAAATAATTCTTTGAATTGGTAGTCAGCAGAAATGGCGTGGGAAGCCCCTACTAGATTGCTGCTCTGGGGGTAGTTTTACGTTCACAAAGACGACCATAAAACTCTCAAGTCAATAACTGTGATGAGCAATTTAGCATAAGACAGGAGGCTAGTTGTACACAGTGATGCCACTGCCCTCTATAAACCAACCCCCAAACAATGTTACCCTCTGGTGCTCTTGCTTTCTTTGTAATCCAAAATGTCTGTTTGGACCTTGAGATTTCTTCTGAGAGACTATTATTATATTTGTATTTATAACCATACAAATGTTGATGATTATGATTTATTACCTGATAAAGAGTTAGTACAGTGTTGCATGATAACGTTGCAGTTCAGGGATTCCATCAAGAATAGGAGGTATGTGCTGCAGAAGCCCATGGAGAAAGCTGGGACAGTGGGAGCTGAGCACTGCAGCGGTGCCAGTCAGCTCCTTGGACACCGGCATATCTAACCATCTATTTTTAACTTAGTTCCTTTCCTTTTCAAATTCCAGGTGCTATTTATTGAACAGATCTGCTGAAAATTATGTATTAATAATTTGCTTTTATCCTGAAACCAACTTCTCACAAAAAAATTCCCATTTGACCAGCTCTAGAGTTGATCGAAATACACAAACTGAAAAATGCCCATATTAAAATTTGTAGAAACCTGAAACTGTTGTGAGTATTGAGATACTTTGAAAACTTGTGGTAACTTCTACTTCATATTGTACAAGTGAAATGATTTTTTTTTTGTTTTTAAAAGTAATGACTTTTCTGTCTGGTGGCTAATGGAAATAGCTCTGTTGTAGTTTTGGCCAAGTTTGTGAAAGACCCCAGACTTAGAAACGCAGCCTGAAACTTAAATGTGTGTAAGAAGGTTCACATACTTCTGCACAGTATTCCTAGAAAAACAGATCTAGCAAAGCTAGTAAGAAATCTTAGTCCTAAATATATTATAAGTACTGCTGGTAATGCTGCCTGTAATGAAGCTTGCCTCACATTTCCCATTATAAGACCCTGTTTTCAGTGACATATAACTTTGCCAAATTTTAACTGTTTGGGCTGAAACTTTCCATGCTGAATGTCTGCCTCCAGATGAATTGTTTGGAAAGCTTCAACACAAAATGGTTTCACCATTTCTGGGAATGAAATTAAGAGAAAAATATTTTCTTTTGCCCATGCAAACTTAATTCTGGCATTTCCTAAGTTTTGAGTGCTTGGGTCTGTAGCCTTGATGTTTTTCTATATGTATATTTACATTTCCTTCAGAAAAGGAAAGTTTATAAAATAATGGTTATATCGATACATTTGGATAGCTAGAGACCTTTTAACTCAACATGAAAACTATAAATAATTTACTTAGGTTGGCACCAATTTAGTTACATTGATTTATTGTTTATCCTTTGGAAAATTGCTGGAGGCCTGATTTCAACAGGCCCATCTTTCATAAGGGACTGGACTGTGGATTAGTTTTAAGATTGGTCTCCTAATCTAACTTCAGTTTTTAGATGTGAAACATGGCTAATGCTTTCCTCCTCCAAAGTTTGCTGCCAGGCTGAATTAAAGCTTACAGGGCTTTTTAATTTGAATTGTTGGAATACACAGCATTATTGCCCAAACCTACTGCAGTAGCAGGCTTGATCCTTAGCTGTTTGACGTGAGGTTGTCTTCTACCTGGAGACACCACCCTGTGTGTTTCCAGATACCGACACCATCCAGAAACCTAATTTTAATTGGTTTTTTGGTGATTTGTGGTAGTCAAGATTTGACTTGATATTCCCTAGATCTCTTGCTTCTCCAGAGAAAGTAGTTAAAGGAATATTCCAAGGCTTGGGTTTAATAAATTGGGAAGAGAAACTCAAATGCTTTGGGAAAAGATTGGTTTTTTCTAAATGCATATGAAGTGGAGAGGAGGCGTGACATAACAGCCACTGTTATTGCACATACGAGAGTGCAATTTTGTCCTGCTGGCTGCAGACTCCTTAAACAAGGAGAGATGGACTCTCTTGCTTTCGGAAAACAGCTTAGCTGTTATTTCTACTTATTGTACTGGCTGGAGCTACTGCATGTGCTGCCCCTGCATCGAGCTGTTCCTTGTAGCTGTGTGTTGCAGTCCTACCCTGTGCTCAGGAAGTGTAGCGCCTGGAAATCTGCCTGCAAGAGATTTTGGGTTTTCAACAGCGTAGCCAGTGCCTTGTGGTCCAGCTCTGACTTGAGTCTGTGCTTCGATGATACATATTATCTCTACCAGAGCAGACACTACACAGACATGTAAAGCAATGTAGTCACTGCCTGAAGCTCAAAATATGACACTTGATGGGTGGGAGAGAGTTGGAATGCTGCTTGGACAGACCTTGAATTAGTCTGTGAGCCTTCAGTCCAAGGTGGAGTAGAAGTGGGCACCTGCTGCTGCTGTACATTAGAGGCTATCTTGGATGAGTAGAAACATTGCTTTATCTTTGCATAATTTTAAGTTTTCTCTCCTTGGTTTGAGCTAGCCTGGGAATATGCAGCTGGTTTAGCATGACTGGATCACATGTCGCTCCCTGAGTAGCTGTTGAATAACAAAAGAGGATGGTGAGCCAGTGGAGAAGGTGCTTGGGAAACTACGAAGATGTTAGTAATTTGTCTGTGAGATGACATGAGTGGGACCAAGACGAGGGAGCATACTAGATGGGAGCACGGGACTGTATTTCCTTTAAGGCTTTGGCCTGTAGATGGATGGTGGACAAGTCATTGCCACTTTGATCGTACTTTCAGCTTGCCTTCATCTGTGTGCTTAGAGAGTAGTCTCCATGGAGCTGTGTGCCATGTGTGTTTTGGTGTGACCGCGGTACAGCTGGAAACCTTGCCAGAGACTCTGAGGCCCCATTCCACTCTTGCATTTGCTCTTTTTCCATCCCAACGTTGTTTTCTTCCCTTTCACCTCCATCGCTTTTGGTTACTCGTGACTGTAACTGAGATTTGGTGTAGTGCTGCAACCAAAACCTTACTTTCTGCTCCTGCATTGTCATCCCTCACTGACAAAACTGAAGCTGAAGCAAAGGAAGGAAGCACTTGTGACTCTTCTCTAAATGCAAGTCAGTTCCAGGGAGAGAACCAAGCTGGTACATGGGATCTGGGGAAAAGATGTTGGTATCTATTCTGGAAGACGGGCACTGTGGGGAGATACTGCCAGTATCAAAAGCAGACCTGTGCTTCAGAAATTGCGATGTGATGCCAGTCCTCAAAAATTGCCGTTCCATACTCATGTTTGGATACATGGGTGGTGGTGGTGGAAACTTTAGGATATCTTCATGTTTTGTGGCATTTACCATAGATGCTTATTTATTGTTTGTTTGTCATTGTTAGTTTATCCAAAATTTTTCCAAGAATTGTGTCTTCCACCAAAATAAAGTTGCTGGTTAAGGCTTCATTGGATTCCATTGTGTTTTAAATTGAGAGTTTTGCTGGCGTATGTTTGGGAAATGGCAAAAATCCTGGGAGTGTGTTGTATCGTGGCCCTTAGGAACCACAGCAGACTTCTGGGACTGTTTTCATTAGCCAAGACTACAGAAGGAGAACCTTTTAAGTTTTTACAAGTTTAGGGAGGGATGCAAAGGATGAAGATGGTGAGACACAAAAGTGAAAAGCCTTGTTCAATGCTATATTGTATCAGAGATGAGACCTTCCCCACTAGCCTGCTTGTGGTGTGGATTGAAGAGACCTAGCTGGTGTTTGTAGGAAAGCATTGGGTGGGTAATTGCTCAATTTATTGAATAAATTAAAACCAGTTAGTATCATTAACAATGGGGAAAACCAAAAAGTATGTTGGAGAACACGGGTGTATGTGTGTATGGCTTCATCCTGCTGAGTAAAGACATGCTTGGGCTTCTGACTATTTTGGAAATTGTTCAGAGACTGACAGTATAACTTGCATCTTTGGGCCACTGACAAGTCAAATGATCGAGTTATGTGTAAACAAAGTTATTTTAGTGGTACCCTCTATTTTTGTTGCATGATGGTCTTTCATTACTGGACAGAATTTTTATTATGGGAAAAAAAATTGCAAAGTAATTAAGATAGATTTTTTTTTTTTGGAAGAGTTGTTGGGGAATCTGACAGGTGTGCGACTTATATAATTTGTTGTGTTAATGTTGTTATTGCCAGGGGTTTTAGTTGCACTGCCCAGGAAATTCTTCTGGGGAAAAAAAAATAAAAATAAGGTGCCAGCTTGATATATTTTTCTGTGTTATTGGCAAGAACTGTGACAAAAATGAAATAATATTCTGCCTCTGTGCTGCAGGCCCCAGGCAAGAGTTTGTCCTTTTCACAGCATTTTGTGTACTTAGCTCTAAATAAAATTAAATAAATGTAGTTTGATCAAAAGAACATGCATCTCTAAACTACTGTAGCTCCCTCTTGAGGCTAATGATGGCTGCCCTCAGACAGAACTGGTGCGGTCCTCCATCTTCTAATGGTGGCCTTTTTCCATTAAAAGGAGGGGGAAAAAAAAAAAGACTTTGCTCCAGCCTATCAAGGAAGGAATTACCAGAGGACTATAAACTGCATCCCACTTCAAAGGCTTTTGAGCTAACTTGGATTAGACTCCAGTCTTGAATGCTCTCCTGTGGAAGGGCTCTATCCAGCAGCTAACAAGCTTGGCCCCATTATGTCTCTGAACTCAGCTCCTCAAAAATGGGAGTGGTGGCATATACTGAAGGGGAAGTTGTTTGCAAAGTATTTCTCTTGAAATGTTGTCTCGCTCTGTTCCTAAACCACGTGTGCATTCTTTCAAATTGTATTTCAATGGATGTGGTATTTTCCTTAACCTCCTCTCCTGAGGAGGTGTTGACTGCTGGAAGACAGCTGTTGACAGCTGTTAAACAGCTGCTTCGTTCTGCCCTGGAGATGGGTGCCCTTCTGGAGTGGCTGAAATAACTCCAGGCAGCCCACAACCTGCATGAAACTGTTGGGGAAAGCTCAGGACCCAGCTTACGTAGGAGCAGGAAGCCTGTCGTGCAGGTGATCTCAAAACACGCTTGGTTGTGCATGTGGGGT
Organism: Trogon surrucura; assembly: GCA_020746105.1. Lineage (NCBI taxonomy): Eukaryota > Metazoa > Chordata > Aves > Trogoniformes > Trogonidae > Trogon > Trogon surrucura. Next base: position 5,959,878 of record CM036630.1, on the reverse strand, counting down.
TACGTGTGCAACATGTATCTTGTCATGCAGCTTTTGTTCTCAATTCAACAAAATACTGAAGTGATTCTGTACCTTTACTTATTGAAGCTCAAGCATTTAACTAAAAACATGTTGTACAGAATAAGAGCATTAGGAAATTAGGGTTTCTTCAAGAATATTTCTTGGAATGAATAGGACAGAAAAGTCACCTTACCGTTAATTGTATGTACCAGTGGTCTGCATATGTTGTAGTCCTTGCTTTCCTTTGCGAGCTGCTCAGTGGGCTTTTTTTGACTTAAAGTTCAGCACAAGAATGATCTTTCACTCTTATTTCAACAGCCATCTCGGTCTCAAATATTGCCATTAAAAAACCCAGATAATCTTGATGGACTTCTAGTTACCATGTTCTGCAGTTCAGTTTTGCTAGGGGTATCTCTGATCACACAATGTTCTGTTCTTTCAAGGCAGTGATCTAAAACTAAATAAAGTGTCCTTTATTAAATTGTAAATTTAAGTTTTATACTGTACTGAAGTGCTGCTGTGATCTTTTTCATGAACACCATACCAAAAATAAGGTAAGAAGGAAGGAAGTTGAAGATGAGTCAAAGTTGGGCATCATATGCTGATTTCCCTGGAGAACTCTCCTTCAGCATGTGGAACACTTTAGAACAAGTTTCCATTTTCAGACACTTATGTGTAATTTGCCTTCACTTTGATGGGACACCTCCGTTTCTTAAACCAGACCAGAGCTAGAATGCTGGATATCACGGCAATGTTGCTCTGACACAGCAATAGACTTTACTCCCTAGAGCTGCTTTGATAAATAAATTTTTGTTCTTAACTCCATACATCTAAGGTTTGGCTTACAGTATATGTCTCTCGGGCTGCTTCTTAGTTATATGTATGGGTTTTTTTCTGCACTATGGTGTTGCTGCCTGATGTTCAGATTCTTTGATTATAATTCCGCTATTTGTCTGTCCCAGGATCTGATGTATGCAAGTGACTATTCTTGACTCAGGTTAAATCTTGCATTTTTGTGTTTCGAGTTGCCTTGCTCCTATTTTTGGGGTTTTTTTCCCCCCAAACCACTTAGACAATTTGTCTTTCCACTTGGTGTTGTAATTCTCTCTCTCCCTGTACTACCTGTTCCATCATTTGAATTACTCAAGAAAATACTAAATAAACTGTAGCTAGTACAGAACCAAGCAGAGTCTGTCTCAGTGATGGAAGCAGCACTACCAACTTAGTTTGATTTTTTTTTTTATTATTTTTTTTTTTTTCCATCCAGCTTTGCACATACATAGAGGCGAAGTAATGTCCTGAAAGGCAGCTTCAAAACATTATTACATCAAGATTCTCCTGCTCTGGTCCTTGTAGCCCTGTCTGCTGCTCTTGATAATTTAGGGCATGAACTACATCTGCTGCTTTCCCCCAGTCTACATAACCTGTCTGTCTGCTGTTGAAGGAAATAGACTGCTTTGACGTGATTTTCTCTCAAGAAACCTATGTTGTCTATCAGTCATCTCTGCCTCTTTCCTAAAATGTTTGTGTAATAATTTGTTCCAGCACTTTTCCAAGAACTGAAGTTAAATGAAAAGGCAATTGCAGCAGTCTCTGAATTTTTCAGATCCTAAGTACCCTATGATGTGATGCATCTGGGGCAGTTCAGCTGTAACAGTGGATCCATTTATATACCCTCTAACTCTTCTTTCCCAATGCGGATGTGAAATTGTACCTCTTCTCTGATGCTGGTTTGTCCAACTCTGCCGTTACTACTTTCTCAAACTTGTCACTTGAGTTTTGTGGGTGATATATCTAAATAGCTTAAACACATTCCAGACAAGAAAGTCTCCAGAAAAATGCTGGGACTAATAGGAGGCATTTAGTGTTTTACATGAAGCATACAGAATCTACTGTAATTTCAGCTAGTGCAACTTTTGGCCTCTTGACACTGTGTATTATTGTTTTGTGTTTGAAAACAAAAGCTCAAATAGCAGGCAAAAGCTGTTTTGTTAATTAATAATTGGTTTGTAGAATTAAATACAAAATAGCCTTTCTTTCAAGGCTGTAGCAGTTCCTGAAACTAGTCAGTACTGTGTTTCTCTGCAGTGGTTGAAATATGTCAGGCAGGTGTTTCAAAAGTCCTTATGCTGCAGGGAAATATACCCTGATGTAATCTGCCTAATTTGACTCTCTGAATTACTTTCAAGAACACTTGCTGTTTGTAATGGAAATAGCTCACCAACCACTTCAGAGAGGACTTTGTAATGTGAGCTGGTAAAACTCTGCAGGTGTAGTGGGTTTTTTATTTTGTTTAACATCTTAGGTTTGTTTACTTTAATGTGTTACTGAAAAAGTGACATAAAAGTGGTTTAACAAGTCATTTTTCATTTGAAAAATGTTTTCATATTAACAAAGTTAACATCCAGTATTCTGCAATAGAACTACTGACTCCAGGAAACCACATTTTGCCCAGGAGAGTATGTTTCCTGAAGCTGAAATTCCCCAAGGACTTTTGTTTGGGATTGTGCATACCTGAGGCATTTTGGCATAAGCATCAATTAAAAAATGGGAAATGGTGTTTTCCCTGCTAATTCTTGGCTACTGAATGGAGGTTACTGAAAGCTCTCTGTTTTACCAAAGGTCTGCTTTAATTTACGTTTTCCCCCGCCCTGGTGTAAGTTTGTGAATTAAACTGGATTTGCCTCAGTAAAAAGATCTGAAAGTGTCAGAGTTCATCATCTGAACTATGGAGTTAAGCGGTTGTCTTTTTGAGCAAATTGTCATTTAGAGAAGTAGAAAACCGTTTTGTTTGTGATGCCACCTTGAAGAGGATATTGAGCATACAGTGCTGTTGTAGTAGCAGTACACCCATTTAACCTGGAATAAAAGCAAGTGAAAATGGGTAATGACCAGCCAGTGTAGCATCTGCTTCCAGGTACTGCTCCACCATGCCAGTGAAAATTTATTCCCAGGATGGTTGTTATATTAGTTAACTTTAATGGCATATACACTGTTAAAGCTGTATTTCAGTAGAGGCAAGATTAACACAATAGTGTGGGTCATTTCAAGGAGATGCTGTTTTACATGATACTTAGTTGTGGGACTTAGCAGAAATAGCAGATTTTGGTAGATTTTAATTTTTTTTGTGAAATTGGCCATTATTGTATTTCATTGCTCGTGTTGCTTCAATCACTCTCCTGTTCAAATATGCAAATGCTAATGCAGTCTTTGGGATGCCTGACTTTGCTCCTGCTGAGATTCAGAGCACTTCTCCTTGGTATTGTGTCAGGCTCTTTAGTGAGTTGTAAACATCCACGAGGTGGTTATTTCAGAACTTAAAGCTCTCATTTTTCAGTCAAGGGTACCATTTGCTCTTGCCAAGTCTGCAGTTTTAAATCAAAGCCATTTTTAAATTATCTAAGCACCAAAAAAAAAAAAAAGGCATCTGAAAAATAAAGTTGACAGCTGTGAGGGTTTTTTTTCCACATTTGTCAACTTCAGAAACAGCTGAATGGGTTTTGTAAGACTTTCCAAAAATATCTCCCTCTATGCTAAGGGCAGAGTTAGTTAAACAGCAGAAAAAACTTAGCAAAACTACTACAACTCAATTTCTGTTTTGACAATTCTTGTCACTTCCTCATTTACTGATTGAGGTAATTTAGGCAAGCATGTTCTGTTTGTACTAGTATTTCAGGGGTGGCTGCCCTCCTTGTAAGTACCTGTGTTTTCAAAAACGTTAGTTGTAATTTGTTACTCTCCAGTGCAAGGAGCCACGGTGTTAGGCAGAGGTCACACCAGTGACTGGAGCAACCCTGACTTGTAAATGTTTTTTAGCTGAAGTTAAAACTTGAAGTAACCTACAGACTGAAACAAGTCTGACTTAAATAAAAAGTGAACAATGGTGGAGGTGGTGAAGTCTTTATAAAAAAAAGTTAATCTGATTTTGTGAAGGAAAAAAAATAATAATAGACAAACATGATGCAAAGGGAAGGAAGTAGCTCTGGCAGCTTTCAAGTGTGCTCAAATGAAAGATGTTTCTGTCTCATTAGTTAATTTAGTGGAGAATTTACAAATGGGTCACAATGGGAGTTCACACTTGCTTTTGTATTTCAGTGAAGGTGTGTGCTGTTTAACAAGTATTTTCACTTGACTGTTGTCCCTGTGAACTGTGTGTGCGTGCCCCAGGATTGCCATGGTAGGTCTAATTAGGCAGAATAAAGAATTAACAGCAAACAATGCTCCCATCACATTCCCTTTGAATGAGCTGTAATGATTTCATGCTCTATAATATAATCACATAAGTGGGAAGCCATAATAAATTAGATGGTGGTTGTTGCTGCAAGTGTGCATTTTATTACAATAGGCACATCTGGGGAGCGCCTCGTGCTCTGCAGCATCCACAGAAAAGGTCCTGCATTCCAAACCATGGCTGATTTTGACTTGTAAATCTGTTTTTATGAGGTGTGTGTGTGCCTGCCCCAGGAGAGTGAATGCCGTTTCCAAATGGGCATTTGGATACCATATGCTTTAGAAAAATGCTGGCTATTGCTCAGTAAAAGTGAAGTTCCTCCTCTTGGTAAATACTGTAGACCTTCTTAGTGTAAAGTTGATCTCTGTAACGTACTTTGAGAAATGCTGAGTGATGAATGAAAAAACTTGAGTTGCTGTCTGTGATCTGGTCTGAAATTTAAGCTGTTCTATAGATCTTGAAACTGAGGCTTGTAGCTATCTGAAGTATTGTCTTTCCACGTGTTCAACTGAAACCACCATGAAAATATTCCTCTGTGGTTCAGGTGATGTGATTTTGCCCTCATATGGGTTCAGTGATTGCATGGCAGCCTTAATATTTCAGTTATAAATTTAATCCAATAGCTTCGTTTGTAAAACAGAACTAAAACTGGTCTTCAGTTTACATTCAACTTGTTTAGGGACTGTGGTATCTCAAAGCAAAAGTCAAAGCACAGTTCCCAGGCATGTACAGAGCTGGGGAGCAGGAACTGCTGGGCAGTGTTCTTTGTTTTGGCAAAGTCTAGTAGATAATTTAATAGCTCCTGCCAGCCACCCATAGAAAGATTGAGCTGTTTTAAAGGAGACATAGACAATAGCACAAAATTCATGGCACAGAAGAACCAGGGTGTGAATGTAAAACTGACATCACTAGGACTTGCAGTCTAAGACAGTGGCACTCTTCCCCATGACTGAGTTACCATGTCCACATTCATCCCCTTAATAATTTTGTACAGGCAGCTCCAAACCCCCAGTCTTTTCAAGATGCAGTGGTGTAGAGAAAGGCCACCCCTTGGTGGGGACAGAGACCCCCAGGCCCTTTAAGGAGAAATCAGGCACTGGCCTGAAGGTTTCAGTGTCAGACAGGTCCCTTGAGCTGGGCATGACGAGGCAGTGAGGTGGCGGCAGCTCGTGAGGGTGAGTGTTGACCCTGTTCCTGTGCCTCTGCTGGAAGACTGGCCAATTCAGGTGTCGTTTTGTTGTTTGTTTGTTTGTTTTAAGGCAGAGTTTTATCTCTCTTAGATATAGTTATCCTGGCTTATTTCAATTTACTGCATTAAGGCACTTGCCTCTGTGATGCCAACTCTCTCACCTACACATCTTCCACTCCTTAATGTCACTTCTGATAAAGCAGGAAATCTTAACTTCCATTAAGACAGAAGGTATCTCATTCTGTTGTGTGCCATAACAGTGGCAGTAGTATCCAGAAAGCAAAAAGCAAGTACTACTAATAATTAAAAACCCCAACAAACCTAATCCTACTCCGAATGCTTGGGGCTGACAGTGTTGTAGCTGATGCACGGGGTGAGTGACTTGCTGTGATTACCAGACCTGTTTTATGAGTGCATGGAAGCTCAGGTGGCTTTGTGTAACAACTCTGAGGGTTTTTGTAGGTGTTTTCACAACAGTGGAAAACAAAGAGGTAATAAACCACACAGGCAAATCCAAATATCTGTTTACATGTGTAGATACATGTCTTGTCAGCCAAGAGGCATGGAAAAATCCCTCCTGCAATCTTGCCAGGTGACATGAGGAAATACGCAGCTCCAGGGCTTACCTGTACCACTTGGAGGGAAGATCTCCTCTCCAAGTCCACCTTGGTGGCTGCTTCAAGTTCAAGTGGGAAGAATTCTTGAGATGCTTGCAGTCTATGCCTATAGTATAGTGCAGAGTGTTGGAGAGTCTTCTTTTTATATTGACATAGACACTGAGAATTTCCATAAAGTCAAGGAGCAAGGGAGAAGAAACAGAATTTATCCTTACAAAGAAAAAAAACCCACAAAACTTTGAGTATTGTTATTATTTTTATTTTTTTGGGGGGTGATGACCAGAAGCTCAGTGAGTTTGTGTCTTCCAAGTGTTTCTGGGCAGATTGCTAGTCAGAGCAACCTGGGTTCAAACTCAGCCCTACCAATTTACTCAAAGACTTTGATTTTTATTTTTTTTGACTTTTTCATTGGTTTGTGACTTTTACAGCATGTTGCCATGTTGAATGATTCTTCATTCTGATTACAAAAATACCATTTTCTGAACAGTGAGATGATTTCTAGTGATACCAGGAGACTTGTTGCTGTTGGCATAAGATTGAAGATTTGTTTGTTTAGTTGTTACAGATAATTTCATAAGATCTCATAGGAGCTACCTTTTTGATTCTCTTGCTCCAGGAGACCTTCTTGGGCATCTCTGGCTCTCTGGTAGGTTTATCCAGGATGCTGCTGTATTTGTGCAGGTTGAGATCTCATACACTGGAGTGTGTGCTGAGCATCTGCCCAATTAGGAGGTATCCATAATCCTGGTTTTGAAACCTTTTTCCATTTTTGCAGTGTGTTTGCTCTGGAAGGGATACTCTGTGTGGGCAGGGATTTTGTGTAGTTCTATGAAACTGCAGTTAAGTACAAAGATTGAGTAGCTTCTCTCATCAGGAGGGCTTGCCTCAGCTCTCATTTGAGGCTTAGCTGTGGACAAAATGGAGTTTTTCTGCCCTGAGAATGAGGGGCTGGGACAGAGACTGGTGTCTTACTGGGATTTTTATTGCAGAAAGAGGAGAGTGGGGCTTATTGGACCCACCATCCTCAGCAGGACAGAACCTCATTGTTCTCCATCAAGCAGTAGCAGTAATTGGCCTGATTTTCCAGGGCTGTGGTGTAAAGACAACAGGTCCAGGTTAAGGCAGAGCATGTGTTGCTGACTTCCCTGAGTTTCACAGTTTTCTCCTGTTCTTTGAAGGCCCTTTAAGGAGAAATCACATGCCTGTGTGTCCCTGTTTTGCTTAAAATAAACTTTTATGCCTCAGAGATGCTTGAGAACAAAAGCCAAGAAGCATCTTTGGTTCATCAGAAAGTACAGCTATTGTTTTTCTGAAACTCGTGACTGTAAAGGCAATTTTTTTGATGTTTTGAAACCTGCTGTTGATTAAGTACTTCTGGTTGCCATTGCTGGGTGAGTTGCTCTTTTTTTTTAGTTCCCCATCTGCAAAATGCAGATAAATATTTTCTCGCCACATAGAAAAATCATGTTAAAGATGCACAAATTCCAGATACGAGGTAATGGAGACTGTATAAGATAAACACACACCGGGATTGGAAAATGCATTTTATTTCTAGCAATGCTCTCTGTCCCTTTTAACAGACCCAGTAATTTGCAGTATTTCAGCATTGAGAGAGCCATCAAGGTGGATTAATAACACTGTAGATGTTTTATTTTTGTATGTGGGCAAGATAATATCATTAATATCTGTCTTCCTTTGGCTGGCTACTTGTGGATTTTGCACAGAGCACTACATTAAAAAGAGATTACCCTGCTATGACCCACTGAGTTTCCCTTTTCACCCGAAAAAATACAGGAGCGAGCCAGTATGCTTCAGTTCAAATATAAACGGATGTGCTTCACCAGTGCTCTGGTATGCTTTGTAGTTTTTGAAACAAAATTAGAATTCAAAGCAAAATATCTGCTTTGCTACAGCATCAAGGCTGTGATAGCCCTGATGGAAGAGAGCGTGGGGGCTTGTTCTCCCTTTCTGAGCTGGCTTGTGCTTCCGTGTGGGCTTCCCAGCCCTTTCCAAATGGGGTTTAGTTCCTACACCACGTTCTTAGGAAATAACATCTGGCCCAAAGCCAGGGGCAGACTCTGGCAGCCTTCCCCTGGATTTCTAGGGGCTCTGGATCAGATTCTTTCTGTAAAGAGGTCAGGATGGTTCTTTTTAAGGTTTCTATGGCAAACTAAAAAACACAGCAACATAAACTTTGCTATATTAGCCTTAAAACCCAGGGAGAGATGTCGGAAACGGAAGGTATGTGTGTGAATTCTCAGTCACTGAGGTACAGAGGAATTTGCTTTGGGTTGAACTTCATGCTGGTTTCCTAAATACTCACGTGCAGAGTGGACCTTTCCTCCAAGAAGGAGCCTGCATTGACAGAGCTTTCTCTTCTGTGGAGAGCAGAGCTCACAACACGGGAACAGAGCTGAGAGGGCTTTCTTGCTGGTGGATGCCTCCAGAATGAAGGTTCTTCGGAAGGAAAACCATTTGCATACTAGAAACAAGGGCAGCTGACCGCCTGCGTGTTGGGTGACGGAGACTTGTGTTGTTGTGGGATTTGGTGGGGCTGGGGTGATTTTGTTTTAAACCTGGCAATCTGGGACATGGACAAAATACTTCATGTGCTTTGAGATATTTATGGAAGGCAATCATAGGAGAAAGTTCTGTCCAAAGTTTATTGTTGAGGTGTGCCTGTCTCTGAGAGGTAATAAAGTAGTTGTTTAAGCATGTGGTGTGACAGCAGGGTGGGTTATGTAGTGTAGATTGTCCGGTGTAATGTACACCCAACGCGTGGACTCATCTGTGCTGAGCTTGGAGTAGCAGTGGCCCATCAGTAGGAACTGGCTGAAGCCCAAGCCTGGGATCCAAGTGCTTCAAGTTATGGGGTGTGCAGTATTCAGATCCAGACATGACTTTAGACTCAAGCCTGTATCTAGAAAAATTAACTGTTAAGAGTACGCCTGTTAAGTCCTTTGGGATTGCTCCGGCTGTAAGTGCTAACCATGAACGGTTCCTAACATTGCATTCAGATTTTAATTCCTTTTTGTAATACCATATAGTACCAAGGAATAAGGGGTAGCTTTTTGCAGTATGAGAAGCGCCGCTGTAGTTCTGAGGTAGTAGAAGAAAAACAGTACTTTTCAATCAACTCACTTGAAAGCATATACTTTGCTATACTGTGAATCTCATAACCTTGGTCAGGTTTCTCTGATCGAGGACCAATGTGGTTATTAAATGATTCGGTGTAGTCTGATGTTGCGTTGACATTTTGTCACTCACACCTTCTGTCATTGCTGCCTCTCTGTATCACGTTTCAGAAGAGGATGGTAACAAAAGAAACCCAGATTTCTTTGCACATGAATGACCTGAGTTTCCCAGTTTTCACAGGAAATGTGTTTATCCCTATTACTGTTGCATTTGTTTGGAAGTGTGTCTGGAACATCTCATGAGGATTTAACTGAGTTTCTTCTTTCAGTTGAAAGAAAACATACACAGACAAAAGATTTTCTTCAATTATTCTCTTCACTTCCATATAGAGACCTTGTTACTTGCTACTTCAGATGGAGAGCTACCGGAATGCTTATCATAAATGTGTGGACTGTTACTTATGGAAAACTTGTACTTTCTATCCATTTCAACATGTTAATTTTTCTGCAGGCATCCGTTAAGCTGTATTTCACTGGATGGCCTGATTTTGGGCTTGGAGAAGTCAGAAGGCGTCCCTGATTTCAAGCAGAGTTCAAATGAACTTCTGGGGTCCTTGCTTAGAGTTGTTGAACTGTGCCCAAGACCATATTGCAAATCAAGGATGGAAGCACACTCATGGTGCTTTCTGTCACACATTACCTGACCTGTTCACAGGTCTTGTTTGTCATGTTTGAGGCATGGCATCAATTATTTATTCTCAAGACAATATTTTTGAAATACTGTGAAAAAGTTAGTTGCTATAGCAAAGGAATTTAGAAACTATCAATTGAAATCACATAGTTTGAGAAATAATCTGCCTCTCTTTTTTTTTTCATAGAAACTGAGTTCATTCAGGAAATGAAATACATGAAAGTCACAAGTTGAAAGAATAATTTTGATTGTTGAGCACTCTGGTCAAGCAGAATTATTTGCTAGGAAACATTAAGTAAGCCTGCTGGTAGTGTAGAGATCAGGCTGCTGCCGAATTCAATGTCAGCTGTCCCACTGATGGCAGCAATGTAGGAGGATGCATCAAACTGGGGATGTAGATTTTACAGGCAGACGACTTGTTTTTCCCTTGTATTACTCTGAACGTCCAAAGAAGTTGTTGCTGCTTTTTTTTTTTGCATGGTTGGATGGAAACAACTAAACAGATGTTTCACTTGGTGGGGAGAGTATCTTAAGGAGTCCTCCAAATGTATTGTCATTTGCATATTTTTAAAACTTTCCTGAAATAATCTGAGGGGATTGTAAAAAACCAGCAAACTGGGTAGCTGTGAATTAAGGCTGGAGCTAATGAATCAACTGATGCGGATCAGAATAACGTTGTAAGTTCAAATCGTTTGGGTAGAAAAGGCAGAGGGATGGGGATCTGCTCTGAAGTGTTTGAGAGGCTTGTCAAATCTAGCAAGATTTGAATTTAAAATACCAGGATAAAACAGAAAAGGATGCATTAAAATCTGTTTTGAAAATCATTCCCCAAAACTCATATATTGATGCAGGACTTTTTTTGCACATGGCACTGTCTTTTTGTTACAGAGAGCAGTCACACAGCCTGCACCTTTCTGTAGACTTCAGATGCACTGTAATGAGTCCTGGTTTGGAAGGAATCCACTTCATAGTTCTCAAGATCTTGTCAGTATATATTAAAAACCCCAAAGATTTGATGAATTTCATGTTTAGGAAGAACACACCAGACCTCTGCTGCACTACTCTAGTTCCGTTGATGTTAACTGATTTGTCTTGGCAAGTAAGTGAGGAGAAAATGAGAAAGTGGCAAATTGTAAGATTATGTGAAAAGCCTATGATTTCGCTTATTCACTCATAGGTTCTCCTTGTTTCATTTTCTATTATATTACAGTAATTAGTCAATAGTCTGATTGCTGTATTCAGGGATTAGTGTCATAGACAATTCATCAGAAGACAAACACATGTTCTGTTGGATATACTGTATTTCTTTGCTTGTAGTTACACTTACATTGTGCACACTAGTTGGAGGAAAAACTCTTCCTCGTTAATATTTGGTTGAACATACTTGCACCAGATGTAGATTACGATGGGCTTTTTTCCATCTGGGATGAATCAATAGAGATACCAGTTTAGCTTTTAAAGACAATGGACAGATTGTATGATGGTATTTTGTACCTGTTAAGGTTGTGTATATCCCTAGTGTTTTTAATTCATCTAATCTCACTGATTTTCTGTAGACAAAAAGGGTTTTTTGTCAGTTTTAATATTTTTGTAGGGGATTTGGAAGAACTAATGTTTAACACTTCATAGGCCAAGGAAAGGCACAAATTACAGAACTGTGCGTGGAAATTGCAATTCTGATCGGCAAGATACAGCCCTAGAGATCTGTGAAAAAAAGATGGAACTGTATTTAGCCCTCTCTTTGCAGCCTGCAGCTCTTACCATGATGTGTTTTCTGGGGTATTCTCAAAAAGCCTTGGTATGCAGAGCCTTGAAATTATTTGAATACCTGTCCCTTAACTCGAAGCCCGTGGCACTTAGTTGGGGCTCTCAAGTCTTCGCAGCACCCCATAGCCTGATGTCCAGCTTTCTTCTGGGATTTGTTAGTTTTGAGGCAGTTGGTGTGGGCAGTATTTTTCCACGCTTTTACTGAAGTTGAGTTCTGTAACCGGGTCACCATAGCAGGAGCCTGGTCCAGTTTTCCAGGAACTGCATTGGATTGGTCCAAGGGAGGACAGCAGAATCAGCACAACTTCACCAGTGTGCTTCATGATGGTTTGTTGTTTTGTTTTTGTTTTTGTTTTTTTTTTAAATTGATACACCTGAAAAAGTCTCCTGGACCATGGCAGTTGAATCTAGTGTAACAGCAAGGTGCAGATTTTCTTGGACAAGAACGTTTTCCTATGGGTAACTGTGTAACACACGCGGAGGCATCTAGTGGAATAACATGCTGCAGGTGTGGGTAGTGGTAAATGATGGGCTGTTGGAGCTTGTTGGAAAGTGGGTTTATTTTTCATGGAATATTAAGTGGAAAAATAAGAAGTTAATAGATGCTTGTCAGTTAACTGAAGTTAAACATTGAATTTAAATATCTCTTTGAGAAGATTCCATACTTACAGCTGAATTCTCCTGCTTTTCATTGCAGTTCTAGGGTTGGTTTGTTGACCTTTTCAGGACTGCAGATAGGCCTTTCCTCTTCACTTGCAGTACACTTCCAGTTGTACAAATGAAGAACAAGTAACAAGTATGAGGAAAGCAGAATTCATAGCAGTAATTTTTCTTGGTATGTTTTCACTTTTTAAAAACAAAACATCTCAACTTTTTTACCTTCTCAGGCTACATCTTTGTTCCTGGTTAACTTTGATACCTCTTCTTGTCTCTGTAAATTCAATGTTTTGCAAATCCATCTGATCAAAGTGAAGCAAACTGTTTTCAAACTCAAACAGTTTCTTGATGCCTTTGTCAGAGAAGCATGATCCTTGGTTTGCAGTTCAGATCTGGCCTAAAATACATGAATTGCACACTGGAGCCACTTGGAAATGTCTATGGGCCAAACTGGACTCTCAACAAGGGTGAGCTGGTGCAGCTTCATCTCCGTTCAAGGCTGCAGTGCCAGGTTACCTGAAGTCTTCTAAAAAAACTGGAAAATTTCTTCTGAACTCACTATGAGTGTGTATGTTTTGGTAGTGTGTTGCACATGGTCCCCGACTGTACAGCTTGTGGGCCCTGACAGGAGGCTTCGCTGTGTATAACAGGACCAAGTTTTTACCCCTTGTGGGAATCTGACCCTGAGATATACTTTGACTTACTCTGTGTTATTGAGGTAAGAAAAAATTTTGCTACTGACAGAACAGAAACCAGATCTGGAGCAGGTGAAGGGAAGCTGTGCAAGTGTTATGTGAGAGCTGTGGTAGAAACTGTCTTTGCAGAAGACCAAATGCAATTTTCTTTTAATGTTTTTACTGTAACACTTTTAAACTCACAATGACACAGTGTCTTTTCATCACTACTTTGCTCTTGAGCCCTGTGGGTTCACTTGGTTTTGTTTTGCCTTGCCTGTCCTACATCAACTCTTAATGCTCTGCACTGAGCTTCTATAGGAAGCTCTCCTGAACACCTCAGGGTGTGCTCCTGCTCTGGATGTGACTATATTTTGTCTGCAGTAAGAGGTAAGTGTTGAATGCTGTGGAGACAGATCTCTGCACTTTGCCTGGGAAATGCTGGAGGATGTGTTTTCCCCATTTTTCATTGCATTTGCACTTGTGGTTTCACTATTAAAACTAGGAGAGGAGTTGTCTGAGGACAGGGGAAGCTGCTTTTTCTCTATTCTCCTAGACTGATACTGTGTGTCTTTGTAACCTGGAGATTGGGAACAGGGTAATCCTGCCTTCCCCTGTGGGGCTGGAGATGTGCTGGCAGAGCTGGCTTTAAGCAGATGCCCTGGTTGAGCCTCAGCTCTGGCTGGCTGATGTGGCAAGACTCTGCCCCAGCAGTGGTGGGACGGGGCTGCGGCTCATGTTGGTGCTGGGTTGGGTCCACCGTGCCAGTCTTGCAGCCTGTCTCCCTGCGAGGGAAGTGCTGATGGTTGTCACCATTCACGGCAGGAGCCCTCTCCCTGACAAGACTGATATTTCTGAATAGTGAGCGGTGAAGTAAACAAAAGATAGCATGTGATGAAGCAGGTGCTGTGCTGCGCCCCTGGCAGTTCTAGTGGGGCTGGCACCTAACGTGCTGCAAGATGTACCTAGACGTCCAAACCACCTCTTTTTAAGAAGGCCAAATGCTCTTCCAGTTACTCTTCTTGGGCAGCTTGTGTCACTGGGTGTAGAACTAATTTTGTTTGGAATTTCAGGGTCAGATGTAAGTATTGTTATCTACTTCAGAGGAAAAACTTTAGAGAAAGGAGAGGGGGAAGGCTGAATTGATATTTGGAGAAAGGAAGAAAGTTTGAAATATTTTTGCAAAAAAAACCAAAACAACCAACCAGCAAGATCTCAGCAAATAGTCATTCCACTCAGCTTCTGGCCAGTCTCAGATGCTTTTCTTCCAGAACATCCGATTATGAATCGGGTCATGATCCTGGGAACTCCGCAGCCACGCTCATTATTCTTTGTGTGACATCAGGCACCACATGTGGATAGAGAGACTGGAAAATGTTGCAGTTTCTACACCTCACCTTGTTATACCAGGATGTATATTCCCTGGGAGAGGGAATAAACCAAGAGTGTCACAGAATTCGCAATGTCGTTTAAGGTCAGTACTGAAGCTGTCTTGGAAGGCTAATGTATTGACTAGGTTTTGTGAGAGGTCATAACCAGAAAAAAAAAGGCTTGTGAGAGAGAAGAGGGAGTGGAGAAAGATGAAGACTAGCGGACTGTGATGTTTATTTCTGAAAATAAGCAGAGCAGCAGCAATATGAAGTTGGAGTCAGTTTTGCCATTTCCAGCACCTCTTTATCTTCCTGTGGACAAAACATCTGAACGTGCCTAAGGATTCCCTTTTTGTAGCACTGAATGCCAGATGCCAGATTCTTGGGGTAAAGGTCCCTAAATACAACCAAAAAACCTTTTAGAGGTTGAATTCTTTTCCCAAGAAAGATTGACTAAAGCCCTTTGATAAAGAGAATTTGACCATGAGCAGATAGGAAATGTGGTTTATGAGTGACAGTGTGGGCGTAAGTATTGGGATTTCAGCCTTCTGCTCTTCTAATTTATGTCTTTTTGTGAAAAAGAGGAAGTTTGTATCTGTTGTGCCTGTCTGTTTGCTCTGAATTTGAGTGGATGTAAATTAATTCAGGAGTAGTCTTATTTTATCATCTTTTTAAGTGGATTTGAGAAGTTTGTCATATGATCAAATATATGGCATTTCTCTGGGTTATATTGAAGCAAGACTTACACTTTGTCTTGATGGTCTCATGGGCCTGGAAACTTGCTGGTGGTCATTTTTTAATAAATGAACTTTTGGAAGACTGTAAAAGCCTCCAGAAAAACACATGTTCATTTCAGCCACTCTTTTTTCCTAGTCTAACTAGAAATACTAAAGAAAGCTGTGGAGATAATCTTGTGAATCCAGGTAGTGAAAGCTCTCAGTGCTTTAATGTAACCAGCAACTAAATGTTGCTAATGCTCCTAAAACTATGCTCCCGTTTTGGTATTCAACCATGGGACTGCCTGCTGGATTAAATTCTGCAGTTTAATTGTAGGCTGTTTGAGCCATAATGCTCCCTTATTTTAGAAGATCATCAGCTGTTGAGCTCACTGAGGTGTATTAATGTATCAGTTGGCATAAACTCAGTGGGTCTGAAGTAGTGGTGTTGCCTAGTGCAGAGTATTTAAGTTAAAACCCCCAATTCCACTGGAATTTGAGCTAGGAACTGGGTCATATGGTGAGCGTGGGCCTGTTGCTGATGAAGTCCTTCCTCATCCTTATCCTCCTTCCTGGTGTCCTCACCAGGTGAAGGTCTCTCTGTAAGACTTGTACTACAGACAGCAGGTTTAACCTGAGCACAGTCTTGGTTACCTCTTGGTTTCTCTGTAGTAGGTCCCTACTGTAACAAGTGATAGGACAACAGGAAACAGCCTCAAGTTGCACCAAGGGAGATTTAGATGGAGCATTAGGAAAAAATTTCTTCAGTCTGATTTGCTTACAACGTGCTGAAAAACACAAGGAGCTTTTGTCAGCTTCATCTTTGTCAACGATTTAGCTCACTCGGTTGAGCATGGTGCTGAAACACCAAAGGTCACGGGTTCGATTCCCATTCGGTCCTCATGTGTTGCATGATCGAACTGAGAAGGCATCCCTGCCCATGACAGGGAGGTTGGATTAAGATGATCTCTAAGGTCCCTTCCAGCCTAGGCCATTCTATGAATTTCTGTGAACTTCGATGAAGCTACAGTTTGCACTGCATGAGTTTAGTCCTCTGGAAAAGCAGAGCTGTCATATCGCGAAAAGTGTTGGGAGTTTTGATACTTTACTTTTTCTTAGAAAATATCAGGAACCACCAAAATTTGCAGAAGGAGCCTTGCCAGTGTTACTGTATCAGGTAATTAGATCACAGGGCAAGATGTGTATTTTGTAGAGTAAAGGGTCTGATCTGTAAAAATATTGGATGGCACAAGTTCTGGGTGATATCATGGTTTATTGGAGTCAATGATCTTAAAGGCTTTTTCCAACCTAAATGACTCTGTGAGGGGCGAAGTGTTTAACGAAGTTGCTGAGGAGAAGTTACCTGTCCATATCTGCCCAGCTGGTGTGTGTGGCATACACTGCTAGGACTTTTGTTTCTTGGCTGGAATAGGTGTTGCATGTCTAAATGTGGTTTAAAGCATTAAATGTTTCCTTCAAAGCATAAAGAAATCAGATGAGGGGGATGATGAATTTAAATCATATTGTGGAGCTTAAATTTGGCAAAGCATTTCTGCTAAGCAAAGTCCTTGGGCATATGTTTTAGGTCTTGATGTTTCCCGTGGGACTCACACATCTGTTGTTTTGCGGAATAGTGTCCCAAGAGCCCAGTTTTTGCCTAGAGAAAAGGGTATGCTTGTATATCTTGTGTGCTCTTCTGCAAGGACTAATTAAAAATTGGTCCTGGATGTTCAGTGAAGGAATGAGAGGCAAGCCCAGTCAGTGGTGGGAGTCCTGAGCCAGTGGGTTCCTATGCCTCTGTCTAGACTGAAGAGGTTTGGAAATTTTCAGATTAGCTTTGGATAAGCCTCTGGACTTCTGGATGCTTCTCCTAGCCAGATCAGACCTCTAAAGAGCTTGAGGTTTGTCCGTTGCTAATTTTCATATGCATTACATTAAAAACTCTGAAGCTGAAGTATTTCTTATTTTAAAAATAGAATAATAAAACAATAAATCAGAAGGAAAAGCATGATGAAAAAAAATTGTAGAAAACAGATGAAAAGCACAAGGAAAAAGTGAACTTCGTAAAAATACCATACATGCCAGACCCTTCAAATGTGATTTCCTGCATATTACACTTTAAAAAGCATGATATTACAACATGCTCTCACATGCAGGGGCCAAAAATATGAAAGATTGTTTGTTTGATCTTGAGAGTTGAATGGATGTTATTTGACCCATTCATGATCTGATCCCAGACCTAGGGGATGTCAGATGATTTTCCACTGGGTGAGTGTCTGCACCACTCCCTCGTCTCTTCCCCACCCTCTTTTTTTGAGCAGATAGTGCTGACACGCTTCCTGCTCCGGGCTGCTGGGTACCGCTCGAAGCATCCTGGCACTCGAGTGCCTGTGGCTTGGGCAGAGCACTTCAAAAGCAGTTCCTGGCACAGGGAAGAAATATTTGGAAGTGAGTTTGGATGCTTCCCAAAGCGACCCGCTCCAAGCGAGTAGAAAGAAAGCTTACATTATCTCATGTAAAAGACCCAGATCCTTTAAAGAGCCTGCCAGAGGTTTATGAAATACTGTGTTACTGCTGAGAAACCTTGACAAATGCAGTGACTGCTGACGAAAATAAAAAGCATAAACATGATGCGGAGGTAATAGCTCAGAGCTGTGTGTCTGCCCTTAACCACTCAGAATCTAGAATATACTTGATGTGTATTTTGCAAATGGTAAAATGTGCTTCTTTTGTTACCGGTCAAAACCAATTGAGGGTGTGGTGAAAGCTGCAGAAGACAAAAGGGAAGGAAAGGTTAAAAATAACATTTGCTTAATGGGAAGAAATTACAGCCATTGCTAATAGATCTACTGGAATTAATGTTTCATATGATATCTCTGCTTAGTAGAAGGTTGTATAATTAGAAGGGTGTTGGGAGCCCTGAAAAAAAATATACAGGGTATAAAGCAGATACATGTTGTATTTCAGCACAGAAGTAGCATCTGCCAGAATCCTTGAACACATAATCTCTAAAAGAAGTGGAGTAATAACTACGCTGTTTTTTCTTACCAATGACTGTCCAGATACATAAATGGCAGTCTTGGTTACCTAATTGGATACATAATTGGTTTTCTGAAGGTTTCTGCTCAACAGGTCTTTTCCCATAGCAAGTAAATTGCAAGTGGCTGCTCATGACTCTTCAGTTCAGTAGTGTCAGGAAATACTCTTCACTGGAAGTCATTAATGCACAAGCTCAGAGGAAAGCTGAGTTGTTTTCCTCCTCTTGTTTTGTTCATCTGCCTCTTGTTTGGCAGTCTTACTGAAATGTGCACTGGGTGCCTGTGTATTGTTTCTGCTTGTGGGAATTGTGAGCTGAGGACAGGGCATCTTACATCTCACCAGGTAGCAGGAGAATTTGAGTCTGCAGGTCTTTGGCTTAATAAGTTGTTTCTGTAATATTTTTTTTTTAAATCTTCAATGCACTTGCTCATTTGTCTCCTGTAAATTAGTCTGGATAAATAATTTCGGGGAAAACTGCCATGCAAGTAAACTTATATAAACAACAGTATGCTTTCCTCAGTCTTCATCTTTTGAGTGAATGATGGGGAGAACAGGTGGCTAAATGAGGGGGGAGTGTGAGCCTAAGTAGTTTAATAAGGTTCTCTAATGGAGGGCAGTAAGCAAGAGGCCAGCAGCAGCTCTAGCACTTCAGAGCAATAGAATTTTATGAAGGTGAGAGACCCTGTGCCATGCCATCACAATAGGTGCACCCAGTAGTAGTTCATCTTGCTTTGCTTACTCTGTAGCATTTGTAAATACAGAATAGCTGATGGGGAATGCATATTGTGGTTCTTCATATGCCGAGGAAGAGCATAAAAAGAGAAAGGCTAAGGAGCCATTTGCTGTATATTGGTTGTGAGTCCCCATTCTAGCAGGAGAGATGACAGTCAAAAGAACAATTTTAGGTGTTTAATCAGTAATCAGAGATGAATGTTTGGGAAGTTCTGCCTTCTCTAACAGTGGTCGCAAAGCTCAGTATTGCTGCAGGTCCCAGGCTCTCCTCCTGTCCCTGGTCCCTGAATTGTGCAGCTGCCTTCTGCCTTTGGGGCTGAACTCCAGCTGTCAATTGCTTCTGTTTCAAATGTGTGCTACAACAGGCTGCCCTTTAAGATGCTGAGTATTTTTCAACCCTGGGAACATCTCTATCTCATCCTTATGTATCTACTTGACAAATAGAAAAAGACCTACTGCATGTGACAAGTTTGGTATTGGCAGGTGTAGGGATTTGAAATCCGTTTGTGCATCCCTTTCACTGGCAAGGATCTTGTGACTTCTGGCTCTTTTCTTTGGAAATCATCTAGCCCATAGTGTCAGTGCTGTGATCTTTACCGTATTTCAGTGTACACAGATGAGATATCATTGTCTAGCTAGTTTTTCTGGCTAATTGACGGAAGTGTTCGGAGCAAGAATGTGCTATGAGTGAGGTGCTGTGAGGCATTGCTGACAGGTGGAATTACAGGAGGGAAGGTGATGCTCAGTGTATACCAGGATTGTGCTTTATCCTTTTTTAAACGCACTGATGTCCTGCTCTTGACTCTCTCTCTTTTTTTTTTTTTTTTTCCAATTGCTAGCGTGGATGTGGAATGAATATAACTGGGTAAGGATGCTTATGTCTCTTTTTAATTCTAAATCTCTCTCCCCACAGCATTGCTTATGTATCTGTCTTATAAATTTAGTGGTCATGAGTGATGTGTAGTGAGGTCCCAGCTTGGGATATTTAGCTTTACTGTATTTTACATAGCAACTGCTAGATCACATTGCTGGTCAAGTGGTCACTCTTGGAAATGTTTTTTGTGAGAAAATGGACACTTTCTTCCCTTTATAACCAGTATTACCAAAGTGATCTAAAATCTACCTGCATCTAGAGAGGCTGAACTAAGTATTTTGCTGGCGAACTGCAGCATGTGAATGACTCCAAGTGTGTGCACATGCTGGTGTCTGCTGTTTGGTACTGGACTGAGTGGCAGCTCTCACAGAGGCTTCAGTTTCCTTGCACAGGTGACCAAACCCACCCAGAGCACAGCATCAACAAAAACAATGAATGCTTCCTGAGTATGCTTTCAGAATTCAGGTCTGTTTTTGTAAACTAGCTTTCTCAATAATCATGAGAAGTTGTTACTATGCCCGTACTAATGAGAGCAAACCACAGTGGGTAGGCTTGTTTTTGAAGCCTTAAGTAGTTTCCTGCGTAACATTTACCCTTTGCTGACCTTGCTTGT
Organism: Trogon surrucura; assembly: GCA_020746105.1. Classification (NCBI taxonomy): domain Eukaryota; kingdom Metazoa; phylum Chordata; class Aves; order Trogoniformes; family Trogonidae; genus Trogon; species Trogon surrucura. The sequence continues at coordinate 5,939,574 of CM036630.1, read as the reverse complement.
CAGCACTTGTAATTTGTGTCTCTGCTAGGAATCCTCTCCCAGTATCTGAGTCGTAGGGCACTTTGAAATAGTACAGCTTTGGCTCCACTACTTTAAATTACATTTTCCCTTTGTTACTTATACAAAACAGACATATTCTACTGCTCTATTCCTTGACTGAAGTACCTTTAATATATGTTAAACCCTCCAACACTTCTCTGGTTTTCTTTATAAGTTTCTGTTTTAACATGGAATGACTAAAACTGGCAGAAATCTGAGCAGAGGTGTCTCCAGAGGAAATCTGTATTTAAAAATCTTTATATATAGTTGATAAAAACCCTAAATCTTCTTTGAGCACAACCAAGATGCAAAATTTCTTGCCCTCTCTTATTTCATAAAGGTTCCTTAGAACCACGGGCAATCACTTAAATCTTGAATCTTGGAATACAAATGAAATAAATGTTGAGCGGTGCCAAGTCATGTCGTTGTAGCCGCGCCATCTCGCACGTGGCTGGCCGCTGCCCGGGGGGATGCTGTAGGAGCAACAGCGCAGGCACCGTGGCCCACACTTGTGGTGCTGCTCACCTTGAGGGGCTGCCCCTTTCTTCTCAACTAGGAGTGAGGACACAAATCAGCCCAGATCACGTTGCTTTGCATCTAATCATTGCTTTTGTACTTTGATAAACATTCGGTACATTTGAGTAGTTGTTTCCTTCTGACATTTTAAAGAGGCTTTAGTAGCCTCTTTAGTAGCTTTAAAATGACTTAAAAATTCAAATCCTATTTTTCGCTTGACATAGATGGGGAAAGTATAACTTTACTTGAAAAATGGCAGTAGATTGATGGCAAGTTTGTGAAGATGCTTTGAAAACTTTGGCATTAGTCTTTTCAATTGCAATATTTCTTCCAGGGAAAACCACCTTTTTTTTTTTTCTGATGTGTCCATCAGGATGTTTTTGTTGTTTCAGATAAGTGTAACTTTCAATTCTCTCCCTGACTTGTATAACAATTTTCAGTGTATCAGTTCTTTAGTTGCTTTATTTTGATTATTGAATATGCCTAACAATGTCTTTTTGTTTATCAATGAGAACATAATCACGTTTGTGACACACTGTTGCAAATGCAAAATTCTCTTCATGAACACCCTGCAGTGTTTCTGTTTTTCAGTCCTCTTAAATATTCCTGCCAATAAAGTACTGTGAAGAAACTGAGAGGTGAATTTACTCATTGTTGTTTGAAAGAGTCAACTGTGACTCTGTGGAAATACTTTCTCCTAAACTTGTCTGTGCCTGCAGCAGAAGGGGAACTGTAAGTGTAAGGACTTTGTTCCCTCTGCCCCTATTCTGTGTCAGAGGATGTTACTTTGTGATGACAAAGAAAATTAAGACTAGCACTGGCTAGGTAACAGGTGTTCAAAGAGAAGCTGTGTTATTCATCTTATAGCATGATTTGCCTATCTTGGTTGGGTAGAAAATATATTATCTTTCCCCACTTATCATTTGAAACAGATTTTTTCAAGTCAAGGCGAGATGTCATGGTACACATTCCAGTGCTGTTGTGTTGGATTTGGGGTTATTTTGGGTGTTTTGTTTTGGAGCTTAGTGGGTTTTGGGGGTTTGTTTTTTTGTTGGGTTTTTTTTTTTTTTCAATAGAAAGACGCACATCAGTCTGTGACTGCAAAGTGGGTCATTATTGAGTATCAGGAAGCTACCTTGCAGAGCCAGTTGTGCTATTGCCCACCCCACCAGGACTGGCTGGATTTGGAGTATGTTAACAAGAGCAGTGACCTGTTCTGGAGATGTCCTGATGACTTATGCCATGAATTGAAATAGTTACAGACAGGTAACTCGGTCCTGTCGACAGCTTTATTGCCTGGTGCGGCTGTTCTCAGTGACAGTCCTGAAGTCCCTGCTTTCCCTTCGGACCATATGTGTCTTTCTTAGCATGCTAACTATTTTTTTCTCACTTGTCAGAAATGTGGAATTTGCTAGAAAATGTCAAAAAATTATCTTCCATCCTCTGGCACTCAGGCAGATGTTGCTTAGGAAGAAGCCTGTGGCACAGGTTTTCTTCTCTGGTCAAGCTGTGTTTGAACCAAGATGAGGGAGGTGAAGATTGTTTGGTTTTGAAACTGGTCCAGCTTCTGAAGCAAGTTAGAATTGCTGTAGTTCTGTGTTAGCCATGCTTGAACTGGAGGCTTCCTGGTATGCAAATACATGTCCCTTTTATTTAGAGACTGTGTCCTCATGCTGTGGACTATCAGAACTGGTGTATTTGCAGTGTGTCAGAGGATGTGTAGGTGGTACAGCCATCACACTGCTGCATTGGTAATCCCTCAGTATCTACAGGACACTACAATCTACACTATGAGATCCTGTGGTTCCTCATTGAACAGTTTCCTCAGCTTGGTCCCTTTACAAGGGCAGGGGTTGAGGGAAACTCATCCTTGTGCCTGGTTCCAGCATAAAGTCAAACAATGTGTCTGGGACATCTCAGCAATGACTTTCTGTGAAGGAGTTGAGGTTTTCTCCTTTTCCTATAGGCTATTTTCTTCATATAGCACTCTCATGTGGAGAGGTAATTGGGACAGTAAATTGTCTGAGCTGTTGCTGCAAAGAGAGATGGCTATTCCTCAGGATGACTCCAGCAGGTACTGGAGATGTAACCTTCTCCCCTCTGCACTCAGCTTTGGTCGCAGTTGTCTTACGCTTGCTGAATGTCTGAGAGGAACTGGTCTGCTCCCCCTTTTAGGGCCAGCCAAGTGTCCACCTGCATCTCTTATGTTATCCTATATTGCTTTCTAGTGAAAAACAAACCATACCTACTCTGCCATGGCATGAGCAGTGTGTCTTTTTAATCTTTTTTTTTTCTCTTAGAGGTCTAAAATGGATGTTCAGAGGATGCAGCAGTGGCTGGGAAAACTGATCTTATTTAGGTGGTGGGAATGTCTTTCCTGTGATACCAGCAGTGAAAAGCCTCAGATAAGGCTGAAAGCCTTAATCTTAATTAGATAGGAATTCCCTTAATTTGTTGGTCTGTTTTAAAAGTTGTAAATCCAAGAAGCAACAGATGGCTGAGGAAAAAATGAGAACAGCTTAAGACCTACATCCTCTTTGTAATGCCAGGTACGATGGAAAATATTTCTGAACACAGAACTTAAGCACTTTGATTATTTGAGCTATCTGACTCTTTATCTACTGTCTGTGCTGGAAAGCACTAGAGCACACACATCAGCTCTAAATGGATGTGTAATCCTATAACTATTGCCTGCTCTGCAAAGCTCTTAAGCGTGTACTTCAGTCTCAAAGAAATCAGTGGGTTTGAAACACATGTTCAAAGTTAAAAGCACATGAAGTGCTTGTTAAATTGCTGTCCCATGCATCTGTAACACTGTGTGTTTTATTCCTGCGTAACCTTTTAGCTTTTTATTTAAAGCCAGACAGTAAGAAAAAATGAAACGTTTGTAGATGTGGTGTCAAATGTTCAGTCGTTAGCTACCCTGAGATCAATGGACTCTCCGCTGAAAGAAGTACTGCTCATTTGCTTGTGCTGCTTTAGTAATTGTTCAGTTTGCATCATTTTTATTATCACTTCACGAATCGTGCCATTGCAGATACTTAAGGTCCAATTGAGAAAGATCAAAGACATCTGGTGGGGTCAGTTAGGAAACCTGTGAAGTGTTGAGAATGGTTTCTGTGACTTACCAAATTCTCCAGATTTGAAAAATATGGAGAAGGAATTTCAAAAACTTATTATCGCTTCTGTAGTAGCAGTCCCTAACGATGGCAGTTATTTTCTGATAAGTTCTGGTATGCTGCTGAATGCAGTAAGAGAAGGAAACACATGGTCTTTTTTTTTTTTTTTTTTTTTTGGTAGTGGGAAGAATACCTTTGCTCTGGCATTCAAAGAATAACTGTAAATTTGATGAGAACATATTACAGATTGCTAACATAAGTGAATAGCAGATGATGATCTCCACTGCCTGAAAAGAAATAAAAACCTGCAAAAAAAGGGACAAGTCCAGTACTTCATTGTGAAGTCCTCTGACACAGATATGTTCCATAGTGAGAAGCTTGTGAATCAAAACTTTGAAAAAGCAAAGAAATACTATGGGGAACACAGGCTGATTTGAGTGGAGAGAATATATTGGGAATTTTTGTTCATCCTCTTTTCCATGCAATGTGTCACTCAGCGAGTCGCTCTGCCTTTGTGTGTTGTTGCACCAGAAGGTTTGTTCTGCCTCGTGTAGGAAACCCAGGGACTGTCTGTGCCACCTGTTTTGTGTGGTCCTGTGTGTGGGAAAGTGCTGCCATTGATGCTGCTGGGTGCCTGGCACTGATTTGCTTTACTAGAAATTAACAGGTGAGGCACTCTGCTTCATTATTACTGGTAGTGATTCCTTCAAAATAGTTGAACTTTAGTCTGCACTCCTGTAGTGGAGCCATTGTGGGAAGTTGTATATTGCAAAAACTGATGGTGTAGTTACTCCGATATAAATAAAATTGATGGGAAAGTACAAAATTCAGTTTCTCCAGGGAAACGTGACACATCTGTTAGCTGAAGAGCAATTCTTGACATTTGTATGATGGCTGCAGTATATAGGACCTTACAAATAACCATAGTTAGTAAAAGCCCTGAAGCCCTGGCGGAACTGTTGTCCTACAAGCTGACGGGTGCAACTTCACAGCTCTTCATCTCACTCTTGGGCAGAGGCTGCACATGCCTGTATGGGACAGTGGTTCTGTTTGTTCTGTTTGTAGATGGAGCGCTGCTTGCAGTGTTTGGTCCAAGATTTGAAACTTGGATGTCTAGAGTAGATCCCTAAATCATGCAGTACTTACATGCTTATCAAAGTGATTTCGGTGTCATCACAGGTTTGTTAATGCTTATGTTAAATTCTGTATGTTCTGGGTGTAAATCCTACTGAATTGATGCAAAATATGTCTTGTCTGTATCTTGAGTGTTGTAGTGGGACTTTTACTGAAGGGAAGAAAAGGGGGAAGATAAGGACCTTTTAGAGATAAGCCCCCCAAGCAACCAAATACATTAAAAGGCAACCCAGTTCTGTTGTTTGTAATGGGTCTCAGAAACCTTAATAATGGGAACCATAAAAAACCCCAGCTGTATCATTTAGTTGTTTGAATTGATGGTTACAGAATAGTTTGTTGTTGATAGGCAGGCTAGCTGTTCCCTATAGTGACCGAGCCCTCTAGCCAATATATGCAGTGAGAACATCCAGACTGCTGTGCAATCAGGCAGTGTTTCATATTTTGTCTTTTCCACACGCTTCGGCACACCCTAGCTTGAGGTGGGACTGGAAGCGAAACTTCTGGAATAAGAGAGGAAGACCATTCTTGTGGTATTGCCATCCCAGCCAAAACCAGAAAGCACTGGAAAACTTGCCAAAGGAAAAAAAAAAAATCAGACTGTTCGGGAGAGTTTCTTAACCTGGTTTCCAAGCCAATGGGATTTGGAAAAGCATCCGAATGTTTCAGAGGTTATCTAAACCAGACTAGTAGACTTTCACTCACTGTCCCTTGTATGAATGCAGCCCTCTGAGCTGTCACTTGAGTGGGTTCCTATATTCAGTTGCTTATTAGCAGCTCTGGTCTATCAACCGTAATCATTAATTTCCCCATAACTGAAGGAGCCTGTTGTCTGGCCAACATCAAACTGCAAGTTAAGAAGTTTTTTTTCTTCAAAAGAACTAATAGAGGTGGGGAAAAAAGAGCCAAAAAATGCTTGAAGTTCTAGAAGGGTCTCTACCCATCATCCTCTCCAAATGTCATTTAAAGGCAAAGGAGCTCTTGTCCTTTCTTCTGCAGCCTGAACTTCACCGGCTCTCAAAGGGTGATTTGATCCTGCTTCTCCTATGGCAATCCCTTTGCCTCTTTGGCCTTTCGTTGCTTTCTGGGATTCACATCTCTGTCCAATTTGCTTTCTGCGTAGGGAGATGCCTTTCTGGTTTTCACAGCTCAACTGTGACACTTGGTGCTCTGGTTGATAGCATGTCTTAGCCAAATTGCATGTGTCAGTTTTACAGATGCAGGGTGGTCATGAAGACAAGAATGTTAATGGTTTCTTCCTGTCAAATTAGTTTATGAGTGAAGGTTTTCTCAGTAGCCAGTGATGATAGCATTAGTCTGAACAAACTTATCCGCCCTGGACTTCTCCTGACAAAGTGAATCATGGCTGCGTGCTGGCAGACTATCTGTGTGTTGTCTTCGGGAGAGATCCCATGTCCCCAGGCTGAAGAAGAGGTGTGCTTATAAATTACCAAGCTGTGACATTTTTGTATCTTCTCACACCTTGCAGAGATTGGAGCTAAATAACTCAAGACGTAAGTATAGCTGGGATGAAGAGTGGAAAGGGCTGCAAAAACAAAGTGGCAAATAGTCATTGTGAACCTCCTTTTCCTGATGAGTCTGCAATGTAAAGAAACCAACCAGCCTGATCTAGGAACTCTTGACAGAGTTCTTTTCGCTTGTACTGGAAGCGCCTGGCAGCACATGACCTGTCATATTTAAAAGAGCTTCAATGTTTGAGATATCTAAGAAAAAAAGTGGTAAAAATCGGTTTTCTTGATGTTTTGTAAGTCAAATAAGTAGTATTCAGACAGTAAATACCACCTCGGCACATTGGGATTACTCATCAAAAGGTATAATTCAATTGCATCAAAACCCAACAGAGTTTTGTTTTGGGAGATGTGACAAGAAGACATTGATCAGGATAACTTGTCACCCTGAGTGTTTATGGCAGAGGAACCACAGAGGAACCATTTTCAAGATGAAATTAACTTGGCAAGCTGAATCAGCAAACTTTCTGATTATGAGTCAGCTATTTGGTAGGATCAAATCCAAAGAGTAGTTTCTAGTTACTTGTTTCATGAAGACTGGTGTTGTAAGATACATGGAGCTTTCTCAGCAGAGAGACCTGAGCCTCAAAAGTCGTTCCGTGGTGCAGAACATGCCAAACTCTTCCCTTATCACTCTGAAGTCGCGTATCGTCTGTACGACCAGCAAGCAAGCGCTTGCACACAGAGTTGCCTGAGGATGTGGCCGATGGGTAGAGAAGGGAACACACCTCCAACTGCTGAGAACGTACCTCAATAGCTACAACTTTGTATTTTGTTTTTCGATTTCTGCTACTTTGGAAGAGGACCAGCAGTTTCGCTTTTTCTGTCTCACTTGTGTATTCTACTCATAGCTGGTTTTGTGAAAAATCATTCTTAAAAGCTTGAAAAAGTCAAATACTCAGTTTTGATTTCAATAAAATATTGACTATATTAAATACTTTTAAAAAAAATGTTTTACTAGGACATGCAAGAAAAATTAGTATTTTTCCTTATTTGTATGTTCTCTAGCCTGACTGCAAAAGGTTTAGCGCATGCAATAGCACAGGCAATTCCTGTCAATAGTAAAAGCAGATTTGGGAAATGTAAGGTTCAGTAGTTTACAGCCAAGCAAATATAATGGAGTAGGAGTTGTCCCTGCTTTTCTCCTCTAGGCAGCTGTGTCCTCTGCCGAGAGCTTTGAGTTTTCTAGCTATGACAGTTTTCCTAGAAAGGGACTTCCTCGTCTTTTTTCCATTTTCATTGTGACTCTACCAGGAGTAATGAGTTCAGCTCTTATGTTGGAAACTCTCATGTTTTGACTTCACTCTAGAAAATCTATTAGGGAGCATTTTACACCTTTTCTAGACCCACTGAGGAATAAAACTGCAAGAAATCTTCTTACAAAGGGACCTTTCACAGGTTTTTTTGTTGTATTTCTCTTTTCAGCTGAACATGGTGGGAAAAAGAATATTTGTTTGCAACATTCTCCTAAAAAAGAGAATAAGCTCTGCATTTGAAACTTTTCCAAAAAAATAATAGTGTAAGAATAATGGCTCAATTTACTTACTTTTTTTGGTTTTTAGTGAAAAGAAAAAAGGAATTCACCTGCATGTCTTAATGACTTTGGTGGGAGACTGATGTAAAGGCACTGGCAAAAGGGGGAAAGAAGATAGTTCTGAGCCTGGGTGTCTGCTATGTCAAAAATAGTGTTTGTAATAGTTAAGATGCAGTTGATTCATGATGCTTGATGTCAGTTATGTCAATGTAAGTGCAGAGTGATGTTCCTGAAGTCCAGAGAATCGCAGCAAGCGAACACTGGGCTGAGGTCAAGTTCAGACCAGCTCAGTTGTCATCTTGACTGCCTCTGCAGTGTTCGACCAGGGATGGATTAAAAAAAGTTCTGATGCTGCAGTCACTTAGTGTATGTGCTGCGTGGCTGATTATGTCTGAGGTCCATGTGAGTTAAGTACTTAAATAAGGTTGGGTTTTTTTTGATGTCTACAGGACTGCATCCTTACGAAGGGTGTGGGAGGAGTGGCTGGTTCCTTTGGCCCGATAACCTTCCAAAGCCCACGGTTATTAACAGGCTGGGTCAGAGCCCTGTGGTCATTAGGGAGTGTCCCTTGCTGCCTTCCCCTGCTCAGGGCAAAAAGGACATCTTGTTTAGATCTTAGTGGGAGCTACATTCCAGCTGAAGTGGAGATGTGCCAGCAGAAGATGTGCACTGTTCTGTTACAAGGCTAAGAAGACATGAGTTCTTCGGTCTAGTAGGATTTTTTTCAAAATCTCACTGTAGTTTTAAAAGCTGCCTTTTACAATCTGTATTGAGTTATTCTTTGGTAGTCCCAGTGCAGGCTAATAAGGTGTTTGTTAGTTGTAGGTTTGTTTGGTTTTTTTGCTTTTTTTTGTTTCTTTTTTCTGTAAGAGTGCATGTTTTGGGGTACTGCAAGTCATTATGAAGAGCACTGTGTTGTGGTTGTTTGGTGTGGTGTCCTGCTGCACAATTGAGTAAAGCAACTGTAATGCTGCCACCTGGTTGTTTAAAACCTATTGAAATTTAATAGGATTATCAAATAGCCTATATTTATACATGCTTACTAATATGTGGTCAATTTTTCTTTTCCTCTTGAACAACTATGCTTTTATGGAAAGAAGGTATTCTGTATTTGGACACAGACTACCGCAGAGAACTCCTGCTTTCTAGGGTCATCACATGTGCTGTTACTGAGGGTGCATTGGGTACCTGCAAACAAATAATGGAAATCAGTAATACAAGTATGTTGGGCTGCTATCATAACAAAATTAAAACAAGGAAAAAAAGTGTTTGTCTGTGGGATGGGACTCAGTACTAAGCACACACCTGACTTTGCTGTTCTTGAAGTCAACAGGTGCGTTACCAGGGGCTTCAGCGAGTGTGTTGTTGAACTGTGTTGAGTACATCTGGAAACTCCACCTGCATTTGACGCAGTAGATTTGAAAGCTTAGCTTGGTGGACTCACAGTGATATTTAGATTTGTCTCATTGGAAAGACAACTCTATCAGAATTTAAGGCCCCTGCTTTCTAAAGCACTTCCTCCATTTCCTCTTTATTAATGCGAGCTGTATTTTGACACCATTGAAAGCTGCTGAGATATTCTTGTTCATTCGGGAGAGTTTTGAACTGCCTTTGGTGTTCCAAGAAGCGCAGTAGAGGTTTGGCTGACTTCAGTATGAGACATGGAGCTAGTCTGCAGACTTGACTTGAAAATGCTTGAAGAAAAAGCATTATGGTCTTACTTTAATTTTGTTTTCTCTTGTGGTCCATGCGTGCTCAATGGGCCTTGGGTTCGGAATAGAGTGTATATGGATTCTTCAGAGGAAGACTTTGTTACCTAGATAAAAAAGTGCATTTCAGAAGCAAAACACATCTGTGTTGCAGCATGGCAGGGTCAAAATCAGGCAGAGAAGTTCATACAAAGCAGCTGTGGGTTGTCTTTGCTAATTAGGAGCAGCACATACTTGAGGATTTAACACAACAGGTTTACACAGGGCTGTTAGGTAAAGAAAGTTAATGTCTGCTTTTAATAACAAGAGCAAGTAGCAGAGGTGGCAAAGTATTTTTAATGACATCATTTGCCCAGCTGTTTTACACATCTGTAACATGGAACATTGTTCCAATTCTGTAACACTTCATCCTTGCTCTTCCACACCTTTGGCATAAAGGATAAAGTTACCCGTCTGGAAGGGAGCAGCCTGGGAAGCATTTGTATTTGCGATTAGTTATCAGCATTGGCAATGTTAAAACATTGGCTAAAGTCTACTGCATTAGGTACTTTTTTTTTTATTTTAATTTTTTTTTTCAATGTGCTAATTACTTCACTGTGAATTTGGCACTTACGCAGAGACCCTGTGCTCTTGGCCAAGCTCACATCTAGGAATGAAACATTTTCAACAGCTGCAAAAATGTTTTTACTTATTTAGAGCATTATAATGTTTTATAACCATGAATAATGACAAGTACATAAATCACTCATTAATTTGTAATGTTAAATGCTTCCTTTTACGATTTCTGAGACAGTGATGGCACAGAAAGGGTCTATTAGGTGTCTATAATGCATTTAAATGCAAGCACGTGTTGACTATGTCTGTAGGGCCTGTTTCAATTCCTGTTACATTCAAAGGGATTTTCATTTGAGCGGGCTTTGCTTCAGACTCCTTTTCTCTCTTTCTTTGATAAGGGTGGTGCCTGGGCTCCTGGTTTCAAAAGAAGGCCTTGGTTTGTGAGGATGTCATAGCCAAGAAAGGATGACTTTGTAACTGCATCCAAAGCGTTACTGGAACAAATTTTATTGCTTTGTGTGTTAGAAAAGAAAGAATATAATAGTTAAGTCTCTTAGGCTGCATAAACCTGAGCAGTTTGCTAGCTCGGTGGGAAACATTGGTCTATTTGGATCAATGCATCTTGTGCTCTTCAGCTCAATAAGCAGCTCAGAAAGTCTTTGTCCACTGGTTGCTCTGTGTGTCCTTTGGGTCCACTCTCAAATAGCTGCGTTTGAACATTTTATTTTTCGTGTTGCTTATGACATATGGACTTTCTTAGAATATTAATAATTGACAGATTGTGTATGGCATGTTCTGGGAACATACCTGTGATGTCTCATTTCAGTACCGTGTGATTTAGGCTTCAGTTTCCAAAAAACAAAGAAAACGCTAACATTGATACAAAGTTGTAGTGTGCCTGGGGAGAAATAAGATACTGACTAATATTTAAATGCAAAGTAAGAGTTTCATGAGAGATTATACTGAGGGTCAGAGAAAGAGGCACTATTCATTGTAATACCACAGAATGGTTAGAGTCCACCCTGCTTGCCAAAGCAGGATCAGCTGGAGAAGGTGTCCAGGTTGGTTTTGAATGTCTCACACAGGAAGGTGTCCAGGCGGGTTTTCAATGTCTCCAGAGAAGGAGACTCCACAACCTCCCTGAGTAGCCTGTCCCAGTGCTCTGTCACCCTCACTGTGAAAAAATGTCTCCTCATGTTTTTGTGGAACCTCCTGTGCTCCATCTTGTACCCCTTGCCCCTTGTCCTGTCATTGGAGATCACTGAGAAGAGCCTGGCTCTGTCCTCCTGACACTCACCCTTTACATATTAATAAACATTAGTGAGGTCACCCCTCAGTTTCCTCTTCTTCAGGCTGAAGAGACCCAGCTCCTTCAGCCTTTCCTCATAAGGGAGATGTTGAACTCCATCATCTCTGTGGTTCTGTGCTAGACTCTCTTGAGCAGTTCCCTGTCTCTCTTGAGCTGAGGGACCCAGAACTGGACACAATATTCCAGATGTGGCCTCACCGGGGCAGAGCAGAGGGTGAGGAGAACCGCTCTTGATCTACTAGCCACCACGCTTCTAATACAGCACAGGATGCCATTGGCCTTCTTGGCCATGGGGGCACATTGCTGGCTCATGGAGGTCTTGGTGGACAGCAGGACAACCAAGTCCCTTTGCCCTACTCTGCTTTCCAACAGATCAGTCCCCAACCTATACTGGTACTTGGGGTTGTTCTTTCTCAGGTGCAAGACTCTATGCTTGCCCTTGTTGTATTTCATAAAACTTCTCCCCACTCAGCTCTGCAGCCTGTCCAGGTCTCGCTGAACGGCAGCACAGCCTGCTGGTGTGTCAGCCACTCCTCCCAGTTCTGTGTCATCAGCAAACTTGCTGACAGTGCTCTCTGTTCCCTCATCCAGGTCGTTGATGAATATATTGGACAGCACTGGCCCCAGTACTAACCCTTGAGGGACTCCACTAGACACAAGCCTCCAACTAGACTGTCCCATTGACTACAACAACTCTCTTACTTCTTCCCTTCAACCAGTTCACAGTCCAATATCATAGTAAAAACCTTCTCACTGTTTTTCTTTATTACCAGCATGAGGTTAAGGTAGATGTTCTAAAACTTAGAGGCCAAAATACTGCCTTTTTAGGAAAGGCATTCTTTGGGAAAGATGTCTTGTTTGTTTGTTTGTTTGTTTTTTAAGATGATGCTTAATCCAGAACTTGCTGAAAGCTGAGGTAATTAGTAAGTGCACAGGTAAGTCTAATGGTGCTCCTTTCAGGCCACAGCTCTATTTCAACACAACTTGATATGTTCTGTTGTGTTAGTGTCTTTTGCACGTACCTTTTTCTTTATGTGCACAGTAGTGGTGGAGTTTCCATCAGCTTTGTGTTGCAAAAACACGTGGGTATTTTTCCCATTTTCTTGTTCGGTGTTTGATTAGAACTACCAATGACTTCCTGAAAAATTGCTAAGCCGTTTCTCAGTAACTTGGATGATTCAAATCAAGACTGGACCTTTTCCTAAAATCATTTCTTACCTGGACCAAAAAAGATTTGGCCTGATATGGGAACCATACATGAGATTCTGTGCGCTGTGTTGTGTGGGCAATTAGATGATTGCAAAGTTTCCTTTCTGGCTTTAAAATCTAATAATGCTTCCTATAGCCTGAAAATATGGCAAAACTGAGTGAATCCGAGTAAAAAGAAGCAGGTGAAGAATTCAGCCTGTTTGTTTGTGTTGGGCATAGCCCAGCAGAGGAGAGGTTAATTCATAGGAGAGGGTTTTCTGCAGTGGGTACATGGACCCGTCCTGGGATGCAGAGGGATCAGGGCTGCCTGGAATGCAGTGCAGTGCAGTTCGCAGAGTGCGGCTGGCTGCCAAGCCATTTAACAGTTGGCTGTTTTTGTTGAAAAGGCAGCTTGAAAAGTTAAAACCTTCTGATTTTTTAAAATCAGCTGGAGAACATTATAGTCACGCAGAACTGAAGGCAGACAACTCGTTAAAATTAGCATTGGCCATAATTAAAAACATGCTGGGGGAAAAAGACCATGAGAAGAAACAGACTCTTGGAAAGCTCCTGACATTGCTCGATGTCTAAATGGAAATGTAGCTTACTAATTGGTTTAAATAATTGCTAGGTTACCACGTGCTTCATCCAGTGCCATAGATACCAGAGCCATCCTCCTGTGCATGGTGGAGCCCTTGTTGGGAGCAAATAAGGGACCTACCCAGAGGTGAGCAGAGAAAGCAGGTGCTGCATTGCCAGCCCTCCTACACCATGCTGGAGGGAGACTGGATCCCCCTTTACAAAACTAGTCTTCCATTGTTCTGTGAGACAACTTTACTTCTCCTGCCAGGTAGTAATCGGCATCGCTTCAGAATTTGCTTGACAGTTTGCATCTTCTTCTAGGACTCTCCTAGAGGTTGTCTTCTACCTTTGAATGTAGGATTGGTCCATGCCAGTATGCAGGTCCATACCTGGTCCACATTTAAGACAAATTTATACAGAGGAGAGATTTTTGTTGGGGTGGAAACTCAAAATTGAGATCAGCCTTTGGTGTGAGTGCAGATAATGACCACTGGTGATGCTGACAGGCTCAAGGCCAACTTTGGGAAGAGGGGAGGGGAAATCTGGTCCTTCTAGGTCTGTACCAGCTTATATTGTGATGGCAGGGGCACAGTGTGACTGTCCCAGCCTGCTTCCCATTGCTGTATTGCTGTCTGCAACACTAGAGTTATTTGTTGACAAAATATCATGAGTTTCCACCCAACCATCTGCTCTTACTCCTTACCATAAATGTCAGTAAAAGTAGGTGCAAGGATAAAGTGTAATCTATGAGTCTTCAGCAGTGCGTGTGCTGGCGAGGGCTGGCTGTGAGATCTCAAGACAGTAAAGCTGGGGAATAGAATCACAGAATTGTTGAGGCTGGAAAAGACCTCTGAGATCATCAAGTCCAGCCTATGTCCCAACACCAGCACATCGGCCAGACCATTAAGTGCCACATCGAGTCTCTCCTTAAACACCTTCAGGGACGGTGACTTCACCACTTCCCTGGGCAGTGGATTCCAATGCACAATGAGCTTGTGTCTGTTACAGATGATGCAAATGCATAATGGCAAGTCAAGGAGCGCAGCTGTCGTCTGTCTGCTCCCTTCTTCAGGCTCGTGAGGGTGGTGTAGCTGTAAGCACAGGGAGTACAGTCAAATTAGCAGTATCATCAAGTGCATTCAGAGTATCTTTGCTAAAATAAAGGTGCTACTAGCATCTACACCTGCAAGAGGAATTTCTCTTCTGGGTAGTATAGTGTTTGTTTTCTATATATTCTGGAAAATATGCTTAGTTTTTGCAAAAAAATCATCTTCAGAAGCTCCTATAGTAACTCTTCCTCAAAATAAGCACAATTGTCGCTTGAACACTACCTCACTCAGTGTTGCGTGCTGGCTTTGCACAAACAAGCAGCCCGAGTGAATCTCCCCTCCTTATTGTGCTGTTAGGCCTGATTTTGTAGTGCTGCTAATTTTACATCCGTCCTGTCCCATTTAGGAGGAATTTTTATTTCATAGCTATTGCATATGGTTAGGAAGTGTCCCTTTCCACACATCATAATTCATTTTTCTCTTGACTTCTATTGTATAACACCAACGTGAAAAATCCTCTTCTCATTTAGTCTCAAGAAGCCCCATTTCATACTGTCACGCCGAGCCTTGCGGTTTGTAGTTGTTGTTATGAAGATAACAAATCCCGCTTTGTAGCCTTATGTAAGACCTACTGGCTTCAATTATGCCTTGTAACTCGGTGACTGCCCTATTAAAATCATAACGCAATTTATATTGGCTTTTACTGCACATCGTAACATGATGATAGGCCCTTTTCATGTGATGCCTTTTGGCTTTTTTAACAAATTGAAATGTCACAGCCCACCTTTAAATTCTAATGTAATGAACTCTTTCCACAGCTCTGCCTGATACTTACTGGCTTCTAT
The DNA here is from genome assembly GCA_020746105.1 of Trogon surrucura. Lineage (NCBI taxonomy): Eukaryota > Metazoa > Chordata > Aves > Trogoniformes > Trogonidae > Trogon > Trogon surrucura. The sequence goes on along the minus strand of CM036630.1, from coordinate 5,924,469 downwards.
GAGAGATCTTATTCCTAATTTAATGAGTCCCTCTTTGCATCATAATGTAATTTGTGCCGACTTTTACAGCATATCCTTGCACCCCAGTGCCAGATTGCATTGTGTCATAAAGCTAAGTGGCTTCTAATGGACATCACACCTCTGGAGCCCTGTCGCAACTGGACTGCTCGTCTCCACTTCTCAAACGCGTCGCAGGAGCCTGGTGGCTCCGCAAACTGTCTGCTCCGGCCGGGAGCCTGGCCAGGGCTCACCCAGCGGGCTGCTGCAGCCTGTGGTGAGCCCCTGCAGGCTCTCGTGTGTGCAAAACCTGTGTCCCAGGCATATGTTAAAGGCTGTTTTAGAGAAGTGGTACCTGCCAGACTTGAATGACTCCTTTGGTCCTTCTTGATTACCACGCAGAGAGTGGACTGTGGTCCTTTTCTCTCTGTATTTTAAGCATGTGCAGGGTTTATCCTGCAGAAACTTGAAATAAGGCGTTTACTTGCTTCCTTAGCAAACTGTAATTTTAGGGGTAAGATTGGTTTTTCCATTTTTGAATCTATTTGGGGCTTTTATATTGTCTAGGGGAAGATTTTCCACAGTGAAAAACCAGAAGATTCCCATTTTGGTTTTTATTGCTGGTGGTTAGAGTACTCATGTCTGAAGGCAGAAGAGATGGTGACCCAGTGTTCTTTCCTGATGCTCAGCGCTGCTGATCTAAGTGCCTGCTGTCCCAGAGGTTGCTAGGGAAGGAAATGCAGTATTTTACTGACTTCTCTTGAAGTCTTTTAAGTGTTCTTGAGAAGAAAAGGATACATAAATATTTACTGCTCCAAGTTGGAATATTGAATAGCATTGGTATCAAGGTATGAGGGTAAATCTGCTGATTTAGAACCTGGTACCCATTCCCCTAAAGCATCTCTCAATAGAGTTAACGTATCTTAAATATTAGCAGTTTTGTAGTAAAGTGGATACTGAATGTCAGATGTCTACATCTGGTCTAGTCCCCTTAGTCTATGTTTGTACATGGAACAGAGAGATGTCAATGTCAATATAAGATCATTGGATTTAATATAGAAAACTCCTTGTAGCTGAGGCAAATGGCTCCCTGAAAACGTGGTATTTTTCCACTGATGGAAATGACTAGTGAGGTGGAGAATCCCAGGCTTGGTAAGGTGATCGTAAAAATATCACAGCCAGTTATTGTGAATCATACATTTGGGATCTTTTTAAAATAGATCTCTATCATATCTTCTGTTGTTCTGAAGTGTTCATGAACCTGTAATGACAAAGGTTTTATCCTTTTCTTATCTGTTCCCTTGTAGCCTGTTTGCTTTGCCCCATGCACTTTTTTTCAGCACCTTGCGTAACATCCAAGACATTTTGCTGGTTACTGAATGCTGTTTGCCAGCGTTCAGTGGTATCTCTCTTCCCCAGATCCCTGAGAAGAGCTGGCGCAGTGCAGTTCAGTGTGTCAGCGCTGAGAAAGCAGGTGCACCGGGGAGAACACTGAAGGATTAGTGATTTCGATACACGTCTGATCATTTCTGAAACCTCTTTAATAAGCTGTGCATTCCCTCTGTGATTCTCTGTGGTGCTATAAAAGAGTAGTCTTTGGCCAGGGTTTCAGACTGAGGTGGAATGTGGTCCTTTTAAGTGAGCTATCATTATAACTCTTCGTAAAATCATCCATTTTGTTCATTGCACTACAGATTATAGGTGTGGTAGCAATAATTTTATAACTGAGCTCCTTTTAGTACTTTCATGGGGTTTCATTCCCTGTAAAAATGCAAATGATAAAGTTTTGCATTGTACAGGACGTGTTCTAATTGCTCCTCAAGCTTTGATAAAATTAAAAACAACCACCAGTATGTCAAAACCTTTTAAGAGAAGTATGAGCTTTCTGTAGCATGGGCTGCTACTCTTCTCCAGGTTTGAAGCTTGGACGCTCATGTCACTATTGTCTTCTGTGGGCTGGATTCACAGCTGGATTATGTTGACATTAACTCATGTTGATGTGATCTTTCCGTGAGATAGTATTTCACTTCAGTGGGAGACAAGATCTTCGAACTTTGTGGAGTATTGAAATGAGATCTGTGGTAGGTAGTGGGCTCAGTGGTTCAAACTCTTGTAAGCAAGCTTTGTTAGTTGTCATGAGATAGTCTCTCAGTACAGCTGAGGCTAGGCAGGGGGGGTGGGACTAGGGGACCCCTATTCTCACCACCCTGTTGGGCTGGGTCACCTCTCGAGCATTGTGGCTCTCAAGTGTGCCCCAGCTCTTTCATTAATGTTGGGAAGACCGTTGTTTTCCCTTGACCTTAACTTTGAGCAAAAGCTTCTGTGATCACAGAATGTAAAATATTGGCAACATTCATTTTTCAGTGGTATATATATGTATTCAGTGTGGCAACTTGTATGGCTGGGGTTGGTGCAATAGTGTTATGCTAACGTGTTGTTGTAGGTAAGTGGTGAAGTGTTGTGTGGACAGAGCTATAATGTGAAAAAAGAATGTCACCGCTAAGTACCACTGGTCCCATCAAGTATGCTGGTAATGTGATGATACATTGGAAGGTGTTATCATTTTAACATTTAGATGTTTAGAGAGGGTTATAACTTTCTATAAAGTTACAGAGGTAGATCTTGGTGCTCAAGGTCGTTTGATCTTTATTATCTGTGCCTGACATTCAGTAGTTATTACCATCTTATCTATACGAGTTACTGATTACTAGCTATTTGGAACAGATTGACTTGCTAGTTCTGCAAAAATAAAATCTATGCACTTTATGAAACAAAGGACAGATAATTTGCGTGAATAGATGTAGAATCTGAAATCATAATTATGTTGATTATTGTATTGAGACACTGGTATTGGAGGTAAAACAGTAAAAAAAAAAAGTTACACAATAGAATATTTTTCCACCTCCTTCTGTGTCCTGGTGAATGGTACTGCTATAACAATCTCACCTGAATGCACGGGCCAGGTGCTGCTGGGAAATGTAAGATACTCTTCTTAGCTCTTCTGTTACAGACTGTATTTTGGCTCTCAGTCTGAGCGAGCTTGCCTGAAGCAATTAAGAGTAACACTCACTTCGAGTGATTATTTTGTATTTTCTATCTATTTTTGAGTCATGTGTTAGATGACCCTCAAGTGTTTTGGGCAGGGATGCGAAAAAGTTGATACAAATCTTCACCTGCATTAAACAGATCAGCTGGTTGGTTTGTGAGGCTGTGGCATTTCTGAAGTGCAAACCCAGTTTATGGTGTGTGGTCAGGGAATGAGTGCACTGGCTTGTGCAGCAAACCTGTCTCTCCACAGCCCCTTCCAGTGGCTCAAGCTCCCAGCTGCCATCTCCCCTTTGGAGTCTTGTATTTTAGGCTGCAGACACGGAGCTGAGTGACTCGGGTCGTCCCTGCGCTAGTGGACTGTGGGCTAGATAGCTGGATCCCATGTCCTCATATGGGAGCAGAGGCAGGTCCAAAATCTTTTCCCCTTATTATGAGTAGATCCAGAACATACTAGTCTTAAAAGCAGGCACTGTGGGATTTGATTTTTTTTTTTTAAATATTTTTTTTAATTCCCAAGCTCTGATTTTACCAATTACTTCACTTTACAAGTTGGAGAACTCTGCACTTGGTTGGTAGGTCTAGAAAATTGATTTACTAAGCTCTTCTTGCTGCTTAGATACTGAGCTGGTTTGTGTATTGGGTCCTGTTATGAAACTGTTTTGGCAGCAAGCAGGTCTCTAAGGTACAATAAGCAGGATGAGTAAACACCAGACTGTCTGCCAGTGTGGGCACTGCCGCCGGAGGGCTGTCCTCCCGTCCCTCCGGGCAGCAGTGTCACCTTTTCAGAGCAGAGGGGAGAGCGGTCCCCTGCAGGGGGAGGGAGCTTGCAGCCATGGTGAACACCTCAATCCACTGGAGCACTCCTGTGTAAGTGGTCAAGAGGATTTAGATATTTTGTCCGTTTTGCTGGATTTCTGGTGAAAGGTGCACATTAAGCTTTTGCCCATGCTGAAGGATCTTGCTACATGGGTATTTATGCGTATTATCCCAAGGTGAGGCTAATACCGATGTCTCACACAAGGCTGATACCTCTGTTGTGCCTTGCTGAGCCTGTCTCCTGGGATAGTTACACCTGGAAAAGCAGTGTTTTGCATAAGCAGAATGATCTCTCCTGCTGACAGTAGAGTATGTGAGCTCGTGTACCTCACAGAAGTCAAGCACAACTGAAGCAAGAGCACAGTAAATAACTGCGGTGGTTCTCGTCTGTAGCAGAGTGTGCAGAGAGCATACTTTTCCTGCTGCTTGTCTTGCAGAGTAGGTTTTATCTCCCACTCTTGCCCAGAGGAAGGAAAAGTAAAGACATCTTTGAAATTTCCTTCATGTTATTTCCTGAGACAGGCTCTTTTCCCTGCTAAAGGGATCGGACTTGCAGTATTCTGTGCTGGGTGTGCCAGAAAAGCCACGTGCTTGTGTGCAGCCCAGTAACTCCCTTGCATTGATCATCTGGCATCCTCTGCTGAGATGTGCTGTGCTCACAGGGCCCACGGTCCTCACACCTTCTGGTGGTCTGGCCCTGGGGGATGCTTTTCTCTCCTGGGCACCGTCAGCTGCTCCCTGCAGGATGGAGGCAGGGAGTAAAGGGCACTCCAGGGACTGTGGTCTGGGAGAGGACTGGTGCAAGGAGAGGTTTACCTAAACCTTGTGGAAAAGATGGTGGTGGAAATGAAAAAAATAGATCTGCTGGGAGCTGTGTTACTGTCTGGGAATGTCACTGTTAAAATGCAAATATCTGGGGCATTTAGAGATGTTGCAAGGATTCTTTTTTTATGGGACATGATTTGCCTAGAGCTGGTAGATTGTAAAAATACAGAATGGTGGCTTGATGAGCTTGTCATCTTCACACAGTTTGCATTGCAGTTGCGTATAACTTAAGTATGTTATGCTTATTACCTCTATGTAGTACATCAGGATTTGCTAGGACTGTGATCTTGTAAGCAGCGGGTAAAGATATGGAGGACAATATCTGAATTTGCTGTGTTAGAAAGCTATAGTGTGACCTATTCAAGGTAGAGAAAGATTGTCCTTTCAAGTTTCCGCTATGGTAGGAGGTTTGGTATAAAAACAGGTGAATTAAATTTCAAAACCTTCCAATCAGATAAAATGAGGAATGTATTAAGTGAACTGGACTGGCACTGTTTATTAGAAAATGGCCTATGAAGGAAAATTGGCTGAACTTTAAAGAGGTGCTGGAGTTGGCTTGGGGGAGTGAATATATCGTTACATAAAACTAAATGTTAAAGTTTAAAACACCAATTGTGGATGAGTGATAAGTTGTTAAAGTTAACAGTGAGTGAAAATGGAGCTCTAAAACATACAGGGAGTAGTAGAGTCATGGATTGTCAGAGTGATCTGCAAGGACAGAGCTGCTATCAAACGAAGATCTGGAGAGGCAAAATGGAGAGTAAGTAGTTAAGGCCATTATGCTGAAGAATGTTTTGGTGAATAAAGACATGAAGTAAACAGAGGGACTGCTCCTCAGGTGCTTGCACTTTGTTCAAACAAAAAACCCCCAGATGTTCCCCAAAGATTTACTTCCATTTAATGCAGTGCCGTTAAATAGTGCAGCTCTTAAAAGGGATTGCAAAGCACCTGCATTAGATTACCCATGATGCCTGTTGTTATTACTAGTAATGAGTATCAATTATTGTATCATAATATAAATCCTACAAGATAATGTGCATGATCATGTATGGTGTGCTAGAACTTTATAGTAATATATGTTGAGCTATAGGTTAATATAGGGTGTATAGTTATTTAAACAGGCTTATGCAGGAAATGTATTCTGTAGGAGATTGTTACAAATTCATCATATTGCATAATAATATACATCATGTAGTATATTGTTATGCTAATATTATTTGTACATAATAATAGCAACAGCTGCTGGCCACTGGTATGTGCAGGCTGTATAAAAATACCTATAGGGAAACAGTTTCAGTCATTTGGGAGTAGTAATTCTGCAACTTAGTTTGCTACAAGATTAACTCTTATTTGCTCTGGTGTGCGTGCAGTGAAGTAGATGCAGTCAGGTAACACCAACATGGTTTGCATTGTCACACTCGGTGGGGCAGGTGTCGGCAGTGGTCGGTGCCTGGTGCTGCGCAGCTTCGGGGTAACCCTGGCGGCAGATGGGCGTGGGCTGGAGCTCTGCGGGACCTGCCTGGGGGGCCCTTCTGTGTCCCGCCTGCTCCCACAGTGCTGCAGAATTCTCTCCAGAGAGGTCTTAATTTTGTTCGTTTCAAAGCAAGGTGGGGTCTGTTGGTAATTCAGCTTTAAATCTGAGTTTCCTTCATCAGTGTGTGGGCATGGGCTGGTTTTGCCTGATGAGGGAGCAGATGTGCCTTTCCAGGCTCTCCAGAGCAGCGTAGGTGCCTTCAGGTGCCTAAAAGCAGATCGCCCCCTGCAGCTGAAGCCTCTGGTAATGTATCAGTTAATTTTGACATTTAGTTTTCTATCTCATAAAAGCAAAGAAGAAGCTATCAAAAAGAACCACAAACCACCCCAAACCCCTAAAAAACAAATCAGCAGCACGGAGAGACTCATATCTCAAATGCTGGATTCCAAACACAGATGAAATGCAAGTGGAAGCAATCACTCAGCCCTTCTCATCAAAAAAAAGAGTTACGTTAGGAGGCCTTTCTTTGAATTATATGGTATTTTAGGTATGGTCCTAATCCTTGTGTTTTCTAATGGTAGTAATATTTCTGTCTCTGTGGAAAATAGGTCTGCTGTCACCTCACTGGATAACGTACACCCTTCTTCATCTGCGTTGTTTTGGCAGCCCTCAGTCATCACCAGTTGTAATACCTTAATCCTTTTCTTCCTGAAACTTGCCTTTATTAGTGGTAAGCGTGTTTGTTTACTCCAATTTAGCTCATCTTTTAGTCAGATTGGCAGTAACATTGCTTTGGACAGGAAGAAGCTATTTTTCCAGTTTGTCAGAACACAACAGGATTTGTTATTAAACCCACTGAGATTACATTTAAAATAACTGAAGCTATTAAGACTGGAGATATCAAAACCTTGTTCACAGTTCTATCTCGGTGTTTTGGTCACTCTTCCTCCATGTTCTGGTCTCCTTGAGTAAACCTGATGTGGCATCTGCATAATTCAGCAGAATCGCAGTATTCAGTTGCATTAGTAGTAAATCTATGTATAAGGGAACTCAATCAGACCAATATGATACTTAGAAACACTTACTTCAATGTCTCTTTAATAAAAAATAAGTTGGAGGACACCATGCCAAGGAAAGAGCATTTGCTGATTGGATTTATGACATGCATCTGAAGTTTGGGTTGTTTGTACTTTTTTTCTATTGATGTGTGCAGCTGCTTTTGGCAGTTTTGAAGAATGCAAACAACATTAAAAAAACCCCAGCATGGACGGTAAGGGATTGGCAGCCACCTGCCTCTGGAAGAAATTTGTTTTGAAGGTTTATTTGTAGTGATAGTCATTGGAATTACTGGCCTAGCACATTATGTCAAGTCAGAGAGATTTGTACATTTATTTTATAGGGATTTTTCTCATTGCTGAATGCTTTTCCGTTTTATGCTGGAACTAGATCCCTTGATAAAATTATTCCAATTCGTTAGTCAATATTTCCTTTTCCTCATAACTGCTCCACGTTAAGACTTAGTTTGTTGGACTCTAATGTTATTCTTAAAGCAATATGGGGTTTTTGATGTTAGGAGACAGCAGTGCTAGTGATGAGCGTACATATTGAGCTGTATAACTCTCTTGCCTGTACCCACTGATACAGGCACCAAAATTGCACTGAAATATTAATAGACATTGAGTGCACTGTTCTTTGAAAAACTGTTACCACTGATCATGCCTTGTGCCTTGGTCCTAATACATGTCCTTCAGCCAACCTAAACGTGAGTGCTCTCGCATATTACTCTGTAACGCAGCTCCCAGCACGTTCTGTTGGGATTGCTGCTGCTTTTGCTGTCTTCCGCCCTGGTCCTCACCTGTTTGCAGCTGCACCATCCATGCCAACAAGACATGGATGTGGTTGAAGATCTGGGCCTAATACTTTCTCCCTTTTTTTTCCTCTGGAATTTTCTGCTTACTAATGCTTTACTCACGTGCTTTTTTTTTTTGAGTAATGTGTATGTTTGCTGTGCTTTGCCAGCTGATGTTTTTGGTAGCCAATGCGACAGACCCAGCCTATGGGGTGTTCCTGTCCAACTCTTTACCTTATCGCTGAAGAAGAATGAGAATGGCAAATTTTGGGCAGTGAGTGCAACCCTAATGGCTGAGCACCTTTGTTTGGTGTCCAGACATCCCCTCATGTGGAGGAGGAGTGGACGTGGGCAGGAGGAAGGCTGCCAGACCTGCGTGTGGCCGGGCAGTTCTGCCGTGCCTCGGTGGCACAGCAATGCCGACCAGAGAGTGGGACCAGAACCAGAGTCTGCTGCTTCTTCAGTAGATGTGCCCTGCCAGGAGTACTTATTTTTTCTTTTTTTTCTTAAGGAATGTATAGGGAGGAAAGCATAGCTTTTCAAATAAGGCATAACATTTAAATTGAAGTGGGGTTAGTATTTGTTTTTAGGATAAGTGCAGAGTAAATAATTGATTCAGTCATTACCTCTTTGCTTTATAAAATGCCTCTTCCATAAAAAAATCCAGCACACACACAGCCTAGCACTGTGGGCTGAACATCAACAGCTCCATATAAAAACAGTAGTGCAAATAATCCAAGAAAGGATCATGGTTTACTTTCATTTTGACATGAAAACAGTAATTTGTTCTAGTTTTCTTCACAAAAATTTTGAAATGCGTTGGCAGTTTTTGACCTTTGAGGTGTCTGAGCCACGTGAATCAGTGTGGATTGGCTGGACAGGTCTTGGAGGTGCCAGCACATGGGCTGTTGGAGGTGTCGGAGCGGAGCCTGCCGTGCAGGGCGCTGCTGTAGGTCAGGAGTAACCAGAGGCATGTTAAAGAGAAGCAGGTTTATGAGTTCCAGAAGCAGGAGGATAATTTTATGAAACACTAGAAGGATGGAGGTCATAAAATGCACCATCTTCACGTCTCAACTCCCGACTTCTTCCTTCTTAGAGTAATTAGAATATGGAATTACTAGCTTTGTGTAGCAGTTAATGATTTTTAAGCTGTTGCCATGGGATACCACTCTTTGTGCTGCAGATACACAGATCTGCACAAGGCAGATCTGGCTGAGATGAGAAGGTGCTTTGGCTAAGTTTCTGTGGCACTGGAAAGATGAAGAAAATTAACAGACATCTTAAGTGAGATTCCGGGAGGAGGAAAAAAGCTAAATCAACAGCAAGAAAATGTGTCTTTAATAGCACTTTTATGAGTAAATGTAGGTTTAGATGAACTGGAATGTCATATTGTTTCACTGCATGTTTTCTACTATTAAATTATGCTTTATTAACTGCTGTGCATTTTATAATTATTCCAGAACCACAAAACCTCTTTGATGCGGCTCAACTACAGTAAATATTGTGCAAGTAAACAGTAAGAGATGCTAAACAGTGTGGAGTTTCACTGTGATAGAGGTTTTGTGCTCTTAAACAGTTCTTCTAAAAATCACATCCATTCCTGTGACAGAAAGGGTAAAAGAGAGATGCCGGTATTTATTCACCTTTGCCCACCAACTTTGTTCTTCAGATGGAGCTTTCGCCAAGCTCAGTTCCTTGGTTCCCCAGTAACTCCTCAGAGAAATGCCTAGTTGGTATCTTCAGATGGAAAAGATGTTGATAAGTGACAGAGAAATTACCCTTTAAAAAAGATTTAAAAATAAGGAGTTGTGGTCATCATTTGTCTATTTAGATGCTGAAAGCTGTCGTGGTTTATGGTGTATGTGCTGGTATTTGGCATTTTGTCCTGTTTCTCCTAGTTAATGACAGTGGTGAGATCTGACATTCTTCATCTTACTCAGAAACGTGTTCTTGGGCTTTAATGTCATCATTTAAATACTGTCATTATGGCTTCCAGTCTAGGAGGGAACTGAAGAATGCTCTGAGAGCTCAAACCTACTTAAAATCATAGGAGCAGTAATGCCCCAGCAAATATCATTACAGCTAGCTAAACAGTAATGAAAACAGATCTTGGCTTTTTCTGCACCTTTTCGGACATAGTGGTAAGTCTGGAATAAGTTCACCCTCAGTTACTCTGATTTACACCAGTTTAGCAGAGCAGAATCTGACATGTTTAATAGATTCCTGAGTTTTAGGAGCAGGAGTAATCTCAGAGGCAAATCCCTTTTTTTTTTTTATAGAAATGATGCCACAGTATTAATTTTAGATGTTAATGCACTGGTCTCACAAAAATACAGTGGAATACTTTGCAATCTCTGCATTTTACTGTGCAGTAACTACATTGGGGGTTCGTACAATTCACTGTAAAGGAACTCCAGGGCACATGGTATCTGCAAGCAGCATCTGGCTTAGCAAATACTGCCAGTTCTGGTGAACGACTCGATGCTGGACTTTGCGTGGTGTTTTTTGTAAAGGCAAGCGCTTGTGACTCAGGCCAGCATCGGTGGGAGGTATTACTCAGATCCGTGTGAGCCCTCAGTAGAGTTCAGTACAGTTTTTAAGCTGTGGTTTTGGCCAGGTCTTACTTTTTCTGTGTCAGTCGGTTCCTTTGTTTGGACCACGGTTGATTTAAACGTTATTTTTGTGTGTGGATCCATTGACTTTTTTTTTATTCTTTGGTTAGAAATAATTTTGAGGGAGATGATTTAAATAAGGACTGATGTGTCCTGGCTGGGCTTCCTGCGGCTGAGAAACACATTCTTCGCCACTGAACTACAGGCTTTCTGTCTGCTCGCTCTTTGCGGCAGACCAGGATATTGAACATCTTGCATCGTGTCAAGCGTTTGCTTCTCTCCTTAGGGACACCTAGGATATTTTACAACAAAAGCTTTATACCAGCTCTAGCTGTCTGAGTTCACAGACTCTTGTTTCTTCGAAGTATTTCAGGAATTTGACTGGGATAAAGAGAGGTCCAGTGTCTCCTTAAGACTAAACAAATGAATGAATTTAGTCATGAGAGTATGCAGGCTTATTTAAGTCCTGTGTGCTTTTGTTGGGGCAGATTTTCTGGCCTTTTTGTGAAAGATGGAGAAGCCCTGTGACTGGAGGATGGGTGGGGAAAACGTGACATGGTAAGCAAATGCCTCCAGTGTAGAGAGCACTCCTGTGGTTGGAGATGTCACCTTAGAAGGAAGTTCCCAGATCTGCGTTCTTCTTTCCACCACCACTTGCCTGTGTTGCTTTTTGAGAACTTCGGAGCCTCTGAGAATTTGATGCTCTTCCCCACAAACCGCTTTACTCCAGAGAGAACTCGTGTTGTAATTTGCTCATTGAGGGTACACTGTTCTAGGTGTTTAACCATGCTTCAGGTACTGCGAGGGCTTTGTACGAGTTGGAAAGCTGTGTGAAATCTTCAGTGCTTAAATTGTAAGTCTTGCCACATCAAAAACACTACTGGCTCAGGTTTTTTAGAATGTTGGTGTAGAGAACCAAGGGGTGATTATGTAACCTTGACAAAGCAAAAGAGACACAATGTGTGTATAAAGATGTAAGAGCCTGGTGTGTTTGCAGTGAAAAGCTTGCAGGCATTTCCTCACGTAGCAGGTCAGCTTTCAACATAGAACGGGCAGAGGATGATGCAGGAGGAACTCCGTGGTGTGTTTCACACAGGGCTGTGCTGGGCCTGAGGGGAGGCAGAGCCTGATCCACTCCAACACAAGGAACCAAGCGCTGATTCTGATGACATGAAAACACTTGGTGAGCCTAGAAATGAAAAATGAGCTGTGAGCTCACCCCTGTTTTAATAACCATTAATAAAAATAAAAAGATACACTGAAATGGAAAAGGCAATTATCTTTCTCCCTCCAAAGCACGTGTTGCCCCTTAAATCTCTTCTCATAGCTTTTAGCAGCGTAAAATGGGAGGAAACGGTTCTCTCGACACAGGCGACTCCGTGCTGGGCCCATTGCTGGCTGTGATGTATGGGAGGGTTCATGCACACGTTGGAGGGAGCAAAGCTACTGCAAAGGATGGAGCTGTTCATTAACAGCTGGCTTGTGCTGAACAAATGCAGTAGCTGTCTTCAGTGTAATTAATGACTCATTTAGCACATAAAGGGAATTAAATAGATATTATAGTCTGACTCTTAGCAAACAGTTGATTTTCTGCCATATGAAAGTCTATTAAGAAAGCTGGATGTATAGCAAGCAGATAAAAATTCCACGGCATGGATTCTCTCTTGACTGACATGCAGAGAGGAGAAGAATCGCTAATGCAGAGACCTCTGTGTGTGAAATCCTGTAAAGGAGTTTACTGTAGACATTAGTGCTGCAGTCCAATTTGTTGCATCTTTTATATATGAACATTTTTGCAGCTGGGTTTTTGACACTAAATTAGGCTTTGTAAAAGCACCTGTGCAGAGTGTGTGATGGAAGTGTTGGTGTTTAAAAATCTCAGTGAAAGACGATGCATAACTGTGTCCGTATACGTCTCCTACAGTATTTGCAAACCAGCCAATTCAGTGCTGAGTTTGCATATGAAACTATTAAAGTGATTTTTCAAATGGAGACAGCTGTGCATACGCCAAGAATGTCACTGACGTAGATGAGTATGAAAAAGTGACCCAGTGTTAGCAGAAACAAAAAGAGATAAAAAGGAGTAGATTATTGTTTTAACTGGTTATATGCTATCTCATTGCCATTCTTGGCTCAGCAGAGCCCAGCTCACTCCCTGAGAGAGCTGCCTTTTGCTGCGTGCTACTTGTGACATAAAAATCAGTGGGAATTTAGTGCGATTAGTACTTACCTTGAAAGTCCAAATACATATGAAGAGTATTACCATCATGTAATTTCTGCTTCAGAGACTCTTCTGAATTCATTTAAACAAATGGTGAATGAAACACAGTTTTAAAGGATTTTTCAATGTGTAGCTTTCTCCACATGGGTATTCAGAAAGACTTGTGACAGTGAACGTGTGATACGGCCCAACTCCAGGAGTGTATCCAGCTTGGCGGTGTGTGTCCTCTTCACTTGGCCAACTGCTTTGGCTCATTTGCCCTCAGTTCTCTGGCCTTGACCTCTTCGCTCCTTCTCTGGCCGCTAGGGACGTTTTGCATTGCAGACACAGCTTGGTGGTGCCGGCCAGGAGGCTGTGAGGTCTCCTTATCTTTGTGGTAGGTTTTGCTCTGCCCGTTCCATGGTACTGCCTTGCCCGAGGTAGAGCTGGTTCAGAGTGGGTGGTGGGGCAGCACTTACACTGTCTGTCTGTCCGTGGAGCTTTAACCGGGCCATTACCAGCAGGTACGGTCAGCCAGGGCAAAGGGGAAGAGGTGGTTACAGTGGGTAGTATCCCTTTGGAGTGTACAGGATAAGCATATTTTTTAAAATAAACCTTTTAACTGCTGTAGACGTCCCTTCATTCTCATATCCCACCCCAGAGAAACCTGCCATTACCTTTGAAACCCTGTACTGAGGGAGAGTAGAGGTTTGCCTAGGTTTCACTTTGTTATTGCTATCCAAAGGAACTGTCGGAGACCTTCAAGAACAATAAAAAAAAAATTGCATTAAACCACTGCTAAATTGAAGTAGGGAAGGGTTACTGCACATAAACCATCAGCCCAAACTCCTGATATTTTATGGCCAGTGGAACCAGACTTTCCCATCTGCTGAAGAGGTGGGCTTAGAAAAAACAGAAAACAAATCCCACCTGCATTAAATCATCGTGTAGCTTGAGAGAGGCTGGCCCCTGAGGAGTTAAGGATGCAGCTTTAGCCCAGCTGCTGCTGCTCAGCTAAGAGGGCACCTTGTGAAAACCAGAGGGAGAGAATCTCAAGGCAGAGAAGTGACCATGCTGAAGGTGAGATATCCCAAACTTTGTGGAGATTGTGAGGATGGGCAAACATGTAAATACTATTTGTGCAGTCACCAGAATGGATAAAGAAACTGTTCCTGTGGCTACAGGAGACTTGATAGAAAAAATAGCACTGTAGAACTGAAAATACTGTGTGTGAGCCGTAGCTACGGGTGCTGTGTTCTGCTGTGTCCGGCACACGGTCACCCAGCCTGGGGAACAAACACAATTATAGTTGTGGTATTTTTGCTGGCTCTGCAGCAGTTCAGATCGTAGCACAGTGCAGTATTCTTGTAATTAAAGTCTGAATAATTCAGATGTGTCTTTTAATAGGATTTTTACCTCTGATTTGAAAGAGTGGAGAGATTTTTGACTGCTTTCATTACTGACAGATAATTTCAGTGAGTGATTCTTGGTAGGTCAGTAGCTGGTTAGTGGACAGCACTTTGTGCTTATGTTTTTGAGCTATGTGAATGCAAAGAGTAGCATTTTGCTACAAGTGAAATGATTTAGCAATTTTGAATGTGCTTTCTGTTCTGTTTTTTTTTCTCCACCCTCCCTTTTTTTAATTTAAGAGCAACTTGTCCTGAGTTTTGGTTTTTGGTTTTTGTGTTTTTTTTAGACAGACACTGTTTAACTTGAAAAATTACACATTAAACATAAATTTGATTGTATTCTGATGACTGATGAGACTTTGACTGGCAAGGGCTTTCGGTGGTGTCTGAACTAGAGTGGCATTAGAATGGCTTTGTCTTGATGCTCTTAATACTTTTCCAGATCTTTTTAATCAACCACTCCCCTGCTGTTCATTCCTCCTGGTTGCTAGAGGCAAGGTGTGCTACATCAGACCCTGATTTTTAAGATTAGACCTGGTAGTTTTCAGTAATTCTGGATTTTCTTGCTTTTAAGTCAAATAAGAAAGAGTAACCTATCATTCTGTGGTATTTGTCTTCTTCCTTTACAAAAAGCTGAGGGATAAGGACTCGGGTGCCTGCTGGTTGGGGTGGCATCCTAGAGCTTCCCACACAGCTTAAGTTTCTTGTTATGTAACAGGAAATTCTAAAGTATGGTAAAAATTCACTTTCTAACATTTTGGCATATAAATGAAAATCACCGTGCTTCCAATTCAGGCAGTATGGTCTCACATATGTTTTTTGTCTCATGTTGAAAGAATTTGTGCTAATTTGGCTTCATACTTACTCCACCCATAGTTTGCATATTGTCTTTGTCTTTATAGTGGGGTTTGCCTGTGAAGTAGAAAGACAAAACAATTTAAGTTACAGAAGCAAAAATAATTTAGAGGCTCAGTGCAGTGCTGGTCAGCTCAAGTTTTGTTTTGGGGTTGTGGTGTTCTGGGTTGGATGTGAAGTGAGAGATGGGTGGGTGTTACAGACAAGGGATTTTTTCTGGGTCTGTTCTTTATCTGCTGCCAAACAAGTCACCTTTTCTCTGCATCTCTTTCTACTGTTCATACAGACCTGTATTGCAAAATTTCTAGAAAGATTTTGTTTTTCTTATTGTACAGCTAGAACGGCAAGAATCTGGTTTTGGTCTGAGCACAGAAGTGCCAGGGAAAGCGTAGATTTGAGACCGTGGGACAAGTTTCTTTTATGGAGATGATTTTAACTGCAGTACTTCCTTTTTGTGTAATTTTCTCTGCTATGTTTCAGTTGATGTGTAATATGGATAGTAGGACTGAATGACTTCCAAATTCATTGAGTCCAGTCCCTTCCTATTGGAGGCAAGCGTACAACAGCATTCTCTTCCTTAATTCATCAGACTTTGCCTTAAAAATACATTTTTTTTTTCCATGCTTGTTGTTTCTAAGAACACCTTTAGCACAACAGCTTTGTAAATACAGAGCAACACATAGCAAGTAAGCTTGATTTTCACTTGGTTTGTGTTTGTTCTAGCCAGTTATCTGGGTAATTCAAGACAGCTTTGCCACACCGGTGAGATAGTAGGACAATGATGACAGTATTCATGACGGTTGGTGCTAGATTTTTAACTGCTAAGCTTTCTATCATGAAATGGTTTCTATCATGAAATGCTAAGTTATCTCCACAGATTTCTTTCCGCCCATCTTTTTGCTGTCTGATTGTCCCTGTTCAAGCTCTGGCTATTGTCACAGGAAGATTTAATTTGTCTGGAAAATTGGGATATGCACAGGAGATATTTCTGAAGGATGGATAGGTCTGCTAGTGGTAGACAAGCAGTGCCTTGACCTCTGTGTCCTCTTCCAAATCTTCCTCCTGCGATAGCAGGTTCTGGGAGGAGGATGCTCAGTCCTGGGATCCGTATGCGGGCTGTGGGAGCAATCGTGTTCCCCTGCCTCTGACCAGGACCGTGCAGGATCTGACTGCTATTGATCTCTCCTGTTTTCCCTGCTGCCTTCGTTCCTAACGGAATCCTGCTCCTTTCCTACAGCCCTCCTTTTCCCACCCTGCCATCCCAGCTCCCTCCCTGGCCACGAGGTCAGTCCCCTGGGCTCCTTTTCCTGGCTCAACTGCTCCCAGCCTGGGTTGCTGCCTTGCTCTGGAACCTCACCCCGGGCACTGCGCCTCCAGTGTCACCTTTAAGCTTTCTCATACGCTGTGTTACTCCTCCCGGTGCTCAGCTGGCTCATTTCAGGTTTTTTCCTCCTGATTTGGCCTCAATTCCTGTCGCGTGATAGACGGCCGACCAGGAATGAGCGCATCTGGAAGGGGCCAGCACGTGCCCTGAGCGCCGCGTCTCCCGTGGCCCCGGCGCGGCCAGGATTTGTGATGTGTGTGTGGGGGGGGTCCAGCTGCACGACCTGAGCTCACGCTTGGAGGGCGGCCAGGGCACAAACCCCAGCAATCGAAGCAGGTGTCGGGTAAAGACTGGAAGTGCCCTGGGCATGGTGAGCAGCTTGCGTTCCTGCGCAGGGCTTGTGTGCGGCGACAATGAGTTGGAGGCGTGCGCTCAGGTTCAGAGCGATGTGCGGGTTTTTCACCAGTGGCACAGCGCATCCCCTGCTACTTCTGTGAGCCGGGGGAGAAGAAAGGTCTCTGGCTGGTGAACTGAGTGTTGCTTTCTGTGCTCTGCTTTTCAAGGTGAAAGAAGGGTTTATCTCAGCCTTGGGTGGTGGAAAATGTCATCATTTGATAACGATCATTTATTTATCATATAGTTAGCCTAAATTATCACCAGCTCACTAAATGAAATCAGAAAAATTACTTCAGCAAAGCTAGCAGAAAAACATGACATTCATTCATGGAAATGTCCTCTCACCCTGTTGCATTTGAAGTTGATTTGATGGGGTTACTGTTCTTGCTGCTGCTGGAAGTGCTCTGCTAACTACCTGTCTAGACAGTGTTACGGTTTTCATTGCCATAGTATGAATATACTGCCCTTCCTCAGACATTTTCCCCTCTCCTCATGTGTTCTGACATAAGTTCATCCCATTTCCTCAGAAAGATCTGTCAAGCCATGATTTTAACTTGCAAATGAAATTCTTACCTCAAGACTGGTGTGGCGAAGCCATCTGTCCTCTAAAAGACCCCCTAACTTCATCCTGGGTGTGATGAATTTATTTGGTTTAAAAAAAAAGCAAGACACTTAAAACCTCTGAGTGCTCTGTCATTGGGCTGCCCAGAGCCCAAGCGAGGCCCTCCTGAAACTTACTTTATCCATACCGTACATGAGACTTTTTACTTGTTAGAAAAATGGTTATTTAAAACAACAAGAGCAAATTAAGGAAATTTATTTTTTTTTTCCATGTAACCTGGTTTTGCTCAGCACAGGGTATATACATGTATTGCAGAGTTGGTGCTTTGGTATTGCAAATAAGACACCAAAGTGTGTAGTGGAGGAAAGTGACTTTCGCTTCTAATACTTTGTTATTCCTGTCTTATATAACTTTGTGGGAAGAAGGTTTAGGTGGGAGTTTGTGTTGTGAAACAATATTTCTTCATTATAACTCAAAAGTCTGTATTGGTAATTAATTTTAGAGGTTATATATATGTATTTATTTACACATGGGGTGTTTTTTGTTAATGTAGGTGAGAACTCTGTTGTGAGGCTCCTTTAGAGAAATTTTAAAGTACGATGAAAGAGCCTGGATCGTAGGGCTAATACTGTAGTGCTCTGAACAGCTAGCTGCATAATCCTGTAAATATGAAGGAAGTTGTACGTCTCCTGAGGAGAAAGGAGCTCCTCATTATATGGAAGAACGTTGTGTTCCAGCTCAGCATCCGGGTAATACATTAAATAAATTCTCGCTGCAGCTGGAGCATTGCATTTCTTTTAGGGAAACTCTTCCTGCCCCTCATGTGAAGTGCAGTGTACTTCTGCAAAGGATTTTGATCCTCTTCCGTGTATAAAAATTTCTTGTCTCCCTACATTTATGTCTGCACTTACACTGTTCTGCCAGCCTCGTTGCTGTAGGACTGTCCCTGTCTGTACCTACCCAGTTCCTCAGAGATGCTTATCCCCGGCCAGAGGGAGAAAGGCTTTGACCTGTGCCAGCAGCTGCTGTCCCGTGGGTGGTGCAGCCACCTCATCCTGGCACGATTTCTTGCTTCAGGTAAAGGGTAGTGCTCCCTCTAAGAAGGTGTTTGTATTTCAGCCCTACTTAGATGAAGGTGTCTGGTCTACAAAATATACTTCCCCCCAACCCCCCTCCAGTTTAAGAGGTTACGAGGCTACTCGCTCTAACCTCAGGCCATGTGTAAGCCTTGTCAAGTAACTGAAGCTGTTCTAGAATGATTATACAAGTAATTAAAGCTCCCTCATCCCTGGCACAAATCTGACCTTGGCTGAGGTCCCTAAGAGTCTTTTATATGCAGAAAGAATCTGTCCTGTTGGCACAGGCTGAGTTCTTCTGTGTGCGAAAGGGATGTTGACCTCACAGTGTGATAGTATCTTCTTTGTCAAAAGAGATCACCCCTTCTCTGTTCTCTGGATTTTGAAGTGGAAAGAGCTTTTAGCCTTCTGGTGAGGGTGAAATTGCCCATTTCTTCAGACAGCCTGGCTTGAATTGATGGGTGACAAACTAAACAGGAACTAACAGCTGGGGTGAATTTTGGGAATTAACTTCATAGTCCACAGAGATGAACAAAGTCCCAAAGGAATTATTTCCTTGTGAGCAGTGGGGAGCGGCTTTACCATTCTCTTCAATGCTTTGCTAGAAGAACTCTCTTCTCAAAAAAAAAAAAATCTAAAAAATGATTTTACCATTTTTCTTCATGGAGTTTTATTTGCCTGTTGCACAGCATGTATAAATGTTCTCTTACTTGGCTAAGAAGCTACTTTTTCATGGAAAGGCTTTCTTTTTCTTACTAGAAGTGGGAGCCTGCTAGAAGAGTCATGGGCCATACTGTTGCAGCTCCTTGCCACTGGTTGGTTGGTTGGTTTTTTGTTTTCTGTCTGTGATTGCACCACCTTGCCATAGGTTAGGTTCTTGCCACTCTGCTGGCTGACACACTGCTCTCTGCTGCGCTTCGTGCGATGGTGTTTGCAGTTCTCTCCAAGCTCCCTCCAGCAAGGCAGCAGTCGTGCTGTGCAGGTACACCTCAGGGACGCTGAGAACCGGGCTCTCATTTCATCTTCAGCAGGGGAGCAGCTTGGTCCTCGCTGTGGCTGCATGGCTTTGTGAGCTGAAGAAGAGCCTAGCAGTAATGAATCTGTCTTTGACATATCTGGATCCAACCCAGGCCCAGCTGGCTGAGTGGTTTTCTGGCAAAGTCGCCTTTCCCATCCATATCCATTCTTACAAAGTGAGCTTTCCCCATTCAAATGTTTTGATCTCACTGAAATGTTTCAGTTCAATATTTCTTTTGCAATGCCATTTTCTGAAAATCAGTATGTTCCTGTGGAAAATTTGGATCGTGTGTAAAACACATTCTCAACTGGAAAATACAGTTAAAAAAATGTCAACCGGCTCATCTTCAGAGAGGTCCCATTCATTGACCAATATTTGCGAAGTCTCCTTCTTTCTCAGATAAATTTATTTGTTTCTCTGCATCTTGATGCTTCATGGGAACTCCCAGGAGGATGCGGATGCTGCTGTACCGTGCAACAAGCTTTTAACTCCTGCCTGGGCAGCAGCAGGGGCATGAGCCTGACCTGGGTACTCCCCAACCATCCTTGCCTGCTTTCGGGAGTGGAGAGTGAGCCCTGTGGTCCCAGGACTCTGTCTCTGCTGTCACCTGAGTAGCCCCAAAGGTTTGGAGGCTCCTCTATCCCTCTGAGTACCCATGAATAAAAGCTAAGCAGTCTATTAAAATGCATAAATGCCTGACAACATACATATGCAGATTATCCGGGAGGTGTTTGCCATTTGAAACCTGAAACTGTGCAAACAGGGGAAAAGTCGTCATCTCTTCTTGAGGAGATGTCTGTCAAGACTGAAGCAATATGGAGAAAAGGGAAAGACATTTGTAACTGACCTTATGGGGGAAAAAAAAAGGGTATAAAGCTGAGAAAAGAAGAATGAAATGGGTCCAGGACAGAAAGCGAGGGCGGAGAGGGGGAGGAGGAGGATCATTGCAGATTTGTTGCACTTAGTGTTAGGAATTGCTACAGAGCATGCAGGTTGTAGTGATTTTCTAATACTGAGTAATATGTCAGAAAGGCTATTCTGGATTTAGACCAATATATACAATTTCTTGTCTAAGCAGAACCATATGCTCAAATGAGAGATCATTTTATTTTAGTACGATGGACAGTAAGTAGAAACACATTCCAGATTTCATGAGGTTTCTTCCCCCCCTTGGCAGCCACAGTACTGCTTGTGCTTAGTCTATGAGTTTTCAACTGTTTGATAACTGTCTGTTACTTTACAGGGCTCCAAATCATACTGTATCATGATGTCTATTGAACTGTGACTAATGACTGTGTCAGAAAGCTAGTTCACTGGGTCGCCCCGGCTGTAGCTGGTAATTGTTAGTAATAAAACAAATTGGACTGATATGCACAATATGGCAACATGCTGTACAGTAAAAGACGTAGCTTTTGTGTCCTTCCTTGAGTTAAGACTTAATGTTCTGTGTTCAGAGACTGACCTCATCCAAATCCTTTCTGACAGCCCAGAAAGAAGGGAAAAAAAAGAAACCCAAACTCTTTGTGGAATATGCAAGCTGATTTTTAATACACGATCCCTGCACACAGCAGGTTGAGCAATCAATCGTACATAGATATTTATACAATTTGACATCAGTAAATAGTCCAACCTCCTTTTTCTCTTGCAGCCACTGATTGTTCTCATTCCAGTTCTTGTATATTACTCTGTCTCTATAGTTTAGTGTCTACCACTACTCGTGCCTTGGTGCTGAACCATTCTTAGGCACAACAGGACATTTTTGGCCTGATCAGGCTTTGTAATGAACCTCTGGCTGTTCACCTGGGATCTCACTAGATGATCCGAGGACTTTGGTACTTGTTGAGCTTGCTCAGCATCCGGGTGCAGGAGATCCTGAGGCTGTGCTGCAGGTCTGGGTGCTGCCCTTTCTGTCTAGCAGTCACAGCTCCCTGTGGAGTGGTGATACCTGGGATGATACTCAGGCTTCTTCAGGGAGACTTCTGAAGGGATGGTCTGTGAGGTCTGACTAGCCACAAAACAACTTGTATGTAGCTGAAAAAATCTGCATTATATTGTAGGCTCTTGAAAGCAAAGGCTTCATCATTTTACATGTCTTAGAGTCCTGAATTACCCACACATACTTGCTGGTCTATCAAGACTAGATTCTCGGTAGCAAGAATGACAGTATCAAAATGGCTTTAAAAGGTTGTTTTTTTTAATTAAAAGAAAAAACAAGCTGAATCATGGGCATATTTGCCTTGGGAGAACAAGCAGAACCATCTTCAAGAATACTCACTCATTGTGCTGAGTAAAGCCCAGAGATTGGCTGCAGGGTACCAAGTGCTTTAGCTCTCCCCAGCAGCCTTCTCATTTCTTAATTTATTTGGATTATATTCTAGGAGGAGATGTCTGTCTTCTGCTGATCTGCACTAAGAATGGTCCTCTCTCACCTGGCTGCTGGTGCAAGTGAAATACAGAAACCTGGTACTTGCTGACATCTGAAGGGTCTCTTTGTGCACAAGCAGTGAGAACCTGTATTTTTTTTTTTATCTTTACTTAATGATGGTTAGCTGCTGGTATCTGACAGTAGGCATACTCCAGAGGCAACTGCAGTCAGTTTTTCAGTTTCTTTCGAGGTTCCTCAAAAAAGCAATCAAACAAAAAAAAACCCAACATGGTACAAATTGCATCTTCCCAGTGAGGAAGTAATAGAATTAAAATATAGGGTTTGCAGGCTCACCTTTTCTTGGCTGACAGTGCAAAGCATTTCTCCTCTGGGTGATGGATCTCAAGTGGAGCCCACAGTTGGTGAGAAGCCGTTGGACAGCCTAGGTGGAAGAAGCAGGTGCTAATCCCCTGCTCAGAAATGGTTGCAAGACCTCTTCTAGCTTTGCTGTTAGAAGTCCCCTAGGCCGGTGTGTCTTCCTGGAGGAGACTGATAGTCAAACTGCTGAGGAAGGGTCCTCCTTGCAGAGCTTTGTCCATGGAAATCCTAGGAAGCCATCCTGGCCATGCGAAGGACTTCCACCTTTGCAGAGCCAGGCTGGAGGAGTGGAGGTTGTTGAGTGGGCGAGGAGATTTTGGGTGGATGTGCACTTCAGAGGGAGCTCTGAAATGGGAGCTCTCTTTGGGAATTTTTGTAGCTGGTAGATCTCTTATGAAGTCTAGGAGGTCTGAAAGAAAATTATGACACTGCTGTTTGGCAACATGATTTTGTTGAATGTGGCAGTTCCCATTTACTGTCATACTTTTAGATAAAACTTTGCCCTCTATCTGCCTTTGTCATCAGAAATATTTTTGCGTGGGTGGGCTAAAAGAACCTCCATGAAGGGATGTGAGTGTGTACCTACGCTGTATTTACAATATGTATGTGTATGTAGAGAAACATTTGCCTACATGCATGGAAGAGTTTTACGTAGTTTGAAACAACTGCTTTTAAAGGAAGTCTGACTGCATTTATTTTGTATATATTTTCAAAATTCTAATTTCATACTAGAGGGGTGTTTATAGGAGCTTCATTATAAATACCTAACACCCACGTGAAAAAACAACTTAAGTGTTTCTGGAAAATGTGATGTGTGTTCTGTGGTGTGGATGAATAGTTGTGGCAAAAAATTGTAGTAGCTACTCAGGAGTTTACTGCTTTTCGTTTACTAAGTTTATACCCCAGTTGTGTAACTAAGTCTGCAATTTTTAGCTCAAGTTTGTGTAGTGATCCCATGTATGAGAACAAATGCTATTACTGATCTGCAACAGTAACCCACTCCAAGAAAGATCTGAATCTCTGGAAGAAAAACCATCTGAATGACACATGTTTGGTGGGGCCAAAGAATTTCGTGTATTCAAACACAGGATTTTGCCTTTTGTTGTGGTGAGGACCTGCCTTTCATTGTGCTATTGAAACATCATCAAAGCCTGGGAATCCGAGGGACATTCCAGTGGAAACCTTTGTAACGCTGCAGCGGAGAAACTGAAATTCAAAGCAGGTCTGTGGACTTGGCATCTTTGGTAATAACAATACAAGATGTGCTGAAAGCCCTTCTTGAGGCAGACGGGAACTGGGGTTGTGCTGCTGCAGAAAAGAACGAGACCGGCTCTCATGATTTATTCAGCCCTAAATAGAGGCAAACTGTACTGGAAGTTGTAAGATAGTCCAGGAAGTGACTGTTTAATGCTTTGGCAGAACTCTCCAGTTGGTAGGAAAACTCTGTTTAAAATGATTTCAAGGAAGATAAATAGTTGTGTGTATTATCTCTAAGTATGGAGATAAACACAGTTGTTCTGTACAAATATTGGTTTGACCTCAAATTATTTCATAAGGCTGATTACATGTCTTTGAAAGCAGCTGCCAGCTCTTGTGAGCATCCGTCATGTGGGCTGCTGTCCATAGTGTGTATCTTGCCTTTCAGTTTGGGCTGAGGGAACTGAAATCTTGCTCTTGCTTCTTCAGGGCAGGGAGTAAACGTGCCGTCTGCCTGAGAGGAAATCTTGCTGTGGTTCACTATAGTCAAGGAGATCAATAGCATTATAAGAATGTACATGTATTTTGTTTATATACACCTGTTCCTGCAGGCCTATGGCAAATCTGGTGCTCTGTCATGCTAAATATGTGCACACAGTCATAAGGGAGGTAACCTCCCCGTGTCAGCTGTAGATGGGCAAGGCAGAGATCAGAGAAACAGAACCACCAGGGCTTACCTGTGATCATGCTGCACAGCAGGAGCAGAAGTCTGTAGCTTTTTCACCATCCTGAAGAGAATCAGGTTTTTAACAATGATCTGGTAGGAGGACATCCTCATGGTGCACTGCACTGAGTACTGCTTTGGAGTGTCTGCGTGTGAACAGTTAACCTGGCTGCAGGAATAGCGGAGTTCAGATGCATTAAGGTATGCTGAAGAGGGGAAACCCCTCGTGTGACCACTGCGGAGCCCTGGAACAGAGCCCAGGTACCGAGCAAGCACAGACCAAGGTGAATGCAGTCCTGGAGCTGAAGTCCTTGCCCATAATCTTTGTCTTAAGCTTTTCCTTTGCTACCAGTTGATCAGTGACTGGATGTGTGTGCAAATAAGGGACACAGATAGATCGTAACAGATCCAAAATGTGGTCATGCCTGGAGCAGGGCTAGCTGGGCACCCCAGGAGGGGAAACCAGGATAGTTCAGTGCTCCAAAGTAATCTCAGTGGCTTTCTACGGACTTCAGTGCATCTTTTTTTAAGTGCATACTTCGTGCCCTTTTGCATATAAAATAACCAGATTGTTACTCAGGTTTCTCTTTTTAATAAACGGCACCATGTTGTGATTCATTACTTGAATAAAAGTGGAATAGCAGAGCTTCACAATAATGTACACAATAAATAAAGACCAGGGTATGTCGACTGCAGGCCTGGCTTTGGGATAATCAACTTTCCGTGAAAAGTGCTCATACAGGTCATAGTGACAAAGGCAAGCTATATGTTTTTACACAATACCGCTTGCTTTGCCATGGTGAAAGGGCAGATACGCTTTACAACATTCATCAAGTACAGGTTTTTGTCCATAATTTTTTTTTGTAGAGGAAGGGACAGGGGAACCAGAAGAAGATTCAGTGCTACTTCAAATGATTGCAACAGGTAATTAGCCTGTAATGTCTTAAGTGCAGAGTCTGTGCTTTGCAGAATGAGCTGTGTTTTACTTAGATGTGTGCCTCCTCCTGCTTGTGGGGATGGAGAGATCAACTGAAGCAACTCTGACAATGTTACTGTTACCCACTTGTCAAGCTACATTACCTATGTATTTATTTGTGCAGTGTCCACAACCTTGAGATCCTCCACAGCCTTGCACAACGGTGGTGTATTTGTAATGCTTTACAAATTTGCGTATTCCTGGTCCGGTGATGGTAGCTCTTCTCGAGTGGCACCGTGTCTGTAAACCACGGCTGTTGTACGCCGAGGCAGAGCGTTTGTGTGGCACAGGAAGGCACTGGTACTTTCAGCGTGCTGAGACGGGCTTTTACATCGGTTCCAGCAGTTTGTGCTCCTATGAAAGCTGGTGCAAGCACTGTTTGCAAAGCCCTGTTGAAGCTGACATGGTGAGGGCAAAATGGGTATTGACTGCAGCCACGTAACCCGGTGCAGAGCAGTGCCTGGGGCAGTCACCGTGCCTTGTCCTCTGCAGCATGTTTCCTTTTCTGCATAACATCGTTCTGTTTCTGTTAAGTGAGTCTTAAATGCAGAAAATACATTCGCAGATGTGTCTACATAAAGAGTAAACTTCTCTCCTGTGTATCAACATACTCTTCTTGCGCTGCACGTAAGTGCGCAGGGGCTGAGTGAGGAGTGGTGAGAAGGAGCGAGTGCCACAGCCCTGCTCAAGTGTCGCGGGGGAGCTGCTGCTCCACGATTTTGTACCAACAGGCACAACTCTGGAGGTTGTGGGGCTGTGCAGTGGGAAAAGGGGCAAAATGAGTGAGGAGTTCCCTCCTATATGAGCAACTGGCTATGTTTTCACAGATTCGTTGGTAATGCAGAGCAAAACAAATTGTGTTTTGACACTTTTTAAGCAGGCTGATCTCGGTTTTGATGGGTGTCTTACATTAGTGAAACCTAACTAAGCAGAGAGTGTCTTTATAATTTCATATGGTGCCCCTAAAGGAAGGTATGGTAATGCCTGAGCGGGAATTTTAAGTATGAGAGTTGGCCTTGAAAACTAATTGTCCGCTATTTTTTGTTTTCAATAAAAAGCAGCTTTTGGTTGTTGAAGATGAGAGTTTCCTGAAACATGTGGAATTGTCCAGTGTTCAGGAGGTGGTGTCCTTTGCTGTTATTAATAATCAGGTGTTTGCTTTTAACATAAAATATAATAATATATACTAATATATAAAATATACTAATGTATAAATATTAGTACAAACTTATATACCTATTTCTCTTTGTCCGGAAGCTGGGTTTTGAACATTTGCAATGGGTTGATGGGGAAATATATTGGCAGGCAATTTCCAGAATGTGATGGAAAGGTAGTTGTCTCAAGAAAACACGAAATAGTTTAAACTTATCTCAGAATACATCACAAAACTACTAGTCTGAGTTTTTCGCAGCCAGCAGAGTTCTGGCCGTGCATTCAAGAGCAGATGGTATAAGCTTGCGAAGCAGGCATCTCTAGCCTTTTTTTCGCAGCTGCAGTATGTTTTTAAGTTACAGGTGTCACAACACCTTTTGGTCCTGTTTGAATTTTCAGTTCTGTCTTCAGCTTTTACATGCTGATTCCCTTAGTTTTTGGAGGGAAAGGTTGTGTAACCTATGGAGTTAGCCTGGCTGCAATAGTGCTGTCCATCTAGATTAGGAAATGGGGAATGTCTAAAAATAGCCCTGTCTTATTCTGTGAAATTTCTAGCTTGGTTTCCTTTAGAATATCTGTGGGACAGGAGTGATATCATGGCCAGGGCCTACAGGATTTTATTCTGTTTTTAGGGTAAACAAAGGGAAACACTACACGTAATGCATGAGGATTACACAAGATGCTGCAGAAATAAAAAGAAAATGGTCAGTTGTGGATTGGATGATAAGGTTCACAGTTTAAGAGATGTGCTAGTGGCTGCAGTAGGGGAGTGAGAGCAGAGGAGACACTGCCAAAACCTCCAGTACCTGGGAAAGGAATCCCAGCTCCTGTCCTGCACAGCTCTGATCATCACACAGCAGTTTTAATTGGTTTCCATTTAAGTTCAGTGCCCAGGTTGGCACGCTAAGGTGGGTAGGACGTGGCGTTATAGCCTGTGTATGAAATACATTGCAATCTGCTGTGGGGTTTACAAACGTTCCTATTTCCAGCCAGCACCAGTGGCTGTGGAGTCGCAGTGTATTGTGAAGTTGGTCCAATTGGTGTCTTTCCCGAGCATGATGAACACCCAGTAAGTTTTAAAACCTGAACGTTTCAAAAGCAAGGTGAGATTTGTTGCCCCCCAGGCAAAAAATACCTTCTTGTATAATTGCCTGAAAGAAATCGCCCCCTAGTGCTCGAAACGGGGGCTGTAACCCAGGATCTGCAGGCAGGAGGGACCAGATTTGATCAAGTCAGCACTAGGAGCAGAGTCAACCCATGAAGAATCACAGTCTGCCCAGAATTAATTTAGCTTAATTTTTTTCTCCCCTGGATTTTTATAGTAATACCAGCAGAACGTTGCAGCATTTGGACAGTCATAAAACAGAAACGCTACAGCTTGAAAAATACTTCAGCCTGCTACTGAGATTAAAGCAAGCCCTAGATAGCTATATAACTGTCAGACGAATCAAAGTGTGACACGGTGTGCTGCACGGGAAGATATACTGCGGCTGTTTAACAAACTCCAAATACTGGCTCACAATTTCCAGCGTGGTTGCACAGGACCCTTCAGGAGGGAAGACGGATAACGACCAGATGTCTGAGAGCGATGAAGATGTACTGTCCGGTGAGCTCCTCACCAACAGGGATTATGACTCTTTGTGGGGATCCACAGGCTCGTCTCTTCACTTCAGCGATAAAGACAGGAAAAAAAAATGGAGGTGCAAATGAGAAATATAAACTGAGAGTGTTATTTATCGGGAAAACGCAGTCCCCATGCTGCATGAGTCATGTAATCCACTGTGCTTTTCAAGCTCAATTTGAGAGAAGCAGAGGTGCGTGGAGGATGGTTTCAATTTCCAAGCAGTGCTTTTTGACCACTCATGCTTTTGAAAAGTAAAAATAATACCTCAACTCAGAAATGACTGCAAAGCAGAGGTATTCTACTTTTGGCCCATTGCCTGCTCACCCTCTTGAAGCAGAGCTTATGCATTGTGATGGAAACATAACAGCTCACCCTGCCAAGGAATGGGTCATTCCTGCTGCAGCCTGTGAATGAGGAGTTATTGCTGCAAGTAGAAAAGTTGGACCAAATAGTTTTGAAGAGGATGAATTCTGGATAAATTTGCAGTTTGAGGTTACACCTGACTTTCTTTCGATAGGAAAAATGCTTTTGACTCACTTTGGGGTTCTTGTCCTGGTGAAGGCATCTTGAAAATTCTAGTCAAAAAAGAGATTAAGCCTGATTTTAAGGCCAAATGTACTTTTTCAGAGGTTCTTTGCAAGTGTTTTAACCATAAAACACTTTTTACTCTGAGAATGTTCTCCCACAAGACTTCCATTCCACTGGTGTAAAATAACTGAATTTGTCCTGGTTTGAGCTAAACGGTGGCTGGCCCAGCCCTAGGCCTTGAAAGGCTTTATAATAAATTTATTCCTAATTCATTCTCACAGAAATAGAATTGCACTGAAATTCACAAGCCAGGTTTAATTTCAACTGTGGCTTCAGAATATTGTAACAATAGTTTAGAAAATTACTGCTTTTATTTTAGTTTGTTTTGGGTCTTTGTCAAATTCTAAATCAGGTGACTTACATCCTTCTTCATTTTCATATAAATAGGTTGTATTGGGGAGCCACAAGGTGTGCACTCTCTTAAGTTACATTATCACTTGGTTTAACTTCATGTGTAAGATGACAACTGGAGAACCTAGGTTACTAAATTTTGCACAGTTTGAAATGCACTTTAGAAGGCTGTGAGCATCCCTTTCAGGAACATGGACAAACCTGGTGAAAGTCGTTGAATGATGAAGCATCTACTCCCCCAGGGAGGAAGTTGCTCCAGCAGTTTGGTAGTAGAAGCAATGATTATAACAATGATTAATTTTTAGCATCAAAGTGGCTGCTGATGGAAGTCTGTGGGCCTTTTTAGGGCTTGTCTGACATTGTATACTCTGATTCACGGGTCCGAGAGAGTTCATTGGCCTTCTGGACTTGTGATTGCTTTCCATTTTTTTAGTACCAGTACGTGAGAAATACTGGAAATGAGAACATGTAATAGGAAGTGAAATAAATCAGTTGATACTGGATAAACTGTGCATTTTATAAACTCCTGTATCAGAATTACAGTTTTAATGAGTTTATATTCATGTGCTACTGAGAGCAAAAGAGGCTTTATTTTTAAGACTTACAATGATTAGTTCTGATCGTAGTGTGTTTGTACCACGGAGAAGGACCTCCAGTCACTACCTTTTAGCACCAAGAAGACGGGCGTCTCTCAAGCTGTACCTACAAAGTACAAAAATACCAGGACTAAAGTTGCGGAGCGAGGGAGGTAAAGTGTGTAAACACATGGAAAAGCAAAAAATGAGTGGAGAAAAGGTGATATATCCGCTGGTAAACCAGTTCATCAGTTAGTAAAAACATAAAGCTTAGCAGGACTGTTGATTTTGTGTGGTACAGCTATTGATATGGTTATGAGTGGGTTTCGGTCTGCATAAATAATTATGAGTGGACATTGAATTATCAGTGTGAGTCTTTGAGGACTGCTGAGCCTCCACAGCTGAATGTCAGCACCCAAGACTTAGATACAAGCAGATTATTGTGTAAATAGGCCTTCTTTACTGAGGACACTGGACTTGACTGTAGAGGGAGGAACCTTTCTGGGAAGACCCAGGCTCAGACCTCAGCTGTACCCCTTGTATGGCACTGGGTGATACTTGCTGAATGGTTGTTTTTTCAGTAGCACTGCAGTAATAAAGCTGGATGATACCTGAATTGCCTCAACTGAAATCCACAGAGTTATTCTGCAGTTCATGGTGAGATTTAAACCCACTAAAGCCAATTGGTTGTTTAGTTGTGATTGGGGAGTATTTAGGGAGAACTGCAGCAGTTAGGCCTGTGGGATTGGAAGCTATGCGGAAGTACGTTGAAGCATGAAGGGAGGGGGAAGGTAATGGAAAATGTGAGCCTGGTGAATATGTACAGGGGCGAGTTCTACCTGTATATCCTCAAGAAAGGGGAAACCATGAGAATGTATCTTTGAGCAAGGACTATAGATTTCAGTCCTAAGTATAAAACAGCTTAAGGAATGCCGTGAACTTTACTGAATGGCAATGATTTGGGGAATCTACTTTAAAAAAAAAAAAAGTATAATGTGCTATAAAACTTGCTTTGTTTCAAGGGAGAGCTATGGAAATAGAACAAGTTTCACAAGTAATTCATCTCGAGCTGTAGACTGGTGTGGAGGTCTCTGCAGCAAGAACATTAATATCTGTTAAATTCTCCAAATTAGCTTAAACATTCCAGAGAAAGGATGTAATTCTCTGTTGTATAGCGAAGGAATTCACCCTTCCCCCGTCTTTCTACTTCCCAAGGACTCAAGAGAAACACTAATATCAAGTCAACTTCCCCCCCCACCTCCCTTTAGTAATCAGGTCCAGATTGGCAGTGACTGAAGCACGGTCCCATTAGAGGATTGTGTGGGATGGGCCAGAACGGGCTTGATGCAGTTGGGTCGGTGGGCGCTGAATGTCCAACCCAAGCCAGCAGCTCGCTCAGTCTTAACAGTGATTTGCATTTCAGTTCACATTGTGGTTCTCAGGTCCATGGAGCGTTATTCACCTCTTACTGAGGGAAAACCTGTGAGCTGCTTATAGTTATGAATAAGTAGATGTGCATTGCTATATCGAATAATGTTTTTACTCTGTCATGACTCCTTCTTTCGCTTTTATTAACCAGGGTACTACTAGGCTTAATTAGGTTTGGGGGAAGTTCGCTCGTTTTGACCAAGTGTCTGTTGGAAGATGAAGCAGGAAACAGACTGTTGTGGAGTAGTGAGGAATGGCAGGGAGAAGCACTGGAGGAGGTTGTTCAGGACTCGCAGAATACATGGAAAAACCAATTTCAAACCTGCCCAGTGTACCTGGCCTCACATTGAAGCCTCTTAGGTGGTCAGCGGTGCCATCTTGTGTTAAGTGGATGGTATTTTTGGGGAAAGATGGCTACGGATATTTCTGAGAAAAGAGTATTGGAAGAGTTCTTGAAAACTCCTGGTGTGAACTAAGAGCAGCAAAGGCCATAGGTCTCTGAGAGAGAAAGGCAGAGGATGACCAGTTTTCATAACAAAACCAAACAATCTTTGTGGTTCAGACACCACTTGTCCACAAGGAAGTTTAGCAGTTGATTTTCTTCATTTGAATTGTGAATTTTTCCATCCTGTTAGAATTAGCAGCACTGCATGTGATGGATGCATGTGGACTTACCTGACAATAATCATATAGTGATGATTTTGCTGATGTATCTTCCAGTGCCTAACAGAGAAGCAGGAAAAAACTGCTGCCTTGCCAGAGCAGCCTGGGCAGTGGGGAGGATCCTAGCCCTGTGCCTTTTGCTTCAGATTCCCGAGACCTTTTTTCCAAGATGCTGGTGTAGTTTCACCTCACAGATTCTATTGTTGGGGAATTTCTATGTTCTCAGCAATGCGTTTTTGTATACCTAGTTCTTCTAAAAGTCAGACTACTAGTTTGCATCCATACGGTACTCAGACCAGCCCATGGCAAAGGAAATCCTGCATTTTCTTGGAGAGTTATAAGTTCTTCATGCCAGTGTAACATTTCCCTGCTTTATGCCCATAATGTAGTGCTCCTTTAAATTTTTAATACATTCTTTATTCAAGTATTTGTACACGTGTCTCTCTTCTGCATGAGCTCCCACAGTTATTCTGCGTTCAGAAGTTTATCCGGAGAGCAGTGCCCCGCTGTCTGGCAGCTGCCCTCTCTAGATTCACCTGTACTTGGAACGGCCTGTGCAGATTTTCTTAGTACAGACGATTAACAACTCAAGCCCTGTGCAAATCCATTGGTGAGTCCTTGATGACCTTGTACATGACCTGGGGAGGTGGGAATGGGGCATTTTGGGGTCCCAGGAGGAGGCCGGTGAGAGGTGTTACACATGCAGCTGCATGCTTGCTGCCTGTACCACCCTGTGAACAGATAGAGAGCAGAAATTAAGTAGTCAAATCCGCGCTTTTTTTTCCTCTTTCTTTTTTGTCCCTCCCCTCGGTGGAAAAGATAATTTTATATCTGAAAGCTGCCAGAATGTGACCTCCAAAGAGTAATTTCCCATGACCAGTGGGGTAGGTATTTACTAGACCTGTTTGTGGGTGCTGCCTGTACTCAAAGCAAAGCAACATGACATAGAAAACAAATGGAGAACTGTGGCCATAAAGGCGGTCTTAGTTACACATTCAGCAGTTTTCTTCAGGCTGCACTTTTAATGTCTCTTTTTTGGTGAGAAAAATAGTAGGTGTGTTTATTACTGAACATGGTCCTTCAATAACTTTGTACTTCACCGTATGTAGGGGCCCCAGCTGAGCTGAAAACTCCCATCATGGGAAGAGTCTGAAAACTGGCCTCATGGCAAGTGTTGAACTGGACAGGTAGCGAGAAGGCAGCACTGTCCGTCACGGTTTCCGAGGTGATGAGCTGAGGTACAAAGATGGGGCTGAAGTCTATGCAGCCAGTGGGTGCCTGCCTTGCACAGCTCACCAATTTCTGAAGATCTTTGAGTCATCCAAAAAGTTTTTAGGTGTTTGGTTTTCTAGCATAGAGACTGATTTTCAAGGAAAGCTAACACAGGAAGAAATACAATGGAAAAGAAAATTGGTTTTCTATAATGGGAAAATCTTTTGTGGAAGTGGTTTAAGAATCAAAGGTTGTTTTGAAGCATTTTGGGTTTTTGAAGCATTTTTGGTTTTTCAGAGGAACCAGAGTTTTTTTCTTGTTCTGATGACCAAGTTGGATAATTTTTAACTAGGTCAACCTGCAATTAGTGTTAGGAGTCTTGATCTTAAATGAAGATTTCAGAGCTGACGTCCGCTTCCCATCGGAGTGCTTGGTCTGGCAGCTGCCTTAAGGCAAATCTCCTCAGCCAGACTTCAGCACGTGAGGTTTCCGCACCGAGGTCTGACTTCAGGCAGATCAAGTCACGCATAAATGTCTGTGCACTGAAGCCTGACTTCAGCATCTGAAGAACTTCGTGGAATAAAACCTTGGGGAACACATCTGACCTTCATGTAGCCAAGTCAGTCTCTGGGAAATCTGGAAAACGCAGGGCCCTGCAGATGACTAGGAGGTTTTGGTTAAGTGGTGTTCTGGCAGTGAAAGTTTATAACTGTATAGGGAAGGCAGCTTAGGCCATAGAAGAAGTGGAAAAATCCCTAAAAGATGCTAGAGGGATCTATGGGATTAACATTTCTGAGTGGGGAGGATAATACTGTACGCAAAAGTTTCTCTAATACAAATGCCAGGTTGGAAAAGAAACACATTGGGAGGACTAGCCTCTTCAGGAGATCAGTAGAATAGGATGCAGACAAAGAGTAAAAAGAAATAAAGAGGTAATTAAGCCAAATAGTGTTGTAATAACAGAGGAGTGCCACTGCTACCATATAAGTGATGGTTTTCTGTGAATGGCTGTGTTTGGAAGAGGACTTTACTGCACGCCAAGGAACTGTATCTGTTTGTTCTCCCCGAATTGTAGACGTGAAAAGCTTTACTTTCCATGGTACATGTAATATAATTCAAACCAAAATGTTAATTTTGGGGTGCATGAAAGTAAGTGTTTATAGTGTAAAGGATCCACTAAGAGGCACTGTCAAATTGTAGACACACAGACCCTTTCTTTGCATAAAATTGCAGAGCATCTGCTTTGCAGAAGATGCTGGAGGCACACCTATTGGCAGGGCAGTCTAAGCTTAACTTCTGCCTATGTACCTGAAAGGACTAAACAAAGGAATTAGTAGAAATAAAGGCTTCCAGTATTTGCATAGTTCAGTTTCTACCTCATGCCCCCAATGAGCTCTTCAAGAAAGAGTAATTCCAGTTCAGTGCTATTTATCCCTCCCACTTGGAGCCGCGTGGCAAATCTCCAGCTCTTCACGGCTGTCCCCGGAGGGATCTGCTCTCCCCGGGCTGGGTGCCAGGTGCTGGCTGGGGGCCCGACTGTGATTAGGGTATTGCTGCAGCAGCATCTCTTCCCACTCTGGGGAGTGCCCGATTCAGCTGCAATAGCCACAGCGGAGATGGTATTTGAGTAACGTCACTTTGGCTGCCGGCCATTTCAACAGATGATTTATTATTTTCTTTACGAATCTGCCTTTAAAGCTTCTCATGTAGAGTTATGGATGATATCATTCAGTGTTAAGGACCTACAAGATCCATTTCAACCTTTGAATGTATGCAGAGATACGGTCTTGGCAAAAACCAATACCCAGGTCCTCTCTGTTTATTGGTAATGGTGTGTAGCTTGTACTTCTCCCTTGTTGGGATACAAAAGTAGAACTTGAAATTGCTGTTGTGTGTTCTCCTTTTTCTGAGCCTGTCTAGGAGTGGCGATCCAGCCCGTTTTATGTTTTATTATGCACTGTTAGATGATTGAAAGTCCTGTGGGAGTAGAAACTATGAGTACTGGAGACCTGTGTGTGAATGGTACCCAGGGAGAACACCCTTCCCTCGGGTGGATGGGCACCTGGTAGGATGGGGATGATGTGGCCAAGGAAGCTCATTCAGTGAGGTGGGCACAAGAAGGAAACTATTTTCTGTTCCCTAAGGTCAGAAGTGAATTTCTAACCTGGAAAGCAAGGGTGAGAAAATGTCTGTCAAAAAAAAATGCCTGGAAGCCTTTTGGGGTTACTCCCAGGTGATGCAGTTGGGATCTCCTCCCCTCCTTAGGGTTGTGCTGGGTTGCGCATTAAGACATCCTGTAGCTCTCACTAATTATTAATGCAGAAAAGATGAAATGTGCCAACCTAAGAGTGGAAGTTATTCCTATGTTGGCACGTCTTGCTCTCTATTAATAGCTTGGGATCTGAGCACAGGTTTTATTTTCACTTGAATGTAGTGCTTGCAGCAGTTGGAGGCTGGAGCTGAAGAGGTTTGCGCGTGGCTTACCTCTGCCTGCCTTGCAAGGCCCGTGGGCGTGGATGGTGGCAGCAGACCTTGCCGCTCGCCATGGTGTGTGCCGTTGGGGTGAGCCCACGTCACTCTGGGTGCTGTCCGTGGGAGCGAGGTTGGAGAGAATGGGGAGCGAGGTGCTGCGGGAGCACGCGCATGCCCTGCGGTGACCAGGTCTGATGTCTCTTCATGTCAATGTGTGTCCTCCAGTGACTGTGTCCATCTTCACGAGGTAGAAGAAGAAATGATTCTTCAGCATAGTACATCACAGAAAGAAAAACATTTAACGCATGCTGCAGAATCTAATCTCGCACCTTGCAGTGTATCTTTTGCATCCCATTATGTCTATACAGGTTATCACCTGGCCACATTTCTTTACTGACTGATGCTTGTGGGAGGACTTCACAGCCCTTTTAGGTTAGATCTGCAGTGGGTAAAAAAACTGAAGGAAGAAGTTCCCATTGAATTTTTGGGTTTGCTGTCGGATTATACGAAGGCAAGGTGGTCAATACAGTAACAAAACAAGATGTGCAGCCTGGGATGTGTGGAGTGGAGTTAACTTGTTTTTTTGACAGGAGAACAAGGAGTTAGAGTTTGTGGACAGGTGTCTGGAGAGAATCTGGAGCACTGGTATTCTCTTGGATGCTCCAGGTATGCAATCCTACTGCAGCAACCAGAAGCTGGGGGTCAGAGAAATTAGGCTGAGCCTGCCCACATAAGCTTGCCTTAGTTTGCACAGTATGGATTTGCTCATGAAGGGAAGTTAGAGTGTTCATTACTTATACAAGATCCAGGGAAAGATTAATGGTTGTATATCCAACTCTGCTCATAGCCCATTAATGTTCACTCTGTATTGAATCTGTATTGATTGTGTCAGGTCAGGTAGTTTCCGTTTCTTCCATTGAACTGTCTTAAGTACATCCTTATCCACATTTTTTTTTTTTAGTTATCTCTTCACATGTCTGACCAGCTCTGGGAGAAGGAAGATGAGCTGGAGCTGTCACTGATGCATTCACTGGTCAGAACCTGGGCTGAGTGTTTTGTCACAGATACCTGATGGGAAACTAATCCAACAAATGTGCTTTTTGCTGCTTCACTCTCTCTACCCCACTCCCCCCTCCACTGCATTGCCACCTTGAAATGACTTAGCAGAGGTTCCACACAGTACTGGTACTGGCACAAGGACATAAGAAGAAATATCTGTGAATCCCTCTGCAGAGCCGGGGCCAGAAGTAGATTCATGACTTGAATTCAAGTATTGAGCTGGTAGATGGGTGTAACTATATATACTTTTTTTTCATCAGTCTGACTAAAGGAACTCAAATACTACTAGTTATTCTCATCTTCTGCAGGAGATGAGGAAGAGCAATGCATTTTTTGTTTGGTAAACTGACGACTGTGCTAACAAACAATTTCTGAAATAGCAAACTGAGCATGTGCAGTCCCTTTGAAGGACACATGTTAAAATACGACGCAATTCGTTCCAGATAATCTAGCATGTTAGTTGATGTCAATACCTTCAGTTTGTCACAGGAACTTGCTGGTAGGAGGACTTTGAGATTAAAAAAAACCTGGAACAAAAGAAAGTAAGCATATTGTTCCAATGAAATTAAAGCTGTCCCCGATGTCCACGCGCTTTGTTTAATTGATCATGGAAAGTGTGGAACGCACCAGCGCCTGCACTTCAGCTCCTCTGCAAAACTGTGCCAGGCCATGGCAGATGAAAGCAGAAGCACACTGTGGTTATTTTTGAAAAGGAATTATTCCCATAAATCACAAACACACCTGACTTTACACATAGTTTAGGAGGTGATTTGGTAGACGGATAGGTCTGTAAGTCAGTCACAAGCTTTGCAGGGTGGGTGCATGGCAGGTGATGAAAGTGGTGTGGTTTATGGCAATTTCTGGAGGGTCCATCAGTCAGGGAGGTGAGGACAACCCAGTATCATGGGATTCTGTGTATTTTATTGGGAGTCTCAGAAGGTTGATTTGCTTGTGAATGTTAAATATCTGTGGTTCTGTGTCTGTACAGCGACTGTTATCTATACTAGTGCATAATGTCTTATCTTTATTTTGCTTCATCGGCTTTGCTATGGCTTCATCTATGGCATTGTACCTGTCAGAAATCGTGAATCGTGTGGCAGGTTTAAATTAGGCACTGGGCTGACAGAAGCATCAGTAACAGCCTGTTCCCTCTGTCCCTCTGAGCACTGTGAAAATGAGAAATGGGCATCGTCCCTGTGAAAAGCAGGGCAGGTAGACAGAAAGAAATGTCTAATTCTAGCACCAGTGGTTCTTGTAGTGAGAGGTTTGGGTGTGGAGAAGAGTGTTGGGCACTACAGGAATTGGGCTGGACCCTGCAAACTGTTCGTTATGTGTTCTTGCTGTGGGCTGGGCCACCCTCCTTACTGTCCTCTACGGGAGCGAGCGTTCCTGTGGCTGAGCTGTCCCTGTCCTCGTCAGAGCCAATGAGCAGACGTAGCTGTGGATGCCAGAAGCCTCTGTTTCTTGTTCCAAATAGCAAGGGGCTGCAAAAGTTAACTTGAAAAAAATCTGTCTCCATCCTAGAAACATGTACACATCTGGACGAGTAGTTATGAAGATTAATGTAATGTGCAGGGTCAGAATTCCCACTGACATTTACTCGGTTTGTCCAAACAAGTTAGTGGAAGCCTCCTGTGAATATGAACTGTGCTCTGCAGTGCCGCACAGGCGTTTAACGTCTTGGATGCCAGTTTCCTTCAGACACATCTATAAGATGTAGCATTTAAGTGCTGTAAAATGCAATCTTGGGAGGAAAAAAAAATCATTCAGACGGTGTATAAGCTTTAAATACAGAAGAACAAGCGAGAATGAAGTTATTCCTATCCTGTGAGTGTACTTGGACCTGAAATCAGTCCTAATGTGGCCAGGTTTTCAGGGAAGATGGGAAATGCATGTCAGCCAGACTTGAGCTACACATTTTTCTGCATTAATGATCGATGCCTAAAATAATGATGAGATGCAATGGCAGCTGTGTAAGATTTGCAGAAAGGATACAGCTTCTTAAAGCATGGACGTGTGTTAACCGAGCATAAAGGACTGGTGTCTGATGATGAAGGGAACCGTTGTGTCTGAAAGCTGGCCGTGCTGCAGTTCAGACACTCGCTGAAGTGCTCTTAGATCCTTTGGGATGATGAGCGTTACATAAAACCAAGCCATTTTGGGGGTTCTGTGAGCAAGTATACAGGTTTGGACTCAACTGCTCTAAGGATATTATTTGAATTCAGAAACAATGTTATATTTGCTGTACTGTAAAATTAAGAAGGATGTTATTTAGTATCTGATTCCTAGTCCTTCCCAGCTTTGAGAATGTTGTTACCATTACAACAGTATGAGCTGCATAATGCAGATTTTAAACCAGCGTAAATAAAGGTGCTATGGACTGATTTGCTTATTTCCATATGGGAAGAAATTGTGTTGTCAGAGAGCATCTTCCTACTGGTGTAATTCCAGGCACATTGCTATTTTTAATAATGTAATGATGATAATTGATGTTATAGAATTGCCAAGGTCAATTTATTTGGCAGCCTTTAATTTGGCAGCCAGCTCAGCAGTATGAAGAACTGACACAGAACTGGGCAAAAATCTTATGTCCTGCTCCCAGGTCTGGTAACAGCATGGGCACATCATTGAAATATGGCTCTGTTTAGTCAACTCCTTTGTAACAACAAATCTTAATTACCTTCTTTAGCCGGGTTGTGCTGCGTGGCAGCGTAAGACAGGGTCAAACCTGAATTGTGTTGCCAAGTTGTAAAATTCTCAAATTGCACGTTTTGCCATGATGAGTTCATCGTACAATATGCTGCTATTATTCTGACCTTTCTTTATTGGATATGTGCAGGCGCACAGCATGAAGGCAAGATGATAGTTTAGTGTATATTAATGTCTGTAAGAAATATAGGTCCCAGTTTACCAGTTGTTCTGTCGGTGCTGAATGCTGAATCTCAGACAGGAATGTTTAGGGAGCTTTTTCTCGGCACGGCGCAGAGCCGGGGGAAGATAACCCACCTTTTTCCATGTTCAGCGTTTCCCACCCTGTGAGAACCTAAGTCTTGCCGATGTAACTGCTGGCTCTGCAGTGTTAACAGGAAGATAAGGCGGTAACAACTCCTTTGTATCCCAAACCGATAGAAACCAGGAGCAGATCTCTCCATTTGTAGGTGGCCCCCGACAAGAAGGTGAGAATATCTGTACAGCTCAAACCCAGCAATCAGCAGTGATTAATAATAGTAAATCCTGGCAACCATATAAGGATGGCAATAGTATAGTCCTAGATATAAACACTACGCATTTAATTTATAGTGCTTCTAACAGATTTCTGAAGTTAAATTGTTTCCCATTCCCTGTCTGAGAAATCAATGTGCGTTTTTGTCTTTTTTTCCACTTCTGTGTTTAGGAGGGGAAGTGAGTACCCTGCTCTGGTAAGTGGAGATGACTTCATTCACAGCATTTTGGCCAGTGAAAATAGATTTTTGTCTATTTTTGCATGTTAATTTGATTCAGTGCTGAAATCATTGAAGCAAATGCAGCAGCCCCAGTTGCTTTCAGTTTAGGATCATGTTCTGAATGATGATGAAAGAAGAAATGTGTTACACTACACTAAATAAAAGGAGAGGCGATGTGAGTGTATGGAACACTGAGTTTGCTCATTTGATTTGTAAGCATATGAAATAGCCTGCCAGTTTCTTCAATGAAGTACATAAATTGCATAAATCTTGGTTATGTGTTCTCTGTGCTTGCTGTTATCATTGGAAGCAGTTTTATCAGACTTCAGTCCCCATGGTACTTCAGAAAGTTGTAGGAATGCAAAACTATCTGAAGGTCATTTGCAATCTTAGCTCCAGAAGTTGCTAGCTGCTGTCAGCTATTATAATAGCAATGATGTGTATCGTAATAGTTCTGCAGTGAAATGGGAGATGTGTTGGAGCTATTCTGAAACAGAAGCAAGAAGTGTGGTTTTCCTGTGTAGGCAGAAAGACATTTCGCTGTCAGCTCTGAACATGATCCTTCTATGACTATGAGGCACGACGACTCCTTAATGATGGAGACTGCTGGCAATACAACAGGCACTTGAAAATTTGTGTTTGCCAACAATTTTATTGGAAACTGGCAGATGCCCAGAGGTGTTCTGCCAGGGCCACAGAAGTGGGCACACTGAAACATCCTTGGGTTTATGCCAGTTCGCTGCATGGCACATTCACCAGAGAGGCTGTTCAGCCTCCATCTTTGGGAGATTTTCAAGACTGGACTCATTTGAACCTGAGCAACCTGGTCTGATCTGATAACTGACCTGCTCTGAGCAGGGGATTGAAGCAGAAGGCCTCCTGAAGTCCTTTCTAACCTGTGGTGGTCTCCTGAGTTGACTGCTCTGAAACGAAGGGATTGATTGAAAGGGTAGTTGGGAGAGGAGGCTGTCAGAAGTCCTCTCTGACCTTTGAGTCAACAAAGTACTGTTGTATTGATGTCGGAATAGTTCATCCTAGGTGTACACATCCATGTCGTGGATATTTTATAGTTACACCAGGGTAAACCCTATCCTATCTTCCATTTAAACAAGCGAAGCCCCAGCTTGGGGGTCTCAGCCATCGTAGGGACAGGGTGTTACCGTGTCATTGGAATTGTGTTGTCCCCATAGCAGAGGGAATAGCTTGGGGCTCCTGACATCCAACCACTCTGCTGTATCAGCTGCACTCAGCAATATGCATCTGCGTTTCCCCAGTTCTCCAGTAAGAGACAAAAACATTTAGTTGTTGCCCTTTTCTATCACAAAGCCTTTGGATTCAGTGTGTACTGCCAGTAAATAGATGAAGAGCAGAGAGCAGGTACCGGCAAATTTGTATTTGTAGGACACTTAAAAGTAATAGCTGCAAGGATTGTTGTCACTTAATTGTATTTCGTTACTTGAGATATAAGTGTTAAGTACAGATGCAACTTAGGAAGGTGTCTGCCTGAATGAATGCATCCAGCTTGCTCCAAACTTGCTTTTTTGAAGTAGCTTACTTGAAGCAAAAGGAGTGTTTCCCAGGTATCCTGGACAGTAACTGGAGGATTTCAGATCAGTAGCTAAGTTCCCGATTATGGTAATTAAAAGCTTACTGTTACACTGCTTGTTTGGTGGTGTTGAGCATAGTGTGTAATGGCCAGGTATTCTCTATGAGAAATTCTAAATTTAACTTTTGATTGCTCAGGCTGTAACCGAAACTGGTAACATGTCCTTTGGTCCAAAGTCTGGATTGCTTTGATGAAGAGGTTTTCGTAGGCTTTGAATCAGTCTGTTCTCCTAAAATTTTGTATTTTTTTCTTCTGTCAGTCCTTGAACAACATCTTAGCAATACCTTAATGCAAGGAACTAAGAAGGAAGATTGATGCTCAGTGTGGCAAGGATGTCTCATGTTCTGAGGCACTGAATTACACACACCACCGAGTGCGAGTGCCCCATGTTATCTGCAGGTGGTGGTGAAAGGGGGGAATCAAAGGTACAATTAGTGCTGTAGGAACAGCTGGACCTCATAAGATCTGCAAAAGAAGATTCCTCAACTCAAATATATCCTTGGAGAGCCATATGTGCATAGCTGTGAGAGTTTTGGAAATGATGTGATGCAATGACAGGGAGATGACTGGTAAATATTAATTGGGAGAGTGGCCCATGCCAAGAAGTTCCGTGCAATCATGTTACCTTCTCTTCATGCAAAATATTTACTGAGTTAGAGCAAAATACCACAGTTTAATTTACCGTAACTATGTGGTCGTTACACAGACTGCAGGAGAAGACGTAGCTGCCCGACAGCCCTTGGCCATGCAGTTGTGTTGCCTCAGTGACAGTGAGGTGGTCGACACATGTCACCTCTGGCTGAGGAACTACTTTGGTTCAGATTTCTACCTTTTGTTCCCCAATGCACTTCAATACTGAGATTTTAAAACCTCGCTGTTGAAAACATCTCTATTTGTATTTTTTAAACGTCAAAATTCTGAATTCCATTGAAAATACAGGTATTTGAAAATCTACTAAGCACGTCTAACTGACACACGTTCAGGATCATCTCTTGGTCATGTAGGCTCTGGTGTGGATCAGTATCAGCTTTTTTAGTAACTTTGGAATTTCTTGTCCTTTTTAAATGTCAAAATTTAAAATATGGGCCTCGTGTTAATGAAAATTGTTAAATAGATGCACATTGTAGTCAGTAGAAGTTTTACGTTTGATGCATCTAGTGCACCGTTATTAACTACCTTCAGAGAATCCCAGAAGGTTCCTTCATAAACACGAAAGGCCCCAGCTATGACATTTGTAAAGTCATGTCTTTTCCAAGATATGACTGCCGGCGTGTGGTTGAAGCCTGAGAAATACTGAGATCTGGGGTGGGTGCACAGGGACTGTCCATGGAGCGTGGTGGTCACCCAGAGAGCCTGGGGCTACAGACCCAGCTCAGAGGAGTGTCGCTCGTGGCAGGGTCTAGAGACTCTTGAGGTTCTCGTTGATCTAACAGCCCCTGATAGTATAAAAATCCTTCTGTTTAAAGTTAATTGGAACAAATTATTTTTAAAGTTGAAGGTGGAGTGTAGGATCAGAAGAAATACTAGAGAAAGGAAGACCCTACAAAAATGCTACTTGTTACCTCTTTTGTTAATGCTTCATGTCCAGAGATTTATGGGGAAAACTGGCTCCTGTGCTGAAAGCACGGGCAGTGTGTGTGTTGGGTAATCACAAACTTGCACATCAGCATTACTTAACCTCCAGGCAACACGAGGTCAGTTTTCATTTTCGCTCTTGAAATTGTTTCCATTTAACACCCTTAAGCAGCTTCGTGAATTACAGCACGATAGAAAATGACCCTCAGATTGCCACCTTCGCTCCCATCGCTCCGTGCTCGGCTCGGCAACGCGCTTTTCATGTGGCCGCCCATATGCCCCGCACATGCCTGCCCTCTGGCTCCCGGCCGGGCGTGTTGTGATCTGCTGGCCCGTGCCAGCTTGCATCTCGAAACGTTTTCGTAAGGGGAACCCCTTTGTGTTAGTCATCTGGTTGTCAGACAAGACCTGGCTGCTATCCTGGACCTGGCACTAGATGAAATATCTGCACTTTTAAACATTTCATACTTAAACTGATGGGAGTGGGCAATTCCTCAGTACGTTCTCTCAAGGTTTTTAAACAATAAATGCCAACCTAAGGGCAGAGAGAGACAGATTTCAGATTAAAGGGACCAGGTTTGTTAAATGTTTATGAATCCCTTAGTCCCCGCCTCCTTCGTGTTTTCTTAAAACAGTGAACAATGCCGGACAGAACGGGCACTTTTGTGAGCACAGCTTTTTCCTTTAGTAGCTTGATAGAAAGATTTCGAAAATAGGTTTTTCTGATGGATTCATGACTTGGCATCCCGTAGAGAATCTAGTATTCTTCCAAGCGAAGCTAAAGGTTTGTGTTAGAAGACTAATAATGCCAGTCAAAAGAACCTTTCATCCCCAGGATAACTAAAATAGTCCTTTATTTTTCACCCTTAATTACTTTTCCTGTCTTGGTTTAATCTGTA
Source organism: Trogon surrucura (assembly GCA_020746105.1). Classification (NCBI taxonomy): domain Eukaryota; kingdom Metazoa; phylum Chordata; class Aves; order Trogoniformes; family Trogonidae; genus Trogon; species Trogon surrucura. Next base: position 5,880,721 of record CM036630.1, on the reverse strand, counting down.
GTGCTGAAACTTGTCAGCAGCTATAGCCTTTATTTTAGGGTAGATGTCTTGGGAGAATGAATAAAAGCAATTTTCGTGTAGTGTCTCATTGTCATGACTGCTGCCTGAAGCCAGTTGACTTTTGTTTCGAAAGACCTGATTCTATGCCTGCGTAAATGGAATAAAACCTAACTGGAGTCAGTAGTTTCATACTCCTTAATACTGAGGATGAGGCTTCCTTCTTTAAGCCTGGTGTTCTGTCACTTGAAATAAAAGTTTGAGTTTCGGTTGTATCTCTTGTTTTCCAGAGAAAAAAGGTCTTGGAAAGAATGGTTGTCTCGGAACATTGTCTTGATTTTGGCTTAGTAAAATTTTAAACTATTTAAAATGTGAATTTTAGAGTTCACAACTGAAGAATTTTTTGGAGTAAGATGATGAGCCTTCTCAGGGCAAAAAAAAAAATATTGCTTGTAATTCTTTTTTTTTTCCCCCAAGTAGAGTGATTTCTGGATGTATGCTTTCGGTTGGTATAAGCTGGCACTGCCACACACCGGGGAAGTTTCTGTTTCTCAGAAGGCTTCCCAGAAGCCTTGCTGTACCATCTCTTGGGCAGGGTGGTAGAGCCAGAGTGTGACATTCAGGCTTTCGGTTTTTCACACTTTGGTACCTCCTCTTGTCCTTCACCTGTCTTGACAGCCTGGGTGCAGTCTCGTGGGCTTGCAGACTCTATTTTACCGTACAGTTGTGCGTGTATGGCAGCTAGCACAGGGACCCCTGACTTCTCCCTCGTGCCTTTGTGGGCAACATCTGCAGAGAGCAGGGAGTCTGCGCACAAAGTTGCCCCAAGAGATTCAAGGAAGAGTCACACTTCCTGTCAAGTTAGAAGTGCGCAGCAAAGCAGGTGTCGTTGGTTTTCCCACTCATAAAGCATCTGCCTGTTGCTTTTTGGGGTTCCAAAACCACATAACAAACCCGTCGGAAAAGCAAGAGGATTACAGTGGAAACCGTGTATTAATAATTAAATGTCGCTGTTCTAGCGTAGCGTGGGTGTTGGTGTGGAAGCTGGGGACAGAGGTGAAGCAGGAGAGAGCTGGGATCGTTGGGCTGTGTGTCGGGGAAATGGGGCACAGGTCAGCATGAACCCCGAGCAATGGGGCTGCAGGCTGGGAGGAGGGTTTCACACCGCCGTGTGCCTTCCTAGCAGGAGTTTCTGCGTTACTTACACTGTGGGCTCTCACGTCTGTGCCGCACTCATCTTCTGAAGGGACTGCTGTAAACGTCCGTCATGGAGAGCTCAGTTCCGTGTCACCCCGTAACGCTCCTGTCAGTCACCAGTTTTTCAGGATTTATGTCCACGTCTTTTCCTTGCATTTTTTTTGTCTTTTCAATGATAGTCAATCCTCAGTTTACTGATGTCAGTCACACTCATGAGATTTTTGTCTGTTTGCAGACAGTTTAGACAGTAAGCAAGTACCAGCAGCCGAACTGTCCAGTAACTGCAGTCCAAATGAGGCAAAATCATATTAATCAGTATTAATGTAAAGCTGTGATGGCTTAGAAGGTGCAACAGTGGCTCAACGATGGCCTTTTGCTTTCTCCAGTGCCCCCAGTTAATGGCATCCATGGATGTAATTGGACTTACCATCCTTCAGCCACGAGCAGGTCCAAGCCTGGTTGCTAATTCACAGACACTGCTGAGCAGCCTTCCACAGTGAGCACTGCTGGCAACTCCTGTTCTGCTGTTTGTGGCTAGAACAATTGTGGAGAGTGATTCTGCAAGTAATTACTTAAATGAACCTATTCAGCCAGTTGGACCTGTTCTTTGATAACTCTCATTTAAAATGAATGTTTTGTTCCTGCTCAGTAAGCTGGACCAGACCTGCTTACCCTTCTGGTAGAACATCTGTCTCAAAGGGACCAGAATGGAACAGAGAATGTAATCACGTTTTAGTGGATGAAAGAAGAGTTTGAGATAATCTGTTTTGCTGAGAGAGGGTATCTTCTTCCTACACCACGAACATTTTATTTTTCTTCTTTGCCCGTTGTAGTGTCTGCTAATCAGGAGGTTTTAAAACCACAGAAGAGAAGATAGCAGGAACTACAAGAGGGTAAAACTGAATTAAAGACAAGAGAGTGCAGTGGGCCCGTGGAGCATGTTAGAAGAGACATATCTGGAACAATTTCTGAGAGTAACAAAACTGTCTTTCCGTGTATGTTTGCCTGTTCCTGTGCTGTTTTTCCCCAGTATTGCATCCAGCATGGTCTCCTGCCCCAAGGTTAAAGATTGCAGTAATTTTTTGTGTAGGTAGTAGGGTACTCCATGTGTGTGAAGTGGTACATACTTTTACTTACAAAACAAATAAAAGTCACATTTTCTACCACATTGAAGATAACTTATCTACTGGTGTCTTTTCTGGAGATGACGTATTGGTGCTTCAGCACTGCAGACTTGACTCTAGGCCAGGAAGCTAAAGGATCTGTGTTTGTGACGACTGTGTGCACAAAATGTGCTTGTGCCTGCGTAGGATCATGACCTATAAGGTTAAAAAATCGACCATTACCTTTACTTCTGGTCTGATTCTCGTATAGAATGACCGGAAGAATATATTCCCAGGGTCATGGCTGCCACATACCTTGCTGACCAGCAGTTCTTTACATCAACACAATGAGAGAAAAAACAGGTGTATGTGTATTTGAACCAAGGCTTGAAAAAAAAGCATTATAAAGCTGGGTCATAACTTACTTGATCTAGAACGCAGATGGATGCAGCCACTGATGTACTTACAGGGTGCTTCATTTGTGCAGTGTAGCCTGTGCTGGTGGTTTTGGTGGTCTTGGGTGTGGGAAGATACCTGTCAGGGAAACATTAGTAAATATTGTACAGGTGTCCTTGTTCCATTAGCTTTTTTTCTTTCCCTCTCCTCTCCTCCTTAAACACCCCTTTAGTTCACGCTGGCATCAACTGATGCCAACAGAGAAAAAGTGACTCCTGGAAACCCGATAAGATGCTTGTGCCAGATGATGCATTTTCTTAATGCACATGTATTCTATAATTGATTTTTATTTTTTAAAGTTTTTTTAAAGCCTGTGTGGGAAATAGTGTGGTGGGGACGTTTTGCATTTGGCCAGTCAGAAGTTACTAACTGCTTTAGAAGCCTGCATCAAGACGTCAACAAAAGCTGTTGCAAAGCTGTGCTTTTCTCTTCACAGGACTTTGTGCAGATACATTCTTGGGTCTGGTTCATATGGGCTCATTTCTCTGACTTCTACTTTGAATTTGGGAATCAAAGGCATTTTAAAATTCTAGGTCAAACTCATTTAAAAAAAACATGGAATCTCACCTGGTTTCAGCTTTCTAAATCACAAGAAACAGTAAATCTCCTGCTCTGGTTTTGATACACATCTATAAATCGCAGGGTGGGCGTATTTTATTTGAAGCTTGGTCCAGAACCTCTCTGTCCAGAGTCAGCTTTGCTGCACAAGTTCGTGACTTTTTTCTAAACACACTTATGGATACGTGGGCTTTCAGCGACACATGGAATGTGTCAGCGTTCTGGGGAGATCGCGAAGATAGCACCCAGGGTTTGTGTTTGGGATTTTCCTTTCAGAAAGCTACATCTCTGAGACTGAGCCCACCTGTGTGATTCAAGAAAGACACAGTGTTTTGGGGAGAAAGCCTCCAAATATCCCTTTCCTGTTTCTCTGGTGCGCCAGGGCAGCATAGGGAGCCCTCTCCCCACTCCCCATCGGCTCCTCCCTGGAGGAACAGGGGCTTTCCCGGAATTCCTGCCTGCCTTGTGGTTTCTTAACCAGTCCTGCAAAAATGTATTTTTTATTGAATGTTATTCTAACCATAAAACTTTTAAACTGTTCAAATACTTTCCTTTGTACTGTAGACATCTGAGACTCTTAGACATTAACAAGTAAATGTACTTTTTTTTTTTTTGACTGCTTCAGTGTGCTAAATAGTTTTCTTTGGACTGATCTCCCTTAGTCTTGTACCAGAGGAAACATGACTGTGATCTGATATCATATCTCCTCAGTATCTGTCTCCTCAGACTGTGGATGTAGGTGTGTTTTACTTTGAATTAAAAACTAGACTTTATTTCATGCCAGCTCACCCAAGATCCAGAGATGTTTAAAGCCAAGAAGTACCATACTGATTTGCTTTTGATTCCTGTATTGAGTCTATAAATCTTCTGGGAATAGAGCATATACTTTAATAAGACTCAACTGAAAGATTTCTGGAGATAAGTGTCACCCTTTTTCATAGTTAATTTAATAATTAATATGTGTTCTTTGACACCTACCACCTTGTGTCTGCACTCATGTCACTAGAGTTAACTGTGTTTGCACCTTTGCATTATTATTTGCACAATGGTCTTGTCTGAAATTGGCCCCCTGTTTAGTTGTGCCCTAAATTGCAAGTAGTAAGAGAGTGTTCCTGCCCTGGATTGTTTCTGAGAGACAGGAAAAGCACTGGAAGAAGCAAACAGCATTATTGGGGTTTGGCATATGAGATGAGACCCCAAATTTGCTTAATTTACCCTGGATCTCGTGGAAGGCCTGGGACTGACCTGGTAAATTATACACCTGAATTGGTTTGGAGGCACTTAAATAAGTGACCTGATTTTCTGATGTGTTGGGCTTGTCTAAAACAGGCTCTTTGCCCGGGATTTCTGGGAAGCCATCCTTTTATGGGATTCTGATGGGATCAGTTTTCTCCGGCTGCTCTCAGCCCAGGCAGCCACGCGTTCCCATGGAATTCCTTGCCTCGCAGTTGCAGGAGGCTCGCTCAGCACACAGAGAGCTGTCAGGCTATGGAAGAAAGGTCTGTAGCACTTCTTGATCTGTGCTCAGTGGTTTTCCAAACTGAACAAAAAATCTCAAACAATTCCTCTGATGAGCACAAGCGGGCTGTTACGAAGCGTTCTCTGCCGTGCAAGAGATAGGGTTAAGGAGATAAGGGATGGCAGACCCAACAGGGCACTCAGCTTTTTTAACCTGCAGCAAGGTAGCTGAGACAGTTCTCCTGTGTTCTGCTGGACAGGATGGCTGGAGGTGATGCCTTAGGCCTGTGTTTATTATTTAGACAGTTTTTGTGTCTGTAGACGTGCAGTAGCATTTCTCACTGTCAGGGCACGTAGTGTGAGTTCTTTGTGCACATGAGCTGATTTCGTTAGACTTTAATGTAAAGGGGTTCTCGTTTCCCCTGTGTGTAGGCAACATCTTTAATATCTACCCCAATAAAAATAGACTATATGTGCATGTAACACCCGAGAGCTTAAATTGCTTTATACAAATGAGATATGACAATTGACCAAATCAGGACAGGTGTTTATGTTACACTGGTTGTGCTGTACTTCAGAGACAGTTCTGCTTTGAAAACATGTTACAAACTGTCCACGCGCATCTCATCAGTGGATTGTTGTGTCCTGTTCCAACAGAGATTCACAACTCTTCTTGACCAGAAGTGAAGCTGGAACTGGGGATGGTGTTTTCTGTTCCTTACTCTGCCCCGAATGCATTTTTGCAGAGGAGGAATACTGTGATGTCTCTCTGAAAGAGGCATTTTTAGAATACCAGCAGTGAAAGCACGTGTTTTCACAAGTCATCTTTATGGACTGCAGGTACACAGGCAGGAACTGGAGAATATTTGTTGTAATAACCTGGCTCACTTATACCAGTGACAGAGCAGAAAATTACAAATTCAGTGTAAGCAAACTTGTAAGTAAAAATTCTGGAAAGGAGTGCTATCGCAGAGCTGGCTCAGATTATTTCAACAGAAGGCCTCTAAGCTGTGTACAGGAGCTTGGTTTTACCCCAGTGATCGTGGAGGATCATGAAGATGAAAGAACTTTATCAGATGCTGTACTCAGTGTTGAATGGTGGCTGTTGCTCTTTTCTCAAAAATAGTACAGATTTAAGCATGAAGACCATTTTTTTTTCCCCAAGGGAACTTGAAGTAGAGCTCTAAAATTATACCTCAGAGGTATTCACAGTGTTAGATTTTCATTCCTAACTTCTTACTCAATGGAGGTTTTTCTATGTTGTGTAGGGAGTTCTGCATGTTTGTAGCTTATTACCTGATTTGCATATGCAGACCCACCAATAACACCTGATAATTCACATATGACATTTTGCCACCTCTCCAGTGGGAAGCGCTTGAATTTTAACCAGCAATTTACTTACTTTGCTGCTGCCACAGCAGGTAGAAGGGCTTGCTTCCCCTTCCAACACGGGTGGTGTTTCCTAAAGAGTAATTACAACAAGATCTTAAATTTCAAGCCCAACTGTTAGCAGTCAATAGCCTGTTACTACATAGCCCTGACACGGATCTTGACACGTAACCCTCACAATTATTTTTCATCCCACATATGTTAATATTTACTAGGTAGAGTCAGTCTCCAAACCACAGAGAGTAATTTGCATTGTTGGTGGTATGAATTATACATTAGCTAAATAAAAATGTTAACCTTCCACTAATATGATTATATAAACAGAACTCGCACTTGAGCATGGGTCAAATGCTGCTGGTTAAGGCAGAAATGTTTGTTGTCCTCACCCTTACATGACTGCAGCTCCCGAGCGTGGTGGGGCAGGCGTCGGGTGTGAGCGCAGATCTGGGACCTTGTCTTGCACCGCCTCTCCCGCTGGGTAATTGATGCAAAAGGAGTAAGTCTTGATGAGCTGGGATTGTGTGAAGTCTCTGGGGCTGCAGAGTCACCAACAGTAATCCTCTGTGCACAAGCTCCCCCTTATGGAAATGAAAAATACTAAACAATGCTGTGGTTTTTTTCTGCTCCCGAGTGGGATGGGACTAAGTCGATTAGTACAAAGCAACTCCTGGAGTCTACAGCAGTGTTTTGAGGCTCAGTGTTTGAAATGCAGGTGATTCAAGGAACTGGCTTATGCTCCCCGTGACACACATGAAGAATGATGGTGTGTGCACGTGTTTATAGTCAAAATGATTTGAGCAGCTTTCAAATTTGGAATTTCTTCTCGCATCCTGGCAATGAGGAAGGGGAGAAGAGGCAATTTTGGATAGCACCTTAGCAAGACTAAGGTGTTGCAGCTAGAGTTGGAGCTCTGGCCTCATCTGCCTTATGAAGAGCAAAGACAAGTAATGGGAAACAAATAATTTAGTTCTGGAATATTTTTTACACCTGTTTTTGCAGACACCTTATGATGTATGTTTTGGGTTGGATCCTGATGGTGGGATTTCACCCTTAACTTAAGCAAGTTAACTTAAGGAAGTTTCAGGTTGTTTGCACACGAGATGCTGCTGTAGGCTCAAATGTTGCACAGGTGTGATCAGTAATCTTGTGTTCTTAAATGTGCTCGCCGTGTTCTTGCACTCTCCATTATCGTGCCTGAATCCCAACGGCAGCCTACGTGGACCTTTGCCCTGTCTTGGTAGGAGTGTTCTTGTGATTTCTAGACCTTCCCTTGTGTTGAAGGGCCATGGTGGGAGTTCAGTGCTTCAGTGAGATGCCCTGATGGCTTATGTGAATTACTCTGGTGCAAGAACCTGAACAGAAACGTTCCTGATCTTGCAAAAGTGATTTTCAGTTGGCTTAAGCTATTTAAATGGGGTTTGTTCAAACAGTACCCGAATGATCTATCTGGCCCACTAACATCAGGAAAAATCCCACATGCTCAGCACCTTTGGCACTGGATGTAAGCATCTGGCTTCAGTAAGTCATCTTGTAGAGGTGGGGAGACTGCTGAAATTAATTTGAAATAGTGTTAAAGATATTAGTAATAGCAAATAGTATTACTAGTGTTAAAGATAATGACGGGAGAAACCATACTGGAGAAATGGACAGAAAAGCTGTTTCTTTGTGGTATTCTGGTGCCGCTGGAGATAGCTTGTTGCATTCCTCATTACCCACTTCAGGGACAGGTTGAATGTTGTGGAGAGATGAGGTCAGAAATACCCGGGAATGTGTGTGACCAGCATAGAGGAACTGGTTGACTCTTCTACTGTCGAATCCTCTGGCCCCCCTCCTGGTGATTGAGACAGCCAGCAGCCACTGCAGTGGTGGGAACGATGCTCGGTAATTGCGACTGACTGGGAGAGATGGAGCAGTTGTTTTAAAGGGAGCGTGTGAAGTGCGTCAGCCCAATATGAAAATCAAGAGCATTGTGATAAGCGTTGCTGGCGTAGGAGGGACATTGCTGAGACTGCAACACTCGAGAGCAGCAGTTACGGCTGTACTTCTCTTCAGGGTGACCTGAATATATTCTGCGTCTGCAGTTATATGTAGAATAGTTTGACCTGAAAAAATAGGTTATGAGTTCAGTTCTCACCTTTCCTGTGGCAACAGCGGCACATGCAGTGAAAGCAGATTGAGCACTTTTTATTAAAACAAGGAAAAATCTGCATTGATGCTGGTTGCACGCATTGTGTTACAGCTTTCTCACACATTGCCTGAATTCTCTTTTGCTTGCCAAGTATCAAGAGGGATACTAATACCAACCTTAAAAAATGCTCACCAAAATACATGCTTCCCATTCCTTTATAGACAGCTCAAACCTTTTCTGACTTGCACTTGCAACCATTAAAATTAGGCAAGTGCATTTCTGATGACTTCAGAAATACTAAGGCCACTATCGGGAGCTGGGTGTGGCTGCCTGGAGGTGATGCATTGCTTGATGTAATACCTGATTATCCCGATGTCCAGGAAAAGCAGTTAGTGCTGCCATATCTGTTGGGTGGGAAGAGAGCTGGGGGATGTGTAGATGTGGTGATTTTTGATGTGGTCGAGTGGTAGACCCGGCAGTGCTAGGTTAACGGTTGGATGTGGTGATCTTAAAGATCTCTTCCAACCTAAATGATTCTATGATTCTAGAAATACATGTATAAAATGTCTTCCAGTTTTGACGGGTTTTTTGGGTTTTTTGTGGGGGTTTTTTTTGCAGTCAGTGTGATACGCTTTTTATGTCTTGTTTACTGGTATTTCAAAATAATTTGTTTAGTTTGTGTCATTTTAAGTAAAACTTATTTTCTAGACAACATTCTAACCATCACAGAGAACAATCTCAAGATTTTTACAGTTGCACCAGGTAACACGTTGAAATGCAGTTTCTTTCGGAGGAGGGGAAAGTAGTGGAATACAGCTAGAGCCAAAATACGTCTAATACGCGTCTGGGATTCAGTTTGAGTTTTGGTGGATAATCACTTCTCTCTAATTCTGCAGTAGTTTAAGTGACTTTCAGTGTTAGAGTTTAGCGTGTGATGGAAGGAGAGAGGCTCCTACGTTGGCGTAACGGTTCTGTTCTCCACGTAGCTGCTGAAGAGCACCTTAATGCTGTTCCTGTGGCCGGGGGCTGGTTACCTGGGTAGGCAGAGGGGTTGTAAGTCTTGACCTCTGCGCCCAGGGGAGGTCCGTAGGGCAGGACACGCGACGCCGAGGTGCCCAGCACTGCCCAGCCTTGCCTGGTGCTCAGCTCCAGCAGCATTCAAGTCAGGCTCATTACTCCTGACATCCTTCCCTCAGTGCTAATCATTTTTCCATTTCAACAACGGCTGTTTACAGCAGCTGCTGCCTTATGTTTGGTTTGATCCTAGTCCAGATTTTGCAAGTGATTAAAATGCTGCTAATAAAGATATTTCAACTAGGATTTACATGTTGACTTGCCTTTTCCAGCTACAAAAGATCTTCCCACCGCTGCTTTTCTTCCGGTGCCTCAGCATGGCAGCTTGGCTTGCTATGTCAGGGGTGACCTGGTGTCCTCCATCCGCAGCAGTGGAGCTTCAGCCGGCCTTCGCCGGCCTCTTGCGAAGCACCAGGGAGGTGTGGGGAAGGGCTGGCTTCTGGAAGAAATCCCAGTGCCCTTGTATGTGCATGATTATCTTACACACATTCCCTTGTATGTTCCCTTGGTTTACTGCATGCTCAAGTGATTTCTGTTGGAATATTATAATTGCATTTATATGGTCTAATAGCAATGGCAGTTATAAAAATGTTCAGATAAAGCCCGTGCCGTTGCCGAGGGCTTTGGTGCAGCCTGTATCCCTGGTTACACCCAGACGCCAGAGTTACAGAACAAGGAGAGTTTCCTACTTATTTTTGTGGGTGTTTTTTTTTTTTTTTAAATCTTTTTGCTTAGAAACTAGCAGGTTTGCAGAATTAGTGATGAAGGTGTATGTGATTCTCATACCGAACTCCCTCACGACCTGTAAAGCTGGACTGCGTGCTTGCAGAGCCTGGCGTGCAGGGTGGGAACGAGCCTTGCCTGGGTGTTGGAGTCCTAGGAGTGCCCTGTCACACGTGGTTTTGGGGTGGATTTGAAAGCTGCCAAGGGCTGGTTGGGGTTGATTCAAGAGCTGCCAGGGGCTGATTGGCAGCAGAGGGTGCTCTCACTGCACCAGCCGCAGCAGCCGGGAGCTTGGGGAGAGGGTGTTGTGCAAAGCAAAGGAGGGAAGGGAGCTCCTCTGAGCCCCCTTCCCCTTCTCACTGCTTTCTCTTCAACCCCTCCCTCCGCAAATGTAAACTCTCCCTTCTGGCCTGGAACCCCCCCCCCCATGACAACAACAACAAAAAAACCCAGAGGTTGGATGGGTGCCAGCACGCAGCGATGAGATTGTGGGTTGGCATCTGGCCGCGACACTCGAGCAAACCAGTTACCTTGGAGGAGGCTGTGTAGGAGTGTGGAAAGTGCACAGTGTGACTCAGGCATTTTTAATTACTGATACAGACTAAAGCAAAGCTCATGGCGGGTTTTGTTCAGCTCTTCATTCATGCTTGTAACTACAGGGTCATTCCATTGACTTGGTTTGAATGACCCTGAATGTATAGCCACTGCTATAGAAATAAGAAGTGTGCTTATGTTTGCTAAAGGCAAAGTAAAATTAATGAAAACACAAGGAGTGATAAAATTCTTTACAAATAAAGGTTCAAAACACTGTTTAATACACACGTTATAGATTTATCATTTACTGAAAATTCCCACTGAAGGCTGCACAGTTTGACAGACAAAGCATGGGATTAAGATAGGGTTTCTGTGGCAGATTATCTGCTCTTTTTATATAACCTCACGTCTCCCTCTCTTTCTTTTTGTCTGTCACACCCATTTAGATTGTAAACCCTTAAATTCTGCTCTGCATATATCCACAGCCTGGCTTGATGGAGACCTGACTGGAATTATGTCTTGAACTGCTTATACAGTACTAATTACATTAATAATAATTGACTTCACTGGGCTTTGGATCAACCTCTGAAGGAATACATTTGCATCTCATTACTTACCCTGATGGAGTTCTGCGTGTGCTCTTTCTGCAGATGATGGGGAGTCTGGATGGGGGCTTGTCCAGGGACTGGCGGAGAATCCCTGCGTGGCAAGTGATCTGGTTCCAGCCCGTGGTAGAGCTGGAGCAACGAGATCTCATTTTCCAGGGGGTTTGTGCAGTGCTGCTGAGGGATGTTATCTTGAAGGTACGCTTTGAGCTGAAGTTTTTGTGGCCGATGTGAAACTTGTGAGGCATCTGCCCACTGAGGGATCTAGGCAGGTTAAGTAGGTTATTTTTCCCCTTTCTCACAGCATAGGTTCCATATCTTGAATTCTTTGAATCACAGCTAAAAATACGGACTAGCTCAAACAGATGTTTTCGGTTTGCCGCAGCAGGATTTGGTAGGCTGCTGTCAGCCTATGTTGTTCAAGAGGTTAGTTAATCTGAATGTCTCCTTCTCTGTAGAAAACAATGACTCTATCAACCCAGATAAAGAATTAATTTATTCAGTGAGTATTTTGTAGACATGAAATTCTTGGGTCAGATACTTGTGCCTGCATTTCTTCTGTCTCACTGAAATACCTCAGTCTCTGTGTTGCCTTGCGGTATTGCATGAGCCCCCAGAGTTACCAGTGGAGGAAAAAAAAAAGTGTGGAGAGAGAGACTTTTAGTCTTAAGGGACATAGAGACTCTTTGAGAATCAAGGTACTGTAGAATGTAGGTACAACAGATAGTCCTGGAGTCAGTAATACCATCTATTAGTGGCAAAAAAAGGATTAGGGGTCTTTTGTGTTTGGTTTGTAGCATGCATGCAAACACTGCTCTTTGATATCCACATTGGTCCAGGGGGAAAACGTGCTGGGAAAGAACCTTTGATTTCAACATTATAAAAGAAAATATGTATGTCTCTAGATCCCAGGACGGAGCAAAAGCAGGGAGGTCGGGGGATAGTGGGAATAAGAGATAAGCAGAAATATGAGAAGGAAGAAAGAAATGTGAAGACAGAAATATTCAACTACTTGCAGTTTTCGTTTCCCTCAGTTATACCTAGGAACTACCTCAAAAACCAAGTGGGTGGCCTGAGAGTGTGTAAGAGGTGTTTAACCTCTTATGAATTTAACCTCTTGTGAGTGACAGTGTTTGTGGGAAAGCTCTGGGCAGCATTAGCCTGCCCAGGTACGAGTGCCAAGAACAGATACACGGGTAACAGCAAGAGGCAGCATTGACCATTAGCAAGATAGAAATAAATGAGATCTTAAATGCACCAGGTGAGATTTTTTTCTTATTATTTTTATTTTCCTCTAATGAGTCATGACTAAGTGTTATTTCCTTTTAGCATTAAAGATCTGAATTTTTATAAGGTCCCATTTTTCATTTGAATGAGGATACAACATCAGTTAGGGTATGTTCTGGAAATATGGATCAAAACCTCTAGTAGGGGCCTTCTGGCTTTCCTGGGTGGTTTCTGAAGGAATAGCCTAATCAGTGCTTCATGGGCCGAGGGAAGTGGAGAATTTGTGCAGTGTGGTGCTTACTGTATGTTTAATGTAATGAGATACTTAGCTCTGTTAAACCTTTGAACATGTTTGTAGCTATTGCTAATTAAAGGAAGGGTGGCAAAGCCTGTGAAAGGTGTCCTAGCACTGGTTATGTCAGTGTCTGAAGCTGAGATGTTAAATATACAGATTATCCCTCTTGGATTAGTTAAAAAACATTACTTGGCCTGGCCATCACCACCTCTTTTATCTTGGTTTGTAAATTAGCATTATTCTAATAAAGTATGCTGAAGTCCTGCCTGTTCCATACCCAACAGAAGATACATTAAGTCTGTATTTCATTAGCTAACAATATATTGACCTTATCATATGACAGTTTCTGGGTAATAATGTTTTGTCCCTCTTATCTTTAGTCTATCCTCCTGCAGGTCTCAGTGTACTTTCAAATACAGTGAATTTAATCCCGCTGCCCTTTTGTGTGCTAAAATTGTATTAACAACCTTGTTACATGCATCGAAGAACTGTACATTGGGTAATGTTCCCGTAATTTGTTGAAAAGCATGTTACAAAACGCAGATTTTAATATCACTCTGGCAAAATTTCCTGGTGTGATGCAAGATTCCTGCTGGAGCACAGGTAGCGATGTGGATTAGCAACTTGAAAGTGGTTTAGATGGCAGCAGTGGTGACACTGCAGGACAACCGAACTGTCACGTGTTCTAATACAACAGAGAATACTTAGCAGCATGGGTTCAGTGTGCCAGGCTTGAGGGGTTTTGATGCAAAGCATGGACTAGATTATATTTCCACATTACTTCTGCCTTCCAATTTTGAGTGCTGCTTCGCCTTTTCTGTCCCATTCAGAAATCGTCCTGGGCTGTGGCCCACTCTTGTTGTATGCTTCTTTAGGACTTCTGTGTTGAAACTTCGCAGTTTTGTGCTAGGCAAGGAAATTATTCCCGTTCTCATTAAGTTTTTCAGTGGGGACACTCATTGAAATCTAAATCTACTGACAGCTAAACCTAAAAGTTGTTCGTTAAGCAAGCGCTGTTCATCTGAGTTAAAATACTTCATTGGCGATTATAAACTCGTGCAACATAATTACTTACAGTATTAAGCCGAACTTATTTTAACAGACTTTTATGCTTCAAATGATTGGACGAGAACAAAGTGATTTAACTGTATGAAGGTTTTTAAAGGTAAAAGATTTTGTTCTGGCCAGTTTTAGTTCCAACATTCTGGGGTGTTCTGAGTTTTATGAGTTTTTTTGTTCTTTGTATCCAGCTGTAATTAATGTACCAGCTACTACCTTGGACTATTTGGGATGGTACTGTGATGTTTTACATGGAAGAGCCCAAACTCTTGGCATTGTTATAAACCAGACCTTCAGCAGAGTGTTCCCAGGGTGAGACCGGTGACACACGCTGTCTGTTTGGGTCTAAGTAATAATCTGTTCACACTAGTTGAATTTCAGCTTGCAGACAGCTGTCCTGGTGCTAAGGATGGCAAGAAATGGAAGCCACAGACTAAGTGCTCCTGTGATATGTACTGATGATCACCCAACATGTGCAGTCCTCCTCCTGTTGTTGAATATATTTGCAGTTTGCTCCTTATCCTAAACTGCTCGTGGGCCAGGAGGATGATGATTAGACTCTGGCTCCTGCTTCAGCTGTAGTTCGTGACCTCTTGTTTTCAAATTTCATAAAGTATAGCAAAGTGACAGCAAAACACAAGACGTGTCCTTTGCAAGCCAATCTCCTGAACTTGCTTTGCAGACCCTGTTTCAGCCAAGCGTGTTGCCAGTAGAGCGCCTATAATCTACAGTCTACGTCTGGGGTTTGATGAGAAAATGTAATTCTATAGCCTCTGTGTGCTGATACGAATTCTCCTGCCTGTGTGGTATGATGTGAGACCACAGCCAATATTTTATGATGCAGTCCTCCGACAGCAAGCTAGTAAGTGAGTCATTTCCTACCGTCCTTTAGAATTATGCTCTGTGCATTATGGGCAACTCCTTACATATGGTCACTAAGATAGAAGGACAGGGTTCAGTGGTAAGTGCAGAAAGACTTCACTTCCCTCTCCCAAGTAGATTGGGAAGGTAATATTCTGACAATGTATTTTATCTCCCTTTTATGAATCGTGCTTTATGGCTGCACTCACCTCCTTTGTGGGCATGCCTGTGGGGCCAAATTTGTCAATCACTGTCTTGCTGCAGGAGTGCCCTAGAGACCACCTCCGTAGCACTCCATCTGTTACATCCTCAGGGGGAATATGAGAGCATTGTGCCCTTAAAGTGACCTCTGGACACCTCTGCATGTGATGTGCCAGACCTGCTCTTGGGGGCACTCTGGGCAAGGAAGTGGGTACCTGAACCAAGAGGCCAGCCAGGAGCACCTGAGCCTGGGAGGGGACCTCAGCAGCAGCACCCTCACACAGGGGTGGCTTTTCAAAACGTTTGCAGAAGATTTAGCTTCTGCTGTAATATCTCTCTCGCATGCTTTTGAGAGCCACCACAAAGAGCCCTGAGAAAATTATACCTGTGTTCATCTGGAGGGGCTGTGGATAGTCATGATGTGATATCATCGTGAGAAGACAGCTGCAGACAAGAGTCACCAGGGATAGGTGTGGGAATGGAAGCAAAGCTGTGTGACAGGGAAGAGGGAAGGAGGCTGAGGATGAACATGTCTTGGTTTAGGATAGAGACACTTCTATCTAGCATGAATAAGGAAGCCACCTCCAGCCAGCCTGTTGTGATGCAGAAACATGTCCTTCCTGCAGTGTAAAGTTACGTGTCTCGTTACCTGTTTTGTGGAAAACACAAAGATCTTCAGCCCCTAAGAGCGCCCTTGATAAGAACACATGCTAGACAGAGCAGCAGGCTGCCTACCTGGGACCACTGCCTAGCAGTGAGACACTGCCTTTGGAGGGCCTGACCCTGAGCTCTTCTTGACCCCAGTTTACCAGCTGTCCTCCAACCAGCTGTGGAGCTCTAGCTAGCAAAGATGAAACCTAGACATTTATCAGGTAAGCAGCAAGCCCCTAAATGCCTACTTCTGTTTGCTGCTCATCCTGACCCAGGACAAGTTGTAAATCATTGTCGATTCCTTCAAGGAAGTGTCCTACTCCCAGCTACAGAGTTGAGAGAAAACACCAGTGAATCCATTTTGGGATTGGTGAACTCTGAGCTCTGTGGGGACAGCCAGAGTCTTGCATACCATGGAGTAGGATAGCTGTGCAGTGAGGCCAGTGGGCTAGGAGCATCCTTGTTCACGTGGAGTTTGGGCGGTTGCGGTTGCAGTGCCACTGCAGTTGGGTTGTGCCAGAGGAGCAGATGGAGCTGCTCCGTTGCCACAATGGTTCTGAGCTGCAGATCGCTCAAGCAGACCCCCTAGGCAAAACACGTAGGATTATTCAGCGTGATTTACCCTCACCAGCAATCTGTGTAACAGTTCAGTGGTCATCATGGAAAGGTGTGACTTTAAGGTGCAGAACAATGCAAAATTTGTTCTTAGAGTGTAAGTCGATTTCCATGTACAAAACCTTAGCTACCAGCACAACAATATATAAGCCTGTAGCTAGTGGAAATCATATGCTGTTACGAGACCATGATAGATTTATGCCATTTGAACAATGGAAGTCTGTTGTTTCGATGATATGATATACGCTGAAAGTTTTCAGACTATATAGTTAAATAGAAAATGTTTCAAAGCTCTGATATATGCAATAGAAGACTCATTATGCTGTATAGATTTGTACTCTCAATAGTCTGATATGATTACACCTCTACATCATCTACTGCTGTCTGTCAGTGCCTACTAGGGTGCACGGAGCTTGTAACTAATACAGCGCGTGAAGGATAACATCTAGGAGGGGAGTGTGGGATTTTATGCTGATGGAGTGGAATGCAGCTTGAGGCTACATGGGCTATGGTGAGAGGACAAGTTTGTGAAAGGCCTTTAACTCAGCCTGTGGGTCGGGACAGATTTATACGCTCCAGCTTTCGAACATATAGATATTCATTCCTATTTGGCCTTGCAGTATTTCCAAATTTTATTTTATATAATTTTTATGCCACATCCAACCTTTATTTTGTGTCCTATAAAACATGGTAATGCTTTACTTTAAACAACAGACCATAAACGCTTGGGCTTTATTTCCTCTGGTGACTAGTGACAGGACGAGAGGGCACAGCCTGAAACTGCGTCAGGGGAGGTTTAGGTTAAATCTCGGGAAACACTTCCTCACAGAGAGCGTGCTCAGGCATCGGAATGCACTGCCCAGGCACGTGGTGGAGTCACCATCCCTGGGGGTGTTTAAGGAAAGGCTGGATGTGGCACTTAGTGCGGTGGCCTGGCTGATGTAGTGGTGTTGGGTCATAGGCTGGACTTGATGATCTCGGAGGTCTTCTCCAGGCTCCATAATTCT
The DNA here is from genome assembly GCA_020746105.1 of Trogon surrucura. NCBI lineage: Eukaryota > Metazoa > Chordata > Aves > Trogoniformes > Trogonidae > Trogon > Trogon surrucura. The sequence continues at coordinate 5,863,583 of CM036630.1, read as the reverse complement.
GTGATTCTGTTATTGGAGTAGTGCCTGGGGGTGCAGTAGGGATGGCTGCAGACCACTGAGCCATCGCTTGCCGGGGTAGGAGACAGACTCAACCCTTTGTTCAACAAGGATTGACTTGAAGCAGCTAAAGAAGAGCACACAAACTGCAATTTTTTCATGTCCCTACTCCAAGCAGGGTGGAAGAGTGTCCCGAGTTGCCAAATTTTATGTTGTGGATTAGTAGCCTTCCACTGGCGTGCAGGGAAAGGGCTGGATGGCTCCTGTAGCTCTTGTGCCATTTCCCAGAACAGTGCTGTGATACTCTTGGTTTCAAGGCCAGGCTCCTCACTCACAGGCAGCTCGAAACAGTCTTGAGCTGTTACACAGTCCTTACTTGCTCTGATGTAAATGGGGGGGGAACCAAACCTGAAACGAATGTTTGGATCTGCATCACAAGTGTGGAGCTCAGGTGGTGGCTCAAGTCCCTGTCTGGGTCCTCTAAGCGAAAACAGCAGACAGGCACATATGCGATGAGTTGTATTTTCATCAGTGAAATAATATGTGCTATATCTAATGAGCTTGGGTACAATCTGACCGGGAGAGCTGCCAGCATGTATTGCCTGTTCCATTGCATGACACTGTCTGATTTCATTTTATTTATTACCCCGTGTAGCACCTATAACAACAACATCTGGGTGATGACAGAACAATCATTCTAACAAAACACACCATATAGTTTTTATGGCCTTCGAGGCTTGTACTGGCAACTTCACGAGATGCAGCGTTGAACGAGGGAGATTGCTGCTCTGACCCGCTCTGGCGGTCCCTGTGATGGACAAGCTGTGTGGCCAGGGCAGGAGCTCTGCCCTGTCCACCTTTATCCCATCTGCCTGAGCATCTCTTGCTGTCTGCTCCAGTACCAGGCCGTCCCTCTGATGCAGAGGTGCAGAACTGAAAGCTGCTCACATTGCTGACCAGGCTTCCCTTCTCTGCTATTGCTGTTCTGAAGTTCCCAGGGGACACATAGGGACTGCCTGGAATGATTTCCCTGTTGTTCACCCACAGCGAAAGTATCGCACCCTGGGCAAAGTTCTGGCTGTTGCACAGATTTGCTGCCCTTGGAGAAGCACCCAACCTTTGCTGCACTATTTCTTTTGGATGTTACGGCTGTGGTATTTCTTCTTTTGCTACACATCTGGTGGCTGCGCCGAAAGACTTACCCTTCAGACCATCCATTTTTGTCAAAATCCACCTGTGCTGCCTTCTTAAGTTTGGCTTTGGTCCGTCATACGTGACAAGCTTCAAAATTAAGGGCCATAAAATGTTTCAGAACCAGGAATATAATTCTTAGCTAATACCCATTTTCAGTATTTTTTTTTTCCCTTTCTTAAGAGCCTGTTGGGAACTAAAAGTATTAGCATCACACAGAGAAATTTTAGACTAGAGAAATTCAGTTTAAATACATCTAACTGTTGTTTTCCCACAGTATTCAAAACTGGGAGTAGATCTGAGGACCTTTAGATCCCACTATTTTCACAATAATCTGTAATAGTTTATGATAGAGCTGCTAAAAATGACCTCCAGGATTGCTGCCAGCCTGTCAATTGAAGGTCTCTAGCAGATTTTCTCCCTTAGTAGTTTTAAATATTTTATATTAAATTGTCTCGTCTTAGAAGCCGACGTGTAAAAGGTGTACCAAGACTGTGCCGTACTGAAAAGTGACTTGGTGGGATAGGATGTGTAGCGAGACTGACTGACCTTGTTTTCATCTTTTAACTACTATTTAAATGTCTGAGCTCTCCACAGTTCGTTCTTTCCCAAGCCTGTGTGAATCAGCGGTGTGTTGCAACCCTTATTTTACAGAAATGAAAGCTGGATTTTTCAAGCAGCTCATCTTTCACTTGGGAACATGAGAAAGGGGCGAGATTCCCAAAAACACTCGGCAGCGTTCTCGGAGCCATGCGCGACGGCGAGCCCCGGACCCGTCGTATTGACTTCGTGCGCACAGATCCTGCTGAAGCAGGGGAAATTTGAGCTGAGCTGTGTTGAAAATCTGTCCAACTCAAGCATTTTAAGGATATTTAGGCCTTGCTCCACTCACTATTGCAAGACTTCAGCAAGACAGGTTATAGGTTTAAATTCCCTTGAAACTAGTGGCAGGGAGACATTGAGGCATGTTGTAAAATATCCTTGCTCTGCCTCTTCATTAAGTATCCTTAAAATCAGGCTGGAGATTATTTGCCTACAATCATGCAGACATGAGTTTGTATTTTAAATTGCAAGACTATTACATTTCCCCATAGATAGCCACTGAATAAAATAATGAGATGAGAAGAAAAAAATAGCAAGATAATTCTCTTTACAACTTCCTTCAAATAGGTGACTATGGCAGTGTTTTGCTGTGAGGCTGGCATGTGACCTGTTCTGCTCTGCTTCTGTAAGATAAGCTATTCTAACAGCTTGTCTTGAATTTTGGTTTCTCACTGAAAGCTTAGCCTTTTCAGTTGGAGAAGATAATAACCTAAACATATGTCTAATGATTGATTCCTCTGTATGTATATGCAGTGTGTGAAATGCTCTCTTAAGGGAACAAACGCTGCTGTGGTTGAGTCAACAGGATGGGAACACTCATTTAATCAGTGCTTTTTAGTCAATATTTACTAGTAAGACAAAACAACTTTTTGCTCTGTGGGGAATATAACATTGTATTTCCTAATATAATAGATTATGGATAAAATGTTTAGTTAACCCATTAGAGGTTCCCTGAATGCATCACTAATACAAACAAAAATGAATCTCTTTAAACTGTCATTTAGATTTGGTCTACTGTAAATAATATTTCTCTAGAAGATTTCCAGAGAGTGATTTTATTAATCATCATCAATGATTTTTACTCTATCTTAATGATCTGGCCACTTCATTAACATGTGATAGAATATTGTTCTTGTGGCCAGGCAAGTTCTAGTCAGAGCATGGACTACCTGCAGAGCTGTAAACGTGTCTTTTCCAAAACTTCATCTTGCAGAGATCATACAACCACCCATCCTCTGTTCCTGAACGGGCAGGCAACTGCTTGTGCCTTTTAGGCTAAGTTCATCATTTTTATCTGCTGCTCTTACAAAGAAAAGCAATGGTAGGAGAATATTCAGAGTACATTTTTCAAGCCTGAAAGTCATGCTGGTAGCTAATGCCCATGCTTCAGAGAATTAGAGGTGTTGGTTATCCACAACTCCTTTTGTTTTCACAAGACTTGCCTTTCTTCTTTGGGCATGTGTACGTGTGCCCTATGCACGCTGCACCCGTGTGAGAAGGATCTTGACCCTTCCCTTGCCTTCAGTCGGATGTGCAAGCCAGGCTGGTGGGAAAATGGAACATCTTATCCGTTCTGTAGAGAAATGGAAATCTTGAAATCAAAGCTCTGCCTGGGAATTAATATTATGTGTGAAGACATACTGGGGTAGCCAACTGTTTTTTGGATCCTTAGATCTAATCTTGGAATTTTTACAGCCAGTTGCATTTCGTACAGCATCCCTGTGATGTGTTGTGTGCAACTGCAGAACAAGAACATAGACGTTTTCAGACTAGTTGTAAGGATACTGAAATCAATCTCCATGAGTCCCCTGTAAGCAGTGACATTTGTGTACGTGAGTGCATGTGTGTCATCCGGGTTTGCTGTTGTCTTCTGGATCTGGAGAAACTTCACCAGAGTGCTGCAGAGGAGTGGGTAATGGGGCAAAACAATGGCAAGGCCACAGAAACAAGCAATTCATGCTCTTGGGGAGCACAAGTCAAGTCATTCTTGTCATCAGACATCCCAGTCACCTGCTGGGATACCTGGGGGAAAAATTAGGGTAGCAAAACACATATTGTTTCTTTTGTTAGAAGTGCCAAGTTCGGTGGAGATGAATTGGCCATCTGTTCCACTCCCAGCGACGTTCTGGCAAGCCGTAAAGCTCATTTTTATACGTTGCCACTTTCCATCAGTGCTAACAAAAGTCAGAGGGAGATGTTTGTTTTTTCCTTAGAACATTCTTCCTTTTGACAATGTGCAACCAAGAGCCTTTTCCACAAAGTTTTCTTCTCCCTCTGGCCTCTCCGTGTTTGCACAAGACATTGAGGTACCTTATCTCCAAGTGAGAGAGTAATCAGACACCTCTTTAGGCTTGAAACTAAAATCCCTCAATGGACTGCCCGACAAAGAGCTCTTGTCCAAGCAAACACTGTTCATCCTGGTGTCGGTCCTTCGGCTGATAGAGTCCCTGGCTCTGTACACGCTTCGTCTGGTAGGACAGTCCAAGTCTCCCCATTATGGTTAGGGTCATGGCCTTCTCCCACTGTTTTCCTTTCATGGCACAAATGACACGCTGTGGTCATTAGTTACATCCTAATTGCGTGCTGTGGGCTGCAGAGGTATCCTCTAACGTGCTTCTGAAGCTGCGGAATCTCCCATAGTTTGTATCCTTGAGCTACTCTTGCATCTGATAAAACGCGATGTAGTTCTGCCACCTGGAAACACCTTATTGAGGTCCTACCGTTCCCCTTGCTGCTCAAGGGTAACGGTGAGCCTTTGGGCAGAAATGACTCGAGTCTCTACAAAGATAAAGCTTCTGTCTAGAGAAAAAAGTTCATGCATATTCAGACTTCCCAAATTCCTGTATATGCTTTTAATAATTATTATTTATAGTGTTTTTCCCTTCTTGAATGACTGTTTCTAAATGCAGACCAGCCAGCTGAATTCTCTGGTGTTAGGTACGTACCTGGAAATTCTATTTTACTGGACAAAATTACACCTTTAAAAGACATTTCTGAGCTTTGTAAATTTGTTATGAAGTCCAACTTTATTCATTTTTTATATTCTTTTGATATTGCAGCGAATGAAATGAAATGCCACTTTGGTTCCAAAGTGATTTCTTGCTGTTATGAAAGCTATAGATAAAACTGCATTTCAATTTTTCATCTAGATAGCTTTGTTAGACGGACATAAGGAAAGGTCCTAGGAATTGTCTCTTCAGCCCTTCAACACTGGCAGGTTTGTGTTTTGTCGAATCTTTCAGGAGTTTCTATGCCAGCTTCCGTTCCTCAGCACCACCGCCTGTGTCCTGGCTGCCAGCTGTGGGGGCAGGCCCAGCTTCTCCAGGAGAAACCCTCTGCCCTGATGAGTCCTGTGTGGAGATTAAAGCCCCTCAAAAGCCTGCCCTGCACTGTCGTGATAACCGTGACGGCAGCAGAGCACAGTTTCCCTTCCAAAGACTGTAAACTGAAGTAAGCAACATCAAACAAATGTCCTGTGACAACTGTCAGGCCGTTAAATTGTAGAATAAATAATCCCAGCCCATTTAGATACCTAATTAGCTTCTGTATGATTACCAGAGTATGAAATAATACTTGGATGCTGGAAAGGAGCCAGGGAATATTTACTTACCCCTCCCACTGCTGTGTGGATTGCTGCTGGCAGGTAACTAAATCCAATAATTACTAGCAGAGGGGGAAAAAAAAAAGAAAAGGCATGTCTGCTGTTCTCTCTCCAAACTGATGACAATTCAACAGAAGAAGGGAGGTGAAAGAAAGACTTGGAAAGTGGAGGAATTTGAAACTCTCAGGTATGGGCATGGTCCCCTTCTTCTCACAGCACTCCTGCCCATCCCGCTGCCGATGCTGTGGGAAGAAGGGGACCGTGCTGCCAGTGGCACGGGCAGCAGAGCTGTGCACGCTTTTGGGGTTGTTGTGTTTTAAAGACAGCCTGTCTATTTAGAAATGAGTTGCAAAATCCCGTGGCTTAGCCTTATGGCTCCATGGCTTCAATGCTATTTACAGTTTGTACCAGTGTAAGAAAGGTGGTCGAGTCCCTGAAGCTTAGTTTTGTGCTTTGTGTGTATGGAAGGAAAAAAGAAAAGAATCTGATTCTTGCTTTGCATTTATCCACTAGGAAAATAACCTTGCTCTGGGACACTCGAAACTTGCCTGGCATTAACGAACATGAAGAAGTCATGCCAGAGCATCGCTGGTAATGCATGAAACTGCCCAGTTTTGTGTTTCACCCTGAAGGTTTCCTAGAGTGGATCACAAGGAGCTGAACCAGGCCAACAGCTGCAGTGCAAATCTCTGAGCTGAAATCCAACACTGACAGCAAAGTAGAGCCTGATGGGTGGTAGAGAAAATCACTGTAGGGGGGAAGGACTCTTCTAAAAAGTGTGCTGGTATGTAATATGGACCTGTTTTCTCAGATTATTTACATCGGAGGCTTTGGCTGAGACTCTTGTTAAAGGCACGACAATGCAGAGCTGCTGGTGCTGTGGTCACTCCCGTCCTTTGTGTGTCTTGTGGGAGGGAATTTCCTTTTCTGGAGTCATACTAAGCTGCTGTCACCGGGAGGGAAGTTGGATTTAGGCTGCCTTCGACTGCCGTGGGCTGGTGCACAGTGTCCAATGCCGCGCCCCCTGCCCTGCCTGAACACGCTGGCAGTCCTGGGCACCGTGTCTCCCCGAGGCCCTGCAGTAGTGTGTGTGTGTTTGTGTATTTTCAAAACCATTTCTGTGGTGGCACCCAAGGCTGCTTGAGGAGGCTGGGAAAGGGCTCAGGAGGGGAATGTTGGGCTTGGGTCCAGTGGCATTGCTGTTTGCTGAGGGAAGGAATGCCAGAGCTCAGCTGCTTTTTGAGAGGACACATCCCTTGGTTGCCTCTCTTGTCCCACCCTGCCCTAAATGATGACCCGTCTCACAAGGCTTCACCCCCTGTTACATTTCTCAGTGCCTCTTGATAAGCAAATACAATGCTTGGAGTGACAGGGTGAAGACAGCTCTTAACCATGATGGGTGAAACTGGGGAGTGCAAGAAATTTACTGTCCTGTTCATCACTCTTCAGTATGGTTACAGACGTACACACATGTCCATACTTCGTAAGGAAACAAGCCCCACACATTACTTCTCTCCCCCAAATCTATCAAAGGCAGACTCCAACTGTGGCAGTAAATTACACACAGACACATGGCACAGATATATTGTCGGGCTAGGATTTTTCCACTCTGTGCGTTTAATTTGACTCAACGGTGTCGCACCAGTTTCTGCAGATTACAGAGTCCACGCTCTCAATCATTTCTATTGCTCCCATAAGGAGAGAATTTTGCTTTATTTTTTTCTCATGCGCTTGCACCTGCTGTGTTTTATTGTCCTCTTTAACCCTTTCATGGCACAAGTCTATTCTCTCAATCCAGTGTGCAGATGCAGGCAGTCTCCCTGTGCTGCAATAAGCAAGGGGTGTTTGATGGCTTGTGTGGGAAGACGCAGCAGGGAGGAAGAGGAGGGGAGGTAGAGCGATCTGTGGTGGTGTGTACACCGGTGCCCTTCTGGTAATCCAACCCTGCAGTCTAGAAATGTGGTTTCAATTTTTCCTTTGAAATATGCAATGAGAAGTATTGCCAATACATGCTGTATTCCTCTTTTGTTAAGCACTTGAGTCGTTCTCCTGCAGTCTAACAGCTGTAAGAGTCGCATCTTTTGACAATGGTATTTGACACTTAGTTTGCAAATTGGATTCGTATTTCAAAACCAAGAAGGAAGTAGGCTGGGAGTTGGTCACTATGTCAGTGTTTTCATATTCTTTTTGTTGTTTTGTCTGCCTTGCTATCCAGCTGGAAAATCATTCCAATAGCTCAAGTTTGGCATTGTCTTTTCTAATGAACGTGTAAAGCTGTGCACATAACTTCCTAAGACTTCCTTTGGGTGCTCACCTTACAACTTCTGCAAGAAGAGCCTGCTCTTTGATGTGTCTCAACTTCTGAAAAGAAGTTTTGAGATGTGTGACATTGACTGGGTTCGATGGCCATTGGAATGGTAACTGCCCGTGTTCCTGCTACTCTACTGAAAGCATCCACTCTGCACTAGCTTTGAGTCCTTGCTGGTCACTGACTCCAGAGGTCCTTATTTGAAATTTAGAATAATAATCTTTTGTGCATTTCCTCAGGAAGCTTTGATGCATTTTGCAAATTTAATTCATGCTTATTCGTCTCAACATGTGACATATTGAGGCATAGAAAATTCAGCTTAGCTGCTTTTGTTTAAAATTTATAAGAGCTGTAATCTGGAACAGAGTTCAGCACGTAGTAGGTTCAGTGCGTGTATTTCTTCCATTTTACTAACAGATTGCACTTCTTCTCACTTCATATCAGTATCTGTGGTTGGTCTTTCCCCCTTCATTTATATTGCTTTTCAGTGAAATCAAAGTTCATTCTTGAGCTTTTCAACTCAGTGTGAATACTTAATGTTTTTTGAATATAGGAAGAAATTGTAATGTGGAAATGATTTTCAGGAATTGTCATTCACTTTCAGTCTCTCTTCCCAGCTTTCAGTGGGTTTTGTTTGCTCTTTCAGATTTTCTAAAAAATGGTCTATGCAAGTCCAGATTTTGGAGTGTCATTTTCAGCATCTTGTTGCTATAAATCTTTGTCTGTTAATGCATCTGACATCCAGTGGAGTATGGTTTGATATCTCTTGGATGTGTGTGTGGCCCTGTTCCCTGGGACCGACAGGCATGAGGGACCTGGAGCAGCCTACGCTGGGCAAGCAGAGCTTTGTATGTTGAATGTAGACATCTGAGGCTGTTGTAAGGTGGAATCCATGTTCAGGAGGATGAGTCAAGGTAAATTACGGGAAGTGCCCATTCCTCAGTCATTCAGAGTGGAAGGGAATTAGTGATGAGCAGAGAAGTGTGTGATGGGGCAGGCTAGGGAGGAGAGGAGGTCACAGTCCAGATCCAAGACCGACAGGCAGAACCAGCACTACCCATGAGATGCTGCTCTGGTGCTGTGGAAGTTCAAGATACAGCTGTGTGCCCTCCCCGTGCCTCTGGAGCATCGCTCAGCTCTTCCTGGGATCCAGAACTGGGCAGCCTGAGAGTTTCCTTGGGCTCAGCTTTCCATATCTCTGTGCCCTATGAGGATTCACAACTTGCCTGTCTTCTTGCTGGTGTTTTTTTGCTGGCAAATGGTTTAATTAACTCGGCAAATGTCCATCTTGATAACCTGTAGGTCTCCAGCCTTGGCTTCCGGTGTTATGGCTGCTGCAGGTCACGCATCAGAGCCTGTGTTTTCTGTACTGTCAGTCTGTCGGGGCATCACTTGAACCAGTCTGCGGTTTTCTTGAGAATAGCTGAGGTAGTGTCGTGGCTTGAAAAAGATGAGATTGTGGGAAGACAGAATGAAAGCAGGAGGTGAGCCCTGCATTAGAGAGATGAAAATTGTGTGATAGTGGCTGTAGAGGTGTAAACTTGTCTCCCCTTTGCAAATACAGCTTCCCCTTGAGGGGTTGTAGTCATAATACAGGTTCGTTGGGGTGTGTATAATCCCTCACTAAATTCCCCTGCCTAACTGAGCAGCGTGTTACCTCCAGCTTCTGCTGGGTATGTATTTTGATGAAAATCCCTCAGTCCCAGTCTCATGCAACCTTTACGGCTGCTGCTGACTTCAGTGTTGTTCCTGTAGCTCATCCCAAACCTCGTCAAACATTTCCAGAGAAAGGTTTAATTATACAGCATTCTTCCCATGTTTTATGACATTAGCTAAGAGTAAGTTCCCATCCAAGAACCCAAGTGCCCACATTTGTTTGATTATCCACTGCAATGTTTGTTTTTCTTCCCATCAGACAGAAATGGACTTGTCACAGCACATGTCACTCTAGGGGCAGGGAGGTGTGGGCGAGAGGAGCGTGTTAGCACATCCCTCCTTGAATGAGTTGGAGCAGTGTTAATCCCTGTGCAATCCTGAAGGCCTTCCTGGAACTTCTCCTCAAGGCCCAGTTTCCTTCTGGGTATCCAATATTCCATCAGTGGGGAAGGAAAATGATGTCTGCAAAGGTGCTAATTGCTCATGTTTATCAAAAGTCCAAGAGTCTGTGAAAAGGTGGGGGAGCATTTACAGCTAGGAAACTTCTCTTTGCCCAGCCGCTTCTGAGAACTTGGCCGAGGTGATTTATGGCCCCGTTCACCAGTAAATGCTTCACACGGGTCTGAGTTTTTCTTGTAAGCAGTTGAATGTTTAGTATAGAAATGATTAGAAGTGACTAGACTAATATATGACTCAGAGGCTATAATAACAAACAAAACATGCAAATAGCCATTTATAAATGACAAAAGCTGCAACAAATTAATGCTCCATAACTTGGCTCCAGAAAAGTTAGAAAGCAAAGACCAGACCACTTAGGTAAGGTTGTTTAGCAGGGAGTTTGCCTCTCAGTACTTGAAGCGTTGCAAAACATGAGAGAGGAATTATCTATTGACAGAAATAAGCAGCGGGAGGCTTTCACCATCCAGATCTAGTATGATCCAAGTCCTCTTCCTGCCATACCAGTGTCTGACTGATTCCATTCAAAGGTGGCAGCACCTTTGAATTTAATTATAAAGGGATAAGGAACACAAAAAAGCAAAATTTTTCATCTCCAGGTTCTAGGGCATTTGTCTGAAGGAACTCCTGTAGGACTAACCTCTTGATTGAGGATACAGTCCTGGGCACAACTACTAAGCTCTCCTTTGACTACTGCTGGCTTAAAAGCCTTCCCTGTGCAAACACACAGCAGGAGGAAGTCGATGACTTGCTGCAGGAAAGGTCAGGAAAACTTTCAGTTTTATGAAAGAGGTTGGCCATCAAATGTTGCTGCCAAAGGCACAACGCAGAAATACATTTGCAAGTCACTCAGACAAGTATTAAAAGGTGTTTTTAATACATGGAAGTGTATTCAAGTCTTCTTACTGTCATAACATTTCAGTTGCTTGTTATCCAGGTGAAATGCTGAAGGTCTTTTTGTTGGTTAGTTTGTCATTTCTCCCAAAGGATGTGAAGGATGTTTGGCTAAAAGGAAGATATTCTCACTGGCTGTTGCTGAACGAGCCTGCAGGTTAATAACTGGTGAGTGGGGCGTCCCAGTTTGGGTCGTGGAAGTCATCTGTTAGAAGAGCTTGGGGTTGCCCCATGCCAGACTTGGGGCTCTGGCTTGGTCCAGCTGGCTCCGCCGTGCACAGCTGAGCCCAGTAGCGATGCTGGTGGCACCTCTGGAAACTCATATTTTAGAAGAGGCAAAACCACGGGGCAAGCAGAGGAGGAGGGAGGAAAGAAGTTTCTGTTTTAATAGGCAATAAATGAAATTAATTTCCCCTGAGTCAAGCCTGGTTTGCCCGTGACAGTACCTGGTAAGGGCTCTCCCTGTCTTTATCTCAGCCTGCAGTTCAGGCAGTGGCAGCCATATAACCAATGAAGGTAATTTTCGAGGTACTATGGTCTAAGGCCCCCCATACATTGTTTTCTGTGTGACCAACCCATTGCAAAAAGGTCAAGTGTGCAGTGGGTCATTCCAGGACCTATTCTAAATACAGAAGAAAAAAGATCATTGTGCTTGACACTGGGGCTGGAGGGCACAGACTAGTTCAGAGCTGTATAGCTTTCCTCAGTATCTTGGGAAAACCACTTCTCCTTGCGCCACATGATTCCTTGTTAGTGCTCTAGAAAATGACATTAGTAGAAGAAAGAGCCAAAAAAGATTTAATCAGAAGTTTTCCAGTGTTTTCTGGTAACCTCCAAGCAGGGCTTTGCATTAGTCAGCAAATTACTGGGTTAATGACTTTGAATATCACAGTCGTGTTCTGGCACTATCACCCTTTTTCCCCTCTAATGACAGTAAAATTGAAACTGTGAAGTCCTTCAGTTGCAGAAGCAAATGCAAACCTTTCCATATCGTTGGAGTAGGAGAGAAAATACTTGGTTTTGAAGAAGGATGTGTTGCTGAGCAATCAGTAAACAGTTTTCAAGCATAAAAGATGTCCATGTTTTATGTTAATCTACAAATCTACTACTTAAGGTTCCACTGATTCTTCCAGAATGTGGAGGGTGACGATGTCAAATACCGATTTGAGGAATAATTTGTAACAGACATGGCAAAACCAGCATATAGTGAGTAACCGTGAAATGATATTTTGTTTGTTGTTCTTGAGGGTTTATTTTGGTGGTCTTTTTCTCCCCATTTTATGCTGTACACTGAGAAGTATTAGAGCTCACGACAGTGTATGCAAAAAATGGCACAGACAGTTAGACAAGCCTGCTTATCTGTTCTGGCATAATTACACCTGGCATCACCTTCTTGCAAGCCTCATACCAAGATTAAATAACAAAGTCTGGGAAAGGAAAACAGTCAAGTTTTATTGCAGCACAGCAGCTGGAGTCCTTCTATGAGCCAAACCATGCAAATAACTAAGTGCCTTTTCTCCTTTGGGTGGCAAGATGGTGCATAATGATGATGCAGAATCTCTTTGCATGCCAAGAGAAACTGAGTCAGCAGAATCGCTCAAGGGAGAGATGTCTTCTCCAGCTGGTGAGGCAGTTGGGTCAAGACTGGAAACCGTTTGGAAGGTCTGCTTTAGGTAACCACAAAATAGTAGTTGGTGTTTGGTGTTAGTTCAGTGCTGCACAGCCAGTGGGATGACCCGTTGGGCTGCCTCAGTGGTGGAACTTGAGTGCCTGAGGTAAAAAAAAAACCCAGGCAGCCCCAGTTTCTTCATCTTCTCAACCTCTGCCTTGAGGCTGTGAGTTGCACTGGGGCCAGGATGCCCATGAGCGAGGGGCTGCATTACTGAGATGTGGGACTTGTCACTTCATCTTACCTGGAATTCCAGAGCACCCAAACCCCCTTTCTGTGTGGGTGCATCCTGCCACATACGGTGCTTTCCCTCGCATAAGGACAGGCCTGCATCTCTTTCATATATAAAGCTCTAGAGCACTCTTCCTTGGTTTTGCTTGAGTAATTCCTCCATTTAACCTTGTGCAGAATCCTTCTTGTTCCACTGGTTCCCTGGGCTGTAGTGTGGTTTCTGTCAAGAGGTAAATGCTAACTGAGCTGGCATAGGTCAGAGCATCACACAGACTCGTGAGGTTTGGTAGACACCATGCCAAGGGCCAAGCGTGGTTTGTTTGTCCAGGTTTGTGTCCATCCACCCTCCCCCTGTGCACTTTACTCCTTGTGTGCTCCCTGCAGTTGCCTCTGGGAAGCAACTTCTGCTTCTAGGATGGGTTTGTCAGTCTGGCCAAGAGAAAGCAGCAGAGATTTCATCTGTGTACAGAGATTTCATCATCAAAAAACCAAGAAACATTAATACTAGTCATACGCAGAATTGCTTTCCAAAATTCTTGCATTAAGAAAGATTTCACTGGGGGCTGGTTTTGCTGAGCATCCTTCTGACATGTCAGCGGGGAAGCGAAGGGGCTCCATTTTCTTTTCTTTGACACAAAGCTTAGTTCTTTGGTGTAAACACAGAAGGCTCACGGAATGGAGAGATGAAGATACCTGTTAGGTCATCTTGTCCGCCCCCCTGCCGGCAGAGGACTTTTCCTAAAGTATCTTCCTTAGAATATTAATGAGTCTAGTTATAAAACAGTTCAAGTATGCTGCTTTCCTGGGGGAAGCTATTCCCAAGTCTAAAGAGTTTTGCTCTCGGGTAGCTTTCCTTGTCTCAGAGCTTTTTTCTGTCACTTTTATTAATGAGTTTTTGCTTTAGTGCTATGATACTTTTCTGATTTTCACTGAATCACACATCTGAAGGTCACTAGGGACCACTGGCCTTATAGCTTGGCCCCTTCCTAACATTGCTGAATCAGTTTCTGCATGTTTCTTAGATTTGGTGTGAGGAAAAACCTGTGTTTGCAACTAAGGCAAAACATCTCTTGAATTCCTGAATAATGTTTGGGAAGAGGCTTCAGTGCATGACCTCAGAGCAGTTCTGACTTACCCTGGTACCCAGCCTTCAGCCCTTGGGGGGACCAACAGGTCCTACCAGCAAGGCATTGCTGCTCGCGTGGGCAGCCCACATTGCACCGCCTGGAAGTCTCTCTTTCAGCCAGACTTTTCTTTTTCCTATGAGCAGGGGGATTTCGTGGGTACCTGATCTCCAGCAAAACAATCAATGCCCTTGCACTGAGATCTGCAGTGCTTGAGGAATGGACCTTGCAGGGAGCATGGGACTTGCTCTATTCCCACAAAAACGCCTGACTAAACTGCATGGAAGTGAGACCCAGGTTCGAGGTAGGTCCGTCCGCTTCCCAGCCAGCCGCGCGTGTCGGCATTAGAGGGGACATGAGGCACAGAGTGGAGCCCAAGTGCAGAAGAGAGTGAGATCCAACTACAAAGTCCAAACTGCCAGTGGACCGCAGAGGCTCTGGCCGTAAGTACATATTGCTGGCGGGAGAACAGCAGTGAGAAAAACAATCCCCAAGCAGTAAATATGGGCAAAGCTCTCGATATAATGGAAAAATACAGATGCATCTGTATTAGAGCCTAAGACCTCTCTACAAGAGCTGTTTTCTAACCCCCACATTTCCTGTTAGCGTGGCTTTCCTAGAAATGGATACCACGTCCTCGGTAAAGGAATCAACTGGGGCCTCTGGCTGTACTGCCTTTCCCTCACCTGCTTGGATGCCCATTTATTCCTGGAACTTCAGGATCCGGAAAAATAGCACTTAGCAGAACTCTCATGAAATTCTGTGGTTGAAAAGCCATGCAAAATGAGTGATGGTAGTGAGTGTATGGACATAGGCGCTGCTTTCGGTGTACGTTTAAATAAATGGGGCCATTTGGGATCCAGATTTGCAGAGCAGTCTTCTGCGTGTTGCTTGTCTACCCTCTGGCTTTTTTTGTAACATTATTTCTTAGCATAGAGTAGAGCTGGTGGATATGTTTCTCACATAGCTCTTTTGAAAAAATGCTGGTCTTCTAAATACTTCTGATAATTTTTTTGTTTGGCAAATTTTCCTATTTTAGCAAAACATTTGTGATCTTAAAAAAGTGTTAATAGGGTTAAAGCACTTCAAATCTTGTAAGTTTTTTTAAGAACATTTTTTGTTTGTTTCAACTGGATTTTTTTTTGTAAATGGAAACTGGAGATTTGCAAGAGCGCTCTGTTTTTGAAAAATACCAACCGTTTCAAAACATCTTCAGCCATTTTGCCCTTCTCCCACTGACTTTTGAACCATTTGGCTGATTCCAACCAAACTGGAGAGAGCAGTAGAAGGCACGGAGATAACTTCCAGGTCCATCAGCACAGGTCGCAACTGGAGGTCAGACAGCAGCGAGGCGGGAGGGAGCGAAAGAAGGAGCCTGGCCGTGACTGCTGCTGGGAACCGGGTGCGGCGACGGGCCTCTGAGAAGTGGCTTTACCTGGGTTGCATCCCTTCCCCACTGCTCCCCTCTCGGTTTCCTTCTCGATGTGTATTGAAATAGATGGCAAGGTGTTTTTGGACAGAGGCATTTTTTTTCAGCGCACCCTTTGCAGCACCCAGTTTCACACGCTTCCAGTTTCAGATGACCACTACAGTAACTTAACGGTCATACAGACCACTCGTCTGATCCGTTCTCCCTTGGCAAGGGTTTTCTTGGCTTGTCCTTCTGTTTTTCATTTTACTCCTGGTAATTCAAAAAGGTGTTTCCCCGGAACTGGTGTAATCACCAAGAATGACGGATCTGTCCTTGTCAGTTTTTCTTTCCTGGCTCCTTTCTGAACGCTTCTCTCTGTTGTGCCGGTAACACTCGTCTGTGTGCAGCTTTCCTTACATTTTGGCAGACATTGGGAATTTCAGCAGTAATAAATTTAAATGGATAGAATTAAGAAAGAGGACAGCTTTTTGGAACAGAACAAGGCTTTTTTGGTGGGTTTGGTTTTTTTTGTTTTTTTGTTTTCTTCTAGATATATCATCTATGAACTCTCACCTGGGACAGCTTTTATGTAGAAAAAAATATCATGTGCCGAAATGTCTATAGGCTGCACCTGGAATTGAAAGTAGATTTCTGTTCCAGTCATATTTCTCAGTTGTCTGTCCCCAAAAGGAACTCTCAAGATCAAACTTTGGCTTCCCGTATTTTTATTTCCCTGGGGTTTTTTTTGCAGTGAACACAATACTAAGCATTTAGTTTACAGTAAACACTTCAAATATGCACGATAGAGCCATTTCTCACTTCTGTGTGACAACCAGAAGGACATCGTTTGTGGGCACTGCTGGCATAGATCCACTTTGTTGAGGTTGCACTGAGTTGTGCCAGCTGAACCTGTGACCTGAGCAATCCGTCTTGCTCCCCATGCCCGGCTGCGTGCAGCAAGCTGCCTTTTGTTTCCTGACCTTCCTTCAGATGATCCTTCTTAACAGGGAAACTGTACACGTCCCTGTGCACTAGGCAAGAAAAAATGGCGTGGGCAGCTTTCTAATCCCTCAGCAAAGCTGGAGACAGCACCTACTATATCAAATAGCTCCTGCTCCTGCCACGGCTCCCTTCGGGCTCTAGCTTCGTCCAGTTTACGCCGCCGCCGCCGCCAACCATGGGTCTCCTCTGGCTCCCAGGGGAGCCCCTTCCCTGCTCTAGCAGATCTTACCAGTAGGAATATTTTCCAGATGTGCAGCCACAGCTGGCTCCCCCCTTTTCCTCCTAGCTCTGCCCAGTTGCTTGGAGTATGGTTTTCACCTCAAATGCGTTTAAGCAAAAGTGTTGCAGCCTGGTAGGACCAAAGGAAATATTTTCACTGGTTCTGAAAAGAATTAATGGCTGAAGGAGATTTAAAAAAACCCCCGAAATACTAGGGAGGAATTGTTGTCCATAAGGACTTGAAAGCACTTAGAGATTGGCTCTTCTTCCCATACAGAAACTACTCATCTGGCTCCTAAATCCGATGAGAAAGCAGAAAGTTTCTGCCTGCGCTGCAGCGATTCAGCACATCTCCTTGGTTTTGTCTTGGCTTTTCATTCTCTTTACAACCAGACCTCTACAGTGTGAACCAGTACCGGTGCGCTGGCGTCGTCTGAGCTGTGCTGTCATAGAATCATAGAATCATAGAATGTTAGGGATTGGAAGGGACCTCGAAAGATCATCAAGTCCAATCCCCCTGCCAGAGCAGGAATGCCTAGACTATGCCACACAGGAACGTGTCCAGGCAGGTCTTGAATGTCTCCAGAGAAGGAGACTCCACAGCCTCTCTGGGCAGCCTGTTCCAGGGCTCCGTCACCCTCACTGAGAAGAAGTTTCTTCTCGAGTTTAAGCGGAACCTCTTATGTTCCAGTTTCAGCCCATTACCCCTTGTCCTATCAGTGGTTGTCACCGAGACGAGCCTGGCTCCATCCTCGTGACAAGAGTCTGTTAGTGGCCCTTCCCTGCCTGTGGTAGTTTGATGCTGCCTCAAAGGACTCAAACAGTCTCTTGAGACCAACGGACCAACTGCACTTTTCGGTGTGGTGTGGTGCTCCTCTTTCCGTGTTGCCCTCACCGTGGCGGTACTCAAGTATGGTCCAGAGGTGCAGCACGATGATTGTCATCATCCACGTGTGATGATGCCTTATTTTTCCTGGGCTGCAGCATTCTATGTGCCGTCCCTGGGGTGGGCTGTTCTGGTGGTTATGGACATGGACTAGAATGTGGTGTAGGTTCCTGCTCCAGTCTCTGTCTACTGGTTCCCTTAAAAAGGAAGTGAGAACATCACCCACAGCATTACCAGGTGTGTTTCAATGCTCAGTCTGTTAAGGCTGGGTATGCCTATTCTGTTGTGTTTAGGGATCAAATGAAAAACATGATGAAATTCTGGTTTTGACTGGGAAGTCTTCTGACCAGTTTGACTGTAGTGTGCCAGTGATGACACTGGAAGTTTTGGGGCTAGCAAACAGAGTACCAGGTTTACAAGCTTGTCATTACTGCCTTGAATGCCAAAAGGGTGGACTGAGGACTACCGAGCTCCTTGCCTTGACACTGAGCTCCTTGCCTCTCAAGGAAGCATTTTGCTTTCTTTGATCTTGTTTTCAACCCGAGTGATCTTTAGTCACATCATTCAATTAAGCCTTATCCTAAAAAATTCTATTTATCCATTTCGTTGTCTGAGGATACTGAATCTGTAACCTTATGAGAAGAAAATGGTTGTTTGGTTTCTTGGTATTAATCCACATTAAAATTACCCTCAGAAGAAGAGCAAAATGTGTTTCTGGAATGCAAGGAGAGAGCGAACAAGGCTGTGATGCAATACCCAGGAGTTCTGCTTCAGGTCCACAGGCTGCATCTGCAACCAGCAGCAGCAGCAAGAACAACAGACCAGCTCTTTTTGTGATATGTGAAGTGCAATTATGAGGTGAAATATGAAGCTGGTATCTTAATATCTTAACAATACTGAATTTATTTTCAAAGTTAAGCTGTGCAGAATGAATCATTTATCAGTGGGCCATATGGAAAGGCACTTATCTAAACCCCCTTCTCAGTCCCAGGTGTGCTTCTCTGGCAAGAACAAGTCACACACAGCATTTGGAAGAGAACTTAAATTCCAGATGCGCAATTTTGAAAGATGCGTTTGCAAAAATAAAATAAGGCCAAATTCTGCAATATGTTATTTTTCTGCAGCTTCAGTGAAGTTAATGAGGTTCCATGGGGGTAACCAACACAAAGTACAACTTGAGGAATCCCCTTTTTCACTGTGTTACTCCAGCTTCATGCCAGCAGTGATTTCTGAGGAACTAGTCTGTCACAGGGAAGAGAACTCAGCCTGCTGTCTAAGTTCTTTCTTTGTGTCCTAATTATAAATACATACAGCGAGATGACGGCGAGAATGAAGTGTTCATTGTGGTATTGTTGCTGATTGTTGCGAAGGTGAAAGCAGGAGTCCACCTTTCAGCTGACTTCAGGTGTGTGGCTTTTGGAGGTCCCAGCACAAGAAGGACATAGTTACTTTCAGCTGACTGTGGTACCAGTGCTTGCTGCAAAGCAAACTTTACTGCTGAGAATTGCTCTCCTAAGGAAAGCCAGGAATTCCAAGTGAAGAGGTCAAGCCTGCTTTCAGCTCTTCATTGTCTTGTTATCCACGAAATTAGAAAGCAATCGGTAAAGTTTGATGAAAAAGAGTCTTGAAAATAAATTTTAAAAAATACTGAGAAATTATTTATATATGATTTCTCTCTAGCAGGAGCTGCAGTTTTGGGGGAGGCTGAAGTTGTCTCTGTGCACAGATCGATTGCAGTACTGTCTTCCACTGAACATTTTGTTTTATAGCAATAAACTGGTGTGGTTTTATCAGAAAACTTGGGTGAAGCTGTTGACTTGTTTCCATACCTGAGGAGCATTTGGAATGACCAGAGAAGAGCCTAGTTAGATATTGCAGCTGAGGGCTGCAGGGTGGACTCCAGGGAGGGAGCAGAGGGAATATTTGCTCACAGATGCTGAGCAAAGATCCCAAAGTGATGGCACGGTGACTGCTGGCAGGCAGAGTCGGAGTTGAATCTCAGATCTCTGCAGCAGAAGGAGTCAAGGCCAGTAAACGAAGAGGAAGGCAGTGACTATGTCTGCAGGCGATTTGGTGCAACAGAAACACATTGCTAGATAAAATTGGTTAATGTTCAGGCCCCAAAACCTGTAAATGTAGGGCGAAGGCGCATTTGGAGCACACCAGCAGTGGGGCTTCCAGCTTTGTAGCCTGTGAAAGCCCCGTGGCAGCGCTCACAGCTGAGCTCGTGCTGTAAGCAGAGATGATGGAAAGATTTGCTCCAAAGCTGTGCTTGTGCTCTGAACTGAACAGCTATGGCTGCTAGCAGTGCAGTAGAGCCAGGCTGTGTGGTCTTGTAGAGGAATTTCTAGCCTGGACATCAGCAGATGGAGGTTTTCCCGCTTGCTCGGATGCTGAATTGTTGTGTGACTTTAGGTCAGTTAAACAGAAGTATTTTTAACTTCCCTCTCACAAGGAGTTTGCTCTCACTGTCGTACTAGGAAAGCGGTGGTTACGTGGAGGCAGGTACAGTGTGTTGAAACTCTTTCAATTTATTCAGTTTTGTTTTCAAGACCAGATTAAAAAAAATCAATTCTTTTGTTGAAGGAGTTTTAATTAAAAATGTCCAAAGCAGCACATATTAGGATAAAATAATTCATAATCAAGGCTTATGACTGTGTTCAGAAGCGGTACCGTGAGAAGGTCTTTTTTCTATAGGTGTCTGACTTCCTGGATTGTTACTGGCCGCCTTCTGATGCTGGTGACTTTGTGGAGTGGCGTAAACCAAAGTGAGGGGACATCAGAGGAGAAGGATGCTATTGCCAATAGCCAGAGAGTGGCTGCTGGCTGGTGCCTGCAGCTGTGAATGTGATACACACACACTCTTTGCTTCCTGAACTTGAGACCAACCTGCCTTGGTCACCATCAGAAAGCGCCCCCCACAGCCTGTGCTTATTTTGCTGTTTGACTTGTCTTCATCCTTGTGTCATTTTAACCAATGCTGAACAGCACAGGTAGCTCAGAAGGCACGAGCAAATTCCTGCAGAGAGGCTGAGGTGTAGCTTATATCCTGAGATGCTTCGAAACATCTGCCGGTGGTTCAGATGATGGGATGGTCTTTAGGAGCCAAGTACTAAGCTAAGTGATTCAGAGAAGCCTGATGGGTTACATATCCTGATAACACCAAAATATAACGGAAACTGACTGCCTTTGAAGATCCCAGTCCTGTTACATTTATGAGACTGCACCATGCGTACACAGGCACCAAGCAGGCTCTCCATGAGTTCCCTCCCATCCGGGGAGGGGGGATGTCTAGCAATATTCATAGAGGTTTATATGCAAAAGAATAAGCTTTGCTGTTGGCAGAGCTTCTCGGTTTGGCACTATGCAAAACTGATCCTGATTTCAACTCCAGCTGTTTTATCTGTGTGAAGATGCACGGTGACACGGACTCACGGGGCGGGTGCAGGCGAGCTTGGAGGGCTCAGCTGTGTGCTGCAAGAGGTGGACGTGGCCAGTGTGTGGTAGAGCTAATGCTGTCAGGCCTGATGGTGATCTCCTTCACAGCAATGGGAGATGACATCAGTATCAGTAGAAATATGGTTTAAGGAGGAGAGTGAAGCGAGTCGTAGTTAGGTAATCTCTGCCAAAGCAATAGAAGTGGAATGGAGATTCCCTTGTGTTCCCCACAGGCTGCTCACTTCTGTGGCCATGTCTCAGTACCCAGATTGTCCTGGTTGCTGTTGGTCTTTCACTTGTGTTTTAAGTTTCCTTTCTTCAATTCTGAAAAAAAAAGTTCCTTTCCGGAGCCAGCTTAAAAATGCCCCACTTTTTCCTCTTTGTTTGGTTTTTTTGTTTCTTACACGTAGTGTAGCCTGGAGACTGTGAGTGACTGATTCACAAAGAAAAATACCTCTCTTGCCCAGGTCCATAATTTATAGAATGGCTTTTCTGACCAGTTGTGTTTTCCATTTAATATATTTTCTGTTTTTCAAATCTCCCCCTTCAAAGCGGAAATGCAGCGTTCCTCGGAGCTGTGATGGGGGAACGCTGCTGAGAGCTCAATTTAAAGGTCAGGGGCCTGGGGGACGGGGCGTTCCTTGGCTTTCTGCTCTAAAATAGGCTGAAGACAAAGGTGAGGAGAGAAAGGAGAGGTAAATGCCGCATGATCGTAAACAGCACTGCGTGTGGAATCATGGGGCCCTGTCTCACGCTGTACGTCACCACGGTGGGCTCATTAATGTTCACTCAAAAACATTTCTGAACCGCCATTTCCCAAAAAAATCATCTGTTCTCGTGTACAAAAACAAATGAGGTCAGCCTTGCCGTTTCCCCGCAGTGCTTTCCCCTGGAAGAAGCCAGCGGTGGGGCAGGTGGCCAGCTGACATCCCATGGCAAGGGTTCTCTGGGCGCTCTCAGCTATAATTTATATGAATCATGCTGAGCTGTGGGTCGGGTGCTGCGCCGGGCTCTGCCGCTCAATGCCAGCCGGGGCTGATGTGGAAGGAGTGGTCGTAGGAGGGTCGTGAAGCTGTGTGTGACAGCCTGTAAGCCATGCTCCCACTCGCAGCCGTGGCTCGTGTCCTCTGCATGCCCAAGGCGTGGTGCCTACAGCTGAAAAGTCAAACAAAACTGTTGCTGCTCTAGAACTTGACGTCTTGGATGTCATTAGTGCCCAAGTCAAGGCACCGGAGATTATTGTCTAATAAATTTAGGTGCACTTAACAAAGGACGTAAAACTCTGGGGATCCTCTTTGTTTTGATGGCAGGATTTTTATTTACACCTCTTTTATATGTGTGGGTGTTAATAAGGGCATTGCATGACTGTATGGTAAAACTAAGGCCATGTGAGGATGGCCACGTGGGCTTGGATCTGCACTGCAGGAGAGGGCACTGCCCACCAGGCTTGCCTGTGCTCCGGGGCACGGCACATTCCCCTGTGGGAAGCTTTACGTGTGTGCGGAACCACGAGAGCTACCGAGGCCGGAGGGCAGCAGCCACCAGAGACCGGCCAAGGTGTACCTTGAGATGAAGTTCTCCTCGTGTTGGCTCTTGCTCCTCAGCCTCTTTCTGCTTCTTTATCCAGCCAAGCCAAGCTGGCATTTCTTTCAGGAGTTACAGCTAGGGCTCTGCCTCATTTTTGTGTTTCCTAAAAGCCTAAGTGAGGCTCACGTCTGAGAATGAACCTTAGGGACTGCCTGGGAGACGGGGAGTTGGGCTGAAAAACCATCTTTCCAGTAAAGGCAGGGAGATTTCCTGAAGCACCCCGCCACGTGGCCAGAGTTCCCATTAACACAGGGGTTGTTAGTCCAGTTGTACACAGAATGCTTGCAATTAATGAACCTCATGTGTGATTGGTAAATAGAACTAATAAGGAATTTTTTTTTCCCCAGTATAAAAGAACAAAGCAGTTGTTTGTTGTTTTTTTTCCCTCTTTCAGGCATTAAGGTTATGGGTTTTTTATGAAGGAAAATGTTTCATTGTAATTAAATTAACATTTTTCAGATAAAAAAATTACATTTGAATATTTAAAATACATTCTATGTGCCACCTGGGAAGTATTCTTCAATATGATGATGTTTATCTATCCTGAATAACTACTGACTCTTGAACAGCCTAGCTAACGGCCTGTCGCGCTAGAACACAGTCTTCTGGTTTCTTTATAAAAAGGTTGTGTATAGATATACACAAACCCTGCCAAATTTCAGCTGTGACCTAATTCAATGCCACCATATTCAATCGCAGCTGCAGATGATCTGGTCACATTTGTGACACAAAAAAGCAAAAATGTGGTATCACGCAGCAGTGCGGGGAAGTCTGGGCTGTGAACCCTAAACCAGAAGTTGGAAGACACAAGCTGTATTCATACAATTGGGTTTTAAATATCCAAAACATGCAGACTGCGTAGTACAGAATTTATTTTACTGTGATTACGTACATATTAATTTATATTCTTAAAAGAAACCCAAGCCAGAAGGAAAAAATAACCACTCTAACATAGATTGATACACAAATTTGCATATAGTTGTAAATGGAGTAATTCTACTTCTTCAAACAGTCTTACCAAAATACTATCAGAGTGAAAGATTTCATTCACATTGTTTAATCTTTTAACAGTAGAAAAGTGCCAAAAATAAGTGGCTATAGTTAGTCACAGAAGTTATAACTGATTTCAGACATTTTTAGATCATGTCCATAGCGCAGGGACAAATACACGGATGAAAAAATGGGAAAAAAGGCTTTTGCACAGAATGTAACTTAGGGGGCTTGAGCTAAATCTCTGAGGAATGGGGCATTCAGTTACATTGAAGGTGAAACAGTTACACATTCATAATAATTTTACAGCGACACAGTGTGTTTAAAGAGTCCTCCCAATGAATAATGATCTTCTGTTCTCATGAAAGCCTTGCGCTGCCTGTCTCCCATCACCCTGGAACGAGGGACGAGACTTCTGGTTAGACTCCGATGTCCTAATGAGTCTCCAGTCCCGGCTCAGCCCTGCTGGTCCCGACCGCTGGCAGCCACCCTCCTGCTTGCCGACCTCCGTAAGGTCACTGTGGTGGCAATCACGTGGGCTTGATGTAAACCACAGACCTCCAGCCCTGAAGCTGTGAGAAAATTGCTCTGAGCGATGCCAGGAGCGCGTATCTGGTGTGATGTGCCTCCGAATCTGCTGGGTGACGCGTGCATCAGGCTCTGTCTGCTGATGCTCCGGGTCACCTTTCCCTACTGAAACAGAAAAAATGTCTTTGGTGAAGAGTAGGGAACTGGTGTCTGCCTGTTTGCCTGCATGCATAATCAGGATTTCCTCTATCGCTTCAAGCCTTTTGACCGATACTTGTGGTGTGTTTCACAGCACACCTGGTTGTCTTCCAGTCCATGGAGTTGGTTCCCAGGAGGAAGGGGTCCTTGCAGGTGAGAGGGTCACATCAAACTGTTGACTGGAAGGCATTTTCTGCGTAAGGGTGGAGAAGCTGCTCAAATTTCTATGTTACTTTTATTTTATTTGGCTGGAACACAATTTTGTCTTGACAAACACAGTCTCTTCCTTTTCTGTGTCTGACTGACACTGCAGTTTCTTTCCTCATGTCCTGCAGGAGCATCACCCTCCAGCTTGTCCTCCCCAAAGGTTCCTCTGGAAGGGCACTTGCACCCTGTTAATGTGCTCTCAGGGTCCATTTGTTCTTTACAAAACATGAACAGCTGAATGGGATGTAATTGGGCTTTTTTTTTTTTTTCCCCTGCCCCCTCTTCCAGTTTTCTCTCTCTTTCCTTTCAATTTTTTTCTTAAAGAGAAGAAAAATAATTCTGGTATTGACTTAATTGAAAAAGGAAACTGAAGCCTATTGATTTAGTAGGAGTCAGAAGCCCCGATGAAGCTGAGTCCCTGCCCCATCTTTTCTGCTGTGAAGTTGTCACTAATACTGTGCTATATTCTTTTTAAATTTAATTTATGAAATATCATTGAAATTTGGAAGCGCTTGGAGTGACTGGAACTGAGCAAAAAGTAGAAGTTTATGGCCCCTGACAAGAGCAAACAGGACCAGAAAATCCTTCATGTTCTCCCAGCTAACCATAGAAACAGCCATTTTTTTTCTTCTAAATAATCTCAAGGAAAAGTTAGCGAAACATAAATTAGAACGACTGCTGCTGATTTATTTTTCTGAATAAAAAGGACATTCAGTAGCAGGTCATTTGTTTTTGTTTTCTTTCGGAGAGTAAATGGAAACATATTCTTACCTCACTTTTCTTACAAGTACAGTAGATTTCCTAAGCTTATGTCAAGGTTTTATTGCCAGGAAAAAGTGGTTGAATATTCAGCATTTGTAATGAGGGCATCATCAGACATGGAATACAGCTGTCAAGGCTGGCACATTCATTTTCTAGGTGTGGGGCTGATTTGGTTAATGAGCTTTGAGTGTCTCTTTGCTGGACCGTTAAATATGAACCATTTTGCACCTATAACCTTCCTTTGCAGGTACTTTTTGGTGAAGGTGTATTTCTGAATAACAAAGTGCCAAGGCTCAGTGAACATGCTAAGAGACTGTGTCAGTTTGGGAGAGAATAGGGAGCTTCATTTAAACACAAGCACTGAATGGGATCAGCTGTACCAGATGGGACTGTGGGTCTGCTGAGCTTGGTTTCTGGTCTGTTGTAGTATCAGCTCTTTCAAAGGAAGTAGATGTCAGAAGGTTTTTTCTGAGTACTAACAGAAGCACTGAGCATTCATCCCTCTGACAAATTACAAAGTCAGTTTGATCAAGTGGATTACAAATAGGACTGGAAACTCCTGAGGTCTTGCTCTGGCTCTGTCCTTGACTTTCTTCTGTGACCTTAAGCAAATCATTTGAACTTCTCTGAGCCAGATTCATTGCTCCTGTAATTCCATTTGATATAGTAAATGAGGAAGTGTATAGCCCTATATATCTTAATTTTCCTATCTGTAAACGTGGGTGAATGCTTTTGGTATGTAATTATTACCCACGGGTTCTGAGATTTTTCAGATCTTTACAGCACTTTGATGTTAGTGAGCCTATTTGTTGATACATGGAGTATTTACATGGTAAGAACTTTTAGAAAAGTTTTACGCTTTCATCCAAGAGTGGGTGAAAGAACACTGTATGTATATTATATATGTTTAATCTTGTTTTCAGCTTTCTTTTAAGTGTAAGAATTTGCCTATCGTGTTTTGTCCAACAATTACCTGTGTTCTGCTGAAAGACTCAACTTCTAGAACTTTGTCTGCCTTGTTAAAAAAACAACCGAAAAGGCTGGCTTTGATATTGCAAAGCCCTTCAGAAAGCCAGTTGGGCTGCAGTGCCCTGGTTATCTGCACAACTATGATGGGTGAGCGGCGATGGTGATAAGAGTGATGTCCGTGATGTGCTCTGAACACTCGAAGTGTTTTGCAGACTTATTTTAAGCTCATTTCAATTGTTGTAGCTCTCTTTTCCACTGGGGAGGTAGTTGGCATTGATTTGTAGCTAGAAATCTTAGTCACCTGTATGCTGGTTTGGATGCTGGGCGTACCTGTGCCACCAGTAGGTCGGCTCTGCGTGGCAGTTGGGCGGTGGGTGCTGTCGGGGTGCCCGTGGAGGCTGCCCAGGCCTTTCAGGGCTGTTGGTGCTCCCGTGGCATTGGGAAACTGAAGCCAGAAGTTGTCAGATCATATGCTGGCAGTCGTGCCAACGTATTGAAACCTGTGTTGGTGAGACTACGTGTGCCCTATGCAGGCATTTTCCTTACGGGAACATAAAACACATGGGGTGTATTGAGTTATTGTGACTTAGAGTCCCGCACATAGAAGAAAGAGTCATTGGAAAGCTGTTGAGAAATGTCCTGAAGCCCATTGTTCAGAAAAAAAAACACTTCTGAAAATGCATTGTTACTAAAAAAAGGCCGGTATTTAAAGTAAATGTACTCAGAGCTCTGTGTAGATGTGACTGCTTAAAGCTTGTGGCATTAAAACTCCTTCCTGGGGGTCTGGCCAGCGTGGCCTGTTGCTCTTCTGGTGGTAATGGCTGGGGTGGTGAGAGGTGGCTTGATGGGGTGATTAAGGAGGTAGACATGGTCTCACGAGACCTTAGTTCTCTCTCAGGCTTCCCAATTAATAGGTTGCATGAGAAGTCATTTTTTCTTTATCTCTTGCCTGGGGTAGGAATTATCTTGGTATGCAGTTGCATGGTGCTTCTACAGTGAGGCTTTGATCTCGGTTAAACAAACTAGACAAAGGAATAATAGTAACAACCCACGATTATGTAGTTTGCTGTAGTATTGCTGTGGTGATGGAGACCATTCCTAAACAATGCTTGTGTTGTAAAGCAGGCTTACGGGAAGTCTTTTTTTGGTCTTGGAGCACATGGTCACATTGCTGTGAGATGCAAAAGCCATGGCACTGCATTTCATGTGCTCAAAATCAGAAGTGGAAAAGAGACCTATTAGGTCATTCATTTTCTTGGCCCTTGACAGAATTATTCGCAGTGCCATGCTCTCACCAGAGCCTGATCCTGTCTAGTTTTGAATAATTCAAGTCCTGGTGCTACCTTTTACTTGGAAAAACCATTTCAGTGTCTAATAGACCTCCTGGGTAGGAAACTCAGACTCAGTTGAGCCCGGTAACTGCTGCGTGTAATTCCTTGAACCATCTAGAACAGTTCCAGCTCTGTCTTGGGGGGATGTACAACTAAAATCACCCAAATTTACTAAACGGAGCTTTTTTAGGCACTGTTTTGGGCCAGTTCCTTTGTTGTTTAATCTTTTCTTGTGGATCTGCCCCCCTAGGCCCAGAGATTCCCCCGTAGCTGTCAGGAGTGATCAGTCAGAAATTATAGAGGGGAACTGGTCTTTATTTACTAAGCCTTTCTTTTATACTTGACTGACTGTGTAAAGGGTCATTAAAAATAAGTGTATTGTGCTGTTTCTCTAGTATTGATTTATAAAGAGTATTTTCACAAAGTACAATAAGCACTGTTTCATTAAAACGACAGCTTGAATTCCCACTTTCTGGATTTATGTGGCTATCAACAAATCTCTTTTTTTTCCCCTAACATTCATATTTCCATTCTTCATTGCTGTAAAGGAAAGTTTTTAAAAGAATTAAAAAAAAATAGGTCTTGAAAGCTCCAGAGACCATTAGAACAAATCAAAATGTTGGGGTTCAGTCTTACTTCCTTTCCTACAGTTCATCAGCCACAAGCTCTTTGCAGCTGCTCCTTTAGGACAGGAACTAAGTGTTTGTTAGCGGCGCGTCTTCCGTGGCAGAGAGAGCAAAATGGTATCGGGTATTTTATAAGTAACATTTTCTAAGAAGGCCAGCTTTTATAAAGCTTTTACAAATACCATTCGTGATTTTAGGTAGAATACAGTGAGGTGTAATTAGCCAGAAAGCAGGGCGTGATTTTTAAATGCTGCACTGGACCAGAGGTGTCAGAGGTTGAGTCCTTTGCCTTTCCTAAGGCTCTCTGGGGACACTTGGAAATGATTTAATTTCCCAGGTGTTCATTTTCCTTCTCAGCCTGGTTCATACTGGGCCTTTTGGTTACGTTCCAGTGTAGTGACATCCTCACTGTATATTGTCCGGTACGGGTCCAGCACGCCGCCTGCCAGGGACTCGAGGCATCCCACAGACATTCGGTTAATGCTGCACAAAGCGTTACCCCAGACCTTCCTGCCACAAAGAGCAATATTAGATGCAAAAAATGTTGACCTTTAGGACGGTCGCATACAGGTAAATTAAACAAGAGTTCCCCATCCCCATCAGAGGCCAAAAGCAAAGCAGCAAGGCCTATGAAGACAACTAACTCCACCAGCGCCACGTTATATTTATCTTGAATATTCTGAATCACTTTCATCAATAATACTTGTAGTGAGCCTTGAAATTATTCAATAAAGTGTTTCTGCTATGAAATTATTTTTTTAAAAGTAGCGTAACTTGTAGTTTGTCCAGTAGAGTTTGAAGAAACCGCCTCTGTGCAAAAAGGCTTTACAAAGACCCTGCAGCAATTAATCCCCAATTCAAGTTTGTAGAGCCAAGTTCTGATTTCCAGCAAGGGAAGGAAAGCTGCAGCTGCGATTTCGGCAGGATGTGGATGCTCCCTGCCCCAAGTCTCAAGTTAGCACATTGCCTTCTGACCCTTAAAAAACAAAAGCAAAATCAAAAACCTGTCACCTGCTAGCCTGTAAGAGTTAAAACCCGGATAGCTGCAGGCTGGTGAGCATGTAAAACCTCAGCGTGGCTGGTGGGAGCAAAAGGGAAGGCATGGCGGAGGCAGATGGCTGAACCCCGCACCCTAATGTGCACAATGAGCACGTGGAAAATGACGACTTGGTGATTTTAGTTCGACACTATGTGGACTTGGAAGCGATGTAATTTTCTTTCATGCATCTTTTATCTGCAAGTTGGCACGTTGTGTTGTGCATAGAAATTAAGAAGATGACTTGGGGCTCTCTTCTGTCGTCACTTACATGGTGTGTAACTCAATATTTTGTTTATTTATGGGAAAATTCTTTTCTGCAGCTCCACAAAGATTGTGCGAGAGCAAAGGGAAGCATGAGGAAGGAGAGGGCCAGCCCTCTCCGCCCCAAAGTGAGAGCATTGAAAAAATAAAACCTGGCACCCAGGCTGTGGCTGACTGAAAGCATCTTTCATTTGTGCATTAAAGCCAACGAATCCCTGGCCTCATCTCTCCCAGCCTACCCTCGGCATCAGCCAGCTTGCCAGAAAAGTATATGCCATAGGAAAATAAACTATGTGTATATGAATAACTCTGATCTACCAGAAGCTCATAACAATTAAAAGGTCCCACTCGTATCTCATGATCACAGCACGTCTCTCCCCTGTCCCCTGTCAGCTTTAAGCAGTCCCTTGTAAAAACAAGAGAAGCAAGCTTAAGGGTTTGATTATGTCCGAGAGATAAAACCTGTCATTCCTGCACTCCATTTGTACACCCAAAATGCAGCTGGTAATAGACCCGAGCCCTGGGACTGCAGTATTTTAGTGATGTTTGGATTATCTTGCTAAAACGTGTCCTTTCCCTTCTGCAGTTGAGAGCGTCTCTCTCTGTCAGGGACATTCCTTTCACGAGGGTGAGTTCTGCACTGAGAGTTTTAGGGCAGAAAACTGTAGTTTAGGATGCCAAGTTATTCCAGGTGGTTAGATTATATTTCTAGGCACAAGGCTGGGCTGGTTAATGGTCTTTGAGTGTCACTTTGCTAGACTGGTAATGACAGAGGCACTCTGCAATTCCTGCCTTCTTTCTGTCATTGCTTATAATGTTGTTTGAGAATTCAGATATAACCTTAGGGGAATAAAATGCTTTGGCTCAGTAAAAAGAGTAATGCGGATAAGTCACAAAATCTTAAGCTGAGAAAGAAACATCTACTCTACAAAGAAAGGAAAATATTTAAGAAAGACACTGCCTAAAATTTGCTTGTCTAAATTTGAGGTGATGGACTCAAAACCATCAAGAAAATCAGAAGATGGCCAGAACAGGGAGAAAGGAGTCCCTAATATCAGTCTCCATCTGCCTGACTGTGATGCTGCCTTCACTCATAGAGGACTATCACAGGCCATCAGGGGTCAGGAAAACATTATCAGACCCGTTAGAGTGTTTTATGAGAAACAAGTTTTCATTTCTAACTAGCCCAATCCTCTAAACCTTGAATGGAGGGTTGGGGTTTTTTTTAAATAAAAGATTAACCAGGTGTCAGTAGTCCCCTGATAGCCTGAGTGACAACATCAGCCAACAGTGATTTCAGGCCAGTTGAAACTACCAAACTGTCTGTGCTTTTTCACCCATAAATCTGTGTGTTGCTGGCTTGTCCCATTGCAGTGACCATTTCTCCATTAGAATAGTACTTGGATTATTTGATGTGCTCAGGTCATGAGTTTTTGTTACTGCAGTGCTGGAAGTAGGTTCGTTGTGATGGGGTCCTGGATACCTCTGTTCTCCCTCGTGATGAGTAACAGGGCAAGGGAAAATGGCCTTAAGCTGCGCCAGGGGAGGTTCAGGTTGGATATTAGGAAAAGTTTCTTTAAAAAAGTTTCTTTACTGAGAGGGTTGTCAGGCATTGGAACAGCCTGTCCAGGGAGGTGATTGAGTCACCATCCCTGGAGGTGTTTAAGAGACCTGTAGATGTTGCATTGAGGAATGTGGTTTAGTGGTGTTGATAGGGCTAGGACAGAGGTTGGGCTCGGTGATCTTGAAGGTCTCTTCCAGCCAAAAATGTTCTATGATTTGATGATTCTACTCTGTGGGCATAGCATCCTGGGGCTGGTCCAACCAGGACCAGCACCTCAGCAGAGCAGCACATTGGGCAGACGCAGCGTACAGGTGTACAGCCCATGTAAGCAGGAGTAGTTTTGGAGCAGGTTTTCATCCTGAGCCACATGGTCAGCTCACAGCATCATGGAGGTTTCCAACTTTCTTATCCCTGTGACCCATCCCTTGTTGAGGCAAATGACAAAACCAGATTCTTGGCTTTACTGTGAGGCTATTTTGAGTTATTGCTGCAAGAGAGGCAGGAGGGAAGTGGTAATAATTTATGTGACTACAGATATCTCTATATTTCTTCACTATGATTCAAAGCGTGAAAGGATTTATAAGGAAGATGTGCCATTTATCAAAGATGGCTTTTAAAATACATGCAGATAGGTCAGGCTGTGCAGTGTTGTCAGGGACTGAACATGAACCTGTAGTCTCTGTGGTTACATCCGTATGCTTCCATCTTTGTTATTCACCATCTTCACTTTGGGTTTATTTTATCCACTCAGATAATGCCTGGCTGGAATGCAGTAACCTTCTTGAAGGGCTCAAAGCCTTGGTGGCACAGCTGTAAAGCTCACAGCTGCATTTCTTTAGAGAGTGTGTTCTTGGGACAGCGTTTGACTGCCTGGTTTCTGGCACAGAATGTCCTGGCAGTGGCAAAACAGTGCTCTGTCAGCTGGGATGATATAGACATACCCAAGTGACCTGACGGAGGATGGGACTCTGTCCAGGTTGACCCCATTCTCTTTAGTGCTGTCTCAGCTACTTAGGATTTCCCAGGAGCTGGACCTGTGGCCGTGAGAGAGAAGAGAGCTTTGGCGCCCTGATCCATAGAGTAGGCTTAAATGGAGCATTGGATGTGGGGATCTGGGAAACCCTTCTGACGTCCTGAGGCGGGTAGCACCTTCTGCAGTTATTTCTGACCTAGTACTGTGACTGGGTTTTCTTATAGGGGACCAAATGATCATCATTTTCAGGGGCCAATATATGTTAGTGTTTTTTAGATGTGTTCACGGAGTTAGGGAGTATCAATCCTGGAACAGCAGCAGAACGTTTTTGTCCTGGTTCTTTGATGCACAGGAGTGAATACATTTGCAGTTGGACCTCCTGTCTCCCAGGTGATAGCTGTGACCACTGAACAGCTGGGTATTCTAGAAACTGTCTTTATTTTTTCAATAATGAGAAGTTTCACAGTGAAACTTAAATATAACTTTTAACATGTTTGGGATTTTTTTTTTTTTAAACTGGTGACCGTTGAATTCTGCTTTGATTGATTCGTATTTTCAAGTGAAAATGCTTTAATAAAAACTGATCAGAGCATTACTTTCACTAACATAGCAATACAAGTAAAATAGCCCCCTGGGTTTTACAGTGACTTTAGTTCGTGACAGGTATTTTAATAGCCCTTCAGAAGGAAATAAAACCCAAAAGCTATAATTTCCACAGTTAACGATGCACCAGTCCGGTGTGTCAGGGCTGAGCTCTGTGAACCCCATTGGGCTGGCACAGGGAGCTAGCTCTGCCTGTCTGCTCTGAGGAGGTAACGTTGCTTCCTGAAATGAGGTTATTTTGTATGATGGCATCAGGGTTTGGGTCTAGATTCGTATCATTATAGCCTATGAGAGGGCAGCGCCTTCTTGAATAATAATGAAATTAAGCGCAGGGTTAAAACTAGAAGTATGCACTGCCACTTCCCCGCTTCATAAATAAAATCTACTCAATGAGATGTTAAAAGGTTTTCTTAATAAGGATGAGATGTTAACTCCCAGTAGGATCAAGAAAAACATGCAGAAGTAAATAAATCTCATAAACTCAGAGTAGATTCCAACACGGTGTTGACACAGTTCCCCAGGGAGCACAGGGTGAAATAATACCCGCCAGGCCTGGAGCACGGAGAGGCAAAGTGCTGCGCGGCGCGAGGTGCCGCGGTGGCCGAGGACGTACATACAGTGCCCCGGGTAAGTCACTCGCACCCCACGGGAACACGTGTTGGGCGTTCCGGTTTGCCTGGCTTTGGTTCCAGCTCTAATCACAGAGAATAGCTCCGGGCTTAAGCTGTGGGGTTTACAGCTCTAGCAAAAGCTTTGTGAGAAGTAGCAGCTACCAGGTAGACCTTTATTAGTAAATAGGTTGAATAATATAGAGTAATATGGAGATGATTTCGCTTTGCACACCTGCCTTTTACAGCTTCCTTTTTCCATGCACAAATCCCTGGAAGCCTAAATTACTTCTTTCTCTCAGCTGTAAACCAGACTATTGTAGTGCAAACCCTGAGTGCTTTGATCTGGATGAGCTGCCTCGTGCTTGCTTTTATTTCTGTACAGGCAGGACTTGTGAGGGCAAGTTCTTTGTTCCACGGGACACCCCTAACCAAGACAGGGCAGTGGGGTGCACCATGGGCCATGGAGGTACCTGAACCCCCAAAGGACATGGGTGCACCAGGCTTGGAGGCAGTGGGCTGGCACATGCCCAGGTGCCCAGGCTCTCTTTCTTGGCAGCCCTGAGGATAAACAAAAACCAGATGAGATCCCTCCCTTAGTCTGCATTCCTTATCTTACCCCTAGTCCTGGCTTGTTCACGCTAGCGAGCCTGCACGGGGCAAGACCGCGCAGGTTAAGCATCATAATTACTGTGGAGAGAAAGTTCTTCAAATAGAGTGAATTACAGTAATGAGATTGTTTTAATTTCTTTGCAGAGAGCCAAACAAGGAGCCTTGGCAGTATGGGCGCAAGGCTCCTTTGGGGGGAAGCCAACAAGACCTCCTGGGGCTTGTTCCAAGCTCCAAGAGGTCTCTCTGGCGTTCTCCCCAAAGAAAGATTCACCCAATGCCAAAGCACATTTTTGTAGAAGCTAGTGATTGTGTGCCTCCCCTTTCTGGCCCACTCCTCAATTTTCTTAGGAAAAAAATAAATAAATATTTATTTATTTTATTTGGGGATTTCTGCAGCTGTGAGTGTGTTTGGAACAGTTGCAAAAAAATCCTCTCCAGGATCTGTGCACGCAAAGCAGTTGTAAGTGTGAAGGGCACAGGCACCCTTGGTGGGAAGCAGAGGGGTCGTCTGTTATCATCCAAACTTGTGCAATAAGGAGCGTTGCTTGGAGTTTGCAGCTGATTTGTCTGCTGTTCACTGTTTACTCAGGAATCTGGTTTAAAACCCTATGCGGTAATATAATTGACTGAAGAACCATAATGTAACCAGAAAATGAATCAGAAGGAGTTATTTTACAAACCCACCACTTAACTGTGAGCCAGTGGCAATCCGCAGTGGCCCTTTTCATCTGCTTATCTTCATTATGGCATTAGAGATACTGTCTGCTCTGCCAGGCTTTTCCTAACCCCATATTCACTAACATCCTCCCTTTTTTTAAAATCTTATTCCTCGAAAGAAGTGTAGCGTTCTGCATGTATGTCACTTAGCCCCTTTATTAGAAAAAGTAAATAATAAATTGATGCCAATGCATAAACAAAAGTCTTACTAATCCTTATGCTGTCTGTGTATTTCAGTGGACCTCAGGAGAGGAAGGGGCAAGGTAGAAGGTTGCAATTTTAGTTGGTTCTGTGCTCAGCTTAACACAGCAGCTCTTGTATAAATGAAATCATACCGATCTCTTCTGTCTGAAAATCTTTCTCTTGGCTGTGCTGTCCCACAGCACGAAGCACCTTCTCTGCAGTGAAAACTACTGGGAGCTGCCTGTGTTGGAATACCCAAGTACTGAGGCATTGCTGGTAACAGACTGTGTTTGGAAAATCTGAACTTTATCAAAAAAGGGCAGAATGTTCATGTTCCAGAAACAATTTTTCCTGCTCTTAACATTACTTATGGTAGCCAAAAGAATATGAAAATGGTGAGAAGAGATCTTTAGTGTAGGCGAAGGCATTCAGTGTGGATGCTGTTTTTTTTTCTCTTAAATGGGAAACGTGTGCAGAATGCACATTTTTAAATCGCAAATTATTTAGAAATGGATACATTGACTTAATTTAAGGCAGGCAAGTTCGAGTTAACTCTGTATCTAAGTTGAAAGTTTTAAATTACCTTGACATGCTGCCTATCACTGATGCTGTCTTGGTTATATTATTCTGCGTGACTCACCAAAACCACGGACAGAGTTAAAGCCAGATATACTTTGTTTTTAAATCACTAATCCACTTTCTTTACTCTTAATTTGCCCTAGTATTTTCATACCTGTTCTTCTTCTGGGCTGTTCCCTGAGTGTTTCAGGGGCAGGTGTGTGTGTGTGCTGATTACCAGTTATCTGCAGTCATCCTTATGAGAAACCACGTCTGAATTTGATCCCCGTTCACACCATCACTTCAGTTCTGCTGTGAGTCCTTTCCAATCAGTTATAGCTAAATCCATGTGAAATTGTGAAAAAAAAAAATCAAGTTTTTCAAGTCCAGAATTGATACCATAGAATCATTAAGTTTGGAAAAGACCTCTAAGATCAAGTCCCAACACTACCATCACCACTAACCGTGTCCCGAAGTGCCACTTGTACATGTTTTTTGAACACCTCCAGGAATGGTGACTCCACCCTGGGCAGCCTGTTCCAGTGCCTCACCACTCCTTCAGTAAAAATTTTATTTCCTAATATGCAAGCTAATCCTCCCCTGGATTTGAACCCATTTCCTCTCATCCTATTTCTTGTTACTTGGGAGAGGAGATAAACACCCACCTCACTACAACCTCCTTTCAGGTGGTTATGGAGAGTCATGAGTTCTCCCCTCAGCCTCCTCTTCTCCAAGCTAAAAAAAAAACACAGTTCCCTCAGCCGCTCCTCATAAGACTTGTTCTCCAGACCCCTCATGAGCTTTGTTGCTATTCTGTGGACCCACTCAAGCACCTTGGTGTCCATCTTGTACCGTGGCGCCCAAACCAGAACATAGTCCTCAGGTTCAGCTGCACTGTTGATGTAAGATTCAGAACAACTGTAAATGCATCATGAAACAAGAAATAGTTTATTGGGGCTTAATTAGTCCGATTCGTTGATTTCTGTAAGCTCAGGTTCTGTCTGAGATTTTGGTCAAAATTCAGAGTAAGCATTGTACTATGAACACATCCCCTCCCCATATGATTACAATATTTTTGTCAGCAAAGGGAACAAGAGAAGAAAATGTGGAACTGAAAAAATACTGGGTTTTCTTGGGCTAAACAGAGAAGTATGTACAACTTGGTAAGTAGTAAAAACGGTTTGTTAATCTGTTGCCATCTACCTTTATTACTTCAGCCCACTCAGCTAGACACTGCAACAGCCACTTTATTGCGTGCATTATATCAACTTTAAATCATGCACTGAACAACCGTGTACTTTATTTAGCCTTCATTTTTAGTAGAGACTGAGGACATGCAGCTTTGCTGTACTGGGAAAGTTACGGATCCTGCAGATTTAGCGTTTTTCTGCAACTCTTGCTCTATTTTCCAGATTTTGAAATTTTTTTTTAAGTTCCATAGCTCATTCAGTTGCCAACATTACTGCAGACGTCTTACTGTAAATCAACCCACTGCTGTCTTCCTGAGTCTGGAGACCAACTAAAACAATAGCACCAAGAGGTGTGAATTTCCCCCCCTTCATCTTAATAAGACTGTTAACTTCAAAGGCTACTTGTGACTGCTTAAAGGCTTAGTGTTAACCTCTCCCGCTACACTATGTCCAACAAATGCACTTGTTGTCCAGCCCCCTATGGACATACCAGATGTTCCTTCCACTGGAGTGGACATTCCAGAGGAAATTGCTGCTGGCCACACGGTCCAGCGGCAGGACAGAGGTAAGAGGCTGGCCCAGTCCACCCGAGGCCAGTAGTGATATTCTTTTTGAACTGCAGATGCCGGCTTTAGAAGCTGTCTTCAGCAATTCCTCTCGTGAACTACCACTTGGAACCATTTTTCCAGATTCCATGGGGATGTTGCTAAAATTGCTGAGCAATTTTTGCTCGTCTGCATCCAATATTGAGAACTTGAACAAGTCATAGAATATTTTTTTTTTCCTCCAGGCAGAAGATTTTCAGGCATATTTTCTTCTCTTTTTTTTCTGAAGAAATACAGACATTTGCATTTATGTGAGGCCATCTATTTAAAACAGATCCAAAAGGACTTTGAAACATATAGGTAAGGAAAACTACAAATCACTTGCCCTTCTTTCTCTTTGTAAGAGAAAATATTACTCATTTGGCCCTGTCTTACTGTGTAAAGCACACTCGTTTTGCTCGCTCATCAGGTGCCAAATGAAAGCAGGTTACTTTACCACCGATATATGCCTTAGAACTAATTTTTAGTGATCAAGACAAATTGTAATTATCATCCTGAAAAATCACTGTAGATTTTCCACCAAAGTGTGTCTTTCCAGAGATTCCATCTGCATCATCTCAGACACTTCTTAGGTATTTCTGACTTGCTGCTTTTGCCTTCCCCTTCTTAGCCATGAACTTACTGAAAAATTCCAAGACAGCTGAAAAATGACAGTATGATCTCTCCTTCTCTTGGGGGTATCTTTCCTTCTCTGACTTGAAGTCTATTCTACTCCTTTCCTGTCTCAGAAAGCTCAAGTTTATCGCTCTCTAAGCCTTCTACCTCCATGATACAGTCTTGTATCTCTAGGGGACACTTTCTATTGAAACTCAGGATCAGAGATCTATCATCACCCTTCATGAACTACTTCATGATCAAGGGCTGTGTCCTTGATCTCTCTGTATTCTCACTCTGCATCTCTGTGTTTGGCAAAATTGCAGAGTTTCTCTCTGCAGAACATCTCTGTGGTAGAGATACTGCCCAGCATCTACTCAGCTGAACTTTGATCCATCTGTACTGTGATCACTGTGTGGATCTTTCTGCTTATCTCTTGAGGACGCTGCAGCTCTCACACCTACTCTGACTGCAGAAAGTCACTTTTTTTTGGTCCTCACAAAAATCCTAAAAATGTTTATCAATTCACTGTGCAACAGCTTGTAACAGTGAATGCAATCATTCCTGTTGTTCCCTTGTGCTTTCTGATCTGCACTCATTTTCTGTCTGTGGTCTTATGTGTGATCCTTCCTAAAATAAGTCAAGCAAAGACTTGGAAGGTCTCCTTTCATTTTGTGTTGGCAAAGCACAGCGCAGCTGTTGCCCATGACAAACACAGCCGTGGGTTACGTGGTGCAGTGGGGTGGTGCACCGTGGGGTGGTGCAGTGGGTTCTGCGTTGTTCCCTCAGACACGTTTGTAGTCGATGCTCCCCATGGCCTCGCAGGCGTGAAGAGAAAGGAGGTGATCTTGGAGGAGAGATGTTGGGTGCAGCTGCGGTGACAGTGCCCTGGTGGCAGAGGGGAGAGCACACCAGCGTCAGGAATGCACAGGTTTCACCTTTATAAGTTTGGAGGAGTTCACTGGGGTCCTGAACTGAGATCCCATTCTGCAGGAGGCATTAGACTCTCTCAGATGCTTGGATAGTCGAGGGTTTCTTGCGCCTTGCGTGGCTGGATCCCACAGAAGCACTCTCTGTTTTAATTCTCTTAACACGTCTCATTATTATTGGTGGTAGTTAAAAGGCAGAAAGATCATGGCCTGATTCTTGTAAATCCGATTGCATCTGCCAGTCTGGTGATTAAGAAATTGTTTCTGGACCTGGAGGAATTTTCAGAGAATACAGAAACTCACGAGGTCTTTTTCATAGCTTCCCTTCTGCCTTCAAACACAGCATCAGAGTTCAGAGAGAGGTGGCAGAAGGCACCAGGTGCGAGTTTACCACAGTGACATTTCCAGCTAGAACTGCCTTGTGTTCCTGAAATTGTTTTCTTAGGAGTCGACTGGTTGTGTAATTTCTTCCTTCTTTTTTCTTGACGGTTATTATGATCTCTGTTCTGTGTTCATAATAACGTGTGTTTACTAATAGTGTGGTGGCATGCCACTGCCAAGCTGCTTCTGCCAACAATAAAAAAAGGGAAAATTGATATTTATGGAGACTTGGGGGCTGGCCGGGTTGTAGCCCTTGATTTTTATTGTGGCTGACTGCAAACTTCTCAGACGCAAGAATCTGTATCTCATTGTGGAGAGCTGGTTTCCATTTCAATCTGGGTCCCATTATTAGGGTTTGGTTTACATTCTGTGAGGTTAGCCATGTGCGGATTCACACAAACAAATATGTAATTTATGTCTGTAGCTTTCACTTGTGGTATTTAAACCTCCACCTATTTGAAATGTCTCTGGAAGGGGATAAGAGGAACTACAGTGTTCCTCTTCCTAATAGATGGATACGTTGTGTAGCAACAAGCAATCTAATAAAAATAGTTTGAGTTAATTTCCACCCTCTGCTGAGCTACCCGGGCAAGAGTGAGTGATGGTAAGGAGGAGGATTGCACGTGTGAATCGCCACTGCTCACGCTGTGTGTCTCTCGTGGCTTTGCGGAGGACCTTCTCTCCAAGACTGTCATCGGCCCAGGATGCTTCCCTGGCATCAGCTACTACTTGGAGATATCTTCATCCCATCCAGTGAGATTTTTGGCTTCAGGGTATTTCATGTTTGGAGAGCCTTTGCAGTGGTTCCCAGTTGATGGAAGAGAAAAGATGAATTCCCAGAAAAGCTCTAGATCTCTAGGAGCAAACCAGTTCCATTTAAGCAAAGATTTCACCCTGAGTCATCAGATCTACCTTGATAGAGATGGGATATTGGAATCCTAATAATGCATGAGAATATCAGGTGTTGGGCTGAGGGCTTCTTCTAAGAAGAGTCTCTAAGTGGAGCAATGTGTATGTGGCCAGTTGAGTTCCTTTGGAGGAATGTATTCTGGCAAGGAGGTGACTTGGCAGAGCTTAGGCATTTCTAGGCAGGATGCCTGGAGAAAGGCAGTTGGCACCGTCTGCCTCTGAGCTAGGGCTTTTCTCGACACTGCAGACAAGAATGTGGGGAGTTGTGCTAAACCCAAAGGGGCGTCCTTCTGTCTTTCCCTTCTATGAGCAGGGTCTGCTTGTCCTCAGGAGATTCCAAGTCTCTTCAGCTCCTATGGAGGTCTTGGTTCATCGCCAAGCTGAACCCTACAGCTTCCATTCACCTCTTAGGTATTGCTAATGGTGTCTCATTCTTTTTTTTTTTTTTTTTTTTTTTTTCCCCTCCAAATTATGCACGAGCAACAGTTGTGTAACTCCTGTCTTCAGCTTTCTGGTTTTCCCCCGGGACTGCTAACCCCAAATACTCACAGCAGTAATGGTGACTTGACCTTTTTACTGACCAAGGAGGGTTGTGACAATGCCTGAGGGGACCACATAGAAAAGCACTTTTTTTCACTGAAGGAAAAAGTAATTTCTTTCAACTTTATGGTAATAGGGGGGTTGATTCTCCTCCCCTGAGTCTCATACCAGTACCACCCAGTATGACAGCCAGTCACTCTGCTGACCAACAAACAGGCTCAGTGAGGACAGATGCTTTCAGATGTAAACTCTCCTGCTTCCATGTATATTGTCCCATGTGAGACACAATGTCTATTTGTATCTTCTCCTGCCAGTTAATCTGCAGAATTCAAGTGGTAGAATGGGATTGTTTTCATGCTAAAAGTTATGCCAGTTACATATGATTCAATTATGAGTTTCTTACTCTGAGCCTTTCATCGTTAGGGGGAAGAAGAGAACAGTATTTTAG
Source organism: Trogon surrucura (assembly GCA_020746105.1). Lineage (NCBI taxonomy): Eukaryota > Metazoa > Chordata > Aves > Trogoniformes > Trogonidae > Trogon > Trogon surrucura. The sequence goes on along the minus strand of CM036630.1, from coordinate 5,822,985 downwards.
AAGTAGTGGGTTGCCCTGCAGTAGGACTGTGTTAGAGTGCATCTTATACACATGAAAGTTTTAACAAGCTTAATGAATTTAAGCTGACTTCTTGAGAACATAGCTGTGCAACTCTATAGTCTCTAGACAAAGTCGTATTACAAGAACATGTAAACATCATACGTCTGATTTGTCCTTTTCCAGTCCTACATATTCTCAATTACATGGGTGCAGAATATGTGCTCAGCTTTCCATTCTCATACAGTTTCCATCGAATCCCATTTCATAACCACAATGAAAAAATGAAATACGAAGTATGTTTGTGTTTGGAAAGTCTCCTAGGTTTCTTACCTGGTTTCATAGTTTATATACACACAGGATACTAACTGTGTTAAAATAATAAAAGATTAATAGGAAAGTCCTTTTTGGTTAGTGAAGAAAATCATTACTCAGCCCCAGAAAAAAACGAAACAGAGTTTACAAAAAAAAAAGTGTTGAAATGAGTTCAAAAGTGGCAGTAGCCATTAGTTTTGAACATTCACTGCAATGGAATACTCTTCCTGCAGTCACACTCAACCAAACACTGCTAGCTTTGGTTGTCGTCTTGTGCTAAGACTTAGTGAGAACTCTGCTTGAGATGCTTTTCAGTGTTAAATGCATTACTACTTACAGCTCTGATTTTGTTTTTACTTCTCAAACAAGAGCTTCCTATTTGTATTGAATGCAGAATATTTGTAATATTAACATTAGATTTGAAATGCTATCCAGATCCTTGGTGAACATAAGCTGGCATAACTCCTTGGGTGACAGTGGAGGGAAGTGTAGGCACAGAAGGATCCTGGCATTTTGCTTATTCCTGTTGTATAAACTGATCATAGTAGGAGCTGCTTTCAAGAAACCCAGCTGCTTCAGCAGCCAGGCTGGCCATGCCCACTAAAATCTGCTCTGTAAATGTGTTTATTACCTCTGGATTTTGCCAGTATGTCAGATTCAGAGATGTGTTGAGCCATCACATGAGAACATTTTTCCAAGTGGGGCTAGTATCTCTCCTCCTTCCCATCACCTACTCCCTCACTGCTTTATAACCCCTCTTGCTATGAAGTTGTTCTCGTAATATTTGTACAAGAGGTGCCCCCTGAGGCTGGGACTCGTCCCATCATGGCTCTTGGCATCTTCTGCTGGCAGCCAAGGGGGGCTGATAGGGGGAAACGCTCCTGCGAGCAGCCCTCTCTGACAATGCCAGAGAGAAGAAGGGTTTAATAGGGGGGGAGTGGGTTCTCTGTTTGGAAAAGTAAAAATTAAAGCATTAGCTTGCTGCCAGTAATTTATTACACCCGACCTGTGTTCGTACTGCAGAACCTCATAAATAACATTTCATATAAGATTTCCAATGACAGAGTGAGGAATTTTTAGGACCAGGCTGAAGGTGGTTAGTAGGTCGAGAGAGGTTCTCCTTCCCCTCTACTCTGCCCTGGTGAGACCCCATCTGGAATACTGTGTCCAGTTCTGGGCCCCTCAGCTCAAGAAAGACAGGGAACTGCTGGAGAGAGTCCAGCACAGGGCAACTAGGATGATGAAGGGAGTGGAGCATCTCCCTTATGAGAAAAGACTGAGGGAGCTGGGGCTCTTTAGTTTGGAGAAGAGGAGGCTGAGGGGTGACCTCATTAATGTTTACAAATATATCAAGGGTGAGTGTCACGAGGATGGAGCCAGGCTCTTCTCGGTGACAACCACTGATAGGACAAGGGGTAATGGGCTGAAACTGGAACATAAGAGGTTCCGCTTCAACTCGAGAAGAAACTTCTTCTCAGTGAGGGTGACGGAGCCCTGGCACAGGCTGCCCAGAGAGGTTGTGGAGTCTCCTTCTCTGGAGACATTCAAGACCTGCCTGGACACGTTCCTGTGTGGCATAGTCTAGGCATTCCTGCTCTGGCAGGGGGATTGGACTTGATGATCTTTCGAGGTCCCTTCCAATCCCTAACATTCTATGATATGATTCTATGATAAGGAAGCATATCTGTAGCATCACCATTTTCAATTCACTGCTCTTTATAAACTAGTAGAAAATAGCATTGTCTGAGTTTAAAACCAGGAAAATTTATTGCTAAGGTGGTGAGATTTGTGAAGGTCTGCTGTGATTGAACTTCAGAGTGTTGAGCATGTAGCAGGATGTGCTGTTGGACTCAGACCGTCTAATGTGATGCGCTGGCACCAAAAACCTGTCGAGAATATACATTCGGTGTCTCAATTTTAAGGGTCAAAATGGTCAAAAAGGTGCTGAAGTTAAAGAAATGAAATGGGGGCAGACGGAAGCTCAAGAGGGGAAAGGAAGCATTTTCTCTTTTATTGTTAAGCATGAGTTAATAGCTTTTATTAATGCAAAACCTTTCAACCTAAGGTAAATGCAAACACTTTGCAAACTGCAGTCTGGCCAAGGTTGTTCTTTGTTAGAGGGCGCATGTGTGTAGAAGTGTAGGTGCAGCATTACAGATGCGATCGAGCTGTCTGCAGTAAAACAGTTTGGCGTATCTCGGTAAGCGTGCCTCCAACGCGGGTTCAGCCACTGGGCCCTACTTTGCCTTTGTGACTCTCGCCCTTAAGCCTGCTGTTGCTTCCAGGCCAGTTGGAGCAGAAATGGTTCAAACATGCATCTGCCTCAAAGAAAGGTCACGTTAATTTGTATAAAAGCAGGAATGCCACCTTTTAGCTTGACGCCAAAGTGGTTCCCAGGAGCTTGGGCTGGAAGGGGACCCGCTGTGAGGATACAGCTGAGTGTCGTGCAGTTGGCCAGGGTGCTGAGGACAAGACTTCAGCCAAGATAGTCAGTGCAGCTCTGATCACGTCTGATCCGGGCCTGACCGTTTTTTCCCTAATCATCATCGAGATTGTGGGCTCCTAGGAACAATTGCTTAGCTCATGTTCAGAAGGAAAGGGTCACCTGTAGAAGCTATAGCAATGCTGATGGCCTTGTCTGCATGCCCTGCTGCCCCAATATTTGGCTGATCAGATCCTTTTTGTAACCCAGTGGGTCATATTCTGCTAATGCCATACAAGTACATGGTGAATGAAAGCACATTTTATATGTCTCATTAGGAAGTGTTTTTCTGAAAGCGTAGCTGCTTGGATTCATACTGCGTTTGAAGTTTCATGTACGTTGGTTAGTTGTGATTAATGCAAATGATGGGTCATTGCTCCCAAGCTGGATAAAGCATTGTTGTTACAACCAAGAGAACTGGAAGAAGGCACTGGGAGAGAGAAGTAGGCTATCTTCCCCAGAGGGATCCAGGAAAATTAAGCTAATAACATAAGATATCTCGGATAGAGAAAAGCTACAAATACATTTTGTGGGTTTTACTTTCACACAATATAATTGCATGTATGTTCCTGTTTCTTTTGGGGAGAGCTCTGGGTAAATCCACATCTGGGTTGTTTGTTTCCATGTCAGTCTGGCAATAGGTTTCCTGAAACTTGATGTTGCATCTCGTAACATGTTTCATGTGAATATTAGTGCATGAAACTGAGCTACACTTACAATGAGCATTTGAGAGAATACAAAGTAAGCCGAATAGAAGCATAAGCACAATCAAAATGAATTTGTAAACTGCAGAAGAGAGCAGGAAGGGGGAGTAACTCTTATTTGCAGTTCTTGCCATGATTGTCAGATGTTCATTTTGATGACATATGTGAAGTGTATTGGCAACCTGCATTCTAAATGAATCAAAATTAGTTGGAGACGCATGGCGAAGTGCCACGCATTGCTCGATTGCAAACCCACCAGTCTGCACATCTGTCTCGCAGCGTGCCGTGAAGAGGATCAGAGAGACACTGCCAGCTCTGCAGATGGGTAGCTGGCTTTTCCTTCCCAGGTTGTGACATACCTGGCCCACCGTCACTGGAGCACTACAGGGTTTTTTCCTAATCATCTACCTGCTTCAGCATGTGGCAGTACGGATGACGGTTTGCTTGACTCAGAGCAAACTGGCATTTTGGAATATTGTCTATTCTCAGCAGCGATTTTTAAAATATCTTTTTTACTCTGTTAGATGCATTTTATTACTGTGTCTGCTTCAAAGAAGCTAACTGAACCCCTGGGTAGAGCATCCCTGCAACTGCTCAGATTTTATATTATTTTATAGTGTAGTCTTTGTGTGATTCCACAAAGTCTTTGTCCCTATAGATAGGGTAAATGTTTGTCAGCACCATCTGCGACGTTCTGGAGGCTGGTTACACTGGCTCTGCAGACAGTTCAGATAGTTACAACCAAGTATCTCTTCTGCCAAGCTCCCATGTCACTCTAGCACTGTTCTTCTTCATCACTGTTATCTTGAAAACTGTCACAAATAGCATTTGTATTTATAACAGAACCTCTCACCCAAACCAAAATGAGGATTCCTTTCTGCTCATCACTGTGAATACCTGATACATAGCCTACAGAGACTTCTCAGGTGGGCTGTGTTGTGGTGGGACAGTGTTCCCACACCCACCACTGACCCTTCAAGAAGTTACAGGTATAGTCACCAAGTTACCACCAAAACACATCAAAACTTAACATAATTCTGCCACGGATAAGGTCATTTTTGTTTATGGATTTCTCTCAAATTAATTTTCCACTGCTGTTTTCACAGCTAAATGTTACCATGATAGGCACAAACATGGAAAAAGATGGTATTCTCTTGTCTTCAAAAAAATTCTGACTTGTGTGCTCATGGAAAAAAGTCAGGTCAACCTAGAAGCATGCTTCCGATTCGCCTACATCCAAAATATTCCTGGATGAGAGACAGTCATCACTGCTTCACAGAGACCTTTGTCTAAAGAGGTGGCATTCCTCTCGACATTGAAACGGCACTTCAGGAGGTCGGTGACTTCCAGAGAAACCCAGTGAGCAAGAGCCTACAAATAGTGGGCAAAAGACTTCTGGGATGATGGAAAGGAGCTCCTTCACTGGGCAGGCTTACCAGAACGGAAACAATTCCTTGGGATATTGCATATTCTAGCGTAGGTGAGTGCCTTCCTCCTCCCCCTGGTAACTGGACTGTGTGTGTTACCCCCTGGTAACTGGTGGTGTGTTTTCATGATGTTGTAGGTCTAAGTTGGGGGAGGTGGGATGTTTGCTTTGTGTTTTTTGGAGAGTCAGGAAGGAACTGGCAGGAGCAAGGATGAAGGAGATGGGAAACCATTTTGCCTTTCTCATAGCATTGGCCAGGAACAGGTAGTGTGTACCTGGAGACTTGCGATGTCAGTTGTTAGTACTTTCCTGGAAGTTCATGATATCCTGCAGCTATGGTAGGTGATGCGCAGCAGCACAAGTTAAAAGGATCAAGAAGAGCATGACTTCACAGGATGTACTGTCACCTGTGGCCACGGGGAACCCTGGAAGCTTTCCACAAATATTTCTGTTTGGTACTTGATGTCTTCCTCAATAGTAAATACAAGCAAGCTGAATCCTGTGATAATTTAAATTAGACCCGATCAATGCTTTGTGTTCTGTGACAGGAGCATTATAACCCTTCCAAATGATCTGCTGTTAAATCCATAGGAAATTTGGAGCCTGTTGCTCTGTACCCACCCCTTATCTATCTTTAGTCATCCACATCTCCATCAGTGCCAAAAGGCTAACAGCATGAAACCAGAATTATGTTTTTATTAATGCAAGCGTTCCATGAAATTCATGGAGGAGACACATTGATTTGTAGCAAATTTAAGAACCCAGAAGCACGAGAATCCCATCCTGGATCAGTCCAAGGGTCTACCTGGTGCCCATCTCTAACAGAGGAGGAGTCTTTGATGAGGAAGAACATTTGAAGCTTCATTTCTTTTCACAAATAGGACATTCAGCCAACTTCTTTTTTTTTTTTTTTTAAATTCTTGAAGGATACTTCTAAACTGTTGCCCAATGCCAAAGAAAGCAGAGCAGTGTTTTCCATCAAAACGCAAGATGTCTGATGGAGTTCAATAGTACTATCTACCTGTCCAAATTAATAGGCATAACAGTTTCCAGTATTGGAGCCTCCAGAAAAGTTCATGCTTCACAACTGCAGAGATCATATGATGGCTGAAAGAATGTTGACTTCTTTACTGTTACTATTTTAGAAGCACCTGGAGAATACATTTAATAAATGTGAAACATCACAAAACTTGCCTCTGCCCCCAGACAAAGGGAAGTTGAATCGCCGAGTTTGAAGCCCTGCTGTAATTCTACAAACACTGCAGTGAGGTAAAGTTGTTGCCAACAGGAATATATCCTCCCCTGGACATGCAGTCTCAGCAATGCAGTGATGGGCTCAAGAAATAGTTTATTTATAAGAGATAGTCTCCTGCTGCGAGATGCTTACGCTGCAGGCATAAAAATGTACTTTCCTAATTAGCACAGGGGATGGAGGGTTGAGTTTGTGTGTGCTGGGAGGTGCGGGGGCAACAGGTGATGATATCCAAGTAACTCACTGAGAGCTCCAAGTTGGGTGGTGAAGGAACCTGGACTAAAGCAGTGCTGGCTTCTTCTGACGGTGTTTCTCTAGAGCATGTACTTAAAACTCCGTGGACTTACTTTTGAGGCTTAGGTTCATGGGGCCAAGAACCAAACTACTTTCTAGGTCAAGTTCCCTGGTCCTCTGTCTCCTGAAAGTTGACTTTAAATGATACAGCTTTGGGCATCCTCAAATAACATTATACATATCCAGAGAGCCTGTTGGCCCTTCAGGTCTCCTAGACGTCACAGCGAGGGACAGCAGAGGTTATGCTTTTTGGAGGGATGACTCATACGCTTGCCATGGGCAGAGAATCAACTATTCCATGGACTAAGATCCCCTGCAAGCTGGCCAAGCAGAAAAATTGGCTTTAACTATAAAGGTAGCTGGTAGCCTGCCCTTCACTTGGAGGTAAGAGTTGGAGAGCTGCCACTGTGGGAGTGTACTTCGAAAATAGGGACAGAAATGAGGAAAATGCTAAAATGGAGAGAAAACGCTGGTCAAAAAGTCAGTTATAAACACCTCTGAAGGCTCACCAATGTAAGGCTCAAGTGCTAATACGGAGCAGCAGATCTCATGGCTTAGTTAACAAAAGGGGGGCTTGGCAGCTAGCTCTGGATGGAGGTTTATTAAGAAACATACTTCTTAACATTCAATTACACGATATTTTTCCCAAAACAGATAAATTTATCTCTAGGTTTAACAAGAGATTTATAACGTGGACATATCTGCAGTTTTGCTCTGAGGGAATTGGGAATTTCTTCCTCAATCTAATCTCAAGGTTTGCTTCGATTCTGTGAGCCTCCAATCACTCTGTAATTAGATGTGCTTCTCGCAGAAAACTTTATCAGTCGGTCCCACAGCATCAGTGTGTGGTCAGGGTCTTGTGCTGAACTTTACAAGTGGAGGACCGAGGCACACAGCAGGAAGGTGGAAGAATGAGTGAAATGATTTTCAGTACCAGCTCCTTAGAAGCTGGGGGGCTTGTCAGCCCCCTCGCAAACCTTCGTCATTTCAGTTTCTGAGGCTGTATCTATTCTGCCGGCTTCCCCTGGAATGCAGAAAGTCACATTATGTGTCGACGCTCCCTTAGCTCCCCAACTCCCAGGTTTAGGGAGAGCCGTGCCGTGCAGTGGCCGGTACGCAGGGCCAAGGCAGCGCACCAGAAAGCCCAACTGCTGCGTGGCTTGGACACGGCTACTGCTGCTGGGGCTGGGACTGGCTTCTCAGGATGCTCACACATGTAGGAGGTCTTGCTCTGACCCTGCAAGCAGCATGGGCACAGACACCTCCAGCATCTGCAGCTCGATACTGTTAAGTTTGGTGTAGTCTGAACAACAAAGGATTTTGGCACTGCTTTAATGGGAAACACGTCCCTAGTGGGATTCCCCTGAGCTGTGTGTTTGTGGTGGTGGGACTTGGGTGGGACCAGACCTGCTGCAGCTTGCTGCAGGCAGGATCCTTGCCAGCACCTGATGTGGATGAACTTGGTTCATTCCTTCAAACAATGCATTTTCAAAAAAAGGACAGCATCACCTGTCCTTCTGTGTAATAAATACAATTTTGTGGGTTTTTTTGTCATAACTGGCTTCTAGAATCAATTATCATTTAAATTCTTTTTTTAAAGGTCATCTTAACTTCTATACCTTTTCTTTGTATACGGTTGTGTGTAAGCCATGGGTTTTTCTAGGCTTTTAGTCATTTTTGTAACTTTAACCTTCCACCTGCCTGGTTTACTTCAAGGTGTGCTCCGAGTGTCCCAGACTTAATGACTTTAACAGTAGGTCCCTCCTGTAAGTAGCAGTTTGCAGCAGTAAGACACCCAGAGACCAGGTTTTAATCAGCCCTGACTGAAGACTAGAAATGATTCACTCCTGTCAGCGCTGGGCAACACAACAAACAACTCTCCAGCAAATCACTTAAGCAGAAATATGTTGGCATGTTTCTATAGCAACTAAGGAAAAATATTTCACACAAAAGTCCATCTGCTGCAACATAGAGGGAGATCTGGCCAAGGATCCCGTTAGAAATTAATCTTAATTTGCGAATTTTATTTTTGCAAACCTCACGCAACCACTTGCACAAGAAGGCAGAATGTGAGAGGAAAGACAATTGATTTTTAGAGAGAGGCTGACAATTAATCAACAAACTAGTCATTAATTTGGGAAGCGGTGATTGTCTGAGAATGAAAAATCGCAGTGCGTTTGAGAGGTATTCATCTTCATTGCTGTTTACCAATCAGGCTGCATCACACCATCTTGTACACAGCGTATTTGGAAACACACTTTATTTTTTCAAAGGAGGCTACTAGGAAGCATCCAATATTTTTTTTTTTTTAAAAAAAGCCATTTTGGTTTGATTTACTTACAAAGAGTTACTCAAATTTATTCAGCCGTATAAAATGCTTTGTAGAAGCCATCAAAGTGAGGAGAGGGGGGAAAAACAGTGCGATAATTTGGACTGCGATGCATTTTATTTTATGTGATGTCAACACTTCAAAGCCTATTGGAGCTGTGCTCGGGAGATCTGAAACGTTTTACGGGGTGCTTGGTGTCTGCGCTACAAACCATCTCCAACTATAGATTCTCTTGCGCAATGTTCAAATGCTGCTGCCAGCGTTCCTTCCTTCCTCACTAGCTGCTTTCTCCAGCAGTTTTACAGAGCCCCCCCAAAATACATTAAAAAACCACCAAAAAAATCCCAAAGCAAACAGAACAACAACTTTCTTCCAGCTAGGGAGCGTGTAGGCCAGTGTCCTAGAGGCGTGCCAGGTCTCCAGGGGCTGTGTGCAGGGCAAGGGAAGTCCAGCCTGAGTAGACTCTGTCACCTGTCACTCTGTGACCTCTGTCAGCTTTTCCTGAAAGGATAGACCTTAAGATGCTTCAGGAAGAGGTGAGACTTTTGTGTCATACGTCCTTACTAACGTGCTGATATTTAAACAGACATTGATAGAGCTGGCAGGCGTTGCGATGGTAGAAACACAGAGTTCCCGGCGGAACAGCCCTATCACTTGCTCCCTGTCACCATTCTCCCTTGATAAGCTTATTTCTTTTCCGGCGAACAAATACGCAGTCTGAGGGGTGGCACACTGCGTGAACAACTGAACATGGGAATAGAGCTGTGGATGAGGAGGAGAGAGAACATGAGAGAATGAAATGTGAGGACCAGAGGACTTCGAGTGTCTTGGAAAGATTGCTTTTCCCCTTCTCATTTCTTCTGTGCCTTCACACCCCCTCTCCCTTCAGCTGTAAGTGTTCTTACTAAATGCCTTCTTCTCTATGGGGCAGTAGAGGAGGGGGAAAAACCTTCTCCAGATAAGTTTAGAATGCTTTTTTTTTTTTTTTCAAGCAGCAAGAAAATACTTATTTCTAAACCAAACCCTCAAGACGCTTTGTTCCTGGATAGACAGAAAACAGGTGGTGTATCTCCTCCTCAATCTGTTTTGAGATACTTCGCACTGATCCCTTGGAAAACAAGAAAACAGCTTCCCTGGCAGAAAGAAATGTCCAATCAAAAAATGAAAACCAGCTGAATTACTAACATTTTTATAATCTCTTACAAGAAGTAATTTTCACTGAGATTTTTGTGTTGCATGATGGTTACTTATTAGTGTTTATGAAGTTGAAGAAGAAAATTGGGTCCTTTTACCGTGAAAATTGCTCGTCTCCTCCCCTGTGGTTGTTGTCTCCTGTTTTGCTGTCAGAAGCTGCTAAAATATTTGAGCTCTGCCTGCTGACTGCTCTGTCCCACTGGCTTTATCTGAAAATTTGATCCATCAATGTTGGACCTGTTGAGTTTCAACACTGAAGTAGAAAAGATTTGCAGCTTCAGAGTACAAATTATGAAAGATTCTGCTAAGCACATTTGCTTACAGAAACGCTGCAGTCTGCTTTCCTATGGGGCCGGCCCAGTGATTAGGGGTGAGTGGGTCAGGAAATTTGACTCACCTGGGCCCAGGTCTGGCAGGTTTTGAGCTCTAGAAGAAGGAAAATGTCTTTCAAAGCAAGCATATTACGGCGTGGATGGAGTTCCAGGCATTATTTAAGAGTCTTTGTGTGTTGATCTGTGGATGATTGAATTTGGTTTGATGCTGCACTAGCCAGAATGAAACTCATCTCTATCCCTAGCAATGCCCAGTCACCCTGATTTGGTGCATCCAGAGTAGCATTCCCAAGTGAAGAACCATTTCACAAAATTTGCACTGGGAAGGAAATGGGGAAGCCGGTTTAGATATAAAACAATCTCTCATGCCCCTTAATTCACTTTAAGCTTGAAAAATCTGAACTTACTTTACAGTCAGATTTGGAAAAAAAAATATTAAATTCCTTATCCTAAAAGTTATTTTAGCCAAACTTTATTAAATAACTAGTATGATGGTCTGATTCTAAATACTTTCTGTATCGTTTTTCTCATTATTCTACATTATTATTTTTAGTAGTATTCTATTAGTTATATATATTGAGTTTTATTATTAGTGGGAAATTTCTCCTGGACAGAATAATCACACTGTGAGCCTTAAATACAAATTTCCCTTGACTGAAGAGTATTGAGCCGGGGTTCTCGGGGTGAGCTCCTCAGTGGATGAATTTTAGTGTCCCTGCTGGGACCAGTCTGCTGTACTTGTAGCTGAAGTGAGAAAGTGCCGCTAAACTGGAGTAGTACAAATGTGTAGAACCAGATGATTTATTCCTGTGCCCATACGAGTTTGTGTTGTAGCAAGTCTGTAACAAACCACAGTTATCATAGTTTTGCTGTGCAATTATTTAGGGTATAAAATTCAGGCTTCTCTGAAGTCCAAGGTTTGTGTTCATGAAATGCCATGAAGAGCCTCTCTCTAAATTATTGTTTATGTAATGATTAGAATTTGCAAGTTAATACTAAGGTGTAGATTGGTGATGGAAACACTGGAATTTCTTTCTTCTGATTTCACATCTGGGATATTTTGTCTGATTTGCTTGAAGTATTTTGTAGGTGATTTTCATTGCTCTATTCTTGTGAGTTGCAAGTGGGCTTGATCAAATCATCCAACATTCTGTCCAAGATTTAGGTGTCAGGTGGTAAAGTACCATTGCAGAAACCTGCATTTGAGAACCCCCTTTTGGCATGTTCATGAACCCAAGACTAGAGATCCCAGGAAGTACCAGAAATATCATTAATCTGACACTCTGATGGTTTTAGCTGGATTTCTGGAGTGAAGAAAGTGAGATAAGCTTCATTCTTCTGCAGTCTACCCATCACTAGCTCGAGTATCCAGCATGCAATGTATTGTAATGTCACGTCAAGTTTTTTTGAGGATTGAAGTTTAAATCAAATTTTCTTCCAAGACTGTTTTAGGTGAATAGCGTGCTATCATGTGAGCTCAGTAAACTTTTAAAAACTTTTCTGAAAGCAAACAGTTCTGGAAAGAGAATAGGAGTCCTGGAGTAGAGGCAATATAATCTGAAACCCTTTATTGCAGCAGCTGCTTGCTTTGCGTGTAGCCTCATTTGACAGTTTTTTTCTAGTTTGCTTTGCCATTCTGGTTTGCCATCATCACCACTTTGCTTTAGTTGGATGGATCTGTCAGCTTAAGCTCTGCAGCAAGGCGGGCTCAGACACCAGCGCTGTCTGCTGGCCATCGGCTGGTTGGCACCCAGGGGCTGGTGTAGCACCATGCTCTCCCACTCTGTATATCCCCAAAACTCCCTGTGTCTCTTCCAGGAAGCCTCTTGGCAGCGTTTCTTGATGACTTGATGGCTGCCATACCCCATCCATCAAATAAGATGACTGGCAGGTTAATGACTACTGCCTGTACATACCTGAGCTATGTTAAGCAGCACAGGAAGAAGCCTGGATACATAAGAACGTGGTCTTTCTGCTCATCCTACGTCAGACCAACGGTGCTTTTTCCAGAGCTGCCCATTAGGATTGTCCACATGGCTTCCTCTGTGCTCCTCCAACCTCCAGCTGCAGTCCCTTCCTGGACTGCACATGATTTCTGCATATTCACCAGCCTTCCATGGGTTTCTCTTCCATAAAGGTGGCCAGTGTCTTCTTGAAATGCAAACTTTTAGTACCCTTCTCTTTTGGAGGGCTCTGAGAGAGAAGGGAGACACTCAGCTACCCACAGACTCCTGTTGTCTCCCAGGAGACACGCTCAGATTTGGGAAAGTGAGGATACTGACGGTCGAGAACATGCTATAGAGATCTCAAGATTGATGAATGAGTAATGAGTATGAAGCAGTTGGCATGAAAAGAGATTTAATATATTTTTGTTGTGCAATCTGTCACAAAACTAGCTATACTTTCAAAGAAAATAGAAAATTGTGTAAATGAAGCTTAGTTTAGTGTCAGTTACGGCAACCGAGTTCTGCAAGGTTCAGTAAATCCTATCACGAGCCTGGGACATTTAACCTACAGAACAGGGCAGAAGGTAGCGCTGATCCAGAGTTGGAATCACTACCGTGGCAAAAAAAATCCTCGTTTTGATGCTTACCTGCCTCACAGATCTCTTGAGACACTGTTCTTCTAGTCTTGTGTCGCCCTTGAAAACCAAGGAGTTGAGCTGACAGTTTCATGCTGGAGCTCAGAGGGAGTCAGTGATGGCAGGGTGCAGAGCTCAGCGTTGCTGGCTTCACCTTTCCTGCTCATCTTCTAAGAACATTTCCTTGGTTTGGTGTCAGCAGTTCAAACACTGCCTTTGGATTGTGGTTCCCATTCCTTTTTGCCATTTACAGCTCTTCTTCCCCCACAAATATTTTAAATATAGTAGGGTTTGGTCATTGTACCTCGCATTTCCTATTCTCCCTTTCCCTACCCATGGTCTTACATTGTTTTTACAGTGGTTGAAGTGCTGGTGGAAAGCTTGAGTGGAGGGCTGCTCAAAAGCCTTCCTGCCCCAAGGGGTTTTGCCAAAGCCCATCTTAATTTGAACGACAGATCATGCCACGGGATTAATATTTGTACGTATGACATGTTTGTGAATTTAATCTCTTGTTTAGTCATGATTTCGGCTTGTTTAATACAGTTTTTATTGGGTGGATACCAGAGCTGCTGTTGAAGGGTAGTTCTGGTTCTTTGGTTTAACTGTTGGGAGCAGCCATAGAATTTCTTTATTATAACTTTATTATTAACATTTCCCACGGTCAGTCTACACTGAATTCAACACCAAGACAAGCAAACGAAACCCCAAACTATCTGGCTAAATCTGTCATTTTGGAGTTGTCTGGGTTAAATCGTCCTACAGTAAAAATTGGCGGCATCCCTTTTAGGTGGAAAACTGGCTGGAACTGGGGTACAGAAGAAACTGCAAGCTCCAGTAACCTGTTTGGTGGGTTCCCAGTGGAAGAGCAGCACTTGCCTGGCTCAGGAGTTACACAACTGACTTTGTTCAAACCTGTTGGGTGTTGTACCTCTTGGTGGAAACTGGAAAACAGGGATGAAAAAGAATTTTGTCACTAGATCTGAATTATGAGCCTTCAAAAATTTTTCTGGACTGTTTACTGGTGTATTTCCCTTTGGTTTCTTTGCTTCATCAGCGTCTAAGAATGCTGGAGATGGAGAGACAGAGTGGATTTGGTAGTTGGTTTATCACATCATTGTAAATTGGCTTGGAGTGCTGTGAGACACTTGCATGTAATCCTCACCCAGAGGACTGGGCTGGAAAGACTGGAAAAATTTCCAAATATTTTTGTACATCTTACACATCTTTGCCAAGCTCTGTGCCCTGAGTGTGTCGTGACATAGAAGCACTCCAGCTATTTCTGTCTGCCCTTAATATTTTGTGCTTCACAAACCCTCATTAATTAGGATATTAATTTCCATATGTAGTTTTGGAACAGTGCCATGCCATGAAGGAGCTTTTTCTCACGTGCCGTTATTCTGGTTTTATTCACTTAACCCACACTCCAATGCTGTTTATTATAGTACATGTCAGGTAGGGTTTGGGAAATTAAAATTTTGGTGGAGAGAACAGGGACTTGGCTTGTAAGTAGTGTCAGGTTATTTCTTAAAATGCTGTAGATACAGATTTATCATTTCTGGTTTCTGTGCAGCAAATCATTTGTGAACAGATTTTCGTTTTTACTGCCGTGGTGACATTTATCAAGAGAGTGTATGCAAATGCGTTCCGTGCTGGCAGTTGTTCATTAAGGGTGCACCCTGTCATTTGTTATCTATTGCATGTGACTGATTTCTTAAACAATCCAGGATTCGTATCTTCCACCTGACTAGAGAAATGAGCTGCTTTAATACTAGAATAAAAAAAAAAGGAATCAAAATAAATGCTTAGTTTATGCCGAGACAAGGACCTAGTTCATAAAAAAAGCATTCGTGGATGGCTGCACTCCACGAGTATCTTCTGCAACCTTTCCCCAAAAATGTCCATGAACAATGCCTTGTTTTTCTTCAGGACACAGATTCTGGTGTGAAAATCACTGCTCTTGTCTGTCTGCACACTGCTGCCTGCTGATTAAAGGCACCAATTAAAAGCAAAGTCTGTTCTGTGTGGTGGGTTTACATGCAGAAGGGAATTGCCATCTGAAGACCAAGGATGCTGTAGGGTGTGCCACACAGTTTTTGGGATCTAAAGTTGTCCCTTATCTGTTACTTTGACATAAAGGCCACTTTGATCGCTTGCGTAGAGGACGCATCCTTTACAGTTGGTGGGGTCTCAGCCCACATATGTAGAGGTGGAGCTTGGTCATTACTGAGCAGCTACAACCAACACTTCTAGAGAACGTAAAACTGGTTGAATTTTAATCTCAGTTTGGCACGTTGGAAAGGGAATTAGGCGCCTCTTTGACTTTTAAATGATCTGAAGAGGAATGTACTTGATACAGGTGGCAAGAATTATTCTTGGAGTACTCAGATATTCCAGGCACACATCTATTTTCATTCCTCATAAATGTATCCCTGGTGAGAGGGGTGGGGACATGAGTTAAGAGGAAAGCCATTTTCCACAGTAGCGAGGGATCCGAAAAGAGTGTTCTGCAGATTAAGCAGAACAATCTCCAGAGGTTTTGCCAAACAAATTTTTCAGATTTCTTCAGGATTCTAGTCATGGCCTGTGATCGGAAACATTTGCCAAGAATTCAGCAGAAAGACAAAAAATACCCCAACTCTGAAGTTTTGAACAGGGAGGTGGTTTGTGGGTTTCATGGGATTGCATCAGAAGCCTGATCTTCCCGGCAAAAGATACTCTCTTTGCAAACGAGTCCCCTAAAACCACAAGTGCCATGAAGTCAAGCAGCATGTGGTTTGGATACGAGCAGGCCAATTTGTCAACTCTGCTTCATTCAAAGAGAAGGAAATAATGAGTGGAAAAACATGGAGATAAAAAAGAAAAACCGCAGGATACTTGCTACAGATTGATCTTCCTTGTTTTTGCTCAGTGGAACTCCCCTGTATTTGTACTTAAACGGTTCTGCGAGGTCATCTGAGTAATACATATTTATAATGTGTGCTTATTTTTTGACTGGCACAGGGAGTGTTATTCTGGGTAGTACAGTATTTTGTGAGAATTTCAATTGTGTTTTAGAATCCAGTCTAAATATTGTGATGAATTTCTAGCAGATAGTCTCAATAGATAAATGCTGTCTACAAGGTGAAACTGCTGTTCTGCATCGAGGAGCCACGGCGCTTGGCTGCTGACGTTTAGATCCCGTAGGCAGAGCTCAGGATTTTGAAGCATCCGTCCCAATATTACCATGTCATTCTAATTGGTCACAGTATATAAAATTATTCTTTGAGGCAAAGATTTGGGTTTTTTCTTACTAACATGCCCAACATTCTCCCTTTCTCAACAGGAGTACTAAAAGCATTCAGAAGAAGTATTTACCAGTTCTACTTATTTAATTTTTGGCTTCTTTGTTCTTCAGGAGATGAAAGGTGGGGCTTTTTTAAATATTCCGGTCTACAGAAAAGGCCATTGCTCCACCTAGACAGTGCTTTCTGCAGAATGGGTGGGTGAAATCTTGACTTTGTGGTATTATGGAGAAAACAAGATTATTTAGATGTACCACAAAGATTTTGTGAAAGGTGCACTCCCCAAGAAAAGCAGAATTTCTCAGTGGTTTTGCTAAGATGGAACTAGGAAAGCAATAAACAGAGTAGTGCAAGTCATGTTATTCTGTATGTGCGATGACGATGATTTCAGTCTGGAAGTTCTTTTTCCTGTCTCCAAAACTGAAATCTTGAAAGCCTCTCTTGCTGAAAAGTCGAACTATTCATAACTGAGCAAATCCCTTGCGAAGGCGAGCATCACACTGCGGTTTCGGCTCCCAGTAGCTTTAACTCGGGGAATTCCTCTTTCTTGTGTTTTAATCTTTTCTAGTGGTTGTTAGTTTGATTTCAAAATGTTTTAGTCTTGGGATAAGCAGCAGGCAACCTTCGCCCACATCTTCATTATTAGCTTTTAAGAAACTCCACAGAACTTCCAAAATCTGCAGAGATCTTAATTAGCATGAGAGGAGAAAATTGAAGCAGATTTTAAGCAATCACCTTTTTGTTAAGGGTTTCCTGACACTGGCTCTCTTCTTGGTGCACGCTGGCTCCACTTGACCAGTAGAATTTTGTGGTCCCAGCTGACAGCTCAACAGTGTGGGCTCTGGCCGGGCACACGTCCTGACGCTGCCAGTTCACCACTGGAGATGTCACCCTTGAAAAACGTAGCCTTTGCTAAAGCCATTAGCTTCAGCTCTGGATTTGTTAAAGGCAAATCAAAATAGAGACTCCATCTCTAAAAAGCCAGTATGTCACAGGTATCAGGGATATGGTCCCTGGAGTTAATTTTCCCTGGAAAGAACCAAACCAAGATGTCAGCTTAGGAGTGAAGATAGATCTACACACTGTTCTCCTTCACTGTGTCAAAACAGCAGCAGCATAGAAAAAGGGATCGATGGCAAGGGAACAGTGAGTATCACTGACCAACACAAAACTGCACCCAAAATCTTTTTCCTCTTTAGTAAAATAAAGAAAACAAATATGTAATCCATTAAGTAGCAGGCTAGGTGATGACTTTCTTGCCAACACTGGCTTGTTCCCACTGGGTTACTCCAAATGTGTGAGGCTCTCATGTTTTGAATGCAGTACAAGCTCCCACACAGGTTGGCGTTTGGAGTGACTTTGACTGAAGAGCAGACCTGGGAGGTTAGGGCTGAAAGTTGGGTTCTCCAGCAATGGGCTGTAATAAATCTTTGCACTCTGTGTACCAGGCATGGAGAGAAAATGTGTGACCATTGGTCACGCTAACTATAAAAATTAACCGTTGAACTCCGGTGAAGATCCAGTAAAGAAATGGGTGTAGCCCAATTTCTCTATACATAATGTTTGTGTTATTTAGTTCCAACTTAAACAATATCCCACCCAATTTCTGAGCAGCCCAGAGAACATGGTGATGACTCAGCGGAGGGTAACCAGAGGTCATCAGACATCGGTTCAGTAGCAGCATGGAGAGCAAGGCAAGCAAAATCTGGAAAGTACAGTGGTTTATACGTGAATATGGGTGTAGGCCAAAAGTACAGGAGAAAAGTGGAAAGTTGCATTATGTTTGGTTGACGTATAGTTGCAGTCAGCAGAATGACAATGGAGGACAGGAGTTTCCTCAGTGTGCGTTGTGGTTTTGTGTCGTGCTTTTCCTGTCGTAAGATGATGGAGTCATTTAGGTTATAAAAGACCTTTAAGATCATCAGTGAGGCTGTTGACAGAAGTGGATGTTTGCAGTTTTTCCTTTTATCCTTTCAGATGCAGTGAAACTCCAAAATCAGAATGCTGCTCTCATCTGGGCAGTGCCAGAATCTCTAGCTGAGGGTATGTGTAGTGCTTATGTGGGAATAGAGTAGAATAACAAGCAACCAACCAACCAACCTAGCCTTGAGATCCCAGGCTGTGTTGGTAACACAAGCAGTTAGGAAAACTGTGTACATCATTGTCAATTGGATAATGGGGTCTGCAGCAGCTGAGACAGTAACAGATAGCAAACCTTTGGTACCGCTCGTCGTCTCTGAGAGCAGTCGCACAGCAGTCACCACCCCCTGTTTGGCTGGTGTTGAATAAAGGCAAGTGTTTTCTGAATGTGGAAAACTTGTTTGCGAAACACTGATCCTAATAAAATGGTCAAGTATGACTATGTTACTGAAATCTTAGGTTACCTACCACATCAGGTTTCTTTTTAGGAATGTGTGTGTCCTCCCTTTCTCTGTGCTGTGATCCATGGAAGTTGAACTTCTGTCATGAATCCTTCTCTCTTTCTGTATTTCCAATCCCTTTTTTCACTCGTGCTTCTTCCTTCCCACACCTGTATCCAGAACCAGGGTCTATCTCAGCAGAGCCAGAGGCACCCGGTTGACTAAAATTCTGGTTATGAGCAAGCTTGAATGGAGCAGACAGGATCCGTCGGTTTTTTTCCACAGGGTGTAAGTCACGTCTAGTAAGGAATGAAACTCTGAGCTAGAGTTTGTTCAGAAGATAAAAGGGATGGGCCTGGCCCAGTTAAACTTGAGATGGCTCAAGAAGTGTCTGGGCCACATCCCCGTAATTTGCACAGTTTGATAAGTCAGCACAGTGCGTAATATCCTTCTGTCAGGCACCTGCAAGTGCTTTGTTTGGAGTCCAGTAATCCCAAACGCTGCTCTCCGATAGCTGGGTTTCATCCCTTTCCTTTTTCTCAAAGCGAAATTTGGATTGGCTCGCTCTTTAATTTAAACCATTTGCCCATTACAACTGCTTTTACAGGCAGAAGTCTCTGGTTTCACAAGACTGTTTAAATCACAATTACCTGCAGTGTACATCTGCCGCAGACACACAGTCCGCTGGCGTCCCTGCCGCAGCTGTGGGTCAACTGATGGTTTCAGTTCTTCCAGTGTCAGGTGTCTCATTCATACTCTTCTCACACACACTGTTCTGACTTTTTTCTTGCTCATAATTTTTCAGAAACTGTGTAGAGAAGCCCAAAACAACAAAGATCTTAACAAAAACTGAGTTCGTAGCTACGAGTGAGATTGTGCCCTTGAAAGAACTGTGTGAGGATTACCGTACAGCTGGCAAATGTTGGGCTGTGCACAGAGCTTACGTGGGTGAGCGGTAGAATAGTGACAGGCTCCCTTTCTTTTCCTTTTCCCAGCTGTTCGTGAACTACTTATTTAGGATTTTAGGACATTAATGAGCATCTTTTGTTCCTTCTGTGTTCTGTCCTCCTGATTCCAACAGTCATGAAATTGTTTTCTTGAGTGGGTTTGTTTGTCTTCTGGTAAGATGCAGGACTTCCAAGCTCTTGTACATACCCTTATGGTGAAGACCTTATAATACAAACAGACAAGACAATTCCTTTTATTCTGCGTCCCTACTGTTTAGGCACCATGAGAGCACAGTGTGTTGAAAGGAGGCAGTGGCAGAGCCAGAAACAAAACCCAGGTGTCAGGCCTGCCAAGCCAGCTCTTCACTCGCCTCCCTCCCTCCCAGAGCATGTTTTGTGTGTATCCCTTTGCAGTTTTCAGTGCAGAAAGATGGAAAGGGTGGGATTCACTTCCACTCACTTTAGAAATCTGAAACTTAAGAAGCTAGTCTGAACTAGTTGTTTGGTTTCCCTCCAGACCTGGCACCTCCAGGAGGTGATTCAGCCTGTCTTAGGCTTTGTGGGTTAAATCACCTTCTGCAGGGCACTCACTGATGTCGGTGACTACCAACAGAGTCGAAGGGACTAGCTAAGCCAGAGAAGAGAGAATGAGCTTACTCATAGAAATGTTGAAGAGGTGACTGGGTGGCAGGAATAGGAAGGAAAGGTGGTAAAGACAGCAGAGAAAGTAGCTTTTGTTTATGGGAAAGGCAACGATTTGCAGCCATTGGGTAAGTTGCTGGAAAGAGATTGAAAAAATGCAGTGAACTTGTAGTGTTGGCAAATACCCAGCAAATGCATGAGGCAGAGAGAAATGGAGATGTGTGAGATTGGACAGGTGATGCAAGGCTGCTGAAAAAGAGGCGAATGGGAAACCAGACACACACAAGTGATAGCTGAATCCCTAAGATTTATCAATGGTAAACACTGGATTTACAGATTGCATCCATTTGGTTGCTTGCACGTCGTTAACTCCAGACAAGTGTAAGGTCAAGTAGCTCCCGTACAAATTGTTTACTGTTTTCTGGGAATCATATTTTTTTCTACTGCATTTCCCTGCTAGGTAGTATACATTTTACATCGGCCATATAATCCAAGTTATGAGTGGTCTGAAAGAACTGTTGACAATTTGTGGAAGTTGCAAGAAAGGGTTCAAGTATTTCAAATTTTGACTTTTGTGTGATTCTCCTCTGAATTCAAGACGTGATGCTTTCTCATGTATAAAGCTTTCTTTTTCCTGGGTCTTCTCATCTTAGTCAGGAATAAAGTTAACTCAGTGAGAAAAATTGGTTAACAAAACTTACTTACTGAGTGGCACACATTTGAACAATTCATCACAAACATGCAGTCAGATCTTCCTTCTTACAGTTGTAGACCCTGTGAGATTATAAAGACTAAGGAAAAAAACCAACTGATCTCACCACAATCAAAGGCCTACTTCCCCTGAAGCCAGGATTTTACCCTTTGTGTATTGACAGTGGAAGATTATCTAATTGCTGTATTTAATGCTAAGAAGATTCCAGTAAAAATTATCCATCCCTTTTTTTTTTCCACTCTGAAAAATAAACTAGAAAAGGAACAGAAAAAGAAGACATAGTCAGTGTATTCTAAAACAGTTTTATGAAGGCTGAGTTTAAGCATCGAAATGTCCAAAACCCCACAGTCAGATAAAGATTTGGAAATTATGTTTGTCATGTGTTGGATGGTGAAGTTTGTGTCATAAGTACTTCTGAGCACAGTCTGGATGCTCATAAATTTTTGGTCACAAGAGAAAAAAAAATTTACACCAGCAAAAATGACTTAGCAGATTTTCATCTGGTTCATTCAGTTATAAGGAAAGAAAAAGGAGGATCTAGTGCCAGATAAGCAGTCAGGAGCTCGTATATGGTCTAAACATCTGTGAAAATACTCTGGAGGTGCTTTTATTACCTCCTAAAGAGATTCAGCTCTCAGTCAGCAGTAGTACTGTTATTTCATAACAATATATCTGTATCTCCTTCTAGTTAGCAATTTCAGTGCATCAGTTAACAGTTGCAATAAGGCAATCAGTTGACAATTGCTAAATATTTTCTGTCTTCTCTTCCCCCAGAACATCCTGCTTTGCTTTCATGTCCAAAGCTATTGAGATGCTTTGCCAACTCTGAGCTCAGTAGCAAAATAAAGATACTTGATCCGCTTGACATTCACCAACAATTTGGGGTTTTTTTCCTTTGTTATTTTCCTATTAGAATATGAAGAGATATTGGAGAATATGGCTGGTGGTGTTTTGTTCTACATATTCTTGCTTGGAGCGCAGAACTACAACAGTTGTATATGCAAGCTATGGAGAGGGAGCTACAAGCTCAAAGTGAAGCGAACTCTTTTGTTCAGAAACCAAGAAGGACCCTCTTCTCACAGAGTTAGGAGCTCAGTTTTGCACTCAGTAGAAGCTGCAGGCATTACACATCGTTCTAATTGTTGCCTGGAGACAGGACAAGGAAGGGGGTTTATTGAGAGTGCCTAAAGATTTGGATTTTAAGCTGAGGTGGCATCATTTGTCATGTGCATAGTTTTTCCTTCTCATGGCTGTATGGATCCCTAATCAGAAGTCATAATGTTTGCTGCCAGATTTCAGCCAGAAGGGATCTTTAAAAGGTTCAATAAGTGATCCTTAGAAAAAAAAAATAAAACACAAAACTTTGCACATCATCGTATTTTCGTTTTACTGAAATTTCTATGATTTTTGTCCAAAGGAAGGTGTAAGGAATGTAGATCTGTGCCAGAGACATGAGAGAGCAAAGCTCATGGCACGAGTGAGCAATTTGTGTCCCACTCCCTGTGGAATACTTCTTTATGCAATTCAGTTGATTACAACATTTTTTTTCTTAACCTCTTCCCACACTTTGCATGTGATTGTGATGTAAAGGGGCGGCTTGCTCTGCCAGTCTTGTCCTTGCAACCGTGTTCCCCATTCTGTGCCTCTGTTTGCATGGACTTGCTGTGCTGGTCCCAGACTCACTTCTGGATCTCAAGCACCTCCAGTTCCCGTTCAAGATCTTAGTGTTCATTAGCATTCATTACAAATCAAGTGATTTTTCTGTCATTAACAGTAACTTTGTGTATGTTCAACATGAGCCACATTAAGCCCTGCTGACCACTGACATCTCCACTAAGAAGTAAAAGAAAACTCACAGGTAATGTTGCTCCTATTTGTTACCTCCCTCAAGCATTTAGCACCAAACTTTTGTGTAAATGTATGTAAATGCAGCTCTGCAATGCCAGTGTCACTTTCTGCATTGCACCTGTGGAGTGATTGGAGGAATGCAGATGTCAGGTAGCCAGTGGAGGCGTTAGCAGATTGCTTTGTGAGGTTTTGACAGTACTTTCTGTTTCCTTCTGCGAATGAGAAGCAATGTACTCATAGTCCTCATAGGTCTTTGAATCTGTTTTGGGAGATGGTTAGCCTTTGCATTTTAAAGGGTTTTTTTGGTGGAGAATAATTGTCTGGATGTGGAGCAGCAATAAGCAGAAATAATCCATGACATGATATGTGTGCCCGGTCTTGAGGTTTGACCTAGTGTCATAGAGGTTTTACGAGACAAGAAATATTTTACGTGACAATGCAAGGTGCATCCTTTGGTCAGGGACCAAGTGCCAGAGAGGCAACATTTCCACACATCCCAAATTGTTTGAGGATAGAGATTGAATTGCTTGCAACTCTTAGAAAATTGTTTGCAAGTGGCTTTTTGGAAAAGCTGCAGATTGTTGTCTGTGTAGGAAACCATAGACATGTCTAGTCTGTCCCCCTGAAACCAGTCTGGATATCTTGAAACCAGAAAACTGGGAAAGCAATGATCCTCATTTACCGGTGGAGGAGTCTCCATAGCATGAAGTGTGAGGCTACAGATCTGGATGAAGATCCTTTGCCTCTTCCCATTTCTTTCGTCCCTCTTTGTATCCCATTTATTAAATATACCATCCTTTCTCCAGTCTAGACGAGACAGTAAGTGGTGTCATCCTTCCCAGCAGACCTGAGCCACCAAATTAAAAAAAAGAAGAGAGTGGATCAGATGGGATGCCTGCCCATTGCAGTCGGTGCTGGAGCAGAAGAGATGGGAGAGAGGGCAAAGCTGACTTCCCAGGGGAGTGCAGTCCATGCCTAATTTAATAATAATGAAATAGATGATTCCTAGGGAGATCAAACTCACTCTGAATGTCTGAAAAGGACCCCACTATGCATTTTAACATGGGAGGCATGGAGCTCAGCTATTTTCTCTCTGTCTTTGGAAAAAAGAAGAAAAAAATAAAAGAGAAAAAGATTTTGACAAGTCAGTGGCAGATTTCAAGATTCTTACAAATAGAGGCAACTGTCCTTAGCATGCCACGTTTCCAGTTGATAAAGCGTGTGAGATCTGTACAGGTCTTAAAGACTTGGCACCACCGGAGCCCCTAATTTCGGCGTTCAGCGCGGGGCCGGGGGCACCTGCAGTGCGTGCCGCTTGCCAGGGAGCTGCTGGGCCCGGAGGAAGCCTTTGATAGGGCCGGGTGGGATCGTCACAGGCTCTGTGAGCCGAGTCCTCCCAGTCGGTTCACAGGCACAAGGGCTGGACTGGGTTTGCTTGGAAGTTCAAGCTCAATGAACTGAGACTCTGGAGAACAATTCCTCCGGCTGCCACCACCGTCCTGGGAAGCCCTCCTTCCTAAGAAACCCCCCACCCTCTCCCCTGCCTCCCTCCCTTAATACGTTCACAAGTTTTCCTGACAAAAGAGCAATTACAACCTGACAGAGACAACTCACAAAGAGAGTGGGGATGACCCCTAGGAGAGGTTTACACGACTCAACACATGGCCAGTCACCGACAAAGCCAGCCCTGCTCACATTTGATCACAGAAGAGCCTCCCAGACTGGCATGCTTGACCAAAAACTGGCTGGGTGACTCATTCGTCTGGCGGCTCTGTGATTCATGAGCCTCCAGGAGGAAGGGAGGAGGGAGGCGAGTGCTTTTCACATCTGAAACTAAATGCGAAAGAAACACATTCCCCAAAAAGCAGACGCTCGAGTGTGTCCAATTGGTGCATGAATACCCACACAAAGCCAAGGCAGGAGTCCTGGTGTGACGCACGGTGAGGCTCCCGAAACGAGCTGCACCTTTCCCAAGTCCGTGGTTTGGAAAGTCTCGAGTGTATAAACAGGAATAGTGCCTTACGTGGAATAGTGCCTTACGTCTTATCCTTGTGTGCTCTGTCCATTCTGGCTCTAGGATTTCCCCAGGAACGTCCCACTCGGGGTGTGGAGCTGCTATCGATAGCTTTGACCTAATATTGGG
Organism: Trogon surrucura; assembly: GCA_020746105.1. Lineage (NCBI taxonomy): Eukaryota > Metazoa > Chordata > Aves > Trogoniformes > Trogonidae > Trogon > Trogon surrucura. The sequence continues at coordinate 5,798,146 of CM036630.1, read as the reverse complement.
ATCAAAACCCTCAAATAACTTTGACCAGGTAAAATTTAAGCTCCAGATCTGAACTAACAATTTTGGCTCCCTCCCTTAACCTATGAAGCAAGTGTCCCTTCCGTGGAGGTGTTCACAGTAGGTGGGATGAACCCTCTCTCTTCATGCGCTGTGGAAGAGCTTCACCAGCTGGCATGACTAACTGCTTCTCATGTAGATGGCAAAGGTCAGGTGAGGGGAATTCAGCCCTGGGCAACATTTGTGAGGGCCTTTCGCTTGGTGTGGTCACCAGCCCGCACCAAAATGCTTGTGCTTCCCGCCGCTGTACCTCTCCGAGTTGGCCACTGCAAGGGATTGTGTTACTGCTTCAGACCTAGGGGTCAAAATGCTGCATTATTTAGCAGCGGTTCCTTGATGGATTTTAAAACAAGTGGTAAAAATAGGCAGGTTGCTTTCTCTCTCTTGGATTTTCCCGTAAAACATCTGTTTGTTGTCCACTCGCCAGCAGTTTGTATCCACAGGGCCTTCAGTGGTGTTGGGCCTCGGGACATGTTTCTCCCTCAGTGAGCATCAGCCGCAGGCACCTGGGCAGGGGGTCGAAATGCCCTGGTGTTATTTTTTTTTTACGGTTTTGGCAGCTTTATTGTGATTCTGGGTGACAGACATGCTGTATCACCTGCTGTCAGTGGCTGAATTTCACTGCCCCGCACTCACACCAGGTGACGATGGCAGGAGCCATGAAAGCTCTGGCAGCAAAGGAGCTTTGGGACTTAGCTCTCTGGGAGCACCAAAATAGTTTTGAAGGACCCAGGTTTTAGCTCGTCCGTTCCCTGGTCTGAGAAGACCCCGTCTGGGATGGGGAAGCCTGCACTGAGGTTTCCAGTTCAGACAAGGCTGCTGCAGCCATCAGGGTTACCCATCTCAGGCTGCCTTTGGGCGAGGAGAGGAGAGTGTCCGGGAAACGCTTCCCTGTGAGTGATGCTGAAATGAAAGTCGTCTGCAGGCTTGAAGGCCATGAATTAAGTTAATGAGCTGGGGTCAACATAAATTGAAGCCGGTGTGCAGTGTATTGGTGAGACCCTTCCCTCTAAGGGATTTTGCTGTTTGCTTCTACCAGCAAACCAGATCACTTGTAGGAAGACATTTTCGGATGTGTTGCTCAATGCTTCCTGAAGCTCACAGCTCCACGTTGATGAGGCAAAAGCATCCTCTGGCCAGGTTTTGGGACTCCACCTTCAGAGCCTGGCTCACAGACAAGACTCCGACACCAAACATTTGTTTATCTCTGTGGCACAGGATGGGCTTTGTCCAGAGTCAAAGAGAGTGTTTGTGAGTTTTTATGAGTTTGTGATCACCCATAAAAACAGGTACTTTACATTTAGCCACAGGTTTATGAGCCTCCGCTGCCAGCTTGGTGGGGAGAGTGCAAATGATGGAGCACATTTAACTCAGTTTCTGTTTCTAAAAAATGTTACACTAGGCAAAGGATTTGGACCTGAATGAAAGTGGTGGATCTAATTTTAGACAGTACCTATGAATGAAACTTGAAATGAGCTGCTCAGGAAATACCTTCATCTGCACCAGTGCCAGGGAGAGTATGTGATTTAATGCTAAATTAGCCAGTGCCTATGAGCAGGTTACTGCGAGAATACTTTTTCCTACTTTTAACTAAATTATTTTTGAAAAAAAGTCTTAATTTCTACATGTATGTCCATGTCCTTCTGCAAAAGCTGCAGATCTTTCACCTCCAGGGAGTGAGAGCCTTCTCTGCTTCCGTGCCATATGTTGTGATCCATGTTTGTCACTGTGGCCCCACACTGCAGAGCTCTTTGCTTTGTCTCATGTCTGGAGATGGCCACAAGTGAATAATGTCATGTAAGAGAGGATTTTGAGCATCCTGAAAGCCTGTCCCAGGGCTCTTGCCCAGACGAGCAACCGCATTAGCTTTCAAGAGGCTAGATCTCTTTCATTTATGCTTTGGTTTATGTTGTCCAAACATTCCTTTTTTCATAACAAAGACAGACAAGAAAATCACCCCTACAGAGACCAAGCAGGCATTCTGTCACTGTCCTCACACCTTTTATCACAGAGCTTTTCGCATCTGTAATTTGGAACACTGAACACCTGAGGATTTAGCTGAAAGATAAACCACCAAAATAGTTCTGTACCTACCTGTACAGTCTTTGCAGACAAGCACCAAGTTGTAGGAGCCTTTCTGAATAAATGGACTACGCACAGTGATAGGTGCAGTAAAAATAGAAGTAATTGCTAACAATGGAGTGTCAGCAGGTCTAAACCACACCACTTTATCAGAGAATATTATGCGGGTATTGTAAGCTGGCTGCTCCCATCTAACCCTTAGCAAGATTCTCAGCCATCAGCAGCTGAGCTTTAGTTAGTAAAACACAGAAACATTTTGTAATGCTTATTTGTTCTTTGTCTGAAGAATCTGTATCTTGCTGTTCTGGGGCTGTTGATCTCTGTTGACTCAATGATGCGAACTTTGGTTGGTGGATGGTTCACACCAGATAAACTTTGCTTACAGAGGGTTAGATTCACACTTAAAGAAATCTCAGCTGAGATGTTCATAGCCTATAATATAGTAGATAAAAGACACTTTTATTTAATGAAAAGATAACAGGGTGCCTCTGAACTTCCTCTTTACCCTCTGTGGAAATTACCCCACTAATCTATTTGTACTAATTCTGGTGGGGGCCATTTGCTCTGCCGTCCTGATAGACATTGCCATGCCAGGGCTTCGGGTGGCTGTTCAGGTAGAGGAATGCTTTCAGCTGTGCTGACGGTCTTGGATACTTCTGTCTCTGGAGTTAGGACAGAGTCAACACCGAGGACTGGTGGAGAAGAGAAAAATTACATGGGTCAAGTCTCGGAGCTGAGTCAGTATGAATTTCATGAAGCTGTGTTGATTTGTACCCCAAGAGGGTCTAATGCATGCGGGGATCATCAAATAAAAAGGTCAGTGTAGAAAATGAGTGTGATGATGGCGATTACATTTCCAAAGGGCCTAGTTTTTCTGCTCGTGCCCTTTTTGTTTTCTAGAATGCTTCTGGCTTTGTGTCTCGTCCCTCAGCCATGGTCTATTTTACATCTCAGTAAATCTCCATAGCAAAGCTATAATACCACCTAATTACAATCCAGATAGAACAGATACATTGCTTGTATTTATAGGTAGTAGGTGCCCTACATTCCTATATTTTCACTTAATTTATTGCTCTGGGCTTTTTCTGAACATACATATGGCAAGCTGCATTGCCAGAACAATTCAAGCCCACTTAAAAAGATGATAGGATTCTTAGAAGTATCCAGAAAGACTTTTCCCTCAATTTGCAAGGCATATACGGTGACTAGAAGAACTGACTGAGTGAAAAGGCCCAGCTAAGTAAGAAAACTTCAACCTTGAATCTGTGTCAACTGCATTAAAGGAATTTGGGCAGTTTCTGAGGTTATGAAATAAGTAGATATTTGCACAAATCTTTGGTCCTGTTGAAGGCACAGAAGGTTATTAATTAATGTCAGTGGAGTGAAGATTTCACTTGTGTTCTTGCCCCTTCTCCAGTCCAGGCCAGACTCATATTGCAAAAGCCATGTCTTGTCTAAACACCTAGTCCTGCAAGAGGATAAGCACAGCTCTTGGGAAGAATTGACCTCGCTTCACTCCCAAATGAAAAAAAAAGGCAGTTGAAAGCATCAGCTCTTTATAGCTCTTAGCAAATTTATCAGGCTGGACCCGGCTGCTTCACTGAAGGCATTTCGAATACTGTGATTTAAGCTGGGATTTCTGAAAGACATTTGGAGAGGCATATATCGGTGATGTCGGGACTCAATGGGAGTGACATGCATGCCCTGAGTTCCTTTTGGAACCTTATCACTGAACTTTTCTGTTGTTAAGTAAAAAGAAGCTGTATGTATTGAGATTTCCTAATAACTACAGGCTAGCTATAAAATCCACAATGGCCATGAGCTATTCCTTCTCCATCCCTTCCATAATAAAATTCTAGGAAGTAACACCTTTTAATAACAAGCAAACTTGCCTTAATAAGACAAAAGTCTTGTGCTAGAAGTCCAGCTTTCCACTGGCAGCACTTCTGGTTAATACTGGAAATTCTAAATATCTGATTAAACATTTCTGGAATTTCTGGGAATACATCGAGATGCTGCATGGGCTAGTTCTTCATACAGTTTTCAACAAAATAGCTTCTACTGGAGCTTAAAGGAGCCCCTCCAACTAATCCATCTCCCTAATTTCTTAATGTGGTTCCTTACATTTCCTAAGCTGGCTCCTTAAATGACTTATGTTCTCCTTTACAAAATGCATAGACACAAATAAACCGCATATATGAGGAAGGAATGTTCTTCCTTCCCACAAAATGAATTAAATGTATTGATCCAAAATCACCCCTGGGGTAACTCCTGTGAATTCAGACGAAACGCATGAATTGAATTTATTAAAGCAGCATTTCTGATACAGATTGGAAATAGCAATCGAATGAGGTTTTGCAATAGTGAAGTGGTTGTTTATTAGTGATGAGTGAATCACAAAATGTCTGGCATGTATGTTGATCTTAGAAAAAGAACCGAAAAAGTTTGAAACTTGATCAGGTCTCTCTGAATCTGTATGTCAGCAAAACTGCCTGGAAATAAGTCTGAGTCAGGCTCCTCGTTCAGACATACTTCTTAAACGGCCAGATTTATAAGGTGGGATATAGTCATATCTCAACAAGTGCTAAGAAATTAGGGATGGTGAATTGAACTGGTAAATAAACAAGAACAGACTTGTTCCTGAATTTTATACGATTGTGATCTTTTGGAGATAGTCACACAAATCCCTCAACCTTGCCAAAGCTGCAGAAGGGAATATAAAAGCAGGGAAAACAAAATTAGCTCCCAATTCAGACTTAATAAATAAACAATGCAAGTAGTTTCCAAGCTTTTGTTTTGTTTTCCTCTTAAATACTCTGTCAAACCACAAGTAGCTTTTCAAATGTCTCTGCTTAGAAATCAGCTTTAGGGTTGGAGTAGCATGATTTTATTTAGACTTTGTAGAAAATTTTGAAGATAGATCCTCTCATCATGTGCTGGGCCTCAGCTTAATTCCTGTAGGGATCAGCTTTATAGTAGCATAGGAGAACAGACTACTTGCTTTGCAGAAGTTGGTTTTCATCTCTGTTGTCTGTGATTCTGTGGTTCAAGAGCAACTGTGACTCGGTGTCCCCATGCACAGTAGGATCCATCTTCGTGCTGCTTTCAGCAAGTTTCTGGAAGGATCTTTACTTCAAATTTTTTAAGACAAAGAAATGTTGAAGTGCCCACTCATCTTTATTCAGTATTTTCTCCCGCAGACACGAGCTGTGGTCACGGTGGTACCTCACAGAAGTGTTTTCTTAGGGAGCTCATCCAACCTTGCAATGCGAGCAGGAGGAAGAGAGAAACCTTCAGTAGGTGAGTGCTGCTTGTGCTGCAGGTGTATAGAAGGGATGGCTCAGGGATGAAAGCCCTCACTGAACCATCAGAGCACCCGTCGTGTCTTTCTGCTGCCACAGCCACTCTGTGAAACCTAGATCAAGCAAGCTGCCATTTTACATGTTTCCTGTTTGTGCCTCCCAAGGATGCTGTAAGGTGAAGTGCAGGGAAGAGGCTTTGGGATGTGCTTGGATGTTGGGTAATTCTGGCCCTTACTCCTCAAGGCAGTTGTAGGAGAAGTGGTGAGTCTGATAGGTGTAACTGAAGACTGTACAGCGGCTGCTTTAACATAGTCCTTTAAGGGTAGAATTTTGAGGGGATCCCCAAATCTCAGAAGTGCCATCTTCAACTTAAAACCAAGTTTCTCTTAGATAAATTAAAGAATACCTTTCTAAAGATTTTAGGTGCTTAATTAGAGATCTTGGACAAACGATAACATTAAGGATAAATTGTCTAAATACCAACTTCCAGTTGCATTTCAGGAGCATGCAGCACTCTGCATGTCCTGTCCTCGGTATCACGGAGCATCATTACTCCTCAGAGCTGAAACCTGGGGTCATCAACCCAGACACATTAGGTCTTCTGACACCAGGACTCACCAGATCCTTCTGTAGTCTTGTCCAAGACTTGACATAATAAACTGCATGGACTAGATGACCTTTAAAGGTTCCTTCCAGCCCAATGAGTCCTATGATTCTATGATAATTATTACTTTCATATATTTAAGTACAACAGAGCCCCACCCTTCCAGTCTGGAGCAACCTTCTTGCTGGAAAGGTGTTAGCACATTCTGTTTGTGCTCTGGGCATGAGAGGATCCTCCGTAGCCATACAGAGAGACATCAGTGTTCTGTGACCCAAGCTAGGATGGCTCGTAATCTTCTGGAATAAGTGTGGAAATGTATAACCTCAGTGACATATTGGATCTTTTGAATCAAAGTGATTTTGAGCCTCAGGGACACTTTGAGCCTTGGGAAGAAAAGTGCATACCTGAAGAAATACATCTCCTAAAACAATGATTTCCAGTAGTGGGAACAGGAGGGCAAAGTCTTTTACTGAATCACAGCCTGGAGAGTTGTATGAGCACTCTGGTGGGTTTTTCAGTTCTGAGAGAGAAATTCAAGCTTCACAGGGGAATATACAGCCAAGCAGGGTTTTCTCTTTTTTCATACACGTCTTTCTCCAGAACTGGGAATTACTTCTATCTTTATTTAGCCTGAAAGGAAGTCAAGTTCAAAGTGTCTCCACCACCACTCTGTAAAGCAGGAGTGGCAGATCCCTCCTGGTGTGCCTTCAGCAGAACACAAAATTTAAGGTACTCAGGAGGCAAAAAGGGGCTCCTCTAACGAGCTGCGTGAGTCAGCTTGCAGGCTTGGAGTCTTGGTCTTCCCGTGACAAGCATTAGTCAGAGTGTTCCTGGCATGTGGCAGGACAGTGGAGAGAGTGCCTGGACCTCGAGGGTCTCCTGCGAGTTCGATGGCTCCCGCGATCCCTTCTAGAGGTGGCTGCAGTTCAGCAGCGTGCAAAACGATCCCTCTGCAGAGGTCACGGAGTAGTTTTCGTCTGCCGAGCGGGAGCTGGGGTCTGGTGGGCTGAAAAGCCACTCCAAAAACATCCGTTATTATTCTTGATTAGAGAAACTATATATAGACCTTTTCAGGATCGACAGAGTTTCGTTACCAGGCACACAACAGAAAGTACAGATTTATCAGAATTAAATGGAAGTCAAGAGAACATACTGTCTAAGGCAACAAGGCGGTTCAGACAGCTCTGCAGCAGCCTAAACACATGACAGACTCAAGCAGCTCCCACCGCTGCCAACACAACTGCTTGCGGGGTCTGCCAAGAAGCCAGATGCTGCTGCTGGAAAAAATATCTTCCAGAGTTTGGCATCAAGATCCTGTGATTACCATCCAAATGGGAGGAGATGGAGTGGTAGAATGTGAGTTTAGTATTTAGCACCCCAGAACTGTGCAGCAGCCTTTGAAGGCGGAGGAAAAAAGTTCAAGCAAAATATTTTTGCTAAAAATATGTTCGGAGAAATGAACTTTTTTTTTTTTTTTAAATAGCAGAAAACCAAACTATTATTAAAACAACGCAAAATATTTTATGTCCGTATCAATTAAATGAGTAAAACCAAAGAGGATTGTGGATTTTTTACTTGAGTAAATTTTGTTAAGGAGTAGTTTTATAAAGGTCAGAGCATGAGCTCTTTGTCTCTCGTGTTGTTGCTAATGGAAAGTTCCACTGCAGATAGCATCACAGTGACTCCCCTACCCAAGACAAATAGAGATGGGTCGGAGCATTCCCACATAAGTTTGGGAAGGCTTGAATTTAGATCCAAAGTCTGCAGCTAACCCTTCTCCCATTGGCAAACAGAAGCCAAATCCCTAAATCCAAACTGACCCAGCACTTGGGGGAAAGTTGAGCCCCAAACCACCTGAACCTGGTTCCAAACCTTGCAGCTTAAACCCGTGTTTGAAGGTAAAGCAAGAGAGGGATGGGCCATTTCTTAAAGAGGTTTGAGGCTGCTCCTGAACCTTTTCCTTCTTCTGCTTTCTAACAGCTGTGGCCAATACTTTCATAATGTGTGACTCTACAAGGATTTGGAGTCCATTCTGTTCGGCACGGTATCTCACCAACTTGCCTGCCTTGCTGAGAGTCTTCGATGGACACGGTGGTTACAAGTGCTCAGAGTGTTGACACAAGCAGGTGAGGCGACGTCTGCTCCCCAGTCTGGCTGCACTCACCTCTTGTCTCCAGTCTTGCATTTCTATACGTATGCTGGTTCTGCCTCATGACTGGGAATCCTATTGCTATAGTCATGGTAGTAATAATTATGCTAACAGCCCAAGTGAGAACTCAGAAACTTACATCTGAGAAGTTAAGATGCAAAGACCGTTTTGTTTTCGTTGTATTTTTGATTGCTTGTTTTTATGACAGATCTTTATTTCAACAAAACGTTATCTCCTTACCTGTTGTAACGTATCAGAAAAGAGTAAACAAAGCCATTAATCATCATCTCCCATACTCTGCTTTCCGGGCCTGCCAGATCGGTTTGGAGGGGAGGTGGGCAGAGAAGCAGAGAGCATCTGTTCCCTCGCCCAGGGATGCTGCTGAGCTGTGCCTTTTCCTTCGGGGAGGTTTGTAAAAGGCAGGAGGATCCCAAGGCAAATGCGTGTGTGTCCTGGAGGGCTCTGGCTACATCATTCCTGGCCAGTGCCACGGCTCTGCTGCGCACAGCCCGAGTGCCAGCGGGCTGCCTGTGGTGGTTGTCTCCTTTGAAAGTCACAAAGATCCCAGGTAACTGCTTACTTGAATCACTTAAACATCATGATTTTCCAGTAGCTTTTGACACAGCTGACTCCATGAGCTGATAAATTCAGCTGTTAATTCTACAACAACCAGATGAGATAATCCAAAAATGCCCCACTTACCCTTTAAGGTCACTTATTACTGACAGAAGCATGGTGGGATGACTTGCCCAACTGGAGAGGTGCACTGGATGGCTATAAACTGTTCAGAAGGGATAGGCAAGGAAGGAGAGACAGTGGGGCAGTCCTGTATGTCAGGGAGTGTTTGGATTGTCTAGAGCTTAATGATGATGAGGTTGGGTGTTTATGGTTAAGAATTGGGGAAGGCCGACATTGCAGATACTGCAATGGGAGTCTTGTTACAGACCAGCAAACTAAGATGAAGAAGCAGACAAAATATTCTGTAAGCAGTGAGAAGTCTCATGATGGCTAGCTCTTGTGCTTGTGGGGAACTTCAGCTGACCAGATGTCAGCTGGAAATAAAACACAGCAGAGGAAACAGTCGAGGAGGTTCCTGGAACGTGTGGAAGAGACCTTCCTGATGCAGCAGGTAAGCGAGCCAGCTAGGGAAGCTGCCATGCTGGACCTGCTGGTGATGGACAGAGAAGGACTTGTGGGTGATGTGCTGGTTGGAGGCTGACTTGTGCGTAGTGATCACAAAACAATATTCTCTGAGAAGTAAGGAGAGGGGGCAGCAGAACTACCACTTTGGGCTTCCAGAGATCAGACTTTGGCCTGTTTAGAGGACTGATTGACAGAGTCCCTGGGGAGGCAGTCCTGAAGGGCAGGGGAGTCCAGGAAGGCTGGACATTCTTCAAGAAGGAAACCTTAAAGGCCCAGGAGCAAGCTGTCCCCGTGTGCTGAAAGACAAGCTGGAGGGGAAGACAACCATCCTGGCTGAACAGAGAGATTTGGCTGGAATGCAGGGATAAAAGGAGAGTTTATGACCTATGGAAGAAGGGACAGGAAGCTCTCAAGGACTACAAGGATGCCATGAGGTTATGCAGGGAGAGAATTAGAAGGGCCAAAGCCCAGCTAGAACTTAAACTGGCTACTGCCATAAAATACAGTAAAAAATATTTCTATGAATACCTTTGCAAAAAAAGGAGGGCTAAAGAAGAATTTCCATCCTTTATTGGATGCAGGGGAAACAGTGACAAAAGCTGAGGTACATAATGCCTTCTTTGCCTCAGTCTTTAATAGTGAGATCAGTGTAAGGTGGTGGAGATCACTGCTTAAAAAAAAACAGAGAATGTGGGTGGCATCTTATCTCACAGACTTCCACTTGTACCCACGTGCTGTAGTTCAGGTCTGATGTTGGTCCTGGTGGTGCTGACAGTCACAGGTGGATGGCGTGTCTGGACATGACTTTTTACTTCACACAAGAAAGAAATTTTATCTGGTCCCATTAATAAATGGGATTTTTTTCCCTAACGTGTGTGTGTGTGTGTGTGTGTGTCTGTTCGGAGGCACATATGCCCTCCCAAGCTCAGGCTCAGGTTTCTGGCTTTAACTCCTACGTTCCATAAATGTCATTGCAGTAACATCAGTAGTAGCTCTGTTTCTGCTATTCCAAAATCCATAATGAATTTAGATTATTTGTTCTTCAGATGGTCTTTAAGTCTTTAATGGTGATGTCATTCAATTGATCAGCTTAACAAAGGCTCCTGGAACTACCTGCATTATGAAGCCTCTCCTTGATCACTAATTTTGATCTGAGGTTCAAGTAAAATGCTACATAATGCTATTCTGGCATCCAATTTGTATACCAGCCACTGGAAATGTAATTTGGTTGTGTTTCACAAGTAAGACTTAAACTGTTAGGATAATGCCCAGGTTTCACATACTTTGAAGAGGTTTTCAGTTGAACACTGGGAATTAAAAGATGTGGGAGTGACCCTCCACAACCATTAGCTGGCTGCCTGCCTCTCCAAGGAGTGTCCTCCATGGTGACTTCTGGAGGATGCTGTGCTCTCTATGTCTTTTCCAGCCGAGCAGGACATCTGGATACCGTATGTGAGACTTTGTGTTGGTGCCTGCAGGTGTTGAAGGGTCTTAGCTGTAAATGTACTTGTCTGCAGTCTCTTGCATTACGAAGCAAGATGTCTCTTGAAATAACTTCTGAATTTAAGATGCTGTAGTATTTGGGTAGTTTAAGTGATAAGTAGATCTGGCCCCTTTGAAGAGGTGCCATAGCCGAACTCTTTCCTCGTTGGTGTTTTAACATCAGTCCATAGGTACCGAGTGTCTTGGAGACCTAGGTTTTGGGCTGTCTTTGCACACACACATCTTCCTGCGTTACCTTCTAGCTAGTCTCTGTCAGAGACTGTGAGCCTGTGGACATGGTTGAGTTACTGTGAGCCTAACTTAGATGTTAACCGTCAGCATCTCAGCTACTCCTCAGTGTTTGCCCATGCTTGCTTTTCCCCTGGAGTAAAAGTACATGAATGTTTGTTCTTAGAGTAACAGACAGCTATAAGGTGCTGTAAATTGATTTGACACAATGGTGTAAATTGTGTTTATCTCACTGTAACTTCTCTATATACCCATGTCTCTTGCAAGATTTCATACCTGGATGGATCCACCAGACTATACAGGGGACATAAAAGGAAAGACTGTGTATGATCTGCAATATAGGAGTTCTGTCCTCAGAGCTGGCTGCATTAACCTTTTCCCATCAGTTCACTTGGAGCAACTAGCCTATTGCACAATAAGCCAAACCAGCACTAGTTTCAAAACATGTCAGATCTAGGGTATTTTGAATCAGGAATCACAGGTTTAAATCATGTACCTCAACTTCAGATGACATGCAGCAAGTCGAAGTCTGTCCTTCTGAACAGAAAGGTGATGTAACACATTAGGAAAATGTGCACAAAACAAACGAAGCAACAGTTATAGCTGAACCTAGACACTCCCTTTGCCAGCTGAGAAGAGTGCCTCTTCTGGGGAGCGCAGCCAGGAGGCTGGGTGGCTGCTTGTCTCATCTGCTGGGAGAAGGAAGGGACCTTTGTGGAAGGGGTGGCCAGTCTCCCCAGGAGTCTGTAACTGCACGCAGCTTTCCCTCTCTCCTCCAAGGATGTTTTGGGGATGGTGCCCTCCCTAAGTCTGTGCTGGCCTCTGAAACTTACGTGGTCTCTTTTCTAACTCTTGAGATAAGTAGTTTAATTCATGCTACAATAACCTATTGCCACTCACTGCAACCGTGTTTTATTATATATTATGTTACAGATAAGAACCTGATTTTGGAAACTGTTGGTTACCTGCCTGTGTTAGTATGTTGGCATTTGGTTGTCCAGAGAAGTATCTGAAGCTCACCTTCCTGACATGATCTATTTCTCGTATTTTTGCCTGAGGAAAATACCTTTATTTTATCTGTACGTGGAACTGACTTGGTTTGATTTCTGAATATCGTAGAGAGACATAATTTGCTTGAGTTGCAAAACATAAGCCTTTAAAGTGCACATACTGAGCACTTAAGGTAGTTGTAGTGTCCTCGTTTCCTGGGAAGCGCGACTCTACTCATTAGGTGCAAGTCACCCAGACTGAAAAGCCGCTGGGCATTCCCTCAGGTCATCAGCTTCACTCCGGCAGCTCCAATTACCTTTGCAGAATAGTATCACCCATAACAGGCTAAGTAAATCAGGAAGTCACTGAACAAGGGAAGTAATTACAGCTTCTTTCAGTACTGAAAAAGCAACCTGTTCTTTTACGACCCATCAAAACCATGTGTTTGCCTTTAGTGGTTAAAATAAAGGGTGTGCAATTTGGGAATGATCCAGCTATGAAGTTTCCTTAGTAATTGGCAAGTCCTGAAAGGTTTTCACTTCTGCAATTTAAAGGTGGTGAGCATGAGATTAATTTAATTTTCTTTTAGATTAGTCTTTAAGGGACACTACAAAACCAAAGAATGACATTTGCAAATGGGGAACCCACATTTCACCCATTTGACATAAAGATTATTTTGTTAACTACCTTTAAATTCCATTTATGATGTGATTTAGTCATGCTGTAAACCAGAATGTCAGTCACTGTAGCTGTATCAAACATTCAGAATTCGAAAAATATTTACCACTTTCAGAAAAAGGTCTAGCGTGTTACTCAACCCTAATAGTAGTAGTATCAGTTTACGCAACTCACACTTGTTTTTCAGCCTTCATTTCAACACACCCATTCATTTGATTCAGATTCAGCTGATTCTAGGCAGAAAAATATTTGTTTGCAGTAAGTCGACATACATTTTTATAAAATGTTTTTCACGTGTTCAAGGTACCAGGCACGTGTCATTGGTTTAATGGAGGGAGCTTCTGTAAATCTCAGCATGAACCGTCTATTCTTTTTGGAAATAAAAAGTCTGATCGCACGTGGTACTTCGTGCTGTGCTTAGGCTGAGCATATGACTAATCTGGCTGAAATCAGTGCAATGACTCAAAATGCTTAAAATTATGTGCATCCCTGCCCCAGGGCCAAGCTGCAGGACATTTAATGATGGTGGAACGTTTTTCACTTAAATTACAATTCATTCTCTCTTTTCTCTGGAAGGATATAAAGAAGAATAACAGATAAGATATTGTTCCCAACCTTTGGTAGGGAGAACGTCTAAAGATTACATCTCAATTTCTATTTGAAAATCCAGCAATTAGATCATCACGTTACATTGTCCTGCATTTATTCAATATTTGTGTGCCAGTTTTTCAGTGTCGTATGATTTACTTGATGAAGGTGGCCTGTTCTTCCTGTTACTGAACTATCTTCAAATCTCTACCTGTTTCCCAGGTGTGTTTGTTGCTCATGAAACAAATTGCCATATCTCCAGTAGACTGTGTCCAAGCACTGAACCTTGGAGACGTGATCCCGAGGTGAGGCAGTTGGTGATTCCTGAGAGTGAACTAAAACCTAAGTAAGTGCCTCCGTGCTTAGCCCTCTGTGAGGGCTTGGTCTGCACCTTCCCAACAAATCACCCTTCAATTTCCAATATACCAAGATCTTCCTACTGCTAGAAAATTTGTGGTTTGTTGCATATTTTTCAGTCACTGCTAAAATGTTTTTGAGTTTTGTCCTTTAAGCTGGGCACAAAGCTCTTCCTGAACTAAGAGCAAGGGCGGCATCTGCTTGGAGCAGCCATGCTGGCCGATAATGAAAATTTAGAGAGAAAGGGAAAATGGGAGCACCCTTGGTTGCCAAGCTCTTTCCAAAGGCTCTGCAGTCCTCTGCTCCCCACACACTCCTCTCTGCTGGGGTTTTCCCAGACCCACTGTGTGTTCACTGATTCATCCTCTCCATTGCCGAGACACCTAAACGTTTCCAAAGGAAGGCAAGAAACCAGGTCAGCAGAGTGGAAATAACCAAGGAAAAAAACACATATTCTTGTATTGGGAGAAAAGTCAGGGGAAAAAAAACGAATACAGTAAAGTGAGATTATTTTTTTTAAAAAAAAAAGAAAACATCCTCAGAGTATATTTGAAAACCACCATCTGACAGCTGTAGTATATATTCAGTGTCTAACATCCCAACGGCTCAATGAGAAAAGCAAAGCTCGTGGTACAGGCTGAAAATCCCACGTCCGAGCTATTTTGGGTTTACTCAACAGAGCTACTTAGAGCTGCACTTTAATTACGTTTGTCCCTTAAACTGTTGGGAAGCAGTCTAGCTTAAGACACAAGCTAAGGCACCATAGTGAAGATGTCAAAATATTTTCTGGTAGAAAGCAAGTGGGTGTCCTCCCTGTTGCGTTCTTGTTCCTCTGCAGCCTGAACGGAGGCCACCGCTCCCTCCATGCCTCCCTAGGCTGGTGTGCAGGACTTTCAACAGCATATCTGCAGTTCTGCATAAACCAACCTGACCAGCAGAGACCTACTGAACTGATGAGGGGAAATTCCCTTTTTGTTGCCTCCCATTAGTTGGTACTGTTGACCCTTTCCCTGTTCCTTTCCAGATTTGGTTTTTCAAAGTAACTCCCTGCACAGCTGGCAGTGAATCTCACAGCAGTGGGTTCCTGATCTCAAAATGCGGGCGTTTCGGGCCAAAAATGTTTCAGGCCTAACCCCACAAGCATGTGTTGGCTCCTTCAGGACCGTGTTACAGCCTGCGCTGTGTACCCATGAACGCAGCTAAGCTGATTCTGCCACCAGCATCCCGTCTTAACTCGGGCAATTGCAGCCACGGCAAACAAACTGCGCGCAGATTGATTTCACTCTCAGTTTTGCAACTCAAGCCAACTGGGAATGTAAACCGCATTGACCAAGGAAAGTTGGGGAAACTGCCAGTGAATGCAGAAAAAAAGAAAAGGAAGGAAGATGTGGAAAGCAGGAGGTAAGAAAATGAACGCTGTTTAATACTCAACATGTTGATTTGGGTCAGGCCCTGCAGAGCAGTCAAACATCTACAGAAATGACTTTCCCTTTGGTAGAGAAAAAGAGCTCAGATCAGTCCTTCAGCCTCTGGGTGGGGATTAACTGAACTGACTGTTTGGCAGAGATACTAGGTGGGTACAAAAGTTAAAACTCACCCATCAGTGCCATTTTGGGGAATTGGTTGAACCCTACTGTAGGGTAAGGTGCCAGTGAGGAAATTACGATTCATGCCTAGATTCAGCTGTGGAAGGAAAATACAAACATCCAGAATGCCTTTGCCCCAAGTTTTAAGAGGTTTCAGACCCAAAGGCTGGTTTTGACTCTATGAAGGTAAACTTAGTCCTCTAGAGGGCATGGTTACACTGATTATATATTTAATAATTAACTAGTATTACCTTGGCTATCTGTTCACTTCTGCTAGTGTAAATCAGGAGTTAATGAACTGACACAGATAGTGTTTTATTGTCTTTAAACCTTCTTGTAAGGTTTTCCATATAATCTTTCTTCTTGGGGAGCCTGATCCTATATGGTCCAGAAGGTTTGGGTTTGATCATTGGGGAAGCTTTCCAAGAAGTAGCTGTAAATCTTTCCTTGCTACCGAAATCCAGTGTGAAAACTGGTGGATCTATTTTTCCACACATATTTATGCTGCTGCTTTGGTTCATCCCAGCATCCCTTGGTAGTAGCCTGGGCTGGGTCATCTGAATAGTAGCACAATATGGGGTTAGTGTCCATCTTTCTCAGAAAGTGTGCTGGCTGCAGACACTAGACAGCAGTTGTTCGTGTTTGGGCAATCTGATGGTTGAACTCATCCCGCCAAAATTCGAAGTTTGCAGAATTGTACAGATGTAAATGTGGCCACCATCTGTGTTATTGCATGCGTTTCCCTGGTATGCAAACAGAACAGACATTTGAATCTGGGACCTCGTAATGCAGAGGAAGATGCTGCATTAGCTGATCGAAAAATCCACCTCCTCCACTGAGGCAGCACAAGCTGTGTAAAGCCCTTTTAATCTGGAAGCCACATCTTTGTAGAGTTTACGCAAGGTTCGCTTGTCTGTAATGCAAACACCTGCATTTTATTCAGTTTTACAATATTTAAATCCTCTCATAAAATAAACGGCTACTTACTGGAACGTTCCCCATGCTGTATGTCCAAGATCTGATGAATTTAAAAGCTCTTTTCTAAGATGCATTGGAGAAAGAGAAGAACTGGAACCAGCCATCAGCTAGTGTTACAAATAGAGAAGTATCAGTCAATTTTTTGTGGCTTCCTTCAGCTTCGGAGTACATTCCACAGGCATAACATGTTAAGATTTCTTTCTTAGGTCATTCATAGTGCCAGACCAACACCTAGGAACTGAGAAGTGGATTAATCTGCCCTAATTTGTTACCATCACTGACTGTGCCCTATGGTATCCCTTTGCTTCTCTTCTTCAGTTACACTTGGAAGTCATCTTCAGCCATCACATCTTCTTTATCCTGGACCACAATGATCATGGTCTTACGTTTTCTCAGTTTGCTCACCTCCCCAAAAAATAATCCATGTTGCCTTTTTTTTGAGCTGTTTCTTATGGCCAAAGAACTGATGTTCTTGACTGGTTTGAAAGATATCTACTGGCCTGTGGGTGACCAGATTCCTTGAGTTGAATCCACGCTTCCCATTTCAACAAGGAACGTACAAGGGCTGCTGGGCTGCCCTTCCCTTGGGCTGCTGCTGCTCACAAGCGTTGGCCAAAGCCAAGATGATTTGTCACCTTCACGCGACTTTGTCGTTAGTAGGCTTGCAGGAAGGATACTGCATGGAAGAGAATCTAGTCCCAGAGATTTGATGCTGACCTGATGAGCTGACCTTTCTTTGGAAATGAGTTAAGGTGTTCAGAGTGAGATCCTAGATCTTCCTGTTACTGCCAAAAAGTCATATACTCTAGGCCAGGTTTGTGAAATGGCTACGGTAGCAATTGCTCCTGAAAAATTCAAGCTGAATTATTATGCAGAAGAAAACCTCTCTTCATAGCTTATTTTCCAATAAAGATTAGGATTGACTGGATGCATTCAGTAAAACTTCCGTTCTCCATTTTAGGGTGAGAGCCAGGCAAAATTCTCCTTCAAAATAGAAAAAAAAAAATTATGTCATTTCATATTCTCCTTTTTGTCTTCATTGTCAGCTAACACTTGGATTTAACACAGCAGCGAGGATTTCCTATGAGAGCTAAGTTAGTACAGATCTTCAGTTGATTTCTTTGTGCTTGGCCCGCTCATGTCTCCTTATTCCCTTCTTGTGCCTGATTTTACTTCAGAAGTTTTGGGGGCAGATGTGTTCTGTGCTGAAATCAGCAGGTCCCTGGCCTTAGACGCCTCTACTCTGTTACAATCCTAATGCTATTATCAGCCTTAAAAATAACAATACAAACTAGTGATGCAAAGCAAATTCTGAAGCTGCAGTTCCACGGCCAGAGGTACTCCCATTAGCTCATTTACAGCTGATCCAGATACTTCTGCTTTATGCTGTAGCCTGCGGTGTAGACATCCCTTGATACCGCTGTGGGCTGGATGTACTTGCATAATTTTTTGCAACACATACGAAAATGCAGCCTGAAGGCCATTAGAGAGGAAGGAGGGGGTTGGAACGTGGTTGTGTTGGCTTCAACACTGGACGTGCCGTCTCAGATCATCATTACTGCAGCCATTTCACTCTAATTCATCCATATCAACCATTTTCAGGTCTTGTCAGCATTACACTCCTGCCGTCATGCTGAAGAAGGCTTTGGCCATGCTTCATTATGCTTGGCTGATGTCAGCGAAGGAGTGAGTGACACTGTTATCCAAGACTATCTCTCCACCACAATGCAGACAGCCAAGCGCTGTTGGCCCCAATGGATATTGCTCAGCAGATCTTTGTCAGGCTTGTTCAAACAAGATATATTACCATTGACCTACCAGCTAGAAGTTCATGCCTCTGTCTCTGAGATACTTCTTGTCTTGGTGTCATTTGTTTGTTCAAATAATTAGTTATTGCAAGATTATCACATTGGGAGGGATTTTTTCGTTTGTTCATTTTAAGAACGGCATTCTTCTCGCTATCAGATGCTGGGAAGGTAGTTTATCCTTTTGCGTTCTATTCCGCTGTGGGTTTGGGTTCATGAAAATGAGAGAACCTAAACCCTGAACAGAGCCAACTGCTTTACAAAGCTCCCCAAGCTTTTGCCAATTTAATTCATTGCTGGCTAAAGTAGTTCAGTCTGCTTTTAAGTGAAAGGTGCCAATCATGCAGAATTATACGGTGGTTTTGAGCGAAGCCAACTCACCTGTTTGCTGGAGACTTGAATCAGACCACCAAACTCATTTTCACTTGCACCTAGAAATGAGCCAAACCCACAGCGTCCAGATCCAGATCTGGCTTCAGGCTCTCATGGTCTGATTCGGATGGACTCTATGGCTTCTTTACTTAAAATGCCACGAGGAGATCAAAGAGTAACTTCAGATTAGACCTTTGAGGTGTGACAGAACATCCAGTCCTGGTTCAGAGCCACCACAGAGTGTGGCTTAACCAACTTTTCACTCTCTAGGCAAATCTCTACAGTTTTTGTTCTGATCTACTTCTGATGAGTCGTCATTTTTACCTTTCATTTTCACAATTCCCAGATCAGCACAAGATCCTAGATCAATTCAAGCATTGCACATCCAAACTGTGAGTGGTCCATCTTTTTTCCACAATGCTTTCTTTTCACGGAGAGCAGCATGCATTTTGGATCTGACATCTGAAATAGCTCTTTTTTCTTCGTATTTCTTGACTGAATTCAGCGTAGCTGGCTGTGCTGGGACTGCAGGGAGGAAGGTTAAATTTCATCAAGCCTTTTTTAAAGAAAATTTAATAAGCAGGCCTGTGCATCTCATTTGCACCCTCTGAATCTCAGATTCAAATCTAACAAACAAAACTCTCCATCTTTCCAAGACAGAGGCACTACATTCTCTCTAGTCTACTGCATTAAATTATTTCACGGGACTTCTTCAGAATTGAGGTCCTGTCATCTTTGTAGAAATACCTTAAGAGAACATGGAGCTTTTCACAAGAGGGTTTGTCTTAAAGTCTGCAGCCCATATAAATGCTTCTGTGATCATCGGAAAGTATTGGCAACCCGACACCGAGCGTAGTGTTGAGGGGTGGTAGCCATCCTGTAAAAATTATTTTCTCAAGTGGAGTGTGACTTCATCAAGCCCAGCAGCTCTGCGGAGGGCTGTGCATGGAGGTTCCCTGGAACAGAGGTCAGGCATGTGGCTATAGGTCTGTGGAACTGTAGCATTTCCGAGTTGAAATCATTATTACTGTGTTTTCCAATTTTCTTTCAAGTTCCTAATTACCGACAGCCAAACCAAACTAGGTTGAAGCCCTAAGTCGCTCTGTCCGTCCACAGCCTGACAGCATTGCCAAGCGATATTCTGTTACACTACTTAGTACAAATTATTTTCTATCCTTTCAATGTATTTCTAGTTTTAAATAATACTTTTTTTTCTTCTGATTGTGTTTTTACTTCTTTCTCCTTAGGTGACTTTACCTCTGTGGAGTCCCTTGCCGTCACAGATCAAGGGCTAATTTATTCAGGTCAGTTTGTGGGAATTAAGGTAAATAAGTGGATATTCCCATAAATCATGTCTTTACAGAGGTCAGTGAAAGTGCATATATTTCCATTGTCTCTGGAGAGGTTTTTAGCCTTACCTTCTTGATAATCAAATTTCCTTTGCTGACACAAGTGGGAATAGCACCGTTTGTTGACTCATTGTGTGCACGTTTTGGGTGGGACTTTGAGAGTGTGGCTGCCTTCTTTGCATCTCCCAGAGAGCCCATCTCCCTTGACTCGCCCAAATTCCCACCAACTTCAGTGGCGGCTCAGGCTGTAGAAGGAGGGCTACAACAAACACCAACATGAAGGAAGTCAGCAGGCATGGCGGGCACTCGCTGCGGGAGCAGGAGGTTTGGTCCCAGGAGAGGTGCTTCTCTAGTTCCCCGGTGTTCCCACAGGCAGCCGCGTGCCCAGTCTCCTTCAGCCCTAACACACACGTGGGCACTGCTTCTCTTGCAGTCTCTCCCACCCTGAGAGAGGAAACTATTTTTGTGTGAAATGGAAAGGACCTGAGTGTAGAATAAGGACAGAGAGCGTGAAGCAAGGCATGCTGCCTCCAAAATGAATAGAAAAAAAATACAGATGTAGAAACAGGTGTTCAGGATATGTCTTTCCCACCTTACATCCCTGTCCAAGCTAATCCACATTTGAGGACACAAAATACTGTAAGCATTCCTCCTCCTCCCGATACAACTACATTCATTCTTCCATCCCACAGTTTTCAGCACCAGGCATATTCCATCCACACAGAGCATAGCTTGCATACCTGCTCGACCACAAACACACATCCTACTCATAGTCTTCCATGCTTGCAAGTGCAGCGCGGGTGGAGAGTATTATACTTCACTTAGATACTGGCTCTTGCTCCAAGGTATGTGCATTAAGCAGGAGATCCTCTTCATCTTTGCGTGTTCTTCTTGGTCACAGAAGTCCAGACTGTACTGAATTTTGCTTCCTCTTCTTTAAAATTAATCTGTGAAATCACAGGAGAAACTGGGATTAGGTACTTGTTTGAGTTCCTTAAAAATGAGTATCACCTGCAGGTGGAAAAAACCCTAGCCCACAAGTGGCCGTACTCCCTGAATGAAGAGTTCTGAAACAAAAGGCAAGTCATGGTGTCCACTGTAGATCATTTAATGTGTTTGGGCTCCTAATGCTGATCAGAGTGTTTTGAACAAAAATGCTGAACTATTCAAACTAACTAATAGTTTTTTTTTTCTGGGTTTCTGGCAGACAGACCCTCAGGTGTGTGTTGCAGCATAAGTATGTGTGGTTAATTCTTTGTGATCTCGAGATATCGCAAAGTAGTTATCAAAAAGACATGCCAGCTGAGGAGTTGCAGCCTTCACAGGGGTGAGAAAGGTAGAGGCTCAGTAGAGCCCTGGAACTATCCTTTTCTTATCAAGGTATCACTAGTATCTGTACTAAACTCTCCAGGAGGAGGCTGTGAGATGGCCCCATGGGAATGCTGTCTGCCAGTTGTGCCAGGACTTCTTGCTTGTTTATTAGGACACAGTATTTGTCGCCAGCCAGTTTCACTTCCTATCAAATCAAGCAGATGAGGAGGAGGGCCAACATCTTAGCCGTTGCCTCAAGCCTTTTTACTTCTGGCTGCCCATCCAGGTAGCCTTTTCTTACATCACACCTGAGGATCTGTATAGATGTCAGATTATTACACTGCTGATGTAACAATGGGATGAAAACTAAATTCAGGTAATGTAGATTTAAGGTTACAAACTAATGGAAAGTCAGGAAATCAGAAAACTGGACTGATAGTTTAAAGCCTTAAATGTCCGCAAGCCTGAAACACCTCAAATTGAGCCTCAGGTTCCCTTATTCTGCACTGAGAGATGAAACATCTCTACTGTTGGATGAGATAGTGAAGAAAATGATGCTTCTGTTCTGAGTCACGTTTCTGCAGTTCTGTGTGATGTAACAGGAGCCCCTTGACACGGGAATGGCAGAGTTCTGTTGCAGTCCCACACCTCCATCGTGCTCCCTCTCCAGGAGGCTTGTCTGCAGCTCTCACTTCAGTCTTCACCACGTCTGAGGGGGTACAAAGTAAAAAGGAGGAAAAAGAATTAACTTGGTGTCTGTGGAAATACTACTCTTGAGTTTGTCCCGGCTGCTAGACGTGGAAGTGGCCAGCCGCAGTGGAAGAGATGCAAGTTTTGGACTTCAGCAGATTTTTAATTCTCATTGACTGATACTTTGCGAGAAGCTCTGAAGCAGTTTACACGTCGTCCAAACCTCCTCGCCCATTCTCTTGGCATCCAGCACATCTGCTGAGGGGTCTAAAGCTGGGCTGGAAATCTGCAGCCAGGGAGTCTCACCATTAATTCTACCATTTCACCATGCAGATCTGACCTCTGTAGGAGTGATTTGATGTTTCTTCAAGCAACACCCCGTCTCTATGAAGAAATGCCAACAGAGGAGAAGTTTCAAGCCTGCTATTTTTATTTAAGCTGTTGGAACAGTATGGACATACTGTAAGTAACTGGACCAGCCAAGAGGGCATCTGTCAGTCAGTGACTCAGCCTTCAGATCAGACAGATGCAAGCCCATATAAACAGGTTCAGCCCAAAAGTCATGATAATAAATAATTTATTTTCCTACATTTCAAAACACCAGATACAGTAAAGTGAGTGTTTTCTTTGGAAGGAGGCAATACTGGTCGGCTGTATTCGCTTCCCACACCAGCAATAACATGTTCTGAATGAGTGGAGGGAGACTCTGACCACCATTCTGCCAGAGCCTACTTGGTTCTTGGTTGAAGGCTACTGAGTCTTAGGAAATCACTCTGAAATAAGTTAGTGCACTGTTTCGAGGTACATGGCATTGCCAGGTTTGCGCTCCATCACCTGGAACACTAGAGTGATCGAGTCAGCCAGGTGGGCATCTGGAGAAAGCTAACCTTTAAGGTGTTTTTTTTTCTCATTGTGGGATTGCTGAATCGTGCACAGCAAGTGAAGAACATCCCAGGGCATTTAAAAATTATTTTAGGTCATGTGAACTGCCACGTAAAACTAGGAAAATAAATATGTGGTAAAACACTCAGATGAGACACAAAAATGTGAAAGCTTGACAGAGAATGCTTTTATGGATACTGTTCTTCATCCAGAGTCCTCTGCTGGATCCAGGGCCGCTCTTCTTGTGAAAGAGATGAGGGAGACTGACATGGGGTCTCCCAAAAATCCTGCAGTTTGGAAGCGTGGTGCTTTGAGATCTGTTCTGTGCTATCAGAGGATACCTAGAGGTACCTCCATAGATCACATTGAGATAATAGAGACCAGTTCTGGGTCCCTCAGCTCAAGAGGGACGGGAAACTACTTGAGAGAGTCCAACACAGAGCCACAAAGATGATGGAGTTCAACATCTCCCTTATGAGGAAAGGCTGAAGGAGCTGGGTCTCTTCAGCTTGAAGAAGAGGAAACTGAGGAGTGACCTCATTAATGTTTATAAATATGTCAAGGGGGAGTGTCAGGAGGACAGAGCCAGGCTCTTCTCAGTGATCTCCAATGACAGGACAAGGGGCAACGGGTGGAAGCTGGAACTTAGGAGGTTCCACAAAAACATTAGAAAAAACTTTTTCACAGTGAGGGTGACGGAGCACTGGCACAGGCTGCCCAGGGAGGTTGTGGAGTCTCCTTCTCTGGAGACATTCAAAACCCGCCTGGATGCGTTCCTATGTGACCTACTGTAGGTGATCCTGCTCTGGCAGGGGTTGGACTAGACGATCTTCTGAGATCCCTTCCAACCCCTGACATTCTGTGATTCTGTGACCTCTTACCCAGGGCTGCTTTGGACAGATCCATGTCACAAGCCCACTCTTCACTGGGACCCTGCTCTCTAACCCAGCCTGGAACATGCAGGCTGTGGAGTTCAGGGCTTGGGACTTCCTTGAGGAATGTGTCAGAAGGAAAGTCTGTGAGCAAAGATGAGTCTCTTGTCTCCAGTCATCCCATAAAGCAGGACTGTGCCAGGTAGGAACACTGAAATACTCAAGAAGAGGAGGACGGCAGCTCGCTCCAAGGAGCAGTCAGTTCCGCTGCAGGGCCAAACAGGCTGGGAAGAGCCCAACTGCATCTACAGACATGGGAGTTTGGTGTGGACGGAGCAGACTGGTCTGTGATGGCTTAGGGTTCCCATCAGGTGGTCTTGCACTATCAAGGATGCCCAGTGGTCTGACTCAAACATTTTAATATCTTACTTGTTCGTTGTCTTGTTGCCTGCGCGCTAGTAAAATCCAGCATAGGAGCAAAAATACAGCCACAAAGCTGCAGATAAGAATTTCAAATATTTCAAATGCTCTCTTTAAGTTGTATTTAGAATAGAATTCATCAGAGGTCTGGTTGTGACCTTGCTAGGAGAAAGGAGTAATAAAGCATGCGATATCATAAGTAGCATATTCCAAGATAAGGAGTCTCTCAGTCTTCTCAGCCGTGCATCTGACTTTGAGGACAAACAATATGAACGATCATGCACATCTTTAGCCAAGATCTCTGTTTAAAGGAAAACTTACAAATAGGTGTTTATTTTTTATATCCTCTAACTGTACATGGATTGTATTTGCTTGATCAAGGAGAAGGTACAAACTGCTTTTCTCACTCGTCTCCCAGGGTACCTTGACAGATGGTATACCCTGTTGCATCTTTGGATACAGAGCTCGGGTTATGCACACCCTTATTTGCAGCAGCCCTGTTCACATATTTGCATTTATAAATTGAGACATTGATCTGTCTCCATTTACAGATCAAATGCGGTAAGTTTACTAGTAAGACGTGAAAAGCTTTTTGTAGCTGCAAACTCTGGAACCTTAGAGTGGGCTCTGCAAGTCAAAGCTGCTCGTGCATTTATTAGTAGTAGAAATAAAGATCCATTGGGTTGATAAGCATAGAGATGACTTGTCTTCCCTGTGTAGCCTACAATTATTTGTGAAAGTAGCCTTGCAGAGCTGATGGGTAAGAAGGAGAGCTTTTTAATAGTCATCACTCCCTCGGGTACAGCTACACTTCCAACACCTGCCGTGGCCAGGGAGCACCTCTGCCAACTAAAACACCTCCCTTTAGAAGAATAACTAATACTTTAGAATAACTATTAGGATAACTAATGCTTCTTTAAAAAGTGGGGGATTAGGTTCATATGTCTTAGAATAAAGCCCCCAAAACGGTTTTGTCTGAGGCTTTTGGAAGAGGTGGAAGGGCAGAGTGTGGAGAAGATTGCTTTCACTTAAGGTCCTTCATCAGTGGGCACAGGAGGACACTTGCAGGTTGGGGGATTGAAAAATAAATAGGAGAGCAGGTACAATCACTCACAAATACTCTTACAAGCCAGGCTCTTGGGCTGGAGGCTCCAAGCTATCCAATACGTTGTCAGTCTCAGCAAGCTGGTAAATAAAGAAAAGTTTCTTCCACATAAATCTTTGGAGCTGATGCTCACAAAGAGTGCTTTCAGCCCGAGCTCCTGCTTCAATACTCAATGGCTGGGGGAGAGCACAGTGAGCCTTATTTACGCATCCAGCAGTAGTTTATGACAGGCACCGTCTCATCTCAAGGGTCTGACATATACATGCATCGTTGTCCAATTCGCAAATTCTTGCATCTAAAAGTTTAATAAGCTCTTCATTTGATTTCTTAATGTTTTTCACAGAAAGTGAACGTTTTTCCTGGCAGAGCAGGGACTGTGAGCTCTTTTATCTGCACCCCATAAAGGGCTGGGATGACTCTTTGAGCTTGGCCAATAATTTGAAAGTAATCCAGATTATGTTTTTCCTACAGGTTTAAATGAAAAGTGAATGTTTTAAGTGGAGGAGTAAGAGGTACATTGAATTTGGAAATACGACCGTGGCAGCAGCAGAGCTGTGGAAAAATTCAAGGAGTTATTAAAATCTTTAAAACTCAATTGTTCAGAAATTAGGCACATAGCTTAAAAATGACGTTTTGGCAAAACTGGGTGAGTTACCCTTCCCACCATACATTATACTAAACGTCTGCCATATGTCCAGTCTCAGCTGGCCAGGAGTGTCCCCTGGTTGCCTCAAAACCTGCTGAATGACCACAGCGCAGCATTTCCAACCGTTGCTCATCAGCACTTGAAGAAAACTCAGTGCTTGATTCCAGATTACTGGAAGCAAAGGTGAACTTCTGCCATTTACATCGTTTGGGAGTAGGTCTGAGTCCTTGGAAAGGGAGACCACTGAGGAAGATGATCTTTCTCTCCCATGATACTACAAGTATCCTAAGCTAAGCAGCTCTGAGTTTCTTAAGGCTGAGCTGCTTCTCTCACGCTGGAGCAACAGAACATCTGGTCCTAGCTACTGTTTTTCAACTGGATCATCTTGTGCCTCACTAAAATGAATGAGAAACACATGCAAGCTGTATTTTCAAAAAGTTGTATTTCATTGATGCAACTAAAGTAGTGATTTTCACATGCAATTAGATACACAGATGTAGACAAGCAACAATTTACACACACACTACATTTCCAACGAGGCCCTACGTACATTCCCATATGCTTTACACATGCGAAATATGCACATGGTGAGGAGGCATGGGAAAGTATTTACATGTGCAATTGTATCTTCCCACAGCAATGCCTGGGAATTAGAAAGCACTAACTTAGACAATATTTTGGATGTAAAATCTGATGACACTTTCAATTCTGTTCTGCAGGCACCACTATAAATAATGCTAATTATTAATTATGATCTGCCTACAACAGCACTTCACCAGGCACTTTGCAGATAGGCCAGAGACTAGGAGCTCAAATCACCCTCATGTTATTCTGTTTTCTAGAAGCGTTTTGGAAGAGACGTCAGTGCCCAAAACCCTTTAGAAACAGGCTGTACGCAGACGTCTCCAAGAGACTGATGAAGAGTGAAAATCTGAAGAGCAACATAGTACAACTAAACCAAAACATTAAGGAGATACAGCTCAAGATCGTGAAAAAGTAAGATTTTTTTTTTAATTTTGCTTTTTAACGATACCACATCTCGAGTCCTTTTTGAAAAACTGTGGGAATGTTTTCTTTACGAAAAGGTAAAAGCCAAAGTACTGTTTTCCAAAGAGCTCTACTTCCTAGTAAGCAGAGTGAACTTTGGAGAAGGCGAGTGGCTGGGGACTTGGCTGGGCCCTTAGCAGTTCGTGCTCTCCTGCAAAGCTCTCCCTCCTGGGCTCTGTGCAGGCCCCCTGCATCTTAGGTCTCTAGCTGGTAGGACAGGGAATATTAGCCTTTTCTTCGTCGACACGTGTGAAAATAATGGCAAGATGGTGTGTGGGGAAGATTGTCTGCTGGTTGATAATGTGGTAATAGGAGATGCTGATGGGAAAACACTCTTAAGGAAATGCTTTTTGTCCGTTTGTTCTTCAGGGCAAACAGGTAGCTTTTTCAAAACCAGATTGGTCTGTGATCTGATGTAGGACAGATCTGTAAGAACCACTGAAAAAAACACAAACCCTAATGACATTAAAATATTTGTTTGAGGTTTTTCTAAAAAGCACAGTGTATGCCGATACTGGATGTCTGGTTGCCGTGGAGCCAGCACGGTGAGTGTGCTCATTCGACCACGAGTCTTCAGTGTTGAGAAGGATGGTTTGTGACTCACTGTGATGATACCGTGCAGTGTCTCGACCTCTGTAGGGATCCACAGCAGCTGTGACTCTCCAGTGGTTGTTAAAATGTGCTGTTAAGACGCAGAAACACACGTGGCAGCAGCCACATGGGGGGTAGGCAGTGGTGAGGACCTTGGAAGGCAAGACTGGGGACAGCTGTAAGAGCTAATGGTTGTCTTCTCAAAGCTGGGAGGAGGAAGTGGCATGGAATGGCCCTGGAGAGGGCCCTGGCACAGGAGGCAGCAAGAAGCCGTAGGAGAGGTCAGGGATGGGTGAGGACAGGCTTCGGGGGGAGAGGGGTGGAGGGACAAGCACGGAGTGAGGGCGGTGGCAGCTAGGCTGCGGGGTCGTGAGTCTCAGTCACGTGAGTTTCCAGCACCCGAATGCTTCGATGGGCTTCCCTTCCACCCCAAATTACCTGCTCGAATCCTGGCTAAAAGCTTGCAGCAGACTTCTCATTTTTCAAAACAGATCATTTATGTGACCCCTTCAGTCCTTGTTTCTATTAGCAGGCCAAACAAATTTTAAGTGCCAACATACTGAAGAAGTGGAAAAGTTAGTTTACAGAAGGGAAAAAAGGGGAAGGAAAAGAAAAACAAAACCCAAGGTATTTCCACAATGTTTGCATTCCCATGTCTTAACCACAGTATTCCCAGCACGCGGATTTTATGGTGCATCTGAAAACCAACCACAATGCAAAAGAAACTTCAAAGTTTTTTAGGCAAAGTTTTAAGGACGAAGCATGGAGGGAAGCCGGACAGCGAGGAGCAGTGTGTGGGAGCAATGCCGGGCTCTGCTGCCTGCCTCCCACCTCGCTCTCCTGCACTCCCAGCCAGGACCTCGCTCTGCAGGTGCTTCAGGAAGGCAGCATGCATTAAGGATGAGGGGGTTCTGTACAACACAGTTATTTAAAGGGGTTTAGTTCTCTTCTGGCAGGTTGAAATAGCAGGGCATGACCAAAATATGTGTAAGTGCAGCAACTTTGTCCTTCCAGTCAAAACAAAGTCCAGGTGCTGTGGATGACAAATGGGGAGGGAGAGGTGGGGGTCAGGGGCTGGAAGGTGTCCTGGTGCTGTACCTGGTGGAGGAGGGCCGTAGCTGGAGAGGGGTGGACAGAGGCACGTGTGGTGTTGTTTGGGTGTGGACATGTGGGACATTGACGGGGCGTTGTACCAAACTGTACTTAAGAAGCTGAAGGGGTTAGTGTCTTTGGTTGCTGTAAACCTGCGTAGCTACAAAGGTTGCAACAGCACCTACATACTCATCAGGGACACAAAGTTCTTCATTCATTATCAATAGCGTGTATCTATTTCACAGCCTGGTTTATCTGCAATAAATAAATTGCTTTATGGCTTGGTCATAATCCACTGCATATCCAGGGATTCTAGGGAGCGGATTTAAACGTTACCTCAACTGCTACATAATGATCTATTCTATAACGTCACAAGA
Source organism: Trogon surrucura (assembly GCA_020746105.1). Classification (NCBI taxonomy): domain Eukaryota; kingdom Metazoa; phylum Chordata; class Aves; order Trogoniformes; family Trogonidae; genus Trogon; species Trogon surrucura. The sequence continues at coordinate 5,769,342 of CM036630.1, read as the reverse complement.
CCAGCAGTTCCATTGCTAGGGAGAAAAGCACCACTGCCCTCACCAGACAAACTGCCCTGGGCTTGCAGTGTGCAGCAGCGCGTGCCGGCATCGAGCTGCCTGGGTGAGAGACAGTGAACTGTAAGAGTTGCCTCTGCAGCGATTCCTTCTTTTCATAACACCTATACTGTTTGTAAATAACCTGATATCCCACATTCAAAGAGCCTGGCTCCAAGAAAAGATCGGAGCTATGAAACATAATACTAATGAGCAGATACCTGCAAAAGTCCTCTGGCCTGTTTGGCTCCTTGCAGGCTGAGCTCCTGACTGGCTGCGGGTAAATTCAGATGTGTCCGCGGCAGTGAACCAGGCTGGGCTGCCCAGGAGCTACTCGTCCAGCTCAGTGTTGTGCCAAAAGGTAGCCAAGTGCAATGAAGTATTTTCTACGCAACTCTTATTTGTATCCAGAAGTCGAGACTTTCTGGGAAGATTTCCCAAATTAAGTGGAAAACTAATTCCTTTAAGCCACCTAAGCATGACTGACATGACGAATGGTGAGGTGGCACCTGGAGCCATCGCTCCTGTCCTCTGCTCAGGGTGCTCAGCTCAGCAGCTCTTTGTAAACGACTGGAATACTGTGTGCCTCTTAAACCCTCTGCCTGAGCCACAGACCAGGGAGAGACTCTCAGCTGGCTGGAAACAGTAGCATTTTATCAAAACCAGTCAAGGGGTAGCAGGGTGCATCAGCTGTGAGTCTGGGCTGCTATGTTCTGTTGAGTTTTTCTGTGGCTTTTATTTTATTACATTACACAGGTTTTTACTTGGGGGTTCAGATGCCTTTGCCTCGTGGTTTTGGATCTAGCATTGCTGCAGAGAGTTGAATATCAGTGCGAGCCCTCTGCAGCATACTCGAACACAGAATCAATATCATTTTTGTTACATTACTGTCAGCCTGGCTTCAGTAGAGATTACAGATCTGCTGGCTGGGACATTGTGTGTCTCCATTGTCAGAGGCAGTCATTGCTGAAAAGGCAGACAAAACTGCAATTTAAGGGAAGAGAACACAGCCCTAGAAATAACAGATATTTTCAAGAAAGCATGTATCCTACAGTTGGGGCTAGCTCAGATGTTTTCTGTGCATTCCATTAATGTAACCAGGTTTTCAGAAGACCATCCTGAACCTCCCAGACTGTAATTTTTCTGGTGTAATCAGGAGGAATTTCATAGGTCCATCCTTTCCACCAGCAACATGATGTCGCAATCAGCACCTTAGGACGTTTGGATATCAAGGTGGCCTGCTGAAAGCCAGAGGGGGAAACAGTCCCTGCATGCACACATTGAACAGTACGGGGCACCACAAGGCTAGTGCATCTTGGATATTACAGACTCAAAGTCTATGTGCTAGACAGCAGATTTGCAGTTTATGCTCACGTTTCCATCCCAGGCACGTGTGGCTGACTGCGCATGTGCTTTGGGAGCGCACACCCCGATTCCCACTGGGATTCCCTGTTCGCAGGGAGTGGACTGGCTCTGACCTCTCATTTCACATCTCCTGATGCCGCGAAACACCACGGCTCTGCACCTTCCCCTTTGAGTGAGTGTGGTTCTGCGTCTGCCGTTGCTTCTGACGTTAGTGTGATAGCTGGTACCAGCTTGTATATCCCTGCAGCCTGTTTCCCATGACAGGATCCTCTCCGGACACATCACGATAGCAGCAGTTACTGAGCTAATGAAATACTGGCCTTGACAACACCCCAAGCAGATGCCAGGAGCCACTTCCCAGGCAGTGAGTCCATCTCATGTGATGGAGCTCCTTTGCTCTCTGAGGGTTTTGTCAACACCTCGGTATTATTAAAATGTTGTTTTTAAAGTCAATTTCCTTTTCTTTTCTTTGTAGTTTATGGAGTGTTGCTGAAGACCTTCTCCCAGGCTCAAATGAGGATCGGTTCCAGGTTTGCAGTCATATCAACAGTAGGTGCGTGATTTATTTCTAAGGTGCCTGTGTAATTACCCGTACTCCACACACACCTCCCGTTCACACTGAGTTTCCCTGCAGCTAATGAGTCTTCCCAGAGAGGAGGAGGAGAAGGAGGACTGTTTGGTTCACCAAATCCCTGTACAGATGAACAAGCTTCTACAATGAATCCAGCCTCTGTAAAGACAGTGTGTCCCAAAAGCTGTCAGGCCTTATTGTAAATGGCTCAGCTTTCTTAAACTGAGTATTTCTGCCAAGTTTTGCCAACAACATCATGTTTTTATTCTTTATTTTCTACTATTTCTGTTTTGGTCAAAGCGTTGATGGAATTGTTTTGCCATTATAACTGCTGTCATCTATACCAGCACGTTGCCTATGCAAAACAGGGTTCAGCCAGTGGCCTAGAGCTTACAGTCCCCAAAAATACACCTAAATATTTGAATGTCTGAATCCAACGTGTTCAGATACTGGGAACTGTTGGGAGCAGTGGTTATGTTTTGAAATTGTGAAATGCCACCTTTGGTACCGAGGTTAAGTTTCTTTGCCACTCAGTGATGGGATGAACTTTGTCAACCTAAACCCAGGTTTGGGTGTCATTGCAGGATTACATTTTTGCACCAACTGCATGAATCTGGGCATGCCTGTACATTGCAGAGAGGTGACACAAGGCAGTGCTTGTCAGAGTGCCTGGAGGAGGTGTGAGGGACCCTTTGGTAGTCCGTTAGAGCAGCCACGTGGTCACCAACCCCATTTGTACAAGCCAGCCCTGCATGGGGTTGGAAACCAAATCTGGCAAGTGGATGGTGCCAGCTGCTGACCTGAGTGCCGGCCGGTGGCCAGCCCGTGTGTGGAGCAGCTCAGGGCATCCTTTGAACTCTGTCTGAGGCGAGCTGTGCGTTGGCCCCCAACATAAATGAGAGCAGCCTGGAGACTGTTACGAATTACACAAGTGCTCCAGCCCCAGAGGCAGGCACGCATCTGGCCGGGCTCCCATCGGGGGAGCGGTGCTGGAGGTACTGCTTTGGCTCCGTCTCACAATCGAACTTCCCTTTACTGGGGTGATCTTCTCATGGCTGCTTATACCAGCGTTGGGCTGTCAGAGCCAGGAAGTCGTTTCCGTCTTTGCTGTTTGGAAGTACCACTCCTGATGTAAAATGGTGTCAGCCTCCATGCCTGCCATCAGCCCACTGACCAGCCTGCCCTAGGAAGGATCACCCATCTCTCCCCATCACCTTGACATGGACCTGCCCCAACACTGGCTCTTCTGCTGGGAGTGTGGATCAAAACCAGCAGAACCACATTCAGCTGTGCTCCAGGTGCAACCTGAGTTCAGACACCCTCTGCTGATGTTGTCCAACCTTTGTGCTGGATTGCTGGACTGATCTTAGCAAGACTCACAGTGGGTGGAGGTCACCCAGACTAAGCATGTGCCCTCCCTGCAGGGAGGATCTAATTAAAGATGTCCCAGCCTATTGCAGGGGGATAGACTACATGACCTCTAAAGGTCTCTTCCAACCCAATGAATTCTGTGATTCTTTTCTGAGCATAATTCTTAACATCAGATCGGAGTTTTGGAGGGTTAAATGTTTGGGATCTAGAACAAAATGTCCCTACTGATGGAATCTGACAGCCAGGCTGACATCCTGCATCAGTCCCTTGTCCCAGAGGCTCTAGAGATGCAGCTCTAAAAGCCACCTGTCCCCAAAATCAGGGCATTTCCAAGAAGGAAGAGCGTTCTGTTTTTACCTTCTCAGCCTCATCACGTGGGAAATACAGTTGTTCACACAAAGGCCCGCTGGGCTCTGCGCTCTGATGTGGATTTTTAAAGATAGAAGATGTTAATTGTAACAGCAAAACTTTTATAGACATACCAAAGTATTTGCAGGTATCTTAAAAATATCATATGAAATAAGTGTTTTCAGAGACAACACATGCTAAATGGACAATAGTGATACATAAATGATAAATAAAAGCAGTAACACTGCCAGAAGATATGGAAAATTTCAGTGGTTTGGGGAGAATTTCTTAAAAAATCAGGTTTTCCAGATCACAGAATCATAGAATCATAGAATGGCCTATGGAAGGGACCTTGGAGATCATTTAATCCAACCTCCCTGTCATGGGCAGGGACGCCACCTCTCAACTAGATCAGGCAACACATGGGGATGAAGGCCTGCTTTTATTTTGACAGTCCACTGGGTGCCTGGTACAAGTTGGAAGTTGAGAACTAGATGCTCCTGTTCTTATCCAGAACACTTCATGTTTTGGTAGTAAAACATTATCTCCCAATTCTCCCAGTTCAGGTTTTTTCCTCCTGAAATTAAGGCTTTTAAATGAAAAGGGGACATTTTTAGAAATTCAGCAGTTATCACAGTGCAGATGTGAACAGGAGATAGATCTCAGCTGTACGTTGCACCTCTGTTGTGTGTGGGAGCAGGCACTGAAGCACATGGCCCCGGGCGAGACCCTTGCTGGTAGGGGAACGGTAGCCATCCTTGTTTTGTACGGGCCACCTTCCTTGTGTGATCTTAACCCTCTCTTCTATTTCTTTGATTGCACGTTTAGGACCGAATCCTGGGAAAGCTTGGACAGTTCAGCTGACCTCAGCAGACCTGCCCAGGAGAGCAAAATTCAGGTGTTTGTACCTGCTGTGTGACGGAGTGCCCTGGATGAAAGGTGCTACGGAGGTATGGGAAAATTTTATTTCTTTTTAAGGAGGTCTGTGCATGGCTGTGTCAGCCTGGGGAGTACAAAGTGGGTTCCCATATGGTCAGTTTTTAGGATTTCTCCTGTTTCAAATCTGCATAAATGGCCCACTCAAGGAGGCCCAACTATTAAAAACAGCTGACAATGAAAAAGGGGGAGGTGAACGCCAAGCAAGCAGCAAGTAAACTATGTAACTGAGCTGACAGATGGCAAATTAATGTTGTCAAATAGAAAGAAGTACATAAAGCTAAGGAGCACTATGACCAGATTGCTTTCTTGCACACGAAGTCTTTAATCATATGGATATCCTTGCTATTTTTACTCTAATGAGATTGGGAAAGAAAAATAAGACTGAAGCATCAAATTAAAGATGAATTTGCTTTGAATCCACAAGAAATTGAAGCCCTTGCAGAAACAAGGAGAATTATTTGCCAGAGAAAATTAGTGTCGTGGATGAACTTGTTTGTGCTTCTGAATTTTGACATGTTTATTTTATTGGTAATATTGCTGTAGTGAATGTAATAGCCAGTGTAGATAAGCAGTCAAAGGAAGTTGAGTGAAAACTGATGTTCTTTGGAGCTTTTCGCCCTTAGGCAAAAGCAGAAAAACTCAACCCACCAAAACACTTCAATCTACTCAAAGGTAAAAGAGGGAAAAAAAGGAAAAAACAATTCTGTTGTAAGATACAACTTGATGAAATGCTAGTGGGCCAAGTACACTAACAGAAAATAGTTATTTGCTCATCATGAGTTTTATACAGAGGATATGAATTTGCTTTGTTCCATGTACTTCTTTAACAGTAAGTGTGAGGATGTCTTTTAATCAAGAGGTTAATGTGGGCTCTGACAACTATTAAGGTATTCACACCTCTGATTAAAGGGAGAATCGGCTTGTATCTGAGCAAGGAGCTCGGTAAACAAATACATCAATCATGGGAAAATATCCCCCAGTATGTGTGTGGTCAGAGAAAGCCAGCCAAGGCAGTTAAAAGGAAGCAATTTTCCACGGTGCTTGGAGGTAGGTAATATAAAATAATCCATAATTAAGTTTAATCATGGCTTATCAGACCTTTCTAGGACTGCAAGCGTTGTGGTTAATGTTTAACATACTATGTTTGCCATAAGCTTTCTCTGATGCCATTTCGTTGATACTACCAGCCCACTTTATTGGGAAGTGGCAGATGTGACAACTCTGTCTGGAAGACAAATTCGTAGCTGGTGCACCTCAGGATTGCTGCAGCAGGCTCTGAGATTTTGTGGACTAGATCCTCGCCTAATAAAAAATGGGTTTTCTCAGTGTGGCCAATGGAGCAATCCAATTTACTCATGAGAGCCTGGCCCAGCTATTGTGCTGTTGCTGTACAGTAGCCAGACCCAAGTCCATTGACTGAAGCTAGAAGCTGGTTCTACCCCCTTGCAAGGACAGTAGTTCATTTACTAGAAGGGGAAAGTAGCGCCTGCTGCTTGTAAAGAAGCGTGTACCCTTCTCGCCTGCAGTGAGCAAGGAACAACCTCTTAGGGGTCGGACCTGGGTGGGAGGTGGCTGGTCACCACTTAGACCAGAGGACGGCGTTCGGGGCCCCAGGTCACTCCAGAAGCTTCAGCTCCAGCTCCAGGACTTCAGCTCTAGGCCCGAGGGGCTGTAACTGAGATACCTGGCGAGACGAGAAGACAGCAGTGATGGTGAGGAGAAACGTGTTGCTGAGCACCAGCACCAGTGTTAGCAGCTTTGCACACTTGATTAAGTACAGCGTCAAAGATTTTTAATATTTTTTTTCTAAAGAGAACAGTTTACCAAACTTTCAAATGCTAACGGGTATTTTTTCGCATAGCCAGCAGCAGCAACAAGTCACAAAGCAAACCTTAACCTGTTCATCCCTTTGAACAGTGTATTTTAGCAGAAACGTTAAAAAATGGGAGGAAGATGTGGTAAATCATCCTAACCCGATCCTACAGTTAATGCTGAGAGAAAGCTGGTTTGCTTCACTTTTGTACCATTAGTGTCTAACCAGTAACACTGGGATCTCAAAGGCTTTCAGTAAATCAGTTCCTTCAAGAATGATATATTAAGATGATGCCATTCAGGATTAACAGATTTGTACACAGAAATACATGCAGTCCAGTAAACTATGTTAATGGGCTGAATGCTAAAATCTCCATCTGACCCTAGCAAAGGTTGTCTTAGTGGCTTGTGGCCGCTGGGACTTAGGAATGTAGCTTCGTTTTTCCCGAAGTGTGAAATTTCTCGTGTACTTCTTAAAGAGAATATTTTAATATGAATAATCCCAGGGTTGGACATAATTTTCAGAACTGCTGCTGTATATTATAAATATATAACGTTTATGTCAGCAAGTTTGCAGATGACACCAAGCTGGGAGGGAGTGTCGATCTGCTGGAGGGTAGAAAGGCTGGACAGAGGGACCTGGACAGACTGGATCGATGGGCCCAGGCCAGCTGCAGGCATTTCAACAGACCCAAGTGGAGGGTCCTGCATTTTGGTCACAGCAACCCCATGCAACACTACAGGCTTGGGGAAGGGTGGCTGGAAGGCTGTCTGGAGGAAGAGGACCGGGGCGTTCTGATCGACAGCCGGCTGAATATGCCCAGGTGGCCAAGAAGGCCAACGGCATCCTGGCTTGTATTAGAAATTGTGTGACCAGCAGGAGTAGGGAGGTGATTGTCCCCTGTACTCAGCACTGGTGAGGCCACACCTTGAGTGTTGTGTTCAGTTTTGGGCACCTCAGTATAAGAGGGATATCGAGGTGTTGGAGCGAGTGCAGAAGAGGGCAACAAAGCTGGTGAAGGGCCTGGAGAATAGATCTTACGAGGAGCGATTGAGGGAGCTGGGACTGTTCAGTCTGAAAAAGAGGAGGCTGAGGGGGGACCTCATCATGCTCTACAATTACTTGAAAGGACATTGTAGAGAGCTTGGTGCTGGTCTCTTCTCATAGGTCGTTAGGGACAGAACCAGGGGGAATGGGTTCAAGTTGCAACAGGGCAAGTTTAGGCTGGACATGAGGAAGAAATTCTTCACGGAAAGAGTGGTCAGACACTGGAACAGACTGCCCAGGGAGGTGGTTGAGTCGCCATCCCTGGATGTGTTTAAGTGTCGCTTAGATGTGGTGTTTGGTGAGATGGCTTAGGGGTGAACTTGTAGGGTAGGGTTAATGGTTGGACTCAATGATTTCAAGGGTCTTTTCCAACCTGAACTGTTCTATGATTCCATATCGGTATAATGCCGCAGAGCCTTTTTCTTAGTGTCTCAGCATTTAACGAAAGCTGAGCAAAGTTTTGCAGGCAGAGATTTTTGTTTCCTGTTCCAGAAAGAAATACAGTTTGGAGCTAAGTGGGAACTCTTCATTAATCAAAGCGTGCTATTTTATTACTGTCAAAATAAATGCTCTTATGTACTGAGATGACATTTACATAATGTAATTTATGATCTTTAAAACCAAAAAACACCATCCTGAAAAGAAAAAAAAATCACTGAAATACAAAGTATCCAATCTTAATTTTGATGAGAAACTTGAAGGAAATATTCTGGGGAGGGGACACAGTTTTAAATACTGTTGTCTGCTTTGGCAGTTCTTTGGTGGGCTAAAAAACAGGTTATTTGTGGAGCTCCCCCTTTTAACTAGCTGAGAGAATATCTGTTGACTGTTTTTTAAACCTACCCTCATGGCTTTATGTTTAAATGCTCTTTCCCAGTTTTTCGTCCAGGCCATCATATTTTCCAGGTCCCTTTGAATTCAGACACATCTGGATTTAGGCAAGCCTCCTTCATTTATTTTCGCTCTAGCCTTGCTGAGCCATGCCAGGGTTTTTGTGAGCGTGTGCATGATTTGCAGGCTCCGAGCCTGCCAGTGCTGAGAGTCCTCAGCATCCCCCCAGGGCTTGTGACTCCCCATGGCACTTGGGGATCGACTCCTGATCCCGTCTCGCTGGGTTTCCATGAAAAAATGCTGCAGGAGAGGCAGGCTTGCTGAGAGAGGGGAGGACAGGACTGAGAGCCAGATCCCCAGGTCAGGCAGGCTCCCTCCTTTGGTGCAGAGTTAGTGCAAGCGCTTCGTTTTAAACATGTCCTGGTGCAGCTACCTCATTTTAGGCGTGTGCTTAAGTAGTTTTGTGAATCAAGGCTTTCGGTTTCTCAGGACAGGACTGCTCTCCCAGCAGTGCTGGGCTCTAGCGCAGTGGGAAGTTGGGTTTTGTTCAGGCTTCAGACATCGATCATGATCCAAGTAGCAACAAGCAGTTTGCGAGCAGCTTTAAAAATCAGTGTAGTCCGTCAGCTGTTGCCAAGGTGCATCGGTTTGTAAGTATGAAGGGCTGGAGGTTTATCCCAAATGACAAGGCCTGGAGAAGGGCTCAGAGGGAGGTGACAGCGCTCCTTGCTGGCACTTGACCTGCCACAGGATGGACCTGTGCCTGCTTGGCAGAGTGGTTTACGCCTTCCTGCTAGTCCATGGCTTTGGGCTCAGCTCGTCCAGAGCTGCACGTGGAAAAACAACAGCTAATGAATAAAGTGGCTGCTATTTCTTTGGCAAACGGAAGAAAAGCTACAAAGAAAACACCTACAATAGATTTTAATTTTTTTAAAATGTAGTTGGATGGGAGCTGAAGGTCTATCACAAAGACGCTTCTTTGGCTTTGATTTGACGCTAGATTTCAACTAGTCCAATGGAATTTTAATGCTATGGCCAAATATAACATCAAATAATGAAAAGCTTCAATGGTAAACATTAACACAAACAGGCATCAAGTATATTAAACATCTTTCAGAATGCAACAGGCCAAATCTGCAAATTGGGAACAGGTCCCTGAGCTGGCACACTATAAAAGCAGGCTTCAGTTTGCCATCTCCCGGACCTGTCGATGGAATACAGTGTATATCTGAGTTTTGACTGCACTACGTGTTTAGATTAAACTCTGTGTAGCATTGATTCGGCTATTTATTTTGGCTACAAGGAGCCAGTGCCTAAACACATGGGTGCCTAAATGGGATGTCCGTAGCCCAAACCTGCACTAAGGGGACCAAGTGCTTATTTTTTAAGTCTGGCTACTGAGGCCAGAAAGCTGAGCCCGAGTCTTGCAAAGACAGTGTCGAGAATGGGGCTGAATTCTTCAAAATTAGAGGCTTGCGGTGTATGCTTGGGGTTTGTCAAAAATGCCAAATCTCCTGCAGCTTATGCAGGGGGCAGGAGCAAGGGCTGACATCTGGACCACAAGCAGTGAGATGACCTTTAAGGACCCTTCCAACCCAGACCATTCTATGATTCTATGAAAATTTGCCCCACCAAAATAAGCTCAAAAGCTGCCATATCTCAAGTTCTTTCCAGCTGAAATGAATTAATTTGTTCCTCTTTGACTGGCTAGACTGTAAGGAATTGCTGCTACCCATTGAGGTTGTAGTGATTAATGGCTAAAAAAAGCATCAAGTTGGGGTTTGACTGTCCTGTTTTGGGGGACATTGCATGGGTTTTGGTGTGTAGGAGTCAGATGCTAGAGAAATGCCCTGGGTTGAGGAGTGATGCGTCTGCTTTTCCCAATAAGTAAATAAGAATTAATATTGTAAATAAGCCTCGTGAATAAGTCTCTGCCATTAAAATAATTTCTTAGCTATAGAATCAATTCACGCACGAACCGCCCATAGCATGCAAAGGCACATACGTGTCACCTGAGCATTATATCCTTCTGTAGGCAACTGGGCTGTATCCCAAATGCCAGCTTCCAGCGGGGTTGTTTTCCCCACTTTGATTTATAATTACTGATCGCATGGGAGGATGGAGAGGAAAGGCCTGAGTTGGTTGGTTTTTTTTTTGTTCCTCGTTTAATAATTTAATTTGTATTCTGATCTTCAAATCCCAATAGCATCATGTGAAGTAGAGAAACTCGGCAGGGGAGGGGGGAGGAGGGATAGAGGAGGGAGCCAGGGCTTTTTATTTCCATATGGTGAGCCTCTCCTCCTCGTGATCACAGCTTGTCATCTGTCTTCTTTTAAACTTCAGATCCCCTGTAAAAATCTTCCCAGCAAAGAATGGGCCATAAATGTGACACAAAGACAGTCCAAGTGAAGAGATTACCGTGGGGTAATCATGAAGCTTGATTTCGGTAGAGGATTTCTTTACATGCGGGCATGAATGCAGGAATAACCGGAGCCACGGGAGCCGTGTATCGCTGAAGCAGGGTACGGTGGCAGGAGCATTATTAATATTCTGGGGAGATAAGCCTGTACATTCCCCTTTGATTTACTTGACAGACAAAATGCTAAGCACCTTTCTCGTAGCCTAAATTGTGGTCAGATTAAATGACCACTTTGATTTACGTGATTTTAAAAGGGACAATCATCGTGGCATAGCGGAGCTACCAGCGCTGCTGCATCACCCTGCCAGGGACTGCTCGGTGTTCATATCCCACTAGCAGAAGGAAGGAAATTGTTCTAGTTTAGAGACTTTCTCTAAGTAACAATAGTGTCATCTCCTGATCTGCAGCCATGGGAGAACAGAATAACACGTTTCACCTGTTTTTTCTGAGACTCAAATGCTGCTCACATGCCACGCTTCTGAGCGTCTCTTTATCAAGTTACTTAATGTGAACTGTGCTTAAAAAATAGTTTATAGTTCATAATCTATTTCAGTGTAATGCAGGCATCGCTGCAGTCAATTTTCATGCATGCTCCCCGCAGCAGGTTGTTTGCTACAGGTGCATGGTGAGGACAGAGGGGACATCATTTGCTACAGCTTGTTTGTCATGAAAACTCCGGAACAATTTCTGCAGAAGGGCTCGTTTTCCTCCTGTGGCTGAGGAGAGTCTCCTATTGCAGCAGTGGTTTGCGTTGATGGTGGGGCAGCAGTGCCATGGGCCAGGTCCAGGAGCAGGAGGGGCTGCACAGCCAGAGACTCTGCTGGGCGGGGAGCGGGAGACCTTAGTAGCCGTGTCACCGGCGGATCTTGCGCGTGGGGATGGTGTGCCCACTTCCATTGTTGTAGGAGGGAAGTGGGTTAGTTGAAATGCTTATGGGAACTTCTGGCTTGGGTCAAGGCGTATTTCTAATTTTACCTACACGATCGACTGCTGGAGGTGTGTGTAATGACACAGCTGAAACATGGCTTTGTGCCCCACAGAAGACTCCAGACCAGAGCCATCACTTCTGCGTTGCAGAGAAGGCCCAGAAGACAGAAGCAAGAGGTGCAGGGGAGCAGCGCTGTGGTGCAGCCATGGCACCTGGCTTGCAGCTTGGCAAGGACTCAGCCAGAGGTGGCTGGGTCCACTCAGGTAAGAGTGTTTTGGATATAAAAGCTCCTGTTGGGAGCCACAGCCATGCAGCCCTCCCCCTTCCACCCTCCCAGACCTCTGCGGGCCCGTGCAGCCTGTTGCATTTAGCAGGTGCCTCATTTTCCTTCCCTTCCCATCTGCCCAGGCTCCGATGAAAACATCAGGTCATCCCTCTGTGGTACCTGCCATGGGGAAACCAGGTCTTTGGCCTCTTACAGACTGAATTGGACCTATGGGAGGACGCACAGTGACCGGCTGGAGCAGCCCCGACGGCCACAGCGGGTTGGTGTGTGCCAGGGTTTCCCCGTGTTATTGCTCTGTTCGGATGAAACATTATACAGCAAGATATAGGCAAAGCATTATGCTCTCAGCCGTTGCCAACAAGTTATGTTTTAATGTAATTTAACTGTAATCTCAGAGTGTTTTTTGTTAGCTATAATTAGTAAAATATGTCTGTTTTCTGTGTTCCTTGAAGACGTCTGAACTCCTGCCAGTTCCCTATAGTTTTCCTGACATGCAGTGTAACAAGCAGACCACCAAAATGTATTTACCAATAACTGTTTATTTACATTCCATGAAATCTAATAACATTTGCTGCCTTCATTCGGCATAAATGCTGGCCAAAGTGTAAAGCATAAAAAAATAAACACTGCCTTAATTTCTAACCCAGTCCACAGAATATTTTATTTTTGCTCAATTTGCCTTGCCTGTTAGCATTTTGGCGTTCTGCTGCTTGGACGTTGGGAAAAAAAAAAAGTTGAAAAAGTTCTGTAGTGTATCTTCCTGTTCAGTCCAAAACCTTGCAGGGATTTCCTGGATATTTTATTTTTTCATTTCTAAAGTCTGCACGAGGCTGGTATTTTATTTCTTTGTTTTCGGCTCTCACAAGCGTTTGAAGCCGTATTGCAGAGAAAACGTCCAGGGCACTGAACAGCAGCGGTGGTTGGTGTTGCACCAGTGCCAGTGTAAAGCATTTCTCTTTCTCCCAGAGTCATTGGCTTTGCTGGTGTAAAAATAATTAGAATTAGGTCTGTATCTTGTTACTAACCAAATCTGCTCAAGAAAGTGTAACTGAGGGCAGAATTGTCATCTCAAATCTTAAACAGGTTCCTCTCATCCCGTATCTGGTTTTGTTTATAGGAGTACATGCTTTCTTAAAGCCCAGAAAATTCAGATGGTGTAGGGAGGAGAGGTCACATCCAACAGCTGTGGGCGGTATCCACAGCTGGCAAAATCTGATGCAACCCCATTAATGTCAGCGATGCGCGGTCCTAGCCCAGCTGAGAGGGTGGGCCAGTGCTTCTGCCCAGTTCGTTCATGCCGATGGGCTCACCCGGGAGAGTTCTAGCAGGCACTTGGCTCTGGGAGTGTTGCGCAAGCCAGATGCACACGGAGCAGCTGAATGCACCGAGATGGGCTGTGTACGCGTGGTGGGTGCCAAATTTCCGTGGTGTCACCGCTACATTGTGCTGAACTCCAGGCAGAGCTGGATAGAGCGATGCGCTTACTGAATTGAGCAGAGAGATGGAGTTTAGAGAGAACCAAGTCCCCTCCCAGGCCCAGGAAAGCCGGAGCCTGGGCGGTCACAGCTGCAGGGTGCCTGAAGACCTCATACGTTTGGCTGCCATTGTTGCTTCTTGGCTGCTGTGCCAGCACCCAGCGACTGCTATTGCTGAGCTTTGAGCTGTGCCTGGTGTGTGGAGCATGGTTCTGCAGCCAGCACTGGGCTTGCTCCTGCTCAAAGGACCCTTCTTTGCAAATTCCCCCAGCCCAACCATCTCTCCCCGGCACAGGATCTGTGGTGCCCATGAAACTCGGTTATGATTTGTAGAGGCAGCTCCGTGCCTTAGGTCTTGATGGGGTTGAGAGTCTCTTGTCTTGGGGTACAGGGTCACTGCTGTGTCTTTAGAGGAACCAGCTCCTAGAAGAACCTCAAACCATGAACAAGACCATAGTACTGCGGGTTTGGAGTACACATTTTTAAAGCTGTTCCCTGGAAAGCAATCTTCACCTTTCTTTCCTTCTGACGTAACTGGTATTTTCTTAAGTCAGAGGCCATTTGCGCTTTTATAGATGCTTTCAGTTAAGCAGCTCCATACCCCAAACATTAACAAATTAAGCCTTGGATTAACAGACTTGTCTAGGAAATTCTGAGCAGCTCCATTCTATGACAGAGATCGTAGGAGACCTTCTCAGCTACGCGTTTCCAACAGCTTTGGGTGCTCTTGTCTCTGTACTCACTTAAATTGAAGGTAAAGTTTTCCCTGCCTTCCAGTGAGAGCAAATTTTCAAAGATTTTGGAGGGCTTCCTTGAAAAATTTCAGGCTCAGAGGTAATAAAAGTGAAATTCAAAATCCAGTCCAAGCAGGGCCAGACGCGGGTGTGGGATGAGGAGCCTGTCCTGTTAGCATCTCCCTCTGAAGGCAGCAGTGGTGGCAAGGTGCTTTTCTCCCCCAACGCATTGCGCGTGTACCCAGGCTTCTGGTAAAGCTCAAGTATAGATCCTTTGGGGTAATTAAGGAAAAAAAAAAAAACCTGAAAAGTATAGGTTACTCATTTTTGGTTTTTCTTTGGTTGCATCTCTGGGTTCCTGTCATTTTCTGCTTTCAGTTTTCCAGGGTCTAAGGCTTGCATTGTAACTGGTTAGCTGGCTGTGGAGTGCAGGAAGGAGAGGGGTTCAAAATGCACTCAGAAACTCAGAGAAGACTTCTCCTGCCGACCACACTCGACAGACACCACCCACCGCAGCATTCCTTCGTTGTTCCGGTAGGATGCTCGGTAAATTGAGCTGTAAATAACTCGGTAAACTGTTTACTGCTAAAATCATGTTCCCGAAAGCGGAGAGCTTTCCGAAGTGAGTGTAGGAAGACATGGCACGATGGGATGGGGATGGAGATGAAGTCAGCCAAGATGGGGTTGTGCACATGGGGCTGGTCCTGTCCTGCCAGCGCCTTCCCGTCCGGCCCAGCGCTACGGCGGCAGCTGCTTTTGGTTACGATTTCACGGATGGTTTCGTGCTCTGCTAAACCGCGTCCCAACGTGTTGGGAGCTGCCATGTGACCCAGCCACTGCCAATCAACTGGGCTGGTTTTGAATGTTAAATGCTGCTGTAAACTGTCCTGGACAAGTTAGAGGCCAAGAATGTTTTCCAGAGATAATTATAAATACTGGGAAGCAAGGAAAAAAGAAGAAAAGAAAATTGGGATGTGCTGACAGAAAGAAAAAACAGAGTAAAGTGCTGCAAGTAAGAAACCAACCCAGCAATAACAAAACCCCTCAGTAGAAGGGATATTTCCTTCATCGTGGGGGATGGCTTCACGTGGGTATGACTGAGCACAATCCCCAAGCCACAAGTCATCAGATGCTTTATTGCAAATTGTGGTTCTTTCTCATTTAGGCTGGAAATGTCTCCATTTGCTATCTGTAAAAGCAACAACAGAAACCTGTCATGACAGTCCGAGCCTACTGACAGTGGTGGGATTTCCCGTGAATTTCAGCAGACTCAGGCTTGCGCCTGTGGTGCAGCTTTGCTGCTCAGCTTTCTGATAGGCATTTGTATGTAAAGGCTGTCTATGTGTTAAGGCATGTCCAGAATACAGAAGTATTTCAATGCATAGAAATTATTTAAGTAGACCAGCTTTTACAACGCTTTAGCCGAAACTGCAACATGGCAAAAATCAGAAATTAAGTAGCCCAAGAACATTGAGTTCTTTTAGTTTATTGGGACTTGTTAAAGTAGACTGGTCACCATTTTTCACTTGAAATTGGGATTCTCCATGGAGGTGCATGGAAAGTGCAGAACTGGATGCGCTTGAAAGGTCGACCAACTGAGAGTCCCGCTGCCCCCAGCCAAGCATCAGCTAAATCCCTTCATAAAATGCTCGGCAGAGGAGGTGGAAAAAGTAGGTCAAGCTCTGCTCACAAATACACCTCTTACATGTCGCCAATTCTAATGAAATTAGGGAATGAAACAGTATTAAAACCTGGGCAAAACAGATCAAAACTTGGTTGAACTCTCATAGGGAGGGTGAGTCCAGCTGTAACTACTGACTAGTCCATGACTAAAAAGGCTGTGGAAATAAAATAGACCTGTGTGTTCTTAAGAGGGGAAAAAACAAAAACAGCAAAAGCAAGAGTCAAAAACCAACCACCTTCATGCAGCATTTGGTGCAGACATGGCCCTGGAGCCTCTCCTTGTCTGTACCCCCACCTCATCCTCCTTGCTCTCACTTTCCAACACTCCAGTTATTTTTTTGTGATATATTTCACAATTAAAAGCTGCTTTTGCAAGAAAAAAATAAAAGAACAACCCGAAAACCCGACTCATCCAAGCAGGACCCAGTCTAGTTTGGATGCAAACGCTGGGAAAACAGCGCAGGATTAGGGAGCAGCTGCCGGAGCACTTTTTCTGGGCTGTCGTTTCAGACCTGACCTTTTTTTTTCTAAGTACCCTGACAATTAGTGGTAAGAAAGGTCACTAGTAAATATGAGTTTTGTGGTTTTGCAACTTTGCATTAAAAAAAAAAACAACCCACCACGCTTCTGGCACCGTGTCCCCCGGTTGGCAGCCTTTCCACAGACGGAATTGAATAAGCATGCGGGCTGAAAAGCCCGTTCAGCTCGGTCCCTCTAGGTCAGGCTTTCGTGACGTTTGCAGGGTATTTGGGAGTTTGTGTTGCACCTGCCTGCAGTACATCTGGCCAGAGATTAAAAAAAAAAAATCTTTAAAAAGCAAGGGTTTAATGTTCCCTTAGTCCCAGCTTCTCACCCTCCGTGAGCCCTGGAATATATCATTTACAATTAAAATATAATGAAATCAAATTGTGAGATCATTGCAAAGTTACTGACCGTAGTGTTTAACAGGTTGTGAATGTTTTCACAAAGGCTGAGGTGGTAGAAATACTTTATTCCATATTCTTTATCCTTCAGAGACCTCAAAGTAATAAACAATTAAGTTGAATTCAAACTAACTGTGGATAGCACAAATTCTCTTTTATTGGGTGTCCAACACACCAGTTGTTTCTTTGCACTTTTAAAGAGCAGGGACCCAGGCTTGAGGTGTTACCAGAGATGATGAAAGCAACTAAAAATTACAGTTCCACTTCAGGTTTTGCAGTGAGAAATGATATCAAATATGGTCTGAAAAGGAGCCGACAGTGCTCTGTGATCCAGTATCTCAAGGACTTCCAAACTGGTGTTATTTCAAGCAAGTACATTGTGGGGCTGGGCCTGTGTTAATGCATTTAGGACCTGTCTGAAGATTCAGTGAGCTTCACAGAGAAGCAGCAAGTTGTTAGATGTTGAGCATCCAAGTCTATAATTTCTCATGGGTTTTGTCTTCTTTTGGTCTCACCATGCTCTGTAGGAGAGCCTCAAGTGTAGTTTCGTCAGAGAGATTAATCAGTAGGTGGTGTTTTGAGGGGGATTCACAGTGCTGTGGTCCATCCATATGGAATCCCATCGGGGTAGGGGTACCAGGGAGGGAGGGGAGCTCAGGTCGGGCTGTCTGCTCCCACTCCCAGCCTCGGTCGCTTTTGAGATGCACACTGCTCTTCTTTCATCTCTTGGATTCAAATCTACCATAATAAATAAAATTCTTCCTGTCTGAAAGATACATTAATTTTGGTGGTCTCAAAAGTAACAAAAATAAATACTTGACTTGGCATGCGGAGCCCCGACTGGAGCGAGGAGCAGAATGTGTGTACTTGGAGCTGTTTTTACAAGAACATAAGCTGTGGAAAAAGCTTGGCTTTTCGCTCACGGGCTCTGTGCGTCTGAAGACAAACGGAGAGATCTGAGAAGTTCAATCAGACATACAGAAACATTGTCAAAAACCGCACGTCAAAGCTGCACGGGGGGAGGCACCATCCAAAGGCAGGCGGGACGCTCGGACCAGTGCGGTGGCTCTGCCCTGGAGAGGCGGTGGGGATGGGCTGCGCGCCTTCTTACAGCACCTGTGGGGAAATGGCAACAAAACCAAGAAGAGTTCGATAAGAGATCCTCAAACCACCCTTCGTTGTAGCTGCTGTTGTAAGAGCCCAATCCTGCAGCGCTTGGACCGGGTCAGTGGGTGCAGGGAGGCCGGTGGCCGAGGCCCTGCACAACTGCTGCAGCTGTAGCTGTCAAGGTTGCTGAAGCCACTGGTGCCACCACTAACGCGCCTGAGCCCGGGCAGCGGTGTCGTTAGCTCAGAGCGTCTCAGCACGGGGCTTCCCAAGGCAATTGGTGCAACTGCCCACAGCGCTGAAAAGCTGAGCCCATCACATGGGCCGGCTGTATTGCAGCATAGTGTGAAAGTGGGTTTAGCTGTCACGTTTCTAGAGTGATGCTTCTTATCTGAGAATAGATAAATTGTTTGGCATTATCTGTGCATGTAGGCTATTGCCAATCATATTTGTATTATTCAGAATATAGACAGAAGCTGCTGTTGATTTTGGAGCACCTTTGACTTGCTAGCAATTGGTTTTTTCCTTTATCTGAAAAAGCTCTGTGCCTCAGGGTGTGTTTTTCTTGCTCTGCAAGCTGAATAAGACTTTCTCCCGTGGAACAGACAAGCAATAGGAATGCGTTGATGTGACTGTTCGGTAGTACAGTGAATGATGAAGTACAAAACTGTGTCTTAATAAGCTTTGTAGAAAATATCTGGCATCTAAATGTCATAGAACGAGAAAGACATTTCAATCTTGAATTAATGAGTTGCATCACAAAGCCAGCTCTGAGGCAAGCGCAGATATGAATATAAAACAGCATGTGTGTCTTACAAAGAACCCGATATCCTATAAAATGCAGCAGCATAAAGATGTTAATGAAAAGCATGGCTTATTTCAGATTAAATTAATAGTGAGTCTCAGGAATGCATCCAGAATTTCTTCTCTCTGCTGATAACCAAAATCCTTAAGCGACATGTTTTGAGAGGGGAGCCTTGGTGAGTGGCCTCTACTATAAAAAATAATGTCCAGAATCAGCAGAAGGCCCCACTCCTGCAGTGAGCTGCCTGCAGCCAAGCTCTGCTGCTGGTGGAGCAGCACTCGTTGCAGCTTAGTGAGAGGCACGGCTACAGCCAGCTGGGAGCCGTAGACAGGGCTCGTTCTTGGAGCCCACTGATTTCCCTTCTTGAGAAAAGCCAGTAGAAACCAATGTAGACTGGAAACAACAGTGGTTCATTCAACCTTTCTGGCAATACTTTCAGCTGTATTTCAGTGGCTTGTTATTTTGATAAACAGCCTGCATGCCAAGACCTTTCCAGGTGAAGAAGCGCACACTCAGCATTTCCCAGAAGCTGCAGCATCACATTTGGATGCAGAGTTCATGTGATTTCATCTTCAGAAGCTGCTTGGTTTCATTATACTGTTGCTTTGTTGCTGGTTATGTTTTGAAAAGTTGGCTACTGTGATGGACCCAACCCGTGACAGGGTTGAGAAAGGGTCAGTTTAGATACAAAACATCCAGAAAAACCAGCTGCAGGGCTCGGAGCTCACCGTGTCAGCTCTTTTTAGCAGCCGCGATGACATAGCATGCTCTTAGCAGAGGGAAATAGAACTTTGACCAGCAGCACAGGGTAAGGCAGTGGTGTTCCTTGTGTAACCGTGACCAGCCAACCTGACCAAAGGAAGTCACCGGTGGAGACCATCCCTATAGCAGGGGTATTCATGCCTCCGTCCAGCACCACCAAGAGTGTGGCCAAGGATATTGAGGGAGGGACATCGCTTAGTGGTAGGTGATTTGTTTTGTGATGGGCTGTGTCTCCTGTTCACCATCCCTTGTCTTCTGGTGATTGCCTTCAAGTAGTCAAAATTGTAAACTGCCCTAACAAAAACTGAGCAAAAATGGGAAAACCAGGAAAAGGAAAATATATGTGTGGTACTAGAGAGGTGTCTAGTTGTTGAACATGCCACAGAGGGACTTAATTTAAATATCGGGAGGCACAACAATTACCTAGAGCCAGTGCTCCTTACCTGCGGTGACCTCGGCCATCAGAGCACCAAAGTACACGTGTAGCTTTGAGCACATAAGAAATGGTATTGACTAAGTGGAGACTCTTAATTCAGATATGGAAAGCCACAAGGTTGCCTGGTCTGCAGTTGATGTAAATGCTAAGGTGGGCACAACTGTTACCTGCCCGTCTCCTGTGGGAGCCAGGCTGGCGAGGGTGATGCTCCCCTCCTGATCCCCATGTTCTCATGTTGCCTCCCAGTTTGCACGTGCCTAAAGGGCAGAGAAGTATAAATTCAAGCTGTTTAATTCAAGATTTCAACAAAGAATTTAGCCCCAATGTTCTGGGTCAGTTGATACTCATTTTTCGTGTTTAGCTTTGGGAAGCAGAATTAATCAGGCTGTAAGTACACTGTTGCAAAAAAAAAAAAAAAAAAAAAGAAAAAATTTAATAAAAGCTACAGCATTAACAAATACTGAAGTAATGACCTTTGATATATGAAGCAAATGCTTCATCCACTAGCCTATACAACGTTTCATTACCAGCCATGGGAATTTACAGGTGTTAAATTAGCTGCAAGATAGCTCCCATATTGTTGCCTGACTGTAATAGAACATATTGAAAAAGTTAATAAGGAATTGAGCATAGGGGCTGCAGAGTTCAAACAGAACCTACTTGCCAGTTCAGTCTGAGGTCTTCATCAAGGTAAATTCCAGTATAAGCCGTGTTTTTATGTGTAATTCTGTTTGTTCCTTTTCCTAAGCCTGAAGGACAGCGTCCACCGGAGAAGTCCCTGCTGCCAGAGCAGTGAAGCCACAAGAGGTGACACAGAGGCAATCTTGCACTGCGCTAGTCAGACCTGACATTGACATATCTTCTCTGATGTTTATTTAACCTTTTTTCCACTATCAACAGATTTGAAAATCATTTTCAATGGGAAACCTGGAGTTCCTGTTCCGAATTAAATAGTTGGGCAACTAGAGATTGAAAAGTCACCCAGACTTTCCAGTTAGACAAATGTAATCAAAACACAGCTACCTGACTGTAGCCATGAATTTTACAGTTACATATTGAAATCACATACAAAATCTATTCCATGCTATTCACAAACCCTAACAGAGCCAACACACGCACGTCGTTGCTTGAAGTCTTTCAGTGCAGTTGGCACCTTCCATCACTGCTCTCACGGCCTCCACTGCAGCCACTGGTAACTGCAGGTGGGCAGAATGTCTTTACCTTGTGGTTGTGTACTGTGTTGGCTTTTCTGGTGGGAACGGGCTCTAAAATAAAGTTTTAAAAGTACAGTGTGTTATAACTGGGGGTAGGAAGGAGAGGTGAAGTGGGGGGGAATGGATTTTGCACAGATAGGACTCTGAATCTTTTCTTTTTCTTAATACAGGACTTTGCGTGTTCAAAAATCCTGTGGGATCGCCAGCCCCCCAGATTAAACACTCAATTTCATATAATATTATGAATAGTGTAACAGTATCAAGTCTGTAATACACTTCTGTATACACTGAAAAACATGGGCTGCTGGTGCTATCAGTGGCAGTACAAATTGCAATAAAAAGTGGGCGGGGAAGCAAAAAAAACTGGCAGAGGAGTTTCAGAAAGCCTTGTTAAAGCCTCAGTGTGTGCTCAGAGCATGCCCAGGCCTCCCTGACACCCAGACCATGGTGTCACAGCCCAGTTTTTGTGGTGGGAGCTGGAGATCAGGGGCCATGTCCACTGACATTTGTGTTTGCTGACTTCATGCGTTCTCCTTGGTGCTATGGAGAAGCCGCATGTTGTTCCGCAAATACGGTGTTCGTTTTCCATAAACAACAGCCATGCAATGATTTTAAAGCTAAATTAGCCTATGTGCATCATGCAATGTCCCCCCTGTAAAGAGGCAAAAACGTAACAGATGGGAAAATATAATCAAGTAATTTTATGACAGTTCTAACAAGCCAAGAAACTATAAAATGGCAGCAGATAGAAAATAAAATTACAAAATGTATGCATTGTTAGCTCTTTTCACTGGCACGGAGCTGGCCGGCAAAACCTGAAGACAGTAACCAAAGTCCTCAAACTCAGCAGCCTCTGATTCCAACCCGTGCACCTCCTGCACCCCACATTTGTGAGGGTGCAGCGAAGGTAGATAATAATGAGCATCCAAGTGCTGTTTGCCCTCGGAGAGCTTCCAAGCATGGAGGAGCTGTTCTGCATTTGCTATTTCCTGCTGCTCAGGGTTGCCTTGCTGACCCTTCTCCTGGTAAATGAAACACCTCTGGCAGCGCAGTGAGTTTGATTAAAAACCAGGAAATGTAGGAGGTAAGACGTTTTCAATAATGCCTTCGAAACTGCGGCCTGAGCCGATGGCCTGTAACTCAGCAAAGTCAAAGACAACATGAGGTAAGTAAGAGATGTGTGTTCTTGTCCTTGGTTTGCGATGAAATCAGTTTTGGAATCTCAATTGTTTTTCTGAATATTTCTCCTTTTTTTTTTTTTTGTTTTAAATAAAAGCCCTATATGATTTTCTCTTACAGTGTCTCCTGGGGGTTTGCATTTTCTCTGCTCTTTAGCACTGAATCACAGTATCTTACATTTATATGGTACCCGAAGGATCCTGAAGCATGCAGAAATTATAAGCCGAATTTTGCTCTTGGAAGCATGAGCTCAGCTCATACCAAAGTTAATGGGAGGTGAGCACAAACATCTAAAGGGAAGAATTTGCCTTTTCAGACAAAGAGGGATCGTTTCACCCACCGCCGAAGTGCAGCTGCCTGTGAGGCAAAACATGGCAAATGGTTAAAGGCTCAGACCGAGGAGGTGCTGATCTCTATCAGCTCTTGAAGACCTAAGGATAGTCAACACCAGCAGTGGGATGCTGAGCTGTGTTTCATTTGTCTCGAGGCACTGTCCCATCAATACGCAGCATTCTTGGCTTTTACAGGCTAAAAATTAAAGGGCTCTTAAAATTAACTTTCTTTGTTTCTATTTTGAATCCACTTGGACTTTTCAACTTGAGATGTTTCATTTAGGGGCTTTTTAAGGCCAACTGGGAAGGCAGACTGGGAAGCGTGAATAAAGCCCTTCAGCGCTTGGGCAGAAATCATCATGTCAGAGAGCTGTGCTTGTTCCACTCACACATCTGATGGGAGATTTATTTGAACATTTAGAAATTATATATCAATTTTTGCTAGTGGTGTTTCTTTTTTTGATGATGGTGGTTTTTCGCTCTGATGGAGAGGGAGTTGAATTTTCTTTCATTAAACGTGGTATCAGATTAGATGGTGGCAGCTAATGGCACGTCAAGCCAGCTGATACCTGATGGCTCAAAAAAGTGCACAGGCAGATCATGGGTTTAAATTCAAAGTCCAGCACACCAAGTAGCAGAGTAGAAGCTCCCTTCCTATGCTGCTCTTTACCTTCAGTTTTGCTTGCAGTGGCTGCATTTCCAACTGTTCCGAGTTCTTCTCTGGATAGCCCACCCCCAAGATACGATCCAGACGTGTAGCCAAGTGCCTTAAAACCTCTGATCTGACTAAACCAAATTATATCAAATCTTCTGAGTTTGCAAAATTGTGTTGGGAATCTCAAGAAAACAGGCGTGCTTAGGGGATTTCCAGTGTTTCCTCCTCCTCCTCAGGTTGGCAGTATCACAGAGCAGCCTGTTCCCGTGGTGTTCTGGCACTCCATGGCTCCATCCCAGCCAGCGAAGTCATTTGCAAAGGTGCCCAAAGTTAAAAGATTGCAGGTTGGGGGGGAAGTGTTACTTGGCTTCTTCAGAGCACAGAGACCTTCTTTGAAGCGTGGGGCAAAATGATGGCTTGTTATCCAGACAGGTTCTCCTTTCCCTGACTCATAGTGGGATGGTTAAACATGGAGACGAATGCTGGAAAGCCAAGTACAGCAGGGACCTGAAAGCAAGACCAGAAGGCTTTTTATTCTCATTTCACTAGCAGATGGACTTTAACCAAGAGGTAAGTGCCCTATTGAAGGAAAATTGGAATAAGGAGCCAGGACTGACTCTCACAAAAGGCCTCTCTCACTCTTCTTCAGTGTAATTAAAACCCTGAGGGCAAACCTAAGTGCTGAGAGCACCTAAAGGAAGCCCCAAAGTCTGTTTTCAGGTTGAGCTACCCAGCGACCTTTGCTAGGACAATCTGGCACTTTGCTAAATGCCAGTGTACCTCCACTCACATTTCTAGAGGAGCTCTAACTCTCCTCTAGCTCGTTGCTTTATTCCAAAACTCAGAATAAGCCAGGAGCCAGGTCACCAAGTGCATACACGAGCTGCACCCGTTCCCCATCTCCTGACCTAATTCTGCGCTTGGGAGCACAGAACACCGCGGAGTGCTTGGAGCAGGGATGTTCAAACCCAAGTGCTCTAAAACTCCGTGGGTTAAGACTTAATCAGCAGCACCCAGTAACTGGCCTTAGGATTGCTGCCAAACCAGTGCAAATCCACAGGAACTACTTTAGCTCAAATCTTAGGGCAGCGATGAATGGGAGCGTGCGTGCACGCACACACACACGGCGTTGCTGCGGCTTGGCAGGTGAGCGGCAACTCATTAAGTTGCAATAACTCAATCACCTGCTATCATCCCAATCTCTATTCTCTAACATGGTGGTTTCATTTATTTTATTTTTCAAAGGCTAGGGAGTGCTTGCAGGTCCCATGGGCAGTGTGCATGGGGCTTGCAGGTGCTCCAGCTTTCTGGAAGATCAAGGAGCTTTGTACAGATGGTGAAGTGTAGCCTGGTGCCTGGTCCAGGGTATCCAAGGTTCAGCGCCCTGGCACTAACCTCCTGCATTAGGAACAGCCATGGTACTTGTGTTAGAAGAGCTGGTGGGATGAGCTCTTGTCAAGCACAAAGAAAAAGGCTTGGGATTGAATTAGGAAATGCAATACTGGCCCAAATCATGGGGGATGGGGGGAGGGACAAGGTGGGGAGGGCTGACCTTGGTGTGACTCCACAAGCCCTAAAGTCTATTTATCGTTGTCATTCTGAGCTCGCTCTTTAGGCTTACAAATGCAATGAACCAGTTTCCCTGAGATCATGTTTTAAATATACTGCCCTGGGGCTACTCTTTAAAATTCAAAACATCGGAGGACACACAGAGCGGGCGTTTGGAGTCATTTTTGACAAGCAGAAATTCTCCTTGACAACCTGAAAGGTGAGCACCAGGAAGCCCTGAACCCCACACACAGCGCAGCACAGCATCAGAACAAGACCACAAAAATGCAGTTTTCTCGTAAGACACCGACTTGCTGTCTGTGCAATTTCCCGACAAATCTGAACCACGTTGCCAAAGGTTTCGATGCTGGATAACTCAGGAGGGAGTGGAGATGGCAGGGGAGCCTCTGCTTTGTGCAGCCTGCTTCAGCTAGTTGAAAAAGCGATGATGCGGAGGTCCAGAAAGACCCAAGGGCTAAGGCAAGCGGGCATGGTTTAAGCAATGATTTCAGAGGTCAGTCAAAGCTCTGTGTTTCTGCCAGCAGCCATCCCAATGGACGGACCCTATACCTTTAAGTGCTGCTCACTTGCCCTCTAAAAGGGAGAAAATTACTTAAAAAAAAAAAAAAAAAAGCTGTTAGGAGTTATATTACCTGCAACAGCTGAATTTAATTAGTACCGCAATCACAACAAATATTTAAAAGGTCTAACAAGCCATGAAGGGAAATTTGTTTTCCTAGGAGAGGGACCTGTGCCTCGTGCACTCCCTGCACAGCCGAGCGCTGCCACAAATGCCTCACGTTAGAGATGCTTCACACAGCTGCAGGTTTTTGTCATTGCGGTGTGAGCTGAAGTACAGAGGCAGGAGGAGGAGATTTTGATACAAATCAGAATCTCCTTGTTCTGTTGCCGTGCCGTCTCCCAACTGCTGGCCCATTTCTAGACAGGGGGTCTCTTGGTGCTCTGTGTCCCCCAGTCACTGCAATCTCTCCTTTAGCTCTGCCTCCAGATGGAAGGAACGCTTTTTTCTCCAGTAAGATAAAAACTGAAAAAACAGCAATAAAAAAGCAGAAGGTAGAACTTTTCAAGCACAGCAGCCCTGAGGGAGACACCAGCAAATACTGGGGCACTGGAGCCATTTCTGTTCTGGAGGTGAATGAGGCTGGATGAGGCTGGATGGAGATGCTCTCTGCAGCCCTGTCCCAAACACCCACATCAGATCAGATAGAAACGAAAGACGTTTAGACAATTGGGGTACACCAACACCTTACTCTTACCAGATTTCCACTATGTGTGTGCTGCTGTGTATTTACCAGACCCTACAAGAGTAAGGATAATCGATTTCCCCTAGGGATGGGCACGGCACAGCCCTCAGCATCCTCATGGTAGGGAAGTGTCCCTAGTGGGCAAGGGGTCCTCACAGCCTTGTGGACTCAAGTGATGCGAGTTGTGGTGCTGTCCCAGAGCATGAACTCTGGGTGATGCCAGAGCAGTTTTGCAGGCCTGACTCCAAACAGCCCAAACCCTTCTTTATCACCAGCCCCACTGGGCTACACCTCCCGGTGCGAGCAGGCTCTCCAGCATTCACGGCTCTTGGAAGGGGTCAGCAACCACCACCGTACCGTACTGTGCTGGGTGCCAAGCCCAGTCCCAGCATGGTTACCACATCCAGGGGTACTTTCTCCTTTCCTGAAGAGCCACAGGGCACCTTCTGCTAAATCACACTCAGGATCCTGAATTACAGGGGACTGGGGAGAGATATCCCTGTGTGGGGAGCATCAGAGAAGAGCCTGATTCGTCATTCGTTTCATGTATCCTCCCACCCATCCCACCTCCATGGAAACCCTTCTAGGAGTGCCTGTCGTAGCAGAGGGGCTATGGAAGATGAGATACTGGTGTGGGCAGCAAGGATGTGGTTCTAGCAACAGCAGCTCACTGGGCTGCTTCTCTCAGTAGTGAAAGATGAGCTTTCAATATCCTACCAGAGGAGACGTGGAGACATGCAGCAAACGAATGAAAGGCCAAGAAAGAAACTGGCTGTCCTGGCAAGGAGCAGGGATATGTACTAGCTTGGGATGATGAAAATGGAAATAGCTCCACGTCTGAGCAAAAAGGAGAAATAAATAGTGCGAGTGATGAAGGCAGTGCAGGCAGTCTGGGAGTATCTGGTGTTGCTGCTTGCAGCCTCTTCCAGCGACCACCACACCAGTGGAAAGTGTCTCCTTCGTGGCTGTGAGCTCTGCCGGGTGCCAGGGTGAATTCTTCCCTGCAGCTGCACTCCCACAACCTTGCCGAACTCACAGGTGAGGAGAGTAAGTGGCTTTTCATGCCAGCTCAAGAACACCACATTGCTACAGGCTTGCTGCCCCACGAGACCTGTCTGGACCTTAGGTCTGGACAAGAAGAAACTTACATCCTGATTTACTGCGTGACTCAGAGGCGTGAGTAGGAGCGGAGAGTTGAAGGAGGTTTCAGTTTATTCTGTGCTCCTATTTCCCGATGCATCTCAGCACATCATGCCTTGCCATTGATCTAACCCAGCTACTCTCCTCCTGGGGCAAGGGCTCCAGGCTGGCACTGGAGCAGCACCTCCAGGAGGTTTCCAGAGGCTCTGCGTTTCAGTCTTTCTTCCTCAGCAGACTGGTTGGTCCTAACCCCAGCCAGGGAAAACTTAATATCAATTCTCTGCTCAGCCAGAGAGTTCCTGGGTGTGTTCTCAGCCAGTAGTTAGAGCTAACTTTTTTAACGTGTTTAAGACCTATGCCACAACTTAGATATCACTTAGGTATTTCTCTTTGGCTGGCTCTAAACTTTCAGGAAAACCTTAACACAGGGGCTTAGGTGGACCTTCGCTATGCAGCTCTGGGCTCTTACTGAAATGAGAAGGACCTCAGTTCCTGGTTACCTTTAGAAATCAGCAAACTAACCCTTTCATAGAATCATAGAATGTTAGGGATTGGAAGGGACCTCGAAAGGTCATCAAGTCCAATCCCCCTGCCAGAGCAGGAATGCCTAGATTATGCTACACAGGAACGTGTCCAGGCAGGTCTTGAATGTCTCCAGAGAAGGAGACTCCACAACCTCCCTGGGCAGCCTGTTCCAGTGTTCCGTCACCCTCACTGAGAAGAAGTTTCTTCTCGAGTTTAAGCGGAACCTCTTATGTTCCAGTTTCAGCCCATTACCCCTTGTCCTATCAGTGGTTGTCACCGAGAAGAGCCTGGCTCCATCCTCGTGACACTCACCCTTGATATATTTGTAAACATTAATGAGGTCACCCCTCAGCCTCCTCTTCTCCAAACTAAAGAGCCCCAGCTCCCTCAGTCTTTTCTCATAAGGGAGATGCTCCACTCCCTTAATCATCCTAGTTGCCCTGTGCTGGACTCTCTCCAGCAGTTCCCTGTCTTTCTTGAACTGAGGGGCCCAGAACTGGACACAGTATTCCAGATGGGGTCGCTTGTTCACAGCTCAGGTTTGTAGTTGCAGCTGCAATCTTTTGCCATGACAGGAACAGCAGACGCATGGCATTACATGATACAAGGTGTTCAGATATTACAGACAGACCTTCAAAATAAGATCACATCTTCTTTCTTCCTAAAGGACTGCCACCCAGCTCAGCAGAAGTTTACTTTGTCTTCTTGGGACAGGATGAGCAACTGAGATCCCCAGGGGAAACAAGTCACTGCAATTTGGTAAGCTCCCTGCCTACCTC
Organism: Trogon surrucura; assembly: GCA_020746105.1. NCBI lineage: Eukaryota > Metazoa > Chordata > Aves > Trogoniformes > Trogonidae > Trogon > Trogon surrucura. The sequence goes on along the minus strand of CM036630.1, from coordinate 5,740,826 downwards.
GCCTTGCAGCGAGCACCTGGGAAGACACCCTGTTCTGTCATGGCTTAACACGGTTTCTCTGCGTAACACATGGTTTCTCGGTGCCTCTTGTAGAACATCTCTATGCCAGAGAAGGACATGAGGGTCCCAGGCTTGGCCACCTCTGCCCGAACCTCCCCCAGTTGGAGCTGGCACCTGGAGCAGCAGGAAGCTGCAGCAGCAACCCTTTGATCACATCTGTCAGTCCCATCATCTAGCAGGTCATCCAGATCCGCTGCTTGCCTTCTGCCAACACACTTCTGAGGCGGGGGGGGAACCTGGAGCCAAACACAATGTCTGGAGAAGTTGCTCTCCTGTGGGATTAGGAGCAGGCCCTCTGCCAGGCAGGGCTGGCCAGGACCACAGGCTTCTTCAGGAGATCTTGGAAAGGCAGAGAGCCCCTAAAGCTCCCCCCAGCCCCAGGCAGAGCTGAATCTCCTGCCTGCAGATATGTTGACAAGCCCAAAATCTGCCATTTGCACATCCCTGGTGCCTTTCCCTTCATGGATTGGAGGGGTTTGGGTGCAGAGGACAGGCAACACAAATTTTGAGTTCATCCAGCTAGACTCAGTCACTTGAGAGCAAAACCAAATACACTTTGAGTTCTGAGACCCCAAAGTGTTGCTCCCCAGGCAGGGTGACCACGTGTCGCACGGGACAGGCAGGGCTCAGGCTGGTACCACTTCGCACGTGTAGAAAAAGGGGCATTTCTCCCTGTGTGGTTGTCGAGGTGCTGGGAACTGCCTGACGGACAAGTGGGGCAAGGATCTGGGTGATCCAAATCCTTCTGTCCTGGTGTGAGAGCCCCAGGGTGGAAGTTCTGTGGGGCTGCTGGCGCAGGGGCCATCCCCGTGGGGCAGGGGCAGCTGGGCCAATGGGGAGGAGAGGGTGGGTCAGGTGACCCAAAGGGGTCAATCACATCATTCCTGCCCATGGTGCCCAGTATAAAAGGGCTCTGCTGAGCAGAGCCCTGGGGTAGTTGTGCTGCTGGGCTGGGAGGGTTGGTGTTGGCTGTTCCTGAGCTCTCCCTGTGCTGCTGGTGTGCCCAGTTCCTGTTCTCCCGCTGCAGAGGAGCAACGTTCATTGGAACAGGTTCTCTTCTTCTGCCTCCCTGAGAGGAGCAGTGCAGGTCCTTTTGGGGATTTTTTTTGAACTATCATTAGGGCTCTGGGCTCGGGCACTCTCATCTGCTGCCAAGTCCAGCCTGGAACTTTTTTTTTCTGCTCAGGACCTGTTGTCATCCAGAACATGCGGGTCCCATATCAACATATTCTCTTGTATCTCTGAGGGTATTTGCATACTTGTATATGTCTGTATATAGTTTGGCATCTTCACTGTTACTGTTAGTATTATGCTTTTTTTCATTAAACTGCTTCAAGCTTTTTTTCAACTTTTAAGTCTCTCCCTGGTTCCCCTGTTCCTCTCCCTGAGAGGGTGCTGGGGGATCACAGAGAACATCTGTGGAAGTTTAGTGGTCAGCCCAGCCTTAAACTTTAACACTTCCCAAGATGAGAGCCAGGGGGGTTACTTGCAGAAATGAAAGAGAAAGGCGCTTTTTTCCCCCTGCCCTCTTGTTTTATTTTAAGGCAGGTATATGATACAGTATGTGATCTAACATACTTTATGTATTAAAAAAATGAATATAAAAGAATCATCTGTTTGGGGAGGCTGTCAGCTAATAAAGGAACCAGAGTGGGGCAAAAGAACCACATGAATAGTTAAGACACAGTTTGGTGCCGCTTGTCTCTGTTCATAAGCGATGCATGGGAACTCTGGACAAAACCGTGTAACACTAGTTACAGATTCATCTCGTAGACTTAGAGGTGGTAACGACTTATTAGGTCGAGTCCATCCTACCTGCCACTGAAGGATTGTTCCCTGCAGGATTTTCTCTATTGCTTTGTACAGTCCAGTTTTAAATGATCCAAGCAGTGTGGTCTCAGCCACTTCCTTGGGGAGACTCTTGCAAAGATGTATTTTTGTTTAACTCAAGCCTTTAAATGATTAACCCTTTTCTTTCCCAGTTCACCCTGTGTTTTTATTTTATGTTTCAACTCCCTGAAACATAAAAAGTTTAATTTTATGCCTCCCATGTACTAGGCATATACAGTGATGGCCATACAAGTATCACTGCTGCTGGCTATGAAACAGAACATTGTATCCATGCTAAAAACATAATCATAATGTATAGCAGAAGATAAAGCAAATTTCCTTTAACCATGTATGCAGATGAGCTCCTCCAAGCCACAGTTCCAGAACGTTCCATCACGACACAACTGTCAGCACGGCATGGATGCTCGGGTACTGCAGAATCACAGAATGGTTGGGGTTGAAGGGACCTCTGAAGATCATCTAGTCCAAACCTCAGGTATGGCCCTGTCTGGTGGGCAATTAACTGATTTCTAGCTAAATATATTTCATCTTCACAGGTAGGATGTAAAAGCGATATAGTTCAGACCTCGATAAGGTTTTGAATGCTGGCAAACTCATCTGAGGTTATTCCTGTCACTGAAGTTCCAAGGGGTAAAGTTTAACCCAGGGATAAGCCTGGCTTGTATTTTCCCTATCTCAAGGGAAGTGATTCATTAAGAAAAACAGAATTCTGGCTAACCATATGCTTGTGCTAGATATCAGGAAAAAAATTTCTGACCTGGTTCCTCATCGTTTCTGTCTTTCTCCAATTCTTTTCTTTCGGTGTTCCACTGTGAGTGCACTGTAAATACTCGTCATTAACTACCAGCAAGTTACTTTTTTATTTGGCCAGTCTTCCTTCACTCAGGGCTAGTGTGAATAAGGTGAGCAGGATTTGGTCTGTTCCTTGAGGCTGTCATTGCTTGCCTCTTGCATGAAAGCCTCTGGACACCCAGTGTGGTCACAGTGGCACCTTGCCATGCCAGTAGAGTCCTTGAGACTCCTGCATTTGCCCACCTCTGGAAGCAGAGGGATGGAAAGCTGCTGGGAGAAACCCTGCCGGGATCTGGAATATCATAGAATGGCCCAGGCTGGAAGGGACCTTAGAGATCATTTAATCCAACCTCCCTGTCATGGGCAGGGACACCTCTCAACTAGATCGGGCAACACATGGGGACCCAATGGGAATCGAACCCGTGACCTTGGTGTTATCAGCACCACACTCTAATGGGATTTTAATATCAGACAAGTTATATTCCTGTCACATACCTATATTTATATGCATGCTAACATGTTCAGATTTTTGTGGTGGTGGTTGCTCCTGAGAGCTTTTGCCATTACCCAGCTGTTGACCAAACAGTGGAGGTGTCACACCTGAAGACAATTTTACTTCCTGGGCATTTCAATGAACATCTTATCTGCTTCCCGCCAGCAAATGGAGCCCAGAGTGCTCACACATGGCTCAAGTTGGCAGAGGATAATGATGTGCGTGATGAGCGAGCTGCTCTAGTGACTGCCTGAGTGTTGTTACTGGTAAAATAACACAGAGCCGGTGAGTCGCTGTAGCTCACAAAGTTGGGGATGGGAGAGGCATTGTGAGGACTGTCCTCCCTCTCCTGCTAGCACCATCTCAGACAACAGACGCCCACGGCTGTGCTGAAGCACCGTGCCCACTGTGTTCTTCACCGGCTTAGCTCTGTGCGCGCGGTGGTTTTGCACACCAGGTGAGCAAAAGAAAAGCAGTGGAAACCACAACCTTCCGCTGGGTCTTGTTTGTTTGGAAACTCCCAAACCACAGAGGCTATTTTTAGAGAGAGGATCAGGAGGCGGTGGAAGGTGAAAGGCGGGCGGAAGGTGAGAGCCTGGCGAGGGGAGGGGACTAAAACTAGGGAAGGACCGAGCTTGGTGAGAGCTGGCTCAGCTGCTGGTGAGCACCTGTCCCCCAGCAAGGGGGAACAGGGCGAGGAGGCCAGCGCTGCGGGAGTGAGCACTGGGAGGGGAAGGGAGTGGGGAGATGAGGTCAGGGAGGTGCTGGTGGGCGGAGTGGGTCCCAGGAGGGAGGTCACATCCAAGAGTGTGGTTTTATGTAAGCCAGAGAGATTCTGTTTAGTGCAACACAGATAACAGCAAAGGAGGCTGAGGCTGTGTCTGACTCAAGTTTACTTATTCTGAGGTTTTTAAAAGATCACTATTGATTGCGTTGTCTGCAGCCAAACAAATAGGTAAATAACCCTATGCCTCTCCCCCAAGCCTTCTTATCATAAGGGTGTGAGTAAGCTTTGGTGCCTGGATCCAAATTCACACTCCCAATCTCCTGGGATGTCCATCACGCTATCCCATTCAGGTCTACATGCATCCTCAGGGTTTGAATGTACCCCTGCTGTGGGCTGTGCCATTAACCCCACACCAGTCTCCATAGAAGACCTTCTAGGTGTACTTCGATGAGTCCTCCTGCAGTCAGTGGTAACTCGGTGGTCTCCTATAAGCTACGTAGTCAGAGAAGCCATGTATCAGATGAAAGGAGGTTCCCAAGTATAGTAGGATCCTTCCAAACTTCAAATCCAGTTAATCATAGGATGTTTGCGGTTGGAAGGGACCTCTAGAGACCATCTAGTCCAACCCCCCTGCCAAAGCAGAATCACCTAGGGGAGTCACACAGGAATGCATCCAGGTGGGGTTTGAAAGTCTCCAGAGAAGGAGATTCCAACAACCTCTCTCGACAGCCTGTGCCAGGGCTCTGTCACCCTCACAGTAAAGAAGTTTCTTGTGTTGAGGCAGAACTTCCTACGTCCTAACTTATGTCCAGTATTATTTATTCTACTACCGGACACCACTGTGAAGAGACTGGCACCTTCCTCTTATACCCACTCCTAAGTTATTTTGATACATTATTTAATGATAAATTATTAATTACTTAATGGTCAGTTATTAATTCTGTCATCAAGGGGCAGAGGTGACCCAGCTGCTACTGGTCTCATTCCTGCAATGAGGCTCTTGGCCACTCCAGCAGCTTCTGAGCTGAGCCTGCTCCTCCAGCCACAGCATGCAATCCTCTTCCCTTGTGAAAGGAGCAGGGCTGCCCATGGGCTATTTTTCCTGGGCATTACGACTTATATTTGAGAGGGCAGGAAGGGATGAGCCTCGTGAGTATAATTCCTTGCTCCACCAAACTGCAGTGATTTTGATATGGCTCCTCAGTTTTTAAGTATACAGAAGCATATCCCTTAATTTGATAACAAACCATGAAAGCACGATGCTCCTACGCTGCAAGTGTTGAAGTTAGTAAAGCATATATAAACCTTCAGCTGAGCTGCAGTAGCAGCAATTTAGCTCCTCCTGGCAGGTACAAACATGAAGCAAAATAGGATATTACCGCTTTCCACAGCTCAGGGTGCACGTCACCAGCTGCCAAATCTCAGCCGAGAAGCCAGAAGTCAGGAGCTCCTGACCTGATGCAAAAAAGCGCCAAGCGCTGTCGACCCCTTCCAAAAGAAACGTCAGAGTCAGCACAATCCCACCTACACCCCAGCTCCAGCGAGTCAGCTCCAGATTGGAAAATCCCATTACCACCCATTGAGACACCGTTAAACAATTTCCCAGATCATGTATGGGCTGCACAGGAGCCCGGGCTGCAGCAGCGCTTCCGCAGTTACTGCCTGGGTCACACGGAGGCTTTCCAAACATGGTAAATCCACCCAATTCAGTAAAGCACCTTTTTGGCCCAGGCTGGGAACAGAGAGGGCTCAGCACCACCTATAACCAGGCTTGCTCCTAACCTGGGATTTTCTGGCCTGCTACAGTCCGGGCCATGAAAATACCAAACATACCATGCAAAGTGCTGAGCATCTCGGTGCTCACTTGGCTTGAGGTAGAACTCTTCCCAAAGCAAGTATTCTAGGCTTGCATATAAATTAAAGCTCATAAATCAGTGGAGAAAAAAAATCTCCTCTAGGGGGATGGCCAACTTGTTAGAAGGGAGTTAAAGGCTACAGACGGTTTTCAATGGAGCCTTGCTGGCTGTCAAGAATGCGTGAGGCAGCGGAGTTGTTTGGGTTGGGAGCACGAGTCGGATTTTTCTCCCCTCTTTTGAGGACAATGAAATGTAACAGCTTTCCTTCCCCTCCGAGCCGCTCCGAGCGACCCGAGCCGGGAGACAACAGCACAGATACAATCTCTGGAAATCATGAAGTGACTGAAGAACGGCTGAGGAGCTCTGAATAACTAAATAAAGTCCTCTGTGTTTTCTTTAGCAAGTAAAGAAAATACTTTTAGCGTTTTAGTGTGACTTTTGGGGTCAAGGGGAAGCTTGAGTCCAAATACAACAAACCAGTGTGGAAATTACTGCCAAGAGTCTGATAGTTAGGCTGGGAGCTTGCCTCAAAGCTCAGATGTGTGAATACTGCTCACAGAAGGCAGGCTGAGCTTTAAGGTTTGCTCAGAGCATGGACACCTAGGATTTGCTTTATGTCCTTGCTTTTCAAAAGCTGATTGCGCCGAGTGCCCCTGAGCAGCCCCTGGAGACAGCTGGTGCCAATGCTCCGTCGCTTTCCAGAGGTGGAGGAACACCTGCCAGGCTGGTGTTAGGTCTTCAGGTCCCGTAGCACACGCAGACACATCGATGGCACCGAGCACAGAGTCACTATTTGGCAACCTGCAAGCACTTCCCCACTGCAAATCCCATGTCTCCCTTGGAATTCCCAGGTCTGCTTCAGTTCACCCGAAAATGAAGGGCTCTCAAACTGTAACCACAGGGCAGTGCGGAACGGCTCGACCCAGCACCTGGTGCAGAGGATTTGATGCTGGCGATTGCAACACTTGCCAACCCATTCCGGCATCATGGTGTGTTAAATTCTTTCAGGCATAGAGTGATGGGCTCAGAGTCACAAAGTACCTTGAAGGAAGAGTCGAGAACCAAACTTGCACGTAGGGGACAGAGGTCTGTGGAGACTGAGGCTGAATGTTTTTTAACTGCAGTTTCTGGCTCTCATCTTTTTGTTTCTGAAAAAAACAAAGACCCTCCTGTACTCACCAGTCTCTTCCCCAAACAGGGTCTTTCAGGTTTCCTTCTGTGTCTGCCATGATAAGAGCAGCAACAATTGTGATGCCAAAATAACCATGTATGAGGGAACCAACATGATACAGAACTGAGCTGAGAGAAGTTAAAAGGCTCAATAAAGAATCAGGAAAAGAGGAATTCTTATTTATTGGCTTCCTGGGTTTTGATGCAGTTTACTATTGGAATTGCCATCTCTACTCATCCTCTTAAAGTCTTAACCTTTGTTTAGCTTGCACTTGGTGCCGTATTCTGAATAAAGTAAAAAATAATAATTCTAGCTTCAAATATGCATTCTGGATTTTTGCAAGTTTTGGGGTTTTTTGCTTGCTTAGATATTAAATGAACACTTGCATTAGCACATCCACCAGAGACACACCAGGCGTGGTTCCAATTTCTTTTACCCCACTTGTCTTCATCAGTATGGGTGGAACAACCTTGATGCTATAAAGACCAGAACTGCGCTTGTATTTTTTGTGCTAGCAGTAGTATTGCTGTAGCAACGATGGGCTTTTGTTAGACCTATACAGCTGGAAAAAACAGACAAGCTTTCAAGCGTCAAAGGGCTTTTTCTGCTTTTCTGGTATCGTCACAGTTAGCCTAATGGAGGATATTACCTTTCTCTTCAAAATGGTCCTTGTTATTCATGACATTCAGTCAAATGAAACCTGGAATGCAAGAAATAGCGTGTGTGTTTTGCCTTGTTTTCTTCAGCTGCGCTACTGTGTATGCAAATGAGGAGCTCCTAGGGTTCCCACAGCATTGCCTGTACCTCTTTGGCAGTTACACCGCTCAGCTTCATCCCGAGGCCATCTGCTCTGACAGGGAAAGCCAACATCTGACACACCACGTACCAGGAAACAGCCTCCAAAGGACAGTAGTGGGCAAACGATCCCCCGCATCTGCTCAGCTCTCATTCGTTTCAGTTTGGCTGAAACAACTCTTCTATAACCCAAATACATCTGCACCACAGTGGAGTAGCCTGACAAACCAAAGCAATTGGTTTTAATAAGGACCCCGTCTTGTTTTGACAATGCACTGAATCTTCGCGTTGGCATTGCCAGTGTTTTTTTAGGAAAATTTATGCATCTTTGCAGCACTCAGCAACTAAATCCTCTTCATGGAAAGGGTTTCCTGGCTATCTGCTTTCTGACATATTCCAAGTCCCTCGCAGCTGATTGTTTTCTCACTTTTATGTTAAGCTCAGTGGTTTGCCCCCGTCGCATCCCACGGGTGAGCGTGGCCATGTCCTTCGTCTCTCCTCAGTGTACTTGCAAGAGTGTGCAAGGCTGTGGAGATGTTTTGATGCTTCCTGCGTCACTTCGTGCAGATGTGTTTGTAATAGCTACGGAAGCGTCTGTCTCCTGCTACCCGGCCTTATTACAGGCAGTAGCAATACTCCCAGAGTTCAAAGGCATTTCATGCTCACTGAGAGTTTTTCAGCAAGAAATCTGAGATTAAATAAACTTGAATCCTCTCGGAGGAGAAAGCAGAAGATGGAGGGAGAGGAGCTGACTCTCCACTGCACAGCATGCATCTCAGTGTACCTTGGAAAACACCCAGGCGAGGTGCACCTCAAACCCACGTCTGGCCAGGACATTTCATAACTGAGGCCAGGTTTACGCCTGGTATAATGCTGTGGGTTTTAATGGGTTCGTGCCACGGCTGCAAACCTGCTCAAAAACCTGACAGTCATGCAAGAGGTTTTCTCGCCTTTGTCCTAACATTTCTGGGCTGACACCCAAGGGGCTTGCTGGAAATTTGATTTACATGGGATTTACAGCTTTTCTCCCATTTTCATCTGTAAAGGTGATATGTTAGCTTGTCACCAACAGAAGTATTTAGGTTCTAGTGAGTACAGTCACAAGATTGTGTCTCAGGAGTAACTGCTGACCTGGTCATGAGCAAAAAAAGCACATTCTGCTCTTGTGCTAAAGAAACAATTCCCAGGGCACATCAGCAGCCTTGGACAAAAAGATGACTCTGAGCGTTGCTCATCCAGGATCCAGAAAGCACAAATGTTTGATGTTTTTCCTCTCCCTAACACCTCTGCCTCTGTGGGAAAAAGAAAATACTTGAGTCATACAACTGGCCCAAGCGTTGTTCTTGCTGACGAGGGATGTTTGCGCAGTCTCAGCTGGCAGAGCGCTGCCCTGAGCAAGCTGGAAAAGCAATTCCTGGGCACCCTCCGCCCCCCAAGCCAGAGCTGGGCAGGGGGTCCAAGGGAAGTGGCCAAACGTGCGAGATGGGGCCTTTCGTTTTGGCACCTCTGCAAGAGTGAGGTGCGGAGGCAAAACTGGTCCCTGGGAGCTGGGAGAAGCCCTGTGCTCACCTGCCTGGTTGGGCCCCACCATCACCAGGCTTAGAAAGGTGTTTGTGCCCCTAAAGATGCAGGTAGCCCTGCAGACTTGTCCGAGAGAAGGAGACAGGGAGACCCGCACCCTCAGCATGCTTCAGTGCTCAACTCCCATTGACTTTGTCCTGAGACAAAGATGTAAAACCACTGAGGATCTGGGCCCAATGTGGTTTGGACAACCCCACTAGATACCATTCCTCCGCTCCAGGTGACCAAATACTTCTGAAATCCCATCCCAAATACCCTCAGAGACTTTGGATGGTCTGCACATAATTCTTCCCTGGGCTGCCCAGTTGAAGGTCAGTATTATGATGCTGGAAAAACTTTCAAGGTTTGTCCTGACCTTGAAAAAGCCATCGAGCTCATAAGTTGAGAATGATGCAGAGGCAATTAGCACGTCTTCTGTGCTGTAGACAGTACACTGTGAGTCCAGGGCAGATCTAAAAGCCGGAGAGGCAGACATACAGGAGTGTTATGTCCTCTGTCTGAGAGCTGAATCCCAGGGAGGGTGGAAATAGCAATGTAGGACAGCTGTGAGTATGCTTAGTATTAATATCAAATATAATGGTAATTCAAAACAGAGTCTTTTGGTACAGATCTGAACTGCACAAGCCAAGTTATGAAATGATATTAGCATCTGGATCTGAGAAGCAGCTGAGACTAAGCTGGCCAAGCATTTGCCATATGTCTCATCTGCAGAGAATATTTAAATAAGTAAACACAATGAGTTAATAAATGCATGAAATAACTTTGCAAGATAAGCACCTATCTGTGCTAGTGGCATGGCAGATTGTCAGAATGAACACATTCAGTGGAAAGTCTGAAAGGGGAAAATACTGGTGGTTTTGCTTTTTTCGAGTATTCAATTGACTGAACAGTGTAGCCCCGAATGGTGAACATATACGATGATCCTTATCTGCTGGCAGGTGAGAGAATCCTATTGCTGTTGCCAAAGCCTTAACTCATCAGAAATTCAGTGGTTCTTCTTGGAAACATAAGCTGAAACCTTTGAAAGACCTTCTAGCTACATCCCTGTGTAGGCAAAAAGGGACTATCATTTTAATGGCATCAAAGGTATAGAAAGTCATGCTGCTTTCCAGTAATTCCCTGATAACACCCAGAGGGTGAAACAAACCTGCTGGTGGTCTAATCTGAACAGGAGAGGAAAAAAAAAAAAAAAAGCTAAATTCTGATTCTGGGAAAGAAATTATTCCTTAAAACCAAGCCAGACAGATACAGTGTCCTCATTTCATTTTTATTTGCGCGCGTATCAAAAACGTCTCCAGCAAGGACTTAACCTAGAGAGGATTTCAGGATTTGGCCTGAGAGAAACTCTTGAGGGACCACCAGAGTTCAGGCTTTTTATTAAGAAATCTCTCCCCTTTCAACAGCAGATCGAGGGCTTGAGCACAAGGTCAATGGCATCCAGTTGCTTGGCCATATCCACAGGCTTCTAAACACATCCAATCCCCCGAGCCGTCCTCTCCAACTCTAACTCACATTCCTTTATTGACAGAGAAGGGAGAAAACTATTAATTGCATACCAAGGACATTTTTACCCAGATTTTTTTTGCGAGCTCAGCATCTCCCTAGATGCCAACATTTTGATTCTAATAGGCTCTGGCAATGCATCATACTATCAGTTTATCAGCCTCAGATTTTTTGCTTTGGGGGGTACAAAATGTTCCTAAAAATTGATGCTGCTATTAACAATAGGTGTGCAAAGTGATCACTTGCAGGAAGTTTTAGAAAAGTTCAAAGACTGAGTTTATTTTGGCTCTCCAAACTAGAACACATAACGTTGTTTTAATTTAGAACAAGACCTTGTTTCAGTGCTTGCAGGGATGTATACAAACAGGACTGAATGCCTTAAAGATGCACAAGCTGAACTTCACACTCGCTCACTCCCCTTTTACAGGGGATATGAGAAATTGGGTCAGTCAGTACAATCAAACCACATACATTCAGGTTTCACAGGTTTTATTTCAAACAGGTGTAAAATCTCTGTTTTGTGAAGAAGTGATGCCTTTGTCCATGAAGTCTTGCACCACTGAGAAATGTTTACCCCGTGACAAACAAGGCAGGAAGACAAACAGGTGCTGTTTGGTATCTGCATAAAGTTCAGCATCTTCAATTCTAAGTGTTATTTTCTTTTTCATTACAGTGGTTCCAGTTTTTTTCAACATTCAAGTCTCTCTCCCCGGTTCCCCTGTTTTCCTCCCCTGTGAGGGTGGTGGTGGGATCACAGAGAGCGTCTCTCAGAGTTTAGTGGCTGGCCCAGCCTTAAACTTTGACACAAGAGTAGGTCATATCTGCACAAACTGTCAGTATGACCTTTTCCTTGCCTCTTGCATGTAATTCATGAACAAACTTGAATTTTCTGCAGGCTGGTTGTGATGCTTATTGGACTAAATGTTTATGGTGATAAGTGAAGATAGAGGATAAGTGCTTTAAGGATTTTAAGGATTCAGTCTTGAGTGGTAGAAGCTGCATGAATAAATTCAGTTGTTGTTCCAGCTTTCTTTGCCTGTTTTCTCACTCTTGGGGAGCTGCACATCTGCCAGACAGGTGAAGCAGCAGAGTTCTGTGCTATGGGGCTGTACTTTGGTTCACTACACCTTGTCATTTCACCTAACTCTTAGTCAAGAGCATTGAAGGCTTCATGCCCACAGCAACTTGCATTTCCACTGCCTGATGTGCAAAGCATATCGAGTGGGATTTTTTGCTAAGGATACAGAGAGGTATAAAATACGTTCTAGTGCATGAAACAGAAGGGTGAAATGCCTTGAACCAACTAGACGGAGCAATCGGCCCACGAGCACAAACACACAGAAATATGATGGGTATGAAATCATTCGGAGCCAATCAGTAAGCTCCCAACTTCTAAAGCAATTTCATAATTGAGTAATGGGACACAGCAGGGTCTGAACTATTGTGTATTATAATCTGAATGGAATGCTGCAAGAAGGCTGGAGCAATCTGATCGCACCGAGCCCTCGCTCACCAGAAATGCCTTTGACATATTTCCTTAAAGCGCAGCAACGAGAGCGGAGTAACTGCTTGTTAATGACACCCCGATGGGTTGTCTGCAGCGCTGAAACCCAGATAGCACAGATTGGAAAGCATGTGCCTCTCCTTGGCTGGAGTTAACACACCAGCCCCCACAGACTGCCCACCCACTTCAACCTTAATCGCTGGCGTGCCTGTACAATCACCAGTTTCACTTCACTACATATTTCCTCCCCCAGAACTTCGCTTATAAAACAAGAGGCACTAATATTCCGAGATGATACTGAACGCCAGCCTCCTGTCATGGCTTAGTGCTCTTGCTCCGTGCTGGCTAACCCCTGGCTATCTGCACAGCTATGTAGGCTCTGCTCTTTCCCATTCCTCAGCCTCTCTTTGGACAGGGATGCATCAACTCCACCAAAAAATTATTACCTCCTTCTGTCTTTTAAAGATGTTGCCCATTCTGCTTTCTTTCCATCCTGTTTCTTTCCTCTACTTGCAGACAAGCCTGGAAGGAGACAAAAGCTGGGCTCTGGAAGTGTTTGACAGTGATACAGCATGGATGGCTTTGAGTTTGGTCTCCAAGATGTGCTGTGAAGGGGAGGGGGGCAAACTCTCAGTCTGTACAGGCTGGAACATGTCCTTCATGTCCAGATCTGTTTTATAGGTGTGGCCCACTGTGGAAAAGGCTATTACTGAGCAGCAGACCTTGTCCTGGCTCCAGTGCTCCAGACCAGCTGGAACTACTCTTGGGAGAGGGTGCAGCTTTCTGGAGAGCAAGGGGACAGGCTTTGCTGGAGAAGGCTGGGGTGACAGGGGTGGGTGCAGTGGCTCTGGCAGAGTGTGCATCATGAGAGCAAATTGGGAGACTCCTGCAACAAGCAGGAAACCAGCCTGTGGTAGGGACCAGACTCACAACCAAGCTCCAGAGGTGATGGAAAGATCAGGAACCAGAAGGGACACAACTTGAACAATGCATTGAACCTTCTTGGGCTGCAAGAGATCCCCTTTCCTTCCTCAGAGATTAGTTTGGTTTTTTTCAGTGCTGACACTGTTTCAAGAAGCAGCTTTGAGTGTTCTTGCTCTCGTTCAGCGTTTTCATGCTCAGTTTAGAAATGGGGCGTCTCCTGATGTCCTTGCTGTAACAAGGTCCTTTCCAACACAGGCCAAAAGAGCAGGCTCAAGGCTGGCTCCCAGCATCCCCACACACTCAGAAATGGATGCTTGTTTGTCAGAGTGATCTCCTGGCGGGAGGACAATGATGCTGTGCTGCCCGTGAGCTCATGGGGACCATCCCTGCTCAGCCAACGTACCTGAGCACACAGTGCACTTAACGCCAGAGCAACCACGGCCAGGCTGGCTGAGGTCAGCTGTATCCCATGCGTGGTTACAGCTCCCCTCCGGAGCTGCTATAGGATGTGACCACAGTTGGGTTGTGGGCTGCAAGGAGTCTGAGATGCTCCATCAGCCACAGCCTCATCAGACAGAGCACTGGGAATGGGAAAGAGGGGGATTTTTCACAGTGCCTAAGTGCTTCTGTGGACAGGGGAAGGGATTCTGTCTTGTTGAACCAGACTTTCAAAGGTCCCTAAAGACACAAGAAAACTCCAACTGTGAGTTCATAAACGGGTTTCTAGCCCTTGAAACTAGTGATAGTGCACTGGACTGAATGTCTTTGGAATTTGGCTCCTTTGCAAGTCTCAGTAACCTCCCTGTAACAGGTGGGACCTGTGGCCCAAATGTATGGGTGCCCGCTTCCTTCTGGTTACTCCAGGGCAGCGTGGTACTTCCAAGGGTTAAGAGTCAAGAATAAGGCCAGCGTTAAGAGCTAGAATGGGCACAGCTGATGTAGAAGAACAGAAAGTAAGTGGGAATTGTGCTGTGAAACTGGAAAAACACTGAAAAAAAAAATTAGCCCATATAATTTTAGTCCTCTAAATACCAGGCTATCTTCTCCCCTCTGCCCAAGAAGCCGTTTTGACAAAACTTGTTAAAAAATCTCTTGCTAAATTCTGAGTATACAAGGATGCTGCCCAAAGCTCTCTTGTGCTTATTGCCAGAGGAGTTCCTGAACAGATTTTTTAAGACAAGACTTAAGAGTCTCAGCAAGCATGATGGATACCTACAGCCATGTGCAAGCAAGAGAGAAGCCCATTTCAGTATATTGCCTGCACCCTTCAACCCAGGAGGTGCTTGGGCCATCCCAGGGCGTGGCAATGCCAGCGAGAAGGCTCCCTCTGACTTTAGACAGACTTTAACCAGGCCCATGTGAGCTGTGTGCATGCACGCAAGGCAGTCAAATAGATTTAGACTATCAAACACTGACAACAAACAACTCACTAATAAGCTGCAGGCGGAGATTTTATTTTTTTCTTTCGGAGATTATTCAAATAAAAAGTTTCCAAAGAAGTTTCTCTGGGAAAAATCCAGCCTTTTCATACAGACAGCTCACATACCAGAAAAAAAGGCAGCGTTGCTCACATCATTATTCATGACAAATTACTCACCCGGTTCTTGCAGCCAATGGTGCTTTTCCGATACCTGAACCTGTGGAAAACCCAAGTTAGCATCACTCCAGAGAGAAGGGATGGCTGGTTATGACCAGCTGTGCAACATTCAGCTGCACTGGGCTGCTCCTGGGCCCTCAGTCACCTCGTGGTGTTTGTCACTGGGACCCAGTGTGCCACTGGGGTGTGACGTTGCCCCCTCTTTTCTTCTCCCACCCAGCAGAACTGACTGAGGCAGGGGGCAGCTTGCCTGCTCGGCTGAGCAGGGCTTGATGGAGGTCACTGGGCAGCACAGGAGCTTTGGCAGGAGAAGGTGCAGCCTTCACGCCGAGGGACACATGGACTGCAGAGAGGCGTTCTGTGAGTAACTAAAGGTACAGCACAAGTCCATGGAGAAATGCTTCACCAACGCTGCACCACCTCTGCGGGGTTGGGATGGCCACGGAGCAGGGACTGACTGGGTCTTCATTGACACAGAGAAGCAGAAACTGGAAGACAACTGGTGTTTGTTTGTGCACGTTTGCACACAGGTGCTTTACCTTTTAGGTCTACAACCCATTGCTGTGCACCAAAATTCTCCTTTTTTTTGCCCAGTGGTTATTTACCTACCCATCTCTATCCTTCAATCTACATCCAGAGGCGATCAGAAGAAGCCATCTAACACGTTCCCACATCATCATAAAAAGAAAAAAAAGAGCAGGCAATGTCAAACTCAGAGATAAAACACCTGCTTATTGAGGTCTTACCTGGTAGTAAAAATTTATGACACACATCTTCCAGCTGTGAAACTCCTGAGACAAATCCTCTTCATGTAATAGTCCAAATGCATGACAGCTGAGGACACCACGGAGTCAGGTGTTATTCTGCATCTGTTGCCTTCCTGCATTTTTCCAGCCCAGCCAGCATATGTGGGTGCATGTGGTGGCTGCAGCTCCTCAGGTGGAGCCTGGGATGGGTTTTGCACATCATTATGTATCCAACAACAGGGCACACATTTTTCTGACTGGCAGGTCTTCTTAAGTGTTAAATTATTATTGTATTTTAGCACTTCAGGTATATACTTTAACTTGTTTAAAAGGAATTACTGCAAGTGAGGCAGTTGTGGACTTCAGCATTTTTGTTTCATCTTGCTCCGAAGCTGACAAGAGAACAACGTGGACTTTCAGACTTACCAAGCAGTTAGGATCCATGTGCCACGGGTGTGCACGAAATCCCTTCTGAGGACATTAAATGTCAGTTTGACCCAGCAGCTCCTCAGAACTGATGTTCTTCGGCAGAGGCCCCTCCAGCAGAAGGCACGAGTACACGTTCCAGTATGTCTGCTGCAGCGAACAACTCTTCTTTCCATCTTCCTCCTGCTTTCGCATCTCGCATCTGCTCGAAATTTAGAGGCTGATTTAGCAGACCTGACTTTGGCTCCTGGCAAAGGCATTCTGACTTGTCAATCTCTGCAATGGCTGCTGCGAGAAGCCTCGATAACAACTTGGGCTGTATCCACCCTCAGAAACCAGCGCCTAATGCTGGGCCATCTGGACACCCACAAAGTGCCAACTCTGTCGTTCGTATTTAGTCCGGCTTCCTGCTCAAGTCAAATGGCATTTTGATGAGTGACTGCTAAAATGCTCAGGGTTTGACCCTTGCCTGTTTGCCTCGCTGTCTCCAGGCCCTCTGCAGCAGTGACGACGGTCGGCTCATCAGCTGTTGACTCAGTTTGCACTGGAGCCAGCTGAAAAATTTTCAACAGAGCAATTTCTCATCCAGCAAAGTCTATTCAAAAAATCAAAATATTTCTCAGCAGTTTGTCAATTTCAATGAAATTTTACAACAGGAGAATGTCAAAACATGGTGTTTCCTCACCGCCACGGTGGTTCTTTTCAATGGCATTGACGTACTTTGTTTCATTATGGTCTTTTTGCTTCCACTGCTGCACATTGTCTCAAACCTTATACAGATTTTATGTGTTTCACTGCCTAATGACTTGGGTTTTCCATTTTTCTATAATGGGAAATCATCATTAAACTAAGGCTTTCTTTTCTGAATAGTTTTTAAATTTACATTTCATGGGGAATTTCCCATCTTCATCTTTTCATCTCGATTCATAACAAAAAGAACTGGGGAGTGTCAGAGCTTCTCCTCGAGCGGAAATTCCACCTTCTGACCAACCCTCACCCAGCTGAAACCCTTGGCTCTGCGGGAAGGTCCAAGGTAGATCTGATTCACAAGCCTAGCAACAGCCGGAGAACACAACCGGCAAACCAGCCCTTTGTGGAACTCAGTGAATCATCATGGCTCTGATGCAGCCTGCCCTCCTTGCAAGGAAAATGTACCTCAGCAACAGTAATAAGATCTTAAATCAAGTCAGATGCAGCTTGAAGTATTTATCCACCATTCTTCTGGGAAGAGGAAATGTAGTAGAATAAAGCCTCAGAGTTCTTTTACCCCTAAGATGGGAGAAAACAAATTTCTGCATGTAGTTTGACCAAAAATCAGGGAGATGCAGGAATTTGAAGAAATTCAGGCCACTGTAGTAGTAATACCATGTGACATTGGATGGGCAGCTTCCCATAGGCTTTGGTTGAAGAGCTAGAAAGTCATCTGCAGGAAGACAGAGGAAGCATGAGCTGGCAGAATGAGATCTGATCCAAACCCATGTTGGTAAATCACTCACTGTTTTCCCCTTTACTTTCTTTTGTTGCCCTTGCAGGTTCCACACTTCTCATGAGGAACCATTCCAGAAATCCGTAGTATCCAGGGGAGTGTTTGCCTTACAAACAAACTTTGGACCTGTTCTAAGGGTTAGGACTCTTTCAAAGATCACAAAAAAGACTTTACCTCTACAACGCAAACCAAGGGTGGTGGTGTAGTCTTAGAACCTTGCCCACTCTTGGTAAGAGAATTTAGAAGATCAGATAATTCCAGGTTTATCTTGACCAAATTGTCCCAGTTCCCTTGGCCTTTACTCCTACATCCACCAACATTTGGTTGTACCTAAGCTATGCCTTTGGATCGCACTCAAGAAGAGTATGTCCAGTCTAGGACCTGCTCTTCTGTCTACTTTCTTGAGGGCCCTACAGCCTGGTCCTCTTGTCATACAACTGGAGATGAGTCCATTTATGAAGTGACTACACTCCCACCACGAGGGCAGGGGCACTGAGTTTTTCAGTCCACAGATGCCCACCCTCAGGCAAAAGGTTACAAACTACGAGGTTAGATCATAAGTAAAACAGGGTGGGAACTTCCTACCAGAGCTAGAAAAGGATCTTAGGGCAATTTCAGTGCAAATAAACAAATAATATATTTCAAATGTGAGTGATGTAGAGCCCCAAATATTTGAGGCTGGCTACCTTCAAGCAGAGCCGTGAGGACCTGAAGTCCCCTGCCGAAGCGCTGTGATTCGAGTGCACTGACCACGTGTGAGTAGGGAGCAGAGATGGAGCCAAGGCTGTGGCTTCACAGCTGCATGGCACTGGCCTGGGTGGGGAAATAAGGCCCAGTCAGGAAGCGGTTTTCCTCAGCAGTAAGCTGCTATTTTTACCCATTTCACTTCTCTAACCAAAGAGACTCGTGAAGTCAGTGGGTTCTGCTCTGCTCTAAGTCACACCAGCCTTTGGAGATGTCCCCTTGCCCAATGCTCCCCGCTCTGCCAACACCCATCTGGTCATTGTTGATGCCTCCATGGGTCAGACCCCTCAAGCCAAAAATCCCAGTGGATATACCTGCCCTGTGTAAGAGGAGGAAGACACATTGTGTGAATGATCTCCCGTGGGTCAAGCAGCCCATGGTGAGCACGAAGAGGCTGCCCCAGGGCAGGTGGAGCCTGCTCCATCTCCTCACCAGCCGCTGACCCTGCTGCTGCACCACCCAGCACACAGCGTTAGCCTCCAGGAATTCCAGAGGAGGAGCTGCAGGGCACGGAGGATGTGTTCAGCACTTTACTATCACAGCTGCGATGCGAATAGCTCATGTTGCTATTTATACACGATGGTTCCCTACAGCTCCCCGCACGCCCCTGCTCCTCAGTCCCCACCCCGGGGACTGCAGCTGGGTCGGGCAGTCGAGGCAGGCTCCGTCTCCCTCTCTGGGCAAGGTGACAGCCCTGTGTACTCCCCACTTCTCCTGCTCTTCACCCCCCTCCCTATCGGCGATGTGGGCTGAGGGAGTGGCAGCCCTTCCCAAATCCCAGAGCAATAGATCTGGAGTGAAGTCATGAATAACTGCAGCTTCACGGGAACGAGCTGGAAAAAAAGAGCTATGAGGGGGGAACACACTGTTTATGCCAGAACCACTTGACATCTAGTAACACTGAAAAGCAAGAGGCAGGGGGCAGGGAAGGGAATATTCTCATCCCTTCCTCGAATGGTTTGTTTTCCCCCAATTTCAGTGTCTGGTGTGGGAAATCCTAGCTCAGCTGGGCCAAGATGGAGCAAAATGGGCAAGGGCTTGCAGGTCTGGCAGAAATGAGCCGCTTGACCTGGCAGAGGGTCTGCTTGGGGGAGGTTCCTGTGGGGCAGCTCACGGAGGACCTGCGCCGCCCTCCTCCCCGCTCTTTGACACGAAGTGCGTGATTTCGGCTCTTCGCAGCCTCACTTGCTGTATCTGCACACGCAGCGATTGGGACACCTTGTCACACCGCTGTGACACGGAGCCTCTGTCCTTTTTATGCCCGAGATGTTTGATGTGGGGAAATGCTGTGATCTCAAACGCTCTCGCCAAAGCTTCAGTCCCACTGGTGTCTCCCCTGCTCACCAAGGACCCTGCAGTGCTGCACAGACAAATCAGGAGGCTGAAGACTAGACTTAATGAAAACATATAAATTAACATATGCCTCCTAGGGGGGTTGTTAGGCTTAGCTCATTAGTGGTTTAAAGCATATCCAATGCTCTAAGTTATTTGTTTGTTTGTATTTTTGCAGCTGTCCTTAGTTCTCTTAGGTCAAGGAGAGGTGTGAGGTCCAAAATAGCATCGGGATGGCTGAGCTTATGTTTCCAGCCCTGAAAAAACAATGAAGTGCTAATAAAAAAAAAAAAAAAAAAAAAGCCTTGTGAGAAAGATTTCACTCCAAAGCCCTTCACAAACAATACACACAACAGCATGGAAATGCAGGAGCCTTTTCTCTCCGGGGAGGGGAGCTGCTGCCAGCTACTTTGGGAGGAGAAGTGGAATCTCGGTGGCCTGGGGAGGAAATTTTGGACAGGGGTATCAGAGAAAGAGAAGTCACTCATCTTTGCTTCCTTATCTGCAGCACTGCAGCTCTGCTGAGCAGCAGACCCTGGGTCAGAGGAAGCTGTCCATCTGATCTGGCTGGTCATTACCACTGGGAACCACTTCTGTCCACACTGGTTCCCCACAGCTCCATGGGAGCACCAGCAGGTCCTGCAGTGTCTGCGTGTGCCTCTCACGAGCAGAGGCGTTTTAGCTCAGGCTCATTCTCAGCACATAACCAGGGGTGTGTGCTCTTGAAATATGGGGACTCCACTCGGGCTGTGGGCAGTGGCTTTTTTCCAAGAGAGCTGTTTTTTCCCCGCCTCACCCTGTCCTTAAAGAAGTTCTCAAAGCAGACTTGATCCTGTTTTAAAGTGTCACTTATTCCAGGTGAGCACGGCAGTACAGATCTGGAAGTGCATGTAAAAGCATATGTAAGGATGAGAAGCCTCCAAAAAATGATGTTGAGATGCTGTCGCCCTTCTCTGAAGATCACTGAGTGCTCAGAGCAACTCCTGCACATCCCTGTGTAGTCTCTGAAAGTGAAAAGCTCTGATTTATTCTCCAGCTGGCAATGCTGGAACAGACCCGCGTGTCTCTGCGTCTTGAGATGGACAAATACCAAACCGGAGGAGAAGATCCATGTTTCTGGAGGGAGTAGGGCTTAGTCTTGTTTTGCTGTTTGACTGCAGGTTGCTGGTTTGAGATCCGCTGGATGAGGAGCAGCACTGCAGGGAAGCAATGACTCAGAGGGGCCAGGGCAGCATCACCGTGGTGGGATAACTGTAGGGGGGCACATTCACCATGAGATGATACAAGGTCAGTCCGAGTGTTAAGGAGAAGCCTGCAAAGCAGCAGAAAGGTTACGTGAGGACCTCCCCACTTGCTCTCCACCAGGGATGTGCCATCGTTTTTCAGCAAAGAAACTCCACTAAAAATAAATGGCCCCTCGGCTCGTCGTGGACTCTCTGTTCCTGGGTGTGAACATTGCTGGGAGGTGATGGAAGAACAAACCACCAAGCAACACCCTGATGGAAACTTTATCCCTGAAAATTACCCTGAGCACAGCAGGACTACTGCTCACTGTCCTGCCTTTGAGAAGAGGTCAGGGAGAGTCTTCCCACAAGACCCTGCTCTTTCTACAGCTGGCATTAAAATGCAACCATTTTTTGCCGTAACTAGTGAAAAACTGCATCTTTAGCCCCTCGGAGGTAAAAGCCAGACTTTCCAGAGAGGGTTTATTGCAGTATCTAGTGATGAGGTGGCTTTTTGCGAAGCAGTGAGGCACTCAGACTGTACTTTCCATTTAACGATGGGGCAAGAAGAGGATCACTCCCAAGCACAAGAGGTGGTTGCAGGAGGAGTTAAACAAAACCTCAGCCAGGGCTGCACGCCCAGCGAAGGGGCTCGGCATCGGCATCGGATACTGAGTCCCGCTCCAGCACGCAGGACACAAGTTGGAGGCAGGTTTATCTTACGCCGGTCAAACTCGAGCCCATTCCAAGCAAGTTTTGCTGTTTTGTTCCTTTTCCGAGGGAATGAGCTCAGATGAAACTGAAGCAGGTGCTAATTAAAACCAGGACTATTCTTCAAACTGGGCTTTTAATTACTGTAAATATATGTCAAGGAAAGTTGCGAAGGGGAAGAAAAATAATAATTTCTTGTGCTACCTGCCATTTTCACTTGATTACCATCACACTTTTCCGTAGAGCAAAAACATCAGTCCTTCATAACAAACTCCTCTCTTGGGGGCTAGTGTGAATTGAGAGCTGTGAGGCCCTGCCATGGGTTCCAAAACTAGCAGCATAATGTCTGTAACAGACATGCTACCTAATTAAATTGTTAAGGAACAGGCTTTTATATCTTTAACACCTAATTTACTATTGTTTCTTTGAAAGTGTTTGGCTTCCCTGTGGTTTTTTGGGCCTCCCTTCTCAGTTTTACGATGGCTTTTAAGTTTTTCATGTGTGTTTCAACTAAATAACCATTTTGGAGGTTTTGTTAGGGTCCCAGCTCGAGTTGGACCAAGGGAAACGGGGGCCTGTTTTACTGTTGTTCGTGCTGGGTGAGTTACCACTACTGTGCTAATTATGTAATTACCCCATTTTAATAGCTATTGTATACTGCTTTATTGCTAACAAATCTTATTTCCTCCTCCTTTGCTCGCTGATCGAACGGTAAAAGCATAAGGACACACACAAACATTATATTGTGCTGTAAACCCCACCACAAGCCTTGCAAGAGTTAGCAGGGCTCTAACCATAACCGAGCATCTTCACAGCAGCAGAGGGTTCACCCAGATCTACCCCACGGTAACGATGATATAATTTTTGCTTACCAGGAAGACACAAAATTGGATTCATTTCTCAGTGCTGCTCTGCAATGGCCTGTTAGTCTCTTAATGTGAGTTTATACAGTGCTCACTGCAAAAAAGCATGGATTTTACCAAAGATGTTCAGACTCTGCTGTACCAGAAATGAGTAATGAACACATTAATCAATTACTTCCTCCCTGATATTTGAAGCAAAATGAAATATTCAGCCCCTGGGATGTAGGGGAACATATGTTCCAAAATATTCCTGAATTCTGCATAGTCATTTGGAGTCTGTGGCTGATAGGACTCAGTAGGGCATTGTCCAACACACTGACGATGTCAAAATGCAGAGAGACAGGATGAAAAGGGAAAATGTTACCAAATTCCTAGGAGGCATTTGAGCACCACTAAAGTCAGGAGAAGTGAAAAACTGTGCTTGAGGTAGAAAAAGATGACAAACATTAACCAAGGGTATGGAGATAAGAGAACAGAACATCCCTACAGCATCTGTGCTTCATGGGTCAAACCAAACCAGCTTGCAGGCTTGGACAACTAGGACAAGAAATAGCTGATGAAGTTGTACCAGAGGCCAGCACAACGCTGGGAAGAGTTCAATATCCTCAATGATGTTGCAGGTATTTAAGGGAATGAGCTGCAGGCATGGATAGCTCCTGGGGCTTTCTCTTGGGGGGAGAAGGCTTTCACAGCAGCAATGCCACAACCTGAGCCTAATTCCTGAAGTAAGAGCAGCGAACACATCCTGGGAGGGAGGGGGAGTTAAAGGTCCAGAGGGCTGAAATCTCAGCTAAAGGATGCTGCCAAGTTCCTGAGATGGTACTAAGATGAAGTAAAAAGAATGAGGCACCTGGCACGCACAGCAAGGAGGGAGAACCTCTCTGGGATGCAGCACCTGAGGCTGGAAGAGAGCAAGTGGTGGGCAGGGATGGAGGGGTTTCACTGTGCAGCAGGGACTGCAGCACATAGAGCTGAGGAATGGAACCGGGAGAGGCACGTTGTCCAGTGTCTGAATGCTAAGCTCTGCCACTATATTCTGTATTTATAAAGACATATATGTACTGATGCTATGATTAATACATGCTCTAAAAATTAATATGTTTGTCCCATATGAAATTCCATCATTATAGCAAAACCTTTCTATTTTTCCCTCTCCTTGTTTTACCCCACAGCTAGCTCTAGGTCTCATCCTCCAGTTTATCTGAAGGACATCCTGTCTCTAGGCAGGTAAAACACATTTTGAATTCATCCGGACTTTCACCCTCATGACGCTGACATCGAGCACTATAAGCCGTCGTGCCCCCTCATTTCCCCGGATGCTGACGGGCCCCAGTGCCCTCCCCCAGCTCACCCTCCTCACCAGGAGATTCTCTGCAAACAGCAGCAAGCTCTGCCTCTTCACATTCCTCCTTAAATCCATCCTTTGCCAGCATATCTACCAAAAAATTGACAGCAAAAAAAAAAACTGAATTAGGCTGCTGGTGTGCTAAGACCACTGTCTATCATACTGAGCAATATTGGCTCATCGTCTCTCTGCGCTCGCTCTCTGTCTGCACCCATCTGCTGCCTTTCCTCTCCTGCTCAGGATCGGAGCGCTGGTACTGCACATCGCCAGGGTCAAGGACAAAAGCTTCAGGATGCTGGGCTGGTAGCAATAAAGACAGAGAGGCACACACATGTATGTGTATGTACATGAATCTACTTATATTCCATGTACTCAGTGGGGTCCAGCCTCAGGCAGCCAGTGCCTTGTTTTTCCTAGCTGGATAGGAAGAAAACACAACAAAATTCTCATCAGAAAAGGGGACGTCCCTGAAATTGAAAAGCCTGCAGAGTGAGCTCTGTTTGCGCAGGAATATTGAAGTGTTTCATTTTGTTCCGGACCAAGAGACACTTCAAGCCATCACCGTGGCTCTGCAGACACCTTAAACAATGTCAGCCTGCCCTGTTGTAGCACAAGATAATGGAATTTATGAGTAGTTTGATAACTGTGTGGTTTGAGGGCAACCCAGGCTTGTCCCACCAAACAGCACCAGAGTGTGTCAGGAACAGTCCATTACTGTTTAATGGCTGTATGAACCAAAAAAACCACAGCGAGCGCCTATTAATATGTGGTCATTAATGATTAGCTCTCATCCATGCTGGTATAAATTCAGGAGTACATGAATTTTTATAAGTGCCGGGCTAGTGGAGCAGAAAGCAGAAGCTGACTCCCTCCATCTACGTTTCTGATACTCAGCTCATGTCTCAGCCACTCTCACTCCTTTTAGGACACACCAGTGACTTTTCAGAAGAAGGTCTGGAGTCCTTTACTCATGGGCTGTGTCTTCATCCAGCCCAAACCAGGTCAGAAACTACCGGAAGCCACGCCTGGAAGACCCAAAAGGCAAGAGCTGGTGCATAAAGCCCGAGATCATAGTGCTTAGAGTCTTTGACCAGAAACATCACCTCTCTCTGCTCAGGGTGCTCCTCTGCCTAGTGCTCTGCTGCTCAGAGATCTCATACAACAGCCTGATCACCCTGTTTTGGTGTTCAGAGCATGACTGGCATCACCGGCCGACAGCCACACCAGGAAGAGGCAAAGCTCCAGCCGACATTGCACAATCCACAGCGCAGTTATTTATCCAGAAGCATCTCTTCTCAACTGATGAGTGCATATTAACAACTTACTGCTATTTCACATCTGCTGGCCCATACCCTGGGTGCTCCATCCAGGCGTGACTCTGTGGACCAGTCCAGAAGAGCAGCTTCTCACCAGCTACTGCTGTGATGACATCGGCTGAGATCTGCATTTCTGACCCCTCCTTCATTTCCCAGCCAGGCTTTTAGGCTGCCCCTCAGAAGGGTCAAAAGCCCGATCGTTTTGTCACAACCTGTATTCCCAAGAGCTGTATGGATGCCTCTGGGATACCACCTGCAAATAATCATTTCCCTTCGCCCGTTTCACAAATTATTTCCACCAGCTTCTGCCTTCCACCCGCACGTGCTGCCCTGAAAGAGTTAAGAAGAATTTACAGTATTTTTAACTTACATTACTCATTTGTATTGAATTATTCTTGGATCCCATATTAAATGGAGATTTTCCATATAATATATGTCACAGATGGAAAAAACCCCATCATCTATGGCTGAGTGTAATCCATTCATTGGTTTAAGGATACAGCCCTCTCCAGGGATTGTCAGAAATAAACACGATGTCCCTGTTTGCCGGATTTTTGCATTTGGATTGCTGAGCTAGCTGAAAAAATGTGTGAAATCGCATGTAAGCCGACAGCTCCCTATTGACTAGGCGTACGAACAAGCTCCCATGTGTTATTTATTCCAGCAAGCCTACGGACTGTGTCGTACACATGAAATGCTGGCCCGCTCTGAAATTCGAGGGGATAATAATCAATAATGCTTTGTTCGCAACGCAGCTTTCATCTGCAAAGCCCGGAGCTGTGTCGGGGGCACGGGCGCAGCGGGGGGCAGCTGGCACTGGGGAGGGGTTGCACAGACCCTCACTCAAAAGGCAGAGCTGGAACCAGTCCCTTCAGCCCAGCAAACACCAGGGGCAAGCTGTCTGCTGACAAGGCACCTTCGATATCTCTCAGACATGCTAAATGCATGGATTTTTGTTTGCTTGTTTGTTTGCTTTTTAAGGAAGCAGCCTCTGCCAGAGCAGCTTTCCAGTTACCTGCAGCAGTTAAAAACTACTTGTTCTTTTGGGAATTCCCAGGAGGAATTAAGGATATCAGCGTGCCCAAAGCAAGGCTACAGCGAGACGGGAAAAGCCAAGCCTATTTCCACCCCAGCCCTGTTCACGCCTTGCTTTTATTCTTGCATGTGGTGTTTACAGCAGCATCCTCTGCCCAGGCTGGTCACCCCGGAACGGCTCACCCTGCTCTCGCCGCAGCGATGCTTCCGGCGTGGCACGGCTCCAGGATGGCATCGCCCTCGCAGCACAGCTACCGGCTTCGGGGATAATTAGTATCTCCCCCATCTGCTAGATTAGCTTGGGGAGGGGAGGCAGGGGAGCGCTGCCAGGGCGTGCTTAACTCTTCCATCCTCAGGCATTTCTCTGCCGCTCTCCCTGCCTCACAGGCTCCGTGGCAAACCTGGCTGGACCTGGCCAACACCAGCCTGAGGAGGCAGCCAAATCCTGCCTCGGGGAAGGGGCTGCTGCCACCAGCATTGCTGAAGGGGTGTGGGAATGGGAAGGGATCATCCTGCTCCTTATTGGGTGAGCCCCACCACCAATTCCCTGCAAAACACCCACCGTCGTGCCCACCACCATTGTGCCCACCAGCGGCAGCCCCCAAATCAGCAGCTTCGGGTTCCTCAGCTGGAAACCCCCTCCCCACCCTGGCCCCAGGCAGGGGTGCCGGTGAAAGCATCCTCCAGGCACACCTTTAAAAGGGGTGCTTCGGTTCGGGAGACAAGGAGGGTGCTAAAAACTGCAGCCCAAATGCAGATGCAGGATTAATGCCGCTCTCGGCAGCAGACTCCTTTCCTGCATTAAAGTCAACACATCACCCAACACTTACTTCACACCCTCCCTGGGGTGGCCGGAGAGTTCCCTTTATAAGGTCAATACCTTCTCCTCCCCCAACCCCCCAAAAGAAACAGGATATTTCCTAGCTAATTTGTATGTGTCTAATTCTCATATCAGCAAAACCAAAGTCATGATTCGGGGCTTTTTCAGGTTTGCTTTAATTCTCACCGCATTCCCGCTCTTACCGAGACCGTTTCCATCCCTCTGCTCCTTTCCCAGATTCCAGTATCCACAGGTTTCTGGGTTAACAACAAAATAACACAGGCTGGAACCTGTTCAGATGATTCTTTTCTTTTTCTTTTTGAATTATTTTTGTTTTCTTACTTGGAAAACCTTTTCCCCTCTCTTTCACCCTCCCCGCCAGGGAGTTCAAAGGGACATGTTCGCAAACACGGGCAGCGCTCTCCACACCCACACTTGCCACCTTGAGGGAGGGAGCGGCACGAAAACTCGCTGGTGAACATTTGTGCAAATATTCCTTTGGCATCTGCTAATGTCAAGTCTGGCTGGATTGGGGATCGGAGCTGTAGGAAAGCATAAATGAGTCGGGCAGACAGCGAACGCCGAGTTACTTCGTTATGCAAACAGGAGCCTCTCGCAGCAGCCCTTGCTGCACAGAGAAAGGGTTCGTGCTCCACGGCATTTCTTTCGTGCTTTGTCCTACCCTTTAGTTACGATGACTTTTCTCGTGGTGCGCTAAATGCCACATAAAAAACCTCCAGCCCACCCCGCCACCCCAAGAAAACTTAGTCTTAATAAACCACAGCCCAAAGTGTGGAGCTTTGCACCCATACACCAGAGGTGACAGCATCCAAATGGGGGCTGCTCCCGCCCAGTCCTCGAGTCTGTTTTACTGCTGTAACCCTCAAAGTGCTGCAGGACTGAGTTCCGATGAAATGCTGCATGAGCCCTTGGCCCTGCCAGCTCGTGCAGACAGCACATGCAGCTGCTCCCCTTTGCCTGCAGAGCAGGTAGTGACGGGGGGGGGGGCACTCACTGCCAGCTAGTGACCCTGCTGTCTCAGCCCCTGGCATTCATGGGCAGCCAGAGCTGGGAGACATTTCTTGTGAATAAAACATCCTCAAGCAGTATCAGACCCAAGCCCAGGCACGGGGTACGACCTAAAAGGCTGGAGTCAGTTCCCAATCACTTGCCCTGTGGCAAACCTGCCCTGGGCATCAGTGGGACCTCGGGTGACGCGGGCGACTTCCCACAGCTACCAGAGCATTTTCACTGTGGAAACTTTATCCATTTCATGTAAATTGAACAGTACCAGCACAGTGGCTAATGGACCAGACAATTTATAATTCACTAGTAAATTAAATACCCTCAATAATGCTTTCTGGAATCAATGCTTGCAGCACTGAGCGTGTGGGTTCGGAAGGTCCTGAGGAGGGGGTCACAGCACACCCTGCTTTGGGGCTTCAGAAACAGCCGGATGGCAACGACTGGACTGGCTATGTCAGCACAGCCCTGATGCATTCCAACACTGAGCTCCTTCAAAACATCAGGGAAAACTTTTTCACTGTGAGGGTGACAGAGCCCTGGCACAGGCTGCCCAGGGAGGGTGTGACGTCTCCTTCTCTGGAGACATTCAAAACCCGCCTGGACGCGTTCCTGTGTGACCTACTCTGGGTGATCCTGCTCTGGCAGGTGGGGGGGGGGGTTGGACTAGATGATCTTTCGAGGTCCCTTCCAACCCCTGACATTCTGTGATTTGATGGTTGCTTTGTGCCCTGCTCCAGACGCACGCTGCTCTGCCATGGGAGACGCAACGCCAGGGGTAGAAGGAGAGTTCCTGGCACTGTGCTTCTAGCTGTGGGAAAATTCAGCATTTCTATTTCAAAATTCATGAACTGAATAATCTATGTTAGCACCGGCTGGAAATTTCCACATATTTGTAGATAAGCAAAAACTTTGCATTATAGGAAACTTTTATTTTGGTCAAAAGTAGAAAAACTGGGACCTGAAATGCATTCTTTTCCCATTTCAATATTTCTAGACTCTGTTTCTAGGCTGGAAAAATGCAAAGAACTTTCCAAGAAAAAAAAAAATCTGGTTTAAAAAAAACACACAAAACTTAATCCTTTAGCTGTACTTTTCAAGGGAGAAAAGGAAAGAATTCCCAGTCACATTTCACCAGACCCCCAGCTAATTCCAGGCTTAATATTTAGTCCTTCTTTAATCACGCCAATCCAATCCCAGCCTCAACTCTGGCCTTGCTGAAGTGGGTGCCAGCACCAGGCACCAAGCGAGGGCGTCCCTGGGGACCCCGAGCCAGTGGCCGCTGGGTGCACGGCGGAGCAGGAGGCTTGTCCTGCCTCACACCATGTCACCAGCAGAAGGGATGCAGATGGCAGCGACTCTCCCAGTAAGCCCAGCTCCTCGCTGTTCCTTTCATGCTGTGCAAATAGGGGGGAAGGTGGCAGAGCTCAGAGGCAGCACAGGCTCACCGCAGGGAGATGAAGAGTCAACACAGAGAAAGCACCTCTCCTTTTCTAACTCTGCCAGGAGGAGGATGCTGAGGAGTTGATACCACTAATAAAAGCCCAGTTCTGGGACTGGCAGCAGCCATGTGTCAGGAGGCTCCTGCCCCAGAGCAGCAGGAAACGACCTGGATGGAGAAGCTCTGGTGGAAAGACCAAGCCCCTCCAGGTCCTCACAGTGTAGGTGCCAGGCCAAGAACAGAGCCTGGCTGCTTGGCGCAAACAGCTAACGAGCCCGTGGAGCAGGACGGGTGGAGGATCCGGGTGTCCCACTCCCACCCGTCCGAGCATCGGGCTCCCTGCTGGCATCCTTCCCTGCACAGAGCAGTGGAGTCTTGGATTCCTGGTTTCGACTGGAAACACCAGGGAGATGAATCTGAATTCCTTCTCATCAGGCTAAATACTTCTTTTTTATTTATGACTGGGAATGATTCCCACCAGAAACGTGTTGCTGGTTATAATTTAAATGTTTCTTCTAACTTGGGAAATTTCCTGGAAGGTCTAATAGTAAACACAATAATGTGCCCACAAGTTACAAATCACCAGTCCTGTTTGTTTAATTCATTTGCCCAGAAAAAATAATTAATGTAAAACCGATGGTGGTTTTTGTTTGTTCCCTAAAACAATGTTATCAGCACATGCCCTCAGTGCTTTTTTACTACAATTATAAAGGTTTTTACAGCTGGAAAGTGAGTCAGCTTAACTTTTTTCTTTTAAACTAATGACCATTTAATGTCAGATAAAAGGTTTAGAGGAAAGGATTAAGTACCACTTTCAACAGAGATGGTGGGAGATAATTGACTCAATTTACCTCTGACACCGGTGCAGGGCACCCGTGCGTGCACGTGTTGAAATCTGTCGGAGTCTCAGTGCTCTCCCCACACGGGTGATGCTCACGTTTTCCCCTCCATCATCCCAGCACATCTGACTTGCTGTCTCTAGCAGGTGCCCTCCGGAAAGATGCAGCTATTCCTGGCCTGGAATTAGCAACACCCTTCAAAGCAGAGGAGAAGTTACAGAACAGACATGAAGCCAATAATAAACCGGCACAAAGTAGATAATGACAAAAAATGCTCCAGTTTGGATATCTGGCAGCAGATGCAGGCACAGCCCTCCCCTCATGCTCCAACCTCTGGCCACAGCCACATTTTCCCTTGCACCCACAACCACTTCTCTGGAAACTTCCAGACCAAATAACTTCTGCTAATCTCCCATCTCTGACCCTCCCCTCAGCTCGCTGCCAAACCTTCCCCAACCTTCTCCGTGTCCCAGGGCACAGTGTGGCCCTTTTTCCTCTGGCTGTGAAGCTGCCAAGAAAGGCTTTGATTGCTCTTCTGGTGTACGAACCACTTGGCTTAGGTGGAAAGGTGTTTAATGAAGCACATACCATAAAGGTATGCACCCCATCACGAAGTCTCGCTCCCAGCTCCCTGGCAGTGCGGCACTAAACATTGTAAATCTCATGAATTCCACCTAAGGGCAGGGTTTTGGTTTATTCCCCAAGTCAGTCACTTTTGAAGGCGATCCTTACTTCCCGAGGTGGATGCAAGCCTGTATTTGGCGTGTCCCACACATTCAGAGAGCGATGCCCTGGGGTGGGAGAAGAACTTCTGCGGGGCTTGTGCCTGAGCTGGGGCCGGTCGGTCCCACCACCTGTGCTGAGCCACTGTCTGCTTGGAGAAGCCACCTGAGAAGGGTGAGGGTCTGTTGTTGTTGTCTTCCTTCAAGAGCATGACGTGATCTCAGTTCACACCTTGAAGAGGTACAAAGCAAACATCCAGCCCTGAATCACTTGGCTGCTTCAGCAGATCGTAGATTAGAGTACCTTGGGCCTGGTTCAGACCACCTACCACGACGTCTGATGGCAGCACCCCACAGCTGGGCTGGCCAGGCCAAACCTGTTCCCCGTGCAGGCGAGGGAGAGGGCACACAGTTACTCTGCAGCACCCCGGAGCTTTTGGAGCCAGACTCTCCTTCCCACCAGCAGCTATTTTTGATGTTTCCCAGCAAATCATGCCGTGCAGCCTTTCAGGTTCCTGTAGCAAAGAGCCTGCTGCGTGCACGGATCTCCTCCCGAAATCACGGAAGAAATCCAGCTGCAACATGCCAAATGGATAGGACTTGAACACCCAAATCCTCCAGGCGACTGAAGATCTCAGCCTAAATGTATGTGAGGAGCTTGTACAATCAGGCTGCGAAATACTGAGCTCAAAACATGCCATGTTCAAGATCAAACGCGTAGTCTCAACTTCTCCACCCGTGAATGGGACCAATTGCACTTAGTTGCTTGGAGGAACTGGTGTGAAAAGCATCAGGGGCTGGAGCAGACATGGCTGAGCATTTGAAGGCAGAGGCTGACAGTTCTCCTCTCCAACCAGCTGGTGAGGGAGGCCATATGACACTGTCACTGGCCAGTGCTGGAGCTGTTTCAGTCGTGAGCAACTGGGATGGTGCCTGTGTGATGTGAGAAGGACTTTGGGATCCAAAAAGCACCAAGAGAAAATGCAAGTTAGAGTTTGCAAGCAGGGTGGCTGCCACCTGGGCAAGGGTCTCCTTGGGGAGAGGTGCCCATGGAACTTCTTGGAAAAGGTAACAGAGACAGGGCAGACCTTATGAGGGTTCTGCAAAGCCACTGCGTAGCATCTTTGCTGCTCCTCCGGCCAGTGCAGGAGGGTGAAAAATGACAGACCTGTGTGATAGGACAGGGAAAGGACCCATAACACACCTGGAGGTATCTCGTACTTTCTTCAGAGCTGATTAACAAGGACGAAACAAAGTTGAACCCCCATGGCTTTCGGTGGCTGGGATAGGAGAAGCACCCGTCTCTAAGAGCAGTACGCTGCCCAAGGCCCTGCCCTGTCTCCAGGGTCCCATAGTCTGGACCCAAAGGTTAGTCGCCATGCCATATGTTAATTTTCCCCCAAGTCAAGAGCCACTCTCTTTCACCAGTTTTGAGGTTTGCTGCTTTTCATTGAATTTCCCCGCTTGTGTTAGGAGAGCAGGTGAGCGGGAGATCCCAATTTACTTTCTCTGCAGTCTAGACTATTCATTACTTTCCTGTCTCTAAATGAAGCAGGCACAGTCCTTTCAATACCTCCATAAAGCATTCCCTCACCAGGCCTCTAATCATTTTCATTGTCAGCCTCTGAACACTTATTATTTCCACTATATCCCCTTTTGAGATCAGATGTCCAGAGAGGAGCCCGGCGCGTTAGCAAGGGTCTCCTCCGGATCTCTGCTGTGAGCAGGCAGGCTTTCGCGAATATCTTGCATCATTCTCTTTAGCCATCTTCATATTTTGTTCTACTTTCCTGACAGCAAAAAGGAAAAAAGACCCCGGATAGCTCAGTAAAAGAATAAACGTGGATTACAACTAACTTGGAGCCCGACGACGTGCATGCGTAGCTCGAATTTTTCCTCGCCTTGCCTCACAGTTGTCAGGGGTGAATTTTATCTGCCATTGTGCTGCCCATTCACCTAGCTTTGTGTGGTCTGACAATATCTCAACCCAAGGTGGTATATGGTTGCAGGCACTGCCGCTCTCGTTATTTACAATGGCTAATTAAGATCCTGCTACAACCTTCATCCCACCCTTAATTCTTATGAAGCAGCCAACAAAAGGTTTTGATTTCCTTTTTGGCTGGAAGACCTTTTGGCTTCTGCAAAAAGGGGATTAAGAATGAAAGCACATAAAGGTATGTGCACAATCACAAAGTCATAACAGCTCTCCGAGTGCAGTCTCCCAGGAATGAAACGCGGCATTAGCAAGAAGGGCTAATTGGGACCGGTTTAAAGAGCGCACATTGTGCAGCCGAGTCCGGTAACACTTTTGATCAGGCAGACAACACAGCCACAAATTGCTTTCTTCCCCCTCCAAAATATCTGGCCCTGCAGGAAACAGTGTTTTACCTTTCCCAAGCAACACAGACAGACAGACAAGCAGACGGACAGTGCGCACGAGCCGGGCGAGCGCCGCGGGTCGCACCAGTTGTTCTGCAGGGCACAGCCTGGACAAGCCCAGGTCTCTGAGGGCTCTGGGCACACGCAGGGTCCCTGTCCCCCACGTTTGATCTCGGGGTCCCTGGAGGTTGGTGGTGGCTCTGATGGAGATTGCCAATGCCACCATCATCGCAACTTTAGGATCAGATGGAGCCATACACATGCAACTTGCCCAGACTTTCTCTCCAGGGAGCATTTTGGGCGCTGCTGTCAGCTCCAGGTTTCAGAGCAATAGCTCTCCATCTTTGCCTTCAGGTGGAGGTGGGTGCAAATCCCCGGTCTTGGGCTGCCTTCAGAGAGCCTCCCGATTGCAAACTTTGCTCCAGAGCCTCCCAGTAACAAACCTCGCTATGGAGTCTCCCGATTCCAAACCTTGGTCCAGAGGAAGCAGCCCTCCCTGCTGCCCGATCCTCCCACAGGAGGGCACCCCTCAAAGCCTGTGCCCGGGGTGCTGTGATCCCCAGAGCCTGTCCCCAGCCCAAAGGCCTCCCATCTTAGTCCCTGCGTCACTAAACCAGCTCTGTGAGCCAACCTTGGGAATCTGGTTTGTTAGCTCTTGGCAATGCCAGCCCCCAAAATGTCATGGCATGCACAAATCTATGAAAACCAGAGACCCGAGACATGTGTTTTTGTTTGTTTGCATGTGCCAACATTTCCAATGGCTCAGAAATGTGTGCCTGTGAAGGCTGCATGTGTGTTATTCATTTAGGATCATTTTCAGCCCTTATAATAGGAGGCTCAATTTATCCTTTTGAAAGCTTTCGAGCAGAGATGATCACAGCCCTGAAGCCTGCCACGGCTGTAAACAACATTTAAGCTCCACATGGCTGTCTCTCCTTGGAAAATAGTCCCACAAAGGAGTGGAAGGGTTTTCACTCTGTGCTCGTGTCAGATACATGGATAGATAGGCAGCTCGTTCCTCTAGGCTCCTTTGTAAACCTCGGCCAAGATTTTTACATTCTGATTCATGCAAATACGATCATATGATCAAAGTAACATGTGCTACCTCCCAGGAACTAATGCACTAATCGTTGGCGTGCCGCGGGCCATGGCCTATCTCACACCATCACTTTCCCTCCTTGTTCCTGACGCTGCTTCCTCCTGTCCTTGCACACAACATCCCTCAAGCAGACAGCTGGCGTCGAACCAAAAACCTTCCCTTGCATCCTTTTTCCTCCACCCACGACAAAGCTGCTGCCGGCACATCTCTCCCAGCTACAAACGCGTACCCCGAAATGGGTACATGTCTCCAGATCCCCTAGGTGGCAAGTTTTGGGGTGAAATCTCCCGACTGCAAATCTGCCCCATGATTTCCAGAGCTCCTTTCATTTAATCAGGGTGAAAGTGGGTTCAGAATTGCCTCTTTTGGGGGGGTGGGGAAATAAAAAAAATAAGGTCTTTCAAGCCTGGGACTACACAAGCTGGTAAAAACACAACCCAGGGGAGGAGCAGGTCCTCGGCACCCAGCTGGGATGGGGGACCTGGAGCATCACCTGGAGTGGGTGCTTCCCCTGGCTGGACCATAACGCCCTTCATCCAGGACATCCCTCGAAACACACCGGGAACCTCATGACACTTGCGCTGCTTAACCGAGGAAGAAGCTCCCATTAGCGGCTTCCATGTGGTTACATCTTCTGTTATTCCTGGCCGCCGCAGTTGTTTTTTTCAAAACAAAGGTGGTGTTTTCTATCCTTTAGGCCCAAGCAGACCAATTCACCTCTCTTCAGATTGGTTTGATGTGGCTTGGGGAACCCAACCAGTCGTTTCCCAAGCCTGGCGTAACTTGGTTACGCTTCCTGTGGCTCAGCCACGGGTCCCCCAGCCTGGCAAACAGCAGGATGTGCAGACAGCCACCTTCTTGTCTGCTCCAAAACTGGAGATCGGCTCTTCCCTGGGGAGGTGTCAGCCACCTTCGGGTTGTCCTGGTTGGGCTACAACTTTCCATAACACTCCGAGTAGAAACGAGTCCCATGCAAAACAAACATGGTCAAGTACTGCATCCACCTTTCTCATGCCTTGGCTTGTCTCTGTGGGTAACCTCTCAATCTATGGGTCTTGGCTCCTGGGGAGATCCCAGTATATAACAGACCTTGCTGTGGAACAGGGACTCTGCAGGTGATGCATCAAAGGAGGTGCTCACAGTCTACATCTCCTTGGGTTGGCACCTTAACACAGGCACTGAGGGATTAATTTGTCACTTGAGCAAAGAAATGGCATTATGAGTTGCTTTTTTTTCCTCATCAGCCAGGATTCAGCCTCTGAAGAAAAGCGGGTGGCAGCAGAAATGGGTAAGACATGGCCAACTCAGAGAAGGTTTGGGGTCTGGAACCTCCGGCTCTGGGAAAATGTGGTGGGAGTTGTCATCCAGGGCTTTGGACAACAGAGCAACGTGGTGTTTGCTAAAGAAATAGTAAACTGCCACCAAAGTGGAGTTTTAGAGGGGATCTCAAATCTACTTGGAGACTGAAAATGGTTTCAATCGTTTTTTTCCTACACATCAAATACTGCTTTTTGCTCTCAAAGTGAAGCTTCTGATTTCTCTTTTTTTCTCCCTTTACCTATGTTTCAAGAGATTAAGTAAATTGTTAAAAAGGGTGAATTAAATGCTTTTTGTAAACCCAAATCTCTCCACCCAGTACTTTGTCTCACTTGAAAAAAAGAAAAACTTCAGTTTGACCTGATTTTTCCTCCCTAATTTTTCAGCTCACACCGTTGGATATAACAGAGTCTACGTCGGTTACATCATTCGTGAGGAATCTCCTCTCATCCATCTCCAAATGAATAACAACAAACATTCAAAAAATAATTGAAGTTTTATATATATCCCTTGGCCATTCAGGTGGTATGGCTGGCACGAGACATAGGCACTTTAACAGCTGTTGTGAATCTTAAGTATAAACTTCCACCCTTTGGCATTACACCAGGAAATTATGCATAGGAATATACCTGCTTTCCCTCGGAGCGGACAAAAAGCACAATGTTTAATACCTTGAGAATGGACGGGAGAGAAAAGCTCTGTTCCAAGGGGACACCCACACTTTGTTCAACCCTTTCGGCTACGTTGGACGAGCGGGACCGAGCAAGGCTCTGGGCTGCACCACACCAGACGAAGGGGTATTTACAGTTACACCAACATACACACCCTCTCCTCCTCCATCAGCAGATATTCACATTGTAGAGAAATTCAGTGCCCCAAAAAATGCACAACCACCACTACACACACACACACACACACATTTTGATGTTACAACCTTGTTTGCCAAAGGCAGGTACAGGAACACAGCATACTGTTAGAGGCAACGTCACATGTATTTTCTGTTACCCAACCTATCCCAACTAGAGTCAACTCTGTTTGCTTAGAATTAGGTCTTCCCTGGTGGACAAACTCCTAGAAAAGACAAACTAGCAGACCATCTAGAATCATAGAAAGCATTGGATTGGAAGGGACCTTTAAAGGTCATCTAGTCCAAACCCCTGCACTCAGGAGGGACATCTTTAACTCGATCAGGTTGCTCAGAGCCCCATCCAGCCTGACCTTCAATGTCACTCACCTCATTTACCTGCTTTTGTAAAAGTACAGAGACGCCAAAATGCTCAGTGAACCCAAGAAAGCTGATGGACATCCACAGGGAAAAACAATGCCTGTACTGCCATACATGTGCCTGCCAAGCCTTGCTACAAGAGCTGGTGTAGAACAGGCATTTGCTTAAACCAAGCCTAACTTCCACCTTGTTGTGTTTCCGTGAGCCCAGGTAAATAAATTGTGGAAAAGACCAAGGTGGCCCGAGCCAGCGCAGCCACCGTGGTGCCTCTTGGTGCTTTCCAGGATCCTCCACAGGCTCTGCTCCACTCCCACATGTGTCTCCCTACAGACACACTGGGTTCACAGGCACAAAAACATCCAGCTCTTTTAGGCTATGGCCTTAACTCCACCAGTCACAAGCGTAAAACCTGGGTCTCATCACTGAAGTAACAGGGCTTCCTCAGACTTCATTACTTTTGTCCCAATAGCTTCCTTCTCACCTTGTCCCACCTTGTGACATTTATTGATGCCTGCAATGGCACCTGCGTTTGCATCAGCAAGGCAGAGGCAGAACAAAACTACTTGCAAAGACCACACCAGCTTTGGGGCTCCAGCTGCAGGGATGTCAACCTGGTCAACCGCTCCCACCCGTTGACAGCTCCTTGGTCCTGCAAAGGCTGCCAGTGAGCTAGAAGATGCCACGCACAGGCACCAGGATACGCTTCGTCTTCTCAACCAGTGGTAAGCCCAGGCAGGGCACAACAATGCCGTGGTGAAGAGTTTGTCTTTCTTGGACTAGACGCAGAGCCCAGCTGAGCTTTGACCACCCACCCCACCACAGGACGTGGTGAGACATGGAGAAATATTGGAGGCCCAGCACCTGGAAGGTCTCACCAAACAGCAGGCTGCTTTGTGCAATATGCTCAAGGAATTGACAAAAAAAACTCTGGACCTATGACGTTTCCCTGCTGGGAAGGACGCACATTTTGGCGTGCTCGGCGGCCCCTGCGCCCAGCTTCACGACAAAACCAACCACAGCATTATCAAAGTGTGCCACTATCTGATCTCAGCTACGAAAACATCGCTACAAACCCAGCAGTATTTCTGAAACAGTAACTACAATATGCTTTTATTAAATCCAATTAAGTAGTGTATTTGTTTTAAAGTGTGCCCGCCCAGAGCTCCACACACATTCGTGCCATCAGTTGCTCCGAGCAATCACCTAGCGCTACGCCCCTCGCTCTTGAGGTTATTTCCACAATAGTAATTAAATCCTTGTTAACAGTTTTCAATTAGAAAGTAAGTGAAATGTAATAGCTTACACGGGAAATCTCGGCTTATATTCAGGGAGCCCAAACACCACAAACAACCTGCTTCTCCGGAGCCTGGAGGTCAGCAGAGGAACCTGCCCAACAGGGCTGTTGACAACCACTTACAACCTCCAGCCTAACCACCAGGCATGACCCAGACGTAGCAACACCACATGCCTGGTGGCCACAAGCTCAAGGCTGTCCATCACTAGGCACATGATGGGTTTTCCCTGTTTCCTTTCATTTCTTGAACATCTCCTCCCCAGAGCACCCTTCTGCCCAACGTGAAGGTGCTGTAAAGAGAATCTGGTATGGATTCTTCTCATCTTTGCCCTCGCCTTCGTTGTTGTTAATAAACCTCAAAGAGCAGATGTTCAAGTACAAATGTTCAATGCACAACATCCTCAGTCAAAAGATCTCTCTGACAGCTCTTAACCCCAGTGAGCACCATATCTCCTCACCTCACTGATTTTCACAGCCTGAGGAACCAATCTCACCAGGAAATATTCTTGTAAACCAATGAAGGCCCCCACTGCCAACTGCACGGTCCCTAGCTCCCATGTGCTGGTCTCCAAACCCAGCAGGCGTGGTGGGACAGGGAGCAGATCCTCCCTGGTTGTTCTTGGCCTCACAGGAGATCCCTCCAGCCCAGCCTTCTCCAGCATTTACCACCTCCACCCTTTCAAATTTCCCCGATGGCAAACAAACCCCGTTGTTCCGACAGTGAAACCATCAGTGCCACGGGCCATGGCGCTATTTCAAGGAGAAAAAAGGCACTCATAAATCCTTTCTCGCTCTGGAAATCAACTGGGTTTCTCCTCTTGGAGGTACTAGCACAGCAAATCTCCAGCCGCTCCCAATCCTCCACCCCCAGTACTCCTCTGAACCTTCCCCAAATCTCTCCCACATGAATCAATCTGAAAGGCAAAGCTGGCAAAGCCTTCCAGCCCCCACCAACCAATTCCACCACCGTGCCATCAGGTACTTGCTTCCGTGCTGCTCTCCGTGTGCACCAGGAGAGCAGCTCCCAGTGTAGCTACTGGGAGATGGGCTGCTCAAGGGCCCACCCGTGCTTAGCTGGGCTGAAGGCGTCACCTGCAAGGCTGCCCGGCTTTTTGTGGAGCAGCATGGAGTGACCCTGCTTAGCACTGCTCATTTTTCTCCAGGCTTGCGAAGTTTGGAGATTGGTTCAGATAAGCATCCTCAAGCTTGCACGCTTATCTGCACCATCTCCCAAACAGCTTTGATCTGCAGGATTTGGCTGCAGCTCTCAAAGTTATCTTGAGAAAGCTTGTTCTGGGGAGAGACGTTCTTCTGATTAACAAGAAAAAGCTTTCTGAGCGGCTTTGAGCATTTTCAGCCCTGGCTGGAATCAGAGAGCTGCACATAGCAAGGAGGAAAAAAGTCAAACGAGCTCCTCCTTAGAGCTTCGCTTGGGCTCGGTTGTCATTTTTTGCTAAAACCTGCAGCCCATTATTTCGTTTTGCTTCTTTTTCGCACCCTCTGCTTAACACTGTCTCACCCCCCACAGCACAGGTCAGCGTCCAGCGAGGTTCACACTTTAACACCATCCGCACCCCGTGCAAACCACCCGGCAGGAGGAAAGCTGGGACCCACGCAGGGCCAGGGAGAAGGGCTTGTGCAGCTGAGGGTAAGTTTTAAAAGACACAATATTGAATTAAACAGCTGAAAGGAATAGCCCTGCTCAAACCCCTCCAGTGAAGGAAGCACCAGCCACACATAAGTACGTGTTAATTGAGTCAGATACTAATTTTCCCAGTTTACCTTCTACTTGGCGAAAGCTTTAGGAAATACTCGCTGGACTGAAAAGGATCAAATTTAACTTCTGCGCTTGAAAAATGCCAGCGTGGACTCCCCTGCTCTCAGCCCATCGTCACTCCGTGCACGATTTCTTCCTTGTGTGAACAACGAGGAAGGAGGAGGAAGACAGTATTAAGGAAAAGGAGAAATTACAGAATTAACAACAAAGTTTGCAATGAGGAAACTACCCCAAACATATCCTGCTGCTCTCGCATAAAAAGATAAATATGCATTAAAGAAAGCCCACTATGCAGGGAGGGGAAAGAAGTGTGAACAGCAAAACTATAAACATGTGTTTTAAATAATTTTTTAATTGTTGAGGCAGTAATACTTGGTTCATGGAACTGCAATATACAGAGAGGTGAAATAAATAGCTTATATATATATAATATATATAATATAGCTGGTTTTAAAATATTCCCTTATCATTGGTGTACTAGGTCATCTTGTAGTCACTTGAATGTATTTAGCAGCATTCTCCAGAACTGAGCATAATGCAGGATCACGGAGCCGTGACACCTTATGTCGTCAGAAAGGTTACAGAAGATCGATGCGTTGAGAACTCCACGGAAACTCAATCACTGCGGCACACACCGTCTTGTCTCAGGCCAGCGTGCAGCGAACAATAAATAGATTACTGCAAAACCGGCACTTTTCGGGACAGGGTCTCAGTAACTTTGGGAAAGAACTTTGGTTTTCTTTGGTTTTATTTATTTATTTATTCTTAATAATTACTTTTTTTTTTGTTTCTGTTTCCTCCTCTGGGGATATGCTTGAAAAGTTGTCCTTTCCAAAAAAGCGAAATAAGCACCTGTGTGTCATCAACAACAAGAAGTCAATTTAAATAGAGCAGTTCATTTTGTTTTTCAAGTCACAATAAATCCCTAACAGCTTTTCCCCAGCGTTTGCCATCTAGTCTTTTATTAATTTTTTTTATTTTTATTTTTTTTTAAACACAATGTACAAAAATAGAGCTTCTTCCTTATTTTTAATGCAAAAATATTCCTCTGGTGCAGTTTTTTTTTTCTTTTTGTGGTTTATTATTGTGACACTGTTTTTGTCTATTTTTAACTGGGGTTGGTGGGTCGTATTCTCTTAGTCCTCTTGGTGACTGTTGTGTACTTGAAAGGTTTCTGTATCTCCACTTGCCCCTTTGGGTACCTCTTCATAAAATGTACATCTTGCTGGTTTTCCCGGGTCTTGGGCCCTTTTCGTGGTCTCCCTTTTTTGGTGAATCCAACATACCAGCCCGAGTATTTTGCTGACATCAGTGCCGTATAGTTGTTTTCTAGGACTTTTTCAATGAAGACACACTCCTTGCTGGTGCCATCGGGCTAAAAATGGACAGAAATTAAAAAAAAAAGAAAAAATTCATTATCCAAATACAAGTTCAGTCACCAAAACCCAATTTGGCATCAATGAAATCATCACATCTGGACCTTGTTTTTGGTTCAGACTTTATTAAGAGCAACAGTAACAAACATCAGCTGAAACAGAAATGATTACCAAAAAAAAAAAAAAAGAGCATGAAAGCATGAGGTCATAATTTCATTTTTTTAAACACTCCTACCCAAGGAGAGAAAGATTTTTCAAAGACAACAGTTAAGTTTACCCAGTCCAGCTCCTTCAACTGCAAGCAAAGCAAGACATTCAGCTTTACTTTTTCCATTAGGAAAGGAGGACAAATTGAACTTGTGCCAGAGAAACACCACACTTAATTAGAAAAAAAGCCAAAATCAGAATCTCACGCGGGCCAATCGATGGCGTTTCCCCTTCAGCTGCTCACCTCTGATGTTTTCTGAAACACCCAACGGGCTTGCATCTATAACTACCCAAAGCCCACTACGGTCACTACAAGCCTTGCTCTAAGCCTCCCCAAGCGCTTTGACAACTATTCCCCACAGCCTCCTGGGCACATAACCCCAGTGCGGAGCTCCAGGGACCGGTCAGAGGGGTGTGGGGACCAGCGATGTCCCCCCCCTCCAGTCCCTGGGACCCTGGAGCACCCCAAAGTTTAATTGGGAGCCATGTTGCTCACTCCAGGTTTGGCTCTGACTCGCATTCCCAAGCAAGAGCAGCAGCAGGAAGGGTCCTCCCAGGCCAGAGCGGTTCCCTCGATGGGACAGAGTCCCGTCAGCACCCCACTGCATCTGGGGGACGATGTGGCAGCAGTGTCCTCAGCCACCAGACTCAGCCCAGCTCCACCACCAGAGGCAAGTACGCAATCTCACGCCTCTCCTTGCTCAGGGCAGGTTTTCATGTGGAAGAGGGTTTCGTTTCTGGTGGCAGGGGAGACATGGTCCTTTCCACTTCCCAACATTTCAATTTCAGCCTCAAAGCAGTCACCCTAAGCTCCAGGGCCAGGCTTAGGAAGCCATGTCCCAAAACCTCTCACAGACATTAGAGTAGAACTGGAGGCCAGGAGCTCCCGAGCATGAGCGCTGCTCCCAGCGAAACACCTGCCCTGCTGGGACTCCTTCCCTGGTGCAGGTGCTGGTTCAAGATTTTAGCAAACAGGGTCCAGCTCAGCTTGGCGATACAGACTAACAGACCCAGCACTGGACTTCGAACACAGCAGCACGTGGATCTCGGGCTGGATTCAGGACTCTAATTTACACAGCACACACAGCACTGGAGGGAGTTGCAGCATCACACAACAGCATCTTTACCTCCATTGCAACAGAGGAAATTCTTCTTGCCTATAATCTTCCACGAGAAGATGTGTTTTGCCCTTTAACTGCTCAGTTACTGGTGCCGCACCTAGACCATCACACGTCATCACGTGTCCTGGCACTATGTTTTACGCATCAGAAAGGCACTAGGGAGGAGATACAGGCTCATTTCAGCCCTGGCTGTTGTCTCAGCTCTGGGTGTTCTACGGATTCCAGACAGGGTACAGTATGGAACATCACAGAAGACTAAATCTAAGGCTCAGCAAAGCCAAAGGAAGGATTTCCATCACAGTATTAGCTCAATTCAACTCTCTACTGAAGTCAAATAACGAGTCCCTCAGTACTGCAGGCCTGCACTTGCTGCCATGCTTATCATTAAACCTTCCCCCTCCAAACCAAAAAGCATCAGACCCTCTCAGGCTTCAGCCATCTCGCCCGTCCCGTCCCCGGGTGGGACAGGACAGCCACAGCAGCATGACCACAAGCATCTGGTTGGTCCCTGACTGCAGCAGTTCTGCTGAGGGGCATCTCTAAGGCATGACAGTTGGGGCGAGGAGGCCAGTCCCACATGCTTTCTACCCTTTCCCAGGTCCAGGTCAGCCTGCTCTTTCCTAAAGCCTTCTTAAAAAGTCCTGGGCAGTCACAGAGTTTGGTGCAGTTTGTGATCATAGGAGGGAAACCCCTTGGGCCAAGCTGGCTCAGGCTTTGCTGCACCTCTGACCTCCAAACAACCACCCATAAGCTACAAACAGAGCTGGGAACCATCAGGCACAACAACCCAAGCTGGAGTCAAACAAGTAACAACAGGGGAAAAGCTTCAGCATCGCCAGCCTCTAGGACAAGCCACCTCACCATGGCTTAACACCTTTAGCAGAGCTTCCGTTCAATCTGTGCAACAATATCTGATGTTTATCCTAAAATCATTAATGCACCAACCTGCCTAAAGGGTTTCATTACCATGAGCAGGTCTCATTAAGAGGGCACATGAGATTGTGGCAGCTTCTGCATCAAACAGGGACCGTGTTACCTACACTGGGGCAAAACCAGCTCTGCCACAGGACCACAATCTCCATCCCAAGTTAGGCACAAAGGTCCTAATTTTATCATCTACAACTGGAAGCTCACAAACGCTTTAATGAATGTCAGAACTGGGCAAAGCTCAGTGGTTCCAATTCCTGGGGGGGTGGGTTGGTCATTCTTCGAGCCCTGGGTTTGATCAAAGCCACATGACTGGGGAAGGGGGAAATCAGCCGACACCACGGGGTTCCACCAGGTTTCAATGGGAAGCCATAAAACCGGCCCCAGGTTTCTCAGGGCTCAGCCCACTACAAACCCTTCCCCAATGAATGGAGCATTTTTAAACAATACTGTGGCTGAGTTTCAAATCCACCCAAACCCAGGTGCTGATGAACCGACCGGATCCGTAGCGCAGGGGGAGCAGGTAATTGGAAGGGCTGTTTCCCCTACGCTCGTGGAAAGGTGCTGGATTTGAGCCCTGACCTTGTTGCTAGGAGAAATAAGGCATTTTCATGCAATTTGGGAGGTTTCCGCTTGTGCTGCTTTGTCAGTTTCTCATGGAAAACGAAGACTGGAACGAAAAGAAAATGTGTGTGTAGGA
Source organism: Trogon surrucura (assembly GCA_020746105.1). NCBI lineage: Eukaryota > Metazoa > Chordata > Aves > Trogoniformes > Trogonidae > Trogon > Trogon surrucura. Next base: position 5,696,478 of record CM036630.1, on the reverse strand, counting down.
GGGGGAAGTTCTTCTATTAATAACAAAAAAGTATTTACTTATACCTTCAAATTTGCCAACAGAGCCTAAGACAGAGACAGGAGGTAGAGGAATAACAAGGTGCAACTTCAGGCCAACCTCAGGGCTAATTTGAAGTAAACAAGGTGCATGAGATAAAATAACTTCACTCTGGAAGAGGAAGAGCTAAATGATTTGATAACATGAAACTGCAGTAACACTTACAAGCATCTTGAGATAGATCAGGATAAGGACTTCACTTCCTCAAACAGAGCATTCCTGTCCGTGCTAAGACATGTCAGAGATAGACAAATGATTTTCAAATACTCACAAGGTGATTTTACAGCATCTGTTATAACCTCAAATAGAATAAATCACTCACACATGTTACACACACCATAGAGAACTGGACTCATGGTAACGTATTAGGGGCAAAAGCAATTTATAAGGGTTCTCAATAATTTTTAAGTGTCACCTTGCTTTCACCAGATGCCCATCACTTAATCACGTCTCCATTTAAACGACAGGAAAACACTCATCGGGTCTGTCACCCATTCCCTTGCTCCTCTAAAGAGAGAGGGATGGTAGAGAAAAGGGAGCCAGCTTTGGCTGAGCATTGCTCTCTCCTCTGGCCACCCGTTCGTTCCTTTCCCAGGAGTTCCCTGTGCAAACACACGCTGCCGACACGGGGCTGCACCCTCTGCTGCTGGCGTCAGCCGGGAGATGCTGCCAAGCCGCACTTCATACAGGCTTAGCTGCCAGGATGCACCTTGCAGAGCGCTCCCCCCTCAAATCGTGGAGGTTTGTGTTTCGAATTGATTCTTTAAATAAAAGAAGAGCTGCTGAAAAGCCTGGAAGCAGCACGAGAAGGGCCAGGTGGTCGGGGAGGATGCACACTCCCAGCCCCACATCTGCACCAGCCCCACAGAGCAGGAAGGGCATGAAGGCTTCTCAGTCCTCAGGGGATGAGCTGCTCCTGCAATTTGCTCACCACCATCTCACGGGCAGCATCTCCAGCCCGGCTCCCAGCACCTCCCCGTAACTCCAACGAGCCAGCTCAGGTTGGAGGTGACAACTTGCAGCTCAGGTCTTTGCAGAGAAAGAATTCAGAGCATTTTTTTGTTCGTTTAAACCCGCACCTGCCACCTCCCCATATAGGCATGGGAAGATGTGGTGGCCATTAGCTAGAACTCTGATAAATTCTTTCTGAAATGCCTGATCTCAATGCCACCTTCCACAGAAACCCCATGGGCATCACCCACATCTGCGGAGACAGGAAGCAAAGCCCAGCTGTGCTGGTGCAGCACGAAGCGCTGGCTCCAGTGGAGCATCTCCTGGGAACAGCAGCCAGGGACCAGCCCTGGGCACAGTGAGATGCTGCTCAGTGACAAAATGATGGACCCGAGCACTCCCAGTCCCCGAGCAGGGTTGGAGTGGCAGCAGCTGGCCAAGGCTACCCGTCCAGAAAGGGATCTCTGGAGCACAGGACTGTTGCTATACCAGGAGCCAATTCCACCCCATGAGCAGCTGAAGGCAGCGGAGCCGAAAGAGCTGCAGGAGCTGCACTGGAACCAGGGGCTCTCCCGGTGCCCTGAGCCAAGCAAGGAGCAGCCGTGGTTTGTTTGTGCAGAGCATTTGGCGACAGGCTCCTCAGTATTAAACGTAAAACATGTTGAACTGACACTAAAGCAGAATTAAGTGCCAAAGCATTTGCTGCTTCTACAATTACACTGCAGAGCACTTTGGTGCTCCTGCTCTCCCTTTTATGACCCAACTTGGTCTTCTCATAGTTTGCCTTTCTCATTTCAAGTTCTCCAAATGGAAAGGATCAAAGGGCTCTTTGTTGTCGGAGCAGGAGCGCTCCTCTGAGCACAGCATTCCTGCCACGAACAGCTTGCTGTGCCGGGGGACCGTGTGCCTCTGTGCCACCAAGCCCGAGCCAAAGCACGAGCAGGTGCAGCAGCTGCCTCCGCCTCCTCCCCATTAGCACTGCCACGCTAAAGCCACCTGAGCACCTTTTGATGGGAGGCCAGGGCAGGTTTTCTCATTTGTGCTTCACAAATCTGGCTCAGTGGGCACCGGCAAATCCAACCTGCACTCGGCTTTTACGGCAACAATGAGCAGCTCGGGTTCACACCGCGGTGTGCGGAGAGATGCCTCCAAGACTGAAAGGTTTCTCTGTTTGCAAAGATCAGGGCACAAATTAAGCCCTAGCAGTGATGCTGTGTTAAGCTGTTGCTAGCTGAGCTTGTGTTAAAACACTCCCCCTTGATCTCTGCTCCTCAAATGATGTAGCAATTAGAAACCTTCTGGGTAAGGCGACGGAATGCGCTGCAAATAATAACAAACCCCAAACCCTACGAAAGATGTCTGTGAGGACCCAGGAATGCCGGCTTGGCACAGGGTGCAGCGAGACACAACCTTTCAAGTGAGCCGGGGCAGGGGGGGGGATGTCTCTCCTGCCTAATTATCACCTTTCTGCAAGTTCAGCCCCACCACCCTCCCGAGGCTCAAAGTCAGCTTGTGGAGATACCAGCCCTCCACACAAGTGGTGTGCAAGGAAAGCAAGCCCCCTCCTTCCCAAAAAGCCTGGAGCAGGGAAAGCTACTGCTCAAGCCAAAGGTTTCCGAGAGATGTGCATACTTAGGTTTTCTGCAAAAACACTCTGCAAACACACCCTTTCTGCATCCCTCCCTCACCCTTCACAGACAGAGAGGGCTCCTGAGCAGTGGTACCCCACCGTGCTGGGTATCACCCCCAGCTGCAAGTACACCCGAGGAGCTCAGCAACTGTCTCAAAGGGTTGCTGCAAATTTTCCCCAAGTGCTGGCAGTTACATTCACACACTGCATTATACAAGAGGAATCCTGCCTTGTATTTCCTAAATTGCAGAGCGGTGGCAGCAGGGAAGGCTTAGGGTTTCCGGAGATGCGCAGTTGAGCAGTCCCAGCAAGCCACGCCTGAAGCATCCTCAGCAGATGACCGAGGACTGGTGCACCCAGCATCACTGATAACCCTACAAACCTGTCTACACAGCATGTCCTTAGTAACACATGATTTTCAGGAAGCATATTATTTCTCAATGATTTTGCACAAAATCAGCTCCAAATCAGATGGACAACGCTCAGAGCCTCCTTCAGACTCACTCCACACGGCTTGGAAAATCCCCAGTGGGCAGGAGCGGTGTTGATGTCGCAGTTTTTAGCGCTGCCACATCTCCCTCTTCACACATACACCTTTTAAAGGTAGGTCAGAAAGTGTGACAAGGAGGTGTGAGACCCAGCAATGCTATGGGAGGTCTAACCCCCTCCCAGCATGGCAAACCTGAGTGCTCTGGTGCTGGTAAGCTGGGCCCACCCATCCTCCTGCACTTTATAGGCATTATCAGGACGGATCCGTCATAAGCATCCTGATGCTCAGCATCCTGGATTTACGGCAAGGCATCCTGACCACAGAGACACCTCTTGACCCACATGCACATTCTTGCTCCTAGACCAAGCTGTAAATCAGGGAAGTCGCATCTATAACTGCCAAGAGTTACTCAGCTTCGTGCACGTTTCCTCCAGCTCTCTGGCCTCTGAACCTGCACAATCCTCCGAGGAAAATACTTAGGAGTCATGATGGGCAGTTCAATAAAAGTGTCTGCCAGCGCAGTGGAGAGGTTAATTATGTATACCGGACATCTGAGTGCACTCATGAAGCAGGGGAAGTAATACAAAACCCACGCGGAAGGGATTCTCTGAAGAGAGGGTACATCTCCATCCAGAGGCCCTGTTTCTTGGCAGCATTGCCCACGTTTGCACCCACCTGCCCGTCCTCACAGGGGGTTCATCCCATCTCTCCTGAAAGGATGGCAAAATGGGCACAGTCTTGGCATGAGAGAGGACTGTCAGGCTTCACAGAGCCCTGTCCCTGTCTGTGTCAGACACAAGCCCCAAGAACCAAGGGAGGAAGAGAACGGTTTAAAATCTTTCTTCCCTTCTACCTCTCACTCAAAAATTTCACTTCTCTAACCAATACCTCTTCTGTAACCCTCCCACTGCCCTAGAAGGGCATTTTGTCACAGGATAAATAGGAGGATACAGAGATGAAAGGAATGTTTGTAGGGATGGACCAAGCAAGGCTGAAACCACACCAGGACACGTCTCCTGCTCCTTCCCTCACAGGCACATTTATTGACAACAGGACAGCACATACCCATAATTAGAGCAAACTAGGTTGGCTTCATTTGGAAAGCTGTATATTTGGTTAACAGAAATCGCTAAGCGCACCTCAGAGAGCTATGTGCACTTACTATTAATGATGAGAAACATCAATCGCTTTTTAAATTGACTTTATGAAACCAACAGAAAATTCAGGAAAAATTAATTCAAGCAAAAACTGCAATAGGAAGCTACTGCTCCAGGAGATCTGAAACCACAGGAAGGTTTTCAGGCGTGACATGTGAGCAGATCTACAGCACCTACGATTACCTGCACCCACCCGATCCAGTTGCACGTATGCCTAAGTGCTAAGTGTGCTAAGGGCTGGGAAGGCACTTTTACCCATCCGCACAAAGCACAGCCTGCTGGTTGTACTCACTGCCCGGGTTTGCTGCGTTCCCTTTTCAAGCAGTCATTTTCAGCCTCCACTGAGACCCCACAGGCTAGTCCCGAACTTTCTGTAAAAGCCAACTAAAAGCAACAACATATTTCATGTAGGCTTAAATTCATTATATAGGGACCTATTCCACTATAGGAAATTTTTTTAAAAACATCAGGACTACATGATGAGTGGAGCAAGAATGCAGGATTAGAATAGCTGTTGACCCCATAGCAGGTCTGGTAAATACCAGATTTATACATATTAAACAAACATACACGGTTTACTTCTTAAGTTACCATTTCAAACGAGTGCAATCTCATTCAGCCAATACTCCAGGGTGGTGGCACCAGTTTCCCTGAAGCAGGTTTAAATCAGTGGAGATTAGGACCAAGAAAGGTCATTGACTGCAGGATGGCATTAGTTCTCTTTATGTTGAATTGTATTACTAAGAAAAAAGGAGAAATCCATGACCAAATCAAGTGCCTTTCATAAAAAGTTATCATCCAGAAATGTTCTAGCCTGTCAATGATGAATTTCCATCTGTTTACAACAAATGCAAGGTTTTGGAGACTTGTCATGCCTTAGGAAGACCTACTTTTCTTTGGCCTTAAAAATGGCCATATCAAACTGACTATCTTTTGCTACTGCTGAGGCATAGGTTTTATTCTCCACTTCAGAATTAGCCTCCATTCTCATTTCATCTCCAAAAAACAACTGAGAGTCAAGTAGAAACAGTCCTTGAAGAGCAGGATCCACCTGAATGTGCATCTCAACAGCATCCACTTGAGGAAGACAAGACTATATTGCTTTTTTCCTTGTTGCAAGTTAAATATATGAGTATATTTGCAAAGAAATGTTTAGAAGAAACATCACCCTTATCTTAGAGATGCTCAAGACCAATGAAAATTGCACTTGGGAGATGAGATGTTTTGAGGAAAGTAATTAAATTCAACTTGATACTTAGCAGCGCAAGACACATAGAGCACACCCCCTCCACCCAAACAGGGTAAGGCATGACCAGGGCTCAGGGATCCCCTCTCCATAATTTTAATTTACATTTAACCTTAGGGAGCAGAAATATTCCAACACGACACACAGCTGCAGCCACCAGGAAACACAGGGGAGAGGATGTCAGCATCTTTATGGTGACACTTGCTCCTTGAAGATCAAAAGGATTAAATTAAATTATTCTATAGCTTTCAAAAAAGGTGAAAATATTTCCCGGGAAGGGGATATACAGCTTCCAGGCAGGGGATAACAAAAAGATTTAGAGGTCAAGCTTACAAGCTTGGTCTGTAATGTGAACCTTGACTTTGCAAAACACCAGCATGAGAGAGAATTGATGCTTCTTAGGACTATCCGCAGGAACACATGAAGCTTGCTAAAGAGGAGTCACAAGAAATTAATACACAGCTCTCTAGTGACCAGACACAGCCTGGAGATAAAGGGCCCACCCACATCCTCAGCTGAGCAACTGCAACTCTGCAGCATAAAGTCAGCACCATGAAGTAATTTATTTTTTAAAATAAAAGCAAACACTTAAAGCATTGTGTTTGCACAGAGAAGCTTAAATCAACTGGAAATGTCTGTATCTGGCTAAAACATGACTATGACAACCTCCTGACCACGTGGCCTGGCCCATGAAATGATGTAATGCACCAGTCCCATCTTGGATGTCCCCACTACCATCCGAGGAAGCCCTATTCACAGAATTCCCAGCTCATGTGATGCACTGTTCCTCTACCCACAGTTTGGTTAAATCAAAACCTTCTCTCCTTGCTCAGCCCGAGAGCATCAGCATCCACTCGGGGTGCTTAGAAGACTGCAAGAACTGAAGGTAGCACAGAAGGACTTAGCATAGACCTTAAATATTCACATTACTCTTCTACAGTGTTAGGTGATGTCCAGCCAACACTGTCAATGTTCTGCCTGGCAAAGCAGCTAAATGCAAATCCAACCCCATCAGCACACTGTGGACATAAGTGAGCTTAATGCTGTGCTCCATTTATGAAACCCATGACCTAAACCCATCAGACCGTGCAGGTAAAATGTAAAACCAGCACTAACGACTGATCAGTAAAGGGAAAACATTGGTAAATGCCTACACAGTGGCATAAGCCTCTCTCCATTTAGTGCCATGAATACCACAGTTTGCTGGCTCAGGCATCCTTCAGTGCTTTGGCATCCAAGCTTATGTGTACACACAGATTCTGTCAAGAACTGATGCAGTTTTAACCATTTGTGAAACAAAAGGGTCTTCTCCATACGAGCATGTTTCTTCCATCTCCTCAGCCTCTTGTGCCATTGTGCATAAAGACCCAATCTTTGGCGTCTTCCATGGGTCACCCACGCATCAGGAGCTCAAGTAGTGCCAGCGTTCCCTGGCTGCCCCCGTTCTCTCTGCAAACTCTCCCATCTCTCCTTGCAGCCCTTCAGTGGTTATCGGTACCCACCAAACTGCTCTCCCTCTTCCACACACGGAGCTTCAAGATGACCTCTGCTCTCCCTGCGACACAAAGATCAGACGCCTGCTGTCCCACACCACTGCAAACCAGCTAAATGTCTCCCACAAAACTCACCAGCTGCGTTCATGTCAGTTTTCCCTTCTCCTTCCCACCCCCAGAGAAACTCCGGTAAGAAATGCTGCTGTGAACAAGTTGCCACACATACAGAACAGGACAAGGCCTATTGCTCAAAGCAAATGTTGTCGCTGCAAAGGTCCAGTGAGCTCACACAAACTGCTACCCCTTCGAAGGAACCACTGCAGCATCAAAGCCTATCCCCTTCTGTGCCACGGCAGCCTCAGTGCAATAAACACTGGAAAGAAGTTTCACTGGGCTCAACCATAAGTGGCTTCTTGGGAATCATTACATAGTTGTGCCATCCAGAGCAAGGCTTCTGGGAAAAGCCAGGTAACGCCAAAAAGCCGGGGTCCGGCCAGCTCTTACCACATTACACCTACCAAGAAGTAACACAACAAATGATTGTGTCCCCATATCCCAAGGCTGGGTGATAACAACACCCTTACTGTAACATCTTGCAACCCTGCCTTCGGGAAATTCTTCTGACGTGTTTCCAGCACTATAAAGATTTGAGACTGCAACAAACAAACCAGATGATACAAATTCCAACAGCACCCACACAAGTTCGAATGCGACATTTCAGGTCACCCAGCAACGGGAAAGCAGCAGCTGTGAAAGGTTTCAGTGTGACCGTAAGCCTCACGGCATTTGGGGGCTGAGGATAGAGGAGGCTGATTGCTGATTTTAGCTTCCATTCCTCCCTTCAATTTCATGAGAATCTCAGCTTCTAAGTTTTCAGAACAATAATTCAAATTTTTTCCCCCCAGAATAAAAAGCCTAATTAGACGAATGCAGAAGAGTCTAGCAGGTCAATCAGAAGAAAACTGGTTTTGTCATCTCATCGCTTTCAAGACCTTTGCAATCCTACAGGCCCTGACTCAAAATTCGTGGACACCAGAGGTTGGCTTTTCCCTGCGGAAAGTATGACAGGGTGCAAGGTTGCTTGGCTCCAGGTTCCACTGAAAGCGTTTATTTAGATGACATAAACTAAAACAAACTCACAGGGGAGCAAAAGCCTGGGAACAGTTCACTTTAAAAAAGGACCAATCCCACTCTATACGAAGAACCAGACTGCAGTTCAAAATGAGATCTGAGCGAGATCCAGCAAAAGCCATGTCAAGTTTTGCTTTCACAGGAGATGCCAAGTCAGAATAGTTTATGGTTGAACATGTCACAGAGAGATCCACAAAACGCACGCTATTAAACCCGACACCCCACTAATGCTGGTCGTGTTTTCGCTGCAAATTCAGCACTCAGCCCCAGAAATTGTTGGGTTTTACAAATCCCTTTCAAGCAACACAAATACTCTGCAACTCTGAGAAAAAATCTGGAGAAGCATCAAAACCCTGTGAAAGTCAGAGTTCTGCCCCAAAGCCAAGATGCAGTTTGGCGTGGTTTTAAATATACAAGCTGAGGAGTGTAAAGACCTCATCCGCTACATCAGAGTTTCAAGCTGCCCCTCTGCCCTCACCACACACCTCCCGGTGTCTTTGCAGCCCATCTGGCTGTCAGACAGACCCTGGCACAGACGGGGAAGACTCACACCTCGATGCCACGCAGGGGCACGCAAAGGGCATCAGGCTCTGAGCTCGTGCTCAGATTCCTTGTCTTCGGCTAACACAGACCTCTGGCCTTACAGCAAGGCTCCCCACCAGCGGTGTTTCAAAGGTAGCTTGTCAAGAACACCCAACCTCAGCCTTGACCAAGTCGCCTGATGAACAAGCTGGCCCAGGAACACTGATCAGGCTTCAGAGAAACCAGCCGGTGTCTCCTACCCCAGGTAAGTCTCCCTGTCCCACAAAGGGGGGCTCCCACCAAAACACCTGGAGCTCCTGTAACATAACACACTCCTTCTCCTGGAAGGCCAGAGCTATTATTTTAAGGCCAAGACCTCATGCATGGGCCATATCAAGCACCTTCACTCTTTGATGCCGCCAGGAGGTTTTTTAGCCAACTTTTCTGCCTAAACACACACACACTTCAAGAAAAACCCTATTTTAAAGCTGCAATGTAAACAACCCCAAATTATGACTATCCCCTAAAGGCTACTGCTGGCAGGCATCAGCAATAAAGCTCTGCCAGAGCAGTCTGGCATCCAGCAACAATTTGTTTGTTGTCCTGCAAAAATACAGAGAGCCTTGCCATATGGTATTAGCAACTTTCTGGTAACGTTAAGAAATATATTGGCTTGGAAAGCAGTTATCACACCAGGAAAAAAAAAATCTTCGCAGGTCTATGCCTTAAGTGGCGTCAGCACAGCGGTGCCGGTCAGAGCTGGGGGACAGGTGACAGTGGCCAGCAGAGTAGTGCCAACTCCAGCCCCTGCAGCAGGTGACATGCCCCTGGCACGGCCATGCTTTGGCTAGTGTGGCTTTTCTCCAGGAGCCGGACCATGCTCAAGGGCACCAGCTCAGCACTGCTCGTCTGGGATTTGTGAGAGCCAAGAGGGCTTCAGTGCTCACAGATGTGGCGTCAGCAAAGCCGTCCTTCCCAGCAAAGGGCCGAGCGACCTGTCGTCTATCTGGCGCTCGACCAGCCGGGGGCTCCTACCTTTCTCTGAACAGTTTTTTTCCCCCACTGTTCAATTTAATCACAGAGAAATGGAGAAATAAACCCAAACTCACTAAAATGCTTTGTCAAAAATAATGCAGGTATACTATAATGATTTTCTGAGAGTGTGTGTATACCGGGTCACTGAGGACTTCTAAAAGAAAACCCAAGAGAGATGGTGCAAGTCAGCAAGCGGACTTCGGGGGAAATCACCTATTTTATAGTATCACGTGCTCTCAGTTCTTAGAAGGAGCAGAACTGATGGAACGAGCAGGGAATTCTTGGGATACAACTTCACTGCTCTCACTTTCTGTAGAGCTGGCAGGGTTGGTACCTGTGACAGACCTCCTTCTGTTTATTTTTTTTTCGAACTCTGACCCTAATTCTGGAGCTTTCTTCATAGCCACATCCTACCTCAGAAGAAGGGACAGTGGTGCAGTGGTCTCCTGCAGACTTGCAATATCACGATTACATCCACATTTTGTGGAGCAGTGTTACATGGGGGCACAGCACACAACTGACAGTCCCCACACCGTCCCAACTCCACCTGTGCTCCAAATCCCATCCCATCCTGAGGAGATGGCTCCCGCACCCACCACTTGTTTCTCCTTCCTGGAAGAGCTCAAGGAGTTGCTTAACACACTGAGAGATGGAGCTGTTCTCCAAATGAAACCAACAGGCAATAATATTGCTGGTTGGTCTGGAAAACACACAATCCATCTAACGCCATGGAAGAACATTAGTGGGATTGCTTGGAGCATCTTCTGAAGAAACTTCTGGATAAAACCAAAGATGTGCTTAGCTCCTTCCCCAGTTTTCTCAAATCTTCTGGATCCCTCCAGTCTTTACTTAGCTTCCCTGCTTCTACATCTTACTTTGAAAACTGATGTCTCCCTTGCCATGGTCTGCAATAAGCAGACTCTTCTCCCACTTGGCAGCTTTGCAGGAAGCCAAGCTCCGCTTTCCTCTGCCCTGGGTCAGGCCACAAAAAAAAGCCTATTCTCTGCCTGGATAGTCAGGAGTGTAAAATATTCTCCTTATGGATACCTGCTATAACCTGGGCGCTAATGTCCACCAGACTGCATGATCCCATGGGCAGCTGGTAGAGAACCACGGGAACTCCCCTGGCAACAGTACCCAGAGATCTGATCACCACGTATCAGCCACTAGCCCCAGCAGTGCCTAAAGGAAGGCACAAGGCTTTGGTCTAATGATGCTGACAGATCCAGTTTAAGCTTCACTGAGATCACTGACTGCTTGCAAAACTCTCCTGATGAGGAGACTGGGACAGGGCAGGGCAAGGAAAACCCTGCACCATCCTGCAATTCCCAAGAGCATGAATTTGGTGTAAGAACAGGCTCAACAAGAGCAGTCAGAGGTGGCCAAGTGAATTACCAGACACCCGCCCACACCCTGGGCTGCTATTACCTTTGACAGCCTTCTACAAACAAAGTCCCTATTTTACTGATGTCCTTATCTCAACACACAAGGTAAGAGAAGCTAAGGCAGAGATAAAAACCACAGAAGGACTCAGGAGAACCACAGTTAGAAACTCAGAGCTCCTCCAAAACGCCCGTTAGCTCCTCTTCTCCCCTCACCCTGAATTATTGCAAATATTCAGAGTTCTTGTGTTCTAGGTGACCAGTGCCTTGGCACAAGTGGAAAAGCCACACAGCGCTTCTCCCTGGAGAGCTGAACCTTCCAGGGTCCCCATCTCTCCCCCAGGTTTCTAAGAAGCCTGAGATAAATAAACAGAAATAATAATAAAGTCAAAAAAGCTTTTAAGAAAAGCACCTAGCATTCCTGTTCTCTCCTTGTAATACAACTCCACCACAAAAACTGGAGAAGAGAGAGCTCCAGGGAGACCTTACTGCAGCCTTTCAGTACTTAAAGAGGGCCTACAGGAAAGATGGGGACAAGGGGTAATGGTTTTAATCTAAAAGAGATATAGACTAGATATAAGGAAGACATTTTTTACAGCATGGATGGTGAAACACTGGCACAGGTTGCCCAAAGAGGTGGTGGAAGCCTCACCCCTGGAAACATTCAAGATCAGGCTGGAATGGGCTCTGAGCAACCTGGTCTAGTTGAAGATGTCCCTGTTCATTGCAGGAAGGTTGGACTAGATGACCTTAAAGGTTCCTCCACCCCAAACTATTCTATGATAAAGTTCAGTGGTCCATAGAAAACTTCAGCAAAGTCAGAAAACTCAGGACCTATAAATTCTAGAGGCACCCAAAAACCCACAGGCAAAAAAAATATGGCCAGAAGAAAAAAAATAAATTACACGTTTCTTAGGTCTTCTTCAACATAATACCAAGAAACAATGAGAAAACACAATCCAGTTTGTTTTCCCCCAGTGCTGGTCGCCTTTAACAGGAAAGTCACTCCCTGTACAACACGTGCCCCGTCTCCCGTTTTCAGAACCATCACACAGAGTATCGGTGACCTCAGCAGTTGCATGCTGTGACAATAAATAAAACTAGAAGCCTGCCCAAAACATCGCCGAACCCTTTGGCCAACACTGGCTGTGAATATACATGTGGGAATGACAAAGCCAGGGAGAAAACACAAGGTTTGGGGCTCCCGGGAGTTCCATCAGATGACCTCCTCTCAGAAACAGTGGCGTAGGTGCAATTTCTGGTAAATAAATAAAAACGACGCAAAAGGCTTTTCTTCTCAGCCCTGTGGGTTAGTCTGTTTGCCTGCAACACGACCGGCTCCGAGGTGGGGAGCAAGCCCAGTCTCTGGAGCTCTTGCACCCATCACCAGATCCAGCTGAGAACAACAACAACAACCTGCTCCCTCATACCCTTTGTAGGTGACCATGGGAAACAAAAAGGACTAAATTCAAAGCAGGTTTTCAACTGGGGGGGGGGGATTCAAAACTGCTGACTGAGAGAAGAACAAAGCCAGATGGCATATGCTGGTATTGCTGAGGATTATGCAGTGTAAGGCAATAGGAAACGAGCAGAGAAAAAGACCCGTTTTGGTCCCACGGCTCTTCTCTTGCCAAATGAACATACCGGGGCGACCGTGAAACAATCAGTTTATGGGTTTCATTCCCCGACACCCCCAGACTGAACTTAAATATTTGTATAAGCCCAGGCGTAACTTTTATCTAATGTTTTCCTTGGGGTTTACTAGCTGTTTAGAGCATTCAGGCTAAAAAGCATTCCCTCAAACTCTTGCCACAAAAAGAGCTGAAACTATGATACTAATTAAAACCACACTCTTTTGTATCAAGAAGACATGCTATTATTTTGGGTTTTTTTCTTTTTGCTCATGAGAAGCTGTTAATATGGGCAACACGTCTGGAACATTTTCCTTCCAAACACCATTCTCCGTACCCCCTCCTGCTCAGGTCAGCTGGTCTGTGAACTTGTCAGCAGTCTGGGGTGGGAAGGCTCGTATGTACAAGAATAGATTTTTTTTTTTTTTTTTAGAATGAACCATTCACCAACTTAACCGTATGAAAAGCACATCAAGGAGAAAGAAAACAAAACAAAACAAAACACAAAAGCTTGCACGAAAGGTGACAAGCTAAGGAACTGTCCTGCCTTGGTGACCAATGGGCCAAATCAAGGGACGAATCTTGCCAAAATATAGTACGCAATTTGAAAAACAGCCCCTGACTTTGCCGGGATGCTCCAGGACTCTCAGCGTGGACGAGGATAGGATGCAGGTTGCACTTTGCACCTCCTCTGATCCACGCTGGGGTAAGATCCATTAAAAAACCCCATAAGATTTCATGCTCATTTTACCCCATCTAATCTGAATGCACCTAAGGTCTTCATTACCGTGGAGCACCTCATGAAAACTAACAAAATTATCCTTATAACATTTCAGGGAAAAATGCTGTCATCCCATTTAACGGATGAAAAATTAAGGCACACCAGGAAAGAAAAAGAGAAATCAAACGCCAGTTCTGTGTTCAGAGCAATCTTCAAAAGCATCCATGTGTATCCTGAAAGGTCTAAATTCAGTTAATAAAAGGGATTTCCTTCTCCAGGACCAGGGTCCTGGATGCTGGCGACTGCCCGCAGGAGCTGAGGCTCAACAGAAGCAGCCGCACTGCTCACGAGGAAAATGAGAGTGGCAGGAGGGATCCTCCGCGGAAGGCACGTGTCCCGCAAGTGTCACTCCCGGGACCACAAAAGTAAATAATGGTTCATCAGAGCAATCTGGTTTCTGTTTGGGAGCACGGCTTTCGCTGTGTTGACTCAAAACAAAACTCAAGCTTCCCTTCTTCCCAGCCACAGAGATGCCAGATTTTAATTCCTCGTGGTGCAAAGTGCAGGCACTGGAGGACGGGACTGAGTTATATTTATTTTTTGGTGATATTTTAGCTGAGAGCAAGCTCCTGCCTACCTAGCAAGCTTCTAGGTCCGCCAACAATACAGAAGTGCCTAAGTTACAAAACCAAGTTAATATATAAAATATATGATTTCAGCAAAGAAGTTAAGCTAGATGGGTGAATACACTGTAATTTGTTACATGCTTCTATTGTGCCGCGATCCAAAGTAATAAAATATCCCTGTAATGTTAGAACCATGAGGCCCGGCCCCAGTACGATGCTCGGATTCCAGCTCTGCCACACCATCCCCTGGCTCATCACTGAAAGGAGCCCAGTACTTCACTTGCTCTTTTTTCTCTTTGAATTTCCCTCCAAAGAAAGATGGAGTAACAACTCTGTGACACTGGGGCAGTGAGATGACATCTTACATCAACTTAACGCAACTGTGAAGTGCAAACCCATCCACACGGGAAGCATCGTCAGAATCCCAGAGCTGGCTGCAAGGCAGGATTTTTTTTGGAGGTGAGGGAGGGCTTACAAGCCCCACGTACCCTCCGTACCCTCCGTCCTGCTTCTCATTTGAGGCTGACAGGCGAAGCTCAAACACATCATTACAGCCTTGAGGAGGCTGCTAAAGGTAACACTCATGTTACAAATGAATTAATAGGAAACACTTACCTTCCCCACTAGCTTGCCTTTCCTGTTCATGCAAAGGTAGAAGTCTGTCTCCTTCCCTTTGATCCGGACTTGACTGCCAAAAGTGTCTGTTTCCACTAGAAGCTGGGCTTGTAAAGGAAGAAAGAAAAAAAAAAAAAAAAGCATTTACCAATGTGGTCCCATTAAGTCAGAGTGTGCAAAGCTCATTAGCGTGTTGTCCCATTACCTCCACCCGACCCAGACCACGCTGGGCTGCTCTGCAAGGGAACAACCCAAGGAACCACCCAGGGCTGAGCCTCCAGGCTTGGTCACAGGTGCAGATTGGACACATCTCCACTGACTCCCATGGGGACGTTCCAGATTTAACGCCAGTTTAGCACAGAGCATGCAGACACACGTGTGTGCTCCAGATGTCCCCACTGCCCCAGTCGAGCTCAAGGCTAATGCTCTCCTTCACACTGCAGGAGGGTTCTTGGAGGGTAAGAACACGGATTTTATTCTCATGAAGATACAAGATTAGCACGACAAGAATAAAAATCCTTTCCCCACAGCCAGCAGCCCTCAAACACTGCAAAGTGGTCCAGCCACACTTATGAGCTCCCAAAGATCACCGCAACAGCTAGCAGGGAAGAAATGTGGCCCTCCTTGTCCTGTCCAATGCACACCACCCTGCAGATGTCCTCTGTAGATCTAGCTATGTTCCCAGGAGGTCACTAATTGCCTTCTGGCAGTCTAGGTCCATGACTCCTGCTCTAGCTGGAGAAATACAGCCAATCCCACAGTGCCTCACACATTTACTGAGGCCAGAGCTGGTCTGAGCACTGCCAAGAGCCATGGTAGAGGACAGATTTCTGCTGCATCTTCATCAGCCACCTGCCTTGGCACAATTGTATTTGCAGGAGTGGCCGAATTGTCACCCTGCTGTGTAGCACACCATCATCATCTCAAAAACCTAGACACGTCCAGTTCAGTGCCTTATTCCATCTCTGATCTAAACACAAATTCCAGTCATGCTCGAGGTTCGGATTCCAGGAATTTCCCTGAAGAGGCAGGAACAGGCAGACTGGACATTTTGGTTCAGATCCATCTCCGATACGGAGGGGGAGAAAAGAGACATGGTTGAAACACAATGCAAGAATGTGTGAGTGTCAGCAAGTGCAAATCCACGGTCCTGCTCTGGAAATACTCACGCTCGCAAGACCCAAGCCCTGCCGCAGAAACACGGCTTTTGCCAAACTCTGGAGAATGTTTGATCTGTGCTGCAAAAAGTCACATTCTTTTTGGCATTCATATTTCAAACTTTAAAACTCTCTAAGAGCAAATATGTTCACTGTAAGGATTTACCATGGGGATAGAAATAGGAGTTTGTTTCATTTAAACACATTAATATATTTCCCACTTGTAAAGTCAGCTTTTGGCTTCTGCAGCAGTGCAAATATCACAAACCTTTAACTCACAAGAGCCCTAAATGAAGTTTCCCCTTCGCAGCTCAGTCACATACACAAATTCAGGGTTTTCTAGCAACTAGCTGCTTACATTTACTTAGATATATTTGCTAAACCTGTTATCACAGGGGATATAAAAAGAATAAATTATTTCTGACAGCAAGTGGGATAATGCCTGTATTATAGTAGAATATTACTTGCAATCATACATGAATACAGATATTTATCTAAGTCTTTCAGGAATGCTCCATGGTTTTGGGTACCTGTGACAGAAAGCAGCTCACAAGTGACAAGTGGGTGCTGCAGGCTTTCTCCCTGTACCCACCAAGGCTGTATTGAATCAGTGACGGCTTCAGTGAGTAACGGCCCCGTGAACCAGAAATATCCCATCGTAGTAAGAATATCAAGACGAGCCAAGCCAGGGCGTGGGAGAATGGCACAAGGCCACACACAGGTCTTCAAGGACTAGGCTGACCAACATGGTGTATAACTTGGTGGCTTTACACAGCTCCAAGAAGTTCAGGGAGGCTGCACAGATGCAATGCAGTGCTAATAGACAAGGGAGTAGCCCGAGGTTTGACTGTCTTTGAGGAGGTGACTGTGAAAGGACTTCCCTTACCCGCGCAGAGGATTAATGGTCAGCCTCGGCAGGGCAGGGCAGCAGCTTGCACATGAGGGAAGGGTGCGGAGCCAGCACGAGCAGTCCCAAAGATTGGCACAAGAACCACGGCCAACACCCAGAGCGCCAAGGAGTGGCCCACAGATCTACAGTGTCAAATCCACCCTGGCACGCAAACGGACCCAGGGCCACCCACCAAAGGGGTCAGGCGAGGTCTCCACAGCTTGCACACAGGCAAGGACAGGACAGGGCACGTTCCCATCTAAGCTGCAAGGCATTCCCCTTCCACTCCAGTCTCCGGGCTGTGACTAAAGCTGCTAAGAATAATGCTGAAGACCAGATACTGGTTTTGGCCAGCCAAAGTGGGAGCTGATGCTGATAAAACACTCCAACGCCAGAGCCTTGAGCTGTGGTCCCAAGGGACAGCCAGCAGCCCGCGCCTCCACCAGGCAGGACCCGCCGGCAGCCCGCGCTCAGATGGACAAGCACGGGGCACGCCGGCTCACGTCCCCCGCCCCCTCGCTCCACAGCCAGCGTGAGTAATATCCAAGCTGATTTTAATTTGAAAAATATCACCTTAAAAAGATGCCGGTTCCCTGCTGTGAAAATTAAAACCATCTGGATGGAGTGATTTCAAATAATTAATCTAGGTCTCCTTTGACACCGCTACTAATTAAAATATGATACCTTCCTCCCCCTTTTTAAATAAAGAATTTAAATAAAGTTTAAAGATCTAATAAAATAATGTCATAATTTAGAATTAAATGGAAGTCACCTTTCCTGTGGGCTGCGAAGGTTACACTGGTGCTGAGATCCCTCCCGGGCTAGTGCCATGGTACAGGCTGAGCCACAGTGGATGGGCAAGCATCCAGCGCAACAGTCACCCCAGTAAATACGCCCCCATACCCACCCCAGCACCCCGAGGAGGCTTGCGAGCCTCAGAGATCACCCTGCACCCCACGTCTAGGGGTGAGGAGCAGAGGGAAGGAGGTTCAGCAGGCACTGTCTGCTCTCCGCGGTGACCCCTGGCTGCCAAAGAACAGGCTAAGGCCACCCATAGGTGCCCACTTCTGAAAAATCCAAGCCTTCCGCTGTTCTCTTATTTCTAGAGATCCTTGACCGCCTTTCCTGCAAGAGAGATCAGTGCGGCTTTAGCGTTGGCTTCACAACCCAGCTGCCTTCCAGCCTAAGGCACCCCTTTCAGTTGATACTCCTTTCTGCAACATCCACCTCCCCAAATTCTCTCAGGAGCCCAGGCAGGGACCTTGGGCAACAGTGGCCCAGCAGAAGGGGCTGCCGAGTGCCTCCACCCCACTCCCACGCGGCAGGAGAAAAGCTCAGGCACCACCAACAGGATTTACATTAATGTGAACTGGGCTTGGCTTGCTGTCTCATCTCCTTGATAAAGATGCTACGGCCACAGTGAAAGCATCAGGAAAAATCCAAGAGGATTTCCATGGAGAGCTGAGGTAAAATAAGTCGCACCAAGCCAGAGCAGTGCCCCCAAAGCAGCCTGCTGCTCCGGACACCTGCCTTCAGCTCCACTAGTCCCTGCACACACCGCAGAGAGATTATCATCTTTATTTTCAAAAGCCCTGCGCTCTGGCCTTCAGATCAGGTATTATTGTTTAAATTCTTTGACAGCTAGATATTCTGATGTATTTTCCACAGAGGGTAAAAAAAAAAAGAGCGAAAGAGAAAAGATGTCTTTAGAGGGTGAGATCTTCTGCTACATGCTTTTGCCTTATTGGCCCATTTAACCTAAACCTTCCTGAAAACTCCCACTGGAAGAGATTGGAATTCCTCACATGTCTAGGTGAAAAGGATTACATATAGATGTTGAAAAGCTATCTCCCAGCTAAGAAAACATAAAGTCAGGGAGATATGTGAAGGTGGCAGAAAATATGCCAAATTATCTTTCAAATATTTCCTGGGAGTGGGAGGACGGAAGCCAGAGAAGCACGGTGAAAGAAAGGAGAAAGAGGGCACCTGAGAGCTGTGAGGTTTACACGTACCCATCACAAAATCCTAAGCACCAGCCAGTTTCAGATAAATAAAGAGGTAAAGGGGAAAACACAAGGAAGGTACAGAAAAACTGGGCACTTTGAGATCATCCACCATTGCTTTTTTTGTTATTTTTCTCAGATAAAAATCCTGCAAAGAGAACCACGCAGAGAAAGAAATTATGCTGCCCACGGACCTCTTGAAGCACGGTAGCTAAAACAGATTTCTTGGGCAAAAGGTTCTTGGAGAGGACCGAGATTTTGCTGCTTTTGTCGCACTTTTCCTGATGCAATTACAAAGGCAGGGAGACCACTCTCGGCACTTGAAACTATTTCCAGCTGAGGAAGAGGAAGGATGTACAGATACACGGAGGCTGCGACCATGTTGCCCATGATGGAGAGCAGCTTTCCGATTCAGTCACTCTGGTGCTGTGAACCGAGACAAAGCCTGTTTCCACAGTCCACAGTGTATATTGCACCTGGTGGGAGAAGAAAATTTACTCTCTGGTAAGAAAGAATTTTCCAGCGTGAACCCCAGCAAGGCCAAGGGTGCTCAAAATAGTTGAAACCTGGTCAAACCTGGCCTACTCCTACCAAAACCACATGAATCCTTTACTTGACCACAGCATCGGAGAGAATGACCCTGTCTTCACATTCATGATGTACTGACGAGGAAATAATGCCAAAATTAGGTAAAGTCTGGAGGGTCTAATAAAGCCCACAGGCTACGAACAAATGAGGGAATCTAGGCTGCATCCTCAAGTTTTGTTTGCACACTTGCATATTCCTCCAAACTGTATCATTTTAAATAGTTACGACCTGCACAAGCCAGCTCCCTGCTCAGTTATTCAGGTGCAAATCAGGAGTAACCACTGAAATCAATAAGGCTGGTGCTCAGGCGGGCAGAGCTCCGACCCACATACCACTGCAATTAGCTCATTGCATCTGTCTTGAGCGAGCATAGGATATGTATGTCGAATTATTAAAAGGGATGGTGGTGGGGAGGAGGAGTAAGAGCAGCTCCAAGAGCCAGGCTCCAGGTATTTTCTTTTTAAGCCACTGCTCCGCGGGAGCGAGGGCACTACCCGGGGTCAGAGCAGGGGGCTGCACAGGCAGCAGCACACCCAGTCTTGAAAATGCTGCTTTCTTTTAAACGTCGTATTTTTCACTTGATCAGCTGATGCAGTCAAGGGAGAAGACACGATCTGGAGCGCCCAAGCCCCTCAGAGCATCAACACATCAATATATGCCAAGTTCCCCTCCAGCACTTCTCCCTGCCTGATTTTGCATCAGGGAGGGGAGCAGGACCAAGGGCTCTGTGTCAACAAAGAAAAGCCTAGAGAGACAACTTGCCACCTGCATAACAGCCTTAGTAGCTCTCAGGAACCAGACAGGTTAAATATTTGCATGGGAGACATCAGAAGAAAATCTATAATGCAGCAAACACCTCAAAACCACTTACACTGCACCAATCTGATCCTGCAAATACTTTCACACAAAGGACTTCACACACATCGGAAGTCCCTTGAGTGCTGATAAAGACCCCTACATGGCTTCAGGGTCCCGTGTCCGCCACGAGCCGCATGGCCGGACACCCTAGGAGCAGGGCTTTGGACACGGAGGCACGAGCTTCCTCCCTCCGCGGGGCTGTGCCCTCACCCTGCCTACCTGCCTACCTGCCACCACCTCAAGGGCTCGAGGTGATGGAGGAAAGTGTAGGGTCACAGCACTACTAGCAGAGAAAAAAGGACCAACGTTCCCCTTTCTGGCACGCTCTGTGACACCTTCCTCTAGGTTTCACCTCTGCACTGGCTGATAAGAGCTCCAGGCCCCAGGAGATGCTTTCAGGTGCTCTCACCTGCAAGCAACCACCTAACACCGATGTGTCCTGCCCCATTCCCAGGATGCTGAGCTACTCCTACGGCACTCACGGGGCACATCTACGTGACACGATGCCAAGACGTGGAAATGTCCACACCGGTGCCAACCACACCAGTCTGAGTACCCAGCCCTGGACAGACATACAAGCATGACACACTACCACAGCAGTTAACCCCACAGGGTGTATGGACCAAAATACTTGGGTAATAAAATATCACTTGGGTAATAAAATTTCACATGAGTGAAACCTTCGCACACCATTACATTGGTCTCCTCTGTAGGGATGTCCACCTGAAAAATTCCACTATCAGTTCAGCAGTGGTTGACTAAATGTGCCCAGGGAACCATGCTGAGCTGCTGGTGTCCCCAAGCATGTCACAGACCATCTCCACCCCATGGGAGATGCGTTGCTTATGGCAGAACAGCAGTATCAAGCAAAAAAGGAGATTCTGAAACAATTACTCTTAGGCTCCTAAAGGATGACAAAGTGTCCAGACACAGTACTACAAATTAACTATTCACCACATCTTGGGAGAAGATTAAAAGAAATTTTGCTCATTTGAGGTCTTTTATCAGCCCATGGATACGAAAATTGTTTGATAGTTTAGCTGATGTAAGACCAGAACGATTATCAAGGTAGGTCTTAGAAATTTTTGCCCAACTAAAATAAAAATTTAATAAATCCCATCTGTGATTTTGTGAAAAGCAAAAAAAAAAAAAAATTATATCGGAGGACAATGCGAAAATTATAAATACCATATTACTGCCCCAAGCCTGCGCTATGCAGAGGCTAGTCATTGTTTACCAACAGGAAAACTTAATGTAAAATACTGTCATTCTGACAGAGAGCCATTTGTACCCATTTGTAGATCTAAGAAGACAGGATTAAACAGTGGGGAATCAGACTTGGCCCCTTGCAGATGTTTCATCCACAATTCACCATAAGAGACACTAAAAATATTTTGGCAGTTGCTTCATTGATAGTGAATAAGCTTATTTAGACAAGATTCAGTAAAAGTGGAGGCGATAGGCTGTGTGCTTTCAAAACGCTTGGGCGGGGAGCGGCGCTGAACAAATTCTGCACCGAACTTTGCCACCTGCAAACTCGCAATGACTAAGAAGTAGGCCTGGAAAGAGAAACGTTAGCACAGAAATTCCTCTATCTCACCAGGGTGTCTTGCTGCCTCCAAACACAGCTACAGTGGACACTATTTCTACAGAGGCAGGAAAACTGCTTGACAAGCTGCCAGGCTCCAAGTCTGGAATTAGTGAAGGATGAGCCTCAAAAAAGCTCAGAAGCTCTGTTATGCTTGAAAAAGCACCTAAAATGAAAAAATTAAGGGCCAAACCCTGCTGTCTTTGATCATTCTCATTTGAATAAACTCCTACTGACACAGTCAAGCCCAAGAGACAAGGACCCTCAGAACCTGGCCCCGAGCACCCAGCTGAAACGCATCCAAAGAACCAGAGTCTCTCGGGTCTGGAAATCACATGAACCTTTCCCGTCTCACGGAGGGTTAGAATTACCACGAGAACAAACCCTGCCGAAATTATTTTGACTCTCTTGTTCCCAGTCTCAGCTGAGCCCAATAAAAATACCGATGTACATAAAACCAACATTAAGTAGAGGATGACTACTGTGGGAACTCGATGTGCTGCTGCTTCTCCAAAGCTGCTTAATTTGTGGCCAGAAGTGTAGGACGGACCACGTCGACTCTGAAGCACTCGCCCACCTCTCTTTGGGCAAGCTGGTGGTTGGCTGCTCATCCTCAGCAATGAAGTAGGTGTGATCTTAGCACCACGGTGTCCTCTCTCCGAGGAGTCCCAAACACATAAATCTCTCCCGTACACCAACACCATGATGGTTTCACATCCTCCAAAAGCTAGTCTGTCCAGGTTCCACTGTTGTATTTGTGAGTGCTCCAAAATGGGGCTAATCTGGAGAAATGCGTAGAGCATTTGCACTTAGTTGAATTAAGATTATCAGCTGTACCTGGTACACAAAGATGTTAAGTTCTACCCATCAGGTTTCTTAGCCAGTAAAAGTTGAAATTATGACAATTAATTTTACAGATAGGAACATAAGCATGCTTCTGCATTTTCTCAAAGAGGCTCATTGTAACTTTCCCTCCTCCCAGCAAGTAAAAATACCTGCTGAAAATAAAGCTGCAGGATGCTCGGGTGTTTTCAGTGGGATTCTTGCGGCTCTGAAAACCAGAGGAGCAGAGGCAGCAGCAGCAAAACCTACCAGAAAAAAAAATATTCTGGTACAGGGGAACGATTCGGCCATGTTTTAAAATCTTAAACAGGGTTTGCTCTTGCAAACGGACACAAACACAATATCAAAGATATCCGACTTTTGCATGCTCGTGCTGCTGAAGTTCCCTTCTGCCAGATAAAAGATAAGGTATTTCTAAATGAAGCATAAAAATTGCCACTCAGATAAGAATATGAGAGTGTGACTGTTTGGGGGTAAGGGTTGAAAGATGTGTGCAAGAACTGATCTTCAGTGGCATCTGGGGACACACACCCTCTGGAACCAGGCACAGCCAAAGCAAGTCCCTTGGGTGAAGCAGCTTTGAGGAGAGAGTCCTCTGCCTCAGGCCCCCTGAAAAAATCCCTCCCTCCAGGCACAGCACAATTCTTTCAACTAGTCTCGGAGCAGCAGCAACAGAAATAACAACAACAACCAAAAAAAAGGAATCTCAATAATTCTGCCTTTAGCACCTCTGGTTTCATATATTTATTTTTGGAAACACATTCATCATGGGGCTTTTCTTAAACTGTTACTCCCAGCCTACAGCATAGGTAAGAATATTTACTCACATTTTACTGCATTTTAATTGCATGAGAGGTTTTAAAACATTTTTTTCTTTTCCTAGAGTCATTTGGGACAAAAAGCATCTGGGGCTGGGTATTTAAATAAGACCTGTCAGAATTGTAAAATTAGTTTTACATTTTAATAAAGGTACTTTAAAAATCTCAAATATAATTCTGCATTCAAACCCTAAGTGTTTGAACTAAGGAAAGGAGATCCCATGTTAAATCTTAATATAAAAAGTAAATCAAGTCCAGAACTAAGCCAGCCCACGTCTGTGGTGTTATAAATAAGAGCAGCACAGAAAAGAGGCAGTATCTCTAACAGCTTAATTTGGGCTACTCTGGGTTTAAAGAAGCAGCATCGACAGGATAAAATCTGTATGATATTATTTGTTACTTAGCCCACGTCACCTACAAAGCTCAGACTCAGCCCCATGTTTCCATGCAACATTTTCCAGCCCTTCCCTCGGCTCCCTGCATGGGAGCATCCCTCCCTCAGCTGCCCGCTGGAGGGGTTGGCCCCATGGACCCACGCAGGGGATTGTCCCTCAAGGCCGGCAGGTGACACCACTGCTGTGGATGTCCAGCCTGTACCCATCCTGACATGGATAGACAGAGCTTGTTTAGCTTTGGGAGCGCTCTGTGGCCAGCTCTTTAAGCAGCACATGATTCACTTCTAAAATCTTCAGATACAGTGACAAAGGACAAAACTCAAGGGACAAACTCTCCATTCAGCACTCACCATCCCAGGCCAGCGAGCAGGTCCCTCCCCCACACCAGGGCATCTTGCCACTCTCTCCTATTTTATTTCCCTCTACAATCTTTGGAGCAGACAGGAAAAGGAAATTCCCCACTATTATTTATACACAGTAGATCTGAAATATTTACAGGCAGTCCTGATGGCCATATCTCCGTGCCAAGCCTGAGGAGCAGGGCTACCCCTCATCTTTTCCACGGGAGGACACTGGCACCTCAGAAACCTGCCAAGGTGACAAAGTCTCCCTACACTTAGAATCATAGAATCGTTTAGCTTGTAAAAGACATTGAAGATCATCAAGTCCAACCACTTGCTGCCAGCACCCCAGCTCAGCCGACCACTGCTGCAGCAGGAGGAGCTGCTGGTGCCCAGGACACTCCTCACCATCAGAGCCACTGACACAAAGGACCCTGAGGACACGCCACACAGCTAGTGGGGTAAAAGACAGCCCTCGGCAAGCAACAACTTACTTGCTGGGTCTTAATAGCCTGGTGCAGAGTTGCAGCCACCCTGGGACTGACCCATGGCAGAAGAGACAGGACTCCAAAAGAGCCAAGGAACCATCTATCTTGAACTAAGGAGCTTCTGTGCAAGCTCCTGGTGGAGAAAACAAATTGCTTTCCCTAAATCCTGGTCCCCACCAAGCTTGGCCCTCCACCGAGGTCCTGAAGACAACAGAGACCCTTTATAGCTCAGGGCAGTAGGAAGAGCCACAGCAATTCCCCCCAGCAACCGCCATCCCGCCCTCCCGCCTGGCTCCAGCCGCCCGAGCTGGGGGCTCGCGGCAGGTCCACCTCCGGTGTGAAGAGTTAAAGCTCATCCCCCAACAGGCATGAAAGAAAAGGGCACAAAAAAAGGCAGGATGCTGGTGAATGCCAGCGGTGGGTGGCCGCCGGCGCGCTCCGCATACAACAGGCACAGCCAAGTGTGTCTGGCACCAGACAATTATTTCGCCGGAGGCGTGTGCGGCGGGAGCGCCAAAAGCTCTTCTCACGGCGAAGCAACCAGCCATGTCCGCTAACAAAACCGCTCGCCGGGAAGCATCCTTCTCCTCGCTCCCATCTCCTCACCGGGAATTTTATTTTATTTTGTTCCCCCCACCGTGTTGTCCTTCCTGCTGGGGCATTTGCAGCTCTGGGGTAAAAAAGAAGTAAAACATCCTCAAATGGTGTATTTAGTGCTTCCCCTTGGGTTTCCACAGCTTCCCTGCCATTTTTCCTACCGGGCTTAGGAGTGCAGCAGTATTTATGGGGTAGCAAGCTGACCCCTCGGCTGGGGTGGGCGAGAGGGCCTGACGTTAAGTGCTGCTAATGCGTTTTGCATTTGTGCTCGGGGGCAGGAAATCTCAACTTCCACTGCCAAGGGGTTAATTATAATTTATATAGCAACATCTCAGGCTGTGGAGGTTTTTTTGTGGGGTTTTTTTTCTCTCCAGCTAATTAAGAGGTACAATTACCTTTGAGAATCAAAGGGATATTTTGGTACCCAGCTCTTAGAAACAGATTACAGGCACTTAAAACACAAGAACATCTTTGTTCTTCTATGTAAGCCTAGTTTTTGTTTCAGATCATCAACAAGAAAGTGTCCTGATCCACCGTCACGACGCACCAGTGACCACCTATGGAAGCCCTTGCAGCAGGGTAACATATAGCATTGCTGCTTTCCCAGTGATTGCCTACACTTCCAACGACGTTTTACTGATACATCACTTGCCGCTCAGGGCTCTGGCAAAACTTTCTGCTTATTAATTAACAAAACTAACATGCAGATGTGGTGCTTAGTGACATGGTCTAGTAGTGGATCTGGTAGTGCTAGGTTAATGGCTGGACATGAAGATCTTAGAGGTGTTTTCCAACCTAAACAATTCTATGGTAGCCTTGAGGCGGGTAATACCTAAACCGACCAATCTGTTCAAGCCCAGGACTATTTACTCTCAGACAGCACAGCAGCCCTCTTCTGCCCAATGGCCCCGTGCAAACTGCAGGGGCACCGCTCGCCACACTGGCATTGGGACACAGAGCTGAGGTACAATCAGCAGTGCCGGTGCCCTGGGTAGACGTGAGCACCCAGCATGGCCGGGCGGCTGAGCAGCACCCATGGGACCCACCCCAGAAGCTCCAGACATGTCCCTTGCCTCCGTCAGCTCCTTGCCTTCATGTCTGTGCAGAGGTTTAACAATTACAGGTCTCTCTCTCTCTCACCGGTCTCAGAGGTGTTTGCTGAGCCATTTGCAAAAGGTTAATGCAATTGAATATTCAGATGTAGGGAGAAAGGGGTTTGGAATAAAGGCAGCAAGAAAAGGTTCTGGGGAGCCCTTAAAGTCCTGCTCTGGGACATCCGTAGAGTTACGTGTACAATGCAGGCTGCAAGCTCAGCTTGACTTGGCACAGGCTGTGTAAATACATGTTCTACCCTTCACTTTTTTAGTGATCCAGTGGGCTCTCTGGAAAATGAAGCGCTTAAGCTAGAAACTGATGCTGTATGATTTGTCAGCAGATCATGTATGCCACAGGCTCTCATGCACCCATATCAGCAGCTTCTGCCCTGACCCAAAACACAGCCAGAGCAGATGTGAGGCTCTTGGGGAAGATGAACCCTTTCTCTAAAGAGGGGGTCAGCATTAGGACCAAGAGGAACGTCTGTCAAGGCAGGTTAGAAACAAAGCTTGTGCTACCAAAGCCAACAGGGGAGCTCAGCAACTGGTACCCAATGTCAGTGTCCCTCTGCCAACAGCTGGGTTACATTGCGGTGGGTTTATCAGGCTGCCCTTGGATGTGCCCACAGCATATAACCCAAAACCACACCGTGTGAAGCATTACTGTTAAATTAGGAGATAATGCAGCCCCGTCATGGAGAGAAGCTCATTTAGAAACCTGACAATCAACACGTCCTACAGGTACTTCCATCCCTCGAAGCCACTCTTTGACAGACAATTGCCAGAGAAAGGGCACAACCGTTGTCATAAGCCATTTTACAAGAAGATCTACAAATCTATGCAAACCTGAGCAGAGCATTTGCAGTACAATGGGAGACACCAAACAGAATATTCTGTGTTACTGCAGGAGATAAAGTGCAAATCAGGAAGGCTGCCCTCGAGAATAACCGCCATAGAACCAGCATAGAAGAGGGGATGGTATTTTTTTAGAGTTTATCACTGTGTACAGGAAGGTGTCTCTCCTCACAACAGAGATGGCACCAGGTGCTGGTACAAGAGCTGGAAAAGAACCTGGCTCAGCACTGAAAAAAGCAAGACCGCGATTACAAAACTGTTGCTTGTAGTCCCATCTTAAACCGCTAACGCGTGTGATGTTCAGTGAAAAGGACTTTTAAATGCTTCATCAGCACCACAACCAAGTTATACAGGAAAGAAAAAGAAAGGAAGGGCAGATCCAGTGGGAATTACATATATACCAGCACTACCTTTCCCTACAACTTGCTATTTATTGAAGAAGCAGCAAAAGCTTCAGTGCACTTCAGAACACAAACGCTGACACAGAAATTCAGAGCCCTGAGCCGCTTCCAGCAGGAAAAATATACTGACCGCAGTCTGTTTGGAGGTCAAACAAAATCAATAGCCTTTCTCTCCAGTCTGTCTCTAAACTAAGCTTCTTTCAAAGACATCCAGAGAAAATGGATCGTCTTTTGTTGGTGTGTGTGGTTTTGCGCTGGGCTTTTTTTGTTTTGCTTTTCTTTAAAATGGTCAAACATTCATAAGAGTAGAAGAAACTCCTTCGTCCCTCAACATACTGAAAGGATTGTATTGAGGTCAAAACCGCCCATCGGTTTTACTACACAATAGATGAGTTATCCACTTCTTGGAGAGGAAACCAAGCTGGAAGCCGCTTAACACTCAGCAAGAGAGGAAAAAATAAATCAATGTATTTGCTTGATCAGGGTATGTTTAAAGCTGGTTGTCAATTAGTTCAACACAATTTGCTGTTACAGAGCACAACAATTTAGCCTCAGGAGTTAAAGTTTGCTGCATTTCCTCAAATTCCTCCTGCTGAGAGACAGATATTGGCTGCAGCCAGGTCAAGCACCGAGGAGGAGCGAGGTTGGAAGTCACAGCCACAGAGCAGGAGCTTGTCATCAGCCACAGCCACACTGGGGACTCCTTTCTTCCATTCAAAGCACACAGCAAACCAGATTTGTGTCCAGAAGAGAGTAGATAAGTGGTTATTGTGCCGGTACATTGTGCCTCCCCCCTCTGCAGCACACACCTTTTTAAAATAAGCCACAGTTGATATACCCTCGTGCAGGCAGTGTTATCTTCACAGATATAAGTGAGTCACCTCAAACTGAATGAAAAGGCAGGAGGACTAAAACGGGAGAATGGAAAACTTTGCCTACATCCAATTCCTTACATCCAAATTCTTGAAAATCTCGACA
The DNA here is from genome assembly GCA_020746105.1 of Trogon surrucura. Taxonomy (NCBI): domain Eukaryota; kingdom Metazoa; phylum Chordata; class Aves; order Trogoniformes; family Trogonidae; genus Trogon; species Trogon surrucura. Next base: position 5,667,898 of record CM036630.1, on the reverse strand, counting down.
CAAAAGTCATGAGAAAAGGGAGGAACAAACCATGAAAAGACGCTTCCCAAAGGTGCCACTGGGTGCATCCAAAGAAGAACCACTGCTTTCAAAGCAATGGATTGTTGGTGACTTCATCTGTCAGTTCTGACCTCACAATGTTGAAAGACACTCACCAAATCCCAAAATAATTTAGGCTGGGAAGGCCAAGGTCACCCAGTTCACCTCAGAGCAGGATCATCATGGCTAGAGACCACCAGCCCTTAAGCTGTGCTCCAGCTCCCCCACAACAGGTCGCTCTTCCCGAGAAAGCCAACATCCTTGCCTTAAGTGTACCTAAGGGCATGTAGTGACTGCATCAGAGATGTGGCTGAAGAGGGACAGACACATCCTCCTCCCAGCACCAGTGAAACTGAGAACAGATTTCAGCAGGAACGAGGTGCCCGTGGCCACAACCGTGTAGCACCTCTGCTGTCCCTGCAGCCACAGCCCACAGAGCCGCACACACTCACCTTCACCCGATGGACATCCCAAGCCGCTGGTGTTGGCTGCTGTCGGTACCTACACCAGCTGTGTTAGAGCTACTCTGTCTCTAGCAGACGCACAGCACACAGGCACCAGCAGCAAGGAGCATCCCGACTCGCCCCCCACCCTGCGCTCACATGTGCCACAGGAAGGGCACCTCATTTCCCAGCAAACACATTTAGCAGCTTCTCATTTGGATCTGAACCTCTCCTGTCCACACAGGTCTAATAGTTTTGGTGCTAGAAAATCCTAGCAAAACCTCAGAAAAGGTTACAGCAATGGTAACCATCAAATGTTTACCCAAACTCATTACAGATGCAAGAACAACCACGGCTAGGAGCTAGAAACAAAAGTGCAGTTTCTTTGCAGTGCTTTTTATCTTCCCTCCTTGCATCTTCCCAGGTGGAACAATTTCCCCAGTGAATACACAGCTCTTACATTTGCTTGTTAGCACCCCCAAATTAGTAGGTGTGAAGTCAATATCCTTTTGCCTATTTACTCCTAATGAGTCACCAGTCAGAAACGCACTTAAAAAAAAAACCCCACAAACGGTTACAAATGCAGCTGCAGAAGCAAATGAAATAAAGGCAAGAATCACCGCTGAGCAAACGCTGCACAAAGGCAAGGGGCTTGGCACACCACGCAGCACCCCACCATTGTCACCAGCTAAAATCTAACAGCTTTGATTTGCCTCCCACCAGCTAAAATGGTTTGAAATGCAAGGTCTTAACAAAGGTGCAAGACACAGGAGGAATGGGAAGCACTGCTGGGCACTTAATCTCCTTTCAGTCTCACGCAGAAGCTCCAGGAATGGCTCTGCTGAAGCCGGTAGAGTTTCATGAGTGTAGGAAAGAGGATAATCAGGCCTCAGCTGTAACAGAGATCCAGCCCTGTGACCCCTCCACAGCAGCAGAAATGTTATTTGGGATTTATACTGAAGCCAGCCTTAGGCGAGCTCCTTTGCTGCTGGAACCTTGGACAACAGCACAAAATCAGCTTTCAGCACCTGCGGAGTTCACCCTCTGCCTCATCAATGTGTGATTTGAAAGTAGGAACCCAAGGCACCCCTTGCACTGCTCCAGCACTCACCCTGCAAAATCCTGCCAGGGCAGTAGCAGGGGGTTTGTGGTGAGGGTACCCCTCACACCCATACAAAAGCCAACATTTACCCACGGGGGCATATTGACACACTCATGCATGTCTCTGGCCGGGCATTGAGGCCATGTAGACGTTATTTTTTTAGATTTATCTGGGGTTTACACGCTGCCCTATTCTTAGCCCTTCCCTGCTGCCTCTCCATGCTGAGTTCTTCACACCTCCAGGGGTTGTGGGTGATGTCCCCTGCTGCTAGAGCTCCCCTCTCGCATCCAGCTCTCCATTTCCTCTCCTGCTTGTCCTTACAAAAGCACTTGAGAACATCAGGTATAAACCAAACCATACCAGCTGTGCCAACTTGAAGCCAGGACCCCACGTGTACGTCACCTACCACATGCCCAAATGTCAACGGCTTGCGTCACTGGCATGATGCTCAGGCACAACACCTGCTCCTCCTTCATCCCATCAGCACAGCTCTCGCACAGGGAACAGAAGCAGCTGAGCAGCATCAGAGAACAGTCATCTCCACAGCACTACCTGGGGCTGGATCCTTCCAGCCAGCACAGCTGCCATCCAGTTGTGATTGCTGGGAAACTTCTTGTTGGAGAAGACCCAAAACTCATTACAGCTAGCAGAGTCATGGCAGATGGTGGGATTTTTTTCTTATTGCTTTAGAAAGAGAGGTGCCCTTTCTGGCAGCTGCAAATGCAGAGAAGACTCTTCTAAGGCACTCAGTTCAGCTCTCAGAAACGAGGGCAAAATAAACCTGAGCACTACCCGGTTATGCTTCAAGTTCAACCGCTCCAGGTAGTGTCAGCAAAGGACACGCACACCCCAAAGCAACTACTGCAGAAGTCAGGGACACAAATCTCAGGAGAAATTTAGAAGGTCTCAGTTCCTATGCCACCACAAAAGCACGAATTGTCTGTCACAGGGGACCAAAGTGTGCATTATTTATTGCTGGCCCAGCTCTTTAAAAGGGATGCTCATAGAGTGCAACCATGTGACCATCTCCCTTCAACCCCAACACCCCTCCTCTTCTTCACAGCAAGAAAAAAAATAGGGGTGGTTTGGTCTGTTTTTTTACTGGGCCTTCTCACTCCCTTTACTTCCAGCTCGCCTTCCCCTTCTTGCGAGCGCTGAGACCGCAGACGCTCTACACGTGTTCTCCTCGGCATCCGACTGGCAGGCAGTCTGGAAAATGCCAGTATTGGAACGGCCTGAATTCAGCGGTTTCTGAATGCTGATCGGACACTATTTCGTTCAAGCCACAGATAGTCATTTTTGGGGGGTATTTCCAGCTCCCTTTTCGGACTCTTTCAGATTTCCAACTGTCATGCATCAGCAATTTCTCCTCTTCGGAGCTTCATTATTTTTCACCTTTCCGCCGAGCCTAAGGTTCGGGGCAGTTTTGTAGGGGACCGGGCTCTTCCGTCCTCTTCCAGACAGCCACGCAATGCTCCTGGCATTGTTAATGTTTGCTGTGCTCCACCTCACAGCTGCGGAAATTCCTGACTATCTGGTTTTTAAAAGCGCTGAGGTGAAATCTGAGTGATTCGAGTGCCTTGTTTTTTCACAAAGCCTAACACCTTCCTTGAGGAAACCCCAACCTGAAAACAGGAAGGGTCTCACAGCATCTAAAAACACTAAATAATTACATATAATGATGCTACAGATGAGGTCTCCATTAGCACCACCTTTTTAGCATCTCTCCATTTGCAACGCTTTTATCCCAACAGCACACCTAGAGGGTGACAAAATGGTGCAACCCTTGTTTTGTAGATGAAGGAGGGATGCACAAGGAGATGCAGAGAATGTAATTTGTATCACTTCGTTATATGCGAGGAGCACAGGTCCTTCTCTCCTCTGTCTAGAGGACCCAGCCTCAGTGTTCCAAAGTGAAGTGTGGGAGATGCTCCAGCTGAGAAACTTGGCTACAACCACCACCGTTAAGTCTCCAGCAAAGCAAGCTACTGGTTTCAGGTCTCTCAAACAGCAATCGAGGGAGATTCCATGTTATGCTCAAGCAGAAGTGGGCACTTCTTCCAAGTTCTGGACTTCCCATCCTGGCTGTAATTAAGAGTGCTCTTAATAGAGTTATTAAGATTTTTCATTTCCTCCAAACGTTTCTTATGAAGGATGAATCTCAGTGGCCACTTGGCAACACGCATGGCAATGTACATAAAAGCCAAAATCTGCAAGACTATTTCTTCCATGATTTTTTCCTTCTGCCCCTCTCCAAAGTAAAAGCAATTAAGAAACCCTTTCAAAAATATGGGCTAGCCTATTTGCAGGGCACTTCTAATTGCTAATTGAATTCATGACTGGCTGAATACTTAGATACGGGAAAACCTCAGATACCACAATACAAGGCTTGATAACAGACACTAACCTAAACCAACGGCAATAAACTCAAAGGACCTCTCTCAGCACTTGTGTACAGAATCACAGCTTAGAAATATATTTAAAATTATGCAAACTTCTTCCAGAACTTCATCATGGAAGGGTTTGGATTGGAAGGGACCTTAAAAGATCATCTCGCAATACCCACCCAGCAGTCCCCAGGTACAAATTTCAGACAAAAGTAATCTTTGTACTAACACACGCAGCGTGTTTTCCAAGTCACGGAGGAGAAAGGGAAGCCCTAACTTTGCTTCTGTGGTATTTCATCACAGCCAGGAAAGAACATTTAGCAAAGCAGCTGCTTGAGCTTCATGGGGAAAAAAAAACGTAATCACAGCAAGGCAGGAACAGATAATATCATATTGACCTGTCTTCAGCGTCTGGCATTCACATTTTCATAAAGCATCTCACAAGATAAATCACTATACTAATAATATTTGTATTGATTATCTAAACTGAAGCAGCAATCAACCCCATTGTCTCACTTCCTCTTAAATTGCTCACAGATGGGATCCTATTTCTTATTCTGCATTTCTAATGGGAGCACTTAAATCACAGCACAGAATTATATACACACACAAACTGTTAACAAAAACCCTTTTATGACTTGCATGAAAACAAAGATTTTTCACTTTGTAGCTCACTTTCCACTCCACACAGAAATTAAAAATGACAAATTATCAGCAGACCTCCAAATTACTTCTCCTCGTTATTTGTGGGTGCCTAATATTTACTGACAGACAGGTCTATGTTTTCCGAGCCCTGATCGGTAATTATGGAGGCTTGAAGTTTGGACATAGAGCCAAAAGCTGATTTTTGTATCCCTTTCTCCCCCCTCCCCACCCTCCAATAAAGCCAAGGCTCTTTAAGGTATCTCAAAGTCTAGAGGCAGAGAAGTCAAAAATCACTGTAGTGTCAGAAGAAAAATAATCAACAGCTTCTGCTGTGACCACAGGTACCAAACAGGGATAGCTGCAGAAGGAGTTGAGCAGATTCAGAGCTGGCCACAGCAGGAATTTGGGGTAGCAGCTACCAAACTCAAAAGTAAAAGAAATTGGCAGTGAGCACAGTGTTTGAAACAGGTTTATCATTAATCAGAAACCAAAAGGCTTGCATATTCCTTTCCAAACTTCTCATCCTGCCTAAGCAGAGCTTTTTACTCCAGCACAGAATAAAAGATAAAAGCATCTTGAACGTACAGAGGTTTGTACAAGATGCTTATAATGCATTTCCAATGGCCACCAGACTTCTCGGAGTCTCCTGGAGGGTGAGGGCAGGTGAGGCTCCCCACAGCCCCATGGGACCCCACATGCCCAGCCCAGGACCCCCAAGCCCCAGCCGGCCCCCTGTGCCTGCTTCCAAAGGAAAACATCACCACTGCCCCACTGCAGGTGAGAAAGGGAGGCAATTTAAGAAACAGAAAATATAAAGCAACCAGGGAACGCTGGGCAAGGGGACGAAAAAACCCAGAGCCACAACACAGCAGCTGGACGTCGAAGGCTCCTCCAGTTCAGCCGGTCCCCAGGACCCATATGACCATACAGCTGCCACGGTGAATGATCATCCCCTACACCGAGGTCAGCTCTGCCCCCGGGCTAAGTAAGTGAAAATAAATGGGTTAGAAGATAAAAGGTCTTTAAAAAAAATTATTTGTCTTGTTGTCATGTCAAAACTGTAATGGGAAGAGACTGGAGGCAGCGCTGCGTCATTTAAATAGGAAACAGCCACCCCAATGGTTCAGCGGAATAAATTACAAAGCAAATCGCAGTTCACGCGGGGCTGAGCTGCACCGGGACAGACAGCCCCTCTGCACGTACCTGCCTCCTGGGAAGAAAAGCAGGTTCCTGAATGTCCAGCCTGTGGAACCTATATTTAGCTAACCCAAACTGCTACTTGGGCTACATCACTCACCTTTCTTGCAGGTCAGTTCTGCACCTTCCGCCGCAATTTTAGTTTTTCTAGGGTTTTATGGTTTATTTTTTTAATTTTCTTGGGGTTTGGTTTGGGGTTTTTTTTAGTTTTTTCTTTCTAATCTTCCCAGGAGGGGGTTCAAAATTGATGCTAACTGTGCTAGGAAAGGAAAGGGTTAATCAGGTTTCCCAAGGCAGCTTGCTGTTAAGGTGCCAGAAATACCGAAGGGAAAGAATGACTTGCTAAAGATGGGACAATGGCACTGGTATTTTGCATTTGTTTCCAGGCTTTGAGATAGAACAAATGGGAGTCATTAGTGAAATGAGTTTAGGGAGTTCTAAATTAGCTGTCAGGCTGCCAAACCCGAAGAAGTGCTATGTCAGCTCATTAATTCTGGGGAGCGCAGGATTACCCAAACCTAGGGAGGAATCCTGCAAAATTCAGAGTCAATTAAAGGAGGCTATTTTGCTATAATAATATTTTCCACACATATTACACCTCCTCATGGAACAGAGCCCACTTCTACCACAAATGAAATCTCTGGCGGGATGGAGTGTGGCTGATGTCTAGACAGCTGTAATGTGCTCTCCATGGGCTTGTCCACTGGCATCTCTGGGAAGCTCCAGCTAGAACAGGAGGCAGGGACTGCCAGCTGTGGAGCACATCACCCAGGCTGGGATGGCCTCAGGAAGGAGGCACCCATTACCCTGAAATCTTTGCTTTAAAAAAAAAAACAAAAACCAACCAAACAACCAAACCAAAAATAACAAACCCACAAAAAAGCGCATTTGTACGGGGCGTGATGTTCCGTACCAGGAACACCCATGACGTGTGGAGGTAACATCTGGCATCACATGCACACACCATCTTTGGAATGTGCTCTCCTCCTCGGTCTGCCCGACCCCAGAACTGTTGACACCCTGCTAGCCACCCCACGCTTTGTCAGCCTCTCCAAACCTTCTGTCTCAGGAGCATCTCTTGAGTCCGGAGCCAAAACCTACTGAACTTTGAGAGGACTTCACCGGCTCAGGGTCCATCCTTCAGGGCAGCTGAAAACACTGGGAGCGAGGGGACACCGAGAAGGAGCGATGTCACACCTCTGCATGGGCTGCCCTCAAACAAAGCTCCCACGCTGCAGACTAGCAGATTTATAAACAAGCAGGTTTATCAAATAGATGTCTTTTTTCTTTTTTTTTTAACTGTGATAGACTACATCAATGGACAAAATACCACCAGACAGCGATCTGGAACACACTAATGATCTACCTACAACATCCCACATCCCAGCCTTCGGGACACCCAAGCACTTGCCACAAATAAAAGCCACCTCCACAGAAAGGGCAAGCCCAAAACGCTCCCACACCCCCCTCGCCTCGCTCCTGATGGCTATCGCCTCTCACTTCTCACCGCCTCACAGAACAGCCGTAGCCAGGGACAAATTAAAACAAAAATCACATGGCTGTGAAATACAAATGAGGCAAAAAATGCCTTCACCCGACCAAGAGAGCTCTGTCTCCCCAACTGCGCCGGATACAAAGATCGTGAACAAACAGGATAGAATGTCTTCTGCCTTTTGTGAAATGAAAATAAATGAAAGGATCTAAGGTTTCAGGTCACTGATCCCTTGCTTCCCTATCTGTACCATTTATCGGAGGTAGAATATAAAGGTTCCAGGTCTTTTTCTTTTTTTTTGTCAGCACTTTAATGGTTGTTTTTTCTCCTTCCTCCTTTCATTTTCTGAATGAAAGGACAACTTAGGAAGCTGTAAAGTAATAATAAGCTTATAACAGGAATATTGTTTTTCTGGGCCAGTGCAAACTCCTTCTGAATAGGTTGAAGAGATTAAAGTAAAAATGCAATCTGTAAATAGATCAGTCTTTTAATTAGTTTATAGTCTGTTAAGAGATAATATTTTGCTCACATAGATCGTCTGTTATCTGAAGATCTCGGAGCACTTTGTGAACACCATTTAAGCCTTAAAAAAACCCACAACCTTGGGAGATAGGTAAGTGTATTTAGATTAATTAGTGTTGCTGTGAGCAGCAGGCATTATTATTAGATTTAATTTAGTCCAATAATTGACTTATCTGTTAATGGATTCTAATTCATCTGAGAAGGGATCAAATCCATCTGATTAAAAGGATTACATCGACTCAATTAATTCTATTAACTGACTTAATTTGCCATTTAATAATTTGACACATGGGGCCACATCTTGGCCCCAAAGAACGCATAAACCAAAAATTACATACCAGAATTATTATGCCAGCAAAACTATGCATTGCAGAGCATGCATTTCTCCTTGCCCATGGCATTTGCAAACCCCAGTAAAACATTCAAGGGGGTTTCCTCTGGCCAGATTCCCCCAGTCCCACGGGATCTTCTCTCCCTGTCCTAGGGCTGGCTGGTCCCTTGGCTGTACTCACAGTGGCTGTCTGGAAATGAGCGATTCACTGCCTGAGAGCTGCTACCTCCCCTCTTTTCTGGGGCATTCTCTTCAAGAGGTGAGAAGTTTTGCAGGAGTCAATAAAACCTCGCAATAAAACTACTCTCCCTTCAAAGGCAGGACAACCCTCCCACGCCAGCCATTTGGAAGCTGTATATGTGCAAAAAAACCAAACCAAACCGAAAAAACACAGCGCCTCTTCACTTGGACGCTGTTCTTGAACCAACTGTGAATGTATGGGAGGAGAGGGGGAAGAAGTGCCAAAATGTTATTAGCTCCCCCATCCTTAAAACCGGCTAGTGCTAATTGCTGGTGATGAGCACGATGGATCTCCGCCACAGCCACCTGCCCCACAAAACTTCTCACATTCCGACCAAGCCTGCGCTGCCCTTGCCTGACGTTACCTTCTCGTAACGGGACTGAGCTGGCTGGGAGAGCTCAGGGCTGGAGCCAGCCCACAGTTCCCTTTTCCCACATCTCCTGCCATTCCTCAGACGCTGGCCCTTGCTTGTCCTCCCAGAGCTCTCCCCGGTCCGTAACCCTCAGGGCACTGATCTACATCACCCCACCATCATCTTCCCCGTGAGTAGGGACTGGGCTAAGGCCATGGAGAAGGTGGGAGATCGCACCGTCTGCAAGGGCCATGAAGCCAAGAGACAAGCTGGGCTGAGTCTGGCTCTGACCACCCGCGCCAGGACACGGCGACGGGGAGGAAAAGGGCAGGAGGAACCCCAGCCACCTGCTGCGCCCCAGGAAAGGTGTCCTCCTTCAGAGGCAGATCCGACCCGCCAGACGGGGATCAAAAGTTTGCAACTGTTGAGATCCCCAGACCTGGTTTAAGCCTCTCTCTGGTCTTGATCAAAGGTTACTCCATAATAATGCCTCCGGGGGAGGGGTTCCCGGCACATAATGAATCCTGTGTCATTGCCTTTGTATCCAGTTTTGGCTGTAACACAGAGGGTTCTCACTTCAGTAACTCCGACATCTCTCCCCCCTTCATTATCACAGCCAGGAGCTCTGCGTGGTCACATCCTGGACCTCCACGTCCCACCTCACTGTCTCCCCGATTATCATGCTCGGAGTGTTCCCGTGCCAAGCCAGATGATGAACAGATTTCCATAACCTTTCAGCATGGCGAGGGACAGAACAGCTTTCCAGCTCAACGCCTCAAGGGGTTTTACCAGGACGCGACGGGGGGAGGGAGTGGGCAGCACTGTGAGCGAAGGGCCGGAGCGCTCTGGGTTCCTACAACGAAGGCAGCAGCCAGGAACAGAGCAGGTTTTAGGAGCTCCCCGGATGGGAAACCTCAGGCTCTGCCATTGTGCGGCATCACCACCGGTCACAGGCACGCTCCCGTGCGAGGATTTGTTGTTCAGACACGATTGCATATGTATGAAGGGGACAAGATGGGCTTTGACACATAAATTAGCACTTGTCAGCTGCTCACGGGCACACTTCCCTGCTGCACCCCACTGTAAATGCTGCCTTCTTTCATGGAGGCGAAAACAACATCACGTTACCTGACAGTCACCCTGGGCAAGAGCCTTTTCCGGAAGGCCAGCAGCGAGCGCGCGCGACTAGTTCACATATCAAACCTTACGAGGATGAATGCGATAAAATGACACGATAATTAGCAGCCAAGCAGCGCTTTCCCCTCCTGTTTTATCTGGAAATTTGGGAATGACAAAGGACAAGGTTGACGAGACCTCAGGGCAGGGCCTTCCATGAGGTGACTCTACACAACAGCAGTGGGGGTTCATTTCCCACCAGCCAGGTCCTTTCTAGCTGTCACCTCCCGGTGGCGTAGCTCACCCCACTCCGCCACCCACCCATGCTGGCAGCAGCTGCTCCCTGTGTGCCTCACCATGCCTGAAGCTCCCTCAGAGAGCTTCAAGCACTCCTGGATTTTGGCTTGCCACCATCACAGTCCACCTCCACCTCACCAGCGCTGCACGTGAAATCAAGCCCATGAGAACACGTGCGCTGGCCAGTGCGCGCACACACCTCTGCAGCAGTGCACAGGGCCATACATCCATAAGAGAAAAAGGACCAGTTCTCCGAAAACCTCTAAAAAAGCCTCCCAGCAACCAACCCAAGCAAAGGTATCTCTACCACACCCATCTCAAAACATACCAGAATCACGTTTTTTTTAAAAAAAAATCAGCCTACTAGCAGCATTTCTAGCACGTTGCTTGTGTGTGAATCACAATGGGAATTGTGATTCTCGCAACCAGGGGAAGTTCAACTATTTGCTTTCCTGCAAGATCCACATGCCCCAAGATTCAACTTACGTTCTGGGGTACTCTCACAGCTCCAAAGCCAGCTCAATTTCACCTCAGATCAAATATGCCCCCCCACATACACCTTGTCCTACCTAGAAAGATGAGAGTGCTTCACCAAAGCACTGGATTCACCCTAACTCAAGCCCAGAGTTCGTGGGGAACAAACGTCCCCAATTACCAATCTGGGTATCGTTTACGAATTACGGCAGACACCGTGAGCTCGTCCTGATTTTTATAGCTTTTATTTTTCTCCCCAGATGTTCTCAGCCCAACATTCAGGATTAAATCCTCTGACCTGGAGCTTGGGAGATCCCAGTAAACATTCTTACCATATTTATCTCCATCTTCTCCTTTGGCACTGATCCTCCTGCCAAGCACTTGGATGTGCTTCCCGCTCGTCCTGCTGTAGAGCTGATAGAGCCGGAGCTGCTTCCTGCTCACGTCGTCCCTCGCTCGCGTCTGGTTCTCCACGTGTATCCGAAAATCTACATTCTCCTCGGCAGCAAACATCTGAGAGCAGATAGGGAGGGTGCAGGGGAGAGAAAACAGAACAGCCCATGAAACCAAACCAGCATCTTGGATGGAAAGGTTGAACACCGACCTGCCAAGGGGCACGTGATGCAGGAGGACATGGATTTGGCTGCCCTTCCCTCGACAGCTGCGGCCATGGTATCAGGCACTCAACGTGTAATTCTAGCCAGAGCTGGCTCTCCACATTAAACCAGATCTGGCTCTCGACATTAAACCAGATCTGGGTTTTTACAATCAAACTGCAGGGGTTTTGAGTAAAAACTTCTGCTCGGTCCTGCTTTGGTTTAATCCTGCTTAGCCACACCAGTCATAAATTAGGGTCTCCTTTGCATATGCAGAGCCTCTACTGGGTTACACGTGTGGGAGGAAAGGGATGGACAACTCAATTCCAGAGAACTTGTGCTTCACCTTCAGCAGCTGCATTGGTTCCCCAGATTAACCACAGGGAAGAAGTCAAGCGAAAAAATAGTTTAGGCTGAAGCTAGCAAAATTGGACTGCAGCATCCCACTGGCATAAAATCTACTAGAATAAAAAGTGTCATTTGTACATGAGCAGTCTTCAGCCTACATTTTTGCCAGCTCTGCTTTTCAGTGAAGGCAGCTCCTTGGTGACCATCTGTGGAGGCATTTCTGTGCCTCAGCAGGGCCACAGTTTAGGGAGAGATCATGAGGACCAGCAAGAGCCAGACCAGCATGTCCAAGCTCCAAGGTGTTATCTGCAGTGGTCTCAGCCACTTCATAGTTATTTTTCTTTCTGGTCAATGGATTGAATTAACCTGAATTCACCACAACCTTAAAAGTATTGCCAGAAGCTCTCTCTGACACACCTGCCCTTCTCTGAATGTCTTGTTACCTAATTGTTCCCAAGAAACACCAAAACCAAGATTCCTGCTTTTGCTTCCAGAGATTCATCCTGCCTTACCCAAGGCCAGAGGACCAGGCAATCCAGATGTTCTCAAGAAGCCCCCCCAAAGGAGAGGCTGGTCAGCACATACCCTAAAGCACTCCACGCCCAAGCAATATGAAAGCCCAGAAATCGCTCTGCAATCCATCCCTGAGAGCATTTGGACCACAACATCCACGCCATGCACCCCAAACTCACAGATGGATGATATTTTGGTGGTAGACACCCTTTGCAGGACAATAAACCATTTGGAACCCACAAGCAAAAGATTATCGAGCAGCACACACATATGAAAGTGCTACACAATAGGTAATTTTTAACTCGACCAAAACCATTCAAAGTCTATTTGTTGGTGGTGAGCTCTAACCCTGTGTACCACTTGTGTAAGAGACAAAAGCCACCACAAAACCAGAATCACATAGGACCTCTATGATGCCTAGATCTGGACCAGCAGGGGAATGACATTTACTCCTAGCTGCGTTACTCCTCCTCCTAACACATTCCCAATATGGCACCATCATCCTCCTAGCCTGCCAGTGTTCTGGCATATCAGTATGTGGATAGAGCTGGCAATCCACATGACAAAGGGTCAATAAATTCTTGTTCGGGTCCATTCCAGGTTAAAACACATAAGAGCAAGTGGCCACGACATGCAAAACAGTTCCACTTCAGCCTCCTGTGTATGTCGTCTCATAGCAGCAAATATTTCAAAGCCAAATACTCCCTAAAAGTCAAAATCTCAAAAGAACTTTTTAGCATTTCCAATTATCGAGTGGACCCACACAGATCAGCAGCAGGAGGAATGCTTCGGGCAGGCAGCGCTGCTTAGCACCGGCCCTTCACCAAGCAACCCAAACAAAAACATTATATTCAACACAGTGGCAACAGCAACACGGCTCAGAGGGATGTTGTGGGGTCACCTTGCCGCCCTTATTAAATGCCGGGATTACGCTATTTGAATCCCAAATCCTAGGACAAGAATTACATCCCCTCGCAGCAATACTTCCCACTCTCGGACCCAACGCTGCAGCAGCTCTGGCACCGGCCAAGAGGGCACGAGAGGATGCCCAGGGAGCTCCCAGCTGTCGAAAAATAGGCATTTTTTTTTTCTTCCTCCTACATCTCATCTTGCTTTCTTTCTAAATGTTGTTGCAAAGGAAGCTAAGCTGCTAAAAACAGAGATGCTCACGTAATGTTGATAGTCTGCCTCGTAGCCACAAAAGCAAGGCTATTTGCAGTTAAGATTCTGGCTCCATCATTTTAAGATTTAAAACAGATTTTAAATCAGAATGACGTCATTACACTGCTTTCACCACATGTTAATGAATTTCACATTTTTCTAGGAAAAAAAGCCCAACAAAACAGGTGGGATCCGAAGTAGGGGGAAGGGCAGGTTGCTTTGCTTTCTTGGAAACTTCAAACAGAAAAGGCAATCTGTTTTCCAAATCATGTTTTAATTCTCTCCTTTAGTTAGCCCTCGAGCATTCACACTGCAGTGCCTGGGTGGACTCTGGAGCAGCCACAGAGCCATCCTGTGCTGCGGTCAGCTCTGAACATGCCCATGCAGGTCTGTCACATATCTCCTGCCCAAGATGAGCTAACTGTCTCCTCCCTTCGCAAGAAGGGCACACTGCAGCCCAGAGGGATGCCGTCTTCTCCTCCCCGAGCCAAGAGCCTGGCTGGTGTCACCCACAACCCCAACACCTTGTCCAAGCCCAGCAGTAGCCTGATGCAGGGATCAGCAGGGGACACCAACCTCTGAAAAGAACTCAGCCCAAGCATGTGTCACTTCATTGCTTCTCTGAAAAAAGCCCAGGAGAGAAATCCTACAGGTTCTCCTTGCAGCTGGCCTGCCCCCTAGCCAAGAAGCCGTGGTCCAAATCCACAACGAACACCCCAGGATTTGGCTGCCTGCTAAAAGATAAGCACACGCTTAACCAACTCCTCTGTTGAAACAGGATGCCCTGCTGGAGCGTGGCCAAGGTGAACTCCCTGTGCCAGCCTGGGCTGCGTCTGGCCCGCAGCAGAGAGTATCAATATTCTAAAATAAAATTTCATGCAGTGTCTATTTCATGAGATAAGAATCTATCTGATCATTGCTGAAATCCATTCTCACAGTATCCCTGCCCTAAAGAGTACACTCTCTCAAGCAGTTAACTTCATTGAGATAAGAAAGTCCATTTATATATACCATAAGAGACTCTCTTTCATACATGTAAAAAAAATTAGTAGTACATGCTTCCTTCGATAACTGATCACCGACACTCATTTAAGATCACCTAAAACCAAGTTCATCCGCCCCAAATGCATTTCTGTAACAATCACAAAACACAGAAATGAATGCAGAAATGTCTAAGTCCCAGCCACACTCGAAAGCTTGAGGACTTTCACTTCTGTTCACCAAAGCAAACATTTTTTTATCATCAATACGTTATTGCTGCATATAGGAATATTATATACAAAATGACTTTTTTCTTTTGGCCTTTCGACCTGATCATCCACACATGAATGCTGCAGGTAGCAAAACCTACAGACTCAGGATCCTGAGTTCAGCACAGCGGGTCCCCAAAACGAGTGGCCGCTCACACCTTCCGAGTCCTGACCAGCACCGTGCCCTGGGGGACACTCTAGGGACAGGAAAAGGATTTCCTGCATTACTTTATCTCCTCCAGCCCTTTGGTGGGATTTGGGATGGTACTGCAGTCTATTCTGCAAATCTAACCAACTAGTAGGGGCCGCTGCCTATGCAGGACAGCTTCAGCATCTCATGATAGCGGGTTTCACGTCACTCCATCTCATTCTTTGCCAGTGGTTTACAGTCTGCAAAACCCCAGTTGTTAAAGCACCAAAATTTTGTTCCATTTTTTATTCTTCCTCTTTTTTTTTTCTTTTCACTCAGTTCCTCGTCCATTTATCACTTATTTATCTTTCAGTGATAATATACAGCTGTAGAGACACCCTAAAAATACAGTAAGCAAAGGAATAAATTGCACTCCTATTATAAACAACCACCACCTCAAGCAACTGATAGATCAGAAATGCTTCACTCCTGTAAAGAAGCAGCTCTCCCTCCTCTCTGTTCTACCTGCTCAACCCTTCAAGGTAGGTGTATTTAGTCCTGCCTCCTTTCCAAACAGCCACAGACACCAGAAATTACATTTGTCTTCAGACCGCCCACACTGGGAGATTTTCAAGTGCTTTTTTGCTGAACCTTTCTCAAAACAATGAGTGCTTTTTATTTTAAATGGCTTTACAACGATCCTTCAGCTTAAAGAATGACTCTCCCATTTGTTAAATCCCAGATGGGGGGGGCAAGGGAAAGACCATTTTGCTGATGCAGCCTAAGGTTTCACCATTCAGCAGTCCAAGAAATGATCGAGAATGGCAAAAGACTCCGACGGCAGCACAGCGACATTAGTCCTACACAAGCTTGTGCCCCATCTCTGCAAACACCGATGCCTTGTTGAAAGCAGCCCCAGCCCCAGCAAGGTCAACAAAACCCTTGCAGTGCCAAGCCATGTTTACAGGATTTGGGTTTCCATCCAACCAGCCTCTGCACACTTCGAATTTTCTATTTTGAGCTTTCCAGTAAAGGGGGATGTTAATCTGGTACTGTTCATGTCATGAAGCGTTACAGCACGCGATGTCCAAGGCCCACAGCATGGCCAAGTTAGCTGGGGAGCTGGACTTTACAATTTCCTGATTTTTTTTGCGTTTTACTCTACAGAGCCCCCAAGCCTCATCAGAGAGCAAAACATATGTCATTCCCCAAAACCGAACTACGAATACAAAATCCCTCTTGCTACGGGCCGTGCCGATCGCAAAAGATAAACAAATCAAGCTATTCAAAGCCCTTTCAAACTCCATCTGATAAGCAGGAAATACTTATTACCTTTCAGCCATCAAATCAATCTAATATTAATGATTTTCTCCATGACCTTCTAAACACATGAAAGTTAACTCGAGAAGGTCAACAAGAGGATATCCAAGACAGATCTCTCTCAAGTCCACAAAGGTAAGTAACAAACCACTTTGCTTCCATGACTTTGGCAAAATTCCTCTATGCCAATTACAGCAGGATTTGCTAGCTCACCATGACAGCCATCCTCGACGTACAGCGAAACACAATGCGCTCGTTATTTGCTGCTTTTTCTTCCTCTTAACTGCAAAGTCAATCCATCGCCAGGATATTGTTACCTTCTGGATACGGTGCCTATTTCGAAGCCAGACAAAAGTGGATATGCTCTGCTTCCTCGGGCTTAGAAGTACATTTGGAAATTCATCTAACACAAAGCAGCTCCTTATTCAGATGCGCAGGAGAAGCCTGGAGCAAAGGGAGAAGGCACTCTGGCGCAAATCCCCATGTGTCTGACGCGAGAGAGGCTACAGCATGACAGTGTCAGCGTTGCACAAATGTAACTAATCCTGTCAAAAGAACAGACCTTTGTTTTGGTGTTTGTTTCTTCCTGCTATCCATAAAAAAATATTTTTTTCCTTGAAAAATAAATACCCAAAAAGCAAAATTGCACTCTTGGTCTTGGGAGATGCCACCTGGGATGATGACTGCGTACCCTCCGGGATGCACAGTGAGGAAGGGCAACGGGGTGCACCATGGAAGTGGCTGTCCAAAACGATGCAGACATGAGACTCTGCAAAGGACTCCACTCATGATGCCTGCAAAGTATTTCACTTGAAATGCTATTTATTTTTTTATTTTTTGTTGAGGAAAAAAAAATTATTTCATTGGACAAGCATAAATGTCCTATTTAAGGCCCAGAGGCCAAAAGATCTCACTCTGCCTTCTCTCCCACGCCTACCCCCATTGCAGAGGAGCTCCTGCTTGCCCCGAGGATGGGTAACAAGCTCTCCCTCAGCACAGGCTCATGCAGGAGACATCAGCCCATCGTGGGGAGAAACCCAGAGTTCTCCCTACTCCTGCACAGATATGCTCTGAAATTGGGCCTCTCATTTCGTTGACTTGAGAGCTTTCAGGTTGCTACAGTCCGTGAAATTCAAGGATGTCTGCTCTTTGTTTAATGCACTCCAAGCGAAGTGCATGCAGGGATGGAGTTGGAAAGGAGAAGGAAACGGGGTGATGAGAGGGTCGAGCCTGCCCATCCCTTTGGATTTCAGAAATGTTAAACAAGACCCAACAAGAAGACGTTTCCAGGGCTTGGAAGAGGGGACATACAGCTCAGCGAGGTGACACATACTTGGATCCAAAAGCTGCTCTGCAAGCAGAGCCTCCTTCTCTCCGGAGAGCTGCCTGCCACATTCAGAGAGGCCATACGTTAAACCTCCTCAGGCAGCATCAGAGCTTCGTTCTCTCCAAAACATGCAGCCCCGAGAAACACGGCTCAGCCAAACTCCCCAGCATCCCCCCGATATCCTGCCAGCTTTCCAAGCCACCACAACCATTGCTGTCCAGAGCAACGTCTCCATAGATCCTCAGATGGCAGACAACAGCATTACTGAGCCTGGTATGAAACCATGGGGAAGGCAGGAGGGAGTGCGCCAAAAAGCTGGAACCTGATAGAGTTTGAGGAAACAACTGTTTTATGGCCTGTCAGCCAGCATTTGGCCATTTTCTAGAGAAAGATGATGCCGCCTTCGAGAAAACTAAATTTCTCCTTTTGATGATGGAGTGAGCCTTAGCCAGAACCGTGAAAGCGCACCATTTGTAGGACAGGAACACATCAAACTTGTTCCACCCTGGGAAAATGGTTCAGGCTGGGGAAAAGCAGAGTTTCAGCCTTGATTAATGACTTCTAAAACCCCAGCCATACTCACACGCAACCAGCTTGACAGTGCAAAGCCCAGCACCACGGTGTTGCTGAAGTCCTGCAATGGAGTTCTCTTAAAACAGGCTCCAACAGCCCCGCAGATCCTCCACACCTCCACCTGCACCCTGCCCGTTCTCACTGATTCAGAACCAGGTCACCCCACGTTATTGAAACAACTACCATGAGCACCAGCAGCCCTGCTAGAGGCAGCTCACTCCTCCAGTGCCCACCTTCCCCGCCGCAGGAGCCTGCATCATAGGGGCAAACACCAAGCCACCTCCCAGGAGCAGAAGACACCTCTTTCCCTGTGGGACCAGTTCCTGCTACCTGTGCTAACCAAAGCAAACCAACCCCATGCACCTCAGCTGTAGGGATATCTGCAGGGTGATGCCTCTCGCCATGAGCTCTGGACAGTTTTAACACTCCAGAAATACAACTTGGACCTTCATTCTTTTTCTTATTTTTCTCCAGTTGTGATATATTTTATTTTTTTCCTAACTCAGGGCTGGTGTTATTTTACCGCAGCTATCAATCAGGCAATGAGCAAGCAGGGCTTTTTTTCTTTCTTCCTTTCTTTCTTTGTCTTTCTTTCTTTTTCATGCTTGTTACATCTCTGCTATATACTTCCTCTCCACACAGAAATATCCCTTCAAAGCTTGATATTATTGAGCAGCTTTCAACCATGCCCAGCAGAGCCATGTATTCTCTGCATTTGTCTGGCCTTTGTTTCTGGGAATGAAATACCAATGGCTGAACAGTGTGACTTCATTTCACTCCTTCATTCCAATACTTGTTCTATTTCTATCCCACTGGGTCAAACTCACCTATTGTGAGACCTCACCGATTTCAATTACATCAGGGATTAATTTGTTCCATTGCGTTGAAGCTGTTAATACAATCCTTGCTGGCTCTAGATTAGAAAAGGCACGGTGGAGACCTCCCTCGCAGGCAGTGTGTTTAACAGTGGTCTTGATCTTCATTTTTGTTCAGCGGTGGGTTTGGTGGTTTTCTTTTTTTCTTCCCTTTGTGCCCCTTTGCCCCTCTTTTCACAATCTTCTCCCCCTTCCTTTCTAAATTGCCCTTATCAGAACTGGGTGGTCCTTCTGACTTCCACCGCGACTGGCAAAATGTCGCCTCCCGAAGCCTCTGCCCAGGGAGGTCGGTGCTGGAAAGAAGGTCCAACCCAAAGCCACCCGATGCCACACGGATGTCACCGCTCCAGCTTTTGCGCCTCACGTCCCCCTCCAGATGATTTCGAAGGGTGGCTGCAGGTACCCAAAGGTTCTGCAGTTCCGACTGTCAGCTGACTGAGGTCTTGGGGGGAAAAAAAAAAAGATTCCCTGTGTCACAGACGGACACGCTGAAATGCATGTTTGTCAGGCAACTCTGGCTGTGCCTTCTGGGCTTCCCAAACTGGGACACCAGTTCACAACAGAGCTTTAAAATGCTCACCCCTGTGGTCTCATAGGACATCTGATACACCAGTTCCAGGACATCTCAGCAATCCTGAATCAAAGTCATTTATCCAGGTGATTTTTGTCACACAAAAAGATACTGATGCAGGGAGACTCACAGACACGCGGGTGCAAAGCAGTTTAGCTTTACTCAAGCGCTACAACTCTGTCCCACAAAATCCATTGCTTTTCCATTTTAAAAGCCCAACCGCATCTTAGCAAAACTACATTTTTAGGAAATAGTGTGATGATTCCAGAATAATAAAAACAGGAGTTTCAAAAAGGTAAGCAGGGGAAAAAGTAAAGGATATTAAAATGAAACCAAACAAACAGCTCAACAGACAGATTCCTCCCTTGCCCACTGAAATCCACTGAATTTCCACGGTGGTTTCATGAGGTCACTTCAGGCCTCCCCAGGGCATCCCTGTGCAGCCTGGGCTGCGGGAAGTTGCAAGGCTTGATGCTGTAGCTGTTAAACTCACCAGACAGAAGGTGGATAGGCTGGGGCTCCAAATTTGTTCCTTTGTTCAGCACCCAGCTCTCCAAAGTGGACCGTGTTCCCATTTATTAATTTATTTTTTTAAAAACTAAAAGAAACATAGGAATAAGCTGGACTAGTAACACCCAACTGTTAGCTCAGCTCTCGGCGGAGCCATCCAGGGAGAGGATGAAGTCCTCCCGTCCCCTTCGGGCACTGCCCCTCCTCCCATCTCCCACTCCAGCCACTCGCTCAGGTCCCGTTGCCTTTGGTGCGATGGTCAGCACTGCCTCGTAACTACACAGCCTGGACAGTGGGTGATCACGGCAACCCAAACCTTGGTGCCAGCAGGAACCCCCGCACCTCCCCTGGACTGAGATCTCACTGCACGTACTTTGGTCTGGACACGTCCTACCACGCAGATCAAACCCAGCCTGAGTCGCACAACCCATGGAGAGAAGATGGGATCGTGTGGAGGATGTGTTACACTACAACAGCATCCACAACAGCCCTGATGTGCCAAAATCACTGCTTCCACAAACCTAAGCTTTCCAAAACACACCCTCTTCACGGTTGAAACTTCCTACCGTGGTTTCTCCCCACAGATGGTTTTGCTGGAGAAGAGTTACGCTCCCACCGTTACCACTCCACCACAGTTATTTCCGACACCATCAAGTTCAGCGAGGGCAAAACAAAACCCAAAACAATTCCCCCCCCTTCCCACTGCGCCTCCCAAGGGGAGCACTCTCTGCTCAGGAGGAAGTTTCAATATTCATTAACTCCCCACGTGATCTGCAGACCTGTGGCAACGTCCTCGAGGCTTTGCAGGGACCACGCGTGACCCAGGACCCGCGAAGGGCTCTGTACCATTGCCACCACTCCTCGCTGCTAGCACGAGGGGGTGTATTTTTCAGAAGTAGTTTCATGCCTGAATCCCTCCTCACGGCATGGATATCGCTGCCAAGAAAACCACAGCAAGGCTTTGCAGAACAGCCCCAACCAACCTCTGTGAGATCATGGATCCACAAAGGCAGTGGCTGGATTCAAGGAGCTTGGCAATCTATGACTGCCTCCGCTACCTTAACAACAAAAGAGAAGAAAAAAGTTTCTTTTCTTTATGGAGAAAATACTCCTGCTGAAACAAACTGCCCTGATATGCAGGAATTAAAAACATTCAGTAACTGCAAGTTGCTGTCGATTAGCATCTTTGAGTAGTTAAAAGGCATTCACAAAATAAAACCTCGAGACAAAATCGCATTCTCTCCAGCCCCAAAACACACTAAGAGCAAACCCAGTCCCCGACCAGGCAGCAGCATGGTGACCTGTCCCTGAGCACGTCCCACCCGCACTGCGAGCCGCACAGGACGTCCCTTCTGAAGGAGCAGCAGCCAACGTGCTCCCAAATCACCGGAAAGCTTTTGCATGAAGTCGGGGAGCCCTGCAAAGGTGAGAAATGAGGGTGAAAGGGCTGCCCCTTCCTAGAGTGCTGTCGGCTGAGCACACGGCTTGTCCCTGTCGCCCTCCACTCCTCGCCCCATTTCACGGGCAGTGCTGGGGGAGCCCAGCTTGCCCACACTGGTTCATCTGCAGCAGAGACCGGGGCAGTCCTCCCAGCGGGGTGCTCCTGGGATAAAAGCTGCAGGCACCCCACTAAAAATACTTACCAGCAATTTGTTCATCCCTTCAAATGAGGCCTGAGCTCAATTACTGAAAAAACCTGCCAGGTTCAAAGGACTTCTGCCCTTTTTTCTCCTTCCCTCCATCAGCTGCAACTTCCTCCCAGGGCAGATGCTCCAGCAGCAAACCCGTTTGGCCACAGCAGTAGGGCACGGCGGAAAGCCCAAGCCCACTGCCCTGAAACCGCTAAGGGTTTCCAAACCCTGGAAAAATGCAGAATCATTCGCCCCTGGGACTTACAATACTGGTTTAAAGCACAGGCCCATCCAGTCCAAGGTGATATCTCCGGCTCTTCTGCTCAATTCCAGCCCAGCCAGAACCTCCACGAAAGCAGGAGTAAAAGCACAAGGCACAGGAAACCCAAGTGATGCTCAGGAAAACACCACCATCAGGAGACAGAAGATCACTAGAGACTGATCTCCCCATGAAAGAAACGAACATTGGCAGTGGCAGCACCGCAGCAGTGATCCCACTTTTACCCTGGGAGCTCCTTTCGTCCGGTCCCCTGACTTCATCCAAGGAACACAGGGATCCCCGCTCCCACTGCAGAAAAGCAACTCCCTCTAGGGTAAAACGTGGCAACTGCCGAACAGCGCACACGAGCTCCGGGCAGGATTTCCAAAACACCTTTCTCTGTTGCATTTGCGAAGAAGATAAGAGATGTGGGTAACAGCTGTCTCCCTGGACAGTAGCTCCCAGGTACGAAAGGTGGCTTCTCCAAAAGCACACAGCTGATTCCGAAGAGATGCCTGCAGACCCTATCAAATTATCGAGTGCCACTTCTCCTCTGCTGAGTTTCCTCCCTGGAAACCTTTTCCTAAGCTCCAACCAGTCCTGCTCCTACGTATTCTGGCAAGGTAACACCTAGTGACCCTGCACAGGAATGGTGCTAAGGGGAAAGGGACCTCCTCAGGTGTCACTGCTCACTCATCCCATGATTTGGCAGCCTCTACACAGCACACAGAGATGCTGCGCAGTATCATCCTGCAGAGCTTCCACGAGCACAATATCACACTAAAAACATCCCAACATAAGAACAAGACATTAAAAAATGGCTTAGAAGGTTACATTCAATGAACCAAATGTATGGCCAGCTCCAAAAGCTTCAAGGTAAAACGGAAGAGATGGGAACCACCCCTGTTTCAGTATCAGCATCCAAGATACCCCTCATCAAAGCCTGGTGCTCTCACAAGCCCACAGAGGAACTGCAAACCAAGGGCTCCCAGTTCACTAATGTCCTCCCCAAAATGATACTCCTGTATCATCACTGCTGTTTTCAGCCTGGGCATGCTGCCACACATGGTGGCAGAGTCCCCTCGACTACACATGGCGATGGGCTGCAACACCTGCTGGTGGCATCCCAGGGATGAAAAAAAAATTACTTTGGAGCAGTAGCTTAGTGCTCTAAAGGCTCCTCGTCCACCAGAGCTAGCCATCGCCCCATACCTGCCAACAGCCACAAAACTTTTCCTTCCCCGAAAGTTCTTTGAAACCCATTCTCAAGCCCCATTATCTCTCCTGTTTATACCACACTCCCCTCCATTATCGAGAAATCTCCAAGTAATTTATAAGCCCACAAGCTCCTGCACTAACAGGGCAATAAATCACATTTATATGCCCCGTCGCCTACTGTTCACAGGGCTGCGGTGCCGAGACGGGCGGCCACAGGGCTGGGCAAAGCGAGACACAGGGAGCAGCCACCGCCTTCCCCAAACCCTTTGCAGCACAGGATTTGCACAGAGGAGAGGGCAGTTCTGTTCTGCCTCAGCCAGACGCTTATTTTTTAAGTATCCGTAGAGTATTCCAGCCTGTGTCCTACCTCTCTGCGTTTTCCCCATCTGACACCAATACAAGCACACAAAAGAGGGTTTTCTTTTCACAAAATCAAACCAAGGGAGGAGGATGTTTTTGGCTATTTTCCTCGAGGAAAGAGGTTGCCCATCTAATAATCCCTAAATGGGCAGTGGGTTGTTGGGCTTTCATGTGTCTCTGAGCCTCCCCTCACCGTGCCAGGTCACTGGTTTTCTTTTCCACGGAGTTGCAAAACCCCTGAATAACAAGGTTTGTGCATGGAAGTGCTGACACAAACCTTAACTACAGCATCCTGAACCTGATACCAGAATAAGGACGCTCCCTGTGTGGCCCAGCGTATGGATAAATAAAGCATTTCAGCAGCCAGCGCCGACAGATCATAAACCTCCACAAGCATAAATACCAACAACAACCCAAAAAGATTAGAGGGCTTACGGGCGAGGCAGGCTGGGATGATTTAGAGTTGGGGTGGAAGGGTCATTATTGCTGAATAGGTGGGGGTGAGCGGGCCAAAGAAATCAATAAACCATTCTGCTCCCAGGGAAGGAAGGGGCCACAATAATTGTGCAAACACACATTTTCCATTCGAGGCTGGAGATCTCCAGCTCACCCAACATGGGTGGATGGATAGAGGGAACTCGCATCACCTTTCTGTGAAACAAGGACTTCACCCCGAGACACGTGCCCCAGGAGCTCCGTCACTCAGAGGACAGCTCACCTAAGCACCTCACTGCTGGAGGCAGCTTCAGATGAACACAAACCAAGGCAATGCTCATCTCCAGCACCATTAATTTATTTTTTTATGAAGTTAATCTATAGGTGAGATAAGGATCTCAGCTGCTTTCAGCATCACCACCAAGTCAGAGCTTTTCCAGTGCCTGGTTCTAGCACTGTACAAACAACAAGTCCTGCCAGCATCAGTTATCTGCAAGCACCAAAGACAAGCTTTGGGACCACCTTCACCCCCGACAAGAGAAGCACATTTGCAGGTTGCCACGTTTGCATTGGAGGCGGCCCTAGACTGCGCCACAACAGATTGCTGCATCCTGCGGCAAGGAGGGACACAAAGCTTGCAGACAGGTTTCCAGGCACACAGCTGCTGAGCCACACCGTTCAAAGGCACCGAGCAATTCCTCCTTTCCCTCTTCTCCTTCAGTCCTCCCCACTTCCAATTCTTGTCACTTTTTCCGACTTTCTAGGGAATAGTGGCAACACCCGTTACTCCCATGAGGAAAGCTCAGCTCACAAGCACATACAGGTGCAAACCTTGACGACCTTCATTCCCAGCTAACCTAAACTGAGCTCATGCTGGCAGTAAAAGTACAGGAACCTGCTCTGGTCCCTCTGCGTGAGCCAGTCTCCTCCTCTGCTGCCTTTCCAAAGATATTTAAAGAAAACACTTTTTATATCAGTTAATAAAATAGCTCAAAATCCGCCCAGGTCATGTCAAGCTTACCGCCTGCAGTTAATGAATTTCAACTTTACTTGGGATCTTGAGAGTTTTTAAAATCAGTAATTTCATCTTCCCTCCAGAAACAAATTCCTCAATGGTTTCACTACAAAAATATTCCTAGGAACGGACAATTCTGCTGCTCATGTACCAAAGACCGCACACACACACACACAAAAAAATCAGATTAAGACTGAGCCTTATCAAAAGTATGGCATAAACCATGTGTTGAATTTAATGCAAGCCAAACTGTCAATCTGCCTTCAGGATCAGATATAACAAACATGTGAGCCTACGGCCAGAAATGAAAAGCAAGGTTTGTTTTCTAATAGAAGATTTGTACTGATCTCTATTAGCTGCGCTCCTGCGTGGAAATCTTTAAACTGCAAACACTGGACAAATAGGATTTCTTATCGTTCTGCTTTGTCAAGCTAGGGAAAAGTTTCATTTGGTTTTAATTAATATAGATTACCCATTTCAGGGAACAATTCTCAACAGTTTTGGAAAATAAAACCTTCTTGAAACATTTTAAATGGGGGAAAAAAAAACAAAAGAGAAAGAGGCATTACAGTCGCTGAGGTACCTTCCAAGGTTTGGGCTGCTGCACCCCTGCGCAGCAAGGGAATGGGGACCACCCCCTCCCACCAAGTCACCTCCTTGGGTAACCAAGGAGACCCCAACATGCTTCGCTGCATCACCAGTAGTGGGGAAAAAACGCTGCTGAGGGGAAATTCAGGCAAACGGTGGGCAAATAGAGCACTCATGCCTACAGCACTGGGATGCTGAAAAGCACTGTGCCTTGGTTGAGACATCTCCATGCCCCTGCCCTCCGAGTGTGCTTCTGCGAGGGGACCTGCAGACATGGGCCAGAGCCCCATGGGCACCTGGCACACAAATGGAGCCAGTGAAACCGCTCAAATAGTTCCCGTTTGGTCTGGGAATGCTAATACCTGCCCACCTTCCCGAGCCCACCACCCAGCCAGCTGAGCAGCTCGGCGAGATCGGCCTTGCTAGCCCTGTGTCAGAGCTGGCACAGGTTTCCGTCAGACACGAGACCCCGTGACTTAACCTGGTGTCATTCGGCCTCTCGGCACACGCGGTGATGGCACACAGTGGGGAAATAAGGCTCCCAGAAAGAAATGAAAGCTTAGCAAATAAATCCCATTTCTCATTTGCTAAATTCAGACAGCAATTAAATTCCTATTACCTGCTCTTTGAACATAAACATCACAAGAGAAGCCCTCTGCCTCTCTGGCAGACTATTCTCATTTCTTTGCTCCCTCTCCAAATGGATGAACGCAGCCTGACAGAGCCAGAGGCTAGAGGCACTGCTGCAACACCCATGCTAGCGGGGTCAGGAATGAGGGTGATGCTCTTGGGGTGCCTCAGGGCCAGTCCAGCCCCGGCCCCCACCCTGCCTGTGCTTTGGTGGCTCAGCAGCACCTACGCCTGTCGGGGAAGGGTGGGGAGACAACCCCAGCAAAGCACTGGTGCAAGCACCTCATCCGCAGGCATCTGCGCATCTCCAAAAATTCAGCCCTGCAACCTAATTGTCAAATTTTGCCACAGATCGGTCAGTTTGGCTTGCGGATCAGGAGAGCTGTCTCGTAGAGGCTGAGATAATGCTGGTTCAAACTCAAAATCAATACACAACACAGCCAGGGCAGCTCCGCAGCCCACAGCTGGGGCCAGCCAGCGCTGCCCCTGCTCCTCCCTCCCACCCCGAGAGGTACCAGCTTCACCCATCGCTGAAAATCCCAACGCAGAGGGCCGCACGCTCCCTTTTGCACCACAAAGTTTCCCATCTCCAATTAACCTGTGCATGAGGCTGCCTCACCACACAGCAGAACGCCCAGCACGGAGTTTCCCCACCTCATTTTAGGCGAAGTTTACAGAACAACTGCCCATTCTCCCAGGATAAACGGGCCACGTGCACGCGGCATCAAACCTTATTCCCGTAAAGGGCCCCGACAATCAGAGCTGCTGGTTTTCCTATTGATTGCTGGGGGGCTGTTTGCTATTCTGATCTCAGCTGGTCGGAAATCTCCCCAATCACTGCAAGGTCGCGACCACGGGGTCAGAAACCTGCACTACATACATCATAATTTCTTTTACAGATAATCAATACCGTGCGGCACCATGCAATCTTACAGTACAGCCTCACGTCGGGGGACCGATGCTACTCATACAGGACTGTAACCTCAAGGCCTGGCAGCTTAAGAGGGTCAAAATCCACTTTAATTTCACGGCTGGAAGTACGATACACACCCCATTCACTGTTAGCTTGTGCATTCATGTAACTGAGTCAAATTCTTCCTAGGGTTCAAAAGCAACTTAGGAAAACAAACATTAGTATCTGTCCAGGTTCATACCGGACCGCTGGGCAGGGAAGCCCACGGAGCAGGACGGTTTCCAGATTCTCCAAGGTTTGCAGGGAAGGAGGTGACCCCAGTCCTGCCTGCAGGCAAGGGAACCCCTGTGATGGCAGCGCTGCAGCGCCAGCTTGGGCCATCCCTCTCTTCAAATGGATTAACAGCAACGGCAAAGCAGCAAAATAACAATATTGTCCTTTGTCTCATTTCCTATTTTATATTCCCCAGGGCTTCGTATCCCACCAGCCATGCCCACAGTCACCCAACACACACGCTACAAGACTGGTTATTTATCAGGCTCGCCTGTATTTTTCTGTTAATTCTGGATTTCTGCAAAGGAATAGCTTGGGATTCCAAAAGATACAACAGCTTTTTAACAAGCTGTCCTTCAAAATGATGCCAAATATAGTATTTCAGCAGGAAAGAAAAGGATTTGAAATAGACAGCAGGAGAAAAAGGAACTCTGAGAAATAAGGAGTCCTGGAAACACCTTGTAGGAAGAGAAGTCCGTTATTAATTAATTACCGCATTCTGGTATTTGTATCCACGCAATACGCAGCTTCCTTCACCAAGCTCTAGCACTCATCAGTCTCAACATCATTTGGATTACAGAACACCCCAACCACCCTCACCCTCCATCTCACCGTGGGACAAGCCCAAGGACCAGGCTCTGCCTCCCCTGCCGTGATGACGAGCCCCATGGCAGTGAGCAGGACCTGCCAGACTGTTCCTCACCGCCCAATTTTTATTTCATTTTAACTGCACCCAAAGGGAGGGGTTGTGACTACCCACCGCCGCAGCCTCGGATCTTCACCCCTTCCCCCCAGCTCCCCTCCAAAGCAAAGCCGACCTCAGCCAACATCGTCCACTGGCTCGACGAGCACTCAGCTACAGCAGCACCACACCAAGACCAGGGCTATGCACAGAAGGACGCTGTTACACTAAGGTCAGGATGGTAAAGGCATTTGTGTTTTCCATGCAGCACAACCCCTTTTCTGCCGGCTCCAACAGAATAAAGCAGATAACCTCATGGAAAAGCAAACGCATGCAGTGGGCAGGGTGTAAGTGGAGTTTGGCAAAGGGCACGGTGCTGTGCCTGGGGAAGATGTGCTGTCGCTATGTGGAAAACACTGCCCTGGGCTTCAGCTTGAAATCCCGCTGTCCGTGTGGGCAAAACGGGCAGGGAGGTGTCGAAGCGTTGCTCAGGGAGCCCAGCCCCGCTTCAAAGAGAGCTGGCGAGCCCAGCACTGGGGACACGAACCCCGCAGCCTGCCCCTGGCCAAGCAGGGAAGATTGGCACGTCGGCTCCCACCCACCGCAGCCCCCAGCGCGGCAAGGAGCTCACACAAAGGGAAACATGCAGACCATGACAGGCTAAGCCTCCTCCTTCCTCTCTCTGTTCCCTTTCTCTTCATGCTATGGCGAGGCTGCTGAAAGCCAAGAGGAAAATACTTTGGCAGAGCCAGACAGTCTTTTCTATTTTTTTTTTTTTATTATTACTTTCCCTCCAGCTGCTTCACTGGATGCCTAATCCTCCATGGACATCTGGAGAGGTACCAGGACACAGAAGCGACATACCAGGTAGGCAGCGTAATGCAGAGCTCTGCATAATTTCTGGTTGTACCTGCTGTTACGGCACAGTGGGTGATCAAAACACAAAAACCCAGGGAAAGAGAGGAAAAAAAAATAAGGTTTGGACCTGTCAAGGACACAGAATCCCATATGGAAATCCCCCTAGTCTCGGTAGCAGAGCACGGGAAGGTCACAATTAGCGGCAGAGCATCTCTCGGAAGTGCCAGGGCTCTGTGTTGGGCTGGGGCAGGAGGGTATTTTGGTGCCTCCCTGTGCTCAAAGCTTCCACCTCTCCCAGTCCACATGGCGTGACCTGCCCCAGCCCTCCCAGGACCGGAGCAGTTTGTGGAGATGCCAGGCAAAGGTCCTGGCAGCAGGTATCCATCCTCACATACCCCTGCCCAGCGCCAACAGCAACCACTTTTTCTTCTGCCTTTTTAAATCACGCCAGGCCCTGAACACATTTTTCACCTCCACTTATCACAACTGGTATCTAAAGTATTCCTATCTGGGGAAAATCAAAATGAAAGCAGCTATTGCTCAGAAAGGACAGGGGGGAGGACAGAGCACAACAGGGGTTTTCCCAGCTCCTAAGGAAAGGAAGAGACCCAGAAAAATACTCTCAAGGATCCAGCAAATAGCTTTATAGATCAAGAAAAACGATTTTCAGTCCCAGGGGAGTCTTTCTCTTGAGCTCAGGCTCCCGCAGCAGAGGAAGATAACCACTCACCCAGCTGACCAGCTTGGTGCTATCGGCTTACAGCAAAATCAAATATTCTGAGTAACCAACTGAGCCCCCTGATGCAATTCAACCTACTTGAGCCACGAAAAGCCAAAGACCTCCATCTCCCCCTCACCAAAGGACCCGCCACCGGCTGCAACACCATGTTCCCAAACACATCCATGGAGCTTGCGAAGTATCAGCCTTGCCCGCTCTGGTGTTTTCTGCCTTGGCATGCTGTGGCCAAGGTGCTCTACAGGCAGAAAACAAGTAGAGTTCGAGTGGGCATCCCTCCTGCAAAACTCAGCATTGCTCACCTCTGTCCAGTCTTGGATATGCCAGGGGCAATAGGGAAAGCAAAATAGAAGTAAATATAACAATCACAATGCATCCAGCTATCTCAAACAGTGGATATCTGAATCCTGCACCTCTTACACCCTTCTGCATGCCCTCCTCAGCAACACCCAAGTCCTTCTCTGTTTCTCTGAAGCATCTTGAACACCTCTAGAGCTTTAAAAAGGCAAACTGCAACGGACATAGCTGTGCGGATCAAAGCCTCCGAGCAGCAGCTCTGCCTCACTGCCCACTGCCACAACACAGACAGAAAACACGAAGACCCCAAGCACTGAATGAGTTCACGTCTGTTCCCGCCTCTCCGTGATAGGAACATGGAAACCAGCTTTGTCATTGCAAATCTTCCCGTGTTTGAGCAATCTTCTGGCGGAGGACCTGTCCCAGCGCACAGAAGGGCTGGGGACCATGGGAAGCAAAGGCAGCACGTGCCCAGGGCAGGCAGTCCACACCACCATGGGGGACACGGGCTGCGTATCCCTGTCTGCATACAAGCAAGACCCACATCTGCTTTCAGCCCGTGCCAATCTCAGCCTCATTTCTCCTGTGGGAGAACCAGCACATGCAGCAGCACAAGCACCAAGCTGGGGCTGGGCTTCCCTGCTCCAGCCCAAGCAACTGCTCCAGCCTGTCTCCTCTTCCTCCACGAGCCCAAGCTCTCCAAAGACCAGGAGGCAGAAGCAGGGCGTGAGGTGCAGCATCAGGACACAACATTTAATAAACCGGCGCAGTCAGTCAAGCAGCGGGGGAATAAAAATCCTTTGTGGCCAGCAGCACAGTTGGTTCCTGGAAAGCACAGGGGTTTTAAACAGGAATAAATTATTTAATACAGAATCAAACTCTGCCTCTGTGGAGCCACAGGAGCAGGTGCTGCATCCACCACGACGAGTCCAGCAGCAGCAGAGATCCAGAGCTGTGGACCATCTCATCAGCTCCAGCCCATGATGGAGTCATGCACTTCATCAACATCACTGAGCTCCTGCTCCTCTAACTAAATCAGGCTTTGCTTATACAGTTTATCATGTCTAAATATTAAGAGTTAGCTGCAATCAGAAAAAAATCAAGAGAAAACTTCCCAGCCTTTCACAGTCCACCTTTGCGATATTTTATCCTGCACAGCATCGCTTCCACAAGACGTGTGTTAATTGCCCCGCAAGAGCGCAGCCAGCGCAGGCACGTACTGCGGGAACTGCAGTGAGACAAGGCTGGAAAGCAGAACTGGCCTCAGGCGTGCTCATGGAGGAGCAATGTCTCCCTCTGAGGCATTCAGGCACCCTCGCTGAGCAGGAGGCAGGTGCCAGCACGGGGAGGCTGTGCCAAGGACTTGGTGGTCCCGGTCCTGGCTGAAGGGAGATGGTAAACACCCTCATTCTCATGAAAATAACTCCGCTGGGGCCCTGCGGGCCAGCACCCTGTCATCAGTGCCAGCCAAGGAGCTGCTGCCAGGAGGGCGAGTAGGGACCCTTGGCTCCAGCACTGCTTTGTGCCTGCAGAAGGGGCAGCCAGGAGCCCCGAGACAAGACAAGCCGGGCTGTGACAAGGACCACTCTCGGGCTCATCCACAACAGTGCCACCGGTGCCGTCCGGTGACATCGGTGTCCAGCTGGCCCCAGGAAGGACAGCCGCAGAGGAGCAGACAGGGAGAGGGGAGGGAACCGCTCAGCAGGCTCACGTCTCAGACATGTGCTGCGCGCAGCTTCGCCAGACCGCAGGATCTGGCTCACCGAACGTGTGGAAGCAACACTTCTCTGTGTCTCACTTTACAAAGCCCCAAACAATAACTGTCTGTCGCTGCACAGGAGCTTAGGAGAAACATAAGTTGCTATTGGCATGGCGTGCGGCAGCCTTCCTCTTACACAACACCAGCAGATGTGAAAATAGCCTGGTGCTGCCTTGTGCGCTCCTCTGACCTCCTGTTTGCTTCTGGATCAGATTCCAAAGCTGGATCTTAACCTACAAGAGCCATAAAAGCAAAGGATTTGGCCCTATCAGGGACCTCTTCATAATCTAAGACAGATGCACTTCATGTAGAACACGCTGAGGTTTATCAGGGCAGGGAAGAGGCTGAGGCAGCATCGGTCCCCGCTCTGCGGCGCAGCCTGGACAGCCTGTGCCAGTGTCACCTCACACTCCAGTTGATGATGTGCTGGAGGCCATCCAGGGACAGAAGAACTGGAAGCTCTTGCAAACCAGGGCAGCACCCAAAATCTCACATCCTACTCCTCAGCCTATGATGAAGCTGCCTCCGGTCCCCACCTGCCACAGCAAAGCGGGGCCTCTAAGCTCCTGAGGTCCCATGTCCCCACCCCGATGTCCTAAGGGTCACAGGGGCTGCCAGAGCTGGCACAGCACGGGAAATCCCTTCCATCCACACAAGGTACTCCTGGGGTTTCTCACCCACATGAAGAGCAAGGACTGACACCAAAGCCAAACCCAAAACCACTCCAGGAGGCAAAAAGCACGTGGAGGACAAATTGCTCCCGGAAGCATGAAAAGGCAGTGGGAGAATTAAACCGAGGGATGCTGAAGGTAAGTGACACAGGCAAAGTTTAGTAACCAGCAGCCAAACGGCACACCTAAGACCAGCCCACACAAACATATTCATCTCTCTAGTATCCCCAAGGATTACCAGTGCCCCTGCTGCCTTTGGTACTGCAGCAACCTGCGGTCTAGGAACTTCCCAAGATGCAGAAGAAGAAAACGAGAGGATGCGCTGCTGCCACAGGGGAAGGGACTGGAGGATGAGCTGTCCTCCTGCACTCCAGGAGTGCTGCCCTCCGACCCATCACCCGACAGCAACTCCCTAGAACAGTCCAACTCACCCGGGTGTCTAAATCCCACTCCTGGAAACTCCCATCCCTCAGACCTCTCCATGGTCTGGGCTGGGGAACATCTCCCCGGTGCTGCCACAACATGCCCACGGGTGATGCTACACGCAACTGGGTCACCTACAAGCAGCTGCGGAGGCGGGTGCGGGGTCTATGAGAAAGCTTTCAGCCAGCAGCCAAGCTACCACAACACCTCACCACAGGCAGCTTGCACGTCAACGCACTGCGGGTTTGGTACACAAGATAAAAAAAATACGTATTTTGCACCGGAATACCTCCAGCCACAACGCACGCTGGAGGGACTTTTACCTTCGCATGCAGAGCCACAGGGTCACAGTCAGCAGCAGAGAAGCGTAATTCTAAGACCAACATGTGGGACGACCTGCTGATCACGGCTTGCACGGGAGGGTGAAAGGCAGCCTTAGAATATAATCCAATTCAGGCGCTCTTAAATCTCCCCAATACAACACAGAGCCCTTTAAGCAAAACTAAACAACTTCCTTTAGCCTAAATAAATATTAAATCTAAGCGATGCATTAATTTACTCCAGTTCACCAAAGGCTAACTCCTACCCAAACTGATCATTATAAAAAGAAATCCTATAATCCCTCGCTCCCATTCAGGCTCAAAACATGTAATCCCATGAATAAATCCAGAAAGAAAGTGTAACAAAATGGGCAATAAAAACTTACAGCATTCACATCTTTTCATCTACCATTAATACTGTAAACACTCACTCGAAGGCCCTTGAGTATGACTAATCTAATGTTTTGGCTCCCAACGCTAATCGCCAAAAGAGCTCGCCTCTCGGTGTAACACCCAGCGAGATTCGCCGCCCTTCCAGGACATCTCTGCAGCACCCATCCGCAACGAATCCCTGCCTCAAATCCCGCAAAACGCTGCAAAAATCAGCACAAAATGGAGCAAGTATGGTTCTAATAGCACCAGAGTGCAGAGCCTTTTTTTTTTTTCTTTCCTTTTTTTTTTTTTTATTATTTTATTGCTTTGGAAGCCTGCAAGCTCCAACTGTATAAATGCCAATAACTTCCCAAGTTTTAAGGCTGCTGAAGTAAGAGATCAGATTTTAGCAAGTGCTTTCCAGGCAGCCAGCCAAACTTTTTCTGATTCACTAAAAGCACCAAAGGGAGGGGGAGAGGGAGGGGTCTGGAGGGCTGATTAACTTCAGTTACCGCACAAGCGCAAAAAAAATGTATCCCCGCTGCAAAGGGTGCCATCGCTGCAAGCCCTGCACAGCCTGTTATTCCTCGGGCTTGGGGAAAAAAAAAAGAAAAAAAAAAGAGGGGGAAAAAAAAAAGAAAAACCACCAAAAAACGCACCGGAGAAATACAGCAAACGCCTTCCAACCGCAGGGTAATTTACAGCTGTGGATCCTCTCCTGACGAGGAGGCTGCTCCGCCGAGGGGAGGCTCTGCTGGTGTTAGGTTCGAGCTGCAGTTTTCAGAAGGGGATGAGAAAAAAAATGTGACCGGGGATTTTTTAATATTTTTTTTTTCCTGAAGGGTGTGGGAGCAAAGGATGGGGCCAGTTTGGGTTTCCACTTGGTCGGAGGGATGGAGCTCCCTTCAAGGCTGCGGTTGCGCTCATCCAGCCCCATCCTCGCTGCCATCGAGAGGGTGAGAGCAGGTGCAATCCCAGCCAAAGCAGGACGTGGGGCCGAGGGGTGGCACAGGCGGCCCACGGCCCCAGCAGGAAGGGGGCCTGGAGCCAGCAGCACCTGCTCCACCCGGCCCCGCAGGTGGGTCTGCTCCGGGATGCCCAGCCAAAAGCCCCCGTATCCAGAGAGGTGCGAGGCCCGTGGGGTTGTTGGGGAGCAGCAGTTGTCCCAGTACCCCCAGCCGCCGTCCCCGTCCCACGGGCGCCGGGGCTGCAGAGCCTCCCGCTCAGGGTGTTCCTCCAACAGCTTCATTCCTGCTGAGGCAGGATCAAAGGCAGGATCTGACTTGGACGGTTTTCTACTGAATAATGGGGAGGGAGCACGCAGCCTCCTTCTCCTGGCTAGGAAAACTCGTGTTTTTCAAAGTATCAGTTTTTGGGAATAAGTTCCCTAGGAAGGGGGAGAAGAAAAAAGAAGGGGGGAAAAGAAAAAAAAAAAGAGAAAAAAAAAAAAGGGGCGAGAAGGAGAGCGCCTGCTCTTCCAAGGCAAGTGCATCAATCAACATTGTGCAAGGAGGAGAGAGTCCAGCACTCCCTCTCACATCATTAGCCAGGCTAATGCACTCCAGAGGATCCCGCTACGGCCGGGGCTACCGGCGCACCCCGCCGTGCCCCCGCCCGCACCGGGTGCTCAGCGCCCGCATCAGCCGCGCCGGCGCTGCCCCCGCACCAGCGGTGCTCGCACAGCTCCGAGAGACGGGCAGCCCCTCTCTCCAGGACAAGTGACACTCCAGCATCTGGCGCGGGGACCGGTTTAATACGGCTATAAAAACTAGAGGGGGAGGAAAGTGAAAGCCCTCGCCAAGGCTGCCTGGCACTCCGGGGTCAGCACGCCGCCTTTGTTTCTATTTTACAACCAAAAGCGAAAGAGGACAGAAAGGACACGTACCTGTACCTGAAAGCACAGCAGCAGGAAATGTAAACATCTGGAGAGGAGAAAAAAAAAAAAAGCAACAAAAGATCAAATGATGTGGTAAAATGGTTAAAGTTGATTTTTTTTTTTCTTTGTTTTTGTTTGCAATTTTTTAAAGGGCGCAGAGCGGTGCTCTGCTTATGCAAAGGCTCACGTCCTGACTACCACCTGATTGCAGGGAAAATGCAACCGGAACCTCCAGAATGAAAGTTTTTATAAAAAAAAAAGAAAAATAAAGATAAAAACAATTAAAAATATAAAAATAATTTAAAAATACTTTAAAATATGCCATAATCCTTACAGGCAAGTGCAGGCTGAGAGCAGTGAATACATCGCTGGGCGAGGAGAGGGGGGCGGTCAGTGGCTTCACGCTAGCGGAGTGCAGTCGCCCACCGCCGCCCTGACATGGGAGCGATCCGGCCGCCGAGCTCCGCTCCGCTCCGCGCCGTTCCGCGCCGCTCCACGCCGCCGAGAAGTTGTGGTACCGCCCGCTTTGCCTCCTCCGAGTGACTCGCTTAGGCATCAGCTCTCCTCTCCCCCTGTCTCTCCTCCTCCTCCTCCTCTCTCTCTCTCTCTCTCCGCCTTTGGGGGGGATGAAGGTGCTTATTGTCAGTAACTTCCGATCATCAGCAAGTGCCCCCCCCCCCCCGCCGCCCCCCCCCGGGCCAGCCCTGTGAGGCGGATGAAGCCTCCCGGCGGCCGCGCACCGCGCCCCGCTCCGCTCCGCCCGGGCGGGCGGCATGGCGATGCGCGGGGCGCGGAGCGGGAGGCGGGACCCGCCCGGGCAGCCCCCCCCCAACTCCCCCCGCCT
This sequence comes from Trogon surrucura, assembly GCA_020746105.1. Taxonomy (NCBI): domain Eukaryota; kingdom Metazoa; phylum Chordata; class Aves; order Trogoniformes; family Trogonidae; genus Trogon; species Trogon surrucura. Next base: position 5,631,926 of record CM036630.1, on the reverse strand, counting down.
CGGGGCTGGCACCGCCCGCGCAGCCCGGCAGGGGCGGCCAGAGAGGGTGGGTTTTTTTAAAAAGAAAAAAAAAAAAAGACAAAATAAATAAAAAGAGGGAAGCGAGCCGGGACCGCGCCGCCGCGATCCTCGACGGAGCGGGCAGCGCCGCTGCTCGCCGCAACGCGCAGGGACACCCCCTCCGCTGCCAAAACATCCCGGCCGCCGCCCCGCTCCGCGCCGGCCGCTCCCCGCCGCGCCGGGCCGAGGGCGGACAGCGGGGGCCCGGCCCGGTGCTCTCTTACCTCCGAGCGGGGGTCCCGGCCCCGGCGACAGCGGGTCCCCCGAGGCTCCCGCCAGCCGCCCCCGGGTCCGGGCAGCGCCGCGCCCGCCCGGGTCCATGGAGACCGGCCCCGCTCCCGCGGCGGGACGGTTCCACCGGGGTCAGGTTGTCGGGGTTTGCCCGGAGCTCCCCGGGCCGGCGGCGGCCGCCGCGTCCCGCCCGTTTCGGCACGGCTCGCCTGCCCTCCAGCGGCCGCGCCGCCGCCCCGCACCCGCCGAAACGCTCCTGCAGCCCCCTCCTTAATTCTTATCTTTTAAACTTTTTTTTTTTTTTAGGTAAAGGAAAAAAAATATCACACGCTGAGAGCGAGCGGTAACTCTTTGCCCGTCTCTGAAAGCTCGTTTAGAGCAGACAGAGTGCCAGGGACTATTAACCTCCTCCACACATATTCTAATTCTCCAAAGAGAGACGAATGTCAGTTAACACCTTATTAAGCAAGAACATAACCATAGCTCATAATTCCAAGCTTTCCAGATTCTCCACTTGAAAAACAGTGCGACATCAGCTCAGCACCTCGGGCCCTGCTGCTCACACCTCTGCGGGGACCAAAGCACTCAATCCCTCCGTGTTCTCAGCCACAAATCAAGCAGCATCTTTGATCCCTGGAGGTCATCACTGAGACCCTTCGGGCATCAAACCACATAGTTTTTCAGGCCCAAGAGGCACAGAACACTTTAAGAAGCTTGGAAACAACGACCAAAGTTCTTAAAAAACCTCCAGCACTAATGCACATATATGATACATCTAGTGGACTTCTGGTCTCATGGATTTGCAAGTCAAAAAAAAAAAAAAATCCAAACCACTGTCAACTACCAATGCCACTGACATCAGTGACACCACAAATCCCCATCATAGCAGTCCTATAGCACCTTCTCATGAGTGGATGCTGTTTCCAAGCGTGGCCAAGACCATCAGAGCCACTTTCCTGAGCCCTGCAAGTCAAGCTCACCGAGAAGCCCACGCAGAAACAGTACAAACAGAATTTAGGGACTTGCAGAGTAAGAGCATTTAGCTTAGATGTGAAAATATTCAATATCCTCCTAATCACCACCAATGTCTCTCTTCCTTGAAGCAATTATGGGTGGGGAAGAACCCAGCCTACACCACCTTGTGCTCAGTCACCCATGGGAAAGGCACCAATGGTCCAGCCCAGCTGTTCCACATGCATCACACCATTACCCCGCTAAGTCCAGTATCTGCTGCCCAAGGATACCCTGCACAACACACACAGCAGTTCTGCAAGGCCAGAAGGCAATAATTCCTCAATACTCACAGCCACTCGTAGTCATTTGCAAGCATGAGCTCCAATGGCTCCTTCTCGACTTTTCCTGACCACCAAAACTCAGAACAATCAGAAAATTAACCTGATCTGTCTCAGAAAGAATCCCAGGGCAGGAGTCAGGCAATGGGTTTCTTCAGCCTTCCTTAGATGGTTTTTATTTTTTGCTTTTTAACTCTTCTTTAGCCACAAATGCAAGGCTGCAAAATCAACCTGCTGGAAATAACACAGCATGGCCTCTCCACCCAGGTCCTGAAAAGCCCACCAAGTCTCCTGCAGACCACACCAGACCAAGGGTATCATCCTCAGATGAAACCACATTTCTCCTGCTCCACCAACAGCCAATGCCACCTTCCACTGTTCCCAACCCCAGAGCTATCCTGGAAGAAGCAGGATGCCTGCAGAAAACAGATACCTGAAACTTGGTCCCCATCCTCGCTGTGGTGGTGCCAGACTGCTGCGCTGTTACCATTAGGCTCATCCTGCCAAGCCTCAAAGCTCAGGCCTTCACACAGGTGACATTTTGTGCCAGTGGAAAGCACGGCATTTTCCTCCTTCCATGAGGACAGAAAATATCCAGCAACCGTAACATAGAAGACACAATTTCTTGATGAGGTTTTCAAATCCAAAGCATCCCACAGACAACCTTCCCTCTGCTCCCACACCACCAGAGCTTTCAGCACACTGAGCACATCAGCTGCTTTACTTTACCAGCATGTGGGCTGACTTCGATGACCTCTGAGTCTTCAAGTACGTTGATGTTTTACACCTGTAGGCCCCAGTGATGCAAACAGTACCTAAAGGGAAGTAATACCAATATTAAGTGAATCTCAGGCTATCAGCCATGAAGAACACAGCTGAGCAGAAAAAATAGATGGGGCAGCTCACATAGATCTCTGGAAAAATATCAGTATCACTTAGCTGCATGTGTGTACACACACAATATTAAGAGCTCTGCACCCATGCCTTTTGCTTCACTGCTGAGGGCTGCTATATGATCCGATTCCCAACACAAACCCAGCCAGCACAGCCAGTGCCTGCTGGAAAACGAATCCCTCTGTTTTAAGCTGCTTATTTTTTGTATGGCATACTCAGGGCACAAACGCTGGCGCAGCTGCTCCCAAGAGCTTGACGCTCACAACATTTTATTAAGCAAGACGCAGGCCAGGTAGGGTGTCTGCACCACAGGGTGCTCCCTGGGATCTCCCAGGGTTACTGCCTTTCACTCTGCCATGCAAAAGCCTGAATTAAGACTATGTCCTACAGTGCCTCAGTGGCTTATTGGATTAGTGACCGCCCTTCAGCAGCTCAAATCAAAGTCTGAGCAGCATGACCTTTCGCTTCTAGGGCTGTAAAAGGTGGCCCCGGCGAAATGAGTTTCCCTTGCCCTGCTCCAGTGGTCCATAACACCCAACGAGCAGACATTTCACAGAGCATGAAGCCCGATCAATGGGGCCAAGGACTTAGCAGCATGCTTGAGTGGGAAACCTTCCCACCCACTGGACACCCCTTTGGAATGTGAATGAGAAGGCGGCAGCAAGGTCCGGTGCAGGATCCAGCCCTAGTGCATCTGGCACGCCATGCCACTGGGACCCCTCCTCTTTCAGATCAAAGATGTAAAGGAAAAAGAAAAAAGAAAAAACAACAGGTTGATGTTTTACAAAGACTAAGTCATCTCTACATCTCAGCCCACGCGCCATTTGCTCCTGTCTTCTGCATCTCCAGCCTTGGATCATTTTAATAAGCAATTCTTACTGAAAATCAGCTATAAGAGGATTTCTACATTTGAAACAGTAAAAGGAAAGACAACTTTCAGAAGGGCTGTGGTGCATATTCTGTCTTTATCCACTTTACACGCGAAAGGACAATTTCATCCTGAGGTAAGAAAGGATTTTCGAAAACTTCTGCCACATAGCCTGGACAGGCAGGGAAGGGATGCTTTGCAATTACTGCCATTTGACAGAAGAGCCACGTCGAGGGAGGACAGGACTTAGCATCATGACACTCATCCACAACCCTGTGGAATGAGTGCGGTGAAGAGCAAAGAGTCCAGACTCATATTCAGCCAGCCACAAAGTGCCAGGCTAAACCCCTGATTTGAAGCCCAGAGCTGTATAGATACATACGTAACTTGCACGAAAAGTCTGCGAGTCAGCAGTGAGGCAGGTGGCAGCATGGCCATCAGCCCTGCTGGTACACATGGGAGAAGACAGGGAGAGGCAGTACAAAAGGTTAACAAGCGAAGCCACAATTTCTAAAGGAAAATGCATCCCCTGAGAGAGAGCCCTGCAAGCCACACAGGAAGGCTGCTTAGCATAGGGCAGGTCAGAGCAGAGAGGCGCAGCAGGCACAGACAGCTTCGTTCATTTTCTGTAGCCCTCTTCAGCCCCTACGGCTGCTAACGCACTCTGCAATGCTTCCCCCATGATGCCCTGCAGAAAGCAGCAGCTCCATGCTCCCACAGCCGCATGGTTTGAGCACAAGGAGAGCGTGTGGCGATTTGGTGTTCGGCAATTTTGGTGCTTTGCACTCACAGTCGGTCCCCAGCACCTTGCTTCACCACAGGCTGTCAAAAGGCAGCTGCCGGGTGCTGGTACTCAGCCCCTGAAGGTGCAGATGTCACTGCATACCAAAAGGCGTAGGGAAGGCTCAACTTATCAGTTAACTCCAGATGGAATTTAAGTTTTAGCATGCTGAACTTTCTCCCTGGACGTAAACAAACACTGTGTGGAGGAACAAAAGCAAAGCACATCATACGTCACCAGCTTTTATCCCAGGATTTCACCAAGCCCCGAGACAGAGGAAGAGTAACGAGGATCAGCACAGACCCACTGTGTGCCTGCAATCGCTCTGCTGGTTGCCTAGACTTTGAAAATGCATGAAGGCATAGGAAATGAACCGAAACGCCAAACAAAGGCATAAATACAGTGAAAGCAGAAACGCTGAATTCCCAGACCAAGCATTCGAAACACTAAATCAGAACATGTGTAACAGAGCTTTCCTTCGCCACACTAAAAAAAAGAACCCAGAACAGTGCTTCTGCTGCTGGGTGCCTTATGCTCGCTGAGTTTTTAGCTTGTGACCATTGAGCTGTGCTTGATAAGCCCCACAAAACAGATTCCAACCTGGAGCACAAGCTGCACCGTGCCATGCCAGTCAGTCAGGAACGCACCAGGAATGAGACGTTAATCCTGCAAATCCAGAAGCACCAAACCCGTGCGGTGAGCCAGGACGTGGGTGGGTTAGGGTCTTAGTCAAGAGACTTGAAGACTGGCACTATGGAGATGCAGGTGTGGCATGTCCCCATCATTTTAGGAAGAAGTATTTGCTAGTTAATAGTTGCTGGGAAGCCCCGTTGGAAAGAAGTCTCTATCTGGAGCCTGGATAAAGACAACACAACCACTGTTCAGCATTAAGGAGAGAATAGCTGTGAGGAATGATCTGAAGTCCCTCAACAGTGAGTGACAGCTCACACAGATGTATCAACCCAGGTCTGCTGGAGTTTGCCATGACCAGGGGAGGCCTCTTTTGGCCACCAGGACCTCCTGCCTTGGAGAATGAAGGCTGAAAAAGCACATAATGTATGTCCAGTATAAACAAAGTAACAGAATAATGGAATCATATAAAATAAGAAATACAAATAATAGGATATCAATCACGGCAGCCTTCATCCTGCAGCATTAATAAGAGGGACACCAAACTGGGCCAGCCTTCTGGAAGGGGACGGAGCTTGGGCAAGGCAAAGCATTGGGTTATGGGAGGATGGAGGTGGCCAGGAAATCCAAAAAGTCATTACCAGCCAGCCCAGCACTAGAGAAAGACTGTCCCAGCTCTAGAGACCTCCTGCGGCTAACAGCCCTTCCTGGACTTCTTGGGAACAGAGGCAAAAGCAGGGTCTCCTCTAGCTCTAGACCATATGCACATGTCATGGCCCCATGCAAAGGCAAAACCCAGCATACTACAACCCTTACTCTGATGTGTATCATTACTTCGTAAGGGAAAAAAAAAAAACCAACAAAAACACACTAAGAAAGCCTCTTATTCAGCAGCCAAGATTTCAAAGTTTGCAAAGATTTCTCTCCACTGAAACACCTCCTGGATTTCAGCAGGATTTGGGAACCGACACCTCAGATTCCCCTGAAAGCTCCAGCACAGTCATTAAATAAATCTCAGTGGTTTATCAGTAGAGGAATGAGGAAAAGGGAAACACTGGAAGTTATGGACATCTCAAGCTAAAGGAGAGACAAACAGACCAGTGCCATTCCTCGGGCAGCCCACCCCTGGTGCCCAGCATCCCTCAGCCAGTGCATGTTTCGCCCCCCATGTCTGTCCAGCCTGGTCACCCCTGCTCAGGTGTCCTGCCCAGGGAGGATGCACATGGACTTTCCTTGGTCCCACCACCCAGAAGCACCACAGCTCCCCTCTGAAAGCATATGGCAACTACCTGAATGCTTCCAAAAGGAGGCAAGAAGAGACAAACCTCTGCAGACAACCCTACACATAGTAGTGGGAAATTCCACTTTCCACTCTTTACACTGCATTAAATCCTAGGACTTGGCTTCTTGGATTTATATTCCTCCATGGTTTCATTTTTCCCTAAAAGAAATTAAAAAAAAAAAAAAATCACAAGCTGTTAAGCTTCAAAGCTTAATATTTCCTTAACTCAGAGCTTTTCAGCTCGACAGCTCTTAAACAAACCCTTGACTGAGGTCTCGTGAGTTAAGCTGTCTCCAGCAAGTAAGTCACCATCTCACCCTCATCTGCAGAGGCTACTCTCTGGGACAGCCAATCCCTCCCCACACCACCACCACAGGCTCCTGCCCGCGCCCCTGCACTGCTCCTGGTGCTGTCTCACAGACAAGGACCTCATGTGGAGGCGCCATGACCACAAACGTCCCCAGATCTGGGCATGTGCCACCCCCAGGGCAGTTCAGGGTTGATGCACACACAGCTACAGGCACTGATCAACTGGTGATGTCCTGGACCTCTCCATGCCCGGTGTCACTGTCCTCAGTCATGGCACAACTGAACGAGCAACTTGGAGCAACTCAAGTTGGATCTTGAGACAGACACAGGACAGCTTTCAGAAAACAACACTAAAAAAAGTACATTTGTACCGATCCTTCCGAAGGGGAGCCATAGGCCACACCTGGCTTCAGAACAGGAACTCAAAAAAATACAACAGATGGGTGGCTCATCTTTTTTGCTGTTTCCACAGAAATATATCCAAAGATGGCTTTTTTTTTTCCCCTGGAAAACCAGTGTGGCAGGACATCTCTGAAGTTCCCATTCTCCTGGGGCACGCACAAGCATCTCACAGCCCTAGAAAGAGGTCAGGCTGAATGCTTTGTCTGCCTGCAGGTGCAGCAGCAGGACTACACTGTGACCAAAATATGGGCACCAGTCTCTGCTGTGCTCTCAGGGACACCTTGACAAGCAACACAGAAGGAGAAACAGATGCACAGAGGAGCATCAAGTTTGCAAAAGGTGTGCAAGCTTTTCTAGAGTCTGAGGGTGTAGGACTGACGAAGAAAAAGTCAGTGCTGCTCACAACAGCAATGGGTAGGAGAGACTGGAGGAGGAACTGATGCCAATCAGAAGCCTGAGGAGCAGTGACAGTTAGCAAGGATAAGGCTGTGGCAAGCACTACAATCTGGAATGATTTAGAAAGGGCTATCCAGAACCATAAAGCTGGAGGGAACAAGTACCTCCCATACCCTGAGACCCTAAAAATGAAGGCAAGATACCCCAAACTCTCTGTCCTTCTGTGGTCTCTGGAGTTCGCAAGGGCTAGGTTCCCTTTTTCATTATGGTGATCCCATAACATGTTATTGTTCTTAGCTAGAAGATGTGGGTTCATTTAATTGAAAGCATTTCCATGTAGAACATTTGAAGGAAATGCTCAAAACTATGGGGGGCGGGGGGGCAGGAGTGGGGGAAGACTTAAGGGGTAGGAAGGTATCCTAAAGGCCAGAGGTGACCTTATTACTAACTAGAAAGCTTTATGTATTATCTGGAGTTGTCCAGTGTCTCAGTGTCCACACACACACAGGGAACAGCTAAAGCAGCAGGTACTGTAAGAAGCAACACTGGGATGATATATACTATCACTGCCTCAACACAGTGTGATTGATGTCTCTCAGTGAGGACATTCTTAGGAGAACATCGAGCTTTCACACAAGTGCAGAGTAATGGGAAAGAAGTTACAGGAATCAAGCATGAATAAAGGTGGCTCCAGCAGTGATGCCAAGTACCTCGACAAGCTACAGTACGCTTCCAACTCTCCCTGCAGTTACTTTTCATTTAAAAAAAATTCTAAAGCCTCAGGCTTATTTGAAAATAGCTTTGAAACTTTATATTCTCAATTCAAGAGGAACTAATTTTCTTTTAAATACCAAGTAAGTCAACAGAATTAGATTGGGTTCAGCAGGCTTATGGCCCCTGCAGTTAATTGAAGGGATCTTGAGAAATACTGTAGGACACTTCTAGCAAAATTGCCTCCAGTTTAAGAAAGACCGTTTCTAGTACCAGTGTAAGTCAAACACTATGTCTAAGATGAACCAGGCACATCAATTCCGGTTTGAGTGGCCTAATCACATTATCTTTTATCATTTGCTGTTCAAGTATGCCCATTTCCATTCCCTCGGCTGGACATGTCTCTGGGCAGCACAGCCCTGCCCACGTGGAGACCTCTGGAAGCGGTAGGCACTGCTAGAGCTCCCCTGCTGAGCATCCCACCAAGGGCCTCATTTTCCCATTCTCACTTTTGACCCTCAACCCCCTTTTCCCATCTTTTTAAAAATTCATTTCTTATTCTCAGTTTTCTCCTAGAGTCCTTTTCCTGTAAAGGCTCTTCTGGCTTGGTTAGGAAGAGCTGATAGAAGCAGAGAAGAGGAAGGGGAGAAGAGTTCCTGAAGAAAGTAAGCAGCAGAGCAAAAGACATCCCCATACAACTGACCATGCACATATACCTGTCCAGTGGTCTCCACTGCACACTTCTATCATCTCAATTAACATTTAATATATTTGGCTAAAATAAGACCTGGCTTAAAATCCACCCGCATAACCATCAACCCAACAGCCAGCTACTGGATCCAACACAACACACACAATTGCCCCCAAAGACGTAAATGTACGTAAAAAGCAACCAGGAAGCAGAGCAGGGAATTCCCTCTGTCATCTGCAAAAGGAAGGACAAGTCAGACTCTTTTGGACACATCTCAAAGCCCCACACCACTTCTCTCATGCCCCATCACACACCCTGAGCTCTCCTTGTTCAGACTACACGAGCCTCGACTCAAGGCGAAACAACCCTTAATAAATACCAGATCACAAAACCTCCAAACCTCCCTCAACACAACCAACTGCGCTTGCTGCTGCCTGCCAAGACCCACTGCCCATTAGACAAGGCCAGGGAATAAAGGCACTCCATCTAACACTTAGCTCCAAACCACCCAATTCATTTGCAGCTTTCCCTACAATTTTTTTTTTTTTTAGGTAGGATCCAGTCTTTAAGGCCCCTTTGGGAAAATGGCAAGAGGAATAAGGATCTGTGTGCTTGTTCCACAGAGAATGAGGGAAGGAAAAGTTGGGAGAGTTTGGCTGCTAGCCAGCAATGGCACACTGCAAGGAGACAGGACATAGCTTGGGGTATCTGGGTATGATTTCCAGAGGAGAGGACAGTTCCAGCATGAACTTAGCCCCTGAGGGACTGTCTGGGTGGCAAGAAGCCCAGAACCACCACCCATCCTGGCCCTGTTTTCCATTACCTCAGCCCACACACACTCCCTTCCACCCTCCTGCCAGCCATGCTCGAGCTGTTCCTCCCCAAAGGCTGCAACAATTGCTGAGCACACACCAAGTAAGACAGCCCCACACTCTCCACAGCCCTTGGGGTCTGAGATACTGAAATACTCAAGCAAGCTGGCTTGAGTCACAGGAGCAAACAGAACCCTGAGGCAGACCTAAGGTGGCCACAAGCACTTTTCTTGGACATCCCGAGGAGCAAGACACAGACCCTCAAACCTCCTGAAGCTGGAAAGGATGGTGGTTTTACTGCAGGAGACTATCCTTCTACTACACCACCTCTGAAATCCAATGTCCAGAAGCACCAGACACTTGGAGACAAAAGAACTACCCGTACGGAGAGGCTACACCTGCAGCCCGCACTGCGCAGCAGAAGACAGCCCAGACGCCCGCCCACCCACAGCCCTCAGCCACACGGCCTCCCCCCTGCCTTGCGCAGGGGAACACCGCTTCGGTGTGAGGAACAAAATGATTATGGAGAAAACAAAGACTGGAAAAAGCAAGGATCTGAAGGATCCTGCAACAGGAAAATCAGCAAGGGAAGAAATTCATGGAGGAGAGATGCCCCAAGGACCTCTCATGGTGAGGCAGATAACCATCCTCTAAAAGGAAGGCGCTATTCTTCCATGGTAGAATAAAAAAGCCTGTACTGGATCAATGGACTTGACTCTGTACCTCTAAGCTCTGAAACAAACCATCCCCAAGGACCAGGATCACACAGGCTTATAACCCTCAACATAATCAGAGCATCACAGCTTTGTTGCAATCATGCCATTATTACCATGGTAAGAACATGTTTCAACTTTGTAGAAAGTCAAGAACAGTATTTCAGTAACTCACGTCTGGTATTTGGTATCAGCACATTTTCACATCTGAGCTTAAACTAAGATTTACTTTTTTTTTAATTCAACCTTTGAGGCTCTGTTCAAAGAAGCTGAAGAATTGGCAGCTGCAGGTGAATACTCTAGAGCATACGGCTACGCATCCCAACACCCCACAGAGTCATCGGATGGCCAATCCCAACAGGAGCGAAGTGTTTGGAGACATGACTGGCAGGAACAGGCGAAGTTCCTCCTTTAACCGGGGTGGGGACAGCACAGGAGGCCGCAGAGCCAGGAGTAGCCGACAGCCACACCAACCCCTCTTCACAAGTAGGGCTGCAAGAATGTAAACCAGCAGAAAACAGAACAAGCAAGCTAACTGGGGCCCAGCAAAGTTATCATTTTGATGCCATGATGCAGATGCCTCATGACAGTTAGCAGCAGCCCGATGAAGATTTGCCTCACATTACACTTTGGCACAGGAGTATTTCTTCCTTCAGGACTGCCCATCCAGGCCCCATCTTCACACACGCCCCAACCCTCACGCCAGCCTGGCTGCACCCCACAGAGCTGTGCTGGTCAGTGACCTACAGACAACACCCTGGCTTTTCTGAAAAACTTAATCATCAGAACTTCTATTTTATGGGCTGGATAGCCTCTTACTGAAATTACTGTACAATTTTCACTTGTTTCAGCCAAAATTGAGGGCAATTTTGCTTAAATAAGCCTGTCTGTGCCATTAGCTCTATTTCACCAGGGAAATTTGCTCTCGCTTGTGCGTACGACATCATCTATTGACATAACCCCACCAAAACAGGCATTTCAAACCCTTCTCACTCTGCCATTTCACATACCGCAATTACACTCAAGCTTAAACGAATCTCTGACACTAGACTTGCACTGTGTTTCACTTCTCTACCATGCACTTTGCTTCATTTTGTTTTCCCCAAAAAGGTTCCTTCTGGAGACTTGCATTGGTTTCCATCTTGCCCAGAATCTTAACTACAGAAACTAAGGTTTTTGTAACGGGAAGCCTTAAAAAAATACTTCCAGTGACCATTTTACAAACAAAATGATACCTTCTGCTTCTAGAACAACTTGGAAAAGAAAACCCAGTCAAAAAAAAAAAAAGACCCCATGCCCAATTAGTACAACCCAAGAATTTTTTTCCCCGTCCTTCATGTGAAAAACACAAGTCAGTTGCATTCTCACACACTGCAAGGATTGTATCAAAGTTTAATAGTTACCATACAACTACTTAAATGTTTTCTTTCAGTTTTCACACGGTTACTGCAGTTATTACATACAGACATAGTATTCAAGCATTGAAGTGACAGAGCATTTAGACGAGAGCTTCGACAAAAAATCCAGCACCAGGCACGACAACCATGCTTTCCTTCACCTTTATCTGAAAAAGCCCTTATACCTTGGCATTTCCACTTCATTTGACAACCAAGAACAGTCCACAAATTTGCTTTAACTTTGCCTCCTAGCATCTTTGGTAGGCAGTAATCAAAAAGCCCGCCTGAGCTTTTGGGATTTGCTGGCTATTAGCTCCTCATCGCTTGCAGGAATTTATGCACTGGCATCGACTTCCCTCAGCGAGCTCTCCAGGCACACCCTACAGCAGTCAGGCTAATTTTCCTCTCCACAAAACCCTCACAGGAGTCATTATGCGAGACAACCTCAGAAACTGCAGCCCCTCAGAGGAACGACACAGCCAGCAATTCCCAAATCAAAAGTTTTACACTTTAGAAGTGGAGTCACAAGCCCTACAAACTCAGTTGTTGGAGAGAAACCATAAACCAAAGAGCAGTGAGGCAGGTCAGAAACTGAAAGGCAGGAAAGGCTGTTTGGGGCAATTATATAACTAGTGGTCACTTCCAGACAAGAACAAAGCCCCACTTAGCACTTAAGTCTTTTGACCAATCATCTGCTCAGTCGCTGTAAAGCTCATGGAATTGGAGTCAAGCCGTTTTTAAAGTTGCCAGCATGAATGGTACTATCAGATGGGTACTTAGTAACGAGAAGTAGTTGAAATACTTGACAGTAGCTCCTATGAGAACTTCAGAGCCCAGTTTTCCTCTGGGTTCAGCATGCAGACTATCCCCAGCCCATAAAAAAAAGAAACGATAGTACTTTATTAAAATACTAAATTTTATTTTTTTTCCACGTACATTTAGTCTCCCCACCATTTCCATTTGTCTGACCACCACCACCACCATGCCTTATCAAAACATTCCATACATACTTAGAATGAAGCTGAGGGTGGAGTCCCGTCTTTAAAAACTAAACAGGCATTTTGGACAACACATTCTTGGCAAGGTAATCTGGATGACATTTATCAGACACGGTAGGGAAAGCTCTTTCAGCATTTGTAAAAAGGACAGCCAAATAATGGTTACAGAAATAAGACTGCAGATTTTAATGAACTGTTTAAACTGTTTTCTTTTCTTACAGAGTCTGTCTCCATTGCCAGAGAGCTTGAATGACCTGGAAGTGTACACAAAAAGTTAGAAATTGAAATCCATTTTTCCAGTTATTTTCAGTTTACTATCTCCACTTACTCCACAAAATATTGACATTACATTACAACAAAAAAAAACGCACTCCTTTCCAAGAAAATAAAGTTGAAAGCAAGACATTAGCTCCTTCTGCTAGAAGACTGTTATTCACTGCAAGTCACAATAGTAAGAATTCAGTGAAGGTAAGCAAGAGGATGGGTGTGGACCAGCTAGGCAAATATTGGCTGAACTCTGCCTACCCTGGCTCATGTCAGACCAACTCCAGTAGCTGAGGCTAACTGCTTTTAAACATTCGCTCAAGAACCTATCAATTTGTCTATCAGAAAAGTTTACTCTGAACCACTGAGGGAAGCAGGAAAGCACAAGGAATTCTGTCACTGGAAGAAAGTTTTAACTCACAGGAATTTTGATAGGGAAATCTAAGACACATTTTAGCCCAGTCTATGTCGAGTAATAACTAATATGGAAACTCGCTTCCTGATACCACCTTTTGGCTCGCCCTCTTACGCGAGTTCAGTTGACTTTGGGAGAAAACGTAGTAGCAAACCCATCATCTCAATCGCAAAACAGTCCCCCCTCCCAGACACCCACCCCAACAAAAAGCTGAGCAGCAGACTGGCCTAGGTGGCCAAATGCAGCAGCAAGGAAAACCACAGCTCATTTCCTTAGCCAGTATGGTGCCAAAAGGAAAATTCTGTGGGTTTAGTAAGCAAGAGATAATTTACCAACCGTATAAAAGTTGGAAAAATGTAATAAAATATTAGCTTTCTCATCTTAGCCAACTAAACCCTTAAAACCATTCCCATTTATTTAATTTGAAGTATTGTTCATAGTTTGTAACCCTTTGAAACAGTCCAAAGCTTGTAAAGATTAAGAAGTGGAAAAGCATCCCGAAGTCAGGTTATAAAAGTTTATGGACTTTATCAAGTTCCAATAAACTCAGTTACCTTTTGGTCCTCCGTCCTGAAGCAATTCTTAACATAGTTGGCAAATTTGGGTTCCAGCTTAGGAAGGATAGTACCCTATTTCGGGAAAAAAAAAAGAAGAAGCAAGCTTTAGTGTATGCAGGTCACTTAATGATTCCAATAAATTAACTTAAAGATTACCCCCTTTGCAATTTTGCTGAACTCACCTTGCAACACTCCAAACCAATCTGCTTTTAAACTGCTTTAAGAAGCTTGATTCTTTACCATACCTGGGTATTTCTCACAGGAGTAAGTGCTTACATACTAACATGACTTTAACAAGCAGCTTTGCTCAAGCTCAAAAACCTAACAGCTAGCATTCACCACTTAATCTTGTTTGTAGTCAACATTTATATGCTATTCAGATGAACTACCACCAATTTGATATTTATGGATTCTTACTACAGCACGTAACAACACATTACTATTCTTCACAGGTAGGTTTTCAACTTCAGCTCTCTAAAGCTAAAAATTAACTTAACTCTCACTTATGCTTTAAGACTCATTCCAATGCATTAGTTCTCTAAAGTTAAAGAACTGTTCTAGAGACATTTGCTGGATCTCTGAAACTGTCTTTGTACATACTCAAATGTGCAGAGTGGGTTAGGTAATAATTCACGGATCTAGGTAGATCGTCACATCTCTTCCTATCTCCAGGCAAAGTAATACAGCACACTATTTTAAGAGACACTGATTCGCCTTTGCATGCCACGTGAGTAATTTTTCCCTGCTTTTCAGGTTCATCAGTTGAAATATACCTAGTCAACGATGACAGTACACTTAACTGCTACTCAGCACACTGCACAAGACAGCAATTCTCTCTTCACAGGAAACAAAACTACATCTGAATACCTGAAACTGCAATTGTGCAACCAAAAAAAGCTTGGATTTAGACCTTTGATTCTGTCAAGTACTGATGCTTTTCTACTAGCTTGTTGACATGTTCTTGCTATGTAATACCAGCAGTTCCACTCTAACAATTTTATTAGTTTTTTTACGTCTGCTAACTTGCTGGCCATCAGCTCGAGTGCTATTGTATATGGCAATGCATAAACCTTCTGCCTTACACAAAGGTATGCTCCAGCACCATCTTGGAAAACATTAAATTAAGCTGCCCGCTACTGCTTCTACCTATTCGTGCTTACACAGCGTTTCACAGTGGAAATACTCTCCAGTATACTCAAGTACATTCTAAAGCTCCTTGCCCATTATCTGGCCTGCATGCTTCCCTCCACAGGGACATCTGTCTACTGCGAGCAGCTCAGCCACTTCTGCTTACAGTGCAGAAACAACACTAATCACAGCTCCTCTGAGTCATGCAAAAAAAAAAAAACAAACCAACCCCCCTAGCATCCACTAGATCCAAGAGGTTAGTTTGACCTCGCAGAGTGATACCATCCACCACCGCGTCAGGTTCACAGTTTTGGGATATGCATTTCAATCCTGATCACAATATGCTGCTGCTCACCCTGCTTCAACTCTGTATTGAAACACTTTATTTCACACTCCTGGGACAAAACTGCCTCAAAACATCAATAATCTAAGCTGAAAATCCTAATTCTTCACAGAACTTGACTGACACTCTAAGGGGGAAGAACCTCAACAAAAAGAAGAAAAACCAAATCACCACAATTCTTCATAGCACTGGTATCTGCCAAAAATAAGTCTCCAGTATAGAATCTGGTTCAGTCACAAATAAGCATACAATCTAGAAGCACACTCCTGAGCTAGTGAAGTAAATAAAACCAGAACTCATAGTCTAGCTGTCAAGTCCTCCCTGCCATCTGTGCTGCAGTACAGGCAGGTACTCAACTGCACCCCTAGCTGGCACACAGGCTTCCAAACTTCGCTGGGGAGGAAAGAATCGCTATCGCCTGCTACCCAAGCAGATTTCAACTAAAATGTAATTTTCGTTTTATACTTAAATAGTAGGTAAGAACACCCTTGTGCACATCTATGAAGTGCTAATCAAAGCTGATAACCCAAAGCCGAGCGCATGCCCTGTGACCTTCAAGAGACAAAACATCCACTGGGGGGAGACTCCATTAAGCCCAGACCTCCAGTTCAGAAACCAAATGCTTTCAAGTCTTCATCAATTCATTAATGCACCTATCTCCCCCTTCTGGAAGTTACACAGCCTTACAAGCATCCAGACATCCAAGCTGGATACTTCTTAAGATCAAGCTACTTCAAGCATGTTAAGAACTTGGTTTTACTCTCATTGCCTAAAATAAAACATGTACACTAGGTTAAGACACCTTTAGAATAAATATCACCCAAGGTTTGTTGCTTTCTATTTTGTAGCTTTGTTGGGGATTTTTTTCAAATTTTAACTGAGACAGTTCACACTAAGAAATACCAAATGACAAATCACTAGTGCATAAATACAAAAACAAAGTGGTTTTGTTTCTCATGAATACAGAGGCTTCTTTATGTTTCAAATGAGTTTTCATTTCTCTGTGTTTCACTATCAACATACTCTGATAACAACACAGCCACCAGAGACATGTAACCATTTCTTATAAACATCCAACTCTTCTGATGTGTGAAATTAAAAATAAGGCTGAGAAACTCACCTTATCTACAGACGCCTGCATTTTTGCTTTAATCTCCTCTAACGACAGAGGGACTTTTGGTGTTTTGGGAGTTAGAGACTTATCCTTCTTGGAATCTGGAGTCTGAAAATTATGCATTTTGTTAGGAACTTGCACATAAATAAAGCTACTTATTATACAAGATCAACGTTTTCTAGAAACAAGAATGTTAAAACTTATTCTAGAATTTGTATGAATAAAAGAACTAGCTATCACACTTCAGATAGTTTTCAAAAAGTTACAGAAGTTAAATTTTTGCTTCCCACACATTTCTTAGAGACAAAGACAAGAACAACGTTAAAGTCTGCAGTTTCTACAGTTAGCACAGCTAGCATCTTATGCTCCTGAGCAGGTGTTCTTTCCCCCAACAGAAATGAAACCAAAACCAGCCCAAACATGCAGTGATTGAGAGTTTACTCCACAAGCACAGTCAGACTAGGTCATGTTTTAAGCAGGCACACATCTGCATTGCTTCTCAGATGCCATCCATCTCACACCCATTTCTGTGTACAGCTTCCTGACACACGTTTGAGTACATGCAGCAAGAAAAAGCTCCATAAGGAGGCTTGACAACCACAAAGCCACTGAACAAGAAACCTGTCAGCAGTTCTCAAATGCATCAGTTCAGTGATAATTCCTTATTAGCAACAGCCTCCTGTTGTACTGCAGGGACAACACAGTTGGCAATCGGCCTCTGGTACAAGCAGCTACACACAAAAAGACTCATATTTTAAACCATGGGATCACTGATACACACAAGGGACAGCACATCTGATTTCAGATCCTGGTGGCTGTAGTCATATATTGATCCCTGAAGAGTTTCACAGGGGAACACGAAGCCATGAACAGTTATCCCCAACACACCTAATACTAAGACTCAAAAACCTAACTCAATGGTTACTGCATTACTTAACATTAGACTGGAATAAACATTCATTTTACTCATTTGTCTTCACTCACTTTTGATTTAGATGCTGGTGTGGCTGGTTTAGAGTCTTTTCCATTTTGCTTTGCTTTCTGCATGTTTTTTCCTGAAGCTTCACGGACAGGCTGAAAAGAAAATCACTTGAGTTGATTTGCCATGAAAAACTCCTAGTAAACATTAAGTTCATTAACACAATACTCAAGACTTACGGACAAATATATACCACTGGACAAAAGAAAATATTCTCATTGCCCAAGCAACATGATAAGTATCCATTATTTAAGCAAAACACATCTATGCTACAGGAACTCCAAAAATTGTTGGAGCATAAACAACCAGGATCAAGTTTTGTTACAATGGCCTGCAACTATGTGGGACCTCTGCTACATTTTCCTTACATGTACATCTTTCCTTATACATTACACAATGCAGACTTTCAAGGGAAGATATCGCACAAAATTAATTCTACATAGCACTGCAATTCCAAGATCTGAGTCGTTTTCTCCTTTTTTTTCCCCTTCACTTTAACACAACCATTACCTCGTTTGGCATTTCATACAGAAATATCATCTGGGATGTGCGTGGGCAATGCCATATGTATACTTAAGAACTTAAGATTCTTATATTCCTGTGTAAATCAAGGGACCACTTCATTCAGTCATGCTAGATTCGATTAGATGGTAGGAATCTGCAGGCCTTAAACTACTGTAAACTACCACCTATAAAAATTCATTAGGACAGAGCCACATATAGTGAGGCAAAATATTAAATGTTTGCTTCTAAACAGCAGATAGTAACATAAGAAACACAGTAGGAACACAAGTTCAGAATATTACTACCTTCTACCTCTGCAATTGTCAACCTATCTCGGTTTATTTTACCACCAGATGGCACCCAAGGGCTGACATCATTTCACATTCAAATGCTTGTCTGCCCGAGGTAAATCTTTTCCAATGGCCTCACACATTTAGATCAGTTTTTTTATCGGAAGTTAGGTTGCTGAAGAATGAGACCTTTTTCACAGTATGCAAGACTAACGGAAAGAGCATACCACAACCCGCACCTCTGGGCAGGATTTTGTTTGCTGCCCAACAGCCATACGAATAATCATTTTCAGTCCAACAACCACACACCTGCATGTGCATGCTGCTAAGAACCCCAGCCACCCCTCTGCAGCCAAGTCCAAAATATGGACAGGGCACACGTTCACACTGGAGTGTTCCGTGTTCCATTTCTTTATACAAACTAAGCTAAATCAAAAGCATCTCACTCACATTTCAAAAAAAGCTGTGCTTAAACTCATGTACCATCATCCCTTGAATTGATATGTAGTCCACTATAAAAGAGAACACTTCACAAAGAGGACGCCTCAATGAGCTTCTGCATTACAATAAATGCAGAGTTCAAACCTAAACAACTCACTTATGCAGAGCCTTCCCTCCTCTCCTTCTGCTTAGGGGTCTTCACATGTATCCTCAAAATATTACTCAATCAGGATAGTTAATTAACAGCTATTAGTAAATTAAAGAGGTGTTAGCACTTCCCCCCACCATGTGAATAAACCTAGCTGCAGATATTAAGCCAATCTGCTATCACACCCTTTCACATTCATAAGACTGTTTAATCCTTCCCAGGTGAAGAAGGTCACGGGTGTGTGTACATGTATGTGTGTCATGGGTTAGGACTAGGCCAGCCACCAAATGAATGACAGGTGCTCTCCAGCGACCCATCCCCTCTCCAAAGCAGGAGGGAAGAAGGGAGAGACAGACTTAGGGATCTGGGGAAAAGAAAATAACAACCACACAGAGAGCTTTAATAAAATGGGAATGGGATACTCTGCCGATCAGGTTTGGCTCCCCTGTCCTGTCTAAGGCACAATCTTTTTACTTCCCAGCACCCACAATGTGTTACACAAGATCCAGCAGAGCCCCTGGTCACTACAGAAGCAAAGGTAAGCAAGAGCCTTTCTGCATCTCTATCTCTGGCAGAAACTGTAATCAGGTGTTACCATTTTTAGTAGCAAAATATGCTGCTAACTTCCAAAAGTGCAGCCTCCTAGAAGAGGCTGAGCTGAAAAGTAAAACCACTGAACAGAACTGGTTCTGTTTAGCTCAAACCAGGACAATACGCCACTTACTTTCTTCACTGGTGTTTTCATCTCTTCATCATCCTCTAAGTCATCCTCATCACTACAATCAGAAAGGCAGTCACTCACCATAAATCCAGATTCATACTCACAGTTTTAACCATATTAGGAATTAGCCTTCCCCTCCCAATAAGATGGTTTATTCATGAAGGAAGCAAGTTATCTTCCCAAGTCTACCTTGTATGTTGTTTTAACACATGACAAGGCGTTAGGCAAAATACTCTACTCACTACTGCTAAAGCACTTAAATGCATTCCCTTCTGCTTTAATACTGAAGGCATGCATCACAGGACTTCCACTAGTACTAACAAAGAAACTCTGAATCTACTAGAGTTAATGAATTACAGGAAATTACGTTTTATAACCCAAGGTGACACATTTGAGTAACACAAATTTAGACTGCGCTGTGAAAATAAACTTGAAGTAATTCTACTTGTGGTCAAAAAAATTAGAAGTAGCTTGCTAACTTAATACCCACTTATGTTGCACAATACAAATTCTGTAGCAGTTAAACCCTGTATTTCAAAACACATTATCAAAACAAGAATACATACTCATCATCCTCATCATCATCATCTTCATCATCATCATCTTCTTCTAATTTTGCTTTTTTCTTTAAAAAGATCAAGTATGTTAAGCATCAGCACCATTTTGCTCTAATAAACAGCAACCTTGATCTAAAACACTTTCTGACCCAAGACAACTTAGCTAAACACCAACAAGTTAGAGCTGTCAAGTGAAAAGCTACTGACAAATTATCGGCATGCTCTGAGCATATGAAACTTTCCTTCCACACTACAAAGCTTCCACCAGCATTTAAGTTTTACCAATACACTGATGTTTATACTAGGATCTGCACACAGTTACTGCAGTGGACAAAACTTCCACCTAAAGTAGCCTTCACATCAACCCCTCCCACAAAATTTCAGAAACCATCTGTACTTAACTACACTTCTATCATTTAGTACTTGTCAAGACCCAACTACAACACAACATAATCCTTCCCCACAGATATGAGCAGACCACATACAAAGTAAGTAAAACAGCAAGCTATTAACTGCTTAATCCTAGAGGCAGCAGTCATGTCAAACCCCAAGAGAGTTCTGCAGACCAGCTGACATTCAGTATATATGTACCTGTGGTGTTCTAGCTCCTCCTCCGCTTGCTGGTCTCTTTGTCGAAGTGTTCACAATCTTTGTATCATCTTCCTCATCATCAGATTCTGGTTCTTCCTCCAATGCTGGTAAAGTGATGACAATGTGTAAAAAACCCCACTCATCTAATACACCAAGACCTCTAGTAAACAGAGGAGTATTGCCCTCAACTAAATAGGCACAGTCCTACTGAGGTGTTGAATAGATAAGAGGAAGCTTCATACTAGTGATCTAACCACTGAGATCAGAAACTTCCAGTTGACTGTGTGCAGATCCGACTACATTCATATCCAAAACAGGTGAATAACCATCCATACACTGCCTGTAATACTCCTCACAGAAAAACCATAGAAAGTCAAGAATAATTTTAGTAAGGACACGTTAAAGAGAACTACTAGAGAGAAGAATCAAAGACCATTTTACAAAGGAGGTTAGTCCTGGTTTAGTTTTTAGTGCAAATTCAGTGCCATTTCATGGACAGTCTTTTCTCACTTTCAACTGAGAAGCAGAAAGTTCAGAGCTTTCTGCTGTGAGACACCAACACTGGGAACCTAATAACTCCCATTTGTACAGAGAAATCAGAAGTCAAGCTGCAAGGTTGACAAACTCCCCCTATCCACAAGAGACAAGGTATGAAAGCACTTTTCTGAATTCCTTTGTCCTACTAAAGTTACTTCACATGCCTGAGGACAGTGAATTGAAGATTCAGAGAGTCAGTATTAGAGAAAAGTACTGCCTGAGACACCACATACACCCCTCAAATTCTGCAGGTGCTGACAGACAGCAAGATTACAGGTAAGTACCGAGAGCAACACATACCTACGAGGTGCTGACCACTGACATAAACAGGCCCGGAACCACATTTCAACCTCAAGACCACCGGTGGTGTGATCTCAAAGCCACCTAATGAAACCTAAGGAAAAACAACACTGTTATTTATTCAAATTATGTTAAAGGCAAAGTGTGCTTAACAGACAATCTGTTCAAATGAAACCAAGAGCACCAACACCCGTAGACTCCCAAGGCTAACACAGTTACTCCAAGTTTCCATCTGACAGAATATTCCTGAAGTGTCAACAAGCCACAACAGGGTTTACTACACTCTCACTGTTTACTGCAATGACAAGCACACTTTTCAAAGCCAGATCAAATCATTTTTGTTTCTGCTCCTCCTGACAGCAATGCCAGGAGCATTGAGCATTATCCAGCACACCTGTACCCAGCATTCTGTGGTTCCACTTGTACATCAGCAACTCTCATTCAAATTGCATTCCAGATGACATGAATGACAAGTAGGGTGCCCTTAAATCAATCAAGAGTAGCAGCCATCTTTAGAATTTCTTAAGAGTTTGGGACCTGCAGAAAGACTCGATTTTTTCGTATCACAGGCTCAAAGCAAGCACCACAGGCTACAGACACATCTGCTTGCACACATCTACATTTGTGTGCAGAGATGACACATGTAATGATCACTTCTTTAAAAGAATGCACCTCCAGATGACTAGAGCAAGTCTACTAGGCACCAAGAAAATAATTCATATTTAACTTGTACCTACTATGCACACCAAAACTGACACTTGTGTGAACACACTCATCACTGTGCAGTTTCACTAAAATTCAGTCAACCAAAATCCTTCCTAACTAGTCTTTCTCACCTGAGACCCAATTTATAGGGTATTTTTACAAGTTCCTGTACTTACCGTAGGCTGCACTGACATTTTCAGAGATGCCAGTACTACTTTAATAGGGTTGCCTTCATAATCCAATGCTTCTGCTTCTACAACATGTAAATCGTCTTTGGCTCCAGCCCCTAAAGTAACCTGTGAAGTAAAGAACAGCGCACATTCTGAGAACCTTCCCAAATATTCTTAAGTTTTTTAAACTTCCTTTACTGTTCTGCGTCTCTTCAGACTTAGATTTGTATTTATGACTGGTAATGACTCAGCTGCACTCCTCCAAGCCAGTACTCTCATTCCCCACAAACACTGGCACTTAGGAAGTGCAACTCAAGGCACGTGTGTGCTTTGACAAGAGTGAGAAGTAGACCTTTTGCTACCAGATTATTGCACTGAACTGAGTCAGCAACAAATCCAGTAAGCAGTGAAGCTGGCCCAAGGAAACAAGTACAAACAAATGCCTAGAGGAAGTGCAATCACCACCTTTATATCCTTCCCCTTCCTGTCATGCTTCACCTGCCAATTACCTCCCATTACCACACTACCCATGTTTTGCTTGCTTGACATTCCGTGAGGAGTTAACTGTGCAGTCCAGCACCGTTATTTATTTACGCATGCAGCTTTTGCATTTTCTCACCAAGGACTATCAGCTGCTGTCCCAGAGCATTTCAAAACTCAAGTGCCTGGACTCCTTACACTGAGTACCAAGAGCACCAAGTGCAGACTGGCACTTTCAGAAAATTCAAAAAGCATAGCTTCAGGGATGCAAATGAGTGACAAACATGGGAGAGGCCTGAAATTCCAGTTCCCTGACCCTCTGGCATCTGAGTCAGGATTACAGGCAAACAATGCAAAAACCAAGAATCCCCTGAAGTACTACAATTATTCCCAAGACCAGTGAAAAGGCCTTGTTTCTTTTCCCAATGCCCATGAACGGAAAGCTTTCCAGCCTCCACGGAAGATGTGGATTTAAACACTTCAGGCAGAGGCATACAACTTCAGTTTCCATTCTCCAAGAGTTGAGTTTTAAGGAAGACTATAATGATCCAGAGTAGATTTATCAGACTGAAGGCTGAGAAACAGAATATAGGATTCACTAATCCTGGCAAATTTAGAGGTGAAACTGCTACTCTGATCTCACCTCTCAAATGGGTTAGCAACACTGAACCATTCAGCTTGTGGGACTACCCACCAGGATAAGAATTTGAAGAGCGTGCCCTCCACCTCCAGTCACTCCTATTTGCACCAGTTCAAGCAATGCTAGAGCCCTCAGTATTTATTTACTGAGTGTCTGGAAAGTATCCATACAGATGCTTTGATTTCTACACTAAAGGAACACACATTACCAATAAACAGGTAGTGAAGCAGTGACCACCCTCTTAACGTTCTCAGCTATCATCAGTCAGACACCTACAGAAAGCCTCATGCCACTTTCTACCTCTGCATGCATCAATCCTCCCCTTTCACTTTTATCCTGTTTTCTCCCCACCTCTTTCTGTAACTCATACCTAAGCCCATCACCACATTTGTGTCTTAAGTGCCAAGGGCCAGTCAATCTCTACACATCTGCTCTTTTACCAGCTGCACAGATCATGCTTGGCATTTTTTACGTTCACACTTCCATCAATTCCTTCCTCTGCTGGCCAAGGCATTTTCTGTCTGCAGCTACATCTTTCAAGCCTTACACCTTTACACTTTGTCATTTGTTACTTTAACTCCATTTCTCCTGTATATCATGTTTTGTCTTTAAAAATACAGATTATCGAATTGCCCTTTTTTTCCACAATGCTGAAAACTAAGTACCGGTATGCATCCCATCTGCTTCATCGCCCATGAAGCCTGCACAGCATCAAAAGAGATGCTACAGGCAATTTTCCAAAACCAGGCTCTTTGAATAAAGACCCACAACTCAAGTATTACTCAGTGACTAATTTCATCTGCATGTCAAGCATTCAGATACAAGAATTATCCACATGAATCTGTCCTATACATACCTTACCATTATATTCTTTCCTCAAAAGAAACTCTAATTAAGAACAAATTAGTCATGTCAAGTCCAGGCTGCAATTTTCACGAAATGCAAGGACTGAAGGCACATGATTCACAGAACTGTAATGCCTATATTACAGTGTTGTAAATATCAAGGTATAAAGTCCGTAGAGCATTATTATTCAAGTCTCCTGGAGGAGGCAATTCTGCTGTAGGAAGTTATTCACAATTATAACTTTTGTTTCCAGATATCATCAAGGTGTCTCTACATATTTTAATAAACACAGTAACAAAGCATAAATCAGAGATACTACAACTCTTCAACAGCCCAGAACAAAGGCCTTGAAACTGCATCTTGCCTGTGTGGCAGCAGCAGATCCAAAGACACATCTAAGAGCTCTCAGTGTACAGACCCTGATTTCTAGAAGCATCTTGCATCTGTTAGGTTAATTATCTGAATGCAAGATGATGCTTCCTAGTTGTACCCTCAGAGAGGGCAACAGCAAGGACAATAAATCAAAACATAAACCTTTCCTCTGTTCATTTAGATTTTAAGCTTATGCTTAAAAACACTGCAATTATGTTTGGGGAGTATACAGAAAAGTTTTTCAAAATAAAGTCTCTAATAAAGTCTACTAAAATATGCCCAAGTATGATACTTATAAATCTGTCCTCCTGTAGCACTGGAATCCTTGTATTAGAAATTCCATATTGAGTCCTTTCGGTTTTAGTAGACATTAGCACACTGAAGCAATTTTTAAACCTTTCCAGCCTTGCATTGCTTGCTGTAAATAAAAGAGCATCAGTGGGTTTAAATTTTTTTTGCTTCCTTTTTAACAGATTCACATAAAAACAGCACTAAAAGAAACAGTCCTGAAGAAATACATGTACATGTTAAAAACTCACTTCTTACAGCATCACACACCATCTACTTAAAAATAAAAACCTAAACCCAGCAACTTCAAAAAACAAACAATACTTGCCGTTCTCAAAGACAACTGATGCTCATTCTCTTCATCATCAATTTTGAACTGATAGTCCTTATCAGCTTTGAGCTCGCAGCCTGTGGAAAGACCATTTAATAAGGCAGCTGCTTTATTAAGATCACTTAATTCTTTTTGATCGCTGCTTCGAGCCTTCGCGCTTGCACAGCAAACCACCGGCACACCAGGGACACGTGGTGTACGGAAAACGCCAGGCCTACCGCCTGCCCGCGGCCTACTGCCGACCACGCGCCTTATGGCGACCACGCGCATTACGACCATCCACCTCCTGCCCGCTCCGCGCTGCCACCGGGCATCACCCCGTCTTCCCCGGTACGCCCAGTGGGGACGGCCGGGTCTCCCCGGGGGCCGGCGGGAAAGCGAGGCGGGCCGCGGCCCCACCGCCCTCCACGTGCTCCCGCTCGGGCCCGCGCCACCATGTGCTCCGCGCCCATCCGCGTCCTTAGGAACGGGGCGGGGAAGGGCGAGATCGGGCGGGCGGCGGAACAAAAGCGCGCCAGGCCGGGCCGGGCCGGGCCGGGCCACCGCCACGTGCGAGAGGCGCGCCACGTGGGGCGCCGCGCGGAGGTAACGGCCGCCGCCACGCGCCACCCCTGCACCCCCCCCTCTCCCAGCAAGGCCCTCCCCACCCCGCCGAGGCGCGCGGCGCGAGGGCCCGCACCAGGCCGCGGCTCCCGCCGCCTCCCGCTCGGCCCCGAGGCCTGAGGGCGCGAGTGGGCCGGCAGGCACCGGGAGCGCGGGGCCGGGGGAGCGGCGGGCCGTTACCGAAGAGGAAGGTCTGTGGGCGGAGGGGGCCCATGCTCTCCATGTCCATGGCGCTGTCCTCCATCTTCTCGGCCTGGTCGCGCGGGACGAGCGGGACAGGATGCGGCGCTGCGGGCGGACGCGCACTAAAGGAAGCCCCGCGCCCGCCCACTCCCAGATATAGCCCGCGCGCTCTCGCGAGACCCACCGCCCCGGCCACGCCCCCTCGGCAGAGCCGCGCGGCCTCTGCGCACGCGCCGCACCGCCCCCCAGTGCCGCGAGGAGGGTGGTCGCGAGCGCGGGCAGCGGCTTCTGTGGCGCGCGGGGGGCGTTGAGGCGATCACAAAATGGAGGCGGCCGCGCGCACAAGGGCCGGGCTGGGCATCGCCACCGCCCGGGCACGGCCGCTCCCTCAGGCCTGCGGCTTCGCCAGCACGGCCCGCAGGGGAAGGGCGGCGAGAGCCGGCCGGGCAGGTGCCCGCTCGCCGCTGCAGGCCGAGGGGAGCGGCCGTGAAATGGCTGTCGGGCGGGAAGGTCTGGCGAGGGAAGCCGCGGGCAGCCTCCCCCGGGAGCTGCCCGACTCCGCCTGCCGGAGCTCACCCGCGCAGAGGAGGTCCCTGCTGCAGTGGAACCTAGTTGCCCTGCTTGCCTTCTGTCAACTTCGATTAAAAAAGAGAAAAAAAAAAGCACCGCTTCTTCCTGTCTGTGGTCATTGTGGTGAGAGAACTGCTCCCTGTGACACCAGGCTCTGGGGACCAGGGAGTAGAATCATGGAAATCAGAATCGTTAAGGTTGGAAAAGACCTCTAAGGCCATTAAGTCCAACCGCCTGCCCAATGCCACCACAAGCGCTAAACCATGTCCCAAAGTGCCACGTCTACACAGTTGGTTTTTTAACACCTCCAGGCATGGTGACTGCAGCCTGTTTCAGTGCCTCACCACTCTTTCAGCGAAGCAGCTTTTCCCAGTATCCAACAGAACCACTGGCACAGCTTGAGACCGTTTCCTCTTGTCCTATCCCCTGTTGCTTGGGGGAAGAGACCAACACCCACCTCACTAAACTGTTTTGGGAAACCCCCTTTCAGACAGTATGTGACAGGAGCGAACTACTTTCTCATGTGGATTGGCCTGCAGGAACGTTTGTCACAACAACATTGAAAGTCAAGTTTGGGGGTTTTTTTGACTGAGAGCCACAAGCCCTGAAAAGACTTGGGTAGGCGTTAGCCCCGACAGTCCAACTCCAGCCCTGGGCAGGGCACGGTCTTCCAGGTTTCTGTTCCAGGCTGACTGGGTGTCCAGGGGCCGATCCGTAAGAGCCAGATGTCTGGGGTGCTGTCAGTTAGCTGATCTCAAAATTACCTTTATCTGAACACGCACTCTTCAGAAATAAAAGTACGTAGCCTCTTGACACTAGTGTCTCTCTGTTAATTTGAAATGTATAACCCATATTCATAATACCTGCATTCTTATTCATAAAGGAAATGCATTAAATTCTGATGCTGAAAATGAGACAAAATGAGATAGAAAAAGAACTGACACAGCGGTAGAATGAATCGTACCTGTCAAAATGTGGCATTCGCCTTTCTCACTCTCCTGCAAAGCTCACCCCTTTGAAAAACAGTAAATACAGCTCCACGGGTTATACATTAGACTTCTTTTGGAATGTCAAGTCTCCTGTTTGCATGATGCAATTAGTTTTCCAAATATGACGTTATCTGAGCTGTGAGGTCACCAGGATGCGGTCCCCTACAATCCTGTTAAGGTTAAAGGAGATTGTTTGCTGAGGTGTTGTCAAGTGGATCGCCGCAGGCGAACTAAAATACAGCAATAACAAAATTGACTCCTATGTGAAAGCAAGGTATAGGAATAAATAGCGGTGCAGCCTACCACGTGAGTGAGGATGCGGGATTTGGGCTGCTGTGAGAGCCCTCTTTAAAGAGTCACGGGATGATTTCGGCTGGAAGGCACCTCTGGACGCCACCCGGTCCAGCACCCTGCTCGCTGTGACACCGACACAGGTCACACTGCGAGGGCTCTCTCTCTGCAGTTCGGGCCAGTTTGCTACAGTGGCACAGTAACTAACCAGTACTAATTACAGACAAGGTAGAAATGCTGATGCAGGTTGAAATTACTGGGGTTAATTTTCTATTTCTCTTCTCATCTTTCTACTAGCTCTTCTCTTTACTTAAATATAAGGTGCCACTCTTGTAGTATGCGACGAGTATTTAAGCAAAATCAGAAAAACTAACAATCTTGCATTTTGCAACCTGTGCAGTGTATGTATAGAAATAACACCCTGATGGATATCCAAGTCACGAAAGAGGAGAGCAGGGTGATTGTTTAAGTGTCATGACCCACCCTTCCCATTTACTCCACTTAAAATCTCTCTAGGAAATCAGAGAACGAACAGTGTATATTTAATTTTCTAACCTTTGGTTTGGTTCATTTCTTATTATCTTTAAGAAGCAATTACTTCTAAGGGTGGCCCTTAACATAGGGGCAGTGGCAGTTTGGCAGTGCAGTACAGAGAAGATAGGCACAGGGGGGGTTTGTGAAGTGGTAGAGGCAGGAAAACCCACTGAGGGTGGAAGCCATTGTCACTACCAGAAAAAGGGCATCATTAATTAATCAGACATCTCGGCCAAGACAAGCCATACAGATGCAGGTAAGATATCTCTTTGATTTGCCTTGACAATG
Organism: Trogon surrucura; assembly: GCA_020746105.1. Classification (NCBI taxonomy): domain Eukaryota; kingdom Metazoa; phylum Chordata; class Aves; order Trogoniformes; family Trogonidae; genus Trogon; species Trogon surrucura. Next base: position 5,603,280 of record CM036630.1, on the reverse strand, counting down.
GGAACTAATATCGAAATTTAAAGTGAAGCTTTGGCATAACCCGAATGACAAGCAGACTGGAGTGGGACGGTGAACACTACGTGGTAAAGAGGCTGTAACTCTTTGCGTGTGTGTTTACCTGGTGTGGTGCCCGCAGGAGGACATGGCTACTGGTCAAAAAATACCCCAAACCCTGCTCCACGTGGCATCAAGCAGCTCACAGAGCAGACTGCGGTTACAGAAGTCCACCCAGGTCTGTCAGAGGGGAGCGGTGCGGCCACAGTATGTTCTCATGCGCACAGAGTCGCTTTTAATTCAATTACAGTCTTCCATTACTGAGGAAATAGATGTGGGAGGAAACAAAGGACACAGAGAAGCGAAACGGGTAGGAAGTAGGAGATATATGCTTGCTGCGTCTCGTTTGGCTCCATAGGGCTTTAGAAGGGCTGTCATATATCATGACATTTATTATTTCTGTCATGTACTAGGATGAGAAGTCCATTACAATATCGATCATTTTACTCTGCTCAACTCTACACTGTATAATGCTCAGCATAGCTGGAAAAGCTTACAAGTGATTTCAAAATAGCTGTACAGGGACAACTGAGGAAGAAATCAGAGTCAACATGGTTTTCCTTAATGGAATTCTCTTTTTAGTAAGCTTTTACAAAACTTAGGAAATTGCATTTTGAACAGGGTTGAAACCACAGCCCAGTTGCAGTCAAGCCATCAGAAGCTACAGACACAATACAGATTTCCTCTGCAATCTTAGGTTACGTGCTGACATGATCCTCAGCTGCGTTGCCCCGTGGCTGTCACACAACGTCTTCACAAGGCTCCTCCGCCTTTCACCACCCAGTGAGATCTGTCCCAAAATAAAGAAATCTTAAATGGCATCAAAACACTCACCCTTTCTTGATATCAGAAAGACCACTCACTAACCTGAAAATCCAAATACTTCAGTTTAGCCTGAAATAACCACTGGCTGCAGCCATCGGGAGAGCCAGCACAAGGAAGATGCTGGCCAGTACCATTAGGACACCGTTACCGTTATTGCCATGAGCAGCACCTGGCAGCAGGAGCAGGACGCTGTTCCAGGGTTGCAGTGGCAGCGAGGACAGAGCTGTCAGGCGAGCCTGTGCCCTAAACGAGAGCTGCGCTGCCCTGTGGGATTGCTTTGAGAAGATTTCTCCTTGCGTTATAATTTCCCTCCGTTTCCAGGTGGGTTTGCAGCCAGCTCAGGGCAGGGAGATGTGATGGAAGACCATCCTTACCTGGTTGTCTTCTTTCTTCCCTGCAGTCTGCTTTTTACTGCTGACCCTGCCGTGGGTGGACACGGGAAGTACCTTCATCCTTCTTCTTTAACGTACTGCCTGCTCCATCCCCTGCTTTGCCTGTAACACAGTATTTATGCAGGGCAGCATGAAGGTCTGCATCAGGACATCCTTCAGCCCTGGAGAAAGCTGCGTACTGGAATAGGAGCCACGGGAGGCTGACGACCTGTCCTAGGGGCTTATGACAGCACAGGCTGGCACTGCTCCATCTCTTCTGCATTCTTGCATATGGCCTTTGAGGGATTCTTCTCATATTAGGGCCCGATTTCAGACATTCATCCCTAAAAGGGAGAAAAGACAGACAAGCCAGAATGTCCACAAGGGAGGCCCTCAGGCATCACAGCAATGACAGGAAACAAGTTACACAGATAGATTACACGGGTGTTAGTGTCTGTCATGGATGTGTGTTTTAAATCACTTAAGTCACTTGTCACGGAATCCTGATTTAGGATCCCACTGACTGTGCCAATTTGTCACAGAGGAAGGATTTAGATCACTCAGAGAATCACCACCAAAGGTATTAGCAAAAGTGCTTTTAATATGAATTTTTAAAAGTGTGACTTGGCAGAATTCAATAGCAAGGTTCACTCTGTTACTACATGGAAGAAACATACAAAGGGAAATCGAGTTAGAATTGGGGTGTAATGGCTTTTACACGGACATCAGGGATAAAACAGATAAGGGACACCCTCCTCTTGAGTCACAAGGTTCGGAATGGACCCCCTTGCTCTCTCCTGGGTGTGGCTGGATCCAAACTTAGTTCTAGACTCGGTCAGTGGTTCATGTCTAAAGGAATTGGTTGAAGGGATTTCAGTGGTATTGATTCAGCATGCTATTATGGGTCCTATGTCACTTGGAGGTAGCAGCAATTTAACATTTATTAACAGTTACAATAAACCATAAATTAGATCGTATGATTTTCTAGCAGTGTTTAAGCAGGCAATAATCAATAATCTGTTATAAGCAACACAGTGATTTAGTTAAAGATTCAACAAAGTTTCCTAAATCAAATCACATGCACACGCATACAGATGTAGAGGTTAACGTATAATTATGATGTTTCTTTTTCTGCAGATTATAACAAATTTTTGGTATCTAATGATCTTTGAAATTTCATTAAATCTAATTATAGTGAATTACTAATTTTTCCCTTCATCGGCTTTCGCCAGCAGACAGCTTTTTCCTTTTGTCGGCTTTTACCCATGGACAGTCTTAGTTACATCGTGAAATCTACCTTGAACGTCACAAAAAATCCATCCTAAAGGTGTCCCAGCTCAAAGGGGAGGTGTCAGGTCACAGCCCATTGCGATCTCAGAGAGCTCAAAGGGCCTCTCGGGACCAGTATTTATAGGGTCAAAGATGATTGACTTCGGTCAGTTCTCTTTCATCATAGCCATCATTCCCATCAGGCAATCTTGACACCCTTCAGAGCGGGCTACAAGCCAGGCAGGAGTTTTGGGTATGTTTACCAAGCAACAGGAGTTTCAGGTGTGGATAGGGAGTGCCTGATCATCCCAACTGGCTGTGCTTGTGCCCAGGACATGAAGGAACCAGGTTGTCTCAACTCACTGCTCCCCTAGGCACAATCAGGAAGTGCCAGATCGCCCCAGCTCATTGCACTGCTAATTAAAGCAAGAATGCAATGCTGACTGGGGCTGACATCGCCATGCAGCTGGGGAGCCATCTGCACCACCAGAGTCACAACAGTAAAACTTGAGATGGCCTGAAATTTCTGCTCCTCTCCTCTCTTTCCCGTTTTCCCCTTAAACACTCTGAAAGCCATACCAACAGACACAGGATCTAACCATTCGGCATAAATGATCAAGTCTTGTGTGTGGGACAGTTAATTTTCATTTAGAAATAATGCAACATGTATCTGAAGATAGGTCCGCTAACATCGAAGTGGCACACTTGTTCTTTTTTCACGTGCAGCTGAGGTTCAGATCCCCAGGTAGGTGTTGCAGTACCCTGGTTAGCATGGCCAGACTTTGGGGAGAAAGGGAGGAAAGAAGACAGGGTGCAAGAAGGATGTTTCTCCCTTTGAGTTCTATGACTTGGTGCAGGGGTGAGGTGTCTCCTCGTGCCTGGATGTGCGTTTGTGCGGATACGTGAACAAAGACAAGGTATAGGGGTATAGGGAGGTGTTAATTCAGCTCTGCTCTGTCTTGCCTTGATGGACCCTTAACTGTGATGACCCAAGGGGGGTTGTGAAAATGACCCAGCCCTGAGTTATCACGAATTGGAGAACTGAGGAAGTCATCGCACAATTAGTGGTGAGGGCCTAGGAGAGGTAAGGGGATGTCTCAACACACCACCAAAGATAAACATTCCAGATAGACCAGTCCCCTCAGGCATATCTCTGCTCTCCCCATCCTATCCTTACAGTATCAAAACAGATTTTGGATAGAATTTGGAGAAGTTTTTCCAACCATACAGCTAGACTGTAGGAGATTCTTCCCCCCCCTTATTCAAGATATGGGATAAGGACATTTTCCCTGGGATTGAGAACCCTTGCCTGAGAAAGGGTAAGTAACTAAGACACGTGTGACATACTTTAAGTTTGTTACTGATACTAACTTGCCACTATTCAGGACAGTCCTCACCAAACTAGAGTGTCCTGGTTTGAGCTAAATTGAACCAATTCTGTTCGGTGATTTTACTTTTCAGCTCAGCCTCTTCTAAGAGGCTGCACTTTACCAGTGTGTTTTTTACAGACAGTGTCTGCTACTGGAAGTGGTCATGCCTGATGTTTACAGTTATTACCAGAGATTGGGACGTAGAAAGGCTCTTGCTTATACTTACTCCTGTAGTGACCAAGGTCACTGCTGGATCTTATGTAATATGTTGGACGTGCTCTGAAGTAAAAAGGGGTTGCAAGAAAGTAAAAAGACTGTGCTTCCAGTGAGGAACAGACAGGACAGGGAACCCAAACCTGACCAACAGAGTATCCCATTCCATATATGTCATATTCAGTATAAAGTTGAGTACCATGGGGGTTAAGCTCTCTGCTGCAATGGCCGGTGTCCAAGGAGGACTTCTGCCTTTGATCCTGAGTTCCCAAATCCAGCTCCTGTGTCTGATTCTCCTCTGCTCTAAGCCTGGAATTTCCCAGTGCCACCTGCTCTGCAGCATCAGTGGGGATTGCTGTTGGGGGAAAGTTGGGTTCAATATCAGGTTTGTATACATTTCCATTATTTCCTTATTAGTACAATTATTCTTTTATTAAATCTGGGTTTGAATTGGCTTTCCTCCCCCTCCCAATCTATAAGTCTCTCTCTGCCTTCTTTCCCTTTTCCTTCAGGGAGGGGTTGTTAGAGAGTATCTGTCAGTTGTTTAGTGGCTGATACAGCCCTAACCCATGACAGAGGGTCTCTAGTCCTTAAACAGCATATAATAAGCAGATCAACTGAGTTCTACCAGCTTCTGTATACTGTGCACATACACTGCTTTACAGCAAGTTTGGATCCATGTGGTGGTTTGACCCTGGCTGAATGCCAGGTGCCCACCAAACCTGCGCCATCACTCCCTTCCTCAGCTGGAAAAGCAAGAAAAAATATATCAAAAGGCTCATGGGTCAAGACAGGACAAGGAGATTACTCAGCAGTGTGGGCTTCTCCCTCCAGGAGGCCACAGGTCCTGCCAGGATCCTGCTCCAGCACAGCCTTCCCACAGGGTCACAGTCTTCTTCAGGCATCCACTTGCTCTAGCGTGGGGTCCTCCCTGGGGCTGCAGGTGGATTTCTGCTCCACCGTGAACCTCCATGAGCCGCAGGGGCATAGCCTGCCCCACCATGGGCTTCACCGGGTGCTGTAGGGGAATGTCTGCTCTGGGAGCACCTCCTCTTCCTCCTCCTTCTTCACTGACCTTGGTGTTTGCAGAGTTGTTTCTCAGATATTCTCACTCCTCTCATGCAGCAGCTTCCCCTCTTCCTAGATACATTATCCCAGAGGTGCTTCCATCGCTGATAGGCTCGGCCTTGGCCAGCAAGGGATCCGTCTTGGAACCATCTGGCCTTGGCGAGATATGGGGGACGCTCCTCACAGAAACCACCTCTGTATCCTCGCCCACTACGAAAACCTGACCACACAAACCATCAGCACTCCCAGGTGCTGTTTCTTCCCCGGGAACCATGGCTCCCAGGCATATCTCAGACATAGATTGCTCCTCTGCCTGCACTGTTTTCTGGATTTTTTTCCTCTGGAAAAAAGTGGCCTTAAAAGTCAACATGCTTTAAAACTTTCTGTGCCGTGCTGGTCCTAAAGGTGAAACCACCTCCCAAGAGAAGGAATTTGGAGTTGATAGGGCTGAGATGTGTTAGGAAGGAATGTTTCGGTATATTAAACAGGCAAGGGAGACCACCCACAACCATTTCACCTATTCTGCACCAGTGATGCTGGATGCCTCTGCCCCATGAGCTTGTCTGCAATTCCTGCCCCTGGAATGTCATTTGTTGCCGTGCACTACCACTACATCTACTGCCAGCCCACAGCACTTCTCTGCTTGGAAATCCCAGGAACTCCATCCCCAAATGATCAGCAGAGCACGAGCTCTGCTGACTGCCTAGAGGCGACCAAGACTGTGGAGATGGGAGAGAATACATGGTACTCCACATAAAAGTAGCCTGTTCTGGTGATCAGTTTTCACATTCTATCTACTTCTTCTGCAGTACAGGCTTTAAAGTAAGAATGCCCCATGGTTCCCTGCAGGCTAAGGCCACGGGGTGGGGAACAGCACACATTTGTCCATATCTCGATTTTCCTGTGTTTGCTGTACTCTTTCATCTCCCTCGCTTCACTGTCTGAGCCTGCAGTGCAGGTCCACCTGATATTTGGAAAACACGTAAGACACTGTCAGTCAACCATAATTTTGGGCAGATGCTCTGGGTACAAGTTCAGGAGAGAAATTCTCCCTTCCCATAGCTATCTGTTCTCGTTTCAAGATCAACAGCACCATCTAGTGACCCCGAATCAGCTTCTCACATACCTGTCTGCCTTACCTCCCACGTTTCCATACGTTCCTCCAGGTCTCCTAGGTGAGGTTTGGCCGTGTCTATCTACACCTTTCCTGCGAGAGGGTTGCTTACCAGAAGGTCTTGCATGGCTGAAGGCACACAGTCACAGACCTCTGAGCTGGGATGAGCTGATCCAGATTATCTTGCCGGCCAAGAAACACCACTGAGCTGTGTGCCAGAGGCCATTTGGCTCAGTGAGAATCTTTTCTGCCTTCTTGGGCTCCTATCACAGCTTCCACATTCAAAAGAAATCTGCTCAGGGAAAGAAAATAATCCTCCCTTATTCTTGCCTTGGTTCCCTGCTGTGTTTGACCTTGCTTACATGTTGTGTAAGGACCTCAAGCACACCAGCCAAAGGTCATATTTTGTCCCCAAGATCCCACTGGCATATGTAGCTGATAATGCAGATGTCAAGAGTCAAAATCACGGTCAACATTATTTCTCTCAGTTTAGAGCAACAGGCAGACAGGCAGCTCCACATCTCCAGTATGCAGTGAGCCCTTCTATTCCTCTCCCTGCAAAAACCCCAGAAAAATAAAAACTGCAGGATCTACACACAAACCTGGAGAGACTGATGCTTCATTATCATCTCAGCTCCCACACTGCTGCATTTCATCCTCTTCACAACCGTCTCCAGGGCCTCTATGCTGGATATAAGGACAGAAGGACATCATGTTGATGACAATATCATTTCATACCTCCAATTTTCTTCCCAGCTGGGACAATGTACAAAGTTTCAACCCTCTCTCCTTTACCACTGCATTCTCTTCAGTTCCTTAACTCTTCATCAGGGGACCTTGCAGACTGAAGATGCTGCGGGGAACAAAGAAAAAGGACCTCAATTTTTGACTGCACAAAATAAGGAATTTTGATGCATCAAGCACCTCCTCCAGCATCAAGGTCATGGCCAAGAAAACCATACTATGTGAGATACATGTGGAGAGCTGTTATATTTCTGTTTGCTCATTAGGCTAAAACAGGTCCATGTTCCCAGATTGTACTAGAGAAGAACAGGGATCTGGAGCCATGTGGTTATACATGAGGACCTGGTTCACAGCTCTCAAATTTGCAGAGAGAAGCCTGGGAAAGGTCTTTCAAAAGCAACTGCTTCAGAATCATGAAGAAGAACAAGATGGACAGTTAAAGCCATCCCTATAAATCAATTTCTTTCCTGAACTTTACTGAGCTCATCTAATATAAGCAATAGTATTAAACCATTCTGCATCCTAGGCTTAATTTGTCAATTTGAGGAGGCAGGATGGGAGTTTTAGCTTTGCAGCAGCATTCCAGGGTGATTTACTGACTCCTGTGCACAACACATCTTCAGTTCACCTTAAATGCCTACAGGTAGGTAGGTAGGTAGGTAGGTAGGTAGATACTAATAGGCTTCTAGAGGCTTTTGGACAAAAATACTTGGTGAAAAAATTAACGTTTATGATGTTTCCACACTATAGTTGTAAAAATTTTACAGATAGAACAATGGGCTCTGATCTGATCTCCGATCACAAAAGTGACTTTAGAGATGCAATACACAGCTCTGTGCTCTGTCTGAAGCACTGCAAAGGTCAAAAAATCAAATTGAATGTTAGGAATCACTGGGAGAGGAACAGAAAATATCATTAGGTCCTTGTATGAGTGCTGGGTACAACCACATCTTGACTACTGTAGGTAGCAATAGTCCTATTTTGAAAAAACAAAAAGACGAAATAAAGGGCTATTCAATAACAAGAAGCATGGAGAACAAGAAACAACTGTCTGCTGTCTTTCCTAATACAAGAAATAGAGTGCGTAAAATGAAACTTGTAGGTGGCAGATTAAATAAAAAAAAAAAACAAACCAAAGCGCAGATCCTCGCCCAATATGTACTAGAACTGCAGAAGTCACTGCCACAGTGTCCTGGTTTGAGCTAAACAGAACCAGTTCTGTTCAGTGACTTTTATTTCACAGCTCAGTCTCTTCTCAAAGGCTGGACTTTCTGAAGTTAGCAGCGTTATTTTGCAGACAGTGTCTGCTCCCAGCAGTGATAACAGCTGATGTTTAGAGTTACTGCCTGGGAATGGGATGCAGAAAGGCTCTTGCTGATACTTATTCCCATAGTGGCCAAGGCCACTGCTGGCTCTTGTGTGCCACGCTGGGGGTGCCGGGTAGTAAGAGGGGTCACAAAGAAATAAAAGGTTGCACCTCTGGGGAGTTACAGACAGGACAGATGACCAACAAGAGTATTCTGTTCTATATACGTCATGTTCAGTACAAAACTGAAGGATCATGAGAGTTTAGGTCTTTTTTGTCTCTTCTGCAATGGCCAGCATCCAGGGAGGACTCCATTTGATCTTCTGCCTTGGATCTCAATCCTGAGTTCCTGAATCCAGCCCCCGTGTCCAGCTCCCCTCTACCGCCGAGCCTGGGGCTTCCGCAGTGCCTCCTGCTCTGCAGCATCAGTGGGGGTTGCTATCGGGGTGGGGGGGAGGAGGGAGTCTCCAGAACCTCACGGTACCTAATAAGGATTGTGTTTCCTTTTTGTTAGTTGGTGGGGACATAGCTGATCTTAAGCTGCTCTCATCAGCGTCATCAGAAGTCTCAGCTGACTTCTTCCGGTCACTGTTGGCAGCCAGACACTAGGCTGTCTGAACATTTAATCCAAACCAAGGAGATGAGGGGTTCCTCAACTCAGGCTTAATACCAGATGTTCCAAACAGACCTGCAGCTCAAGAGCCCTTCAAGCCAGGCTTGACTCCAGCCGAGTATACACTGCAGTGCTGGTTACGAACCCAGATCCAGAACTGAGCTCAGTTTCGAGGCTGATTACACACAGGTTTAGGATATTTTGGCTAACCGTTTCCATCCAGGCATAGCCATCTCTGACAAACCCACAGTGAAAGAATGTCAAGTTATGGCAGGGGTCCTACATGCTTGTATCATCACCTACATGGGTAACCTATTTCAAATGAAACCTCTACGCTTTGCTGCTAGTGATAATTTGCAGCAGGTCGGGATGTAAAGGCATCAAAATATTTAGATTATCATCCTGATGCCCATTTTGCAACTTCCTTCTATTGTCAGGAAATCTAATCCTCAGAGCAGTTACATACAGTGGCAAATTACTCAACTCCCTTGACTTCTGGATGACAGAAAGAAAAAACATGTGGACCTCCTGCTTGATTCTCTGCATTTCCCATACCAGTTGGTAACTCTGGTCACAAATGGTGCATACCTGTGTGATCCAGACTCTTAAAAAGCAGTTGCTGGGTTTCCCAGTGGTCGAGGTCCTGTGATATGTTAGTTATCAAAAGAACGTAGGCTTTCCTTTACAGAAAAGAGGATTTCCAGCTCCCTCAAGAAGGACGAGATGATTTTTCAATACTTCATCTAGAATTTGGAAGCCTGAGTGCTGTCTTGTAATGCACTTTTCAGGCTTTGCTCTCCATTTGCAAATCTCTAACAAGTCACAGCAGAGCTCTTTGCCTCTTTACCAACATCTTTGCTTTGTTTTGTTAGGTAAAAAGGTTAACTGGTCTGACACAACCCATCTCAGCAGCTTCCTGCTGCTGCCAGGCTGTGCCCATCAATTTCATTTGCCTTCACTGTGGTGCCTTTAAACATTTAATTACAAAGCAGCAACACTTGTCAGTCACTTTAGTCATCATCTGCCATTTCTGCCGCCTCAGCAAGAGCCCAGAATCCCTCCAGCTTCTTCACCAGTGGGGTTTCAAGGTGGGAAGCTCTATTCCAGGAACACCTTTAATAGCTAGCTGTTGACAGATCAATTAGCACTTGGCATTCCCAAAGTTAGTGTTACCAGCGTGTTGTCACTATGTCGCACTTGCTTCCAGGAGGGTTCACTCTTGCATGTTCCTGTCCAGCAAACACGGCTGGCATGTGACAGGGACACCTCTCATGGCATCCGTCGGAGCAAGCAGCACATGGCTATGCTGGAGCTGAGGAGCAGACCAGGTGGGGATCAGCTCCACAAGGCTCATGAGGTCCGTGATGGCATCCCTCTATGCTCTGTCACGGTCATCGTGGTGTCCACCAACAGGCTGCATCAGACCTGATTTAGACAGGAGTAGGTGAAATCAGCTGCAAACCCGCAATGTGTGTATTGGCCATAGGGGAGCAAAGGCCAGCTGAGGGGGTCTCAGACACTCACTTGTTAGACCTGGCATGCCTTATTGTCACCTGCTGCCAGCACCCAAGGTCCCTGCAGAGCCACGGTACCTCCACTGGTCCTCTTAGCACCATCCCATAATGTGCCTGCTCCTCCCTGTACTGCTAAAGGACACACAGCCTCTGGTTCACAGAGGCTCTGCTGGTTTTGTTTGAGAAGACAGAGCACTGTTGTACACTTCTGTTTCCAAAACTAATACATCTTAAAAACCCAAAAAAAGTCACTCTGTGTGACTCTGTGATCCCCTGTGAAAAGGGATCAGATTCTCAGCTGATAGATGTCATCAGTCAGCTTAAGAACGTCATACTCCCGTTATTTTAAAACCACTAGAGGTAAAGCAAAGATTATTTTGGCTCACTTGTTTTTTGTTAATACAGTGGAAAACACTGATCAGTTCTTCATCGAGAGAAGTGTCACCACGGAGCCCAGCTGCTTCTCTCAAACTCAACTAAGGCCCTACACGCCAGGTGCTTTTCTCATCAGTGGCAGCTTGAAACCATTTTCATCACAATTTTGGGCTCTTTTGCCGTCACATAGGCGGAACCCTTCATTAACGAATGCGAAAGGCGGCAGCTCCCAGGGTACTCAAGGTAAGTCCAGGTCAGTACGTTCACAGGATGGGACACATGTTTGGGCTTGATGCGTCCTCGTAGGAGACAACAGGGATAAAGAAACGCCAAGGGTTCAAAGCGAGTGGAGCTGTCAGAGGGAAGAGGCACGAGCGAGGGCGATGCACTGGAGATGTCTGTACACGAGAGGGCACTCTGAAATTACAGATGTCAAAGGGAAAATCTATCAAATTATCGGGGCTGGGAAAAGATCTAGGCTAGCAGAGGAGTGCGGGCTTCACCTGTAAACAAAGAATTTTTAACCTTTATGCCACCACATAATGGTGACTTTAAAACAGCGAAACCTGCATTAGAGAAACAGAATATTTTGCTAACAAAACGTTTTTGAAGTCTTGAAAACAGCATAAAGCCCTTGCAGTGTTTAATTTTGGGCTTGATTTATCTTTCGTTTATAAAAGTACAACTTAGGAACAACTTTGCTGGGGTCAGACCCATTTAATCAACATTGAATCGGGCCTCTGGGGTATCTTAAGCAGCTACAGACAACTCTTCTGCCAAAAAAAACCCAAAAAACAACCAAACTTCACAGTGCCATCATTTTTCCTGGAAAGCTATGGAAATGTGGGCACCCAAATCAGGCAGGGAGCACCAGGAGATTCCTCTGGGTAAAATCCCTGCACTCTCCAAGCAGCCCTGAATAAATAAATGCCCACGATTGCAGGGACTGCGGCAGCTGGACCTTTGCTGGCGATCTCGCCACTAGACGGCAAAACGAAATATGCGTAAAACCAGGTTAGTTCTCTAAAGCCCCCGCTTCCAGCCCTGGCAATGCTCCCCTGGGGCACTGCCACCCTCAGCTCTGCTGCCAGATTTCTCCTCTATTGTTATGAGCTCAGAATCTTTCACCAGCTTTAGCATTTAAGATGATTTCCTGCTTCTGCTCTAACAACCGAGTCACGTTACAGCAAGCGCCCAAAAGGATGGGGTCTGGGTGACAAACCCAAAAAGGACGAAATCTGCAGGAAAGTGCAGGACTACCCGGTGGGCTCGGGTGAGCCCTGGAGCAGGTTGAGTCCCGCAGGTTTCCTGCTGAAGGGAATCCTGGAGCTGGAGGGATCTCTGTAAGTCAGTCCGAGGATCCCAGCTCAATAACAGAGAGACGGATAATAGCATTTGAACACTATCTTCTCCAATTCAATTGTATTGATTTATTGCCTGTCCAATGAAGCCATCAAGTGTACAAAATGGTTAATCTTATATATTTTTTTTCCTGCTGCCTGCTCAGAGGAGTGAAGTTGTAAACACAGACTCAAGCAGGGAGGGTGAGGGGGTGTGAGGGGGAATATATTTGACTTTTTTCCAAGGCAGATGCTGCCGCGTGTCTCTGCAAAGCGAATCCTATTTTAGCATGGGGCAAAGGAGGGACACGAGCACTTCCCACTCAGGGTCCTGCTGCGAAGCTGCTCCACCTGAATGGTTCAGACTTGGTGACACTCCTCATCGGTATTACTGCCGGTGGGAGCATCAGCATCACCAAACCCAGCTAGGGGGCTGCTGGGTGCTCTTCTCCCATTGATGGGCTCAGCAAGGCCCATCAGACCTGCACGGCTTACCTGCTTCAAAGCCGTACCCATCTAAGCACGGGAAATGATATTCCACACCTAAAACAGGGGGATTGCTCTTGTTTGAAAGGCACCACGTCCTGCTGGGGCAAGCAGATCCCCGGCTCCTGCCCTGGATGGCTGGGAGAGAAGGAAAACAATTTATTTTTTAAAAAAGTTATTTCTTTCAAAACGTACATTTGCAATTAAAGGCTAAGTATGCTGTATATTTTATTAATGAAGTGGGACAGCAAGGCATTTTAAAGCTCTCTTTTGTTTTGATGATACTTTTTTTTTTTTTTGGAGGAGGAGGGGAAGGAATTGAAATGGAAAGCTTAACACTTCTAATTTCAAAAATTTGGCTTATATTTTAGGTTCTGGTAACATGCAATTACAGGCACTTAGAAAGAATTCCTTTTTTTATCCTATGCCCTAGAGCATAAAATTAAGAGGCCAATTCAGGCTTTGTACTGCTTTCAGAGGCAGTTTGCTTCAGCATAGATCAACATGGAGACTGACTGTCGCCTTTCTATTGAATTAGGTCTATATTTTTGACAAGTATGGCAGCAGTATCATCACTTTAATCACCAACAATCCATTGTGTCTCTTTATGCTAATAAATAAAACATTCTGTGTTAAATATTTCCCAGTAAGCACTTGAAGACCTGCAATCACCACTCCTTCTATATGTTCCCAAGTAAAATAATATAATGGTAATAAAATCAAATGATGTCTAGGAGTTTTATAGACAACTAATAGCAGTTATTGCAAAGTGCACATCGGATACCAATTGAAGGTTACATTTCTCTTTAATATAATATAGCATGCATATTTCACTAACTGTCTCTGTATATCAAATGAATTAAACAATATGATGATATCAGTCAAAAACAGAGTTCTGTAAGAGAGGCCTTTAGGCAGAAGAGTTTTACTGGAGCTGTGTGTTACGAGTAGGAGCCTCTGGAGTGCTGAATGCAAAACATGGGGAAACCATCCCAAGTTACAGAGGTATTGCCAGAGAAACCTCCTGCCCTTCCTGGGCAGGCTGTGCCTTCCTGAGGGCAGCCCTCTCCACACGATGGGGCTTTGCTCCAGGGGTTGATGATGCCAAGGGTCTTGCAAACCATCACAGAAATGGCTGAGAGGTACCCCCAGCCCATCACCCTGTTCTCTGCTCTGGAGGAACATATCAGCCTAAGACTGACTCCTGGAAACAATCACAAAGCAGAGATGTAGCTCTTGGGAAAACAAACAGAACTAGATTGACAGGGAGCGAAGGAAGGCATCCGAGCATCCTGCTACGTATGGCCCCGGGGGGCTCTGCCAGCAGCTCTGCCAGGGCACAGGGATAGGCTCCCCCAGCATCCCCCAGCTACAGGGACACAGGCTGCACCCGCAGGGTCCTCTGCCTGCACCACCCCATTGACTTCCCCTGCTCCCACCAGCCAGGTTACCTTGGACCCCCCACAGACCCTGCTCCCAAATCCCTTGCTGCCCCCTTCGCCGCTGGAGCGGCTCCTGCACGGGGACCCTGCTGCAGCGCGGGAGCCCCGGCACAGCTCCAAAGACGTGCCTCGTCCACGATCTCCCTAGCTTCATTCCCATGCTTCACTCCGGAGTCGGGGAGCCTTGGAGTCACCCTAAAGAAACCCTTCCTAAACTTCAGCTCGTTGAGAGACTTTTCCCCACTGTCAGTAATAATATACCTAATACATTCAGGGGGCCCCGCCTCAGTCAACACGAATTGTAAACCATTTCTCTAATCCCCTCAACAATACCCTTCCCCAAACCTTTTTTCTGTCTTAATTAGATATTCTATCCCTTTGGTTTAAAATAGTATTTAATTTCACTTAATGATTTCAACAAAAAATATTAGGATTCCCCAAACAGACATGTTCCCTCTGAATTCTCTCATTCTTTTTTTCAAGGGCTTCAGTTTCATCTTTTTGTTGCGTTGTCAAAACACAACTAATTGACTGTCCTAAAAGTACAATTTTAGTAATTTCTCTCAATGAAGCATCGCTGCCTCCTCTATTAACACTGCCTAATTGGACTTTGAATCCCCAGCCAGCGACTTCACCCATGCTACAGGCCCGGATCACTGCAACAGTAAATATCAGCATCCCAGTTAAATGTAGGTTGGCTCACATTCCCCCAAAATTGGCTTTCTGCTCCTCAGAGTCCAATCTGATGTAATATTACATTAACCATTTTTTTTTTTTCTAGGGGAATTGGAGGAACAGAGTTGAAGCTGAAGCGCAGATCTGCATTTCATCTCCTTGGTAAAAGCGCGTTTGCTCCCCGGCGCCAGAGAGGAGGGAGCGCTGCGGATCCGCGGAGCCTGGCGGGAGCGTTTACAGCCTCCCAGATGTCATTTCCAACTTTGTTCCTACCAGCTCCAGCTCCAGAGAGCAGACCAGGTAAGGAGACAGTAGTGCTGATCCCTGTGGGTCCCACAGTTCCAGAGGGGCACCCACCACTCCGACCTCACCCCATCGCCTGGTGATGGATCCAGGGTAACTCTGCTATGGGCAGCAGACACCATTTCCTATTCTTTCCCCTTCTCCTCCAAAATACATGCTACGTGGTATGTGGCTTTCAACCATCGGAGACCTTGGCATGTACTGGAGGGCCGGGAAGGTTGATGGGCCATGGCACACCACGTGCAGCAGCAAATCACCCCCCATATTATCTGCAGTGGCTCTAATTATCTTAGAGCATCTGCTATTAAAACACAAGCATCAGGCCAAGCTACAAGTAGAAAACAGAAACAGAACTCCTCGTTGATGCCTGTAATAGGCACCAAAGGCATATAACTCTGCATAATTGCTAATTGTTATTACTATTGCAGTCGATGCCAGAATTGCTCGGGGATGCCTCTTGCTGCTCGCTCCCCTGGGGGATTCGTGAGGGTGCTGGATCCCACCACCTCCGGCGGCGTTTCCCTTGCCTGAGACCCTCAGTCCAACCCGCCCCACGAAACTGCTGACCCCACTCAGAAAAAGCCTCGGCGCCTGCCACACCAGCCTCGAAAACTGCAAAGGGGCAAAGTTAACAGTGAGTTTAAGTGCGAGATCAAAGCGCCTGAGGATTTACAAGGGACGGGCCTTTGAAACCCCGGGCTGGACAAAGCGCTCCCCGCCACGCCACGCTCCGGCTTTCAGCTCCGACAGCGAAATCCTCTGGGGCCTAATGAAGCCACTTGACCTCTTGCTACCCCCATTCTCCGATCTGCAAAAGAGGGTATTAACGCTTCTGACATCCAGGCAGCCAGGGGTGGGTTTGACAAGGGCTGGCAGGGCTGGCCCAGCCCTGCTCACAGCCTCGCTGTGGGGCTGAAGCCCTGCAGCGTGAAAACGCCGTGACATACTCCGTTACGTAGGGTTTGGAGAGCTCTTTAAGACAGACAACACTATCAAATGTTTTTCTTCCACTTTGCTGCTGCATACCTTTACCCTCAGTAGGGATCAGCCACAATTAAAATTTCTGAAACGCACTGGATTTTCCATCACTCACGCTCAGACAACTCCGCCATCCGCACTACTCCGAGCATGAAGCCCTTACAAATCCTACCAAGAAAGTCTGTTTCTACTCCATCCTTGCACAAGCCACTTACAAATTCACAGTCAGCTGAGCCCCTGCTCCTCCGAAGCAATTCACCAGGCTGCTTCTCCTTGCCAAAAGCCTGCCGGGGAGGCAGAGAGCCCCTGGGGGATATTTTTTAGCGCTGGTCTGGATTTGGCCCCAAGGAGACGGGCACTCCATCCCGCTGCGCCTGCCCAGCCAAGCAGGGAGGACCCTGCTCCGAAGCTGTTGCTATCAGCTTTTTCCTTATTGCAGGCAAGTGCTCCAGCGATAAATGTTTTCTTGTAAACATGCCATAGATGGAGGTAGGAGCCAACAAAATGGAGATGCCAGAAGCTTTTTGTCTTTGTGATTTAGTTTCTTATTAGAACATGCTACTGGGAAAGAAAAGATATCATTGATAAGACTGACATTAGAGTCAGCCAGTAAAATTAAAACCCCAAGCACTGGCCTAGCCCTTTTCTTGTCGGGCAGGAATACAGATTTTCTGCCAAACTAACACTTTAAGATACCCATACATGTTAGGGACAAAACTTTTTGTTAAAAAAAAAAAAAAATAAGAGAAAGATTTTTGCTGTCTTTGCTTTGGGCAGAACAGTTTCAGATGCTTTAAAGGGCCTGACTTTCCAGCTGAGGACTCGGCCTCCTGCACCAGAAGAGGACACAGCCCAGAAAGGCACTGGCAGCTGGGGGCTGGAAGCATCGCACATTTTTCTGCTTCCTTCCAAAAAACTTTAGTCTAAATGATGCTAGAGAAAGCAAGCCTTAAAACACCACAGTGAGCTTGTGCTTGCATCTAGAACTTGAAAGCACACGTGCACAGGGTGTTGATAGATAAAACCAATTCAAATGCCAGCTCCTCTTGATGCCTGCAGCCTCATGGAGTTAGAGCAGGAGGTATCACAAACCCTGAGCTCAGAGACACTGAGAGTTTTGTTCCTGCCCAAATCTCCAGTAACTTCTCAGAGTTCAGATAAATGCTTTGATTAGTCTCACCAACCTTGTTCTCCTCTTTCATTTTCACACTGAAAAAACCTTGCCCAGAAAGCACATTTTTGCATGACAGGGCAAACAGTCTATTCTGTGACTGGGTCCATTATCTCAGGGCACAGAGGGTTGAGCTTTTAAATGCATAGAATCATAGAACAGTTTTGGCTGGAAAAGACCTTCAAGATCATTGAGTCCAACCTTTTCCTAGCCCTATCAACACCACCAAACCATGTCCTTCAAGGCAACATCTACCCTTCTCTTAAACACCTCCAGGGATGGTGACTGAACCACCTCCCTGGGCAGGCTGTTCCAATGCCTGACAACCCTCTCAGTAAAGAAATACTTCACCCTTTTTGAGCCCAGCCCTGCTACCACCAGCGCACCCCCAGGCTCCAACTTACACCAGCCTGGTGCGGACAGACCCACTCCCCATAAGCACCGTGCTGGTGTGGACAACAGCTTCACCCTTCCACCATGAAGCTTGGTGTTGTTTGGACTTTTTTGTACTCCCTCGTTGCAGACGGTGCCTCAGCCAGCTCTGGGTCAATTGGGGGCGTGCTGTGAGGACAGGAGGTTGCACGCTGCAGCACAGAGCTCCGCACCTCTTGTCCAGAGAGGGAAAGCGCAGGTTGACAAAGAAATATGGACCTATACATGCACTGCTCACCTATGGATCTGAGTGCTGCTCCTTGATCTTGCACATTTTAGGGATGTGTTTATGTTATAAATAAGCCCCTGCAATAACCTCACAGCAAGTACTTAAAACAGTTGTACAAATAAGCTCAACTGCAAGCCCAAAGGACATGATGAGACTTAAACCTACCTCTGATTTTGCAGCACCAGCCCCATGGCCACACACCAGGCAGTGAAGAGGCAGCAGCTAGCTGGGCTCACAATCGGTCTTTCTTAATAAATTCTGATTAATAGAAAACAAGTTCGTTCTCTCCCTGCCCCTTTCACAGCCTCTCTAATACCAGCCGCCCAAACCCCCTTTGACACGTGTGTACCACCTGCATCTTACACCAATGTTACGTGTCATTAACAGAACATAAACCAGCGGTCATATCTGAATGGGAAAAGTTAAATCTCTTTATGCAGTTAAATAAAGATACCTTGTCCAGTCATTAAGAAGTGATTAGCTTATCTAAGAAACAACAGCGCTAGTGCTGTCAAACTGGCACACAAACACTAAAAAGAGCAGGAATCAGATATCACATTAGGCTAATTATAAAGAGAAGAAAAGACAAGCAGAAGCATAAAATAGCCATGTGGATAGTATTTTACTGGATTTTTTCTTTGTGTGGAAAAGGCTAAACACATTCTGCAAAAGAGGAATTCGAGTATTAAAAAATTCCCTCTTCTGGTTTTATTCATTTAGTACTGTACATAAGAAAGCAGCGCACATGCGTACATCTTCCAGGTTCTGTGAAGCAGTGACCAAATCGTGTTGAGGACCAAGTTTCTTAAACCGAGCAGAAATCCTTAAATCTCTGCACAACTAACCTGCAGTGCAACTCCAGGTCTTGGAGTGTTTGCAGAACAGAAGGAACAAGGCAGCACAGCCCACCCCTCACACCTCCTGCTTGCCCCCTCACCATGGACGAATTCCTCGTCTTGTGCAGCCACAGAAGCTCCTGAGTATTTTTGGAGACTGAGTACACTCCATTTCTTGCCAATTCTGGTGTGCTCACCAGAGTTGCCTTGGCTGGCCCCGAAGTCCAAAGACACTTAATTTTCATCAGCAAGAAGCTAAGCACCCTTCCTGCAATGCCTACCCTATTTCTACACCTAAAGTTTACCTCAACAGCTGGATGGTTTCTAGCTACCTTGAGCATTTCATTTTCATGTTATATTTGGGGAAAAAACACAAATTCTAAGACCAGGAGAGAAAATCCAATATAGCAAGCCAGAAGCTACCCAAGAGGAAAAAGCTGCAGCAGAAAGCACCAAAGCTCCCAGGTCCTCACTGGAGAGAAGAGTTCGGCTCCTACCAGGGGCTGTGGCTGCTCTCCCTGCTCAGAAGCTTGTAACACCCCTGAGTCGTTCCTCATTCAAAACAGAGAGAAGTGATGCTGTCCTTAGGATGTTCAAGACCCAGATTGCAGTGCCTCTTCTGCTCAGCTTACAACAGAAACACGACCCTGCCAGGTGCCTGGCAGCATGAGGGACCTCCAGAATTAACTGAGGGTTGCGAGGATCTCGATTTTGAATTTGGGCTCAAAGTATCCTTTTGGTGGGAGCAGCCAAGATGCAGAGGCAGCTGTGGACTGGCAGCCGCCCACCTTGCTCCAAGACCCAGCTGAACACAGAGCTGTGCTCCTTCTCCAGCCTCGGCCAGAAACAACCCTCCAGCTCTGCAGAGGCTGTTCCGATGCCGAAGAGATACACATCCTCTCATGCCACAGGTCAGGATGACACCCACAACAAGTTTTTCTAACAAAACAAAAGTACTGACCTAATAAGCAAAGGTCAGGACCCGTGCCTGAATGACTCGTACAGCCAGAAATATCTGGTCACTGCTGGGGAAGGAGGGAGGTGGTTTTCCATTTTTAACACTTGCATCCTTTTTGAAGCTTTTATTCGCCAAAGCCTGGTATTAACAATCATGGCAGATCCTACTTTCCTTGAGGTAATGCCAATTTTAATGCATTTTTTTTACATAACTATAGTATTATTGAGGAACAAGTAGTAAGTGATAGATACTTTAATGTAATATGAGTCAATATGTATTTATATGTGCTTTATGACTTAATCAATATTGCTACATTAGCAAGAGTAAATATGGTGTTTCCTTTTCTGGCCTTGGAAAGAACAAAATGAGGAAAGTCACATTACGAAGTTTAGGAATGAATAAAACCTTCGCATTTCCCAGGCAATTCACTAAATCTCTGACATTCATTTGTTCCTCAGAACAGAGCAAGTGCCACACTGGCCAGGCAGCACCCAGAGACTCAGCTTGGGACTCTGGTTCAGACCTTTCACAGATCGATTCTCAAGAGGAATTTCAAAGAAGAGAATCGGGCCCCAGCACAGAGTGTACATCCACTTCAGCATCCTGAATGTCAAGATGAAGGGCTTGCACCCTGAGCAAAGAAGGGTTTTATCACTGAAGAACAAGAGGAGGTCACAGCTCTCACTACCCCAGCACCTTCCCGAGCTGTGTGTACCTGGCACCCTAGCAAAAGGGAATGACAAAGTGCTCCCAATTTAATTCTCTCTGCACTGAGTGCCCCCAAGTCAGAGACTGGTTTCTGACACTTGCTTTGAGTACCCCCAAACTGTGCCGGAAGAGCTAGGTCCTGTCCTGTCAGTACTGCCAGGAGACAAACCCAATGAGAAACCAATAAAGATCACAGCACTCATTCCTGCCCCAAAATCCCAGAAATCCAAGCAAGCAATATGCATTTCTGGCAGGACTTCCAAGAACAATGGCACTTCTGGGTGGAGCAGAGTATTTAGCACTTTGTCTTACTCACACTCTACCTTCTGGGGTCTTCTGAGAGGGACTCAGAGCCACACTGGTCTAAACACAGCACTGGGAAGTGGCTTACAGTTCAACCTTCTCTAATGGCACTGAAAACAGCTCGAGCTCCAACTCTTGAAGTTCGTGTTTCCGACACCACACTTACAGGTCTTGAAGACCCCAGTGAAACTCCTAGCCAGGTACATGCCAGGAATTTTAAGGCAGGATCTTCATTTATCTCATCCGACTAAAGACACTCAGAGGGTCTCAGCAGTGACCAGTCTCCCTCAACGTCACCCAGCACACCTCCTTCCCTGCCACACTGCCCATGTGGCTACAGAGCAGTACCCACTGCACCAGCACCTCACCACTACCCACTGCACCAGCAGCAACCAGCCCAACTCCATAAGAACTCGTCCATCTTCACTTCTAGCTGGCTGGGGGCTCAGCCTTCAGCAAAGCCTCTTCCTGTGTTACGCTGGGCAGATCTGCAAGGTCAGCCTGAGATCTTTGTGTCTCCAGATACTATTTGACATGCTTCTCTAGAGGAATTAACCTCTGGAAATTCAGCTGCTACTTATTGCTTCTACCTCTGGCTGAAAACAAGCTGGTTCCGTCACCACCCTCCAACTCCTGGCCTTCTGAGCTATTCAAAACATGGACTTCTTTCCTAGAGCTGGGCTAAAGGGTGGTGCCAGCAATGCCAAAGCTCCTGCTAGACCCACCCTGGGCCTGTTGTTTGCATCTGCCACAGAATGGCCCTCCTGCTCACACCCCAGTGTCACCAGCCGAATTAAACGCAGCCTTTTCCACTGCCGTGGGCTTCTCCATCCCCTCCCATCACACCAGGATAACCCCCCCCTACCCCAGCCATCCTCTTGCCACCTGGGATTTACTCTGGCTTCCGTGGGGTCAGAGCCTGACCTTACAGATCACTGAGCCAGGACTTGTGTAAGGACAGGAGCAGAAAAAAATAATAATAACTATAATTTTAAAAAATATCTCCTCTACCCTCAATTTGGAGAGTTTGGCAGAATTTGTTTTTTTAACAGATCACCGCCGCCACATTTCAGACCTTTTCTTGTTGTGATTGTTAGAACTTTTAACTGGATCATAAATCTTTTATTAACATTTGATATTATACTAATTAAAACCGTTCCATATATGTATTATTAATTTCTCCAGCACTTCTTGCAAGGGTGACGTTTTTAGCTGGCTTAGCAGAATGCACCATAGTAAATAAGGAGAAACTAATTTCCAGGCAATTAGGCTTGCAGAAAAATAAGTTTCTTAATGGAGGGCACGATCATTACAAATTTTACCTAAATAAACAGGGTTTCTTAATGGTAACTCTTCAAGCTAAGTAAACAGATTGGTGTGGTAATGTCCTAAGCAATACTTAAATGTAACTGTTTAATAAATTGGTAAATTACTCATTTCATCTTAGAACAAAATGGTAATACTGTAGTAATAACGTAGTATATATTCTGTAAATATGAAGCATTATCACTTTAGCTCTGAAGAAATCACCACAGTGATATGTCAGCATTGATCTGAAACTGCAGCATTTTATCTCAAGTTTATTACCCATTTTTGAGAATCGCTGAGATTTTCAGAGCATAATGGCAATAAAAGAAGAATTTAAAAAGCGCTTAAATGTGCATAAGTTAATCAGAGGTATCCTCCGGGGGAAAAGGAAATTTGGTAAAACATGAATTATAAGCATCATTTAAACTTACTTTGGACACTAGAGATAATAAATGGCACCATAATTTAGAAATAGCTTTTAACATCAATGACTGTAAGTAGCACTTTACTGTTCATAAGAATTGCAAAGCAACGGTGCTGAGGCCAATTTTATTAGCCATTTTTTTCTTTATAAAAGCAATCCGACCGTTTCCAAACTGAGCAGACAGGAACAAGAGTTACGTGTTAATATGCAAAATGCATTTGATTTTTTTTTTATTATATTTTTTTTTAAATAGCCAGCAATAAATTTACCAAAAGATACAGTCTGGAGACAACTGAATGATCATTGAAGGAGAATAAAGCCTTCTCCGAGTTCACGTATTTGGGAAGAGCGGCAAGAGGAGGAAAAGGAGGGAGAGCAAATCGTTCATATTTACTGGGGAATGTTGCAGCACTTCCAAAGGGAAGGGGAGCAGTAGTTAATCAGAGAGAGGCAGCGCCGGAGGAACAAGGCTTCTCCTTGCTAACTTTTCATGACTGACAAAGCATCCGAGGATCACAGCGCTGCACACAATACCCCCTTAACACGCCTCCCTCCCCAGCCACACGACAGCCTACAAAGCATCCTTCAGAGCTCTCTGTTATCAACCCTCGCAACAATAAATTTTGGCCAGGCAGGACAAGAGCCCCTTTGACCGAGCGGCAGCACACCCATTGTTTGGGCTGGGGGGGCTCCGGGCATGCAGCAGCGACCCGCCCCCCCCGGGGTCTCTTCAGCATCTCCTTGGGACGCCCGCTCGCCCGGAGCTGTGCCGGTGGGCAGCGAGCAGAACTGGCACGAACATGGGCTCTGCCCTGACGGTGCCGTGCGGGCACGCTCAGGAGACTGGCAAACAAACCGAGCTCGAGAACTAAAATTTATTTTGTTTTCAGACTAATCCTGTGACTCAAGAATAAGAGAGATTAATACTCTTTGAGACTTTCCATGTCTGAAGCATCCGAGATCGTTGACACATGAAGTAGCCCTGCTAGGCAGAGTGGGTTGTTAACTCTGAAAATCAGGAGAAAGCAAATATCTATATTTTAATTATTTCACTCCTGGCCACTTTAGCATAATCAAGATCTAACTACAGTTGTTATCTCATGTTGCCAAACTGACTCCTCCTTGCTTTCAGAGCTGCTGGGAGTCTCAGCTCTCCAATTTGTCCCTCCAATTTGTTCCTGAGATATGACGTGGTTACACACCATCCCTGAGACAAAATCAGAACAAGGTACCTTGTATTATTTCCTGGGGAAACAAATTCAAGCCATACTGGTAAAAGACTGTTCCTAATTTTGTGTCAATGTTGGGAAGGTTAATTCAACCACTAGAAGAAAAGCCTCAGCATGAAAACTGAAGCTGCACAGCAGAACGTGTAAGAAGGGGGAAAAAGTCACACTGATTCACGAGAGCATCCTCTGCTCCTGCACTTTGACTTGGCCTCCAGAAAAGCACATTTCCAGCAGGAAAGATCCCTCTGGAAGTAAAGAGCAGTTCTTTGTGTAAAGTTGAACAAAGGGAAACCATGAGGTGAAGTAAACCTCCTGCGTAGGAGTCTGAAATGGCAGCATCAAACAAACAAGTGTGCCATCGGTTCCAAGGGCTAGAAGCTAAAGTTATACAAATTCAGGAAAAAAAAAAAAACAAACCAGGAGGAAGAGATTATTTTTTGCTGCGACTGTGATTAGGTGCTTAAATTTTCAATCGATTCTTCCTCATTAGGGATGTTTCATTCAAGACTGGATTACTTTTTAAATGAATTATCTTAGCTCAAATAAGGCTTTATTCAGGAGAAATGTAATACCTGTATTATTAGACACTGAATTAAGATGACCTTGCCATGGAACAACTACATTTTAATTTACTCTTTATAATTAAAAGCAAATCTCTAAATACCTTAGGCTGATTTTTTTTTTTTTTAAGCATCCCTTTAAATCTTCCTGTTGTTCTACGTGGACAACTTGAAACAGCAGAGGTACATACCGAAAAACTTCTAACCCGAAAATCTGGCAACACATTTTGAATCGGAGAACTCAAGTGCTGTGGTCCCGGAGCTGGGAAAGCTCAGCTAAAGGGGGTGAGTCTTGCAGACCCCTCTTTAAGACCAGTTCAAGCCCGGAGGCTCAGGCGGACAGGAGGACGGACAGACAGGCTTCCCAGGCATGCCATGCCCCCAGGAAAGGTGCTGCACCACCTTCACCTCCTGCGAAACCAGCTCTGCCATTACCTCTCTGGCACCAAAACGAGCAACGTGGCACTTGGCTTTTGCACGAAGATGGTGACATTTCCAGCTACTTTCTCCTTCCACCTCAGTGGACATTTTGGCTCTGCGCATCAGAAGCAAGCCTGCTATTTTAATGCGACTGCAGAACCTGCATCTTTGCAGTCAGGTTTGCACCGAGTCCCTGTATCAGTAAGCGGTACAGACCGAAGGGATCTCTTCGGCACTGCCCCCGAGGAGCACACAAAGCCCGCGCCGGGGGGTTAGGGGCATCCCTAGCCAGCCAAAAACCTGCAGCTCAGTCTGACCTCAGAGCTGGATCTGCAACCCCGCTGCCTTTCCCGGCTCCCCACCTACAGCTGTCAGTCCAGACAAACATTTGTGCACGCGACCAGGAAAAGTAAATGCATGCGGTTATGAAGGTGAAAACTCAAACCAGAAGCACGCACTGAAGCACAGGTTGGTTAAATGGTAACCATGAGGCAGATTTTTAGCAAATCGGAACAGCTCTACGAATGCTCTGTCCCAGCGTATGAGTAATTATCAAAGAGCTCAGACGACAGGCTTGTACAGTAAACAGCAGCACTCAGTGAGTTCCTCACGCTGCCCCAAATGAGACAGACCCTCTTGTTCCTGGCTGGCACTTTCAGAGAGAGAGAAAAGAAAAAAATTCCCCGCTGGCTCTCGCTGAGTTACGGCAGGGCCGATCAGAAGTGAGCGGCCTGAATTTATTGGTGTTATTCTGAATTGACTTTGGCCTCTAAACCAGAGCTGACTGCTGCACGAGTACTTACTTAGCACAGGCTGGCTCCTCGGCTGCTTTCCGTCGCTCTCAGTCCATTCACTCCCTGACAAGAACGATGCCAATTCAGATCAAACCCTATTGTACAATAATGATATTCAGATAGCACAAGCCAAGTGTTGAGAGCAGCTGAGCTCTCCCACTGCCTGGTGGGTTCAGGAAGAGTTACAGGTGTAGGATTTGGCTTGCCTGCTTTGTTTTCTCCTCATCTATTTTCATAGATATTTGAGCCTTCCATGACACACTGCTAACTTCTGGACACAAAAGTTATCTTAAAACAGATTTATTTTTTTCTAATGAAGGCAAAAAAAAAAAAAAAAAGTGCTGCTCTGGAACCAAGTGAAATCTATAAAAGGTCAAAGCACAACCCTTCCACAGCTATTTTAAGAGCTCCCTCCTCTGACATAAACTCCTCAGCCCTACCTGGGGGAAGCACACCAGCCTCCCCTCCCTCAGGATCGGGATGCGGCAAAGCATCCTCAGCAGCCCTGGAGGGGCAGGCAGGCAGGCGGCTGAGCAGGTGGCTGCGCACGCTGCCTCTCCCACCTGCTGCCCCGTGCCGAGCTACAATGAACTTGTCAGGCCATGCTCTTGTCACTGAACACAGATGTCGGCTGGGCAGCCATCGCCCGCGCTCCACTTTGCCCGGGTGCGCTCCAGCCGCTCGCTGCCAGTCACCAGCAGAGCCTTTTCTAGGAGCATTTGCCTGGGTTTCCTCACATGATCTGTCTTCTTTCCACTCACCTTCTTCAGCTGCTCATGTAACCACTGCTTCCTCGGCTCAACGCGATTTTTGAGTCATCCTTGCCATGTTTTAGTGTGTTTGCTGGCTTCCGGCTTGCTCAGTGATCTGGTGGTTTCGCCACTGAGCTGTCCCAGTACTTGATGTCCAGTGGAACCCCAAAAACACTGTGCACAGAAATTACTCCCTCCCTGCTCCTGCGTGTCAACTCACACTGACCTATTTCCATTTCTAAGGCAATACCACATTGTTTGCCCATCTCCAGCTCTGCTCTTCACTTCCATTCCTGGCTTCCTCCATCCTTCTGAGGTTTATATGCATGGACAGGGGTCTGCAATGTTGGTCTTGTTGATCTTCCCCTGCATCTCTCCCACTTGCTGCACGTCCACCACTCGGTCCCCTCCAGCCCTACCAGTTCCTGCTCCACCTACCTTCAATCTGCCAGAGCTTTTCTGCCTCCCTCACTGTGCTCATCACTCACATGGCCAGAGTGGGAATCACACTTCCTGCATTTCTGCCTCTGCCCCATAGCTAATTTTAAGAAATGAGAAAGAAGATCCTTGCTCAGAGAAGAAGACAGAGATCAAAGCAACAAAATCCCTTGTGAAGAGGAGCCACCACTGTGGGGATGTGTTTGGTTTGCAGTTGGAAAGCTGCAGGCTGGCATCAGGAGCAAGCAAGGAGGCAGAAGTAAACCGAGACAAACGAGACTGAGGCAGGTTCTCTTTTATTCCATCTGAAATAACGAACAGTGATTTGTGTTGTGCTGTCCAACCTTGTCTCCTCTGGTTTAGCTCCCAGTCTTGGAAGTCCCACCTGAGCGGTAGGAGCACAGCCTAGAGCTGGGCAAAGGACTGAAAGCCTCTGCTTTGTCTAGCAGACAGAAGAGAAGACAACTGCCTGGGTGGATTTGGCAGAGCAAATATGGAAAATCAGTTGTCCATGTGAATTCTGAACTGCAGAGGAAGAAAAAAGCTTGAATGGGAAACAGGAGGTTTGTGACAGACAGGAGCTTCCTCTCCCCAGGAGCAGTCTGAGAGTCAATCACTGAGAGAGGTTGGAAGTTCTGCCTAAGAAGGCTTTTTGACAACTGTCTGCAGTTTGAAAGAGTCCTGACGTGAGGAAGGGACATAGGTTGCTTTATTTTCCCTGCCTTATGCAGCATAGCAGTGAAAAGAGTGCAGTGATTTTACTCCAGCCCCCCCATACAGCATAACTACATCCTTTCCCCTCTGAGCACTTGGCAGAGATCGAAGTAGAGAAGGTCAACTTCATAAAGATCAATGTACGAAAGCCACAAGCATGACAAGGCAGAAAAAAGACCCTAAAACCCCACCATTTCCATCCTTGATGAATTTAGAGGAGGATCACATTTCAGGTCTCCAAAAAAAGTCCTGCAAGTGGTTTTTTTTTCCTGAACAGTTCATTTATTCCAGGTACTCCAAAATGCATCCACCTGAGAGGGGTGAAAAAGGCTTTCTTCCTGCTTGGGGTCTCAGTGATGATCTCCTCTTTCCCCATGGAGGTGTAGCGCAAGGTACGTATTCACCCAGTTCAACACCTCTAAAATGGCATCTTCAATGTGAAACCACTAACTCTGATGTGCCAAATTAGTCACAGAAAAGCCTCCTTACCCACCAGCCCCACACTCACCATTGGCCTCTTGCTGAATAAAGGGGTCAAAGACAAATTGGAAGCATTCCTCACGCACAGTCTGAGGACACGGGAACCTCCACCGCCCGTGACAAGCTGGAAGCACTGCCGGGTACAACAGCTGCTCTGCTGGAGCACCGAAACGGCAAAGCTCCCCAGTGCAACACGACAGCTCCAGCAAGTGAGTCTCCGGCTGTGCAAATTGCTTTCAGAATCAATTACCCATCTCAGACTCTTTTGGGCAAGATGCAACATTACCACTTTTTTTTCTTCTTTTTAACTTTTTTTTTTTTCTGCAACCCTACAAAAAGAAGACAGAGGAACACTAGGATGCCATTTTAGCAGTGAGATGCTAAGGGAGCTCTTGGCTCCAAACACGCACCTCTGCAGAGGGGAGAGCTGGGAGCAGGATGCTCAGCAGTTACCAAAGGAGTGACCAGCAATAAAGGTCGAGGAACTGCACAAGACCAGAAGGGCACAGGCTGTGACCTGAGAGAGGGCAACGTGTGGCACAACCAGGAGGGCAGAGGAGACATGGAGACAGGATGCCTGCAGAAGACACAGAAGCTGTGAGGAGAAAGACTATTTTAAGAAACTCCAGAAAAAGTGTGGCCATGTACTGCTCTGAAGCTCTGTTCCTGAGCACAAATAAGGAGAATCTAAGAGAGAAGCAGGGTGCAGGGCTGCAGCTCCCCTGATGTATTTTTAGATGCCAGCACCAAAACAAGTTGAATTACCAACAGGTTTGTGTTGCCTGCAAAGGAACTGCCTCCTACACATTAACCCTGCAGACAGCCACGCTCTGCCAGTGCATCCACCTGCCCGTCCGTGTGCAAACTTTGAAGATATAAAGGGCAGAAGATCTTTTTCATTTTTGACAAAAAAAATGGAGGAGCACTGCTGCCTTCTCCCAAATCTGCAGCTCTGTGACATCTAACACATCCCCATCATCTGCTTCATCTCCAGCGCCAGGGCTGGGTGCACATTTGGACGGGACAGGAGAAGAGTTGGCGTGGAGGAAGAGCACAGCCTGGAGCCTCTGCCCACGGGCTGCGGAACTTCATCCCAGGCAACTCCATCCCAGGCTGCTACTGGGTTGCCTTTCTTCTGCAGCTAGAAACACTATTTGCTGCAGCAAAATTCCTTATTTTCCAGCTTTATGAGGAAAATGCAGCTCAAGCCATGGTCTTTGCCAGAGCTGCCATCAGCCACGGGATGAGAGAAGCTGCTCCCACACCCAGCCCCAGCCCCAGCCCCTCCGGGCAGGACGCCGGCGTGGCGAGGGCTGTGGCACACACCGAGCCCCAGCACAGGCACCCTCCGAGCTCCCGCTCCTTCCCCTCAGTCCAAGAGAAAGATTTGAAGGCTTCTTTAATTATTAACCGTTTTGCTTTGTTTTTCCCTCTGCACTTGAGAGCGCCAGCTCTTCGGAGGCCAGAGAGCATCTTCCCGGAGCGCCCGCTGGGACAGGACCGGCCGCGAGAGCGGCACCAGCCGTACCCACCCACAGCCCCGTGTTCCCTTACGGGCTGCTCCCATTACCAGTAATGGGAACGACGTGTGCGGGTGAAGGAGAGGAGAGAGTCTAATGTCTTTATATTACACCACCAATTAAGTACTCGAGGTCATGTCCTCGGCTGATGTAAAGTAGATGAGACCTACTGAACTTAATGGATCTCTGCTGATTTACACCAAACGAAGAGCTGGCCCCTCTCTCGCTGTATTAAACCAGCCGAGCCGTTGCGGCAGCCTTTGTGTTTAACAGCTCCTTGCTCTAGCCAGCCTTTGCTACCACTCCAGTCCATAAACCACAAGCTTTATCAACCAATAATTAGTTTTCTAAGTTAAGTTTCAGGGCCATGTTTTAAGACCTGCTGCCCTTCACCAGGTGGGGAATTTTGAAGAGACTTGAAGTGGTGGGAACGAAGCAGAGAGACTCAGGGAGGGTCCAGTCCTTGAAGTTGCAGAGGGTCTTCTCAAACACATTAAAAACCACCACCTTGTGAAAGTACCTGGGAGTTAAGCACCTTGAATTCAAGCCAAGGTATTTTTCTCTTGCACACATAGATCTGATTTTAATCACATGCCCAGCCTCCTAGATTTTAACAAGACTGTGCAAAGATAAGCCTGGACACAAGTATCTGCCCGGGAAGGGCACAGTAGAAACGCTGGGGACTGTCGAGCTGTAAAGTACCTGAATACAGAGCATTTCCGGCACAGGGCAAGCAGGGTGATTTGGAAGGACACACTAACAACTTCCCTAATTTATTTTTCTTTCAGTTGTACATAACTGATCACCAGGCAGAAAAAAGGTGTGATGCTGGGCCACACTTTTCCCTTGTGGGCTGCTGTCTCCGAACGCTTGTGTGTCTTAAACGTCCCAGCCCAAGAAAGGAGCTAAACTTGAGAAGGAATGCTGCACTAAACTACAAATCAAATACTGTTTTTGTAATCATAGATAATTTACTATTTATTCTCACATTAAAACACAACTTCCCAAGCCAGCATACATTAGCTTCCGCAGGCACGCAGTTTGCTCCTTTTCTTCCTTCTGTAGCTGGATTGAATAAAGAACATTTAGTAGATTTCTGCCACCAGAAGGAATGAAAGCAGCGTGCCGCACAGAACTGGGGGAATCACGGCACCCTACAAACACAAATGTTCGCAACGAGGAATGTAATATGGACAGCTCTTACAGAGACAGTTCTTGTGCAATAACTTAAACAGTACAGATTACTACTTGGGGAAATAAAAGACAACATAACTTTGAAACTTGAAAAGCTTTCTTCGTTGTAATCAATTGCAATAATCCATGTCAGTGATTTAGATGAAGATCAACTTTACCTTTCTTTGCTGATGACACAAAACTAAGAGCAATAAAAAAACTTAAGTGCATTTGCACACAACTAATGGATTGGATGTGGCATGTGCCAATGGAAGTCGGTATGTATAATGCAGCATATGCTGGATGCCAAATTAATGGAATCGTTTGGGCATTCTGGACCACTTGTGGCATCAAGCTTAAGTCATCTAAGGAGCCTGGCAGGGGTTGACGATCTTCCATTTTCAAAAGACTGAGGAAGCCTCATAATACTGTAGGCAAAACATGACAATGAATTTTATCCCTTCCATCCAGCTGCTGTTTAGTCCAAAGCTGAAAGACAACGAATCTCTGCCTCGTGTCCATAATAAAACATATAAAAATACAGATTCACCTGAACAGGGAGCTGGAGGCTCAGGCACACAGACAGCAGACCGGACACTGCCAGTCGTGCACACGCGGTCCAACCTGCCTGATAGCCTGAGGACCTGCACTGGGCCACGGGGCTCACACCAAATTTCCCACAGTGTCCACTTCCTACCTGGATTAACTCCTGAAAGAAGACAGTCCTGACACAGAAGGAAATGCGTTTCACTGCCAACATTTACAAAATTGCCTGACAAGGTACAGAGATTCTTTCAAGAAACTCAGGAGTGACAGAGCTGGAGACAGATCAATTTTCTTCCACATCCCATCCCCCTACAGCACACTGCTCCCACACTCCGGCAGACAGGTCCAACCAGGATGAGATGAGCACAGGTACAGCTTTGGAGGCCTGGCTGGCACAGGGACAGAAGCAGCTGGGTCTGAGCCACATGGCCCTGCCATGGGACACAGCTGCAGTGGAGGACCCAGCAAACACCACACACTGGTGGTACCGGTCCTGCTCCCCCAGACTCTTACACATGAAAGTGCACAATGCTCCGCAGCAAAGCAGAATGACTCAAATGGACTCCCAGGAGGCAAATGCTTGCAGACTGAGGTTGGAAAGTTCATCAGATATCAACCTTGATATCTGCATAGATGCTCTAGATGTTACTGGGAGGTCTGCTGGGGAAGTTCAAGACCCAGAGGTAGATATCACCTTTTTTTTTTTTTTAAATTTTGAAGGTATTTTGAAAAATAGCCTAAGGTCTGGATCTGTGAGGGTGTTCAGAGCCTGCTCAGCACCCCACCAAGCTCAGACCACCGTTTAGTGGAGCGTGGTGCCTGGACATCTAATATCTCAGCAGTTCTCAGAGCTCAGACTAACCAGCGCAGGGCACAGCAACACATCACCCCTGCACAAGCGCCAAAACATTCGTCTGTGCTACCTAAAGAGCATGAGACCCATCTCAAACGTCTCTGCTCCACGGTGCCCAGCATTTCCAGCTCTGGGAATATCCTACAACATTTCTAAATGCAAAACGCAGAGATGCCTTTAGGCAGCTAGCTCCTACTCTCCGCAACGACCTGGGGAGAATATTTCATCTCTTACCTTTAAACTAAATTTATGGGAGGAAAACATCTAAATACCGTTACTGCCGTAACCTTAACAGGAGATTGTTAAGAGATCTGAAATGCCCAGAAATAGAGAGAAATCCCACAAAAAAAAAAAAAAAGATGGGAAAGCACGTAAGTGCCAAACTGCCACCAGCTGTACTATAGCCTCCGCTCATCAAAGCTAACCGAGTGCCTTCAGGAAGCAAACTCAGAGCCTCAAAAACAAATGAACACCAGGTAGAAATATATATTCCTTTGCTGTGAGTCTGGAAGAAATTAAGAGCTTAATGGACTTCAAGAATGGGAAAGGGAAACATACAGCATTGAAGGGAAATGCCCCAAATAGCCTAAATCAAGTGGTGTATATATCCCCTCTCACAAAAATGCCCACCTGCACAGAATGCAAATACCTTCATCCACCCTGTCCAACTTGCTCAGGCAACACGAGGAGGGGCTCTACCAACTGAAAAGGAACAGCTGTACCTGGGTCCCTTAAATTACTCCTCAGCAGCAGTGGGGATGATTGCAGTGCAGAAACACATGCTTCAAGGAAAATTTGTAGGTGTGAGGTGTAAATCTCAGTGTTATTTATGTTAGATATAAAGGAGCTAAGTTATGACCTAGCTGAGCAAAACATTTTTGTAAACTAAAGCTTTGAATATTGTGCGGTTTGCATGTTTAACAGGACCAGGCTTTCATCACAAAGTGGAGAAGGAGAGCTAACAACCCATTGATTTTAAGGCCCATTTAGGAAAAGAATTGCCTATACAGATCTGATCACCATGCATTACTTCACAACATCTAATACCCTGGGCACAAAATAATGCTAAGAGATGCAAATTATGGAGCCATTTTTATCCTTAGAGGGGTTGTGCCTGTGCATGTGAGCATGGTATGGGCGCTGCTTTGGGTTCGGGCTTAAAGCAAAGTCAATAGGGACTCGGAGGAAATGGTTGGCGTTCCTCCACAGAGCTCCAGCTAACCCAAGTTCTGCCTCGTGCATCCACTCAGCTGCTTGGCCCTATGCAGGAAATCGCTTATGCACGTGATTAAGCAAAGTTAAGGAAGCGATCTGCCCAATTAAATTCAATAATCCTTAACTCTCATGGCCTTTTTCCATCCTCATTCAGCAAACACAAGTTTTCCTGGGTTTACAACTTCTGAACAGGAGGGAACGTGAGCACACAGTGTGGGCTTTCCAGAGCATGCACGCACAGAGAAAATGTTTCACTTACGGATTAAAGACTTGTTCAGAAAGATTATCCAAATGCTAAAAATTACCAATTTCATAGCAGCATCAAACATCAACATATTAAAACTCAGCTTGCTGGGATGTGCAGCATCTCCAGCACTCTCAGACCTCATCTCTATCACAAGAGTTACGCTGCTTATGCTCAAACGACTCGCGTTGAATTAGCTGTGCTGCAGTAGAGTTGCAGGAGATGCTGCTGCCCTCACACTGCCTGCACAGCACTCGTCTTTGTCTTCTGCCAAGTGCAGTGTTTTAAGAAGTCTGCCATGGAGGTAAAGGAGCATTTAGCAATGAGCAGAAGGGTGAGGGATAAACCACGCTCCTCTGCAACTAGCCAGAGCCCACACTGCAAGAATGCTGTGTCAGAAACTGGGAAGTCAAACTGCTGCCCATGCACAACAGCCTGACTCGAGTTGTCCACCACAGAGCCCAAGTGCAGTACACAGGATAACGAGCTGGGTCAGGATAATAGCCAACCCGCCCCCAATAGGGACCCTCTCCTCCACAGGGCACCCACATCCCCCAGGATTACATTCATTGGGGCAGAGGGACTAGAGCTGGTAGGGCCTAGAGTCCACACAAGCCTCTGTGGATGGCTTGCTTTGTTGATGCGCCTTCAGAGATACACAGCAAGGACCAATGGGCAAGCCCTGCCAAACCTGAATCAGGCTGGCCAGGAGCACCGCTCTCATCCACAGAAAGGAGAATATCGTGTATTTCTTCCCACTGGTGTTTCCCTGAGGTTCCTATAAACGCTGGGTTTTCTGGGCATAGTAATTGGAGGTAACCCCCAGTTCTGTCCCCTTCAGCATGACCACTCACATCAGCACCCCTGCACCGCCCATGCACTCTTGTCTTACATGACGTGTAAGCCCAGCTCCCTTAGCACGTCTCGAAACGTCGAGACCAGCTCCTCCGTAACAAAAGACAACAGCCACAACCCCAAGCGCACAGCTCCCAGTACATACGCCCCACCACACAGTGACTATTTCAGATGGCTGAAATGGAAGCTACTGGTCTCTGAAGTCCTTTGGAAAGTTGGCTTGATCCTGCTGCCTGTGGCTCAACCCATGGGCAGCAGGAGCAAGGAGAGCCCGATCCCTGCCTGTGCTCCCGCTGCCGAGTTCAGACCCATTTGCATTGCTTTTAATTACAGAGCTCTAAACACTCCATAGCTTTGCACTAGATACTCGCCTGCCACAAAGCCGGTTACTGCAATATACAGCATCATTATGCTCTCTGCAGATATACAGTTTTCGGCTTACAGCAGAAAAACTGGAGGGAAATCAGGAATACAGAAGTTGATGGTCATGGGATGCTCAAACAGTTAAGGAACAAAGCTGCCTGGAAAACAATGCGGTTTAGAGATGTTGAGGGGTAGAGATAAAACACAACATCAACTACACGTGTGAGTATGGGTACCCGTTTATTCCAACCCCCTCGCATTATTCAGAGCCTGGCTCTTCCACGTTTTGTCTGACCGGCGGATGTCTCCGGGTTGCTCCGCAGCCGGTACTCGGGGTTTCCCCTCTCTGCTCTGCAGGCGGTGCGAATGCGGGAGCATCGCAGCCCCGGGCGCGATGACGGGCAGGGCTGGTCCTACGGCCCGGCCGCCCTCGGTGTCCCCGCTCGGGCGGCGCCGGGACCGGCCGCGCATCGCCGGGGAGCCAAACGAACGGAACGAACGGGGAAATATTTGGGTTGCTGCAAAGAAGGAGCAGGGGTCTGCGTGGGGACAGCGACAGGGCCACGCACGGCAGGGGCGCAGCGTTCCCCCAGACCCTGTGGTCAGGTACGGATTTCCCCGTTAATTTTTATTTTATGTTCCCTGACAGACACGCCCTCGACCGCTGTTTTCTAGCGAAGGCTGCCTGTTCGCGGCTGGTGAACGGCACCGGTCGCAGCACCATCACCCGCGGTGTAACAGGATTTGGCCCTGCCTCTGCACCTCCGCAACTCTCCCCCGACAAACCAAATCCCGGCTACAACCTGAGCCTGTGCCCGGGGACGGCTGAGAAAAAGACTAGCTAGGCAAATATTTTCTTCATCCTTCACGCCGCGACACTCGCTACTCCTAAACTGCCTTTTGCCGAAACCGGGCCGGGGGAACAGCGAACCCTGAGACCGTAAACGCCTTTAAACTTCTGCAGAGTCACGGTGACCGGGGCTGCGCGGCTCCCGGAGGCAGAGCCCACCGCTCCCCGGCCCTCGCGGTCCTGCGCGGGGCAGGGAGAAAACCGCCAGGCTTCTAAAACCGGCATTTTTGGAGCTTGCCCTCCTTGCTGGAGAACCGGTCACCTCGACTCGCAGAGCTACGGGAGTTCGTTTTTAAAAAACACCCCCCGTCCTCTCCAGGTCGTTAAACGAGGTCGGCTGCTGACGAGCACCCGGTGTGCCCACAGGCACCGGCCGCCCCCAGCAAAGGCAAAGAAAACGAAAATCGCTGGGTGCCTGCCGGGACGTGTTTCGGTATCGCGGGCCCGGGGTGGAAAAATTACCGGGGAACGGTGGGGCCTTACAACGGCGACGCCGCCGGTCCCGGGAAGCGGCGGGCCCCGCTCCACTCTCGTTCTCACACGGCATCCCCGTTGTCGTCCCAAATCTGAGGCTGTTTCTCGCCGCTTCCCCCCGCCCCCGGCCCCGGGAAAGACCGGGAGCCCCACGTACAACCGCCCCCGGGTGCGCTGCCGGAGCCCCGCTCCGAGCCCGCCCGCCCCGGCCCCGTTCGGCTGCTCACCTCGGTGTCCGCTGCAGGACGGCGACGGTGTCCCGGCTGCTGCGCGCCCCGCAGCGCTCCGGTCCGACCCCGGGCTCGGCTCTTCCCCGGCGCGGCAGCAGGCAGGGAGCGGAGAGGCGTTTTTAAAGAAAACGTTTATTTACACGTCTCGGCAAGTACAAAGTATTATACATGGTCTGTGTCAACCCCAAATCTTCTTTATTATGAAACATAAGGCGCTTTCTCTAGAGTCGGTGGCGAAAGGAGAGGGTGCGGGTGCTGTTTCGGTGCGCTAAAGCTCGTCGGCTGGAAAAGTGAGGACAAAACCGAGTGCGTGTTGCCTGAAAGGAGCCCTTATTACTAGGGTGAATAAATTACAGCTGACATTAACTTCACCTGGGACAGATGGAAGCTACCGCTTTTCAGCTTAATAGGGTTTCCTAAGCTAATGAGTCATCACCGGCTCCACTTAGTCCCCTCCGCTAAGTGATAGGTAGGTATTTTTTTTTCTTTAGACTATCCTCAGAACAGGAAAAAAAAAAATAGCCTTTTGTTCCAAAGCCAACGCAAAATACCTATGTTCAGATTTCGATATAAATAATCGAGGTTTTATATAATTCCATATTAATAGTGCCCAAAATCTCGATGCATAAATAAATTAAATTATTAACACTTCTTACAAAAAGTGACATATTTCCCTTCCTAGTGGAACATCGACACGAATATACAAGCGGAGCGCGGGGCCCCGCGACGGCAGCGCCCGGCGGCTCTGCTCCGCGACGGCCTCGGGGAAGCGCCGCGGCGGCCTCGGTCCCGGCCCCGGTCCCGGCCCCGGCCCCGGCCCCGCGGGTGCCGCTCGCCGCCTCCGCGCCCACCCCGTCTGAAGGGAGCCGCGGCCCCGGAGGCGGGAGAGGGGGGAGCCGCCGGCCGAGCTCCGCGGGCGAGTCTGCTGCGCGTCCGGGCTCCCGGGGCTCAGACGAGGGAGGTGACCGGGGGGATCTTGGCGCTCTCCTCCTCCCAGGGCTGCAGGTTCTGCAGCGCGAACAGCGACGAGTTGTGCAGGCACAGCGGGTCGGGCTGGATGGACTCGTTCAGCGACTTCTGGAAGGCGTCGTGCTGCAGCTGCAGCATCAGCCGGCTCGCCTGCTGCCGCTCGGCCTCCCGCTCCTCCGCCGTCTGCCGCCTGCCGAGGGACACGCTCAGCCCGCGCCCCGGGACGCCCCGCCCGGGATGCTCCGCGGGAAAGCGGCCGGTCCGGGGGCGGGGGAGCGACCGCGGGCACCGGGAGCAAAGCGCGGGGCGGGCGGAGCGGCACGCCGCTTCCACCGGGGCTGGGCACGGGCGCTCGGCCTGCAACGGAGGGACTGCGGGCGGCGGGGGAGGCCTAGCAACCCCCCGCTTCCCGGGAATCCCCTATTTCCGAATAGGTCACCCGTTTTGCCAATATTCCCCCGTTTTTTCGTTTTTGGTTTGGTTTGGTTGTTTTTTTTTTCCGAATAATTCTCCATTTTTCGAACAATCTCTCGTTTTTACGAGTAATCCCTCGTTCTCGGAATGGGGCCGGTTAAAAAAGAAAAAGATAAAAATAAATGACAACGATAATAATAATAATATAAGGATAAAAATTCACCCTCGACCATGTCGCTGCCTGCAGCCGGCAAGGGGTGCATTACCAGCCGGCCGGAGCATCCCGGGGCTTCCCGGGGGCGGCGGCGGGACGGGGCGGCCCCGGGGGCGCGGGACTCACCGCCACTTGGTGCGCCGGTTCTGGAACCAGGTCTTGACCTGGGCGTCCGTCATCTTGAGGGACTTGGCGAGGGCAGCGCGCTCGGCCGAGGCCAGGTACTTCTGCCGGTGGAAGCGCTTCTCCAGCTCGCAGATCTGCACGCGGGAGAAGGACGTCCGCGGCTTCTTGCGCTTTGGCGGTGTCCGGTTCTGGTAGGGGTGCCCGATCCGCCGTGTCACCGTGAAGGGCGTCAGCGCCGCCGCCGCTGCCCGGGTGGGAAGCAGAGGGGTCAGGCCCGCGCCCCCACGGTGCCAGCCGCCCTCCCGGGGGCCGCGGCTCTGCCCGACGGCCTCCCGCCGCCCCGCCGGCCCCCGAAGAAAACGGCTCCCCCCCGAGGTGCCGCTTCTACGTTTCGCCGAGAGGATGCGGAGGCGAGCGGGGCCCGGCCGCTCCCCGCCCCCCCCCCCCCCCCCCCCCCCCCCCACCCGGGGCATCCCCTCCGCCAGCCCCGGGGCGGCCGCGCCATCCACACCGGAGGAGAGCGATTTTGGGGATCGCTACGAGCGCGGGGGAGGCAACGATCCAGCGGGCCGCCCTCTCTTTTATCCGTACCGCTATCGCTACTATTATTTCGTTTTCTGGTTTTTATTTGCCTTTCCGTTCGTTGACGGGGAGCGGGGGGAAGGCGGAGGTCCCTCGTTCCCGCTCCGCCCCGGCGCCTTACCTGTGAACCTGTCCTTGACGAAGCGCCTGCTGCTCTCCATCCAGGGGAAGTTGAGGCTGCCCAGGCTGGGCACGGCGGGCATGGCCGGGATGGCGCTGGAGATGGGCGGCGGCACGGCCCCGGGGATGGGCCTGTGCGCCGGCACCCGGATCACGCCGGCCGGCGCCAGGCTGAGGTTCACACTGTAAGATCCAGAGTCCTCGAAGGGCGCGGCGATGGCCGGGAAAGGGGCCGGCAGCGCCGGGTAAGGCGCGCCGCCGCGGCCGCCGGGGCCGCCCAGGAAGGTCGCGCCGTCGGGGCCCCGGGGGGGCGGCGGGGCAGCGCTGTCCTGCTCGGGGCTGTTGAGGATCTGGTCGATGCCGAAGCTGATGGGCTCGTGCTGGTGCTGGCCCTGCGCGCCCGCCGGCGGATCCATCCTCCGCCGCCGCCGCCTCGGCCGCCGCCGCGCTCCCCTCCGCGCGCGCTATAAGGGCTCCGCGCGCCGCCGCTCCCCGCCGGCCCGGCCGGCCCCGCCGCCGCCGCCGCCGCGCGCCGACACCAAACTTTGCCGAGCGCGCGCCGCCCCGGCAGCCGCCCCGTCATCTCCTCGGGGTCCGCCGCGCGCCCCGACGCCGCGTGCGCCCCCCGCCGCCGCCATTGGCCGCCGCCGTCCAGCCTCTGAGCTCCCATTGGCTCCCGCCGATCGGCACCGGCCTCGCGCCCGGGCGCGGGGGCCCGCCGCCGCCGCGGTGACATCACTGGGGCGCACGAACAATGGGGCCGCGCGGCGGCGGGCGGGGGCGGGGCGGCGGGGGTGCCGTCGGGGCCGGGGCCGCCCGGAGCGATGAACCCGCCCGGCCCGCACCCCGCTCCTCCATACTCCAACCCCGTGGGGCCCGGCCCCTCCGCCGGCCCGACGGGGCCGCCAGCCCCCGACGGCCGCTCCGCCACACTCGCCCGAGGATGCCCTGCGCGGCGCGGATCGGTCCCGGCACCGGTCCCGGGCGGGCGGCCCGCCGAGCTGAACGGCGAGGCCCGGAGCCCGCCCCGACGGCAGCGCGGAGCTGCCGGAGCCCCGCGGGGCGAGATTCCGTTCGGGCTCTGTTTGCGCCCGAGCGCGGCCGCCGAGCGAGTTTGCAGACGGTCCCTAACGTCCAAATTGGACTAAAGGCGTTAAAAATTAAATAACGTTCAGCCGCATTTACTTAGTTTCCCTCTTATAAAGGGAAATGAAAACAGGGAATAGAATTTCCCTGTTAATAGAATGTAATGGCATTTGATCAGCACCTGGCAGGGCGATCCCGGGATGCCGGAGCGGTGACAGGAGGGACTTGATTAGTTTTCAAACCTTAGGATTCAATTACCGCAACGAGCCGAATCGTTTCGAAAGGCAGCGAACGCCGACCGACCCGCCGGGCCACCGCCGCGGCCACACGGAGCCCGGTCCCGGTCCTCCCCCTGTCCCCAGCCCCGCCTGGGGCGCGGGGTCCGCCCGGGCGCCGGCCCCGACGGCCGCAGCTGAAGTTTCCCGGCCGGCCCCGACGGTGGCCGTCGAGGTGGAGCGGGGGGGAAGCTTCCGCGGCTAACGGAATGGAGGGACACCAGCCCAGCCCGGCGGTCATTAACACGGCAATTAAACACCCACAACTCCCAGGCCCGGGGGGCCCCGCCCGGTGCCACCCCCGGGCAGCGTAATCGGATTGTCCCCGCTCGGTGCGGCGGGTGCGAGCGGAACCGCCATCAACAGCCGCTCCCCCGGAGCGGAGCTAATCGGATTGACACGGTCCCGGCAAGATGGTCGCGGGGCCGCCCGGTGCCACCAGGAACAACGGCAGCGGGAGCCCGGCCCTCGGGGCTCCGCTCCGGCCGGCCCGGCGGGGAGGGCGGGGAAAGAGAGAAAAGGAGGGGGAGAAAAGGGGGGGGGGGGGGGGGGGGAGAAAGACAACCGGGGGAGGATAAATAAATAAATAAAGTGACACCCAGTCCTGAATCAGGGCAGGCTTTGTTAGAGAAAATTGCAGCTTGATCTGCATAATGGGAACTCGGGCTGCCCAAGGCGATCTTTTTATTGCATGTGTGTCTGCTGTTATCAATTTTGTGAACGATTTCACAGGGAGCCTGGCAGACTTGAGCTGGAATAATATGCAAAGATGAGCTTTGAATAATGAATGATGTGCTTTTAAACCAATTCCAAAGTGTCTGTGATAGTACAATATGAAAAGGGGTGGTAAGTAATAGTATATTTAAAAGGCGCTAGTATGTTTTTATTACTATATTTAAAAAGATATCTATATTATTTTTGTGAAATGGATAATATATCACAGAGTCTTTGATAATCAGCTAAACAATACATTTTTCTTTGGGAAAACTCTCCTGGTTTTACACAGTTAAATATAGAGTATCAGCGTACAGCTTTGTAACGCTCGGCTACCTTATTAAATATTAACTCTATTTTAATATTAGCTTTTAAATTTAATATGTTGACGTTCTGCAGTTTTACTTTAATTATGTTTTATAATTAATAACCCGGGACGTATGGTATCCTTAAACGCGGCTCTCCCGCAGCCGCCTCGTCTCCTCACCCCTCCGCGGGCCGGGGGCGCGCAGCCCGGCACAGCCCCGCACAGCCCCGCGCAGCCCCCCGGCCCCGCTCCGCTCCCAAAAACCGCCCCGGCTCTGCCGAGCGCAGCCTTTCGTCCGGGCCGGGCGGCGCTGCCGGGCTCCGCTCCCGCTCCCGCCCCCGCATCCCAGGAACCCCCACGCACCCCTCGCACGCCCGACGCGGAGCCGGCGGAGCTGCCGCCCCGACGGCGCGGCCCGGCTCCGGCGACCCCCAGCAGTGGCGGGTCCTGGCGGGTGTCTGCTTGGGGTGACGGCTCTGCGGGGAGGAACGTGCTCCCTCCCAAAGCCGAGCTGCTCTGTGCCATCGGGGAGACAAACCCAGCTGAGGGCCGCCCCCCTGCCGGGCCAGGGGAGGCAGCGGGACCCCCGGGCAGGCACAGGACATCCGCAGCGCATCCCCGGAGCCCTGTGCTGAGGCAGCTGATCACGGCGGCGCAGGTGAAGGGTAAAGAGTCCCCCACCCCACCGGGCTCTGGCCAGGCCCCAGGCATGGCACAGCACGGCGCTTGCCTGGCACAGCGTTTGTAACCGCCTGCAAGCGCTGGCCGCAGGCAGGGCTGCAGGGCCATGGAGAGCTGGGGGTGCAGCGCTAGCTCTGACAGGGAGCATGGTTGGGACAGCTCGGCCCGCGCCCGGCTGGCACGGTGGTGGGGGTCCAGAGAGCGCAGCACCCAGCCACTTGCAAAAGCGTAGGGGACATAGCTAAGAGAGGAGAAAAAAGTAGTTAACACTATGTAAGAGGAACGACTGCTTCCCTGGCACCACTGGGCAGCAGGGACCCCTGCCCAATTTGTTACTGGGAGTCACCAGGGGCAGAGACACAGCATCTGCCCTCGCCCTTCTCTTAAACTTAGAGCTGCCATGGTGGGGCGCATGGAGGTGGACGTGCCACAGCCTGCCACAGCCACAGTGCTTGATCACAGTGTACATGTGCGCTCCTCAGCCCCAGGAATATCTTTTGGCTCAAAACGTGAAGGGCATCCTTGTAGGACCCTCATCCTTGCAGGACCCCCCACGTGCCCAGCAGTGGCTAATGCCACTGTTCAGCTTTTCAAGTATGATGAGATAATAAGAACATGTGATGAGATACGCACTGATCCAGCCCCAAATGCTTCTACCTGTCAAGAGCGAGGCAGCTCTAGCATCTTTCCTCCGTCACAGTGCTAGAATTTGCTGTATCCTTATTTGGAGCAGATTTGCCGGTGGTGACCCCAGCTGTGCTGCTGGCACCGTGTGCCACATCCACATCATGGCCCTGGCTGTGCCACAAAGAGAAACAAACAGGGCTGCAGCTCCAATAGCCCCAGCCATTCCTGGAAAGCAGAGGAGTGACAGGGATGGTCCCTCTCCTGGGCATGTCCCAGCACCATGGAAAATGAAATTGCCATCCAGAAGTGGTCAGCAGTGCCCAGATGTTATTTGGTGCCTGGGAGTGGTGTGGACAGAGAGGTGGCATGGGCTGGTGGGTAGCTGCATGCAGAGAGACTTCAGCTCCTTTGCACCAAGGCACCCTGGAAGTTGAGCACGTAACACAGGAACAGGAACAAGTAGCCCCTGTTAGGATCAGATCCAGCGCTGAGCAGATGGAGACCGGGCAGAGAAGGACGATTTTTTTTCCCTGTCTTTGGTGATACAAATAAAAAAAAAATTAAAACTCGATGTCAGCAAAACCACATATAAAAACCAAGCAATAAGATATGCCAATACTTCCTGAAGAGGTTAAAAAAATACCAGTCCAAACCAAACAAAACCCCAACCCAATAGCAAGTACATATCTGAGGTATTTCATCTGCTCAGAAAACCCTGACTTGGGCCCCATTGTGGTCTCAAGCATCCCTCCTGCCCCATCATCCTCCCACTACTGTGGGGTATAGGAGGCACAAGAGGGACCTAGAGCAGTCTGCAGATTTAAATCTGGCGGCACCCTGAGAGGGTCTTGAGCCACCCACGCCAGCACAGAGCTCCCCCAGGGACAGGCTCAGCCCCACGGGCCAGGGAGGATGCGCAGCCCAACTGGCACAGGCAATACCCCTCCACACAGCTCAGTCCCCCTGCTGCAAAGTAGCCTTGGTTAAATGTTTACTGTCAGAATCTAGCATGGGCCAAATGATCCATTACTCTTTTTTTTTTTTTTTTTAATGTTTACCGCTAATTATTTTTAAAATGAGGCATTTTGTTTCTAAGGTTAGAGGGACAAGTCTCTGGGAACGAGACCAAGAGAAACCACCGCAGAGCTCCTCCAGCCTTTTCAAACCAGTAGGCAGCGTTTCACAATAATGGGCCGTTAATTGATGGCGCATTTCTGCGCAGGTCCCACCCGGCTGCCTGGCGCAGCCGCCCCAGAGCAGGGGCCGCAGCGTGATGGATGCTCTCACAGCAAACCCAGGGGCAGGGGGGCCCGGTCGGACGCTTCGGTGGGGCTCCAGCGGGGCTCCAGCAGCCGCTGCGGGGCTGTGCGGGGGCCAGGAGGGTGCTGGTAACTCTCCCCGTGCCCGCTCGCACATGGGCTGTGATGCCGTGCCTGGCTGGAGAGGAGAAAGCACCCCAGAGCTGGGGAGCCCTTCCACCGCAAGCAGCCGGACAGGCTGCAGCCGCTGTGAGCACCTGCCCTTGCAGGGGTGGGGGTGCAGGTGCTGTGTGCACACCCGACCGGTCACGGAGGTGCCCAGAAGTGTCGCCGTTATCCTCAGCGCTGCAGTGCAGAGCCCATCACAGGAGCCAGCAGCGAGAGCAGCAAATTCTCCCGAGAGCAGCAGATTCACCCGTGAAAAATCTGTGGAAACACAAGCTGGGGGGGTTTCAGCAGTTAAGCTGAGCACGTGCTTCAGCTGCTGCGCTGGGCCTTTGCTGGCCCTTGTCCCGCCTGGAGGAGCTCCACAGAGCATCGGCCAGCTCAGCCCATCCATTCAGCTGCATTTCTGCATTCCCTGCTCCTCTTGCACTAAACCATGTCCCTGAGCACATCATCAACATGTCTTTTAAATACCTCCAGGGATGGTGACTCCACCACTGTCCTGGGCAGCCTGTTCCAGGGCTTGACAACTCTCTTGGTTAAGAAATTTTTCCTAAAATCCAATTAAACCTCCCCAGGTGCAACTTGAGACCATTTCCTTTTGACCTATCACATGTTACTTGGGAGAAGAAACCGATCCCCACCTCGCTACAATCTCGTTCCAGGTAGTTGTACAGAGCGATAGGGTCTCCCATCAGTCTCCTTTTCTCCAGGCTGAACTACCCAAGTTCCCTCAGCTGCTCCTCGTAAGACTTACTCTCAAGTCCATCCACTGGTTTCGTTGCCCTTCTTTGGACACACTCCAGCACCTCACTGTCTTTCCTGTAGTGTCCAAAACTGAACCCAGCAAGCTGCTGCCTGAGCTCTCTGCCTGCACCCAGCTGTGCCCACTCATGGGGACACACCGGGCAGGCTGGGGCTGAGGTGTGCAGCCAGGAGGGTGATGTGGTCCTGACCTTCATACCTTCTCCTCCAGTGCCCTGTGAGACACTGTGGGTTTTCTTCAT
The DNA here is from genome assembly GCA_020746105.1 of Trogon surrucura. Classification (NCBI taxonomy): domain Eukaryota; kingdom Metazoa; phylum Chordata; class Aves; order Trogoniformes; family Trogonidae; genus Trogon; species Trogon surrucura. Next base: position 5,558,595 of record CM036630.1, on the reverse strand, counting down.
CAGGGCTGAGCCCCCCTGGGTGTGTGCCGCCACAGCCAACAGGTCCCAGGATAGAGAAAAGGATTCGCTGCCCCGTTCTGTGATGGGAGGAGACTGGGAGTGTCGTGCCTGTGGCCATGCTCTCACGGGCAGGCAGCTCGCTCCCTGGGGCCAGGAGCTCAGCTCTTGGTGCTCAGCAGAGCGGAAGCACAGTTTTGTCAGCCCCCCTGGGCTTAATCAGCTGCTCTTTTTCTGAGGCAAGAGCTCTGGTGCTGCTGAGTCTAAAGGTCACTCCCATTTGCCCTGTCCTCCAATGGGGGGTGTGTGCTCCCTTCCTGGCTCCAGCTGGGGAGACCCTCACCCTGTGCAGGCAGAAGGGGAGGGCTGGGGGAGCTGGGGTCTGCCCTCAACAGCCCCTTTCCTTCGTCTGAGGTATGTTCCCTGTACCATCCATGGAGGAGCTCGAGCCACCAGCCCCAGGAGCGGAAGCCGACTGGCTGAACACGGGCACGATAAACCTCCTCATCTTTTGCATCCAGTGAGTGGAAACAGTTAAAGCCAACTCACAGAGCAAACAGGGAGAGATGTCTTGCAGTCTCTGACAGATGAACTTGCCATAGTGGTTTCAATTCACATTTCTAAGCCTGTCTTTATGGGGTTGGTAACCTTACCATTATATTAAAAACCCCCAAACTTTGGTTTAGTTCAGAATCTATGCATCAGACCATGAATGCCTGAGACTAGAAGAGATGTTGAAGGTAGGAGGGACATGCTGGGGAAGGAACCACCACTGAAAGAAAGGGAAGAGAGCACAGAGAGTGACAGGCAGACTGGGCTCAAATTTTGTCTGCCATCTCTGATAAAATCAGGCTGTAGTGAAGCCGATGGGGAATGTCCTGGTACTGTGGACAAACCCTGAAAGATGCAAAGATCCCTGGTCTCCCTGAGCAGCAGCTGCAGCCCCAGGTCGAAGGAGAAGGCTGGAGGTACCACAGCTCTGTGCATAAACCCAGGAAAGTGGCTGGCGTTTCAGTGTGGCTTCCTTCTTCCATTCTTATTTTATACACCAACATGCAGCTGCTGCCAGATTTTTCTACTATATACGACTTTTGCTGGGCAAATTACATTAGGATGGATGCCGCAGGTATCCATTAGGGTTTATTTATCGTGATCCTGTTTGGATCTCACGCTTACAAATAACTTATGTTATGGCTTTTGTTTGTAGAAATGTAACTTACATATTTTATTATGCTTTCTGTAAACCTCAGAAAGAATATTGTCAAAGAAGTGCCTCTTAACAGCAGTCTAAACTATGGTACATAAAACCTACACTAACATTATTTTTTAATACAGCGAGGAAGCGTGTTATCTCTCCACAGTTTGAAAGGTTTGCTGTCATCATAAACTCGCACTACAATAAAACATTAACAAGTCTAAGGAATTATTTTGTAAGGTGTGCAAATACTGGTCGGTGAGTTTCTTCAAAGCCTCCTTATGCAAGCAGGGCAAGGTATGAAAAAGTGTTTTCCTCAGAAAACTGCTTTTGCCCGTGCTAGAACGCAAAGCCTGACATGTGGGAGGCCGGTCTGGGGTGGTTTGCTCTCCCTCGTGGAAGGGCAGGCACTTCCCTGGGATTCAGCAGCCAGAGCTTTTCACTGTGACAATACAAAATGCATTTGGGGGAGAACGAGACCTGTTCTACAGCCCAAAGTTGCTTTCATCATCAGACAGGCTCGCACCAGTTTCTTGCGAGGAAATCACTCAGGGTCTGAGTGGTGCCTCCTTTCCGACATTTCCCATTCCAGTGTTTCTACATTTTTTTTTTTTTAAAGGAGAAAAATAATTCCAAACCTCTTAAGGCAATTAATGCCTTTTTTAAAAAAAGGTATAAGGCATTACACATGCTTCGTAAACACACGAGGAAATCCTGGGCTTCACCCACTTCGACAGTACCCTTTTAAAAAGCTGACAGCAAAGACTCTCAACAAAGAATGTGGAGGCATAAAACACACTCTCTATTTGCTATGCTATCCATTTCCTAACCTAAAAGCAAGTGTATTTATATGAGCAGCTACTCTAAATAAGTTCCTGTTGTCAATTGTTAACCAAGGTTGAAACACTGTTCAAATACATCTCGAGTTTGCCCAGTTTACAAGATGCTCTTTAGAATCTCGCTTCCAAGTTGTAACAAGGGACGTGTTAGAAAGCAGATTTCAGAAATGTACTCCAGAGCAACAGGGAGCCAGCAGCCGTACATGAAAGCAAGCCCTAAAGTCTGGGTGCTGAGTTACGGGGGCACACGGCCCCTCCTTTTCACAACACCAAGCTTCAGCTCTCAGCAATGCAGCTCACTGAACCAGCAAACAGGCTGGTCTGCAAGCACCCACCGACGGCACCCAACCGCCGTCTATTTCCACCATACCACAGAGAAAACGGAGTCACAGAACCCATTCGTCTTCATCGGAGCCTTGAACACCAACGTAGTGAGCTGCGGGGCTGCGGAAGGGTTTACCCCATGGAACTGCCGGACTGCAGCCCGGCTGGCACCGAGCTCCACGCCCATCAGCACCAAAACCCTTCCCTGCGTTCTGCACCTTTTAAAATCCGACTCAGGAGCACAGATTGCAGTTTCTGTTTAGGGACCAAACCGTAAAGTTAACAACCGTATTAATTCCTGTCTGTCCGACGTGTTGATAAGCGTCACGGTACGTAACATCAGCCACGTGTAGAAACACCCCAGACCTGCAGCTCTCTAGTAACCTCAACTGACTTCTCGAGCACTCAGTACTCCTGGAAATCAACCCTTCGGCTGCAGATTAAATACTTTCTCCAGCTGAGCTTAAATGTAAACCAAAAACTTAACAGAATTACTTCTTTTCAGATTTAATTCCTGCAATTTAAAAATGTGCCAAAAAGCAATAGTTACAAAAAAAAACAACTGGAAAAAAGCTGTGAGAAATTTGTGTACGAACTTCTCCTCTCTGTTGGCCACAATCAAAAATTCCCACTCTTACCTAAACAGTGGTGAAATATTGCTAAATATGCAAATATAAGCAAGGATGAAAAACACACAAAATCAATTATATACATAAGAAATAAAACCCCAACCCAACTCAAATCCAATACCAATAGCTTGTAATTGCACATAATAGCTCTTCTGCATTACAAACTAACTGGCTTCTTGCTTAAATACTTCCAATTTTGGTTAGATCTTGCCTCAATTCATTTGCCTATTTCCAGGTGGCACCTCCTGCCCACCCCAGAACGACCCTCATGGCTCCCCACAAACGCGGGTGACGAGTGCCAGCATGAGCTCGGGACTAGAGGAGTTTCGCTCTGGTACCCACCCAACTCCCTACGAACTCCAAGAGGTGAAGAGAAATGTGATGAAGTTGCTGTTCAGATGCACACATTCATCGTGCCGCCCGCCGCTTAAACACGGGCCTAAGTCCAACTATCTGCTTGCTTTTTTGTAGTGGTGGATAGATTTTAGTCTTTTTCAACAGTGTTTTAACAACTTTATTTTCTACTGTGTGGGTTTTTTTAAATTTCAAAGACCTGGAAAATCTGTACTCACGAAATTAAAATATCATCAGTGCTTTTTTAAGCCTTGCTCCATCATGTCTTATTTTATTATGTGCAACACACTCAATTTTCTTGCTATACTTATAGCCTAAAATTCTCATTTTCAGTCTTCTACTTTGTTGTCCACATTGTCATTAACTGCCAGTGCTGAAAAGAAATACATAACATTTGGTAGAAAAAATAGTAATTTTATTATTTCAAAAGATGTCACATAAAATTTGTACTGGCTTTCATCTCACTTTCAAACAAACAGGACCTCAGAGCAAGCTTGGAGCTTTTAACTGATATTATTTACTATTATGTGTAGAACTGAGAATCGCTAACCGATGCAAGTTCAGAAGGAATGCGTATTTATTTCGTTCTTTGGTTAAGTACTGTTTCTATACCGTTTCATAAACAGGGTAATAAATTTTAATAAGAAAGGCTGAAAACGTTCTTCAAACTAAGGCTGATTTTCCACTGCTTTTGTTATTATAAATCCTTACATTTAGGCCACAGATATAAAAAGGCATAAGATATCTTAAAAAAATAGTTTTTACAAGAGTCAAAAATCTATCTAACAATGTAACAGGGTCCCAAAACTTTTGGAGCTGGTTTGTCAGTCAGTGCTCTGTTTCCAAAGTCGTCGTCAACTCATCATATCTAAACTGCCAGGATCCACGGCCCCTTCGCTGCGCAGAGCTTCAGCCATGTCTCTTCGAAAGACTGACATATTCTGAGTGAACCTGGGAAAAAGAAAACCCGAATGTTTGGTTAAAGGAGAACTGATACCGAGAGATGTATTTCAAGAACTGGTAAACAGAGTAACTATAACGTAAATTTAAAAATTGAAAGACAAACAGAAGAAAACTTACGAGACAAAATCACTAGGTGCCCTCAAAAACTAGTCCCAGAAAAAATGAGTGTATAAACATGTATGGGCAGCATTATGAACTCAGCCTACCAACAGCGTGAAACATTTTAACAGTCAGCTGGGAAATGAATGCAATGAGAAGCATTTCCACCTCGCGTGGCTTGGAACATGTCCTTTCGCCCAGTCCTCCAGCCACGGGCTCTTTGGAACATACCCAGAGGGCCCTCACGGCCAGGCTCGCTCAGACCCACCTTCCTCCCTGACGAGCGGTGCCAGAGCTCAGCCTGTCTCTCAGTGAAACGTGGTACCATCGCCCATCTGGCACAGAGCGAATTAACAATATTCCCTGACAGTTCTCTACAGGCAGGTGTAGGACGTGAAGCCCACTCGGTCACATCACACCTGGGACCAAATGACAACTCTGGCTCAGCTTGTGTGACAGCCCAAGTCTGATCTACTATCTGGGTCAAGCCTCACCCAAACCGAAGAACCTAATTGCCATGTATCACATCTCATGTATTGGAAAAAAAGCAGCAACCAACCAAACCAAAAACCGCACACAAAAAGATTTTCAATGTCAGACATACATTGCACCCTGCATTCAGGGGTTTTCAAATGTTCTTTTGTTTGCTGTCTCAATGCTCTTTTGCTCTGATTGTGTCAGACTTTGCTGCCTTGCTATAGCAAAGTTAATAAAGTTTCCCGAAGAACAGCTCCTTAGGGCTCCTTCCTGCAAAGGACTGCCTGGACAGGTGCTTGCAAAACTGATGGGATCTCAGCAAAGGTCTCTTTGCAGGACCAGGGGTAATAATCCTGCCTGCCCGCCTCCACTGTGCTGTGCTTTATGGGCATGTCTAGCAGTCGTGTGCTTGCTGTGTGTGGAAATACAGGATGCAATTATGAGTTTATTCATTATTCTATTCATAATTTTTTACGTTTGTGCTTATTTCCTTACTAATGGAAATTGATCTCTGCTCAATTTTAAACAATTGCAGTTAAAAGAAGCCTCCTGTTCCACAGGATAAATCTAAGAAGGATTATAAATCAAGAGCTGAAAACAGAAAAGCTGTCTTATTAACTTGGCTGCTTGTTGGCAAAGTGATGGCTTAAAAGTCTTCCTAAGTCAGACAAACTGAGACAGACGAGCTGCTCGCTTGACCGAATCACCCCTGTCCCCCTCACACCCACACGCATCTCCCCCTGCTTGTGCTCCACAGACCGAGATGAAAATCCCCTCAGACCCACGGATATCTCAACCTGGCATTTGCCAGGGCTGGTATTTGGAGCCTCCGTCCATGGCCTGAAGAGGCAGAGCTGGGCCAAGGATCACCCCTGGGGGAGCTCAGGCCCCTGCCCACCCCATCCCCGGCTGGCTCAGTCCTCCCCTTCCCTGCCTTTGGGGCTACGGTTTGCAGAATAAGGCAGCTCAGAGAAAATGCACACCAAAGTCTGTTTTTCTCAGAGAGCAATGTATTTAAGGACTTCTTTGTTTTAACAGGCACTCTCCTCCTTCCTGGTGGCTCTTGCTTCCAAACTCCCCTGTCTCTGGCCATCACCCACAGTCAGGCCATACAGAACTTTAGTACTTTAGTACTGGAATTTAATACAAAAATGAAACAAAATTATGGAGACCATAATCAGTGCACAACTATTTAAGAATTAAGCAAGCTCAACAAAGTTTTCACAGCAACAAACATGGAAGAAGCCAGAAAAATAACATCATCAAATGGTTTTAGCCATCAGTTCTCTCCAATCCCCTTTTTCCAGCTCGTTGTAAGCTTCACAGAACATTCCAGTCTGGACTTAGACTGTCTCTACACCTTCAAGGTTTGCTTTGGTTGAATAAAGCACATAGAAAAGACAGCTAGCTAGTAACAACACCTTAGTGTGAAGGATAAATGCAAACAAACTCATCATTTCTTCTGTAGAAGCTTCTATTCCACTGTTCAAATGAAGGCAAGATTGGGTGAATTTGTGATTGATGTTAAAAAAACCCAACCAAATAACCCTTGCCTCATTTAGCCACAATGTGTAAGTGGCCTCACTAGATCCCTTCTCACTCTGCCATCTCACAACCAGTCGCTTGACCCAAACACCAGCAAGAAAAAGCTCTGCCTGAGCAACTGCACCGCTGGAGGCTGAATCAAGTGTTTTATCAGAGAGGTTTAAGGCTGGAAAAAGGAAGCTTCGAGGTTCACCTGCTGAAATGAGGCAGTTTTTCCCAAGTGAAAAAGCAGCAGTCGCAGCCTGGCAAACCTTGACTTTGGGATTAAATTAGGAAACACATTTCTCACCATGAAAATAAACAATTAGCAAATGTTCAGCCTCTAACTGTTAAGTCTAGGGATGAATTATTTGATAGGATATTATCTTTCTTTTGTAAGGCTACCTGGAATACTTCCCATGATATAACTACTTCCAGTTAGCTTCCATTTGTCTTTCATTTTTTTTCAGCTTACTTACGTGTTACGAACTTACTTGTCTCTGTTCTTTACCAAAAGGTTTTGCTCAACTCCTTCCATAAGATTCCTGAAGCACTGGTCAAGGACTTCATGTTTATTCTCTGGTTGGCTGGTTATCAGGGTTGCCCTCAGTTCACCGAAGTACTACAACAGCAAAGCAGAGAATATTAAAAACAAGGTCTGGAGATTTAAACTCAGAGTTACTCACCTGCACTTGGAGTACTCTTGAGTTAGTGGCCCTCTGGGAGAGAGCTCGATCTGAACAGGGTTTCAGATGCTGCCTTCCTGAGCTGCACCAGCAGAACATCAGTTTACATCGTGACTGGAGTTTAGTGGGAACAGAGGATGTGCCACGTTACCCATAGGTGCTGGCCACTGAACCAGTTCCAACACAGAAACCCACCTGAGAGAGGGGGCATATGCATCCTTGACTACTTCTCCCGTCTTTGCAGAGTGGTGCAAATCTGTGCGCTTTGCTGTGGGCTCTCATCACTTCAGGGCTGTGATGAGACAGACTCACCTTCATTTCTCTAGAAGCTAAGTGATCTCTATGATTTTCTATACTACTATTCTCATATTCTGGCAGATCTACAGACTAATCAATATAGCACTTTTTATCACCTTAAGACAATTTTGGTTTAGTCTAGAAATAAGGAACTGGAGGGGACCTGTACCCTACTACTATAATCCTGTTTAGTCTTCATTATATTGGCTTTGCCAGTCAAAGTCTTATGGCCTTAGGCATAAGCACAGCCATGGTATAAGCACTAATACCAACAAGTATTCAGAGGAGAATGAATTGTTCTGATGAACCTGTGCCCAAGCACCCGGCAATGTTTCTGAGCACGCTGATATTGCAGTCAAGGGAAATATTGCTGGTATTCCCCAAATTTCATTGTATAACAAGATAACTTGTTACAGGTAGGCTGAAAATCAGTTTTTAGTATGCAACATTTAGTAGACTTTTGAAGCTGATGTAACTTGCACCGCACCATAGAGAATGTCAGAAAGCACAGAAGTCTGGGATTCGTTTGCCAGATTTGTTTAAAAACCTTTAACGGTTTGAGATTTGTTTAAATCCTAAACAAATCTCAAATTAAACACATACTTTTCCCTCAAAATAACAGCTTTTCTGTACACAGGAAAAAATATGGGATAACAAAAGAAAGCGTAGTAAAACCATAACACTAACGTTAACCCCTGACAACTCAACAGCATTATAGGAAGCATTTGCTTTAATGCCTGCTTGGAAAATTACTTGCCCTCAATTCGGTTCCTCCCAAACCAGAAACACCGTGTATTTTGCATCTTTGCTGAGCACTGCAATAGGACTGGAAGGGAAGGCAGCCACCGATCCAATAGGTGGCTCTCAAATTACTCGGCAACTAAAAAACACGCACAACATCCCACGGCATCGCTGCGTCAACACTATGGGGCTATTGTGAGCCCTGGGGTTTCCAGGACTTCTCTGCAACACCTTCGCTTCTTCCTGCGCACCCCAAAGCCTGTGTTCTGTGGCTGAAGGACGACAGCAAGAAGAAGACACGGTTGCTACATCACCAGGATACAGAGAGCTTTTCCTGCAAACCTCTTGCCCCTAGGATTTAAATTAAACTTGCCGCTGCGCTTCGGTATGGAAACAGCATCAGGAGTCACGCGCAACCATCCCATTGCATGCTAAGGTGATCCTGTCACAACAGATTTAACGTTGTTTTAGGGTGGACTCCAGGTATGATTCCCATGTTGGCATAATTACCCCTATTGGTGTAAGCATGCATAAAGCCCAATTTTTATAAAGTAAATGCATAAAGTTCCAAAGCAAACTTCTCCTTGTGATGAATTATAGGCAAAGAAGATCTCATTAGAACAGGAGATGAAGAGAACAAGCGATAAAACATGGTATATGTGTACTTGCTGTCTCAGGAACTGCAGAGACAAAGACCCTACCTGAAATAAAGGAACCCAATTCCAATAAATAAAACAGCCGTGCACTGACACGAGCCAAGAAAAGATGACTTTTACAGCCGTATATAAGTACATGTCCTAGTTTTTCCAAACACAAAACAAATAACCTCGATGCAAAAGGGGCAATACAAATATTGCAAATTTTATTTCCTACTCTCCACCCTTCCAAAAGAAATGCAAGACTTGCTCTTAAGTAAAGGTACTTGTACATATCCACGTCTGCTAAGCAAAACACATAATCATTAGAACTAGTCTAATTTCAGTAAAAAGAATATTCTGCCAGTCATGAATTTATTCCTTATGATTTACAGCTCCACGGTTTTATCTTCAAGTGAAATATTTAATTTCTTCTTATACTGAAGCATCAAACCCACATAATTAATATGTAGTCAGGCTAATACTTAAATGCTATAAATCAGAAGCATTATATAAACAAAAGTGTCGTCTTGAACAAGATTGGGAATGCACAAAACTACTTATTTCCCACTTTTATAATGATGCAGTGACTCAGAGCAGATAGAAAATGATTAGTTTTCCTTCCAAAGTAGGAAATATTGCTTCCATCTGTAAAGTATAATATTGTGATGTCATAAAGTTTTCCTAAACACTGAATTTGCCCTTATTCCCTCTCAATCATTTTAAAAGAACTGCTCTCTCTTATAGAGCTTGGATTTAAATCACAATAACACACCAAGAAGATGAATGACAGTGCTATTGGATATGGCTAAAATTGGATCCTTCAGCACAGGTGAATGATGAGACAGCGCTTCTCTTCGTGATATATTTTCTTCTTCTATTAGTTTCCTTCCATAGCTGGGATTTCAGTTTGAATTTTAATGTATGCGGTTGCTGCTAATCTTAGTGTCTTATTTTTTTCCAGCACCCTCTTATTGTATAGACAATTCATTCTCCAAAGCAGTAATACACTGAGGCTTGTGACTGCCCAAGAGATAAAGCAATTCGGAATAAAGTTAGAGCTGGCTCTGAAGTATGGTGAATACAACAGGTCAATATCTTCAGAAACAATGCCTTGCCAGACAAAAAACGTGCACATTTAAATCAACTTCCACTCATTTACTCAGATGGTTTCCATTTCAGACAATACTGTTTCTATTAAGTCACCAAGGAAACATGATGGGTCTATCCAAATTCATAGTTTCGGATTTTACCGAAAGGGCAAATTGCAGAGTATTTCCTGGTTTATAGAATCTGCCAGAGATGCACACGATCCAAATTGCAATCAATGCGAGCACTTAAGTGTAAGCGCTCAGATAATACCCCCCCAAAGCTAGTTGCTCCTGTGAAACCTTTCAGAAAAAAGAAATTCATTAACTATTTCTCTAAGAAGCAATTTTTCTGATGTGATTTCCACAGTGGTTTTGTTTCATATTTCTAACTAGAAGCCAGATGAGCTTACACAACTTCTATTCCTGCTTAACTCTGGAAAAGTGAAGACATAAAATTGATTGGGAAACGGTTAATTATAGACATGATCTAAGGTTGAGTGCAAAAGTTAGGGTAAAGGTTTGAGAGGATCTTTCATTAAAACGAAGCCACTCAGCCTCTGTGGACCCATCTGTAAAATACTCACACAGTACACGAGCTGAACCCTACTCTCCACTCCTAACGTGAGCAGAATGGAGCGAGGTCCCAAGGAAAGAGGTGAGGAATTTGAAGGGCAAGAGGTAGCTTTGAAATAATTATTTCAACTATTTGGGCAAAGTGAACTATTTGGAAGGGTGAACCTGGTGCAATTTCTTAAATACTCACTTTCTCATTGAGAAGTATAAGTCCAAGCAGCGGTCTTGACACAGACCATTGGTTTCTGCAGTCTTCAAAAATGATGGTGTTCATTAGGATCGACATCATCTGAAAGAAAATTCAGACAGTTTACATGACTATGGACACCTTTACACTGTGTGATGTGGCGAGAAGGAAAAATTAATGAAACCTCTACTAACCATGCTGAAATCACTGAGATTTCATATATGAGCACAGTATCACAAAAGTTGTTCTTCCAAACAAATATTCCCATAATCAAAATTACCAGGTGAGAAAAGATAAAGAAAATGAATGTCACAGCTTGGCTCTAGAGCAGAAGCTGAATTTAGGACTAACAGGAACTGAGATTTAGAGCTCTGTCAATTTAAGGTACAAGCTTTGACTTCACTAAAGGGACTTGTCCTGTTGCCGCACTCCTTCTGGCAAAGCAATACGTGTGCGACCAGTAATCTGTATTAGTTTCAGATTAATCCCTAGCTGCTCTTCAAGATTCTGGCTTCCTCACACCCACCTTTGTGTACAACACCACAAGGCATCTGAAGGGAGCCTTCCCCTATTTGGATGAAGGCAACTGTGATTACAGCAAGCAGCCTATCAATCTATTTATAGATCTATATAATTTTTACAAAGCCAACCTTTGCTTTTAAGACATTTTACTTTACTTCTGTGACTTACTCTACTGAGCTCTACAGCAGGGATAAAGCCACCTCATCAACTTTATAAAGCACTGAGATCTATCAACTCATACAATTAAGTTCTACTGGCACCCAAACAGAAGCTACATAATTCACTTTGCTTGTTGGCTGGCACGTAACCAGAGCCTTCAGCTAATGCCATGGCAAGTATTCTCCCTCTGAGGCCTTTTCTGGTCTTGCTGTGCTTCCACACCTCTGGTGTCCGCAGCTAGAAAGGGGCACGACTTATTTTAGGGATTGGCACAATCTTTGTAAAAAGAAATTACAAAATAACTATAGAATCCACTTAAAGATAAAGTGCTCTGAGATATCCTTGAGATATGTTAGTCCAAAATGCCAAAGGCCACAACATATACGAACCTAAAAACATTACTCAGAGATTAAACAGAGTGAAAATTTGTAAAATGTCACCAGTAAATAGTTTGACTCACATTTATAAAATATCTACACCCTAAAACCAAACACAGAGGAAGTAGAAAATCATTAAATCCTTTCTTCTAGGCCAATGAGTAGCTATGAGCTGGGTCTCCAGAGAGCTGCCACACTGCAAACTAGCCTGTAATAACTGACCAAGGCGAAGTCAAACAGCATGTTTCACTAAATGAAAAAGATGAATCCTAGCACTACAAATCACCTGGAACAGAGATATCCACAAATCATTTGAGCTTTCAGGTTAGGAACATATGGTCTGGCGTGGGAAAGGCCAATTCTTCATCTGACTTCACAGTTTATATATCAGGCAAACTATTTTCTATTACTCATAGACAAAACCAGTTCTTCACTGCTTTGGAACTGATGCAAACAATTCAAAACCTCGGCACGAGCATGAATAGAGACTTGTTTTCCAAACATGAAGAATAATTACATTTCTTATAATTCATTCATAGCCAGGTTTTCACCTCTGTAGCTTGTAACCAAGGCAGATGTTAGAACAGAAGCATTTTTTAAAGTAATTAGACAAATCCACTCAAGCTGGGATTTAGTCAGAGCATCATGAATTAAATTCCTATATTTCTTAGAAAAAGTGCTATGCATGTCAAGAGACTTTCAACGTGATGATTAATCTAAAAAGGGCGTGCTCAGAGCCAAGTTCACAGCAAATCCAGAGGGCAAGTGCCACCTCTTCAAACTCCACCTTTACCAAACAACCCATGAGGACGTCTTGCAGGTTTCTAGCCCAGAATTGCTGCTAACATGCAAATGAACTGCAAAGCAAGTATTTTAGGAAAGTTTTCGGCCTAAATATGGAAGACAACGTAAATAAATAAATAATTGAGGTGTAAGGCTTGGCATTAAGAGTTGCATAAAACTGGGGCAAACCCGTCTACCATATCGAGACCTCCATCAGGAGTGCGTTTCGGCATAGGCAGAAGACAATCGGCAATGACAACCAAGATGAAAGGCACCAAAATCCATGACATCAGCCTTAAAAACTTCCTTTTCCTGTTTTCCATGGTTCTCTCTCACGACTGTTGCTGCTGATTTGTTTTCCTCTATAGCTTTGGTTTCCCGTGCTACTTCTGCATGAGCCTACAGCAAGCTGTTTGCATTCCAGATCCTTCCTGGTTTGACATTGCTGCTAACACACTCCAGCCAGACTTTAACTCCTTCTTGGGCAGAGGTATCAGGCTTTCATTTTATTTCACTAATTATCCCTCTCCTTCCTCTCTACTAGTTTAACATAAGGTGGAACAGCTTCTTCCCACACTGGTGAGTGACATCTGCAGCCTCACATGATCAGTGATTTGACCTCTGTTGTCAGCAGGAGAAACAGATCAGCCAACACAGGGAAGAATTTCCAGATACATTTTTGTTCCTCCCCTGAGCTGTTCAGGTCATGAAGGAACCGAAACTTTTTAAGCTTCTGAAGGAGGCTCTGAAATAACGGGCCTTCCTCATATTTCATTTGCTGACCTACATTTACATATATTTGTATTGATGATGGCAACATGTACAGAAACGATAACCACAGTTTTCTAGCAATGAGATCTTGCTCAATAACATCTACAAACGAGATGAATGCAGTGATGTGCCCGGCACTGCGGCGCCAGTGTGACCCTGCTCGCTCCAAGGCTGTCGGCTGGACCCCGGTACATGAGCAAGTGCTCAGCAGCCAACAGAACTGATCCAACATACAGATTTTCTTTGTTTTATGGGTGGAAAATGCCCTACTGGTAGAAATGGATAAGTTGTAAATTTTTTTATATATAGATATACACACATATCTATAAAAGAATTTAAACAAATATATAAATATACATGCGTGTGTATATTTACATGTAAAGCACCTGTCACCACATTGATAACCATTCTTTGGACCCACTCTGAGGGTGTGCTGCTGCCGCAGCCCCACGGCAGCACGGGCACACGACGGCAGCCGGGTCAGCGGCCGACAGTGTGGGGAGGTTCTATCTTCATGCTGACTCGGACAGAAAACAAGGTCTCAAGGTGGGGAAAGAGATATTTAAAAGGAAGAGGGGATGAACAGATAATCTATTTTCTACTTAGTTCAAAACAGCAACCTTGTCTCTGATCTCTTATCTTAAACATAGGGCATCACTTTATCTGGTTCAATAATGTTTCTCCTGACACATTTGTTCTTTACAAAAGGAACTATTGACAGGACAGGCAAGAATAAAGAACTGCTCTCCCAATAAATTAAGTCTTCAGAGCTTCTCTGTCTTCAGAACCCTTTCTTTATTCAGTGGAGGAGGAAAGTGTTGGTCAAGATAAGCCTCATTATGAAAAGTTTTTCTAAAGGAAGCTGGAAAAGAAGCTGCCTTTCCATTAAAAAGGCTTTTTTCTTTTTTTTTTGCTGGTTCATGTTGTCAATAGAGAGCACTTGCATCACTGAAGGTCCCGTAACTCACTTCTCTCTCCCATGTGCTGGGATGAATATTTTATTCTGCTACAACTAATTGCATTTTAACATAAAGAACATTCTATTAGCACCAGAGACTGCCGCATGTATTCCTTCATAAAGGACTCAGAATGGTCAGGAACATGCACAGTTTTTAACCAAACACTTGGCTGGTAATAAGACTCCTTTTTCTATTCATATCGGATTTTTTCATTGTTTAGCATACAAAATTTGGTAGGCTTTTATAGCTCCAGCTTCAGACAGTCTGTTAATGTAGGAGCGGTGATTACTAATTTAAATGTCCTTTAGAGTTCTCAGTTCTTTTGTCATCAATTCTTCCTATATCAATAAATGGATCATCATTTACTACTAATACCAGGAAGATTTAAATGCCCCAAGATTATTAAATACCTTCAATTTTAATCTGTTGTTTTAAAATATTTATTTTACTGGAAAACCCTTCACATCAATACTCCACATTCCAAGCTGAAATTTCCAGACGAAAGTGAGAACCAGCCCATTACTCCTGAACTAAAAATATTTAACTGTCAGAAACAGCAAATTAGCTGAGATTTGCAATACGTGACAGTTTAAGACTCATGCCTCGTCCCCTTGCATTATGAAATTTCACTGGACCACCAAAGAGCTCTGAGCATCCCGTCCTCTTGCTAATTTTCATTACATGTATAAGAAGAGAGGAGGAGTTGTGGAGAGAGCAGGGTGTCAGACACACCACAGCAGTCTGTGAAATCGGGGCCTCTTGCCAGCAGCATTTCTGCTCTGAGCCTTTGAAGTCACCCTCAGCCTAAGCTTCTCCTTCAGCCTCTACAGGCCAGATTCCTCCAGATTTCTGTTCACAGAATACACCATCTCACCCTATTTACATGTACTTCCATTACATATATTTAAACAAACGTTACTAACTAAAATTTTATGATTCAGCAGCTGAAGCTTCAAACTGTGAGGCACCTCATCTTTTTTCTCCATATGGTCTGGTCTTTTTGTTTCCTTGTATGAAAAATTTGGGCATAAATGGTTGAAAAACCCCAATGTGATGCCAGCTCACGGCATCTAGGTGACAACGTTGCATACCAGGAACCAGCACACGCCTGCAGCTGATGGACTGAAATATGATTTAAATGTATGTTTCATGGGGTATTCCTACCAATCTGCTGGGAGAGTCTTTTCTCCCAGTGTTCAGAAGGGATGGAAAAGGAAAGGCTATAGATGTGGAAAAAGAACAGTTAGGGGGAGCATGGAGCTTGGCATTTCCCTGGATATGTCTTTAGAACCAGCCACAGGTCTAAGCGTGGGAGATATATTTGAAGTAGGTCCAAATCATGAGCCAGCAGAAATAATATAAAATCAGGTTGCACTAACTTACGACAAACCTGACTTTGTATCTGAAAGAGAAACATGAGCACAGATGTGAAAACATACATTTAGGATGATCACTTGATGTTAATGACAAGCCCCTGCAATGTGCCTGTTACACTTACTACACCAGATCCACTGCAGTTTTCTACTTTTGCCCTGTTAAAATAAACTGACGTATGTTAACAGCACAACGATATAGACCAGTGCTGCAAACTTGACTTCTCAAAGCCAAGGCCGACTGTCACCATTCCCTACCTGTAGCCAGCAGGGTCACGAATCTCATGTTTGTCTCCACCAGGGAGTAACTGCAACCAAGCTGGAACACGGGCACACGAGCTGTTCACAGTGACAGGTTCTGCCCTACACTAGCACGTTCTCAAACAGTAACTGCAGTATTTTCCCTCTAATTTGAGGGCATATTCTAACATGACAGAAAACGCTCTTTCCAAATTACAGTCGTGTCTTAATTTTGTATGTGAAAGACTGTAACATCTGGGTCCAGTCCTGCCTGCCACCACTGGGTCCATCTGTCCTAAGGGAGACCGTGCCCCTGGGTGAGCCGGCAGCCCTCAGGGATGCAGAAGAGACGCCAGGTGGCTGCTGCAGACTCACCGCTGGGAGAGCAGGGAAGTCTCACAGAGTGGAGCAGTTCTGCCTAGTCTAAGGGTTGGCTACACTAAACACTGGGAGTGGAACAGTTAACTGTAGCAGCACTGAAAATGCCTCACACGCGAAAGACCTCCTCTTTCTGCAGGAAGGAGGGGATACGTTTCATTAATTATTACCTTCCAGGGTGTGATGACTTGCTTCTGTCTGTGCTGAATTTCATGTAAACCCTCTGTTGAATGTCACATACTCGTACGCTGCCTGAAGTGCTAGATTTTGTATTTGGGTATCTGGTGTAGCTGACAGATGTTTATGAACGTGTGTATCTGCACAGCTTCTTCTTGCCTATCCATCTGTGCTCCCTGATAGACAGCAAATTATCCCACCTCGGGCTGGAATAATTTAAGATTGTGAAATCAATCCTTAATCTGCATTTTTTAGCTGATAGCATTCAGAGATTTTTAGTTACAGATTGTAGAGTGTCATTTTAAATTAGCCCAAGCTGTTTGTTTAAGATTCAGCCATTTCTAAACAAGTGGCTGTAACTACACAGCATTACAGCTGTTTTTAAAGACGACAGAGTTGTGATTGACTGGGACTTTTGGAATGCCCAACCTGCCATAATTTGTAACACAAACTTCAGGTTGGTTTGGTGCAGAAGGCTGAGCTCTTTAAAAACCTTGTGAAAAATTAATACATACTCCCCTCTGCTTTCAGCAGCATATCAAGAAGCAGCTAGGTCCAGGTCTTTGTAAACTCAGTCTTTCCTCAGAAGAAGATCCTTAAGCATTTTTTCCAGGCTACGTGGTGAGAGCCTCTCCCTTTCTTGTGCAGCCAGCACTCTTACACGAGGGGTGACACAGCATGAAGTTGGTGTCTACTGACTAGCAGCTCTGACTAGTCATAGAATATCTAATCTTGGGAGGACAGAAGAGCAGTTTCACCTACACCAATGCTTTCCAACAAGAGTCTATCTTCAGGAACGTTAATAGTCCTATGCCTAAATCTTTCAGTCTTCCCCGTAACTGACACTACAAATTACAGCGTGCATCTTTAAATTCCTCAAATGTGAGCTGTCACCCTTCTCCAGCTCCTGAGAAATTCGCTGGTGCCTTCACTTGCACCAAACACTGCGAGTTGATGCACAAAAGCATCTGCGGATTTTCAATCTTGCACCAGGATTTCAGCATAGGAATTGGGATCTTTCCCTGCTGGATCATTAGTTTTCTGCAATCTCTATCACAGGAAAGCTTTCCAAAATTCCAGTTGAGTGGGGAGGGAAGACTCGTTTGGAAAGTGCTATTACTGGAAAAATAAAATCATTCAGCCTAAAAACCATTTGAGGCTAATCTCAAATTTAATCTACAGAAATGTTCCAGAAACGTAAAAAGCTGCATAGGGAGGGAAAGGCTGAGCTCTAAATCCTCCATCCAAGGAACATGAAGGTATCTCACACCGAGCGCACGCTTACCCCTGAATGTGAACCAGGCTGATGCTGACAGCGAGCGCAAAGTGTGCTCAGTGCAACCCGCAGGGACGCAAACCCCACACGCTCAGGAGCAGTCCCTAGGCTGGGCTTGAGCTTGGGCTCACCTCCAAGTCCAGTCCCGCCTAGCACCTACCACGTAACCCACCCGGCCTTGCAGCGACACTGGGCGAGCTGCAGATCCCTTTCACAAGAGCCGGGGCGTTTGCCCCAGGGCAGCTGGGACTCACGCGCAGCTCGAGCGCAGGCTCCAAGCCGTGGATGTGTGCCAGCGGCAGACCCAGAGGCATCCCCCGCACAGCAACAGTAACCACTCGTACCCAGAAAATTAGAACCAGGGTAATTTATTTTACCCATGTTTACCTTAGTTCAGCACTGATAATCAGCAGGGGCAGGCAGGCAGGTTGGGCTTTTAAACCACACCTTGAAGGAAACAAGAGCATAAGAAACACAGAAGCCTGGCTCTAACCAGTATTCAAGGATCATCCACGAAGAACGTGACCTCTTCTGCTCTATTAGAGCAGTTCCAGCATGGAACTGAAAAACCTTGATCCAAGTATTAATTACCAACTGCCTACCAGATTTCAAGCCTCTTCTGTTTTCAGCCGGTTCATAAATTGATTCCAATTTCTTCGGTGGAACAATTAAAAGTATTTTTGTTATCCTGATGAACTGAGCTGAAACCAAAGCTATTGCAAATAAACGTAAGACAGATGACAGAGATGTTAATAAGCATATTGCTACTGTGTCCTGAAGAGTCACCAACAATTCTTAGTGAATATCATCTTTCACAACAACAACAAAGGATAAGAGCACAAGGCTATTTCATGCAATCATCAAAACAAAATGCACTGAATATTATATTTCATACTAAATACATTACCCTGGCAGGTTGACACTCAACATTTCAATAGATATTGCGTCTCTCTAACATTCTGCCTGAATTTCCGCAGATGGACTTTTAAGTATCAATGGAAGATTACTTTACTTGTCAAACTAAAAAGATTTTAAAGAACGGTTGCACACGCTTCATTTTAAATTTTTTTTCTATTTTTTTTTTTTTAAAGGGAAACGAATCATAGATCGCAAAATGCGGTTATATTGAAAGGTCAAATCCCATGTTGTGTAGCAGTCCTTTGTGTGTACTCCTCTTTCAACAGTTAAACTGCCTGTCTCTGATGTGCCCTGCAAACCATTGGGAGGACCTGCGCAACTTACAACTAAGCTAACCTAAGCTAAGCTAAGTTGAGATAACGGGTTCCCAAAACTCATCAATCTGTTGTGATACTGAGGTTTTTTAAAAAGGTATTTTATTTTTAAAGTGTGCAGGCTCCTGGAAACTTGTAAATACACAAGAAACTCAATTTTCAGTAAAAAAAATACAAACAAGTAAACACTAGGGGAAAAAACCCCAACAAACAAAGTTTCTGGATCTCATGATTTCAGAAGACACCCTGAGCGCACAAGTGTCTCTCGGGATTACAAACAAACAAAACCGACAGTGATTTACCAGCCTAGAAAAAAACATGGATCTTGAGGCTCCATTCCAGAGTCCCGAAAATCACAAATCCCCCATGATTAAGTGGGCCACCTATCCAGTGTATGCCAGTCACTAGGAAGTTTTTGGCAACAAACCAGCCCTTTTCACCTGACTCCCACCTTTCCACTTGCCCAGAACGAGCGCTGCCTGGGTTAGAACGCCGCCGCAATCGCCTCCTCCAACACCCGATCTCTCTACGAGCATCATCTCATCCGCTATAAGCTTCGAAGAGTCGCTGCTATCCTATCCAACAGGCAATTAAGCATCCGTGTAAACTGCTGCTGTTCTAGAATTTTAAATTTGATTTTTTTTTTTTTTTGCTTTTAAACAGGGGAAGGGGAGGGTGTTTGTTCAGCGAGAGTGAGTTTCATTACTCACATGGCAAATCTGTCAGTAGCAGATCATGGAACGGATTGTTACCTTTCCCTATCCATTTTGTAAAGATATTGCTTTCTTCCCAGACTGCAAGCATCACTTCTAACTGGATTTTGAATTATAATGTGAACTTTACAAAATTATTGGTGCTATTCATATCGCTAGTTAGATTCTACAGAACGGCAGTATTTTTTGCCCTTCCCCAAAAGCAGCACCTCTTAGTGTTTTATAGAAAACCACCACGGCCAGCAGAAATCGAACACTTCCAAGCAACGTGAAGTATTACATTGGACTGCGTAAACAAGGAATAAAACATTTTTATACTTCTCCTTAAACTTATTTGCTTTTTGAAAATATTTATGCAGCACAGAAGACACAGGGTTATTGAGAAACACAGCCAGTTCCTCTTCTTTAATTGAAACATTTATGCTTTTTGTTCTGCTAGCAAAAAGCAATGAGCAGTAATAATGCAAGATAAATACACAAGAAACTTATAGATATGATTGTAAAACAACATCACCCTAATGTTTTCATTTAATTACCCTGAAATGTATTCTATTTAATATTCATTACTCAAAAGCCAATTTAAAAGAGAAAGAGGTGAAGGGACTTATTCAGAAAGACGGACTGTCATTCACCGCAATAGTTATCTAATATACAGAAGTTAATAAAGCAGATTAATCTACAAGTCCCTTTAAGCCATCACTGAGTTTAGAACAACTGCCTCTTTGACCTCTAACCCTCCCGCTGTGCACCAGTAGCAGGTGCCAGCTGCACGAAAATTACGGCCAACGCGTTTTAAGGCCGAGTCTTTTCTTACTTTGCTTCTGACCAGCAGCTGACCCTGTAGGAACGATTGTTTCATGTGCTGGCCTAAAGGCTACATAAACCAGTAACCGATAAACAAAAGCATACACAGAGCAGCTGCCTCGCCCGAGGGCGCGCATCCACCACCGACACCTCCAGCAGCGTGTGCTGCCAGCCCAGCCGCCGCTTTTTGTTTCCACGCACCGATTCTGTACAATACTTGTTACTTCGCGGAACTAAACTTCTCCCCGTCCCCGAAACTGTTTGTGTAAACTATAGCACAGCTTGGATGATTAAGAGGAGATTCCCAATTTGATTTAGCACCATTATTAAGAGCGTGAAATCTTCAGATACATCACTAATGATGATGTATTTTAACATTAAAAGTCTTACAATTAAATTACTCGATTCACATGACAACGAATCACAACGAGGCTTTCAACAAAGCAGAATTAGAAAAGACACTAAGCACATTAATTTTTTTTAGATTTCTTAATTGACAGCACTCACGTAGTGATAGCTATACATTTAGCAATATACTTGAGACCGAGGCGGCTGCCGCCTTTATGCATGTGCAGCAAGAAGTGCGTATAAAAGAGAAGTAACCTTATTTTTCATTAAGGTAACATGGCTTTGACATGGTTATTTTGCTGATACAAATTACACAACCACAAAAACAATCAGAGTAATGATTAAATGCAGTTATGTACATGGGAGACTACTAGTGCAAATGTTAACATATTTAAATGGGTTCCCTTCATTAAAAAAAATTATATATGATATTAAACCATCAATCAAATCGAAACACTAGAGTCTAAACGTATTGTCACTGGTTAAAATAAATGACTTTGAGACTGAATTTTGGCTCACTCAATATGGTGCCTTTTCTGTTGCTTAGCCACCCAAGTCTCTGCTGGCTTGGGCTACAGCTGGTATATCTCCATCCCTTTCAATTAATAAAGAAAGTTATGATAGTATTGGATAACATTTTTAAATTGTGCTAAGAGGCTGAAAACAGATGTCCCAATAAAAATCCTTCTCGCTGTTGTATCAAACCTTTCAAGGCTCAAGCCAGCAAAAGCTGAGCTCTCTGGTCCTCATTCAGCTGAGCCTTTAAGCACATTTAAATTTAAGCATGGGAACAAGCGCACCTGCGGGCTTGATCTGCTCTTAAAATCAAGCATATGCTCACATACGGGGCTCAAAGTGCTCACGTACTCAACATTTTGCATAACTGCCCTCCGTCAATACAATTCAGATTTCTTTTTGTGATGTGCTTATACACAAGTGCTTCTGCACGGGTCAGGAAGCACACACTGTAACACATCTCTTCTTCAGGTTTTTATTTCAATTACTGTGCATAACTCCACACTAGCTGTATACAGCACTGAGGTTTATCTGAAAAACAAAAACATCACTGATTTTACTACATAAAAGCGGAAAAAGGAAAGTAGCCATTTATAAAATGTTATTTTAGTAATGACACTTGATTTCTCATTGCAACTGGCATCTTGACTCTCTTTTTTACAGCCGCTACGCAGTGCTGCTCTGCGGCGCTGTTTGATGCATCCTTGTCACTTGGTGATGTTCTAAGCCACCAGTGCCCAGCTCCCCTGAGCAGCCTGGTGAGGTTTTACCTGTCACTGTGAAGCCACACATCCTCCTCCCACCGCAGCCCTGCCCACCCCACCCTCGCTCCCTTTGCCAGCACTATCATACTCACCATCACTCACATCCTCAAAGTTCTTTCTTCGCCCACACACCTTTCCATCTGCACACTGCAACACCCTGTTCCTAGAGATCCCTCTCCAGCCCACGGACTCCACCACGTTCCCCTATGGCAGTAAACACCAGCGAGCTGCGCTGGGCTGCCCGCTCTGTCCTAGCACATGCACCGTGCGGATTTGATCCAAACAACGTTCAAACTCACCAAAACCTGCTCCTTATTCTTATCTACAGGACTCTCCTGAAAATGCTGCACAGAATGTCACCACCATGCAATGCTCTCCTTCACTCGTTAGCCCTGCACCTCTGAGGAAGGCCCAGGACAGGCGGGGAACACTGACAATGTCACTGAAACCTGGTTTCTATTCACCAACCATTTAAACCCTTCCACATTCAGCACAGAATTATTTCAGAGAGGGTTATGCAAACAGAGACCTACCATGCATGGCTCTTGGGAACATTTGTCAGAATTA
Organism: Trogon surrucura; assembly: GCA_020746105.1. Classification (NCBI taxonomy): domain Eukaryota; kingdom Metazoa; phylum Chordata; class Aves; order Trogoniformes; family Trogonidae; genus Trogon; species Trogon surrucura. Next base: position 5,536,025 of record CM036630.1, on the reverse strand, counting down.
CGGGTGAAAGACACTACTAAACTGATTCCTGCAAACTGACATGAATACTACTGCACCACACCAAAATCAAGCAGACAGACTAACGTACACAACTCAGCAAGATCAGCATCAAGAAAAGATAAAGGCAGCACCTTAAAACAAAAAAATTACACTTTTGTTTATGAAGTGAAGCAAACACCAGCTTCACCTGTCAATCCTGGAATAACAGCACAGAACTGGGAGCCTTTTAACGTTATCTATTAAAGTGTTTATATCACAACATGATGTAACTGCGATAGCTGAATGTAATTTAATACCGCTTTCTATCCATATATGTCAACTTACTTTACACATTAATTCGGTTTAGTTACAAGACACCATCACCAAGCAGTTGTCTGCAGATTAAGTTCAGACTAAGTAGCTCGCCCGTGGGCACAAAGCCTGTAGCACAGCAAAAAGCAGGGCCAAACCCAACAGCCACTGTTACACTTCAAAAGAGTGCCGTAACTTGCTCCGAAATATTAAGGACTTGTTTCACTTCTGTGTTTTCTACTGCCTGTCTTTGCACAGTCACATCAACCTATTAAAAACCCAGAGGTGCTACAGGACATATATGCAAAGATAATAAGCATTAATAGGGTTTAATTGTACAACGCTGCTACTCCAAAGGCTCAAGAAGGTGAAAGCCTCAGTCACGGCTATACCCCCATTTACTGCACCGCTTGCAGATGCTGAATTGCCTCGCTGAGGGCGGCGGGAGCCGGTCAGAGGAGAGAGTCTGCCTGCCACCGGTGGCTGAAAGGCCCAAGAGGTTTCTGTGTCTTCAGAGGGCAGGGAGTACAGCCTGTCGAGTCATGGTGTAGGGCGGGTATGACCCGAGGCGACGTGCTGCTGGAAATTTTAATTATCCAAGGACTTCCAGAGATCCAACTTGGAAGAAGTGTTCTAACTAGTAAATAATTGCAGTTATCGTTGCATCAGTTTAGTTTAAAGAGCTGACAAACCTCTCTAAACTCAAAGCACAATTAGTCATTAGGGTCTAGTTTTTCAGCACTGTTAAGCAATTTGTAACCCATTCCTTTTAATAGGGTTATGCATTACTTAACCGACACAGATGTCTTGAAAACTGAAACCGCTGGTTATGAAGCAGCAACCTTGTTCATTAGGTTCCACGATAGTCAAATCATCTATAAGCCCAGGGTTTAATGGCCAGCCGATGAATAATCAATGTCTCACTTTTCATCTGAGTGTGAAAGTGAGAATAATCTAATACGCCGTCCCCCTGGTAAAACGCGAGGCCTTGGGTTCCGTTTCTATTCAGGGCTGATTTATAACCCAATGGAAACCTGATGTAAACATATGATCAATGAGTCCCATCATTGCTGATAATAACCCCCAACCGGCCCACTCCCTCATCTCAAAAGCCATCCCTTTAGGCTATTAGTTTCGTCCAGCTAATCCTCTCTACTCTTTCTGCCTGCTGCTTTTACCTTGGCCATCCGTTCAGTCCAGCAGACTCAGAAGTAATTTTATACGCAGCAGAGAGCGGGTGGAATTGATTTTTCACTCAGAGCTCAGTTCCCATCTGAATAATTATCAATTTTACTGCCTCATAAAGGGAAGAGTCAAAATTTCAAATCAATTCAAAAGAGCTTCTGAGACTACAGAAACTGTGCATGAGAATAAAGGTCAAAGTTGTCAGTGACCTCGGGAGATGATGTCAGATATTAGTACACTGAGTAGTTGACATCAGAGGCACTCAATACGATATGACTAGTGCTAATGCAAATCATATTTATGCTGACTACTGGAGACCAGACATTAATATTTAAAAGAGTACGTGAAAGCTTGCATTCAAAATAAATATAACATATTCCGCAGAATCTGAAGTTAATAAAGACAGATCACTGCCTAGTCGTATGCTGTGAAGTGAAAGATTATTACACATTAACAGACGAAGTATTACATCAAGATTGCCAAGAATGCAGGAAAGTCCAGAGCTCGGGTTGCTGTTCTGTCCTTCATGTTCAAATCCCTGCATGTGCGGTACAATAGTGAGCAATGTGACATGCCCAAACGCTGGTTTCATTGCTAGTTTCCATGAAACCATTATTAGGCAAGTAAAACATAAGAACCTGTAATATGACAAGGGAATCACCATATTCTGATAATGAAGTCAGTAACAGACATCATTAATATTCTCACAAGATGCTATATAATGCCAGCAATATATTAGCTACCATTAGTTACTGTCCAATCAGAACAGCAAACAAATGACAACAAGAACTGGTGACTGTATGCCAGGCTTTTTCCAGAGGACAGCATACCTATTAGGGGAACACCAAGATGACCACAGTAATCATTTGTATTTTGCTAATAACTTCCATTTTTTTTTTGTTGAAAACCTTCAGGCCTGTGAAACACATCTAATGAAACAGCATCTTTGCAACTGCATTAGGAATCCAGAGATTCCTGTAAATAGGCATTTTCAAATAGTTCAATGAGACTTTAAGGAAACGTGACACAGAGTAAATGTGAAGTCATGTAGCTACAAACATCCTGATCTCCCTGTAACATACTCAGGCTCTGATAAACCTGATGGAGCACTACAGTGACCACTTCCTTTTCAGGAGCAGGAGATTTAATTTCTGTTGCATTTACCTTTAGCAGAAAAAAAATTCCACTGAGTCACCTATTGCAAAATAAAATATTCAAACTCAATAGCACACAGACACCCAACTTACACATTTCATTATCAAGAATGTGTGGTTCAACACTAGAATTTGTTGGTCTTCCTCCTGAAATACTTCAGAGAGCTTTCCTTCCCTCTTGTCTACAGAAACGTATTGATGATCTCATACGCCTCTTTTTATAAGCAAAAATGAAACCTCAAGTTTTAAGATACTGTACAGCCAAGTATAGTACCCATGCTTGTCAGGATTACAACAAATACCTTCAATCTTTGGTTGTCATGAGAACACAGCTAAAGCTACTCAGGGTTGCATACCAGTGCATGGACGTTTGTTCTGTTGCTGAACAGCTGATGCTACATGGGTGTTCAGTACCACCCCAAAATCAGGAAAACTCAGAGGTGTAGTAATACCCCACAGAAAAGACTGCTAACTCACCTGCTGTAGAACTTCTGGGTTCTGCTGCATGAAACGAAGCAATCTTTGTCCATCTTGGGAAATCTCTCGACATCTTAGAGTCTTCTTGCCTTCTTTAGCGAGGTGCTTGAAGAGGTAGGAGACAATGTAGTCTAAACTAGCGCAACAGCTAGAGGAGACAACGGTATCTGTATAAAAAATGAAACAGTTTTGAAATTGTTTCCATAAAAGAGTAATTAAGAAAGACATTTTATAGTACTTGGAGAGATAAACTTTAATAATCTCTTTGACATTAGGCTAATCGATACATCGACAAGTCTGGTTTTCATACATGAGCTGACTAGCTTTCAAGACACTTTTTATTAACACACAGTGGTATTAAACCTTTGCTTTTGAGTAACTGGATAGCTGCATGTGCTAAAGATCCTATCAACTCCACTGAACTTCAGCCACAACTGCATGATTGCAGCTGCCCCTCTGTGTACTGGTAAAAGCACATTAAACATGGCTGGCAACAACACAACAGCAGTCACTACCAAATATTTCATAAATGGCCCCAAAACTGAAAGTCATGACTGCAAAGAAGGATGCTGTTGAAAAGCAGAAGCAAAACCCACTTCATATCTTTACTTACTGTATCTGTAAGTAAGGGAGATTAAAAGTTTAAATTCATCTGCAGAGTAAGTATGTCAGTCTGATTTACGCAAGTTATTCGGTCGCTAGGTGTTGCCTGCCGTGCAAGAGGATTTTGCTCACTTCCATGCATCAGCCCGACGGTAACAGCATACTGGTCCTTGCTCTTCTTATCTTCCTCTTGAAAACAGTGCTGCACCCTCTCCCTGCCCAGCCATCTCCTCCTGGCCTGCCACCTGAGATACTCCTTGGCCTCAAGACCTCCTGAGGCTGCGACATGGACATTTGCACTGCGCTGCCTCCCAGCTCCGAATCGGTAATCCTGGGCAGAGCCTCATGGTTGAAGAGCTGCCGGTTCCAACTGAAGCTCCGTGTGTGCACGCAGTGGTTGGCCCTTCTGGGTGCAAGGTTTAGCCCTATCTGATATTCTCTGCCACTGCAAACATCAGACTCAAAGGAGCAGAGCGGAGCATTCACGACTCCATCCTGTTGCCACTGACTTCAGCTAGGACTTGTCTAGGCCTTTTATAGTTCACAGTATTTATTTTAGATGGGTCACTGGAGTAAGGGATGTGTGGGGGTTGCAAAAGGAATTAAACTGTTAAAATGCTCATTCTGAGGGAAAAGGGATTAGAAGGATCCAATTAAATGTACCTTGAATTCTTTAAACTAGGCTAATTTGGAGGCCTGCCAACCTTGCAGTGTTCATTTAAACACATCCCTCTAGACACTGAAGTATTTTGATCTGTGTCTGCTTAACTCCTTAAGCTCTGTGTTGACACTATTAACCCTTTGGCATCTGAAAACTAATGGTATTCTACTAAGGGTGTTTTGAAGTAAATGCTGAGGAAACGCTTACAGGCAAAGTGAACGCAAGTGGTCTCCCACGATTTCATCTTCCAAAGCAACCAGCTGACTTAGCAGCAGGAGTTGGGAGTGATCTAACAGCTCATAGAGATGAGCTGGAACATCCCAACTCTATCTCCACTGGACCAGTGAGCTTCCTAGGAGTGAACCCAAGGGGGCAGGATGTTAAGACAGATCGCTGGAACAAAGCTGAGCTCGAAGTTAAGAGACTTGCTCAAGTAAAGACTGCACAATCAGGCGCTCATTGTGTTCTCCACCAAAACAGTCCTGCATATAAACTAGAAATGCAATTCATGATGGAATTGAATCACCATCAATAACAAGTGAGAGATCTGAAAATACATATTTCATAGGAGGGCTCTGCTGTATTTGTAAACTGGTGCTTAACTCTATTTCTTTTTAAATTGAATAATACAAAGTAAATCACTATCACCAGTTTACCAAACAGCAGTAGTTCTAAACATGCTGATACTGTACGAGTAGATATTTTACATTCGACAGTAAGTGATTTTAGCAGGACAGCAAACAGGTCTATTTGCTCATGAGAATCTGATACGAGTGTTAAGAGCTACTTAAATTTGCCCATAGCTATATATCAAATATGCTTCCCTATGCTCATTTTTCCTTTTGATTGCAAGGATATAACAGACAGGGAGCTTCAAGCAAACTCCCTTGAATGACTCTTCTGGGCATGTGGAACCTTGTGCTTGAACAGGATAGTGTTCTCACTAAATCTTAGCGAGACAAGCCAGCCAACCAAATAAATACAGCAAATGAGCAACAAGGAGCTACGAATTCTGGGCTATGGACAGAAGAAATGGGTGGAGAAGACAGAATAAAAATAGAATTATAAAAGAAACTGAAATAAAAGCTTGGGAGAATCAGCAAAAATGCAGTCAAAGCACATTTCTCACTTCTGGTCAACTTGGCTCTACCACCTGTGAACTAATCATTTGGATCACGAACAAGCAGGTCGTGGTTACAGCAAACGCCAAAACCAGCTCCATGTGTTTCAGCGCGGATCCAGGACAGTTCAGTGGTTTGGTGAATAAAACTGAGCTCTCTGGGCTTACTCGATGGTGAGGTGCTGGTGGTGGGCAGGGGACAAGAATGATGACTCCAGCACCAGTCATCATCACATTCAGCTAGCTCGTCTGGTTTCTTCTTCGCCAGCTGGCATTCATTTCATGTTTTGGGGATTAACCTTACATGCATTTCTTTATTATCTGTGTCTTTTGGGCTTATGTAGGCAATTCCAATCAGCACAAGATCGAGTAACCGGAAGTTGAGAGTGTATGTTTGAATGGGTTACACTATTTCTGAAAAGCCAACAAAACCCCCAAACAACTTAAGTTGATGAGTTTTGGTCTCGACAATATGGTAACAGCATGCTGAAGAGGAATTACTTTTTAACAGTCTAATGACATCACTGAATCTCTACATATTAAAAGACTTTGGTTTTCACGTAAAGGCAAGGAGAGGGAGTTAAGTGGTATCTTCCCTGTCCATCAATTCTTACAGTTCAATACTGGCATTATTTGCCTTTGAGACTAAACCTGGAAAGTAAATAGATTTAGCAATTTAACATCTAAATTAGACAGCAAGAGAGAAAAAATGTTTTACTTTTTCCTCAATGAATAGCATACTATACTATTAATCATACAAGAATTAGAAAAGCTTTGCAGAGATTAGTGACAACATGCCAGGCAGACTACATTAAAAGGCTCTGATCCACTGAGTCAGCTGTGAAAAAGCCAGGTAAACACTTTAGAGGAGAACTATTGGAGTGTTTATCCGCGCAATAAAAGCTCAGATGAGGGCTTCCATTATAGCTGATTTACAGCTAGGTGCTTCAGAAGGAATACATATTCTTTCACAGTGTTTATAAAGTGTGGAATCCAGCAAGGTATTTACTCAGCAACAGACTGAACACTTAGAAATAAGGATTCGGGGAATGTTTATCCTACAACTGACAATGAGAGTATCAAAGGTTTCACATACATAAAGGAACAAAGACAAAAGATACTTTTTTTTCTGTGAAAGAAAAGTGATTTCGTGGTCTTATTTTTTTTAAAAATAAAAAGACAGTTATTTCATTTTTATAAACATTTCTGAAAATGACTTGTATGTTCTAATCAGTTTAAAACACAATTGGCCCTCAGATGGCTGATAGCCCTGAGCCCTGCTATTCCGAGATGCTCTTATGCCACTGACACAATTCAGTGAAGAAGGCACTGCTGGGATCTACTCACCAATTTTCTGAGGGCAGAACGATGTACGTGACCAAGTAACACACAGGAAATAAATTTGCATTTCACAATTGGTAATGTCCCAAACACCAAAACTTTAAACAGGATAAAACATTCAGAAGAATGACTCTTAGGAAAATGCAATGAGAGGTTACTAACTCTTGAGACTTTAAAAATTATATGAATAAACATTAAAAGCTATCAATTGGCCGAAGAGTAGTTCAGCTGGACATACGATTTTCTGGAATATAATGAAAGTATGGAAAATTATTCAGTTCACTACAAAAATAAAATTTCTTGAACACAAACGAGAAATTTAATGGCTGACATCAATATTGATTCTCGAATGTGATATTAAGGAAAAATAATCACTTTATCGCTTCAAAATGAAAGGTAAAAAAGAAGCATTTATCATCGACTGATCATGGAAAGTAAGCATTATTCTTCATGAGCAAGCGACATTCATAAAGATTAGCAGCTGCACAGGCATTTGGACAGAATCAAAACATATTTCAGAAAGCTGGAGAACACAGGTTGAAAATGTAGGGAAAATACCAGTCGGAAATCCCCAAAGGTGATGCCAGAAACCAAATGGGACCATCCTCCAGTGCAACCTCCTGCCCGAAACAGGGTCAACATCAGACAGGTTCCTCAGAACTCTGTCCAGCACCTGGGAGTATCTCCAAGGATGGAAATTCCACGTCCTCTCTGGTCTTACTGATAGATTTGACAGGTCTCAAAGACTGAAAAAACTACTTGAGTTTGGAGGAATCAGAGTGAACAAAGTAAAAAAACAGGAAAGTGAACATAGCTTCTGATGGACTGCACCAAGCCCTCAGTGAAGTCAGGTGAAATTAAAAAATCCTACACACGTCGTTGTAGTGTCACAGGTTTGTATTTGTTTTAGGAACTTTAAGGACATCCAGCACAGGGCAACTAGGATGATTAAGGGAGTGGAGCATCTCCCTTATGAGAAAAGACTGAGGGAGCTGGGGCTCTTTAGTTTGGAGAAGAGGAGGCTGAGGGGTGACCTCATTAATGTTTACAAATATATCAAGGGTGAGTGTCACGAGGATGGAGGCAGGCTCTTCTCGGTGACAACCACTGATAGGACAAGGGGTAATGGGCTGAAACTGGAACATAAGAGGTTCTGCTTAAACTCGAGAAGAAACTTCTTCTCAGTGAGGGTGACGGAGCCCTGGCACAGGCTGCCCAGAGAGGCTGTGGAGTCTCCTTCTCTGGAGACATTCAAGACCTGCCTGGACACGTTCCTGTGTGGCATAGTCTAGGCATTCCTGCTCTGGCAGGGGGATTGGACTTGATGATCTTTCGAGGTCCCTTCCAATCCCTAACATTCTATGATTCTGTGATTCTATGATTAAATGAAGGGAAGCACTGGCTAGGCAAATTATAGTTTATGAAATGCGAAAAAAGTGAACTGTTAAAATTTTTGTTGATACTTTTCTCAGCAGAACATCAGGAATTCCACCCCCTAAAAGTTTTCTAAGAAAACTTACATGTTCCTAAAAATTGGTAATTCTTCATGATTAAACTCCCAGATACTCAAACCACAAATGCCTAAAGCTAAAATTGGAAACATACTTTTCTTACGCCTCCATAACACATGAAAGCGGAAGCTTACATAGCTTTTATATTTTCTTCTTTCTTTTCTATATGAATTCAAATTAGTTTTCAAAGAGATGGTTCAAGTAAACTTGGTACGCCAACGAATTATCAAAATGAACATAGCCCGTATCTCAAATGGAAGACAGATAATGTGGAGTGATAAGAGAGAACAGCACCAGGGCTTGCTAAACTGGCAGCTGTCAGTCCAGCCGACACTCGGCACCGCGCGTCCATCACCGGGCAGACTCCCAGCAGGACCGGCCAAGCAGCAGAAACTGCTGCAACTGTCATCGTAGGTGACAAAGCACTCGAACTATCTGCGAGAAGATGGATTTCAGCATTATACGATAAAATGACCCGAATACTTCTTTACTACTGTCGCTTAGCTATTCACTAGCCATTTTCTCTCAGAGTGGTTCCCCTCTTGCAGCAAAAACTGCTGAATGTGTTCAACATAGCAAATGCTTTGTGAGTCTCGGACCGTTCCCGCATTCCTATGGGGCTTGACTGATGCTTGGCAGTAATGAGAAACACCAGCTATTACAGAGTAACATCTCTACACACTAACATTATATGTTCCTAGGTTTTCTTTTCCTTAATAACCACCCTGATTGATAAATACGACTGTACGGTTTTGAACAGCTTCTGAGTCAAAAACTTATGCATGGTATTCCTAGGTGATCAGACTGTAACTGCATGATTTATTTTTTTCTTCCTCCAAACACTCAGTCTCCTTCTCCATATTCCACATAACTTTAGGCTACCAACCCTCTTCCCTGCCCAAACCCCAAGTGTTTGGACCATCATCTGGTTAGAAAGCATAAATCAAGAGAATTAAATGAACCGCAGTGAGACTGCTGTATTTTTATCGTTACTCCAAGTATGCTTCCGTTGCACTGATTCTCCTGTAAAGTATATTCAGGAAGTACCGAATAAACTAGTTTCTTTTTTCCATGGGTAAAGATACCTTTAAATTTCTCAAATCATATCACAGCTGTGCAGAACAAGAATTATTTATAGAGCAGCTATGTTGATTAAATAAAAACAAAACCCCACAGATTGCTGTACACATATTAATACATTTTACTTCTGAATAACAAACGCATGAATTTTCAGTACAATCCTAGTGGAGGCACATTAATACCCTTAACAATTCGGTCACGTAAGGAAAGACAATTCAAAAACACTATCTGTAGAAGCTACTACTATCTGTAGATGTTTAAAAGAAGCTGGCTCCACTAACTGAAATAGTCACATTCTTAAAATGTGCAAAAGTCAGCGTTTTCCGCTGCCACTTGGTATTAATTTTTCAAGATACAACTTAATGTGCTTCTTTGAAAACCCTAGAAAGCTAAATACTTGAATTCTTTCTTTAGTCAAGTGTAAGTAATTCTTACCTACTGCAGTAAGTCCTTCAGATATCGAAGTAAGAATATAGATTAGGACGTGAGGTTCTAAACTGGTAATGAAAGTCATGTGATCTTGGGTCAGACACTCCAAAAGTGGGTAATAAGACTGGCTTAGTTTTCGATATTGCTGAAAAAAAGAGTGCACATTCACAGAAAATATAGATATTACCATTGACTAATATTAACAACATTAAGAGATGATAGAAGAATGATCTTATAGTTTTTATGACACGATAAATTCTAATTTAGCCATTAAATCAGAATGTTTATAGAGACAAAATATTTTATTGTCTTCAGTGGATTTCAACTTTTCAAATCTACCATAGGACACGAACCCACTATTAGTTTAAAATAAGCTTAGGACAATACAATAACACTGTCGTGCTCTGACATCGTTCACAGCTGCCCCCCTGTCCAGTAAAAGCAGTGCAGCGCTCGGCCCAGGGTGCCCGTCTGACAGGATTATGGCCTGTGTCTTACCTTCTGCAGGAAAGCTTATTAAGATTTATCACAGATTTCCCCAAACCATCTCAGAGATGAACTCTTTTTTGTATGGTAAGTGAGGTCCTGTAACAGACTTTGTGTGGGCAAAGGCACTTGCTTGAACCTGTCGGCCCAATCAGCATCTTACACTTAAGAAATGTGCTAAATGGAATGTGCCAGATGTGCCCACTTTACTATACAACCAATGCACCCATTTTAAATGAGATCAACTTTTCAGTTCCAGGGATTTTCTTCATGTGGCAAGCACAAATCTGAGTATTAACCACCTTTAACTATCCCAAATTTGTCCCTTCCTGCAAGAAAACGACAGTTCTGAACTAAAGTGTCATGAGGAAAATGTCACAGTTCAAATTCAGGCTGATATTGCGCAAGATCTGTTGTCTTCCCACAGAGAAGTGGGAACATGGTGTACTTTGAAATTAAAGTTTTAAATTTTATGGGGAATACACAGTGACAGTTTGCAGACTGAAACTAATTGCAGAGTGGCTGAATATGTGCGGATGTTTTATGGTGCATGCAGGCAACCTAAATGGGTTTGCAAGTATAGAAAGGAAAAAAAAAAAAAATTGCATTTCTCTCTTTTATGACACGCCTAGTGAAAATTCTGGAAAACTTCCCGTTTCATCAGGTAGTTCACTCCTACCTGTATTTTAGATGGCACTATATAAATAAATACAAGTAATTAAACTGAAAACTGCATTTGAGCTGTTCTAGATCCCTCTGTCTCATTATAACAATACAAAGCCTGTGGTGGTGTTATTTCATATTTCACGTAAAGACTCCCAAGATGAGTAATCGCTTACTAGCAAGTCACTGTGGGATACTGAAAGCAGCATTTTGACAAAGGCCTGAAGTACATTGTCAAAGTGGTTGTCCCCGTACAACTTGAAGACGCCAAAGCTGACATAATTTCCACATAAGGCAGATTTGAGTGCAGAGTAACAGATGGAAATGCCCTTGAGTTTCAACGGATAAACCTGATCTTTTGACAAAGTCCCAAGAGAGAGGATCTGATTACCTGTTTTCATAAAAAGAAAGAAAGAAAGAAAGAAACTTATGTAAGCAGCTGCAAATCTAAATTATTTTGATGGCACTATCTAAACTTATTTTTTTGTCTTTACTTCCATTACTATTTGGAAGGAAAATATGTTTCTGCATTTGATGTAAAAGATCTTTCAAGTAAGCATGACTAGACCTTTAAAGCTACTAAAAGGTTAGTATGCAAAATTTAAAATATAAGCTATGGAATTCCTGTCATTGATGTACAGCCAGATCACGACTGGGTCTATCAGCATGAATTCCTTAATCCGAACGCTTTTGTGACACATGGTTTTATCATTTCTTACGCTGCCGCAAAGCCTGGTTTTGATCCATTACCATGATGGTCTCTTGGGGTGCTTGCTGGTGTACACACACACAAAATATATCTCTCAGAAAACAAGTATGTCTGTTACAAAAGCCTCTTATTTTACCCGTCACACATGGGAATGACTTTTTAATTAAACTCCATGTTTATAATGTAAAAATAAGAGCTAACGGTAAATATTTGCTGTTGCCACCAACAGGCAATAGTGACTTTCAGATCCACTGTGCAGCAGCACAGGGCAATCCCTGTACAAACCTGATTATTCACAAGTTTTCTAAGTATCTTGTAATAATTTAACGCTCATCTTCACAGCACCCCAGAGTTAGTTTGTCTTCGTGACATTTTTTTTTTTTAACCTGCAGTAATTAATGAAAGTGAACTAAAACCATAGAATGAACACAGCCAAACGAAGTACTTCAGTTCTGCCACGAAGCAGCCTTACTAGGTGGATCCCTTCTGATGTGACCTTGACAAGCTGAGCCTGCACAAAACCCAAATGCCAGGTCTTCGCTTTGTTACTATTCAGCATTCTTGGTAATTTTAACTACAGGAAAATAACACAAACTTGTGCATTTTAAAAACACTTCCTACAAATAAAAGCACAATAGTCTACCGATCAGACACTCGGCTCGTTGGCTTTCCATGTCAGGGCTATGATGACGACTTGGATCGAGGAGCAGCAAGCCAGCTGGATGTTAACTATTCACAATTCCAAACACTGCCAGTTGAGAGAGGTAGTTCTGACAACTGGTTTTAAAATGGGCAATTAAAAAACGCCCCTAAAAACTTGCCTGAGATGTCAGAGACTGCTGAGACCTAACATCCAGCTGGGTCTGTTTCCCCACAGCTCTCCTTTCTACCTAAGAAAATTCCCACCTGCAAATCACATATCTGCCTTATTTTAATTCTTCCTCGTAATGCTACTGATTACTGACCATGAGGAATTTACAACACATAATTAGAAAAATGAAAATACCCTGTCTCTACACAACCAATACATCAGAGTATCACCCATTTGATGTCATTTGATGGAAAGAGGGAAAGGCCCAAGTTACTATTGAAAACATTTGTGTTGTGCACCACTTCTAGCAAGTGCAAAGCAATTTTATCCATCAGGTTGTAAAAGAAAAGTAGATTTACAAAAAACCCACTGGGAGTACAATCAGGGATTGCTTGGAAGTAACTGGGTCTGTTAGAAGCTGGAACGGCATCACTAGAATTACGGGAGGAGAATCAAACGTTTAGCTAGGAAAGACACAATCAAAATCAAGCCCTCTTAACTAAAAAAAGAAGTTTATGAATCAAAATATAGAATGTTTTTAATACTGCGATTGGTCATATGAGCACCTCTACTACCCTGAATGCTGTAGTCGTGAACACAGAGTAACTGAGGAAGAGGGTACAACTCCAGTTCATTCCAATCAGGGTTAAATCTTTGTCATACTAAAAATGGCCAGTATCCAAAAGATCATCTTTGAAAAGTAAAACAGCAGAAAAAGAAGACTGTCTTCTAGCGTACCTGGATATTCATTTATTGTAATACTTTACTGAGAAATTACACATAGATAAAAATAAAGATTAACTCCATTTGGCTTCCTACAGTGCCCCCATTTAAAATATTCCAGCCAGGTAATCTCAATTAGCATTAACCCTTTTTTGACAAGACCCAGTCTAGATACTGAGACGATCAGTAAATTTCAAATTCTGTGAAAGAAATAAAATGAAATATGAAATTCTGTCTGTGAGATAAAGTGGGAAGGTGTACACTATGCAAACAGTGCACAGTTCTTAGTGCAAAAACCAGACAGAAAGGTAAGTGTGCTGTAAACTAACCTTATCTCGTCTTCTCCACTACTAAATTCTCTGTGGAAAATCTCTACTTGAATAACACAAATACGTATTTGGCTTCAGAAGTAAGCAAAGACAAAATTCTGGATCCACGAAAGTAACAGCCTGGAGTTTATAGCCGAGCTGTCCAAGCATGACATCCTGCAGTCCTAGGTCCTCAAAGTACTCAATGTAATAAGCAACAACAGATGGAAAGAGCTTAGTAGTTGTCAACATGGCAATTATGTACTTAATATGGCAATTAATTGGAAGTCGATGGAAAAAACGGATGATGAGAAGTTGGAAAACCCCTTGGAATCCCTTAGCCTGGGAACATGAATTTTAGGAGGCATCCACTAGTGCTGATCTGCTGTCATTCCTACTACTTCGCAAACAAATCACCCTGTAATTAAAACTTGAAATCCGCTGACCAGCACGAAGCATTCACTGCAGGAAGACACAACCCAGCTCCCTCACGCTGCCTCGGCCGGGCAGGCAGAAGAGGAATCTGGTGCCTATCCCTTCCAATGATCACATAGAGAAGAATTTGGGTCTCATGCAAGATTAAAAGCTGTTTTTTGCTAGTGGACAGAGTCCACAGAGAACTATTGTGTGTTCATGGACTCATTTTAAAAGAGCCTAAGAGTGGAACAGCCAATTTCAAATTAGCAGCAGAGGTGAAAGACCACGCGATGCCTTATCCAACGCCCCAAGCCATCAGCCTATGATCCTGAGGACGCAGTGCTAGAACAAAGACTTGTGTTTTAGTATTAGTTACCGAAAAAAAATACAAAGTACGGCGCTATGCCTGACTAGATAAAAAAAAGAATGATCTACTTGTAACATTTAGCAAGAGCTTCGGGGGAATATTTTTCCACACCATGGATACTACTGAACATAAACTAATTTACTGAGGTACTTGGAATCAGGTCAAGAACAACTCCTCAGCCACTGAGAATATGCTTACATTTATAATCCCTGTAGTGGAGGACCAAAATAAAATTTTATAAACTCCTATTGTTAAAAGAAACAATTTAAAGAAATTAAATCAACATATAAGTGGCCTTTGACATGCTGAATTTAAAAATTGTGCCTGAAATTCATTGTCCCTGTCAAAATGAAAACTCTGTAGAGACTAATCAGTGAAGTTTCAGTGTTACTACCAAGCTAAAAATCAAATGAAAAAAATCCAACTTGCACCAATTTCTTCTTAATGTGGGAGAAATTGTATCACACAATCTTAAAATATACTGACTTTCAAAATTCTCGGTAATTTTCTTGAATACACCTTTTTGCCCTGCATTTGACAGCAACGTCACTTACAAAAATTATAAACTCTCTGAGCCTCCGAGGTGATAAAAAACCCTGACAGGAATAAGAAAAGGATTTTTAAAGGTATTGGGTGAAACTGCGAGATAGGGAATAAGAGCTTGAATTTGGCTGGCAATTTAAGCATTTCATTACCCAAAGACTCCTTAGTACATAAACAAAGGAGCTGGAAGAAGAAGAAAAAAAAAAAGCACGTGTATGCAGAAGGGGAATACAAAGCCAGCAAAAAACCAAACTGGGATGCTCTGACCGAAGATAACATTGCCGTGCCTCGGAATCCCACAGGCAATATGCACCAGAGCTCTTTGCGCAGCTCATTCCCTCACTCCCTCCGAGACGTGGGAGCATGTCAGGACAGGCAGCTTCCCTTTCAGTTCTCCTCCTTAATTGCTTTTACAGTAGAAGCTATAATACAAAAACGATTTCCTTATGGCTGAGTTTCATTTAAGCAGGGCTTGTTCTAGATTTCAGTCTAATAAGCGCTATGTATAATAATACAACTAAATCATGTTTTAACATATGTGAATTAGATGAAGATACAAAAAGACTTCGGCGAGATTAAACAAAGGTTGTGAAAATTTATCTCATTTATAGAGAAAAAGTGTTTTTTGCCTTTTCCCCTTTCCTATTTTTATTATTCACCACAGCCCCATAAAGACAGTTTGGAACACCTGCTTTCCAAGCATTCAGAATGCTAGGGCAGTATAAAGAAGTAGCCATATATAAAAACTGAAAAGGAAAACATGAATTATAAAGCCGAGAGCGAGCTTCAAAATCTGATTTTTTAAAGCTTCCACAACAACAAAACATGCATAAAACCTCTCAAATCAGCACAGCGAGCATGCAGAGCGCCAAGATAAAATTGCCCAAAGAAACCGATTACGAGATCTGAGTCCGTAGAGAAGAGCAATATATCCTGGAACCACTATCACAAAAGAGAGAGGAGCAGACCAACGGCAACCGAGCCCAGCGAGCACTCCCATTTTAGGCTAGGCTGCTGATTAGAAATACCTGTTATACAGCAAGAATCAGTTTAACCAAAATTCTGAAGAAGAACTGTTATCTTATGAAGTTGCTGGCACTGAATGGATTACCACACTAAGTTTTGAAATACATGTTCTGGAAGCAATTTAAAGCTCATTAGAAATAATTGTGTCTGGCTACTGGAAAATGTGGTAAAATTTAATCCACATCCAAATGCTACCTGGGCTGTGAGAACAGGAAATTGTTTTGTGCTACTGTGGCTAACCTCATCGCTGACCTTGAGCAGTAACTGCTACAACAGCTGAAAGCTGAAGCAAAATTAAAAACTTACATCAAAGTATATCATGACAGAATGTAGATAAATAAAAACGGCATATTGAAAATATTATTTTTATGTCAGTCTCCCATAATGAAAGGGAAGAGGTTTACTAAAATGTAAAGAAACCACAAACCAAAAATAGATGGTCCCAAGACGCACTGAAACATCATTCCTATACAACTGGGAGTTCAAAACCAAATAGGAAGGAGACTTGTACATACAGAATTAAAAGTGAAATATATTGGGGATGAAGAATGGTGGACTATACTATACCAACTCCTTTCAATTTTCTCCTCGCAGTTGTTTATTTTAGATCACTCTATCACTCCGTCAGACTGGCTCTAGCCATAATGGACAAGACACGACACCCCTTGCCAAGCAGCTGATAGTCCTAACAAGGATAATTGACTATCTAAGCGCTTTCTGCGTCCCACGCCAGGCTTTACTTCTTTTGAACATAGAGCATTTGTAAAGACATCTTCGGATTGTCTTCAGCGCTCTATCAGGATCAGTGATAAATGAGCAGAAGGACAGGACGCATTAGTACTACCCTAATCGCAAAGCTGGATCTGGTAAGCGGAATTAAACACCCGCTGATGTGCTACCTTTCAAAAGCACAAAGAGCCCATATTTTAAATTTTATTCACTGACAACTGGAGATGCTTAGCGTATCTTAACAATAGGCATTTTGATTTTTTTTTCCGCTTTGCACGCAAACATATGAAATCACTATATACCATATCTATCTATCTATCTATCTAAATCACTATATACCATATATATATTCTCCTCTCTAGAGGAGAAAAGAGTATGTGATTTAGAATTAAAGAGATTTCAGCATCTACACATCCATAGAAGACAGAAAGAGACATGCTAGGTTTATTTCAAAGTTATTCCCAGGTAAATAACAGTACAGGCTTTATACAGAACAAACCCACATATAAATTTTACATCATTTTCATCACCTGAAGAAGGCTGTTTTTGCACAGCATCTGTGTGTTATCAAAAACTGCTTTGATCACTGTAGTCCAGACTTAAGGAAAGCCCACATTATGTCAGTAACCACCCACGCCCTGTGCTCTGATGGTGGGAATAATCACCTGATGCCACCTCCCTTCAGTTACCAATTCCTTGTCTAAGTGTTGACAGGACAGAGATGTATTTCAGATCACATTTTTATGTACCTACGGGTTTACATAGCAAGAAGACTCCCAGTGGACTTAAGTCACAACTGGACATTTTCATGCTCAATTTGGTGCAGGTGAGATACTACTTTTACTAGAATTTTCTGTACATCATTACATGTGACAGAGAAGAAAGAAAAACCCCGTTCTAAAACAAATCTAAGTTTCACTTCTCAATGGAAGTACAATACAGGAATATTTTAATTTATTGCTTCTTCTAAGAAAGAGGAGCAACCAGGCTACAGTGGCTGCAGGAGAGGGAGAAGCCTTTCCCTGAAGAGCTGCTGAGCTGTGGGGAGGGAACTCTCACTGTCACGGCAAGGAGCAGAGGTAACACGCAGGGTTGGAAGCCTGGCGTTCAGATGGGGATTGCTGAGAGGAGCAAACACGGCCAGGTCTCCGGGTGCTGGAAGGGAGAACTTCTCAGAGATAAGGATGGGCAGAGCTCATGGCAAGCCCCTTGGTCAATGGATTGACTAAAATCAAGACTGAAAGGAAGGATCCTCCCACAAGGGCAGTGTGATGAAAGAAAGAGATGTTTGCTTCTATTTTTCTCCCTCTGTCTCATGGCATCACTTGGTGTTTCTCTCAGTTTAAAAAGGCAATTATTGCAGTATAGATTTCAATCAAATCTATCTTCAGTTTCAAGTGTCTTTTTGATCAGCTTTGAGGAGCTCACTATAAGCTGCAGGCATATACAAGAGGTTTGGCTGACTTGGTAAGATAAATGAGCATACGCTGTCTGTTGTTATCTCCTGACATTTACTGTGTGTCTCCTGTTTTTTCTCTAATGCTTCAGCTATAAAATCATGTTGAATGTGAAAATCTCAACTACTTCCAGAATTTTAAGTTACTTAGAACAATGGTACAGCAGAAAACTTGAAAACTGAACTCAGGGATTAAAAAGAATGTACATACATATTCATTCCTTTAACTCAGTCACACAATTTTTCAGAATGTGGGTCTGGAGCCAACAGCAAAGTGAATTTTATGATCATCAATTGGTTTACTTGTTTGTTTTTCCACAGATGTCTGCCAGAATTACATATACTTAAAAGACAAATATACTTAAAAAAAAATCAGAGAGTAATATGGATTAAAGTTTTCCTTATAAGCACGATTAATAGGTATGAAGATTTTCAGGAAAATATTTGAAATAAAATGCAAAATCCCTTAATACAAATCCCTATAAAAATATTGGTATGTTTGGAATATCATACATAACTAAAGTAATGAATCCTTACAACACATTTCCAGAAGAGTTATATTTTTCTGTACACTGGAATGGAAATCTCATAAACTAGTAATTGGCAATAAAAGCTAAAGATGTTAACAACAATTATTCAAAGCTGATTAATCGTAGTATCTTGAAATACTTAGAGTGGGCAGTAAAACCTTCGCAGCCTGTAAGCCAGTGACCACTTCAGAAATAGCTGCAGCAGTCTGGAGCAGTGCTCGTCTAGGACGTGTGTGACAGTGCCCAGAGCTGAGGCAGGGGACGGCCAGGCCAGGGCTGCCCATCTGTGCCAGCGCAGAGCCAGCTGGATGATGCGAAATCTAAGGGGCCGACTCAGCCGACTGCACTGGGGGGGTCTTTCATGTTGGCTCAGTAGCGAGTGCCATCCCAGAATAAATATTGGCAATCGCTCACAGAAGAGAAAACTGAAACAATTCCTCTAAATGTCACACCTAAGTAGTCGAAGGATGACTGATGGGACCCTTTCAGACACTGGTGATAATATGGATGTGTTTTAAAAGTGAAATGAAAAAAAACCCACATACATATACTTAGGGGATGCTTTTTCCCACATCTACATCCTTCCTCCACTTTGAGTTGACAGCCGATTTCAAATTTTTCTTTAGAAGGACATTAAGAACAGTTCTCCTCTAAAACCCGTGTTGAGCAAAATGTCATCCTTCCATAGCAAAACAGTTATGAAAGACACAAAGAGAAGGGTGACAGAAAGCTCTTTGGGCATTTCACTTCTCTCTGCGGCACACATCTCCAGGTAAGATGCCACACATGCCTGAGTGTCTTGCACATAATTTAACAAAGAGGGCCAACAGGTGTTTGGACTCAGGTTTAAGAGGCTCTGAAGCTCCACTGCTAAATTTTAAACGTTAGATCTGCACTGTCCTGAAATTTCCTTTTACTCTGCATAACTAAATTCCAGCATGAGGCAGAAAATGTTGTCTGGTTCTCACGTGCAAGAGCTACCAATGTTATAGGGCTGAGAATTTTATGAACTTCACAGACACACCGTAAAAGCTGCAAACGAAAGCAAAAGGTTTCTTTACAAACTGTTTTTCAGGCATGGATTAGGCCGAAACCACCTAGTGTGGTTACTCAGCAAGGTTTAGAAACTTGATACGATCAGCTGAGATGAACGGATGCCGAATGACATGGTATGTTTTTCCTAAGTGCAGAAAGGGTGATAAAGGTTGACTGAAATTAAAAAAAAAATAAAAAGCAAAATATAACTGCAATGCGATCAGGTACCATAAGACAAGTAGGGCTGGAAGCATCATGATGACTACACTTGATTTTTTTTTTTTCCTTAAAATGTCAAAAGAAAACTTGCAGCAACTAAGTACAAAGGCTAACAGAAATCGAGTAGTAAAATCCAGAAGTTTACCTTCTATCTTTTCATACCTGGTGAACTTATCTTGCTTAATTGTTCTAACAAACATACCTAAGAACACAGCTAAAAAATATTCTAGCTTACTACGTGGTGTACTTGAAAAAGAAACAGAAAAAATATTTTGCAAAGAGTGAGAATTACTTGGGTGTAATTTTTTTCTGTCATAAGCAAATGCCTCATATATTCTGCATCTACTGTACCCATGCTCTACAGATCAAATGCAAAATTACATTTGAAGTTGTTTATACAGGCAACCATGTAACACAGTTTCCAGACCCCAAAAGCTACCTGAAAGCAGGAAAAGCAAATTTGATGCATCAATTTTCTTCCTTCGAAAGAAATGACATTTATGGCTCTTCCTGCTTACACAAACTTAGAATGAGGTTGCTCTACAAGAACTCCTTAATGTTCCTGTCAAAATGTTTAGAAAGCAAAATTGTCAGCTACAAAGTTAGTTGGAGTATAGTATAAACTGCTGGTGTGAAGGACCTGTTGCAGTTGCATGCCTGAGTGGGCGTAGTAAAATGGAGCAACCTATAAATACTTTTAAAGAGTGCTCTGGGGTAAGGTTGTGACAGTCCTATTATGTTTTGGAACTGCCAAAATATAGTTTGAACACATAAAATCAACCTACACCTATCAATCAGTAGCTTAGATCCAACATCTCATGAATATTTGCATCTTCGCTGAAACATATTTACAAGTGCCAGAAGATGGGCATTTAGGATAAAAAAAAGCACGGCAACAATGCTACATGAATGGACCCTGATGTGTGAAAGTAAATTAGCTCCCAAGGTCTGCCACATAAGCTCTGCACCGTATGAAGGGATGATATTGGCAGCAGCACGTTACAGTCCTGCTATGTATACCACAAATCCATCAGTGCTCAGCAGTACGAACCAACAGGATTTTTCTATTGCGAGACAGGCTAATAATTACACTGGAGAGGAAACCCTAACGAATACCTACCATATGTACAAATCATTTTACTAGCTTCTCTGAAGAGAAGAATTCCATTTGGAGATGATACATCAAAATTTAAACGTTGTGATCTAAAAAATAACAGCAAAAATATTCAGATGGTCATCGAAGCAGAAAACTGCAATGGATTCATTCCTAAAACAAAAAAAAAGGTCTGCTGATTACCAAGTCCAATTATTTGACAAACTAATTCTAGCTCTCAGTCTGATGATAGGCACTCTAGTTATCTCTACATGTTGCCAAAGAAACAATCCTGTGACAAAAAGACAAAACAATTTTAACCAGAAAAGGTGACCAGACAACAAAACCACAGCTTTCAGTGACCAGTGACCATCCTGTGCCCCGTATCACTCAGAAACATGCTATGAAAGTTCCATGATCCAAGTGGTTAGGTTAACTTGTACCCTGCTCCTGCATCTGTACAGCTTTTAAAAATAAACTAATCCCCACTAGCTATTCCACACATAAAATCTGTGGCGATGACAAGCCAGTTCTATGGGTGTAAATCGTAACACGTGTTTTTAATGAACACTCAGACCTGAAGCAGACTGCACCGTGTTGTCTTCCCTGATGCGCAGGCATTAGCAAAGCCAACAAGAACCACTTTGTTCCCAGTCTGGAAATGCAACAGAGTCCTTGGCTGAAATCCCGATTGCATCATTCCAATCTATCTTTGTGATAAGGAAACCTAAGTCCTAGTTTAGGCCTAAGTGGAAACCATTAAGTACTTAAAAGTTAATTTTGAATACAGGTCTTAAGCTTCCAACCAACTTCAGCAGAACCTACCCTTAGTGTTTATTAGGGCTGAAGGTGAAAGGAGTCATCACTGAGCGATGTGAACTTGAGTACCCCCTGGCTGATCGATGTGATGGTCACCCCCTTCTCACCAGACCTGGAGTCCTTTTATCAATCCTACCACAGAGACAGCAGCAAGTACCTTCCTTTGCTGCAAGTTCCATTTTTTTGTTGTCCGAGTGCCTACCTGTAGGGCTCCTTTGCTGCAAACTCTGGAGTGAATCTGGGTGTTTATAAATGAATAAAGCGTGCCTTGTATAAAACCTCCGTGCATTCCATATGCACAAAATGCTAATGTCTGGCAGAGGCAAAAAACCCCAAACCAGCACATGATCTCAGTGTCAGAGTGGCATAATGCACAATCTGATACTCTGTAACATATTTTAACCATGTCAAAATATATTGTATAATGCATTCTAATCTGTAAAAGCTAATGCAGTACACAACTCGTGAAAAAACACCATCCCAGGTGATGCCTTCTAAAGAGAACAAGGCAGATTTTCTGAATAGCAATAGGGAGAAGAACAACATGAATATGGAAAGTAGCTTGAAGAGCTGTCTTTTGCATAAGATTTATTGTTCCCGTTCCTCTTTGCTTTTGTTTACCATTATTGGAGCTCTGTGTTTATACTTTAACAACCTCCTTCTTAAAATAAGTTGCAGCACTATTAGTGCGTACTGCTTGTGCACTGCATGAATAAAAACAGGTTAAACTTTCCCAGCAATTTATTATACTACTACCAGGATAAAAGACATAATTAGCCAACACAAACCGAAGAGGAAGTCACAGCAAGCAAGCCAACACAAACACAAGAAACAGGGAGTTCTGCCTTACAGCTCGTGCAGCCATCTAGGGACTAAGCACACCTCAAACATACCAGCACCTGACGGGGAGTCAGGTCTGAATTTAGGGCACCAATCAGATTAAACTAGATATTTTTTAAAATTTGAAATATTTCAGCGTTGTTCCTTGTAAGATTGATTTGCAAGGCTAAATGGTGAGAACACTTCTTTGCAGAAAACACTAATTACTCTGGTCATGAAGATACCCAGCACAGAGCCTTTAACTATCAATCTTTCAATTAATAATTTTTTTTTTTTCCCTTTGGGCAGTACACTAAATATTTCCAAGTGTAATGATAGCTTCCCCAAATACACTGTTCTGTTACCTGTGGTAAAACAGGAATTTCAGTTTAACTACTGCAATATCAAGTACTGAAATCACCTCCCAGAGCTGCTCTGAGGCCCTTTTGTTCAGGCCACAGAGAGTATTTTAGATGTGGGAGAAGTAACCTACATGTTGACTATAAAAATTGTTGCATTAGATACCATTCTTCCTTATTTTGGCTGGAAGAGTTGAGTTGCGTAAGAAACTGTAAAGGGAATTGTGGTTCTACAGGCACATAATGTGTTCTGTTTGGCTTAAGGCAAGAAACCAGCCTGCAGCAAATCTTGACAGCAGACAATTTTCTGATATTTAATTACAGTCAGTATTTATCCCTGGTTCAAGCATATGCTTCCACTAACACTGAACATAAAATCACAGTGATCTCTCATATACATTCTTGCAATTAATCCTTACCAGTTGATTTTGGAACACCTACCAATTTGGTAAAACAATACAATGACAGTGAAAGCCAAGTTCTACTTGCCATTTTGTTCCAAAACACAAAAGCAGCAGTCTTAAGCTCAAAATCAGTCAGCACGAGGATAAGCAAACCATCGAAAGATGGAACAGAGAATGCACACCATTGCAGTAGAACCACTTAATCTAATTTTCACATGCTCCTTACCTGTTTTGCATGAATTCTGCCATCAGCTTCAAGATCGGGGTTGTACACGCAGGGTCACGGTACCACAGCTCAACAGCTCTTTGCAGCACAGAAATGTACGTGGGGTATCTTCACCAGACTGAGTTAAAGAGCAGACTGAGAACATAACGTCTTGCAAACCAACCTCCCCTCGAACTGCACCGCACCACGAGGCGGGTGGGCCAGACACGGACCTTGGCAGCTCATTCCCACAGAGGCACTGCCATGACACACAGATTTAACCACGTCTCTGCTTAGAAGACCAAATCCTACGGAAACGTTAATTGTTAAGTGGGAAATAATTAATATACCAGAGCTGTACTGAAAGAAAGGGAAGGCAGTTCGCATATGTGAAGCTAACCTACAAGTGTATATACAAAATGAGCTTGGAGTTGTAAATCACAAACAGCAATTTAATTTAAAAACACCACAAATTTCCATATTAGTGAATAATCCTGGGCCCCAAATTTCAGTGCCACCTCATATCTATTATATTTGCTATATAAATGGTTGGGAACAATTTGACAGTATGAAGTTGTTTCATTCAAGAACAGATTTCAGACATCCTGTGTGGGGCAGACGAGCAAAGTTAGATTTCTAAGAACCCTTTCAGGAGAGCTACTTGCTCATCAGCACTCAAGAGACATCCATTCTCTTAAAGCAGGATTTCGAAGAACGCAATATAGGAAAAAAATAAGTTTATAGACTCTGCAATGTAACTTTAAAAAACTTAGGAGTTACTGGCTGTAGCAAAATATTTCATGCAGCGATTAGATACAAAGATGAATGCAGTTTTCCCACCACGCTACAAAGGAGTTTAAGATAAGAATGCAGACTGGTAAATGGACATGAGTTAGCACAGCTTGACTGGCAAAGAATTAAACATTTTTTTCTATATTGAACCAAAAGACTGTAACTATGCAACTTGCTATTACAACATGATCTCACTAATCTAGTCAATAGTTGTGTTTGATAATAAACTGATTTTTCACTTGAACTTTGTTTCATTACATATAATTCTGCTTTATTTAACCACACGAGAAATAGCAACTATTCTTAAGAAAGTGCTATTGCCTATTCAGACAATAAAGGCAACGACTGTGAATCTTACAAAGTATAATACAGGCCAAGCTCTCGACATGGGATTGGGAAATAAAAGTCTGAAATACATAAAGGTTTACATGCTTCCGGGGTATGTAGACACAGACACGTCTCAGTTCGATATAGCTCTTCTGGTGGAGGCTAAAGCCGTCAGACATAGCACTACTGATGAATGACAGATGGAAGACATTCTGGCTACTGCTGTCTGTCTGAGGCATCAAAAGACTTGTGCGTTTTTCTTGCCAGATGCTTGAGGCACTGCAGGCACAAACTATATATAGTGCAAGAGGCTGACATGTTAAACACATTTTTAGACCTTGCTTCTTCCTCTTTACAGGGTTCTTTCCTTTTAAATCAAGCAAACTAGAGTTAAACACACCATGGAGAATCACCCAGTAATAAACTGGGATGTAAATTCAAATCTCACTTACCTAAAAGGGTAGAGATGATCCATGGCATCTCATAACTTTAAAAATTCGCTGCTGCCAGTTCCGTTTTTGCTGAGGTGGACGTCCAGTCCAGCTCACTCTCAAGAGGATGGTCAACATTCTCAAGAGGCAGCAGATGTCACGGAAGGTACAAAGTGAGCTGCACTATTAATTCTCTGAAGTCCTGCCTCCTCCTTAGCCTTCCTAGAAGCCCCATGCACACAAAAGGCAGACGGTGCCGTCCTGCAAAGTCCTACTGTGGAATGTCATGGGGTAGAAAACAATTGGCTTTTCAGATTTCATGGTGAAGAGAGTGACTTGACAACCAACCCTACAATCAAAACCTAAGTCAGCAGTACCAAAGGCTGCTAATACACCCAATGGGATCAGCTCTCTTAATTCAAAAACTTAAGCATTGAGTCCACATTCATTGACAAGGAAAGACTGGAAACTATAGTCAAATTTTATCAATGCTAGGTCAACAGAAGGGCTTTGGCAACTTATTTCTATAAATCCAATAAAGTGGAATAAATTGGTTTTAAACAGAGTCTTATTTTTAAGTGTTTTTAAAAACAAGCTTCAAGGTATCTGACTAGTCAGTTCAAACTCAAAGGAATTCAAACTGCAAAAAATGATACTGAGGTTTGAATCAATGCAACTGGCAATAACAGCTATTACAAACAGATTACCACTCACGTAGGGTAGTGTTATTTCATGAGAAAACGCGTTCTCCTTTTCTCTTGTGATTAGGAAACCTCAACCTCTACTGCTGTTTATTTGGCACTTTCAAGTTTGTACCTAATCCTGAAACCTTAAAAACATATAAACTTAAAAATTCAGTTCTTCCAAAACAGAATAATTTTAAACAAGCTAACTTATTGCTGCACATGGTTTTATTTTGTTAAGAAATAACGATATGAATTTGGATAAATATGTAACAACGGCAGTTTGGTGAAAAGAACAAGTTTAGCTTGTCCTAGTGATCCACATCTGAAGCAGCACATGATCAGACCTGAACACCTAGGTCAGCTGGAACCCTTAAACGACCACCAGATAAAACATCTCAATGGCAGATCACTTTTCTATAAACTTAAGTGTCTATGTATCTATACATGTATATATAGATGTACATGTATATATATATATTTTGTATAGACAGACAATTTCATGCACTCACACACATATCGTGTGCTCTCCAGCTGACTGCAACTCTGAGTCAACCTAACGATTTAATTCTTGCAACCTATTTTCTTATTGCAACCTTTTTCTTTTACAGACAACACAAGTCATTAAATACTGAGAATCAGCTGGGAGGAACAGAGGAAAAATTGCCTATGGGTTACCACCCAACTATAAGAAACACTAAATGAAAGTAACAAAAAAGTGGATATTACCCTGAACTCACAGTTGAATCTCCGTGGACGTATCTGACTGTGAGACTGAGGACCTTCAACTACAGTCTGATATCAGTATGGAAAAAACAGATTAAACATTCAATATCTTATCCAGGCAGCCTTGAAGTAAATTGCAGAATGAAATACATAAAGAGAATCTTCACCATGAAGAGGAACAGGTTTTGATCTACTCAAATAGGTATACAGAGGTTTTCAAGTCCCCACCTGCATGTTCAGGATGGATCAACAAATTACAGAGACCACGCTATGAATATTAAAGGCAAAAAAAACTTTCCAAAGCTCTGGTTGGTACCAGAATTGTCATTGACAGCTTGACATATCAATATTTCAGGAAGAATAAATGACTTTCATATCCATTTTGTTTTGTTTTGTTTGGTGGGTGATTTTTGGTTTTGTTTTTTTGTTTGTGTGATGTTTTTCTTCATCTCTCATTACTGGGTACTTTGTGAAGAAGCTATACTTAACACCTGAAGCAGCTTAAAATATTTGGAAATATTTAATGAAGTCTTTTGAGAGATCACCTAATACAACTTTAAAACAAATTTTACTATTATTATAAGTATTTTCTCTTCATCCCTTGCCAGAGGAAAACTATAAATCTTGTCTCTGCTGAATGAACACCATTTATCATATTCATTTTCTTGTCAATACAATTATGAAAAGCCTTTGGCCTTTTTCCAAGGAGCCTGATTTGCTAGAGAAACTCAATTAGTATAAGCAAGCCTGCTACAAAACAGCCCTATTTGGCAATCTTGCACAGCTTCAGCATACCTGACGATTCACCTCTAAACCACGATCCTAATAACTCAATCATAATTGTAAAATACAAGATACAACGGTGTCCCCGGTGCCTCCCCCCGCCTCCCCTCCGCAGACCAGAAGGTCTTAAAAGAAATTATTTTTGCTCATTTTTGCCATCTACTGGACAAAACTTAAATTCTAACCATCGTGATAAAAAAAAAAAAAGAGAAGAATATCTCAGGTGAGAAATCACTGAGTGCAATTTGTTTTGCTATGGAGAAGGCTTAGACCCAAAATATCTCCTGCAGTCACTTGAAAGGTTTAGTAATACATTCTTCTACTAATGATTTACAAGTAACTATTTCTGATAGTCTTCAATACAGAATAAATGCCATCTCACAGTATATTGAAAGCTTAGCCTTTCATCCCTTGCCTCTTTGTACTGTTTATTTACTGAACAAATACAAGTAAATTGGATTTATTTCGGCTAATATTCTGTATTTGCTATTTGCAGTACTGAAATACTAGGGTTTTCAACATAAGAGCAAAAAAACTGAAAACCAGCTTTTCTTTGCTATTTTCTGATCATACATTTGAAACTAAAAAAGAAATATATCAATCAAAGGACATTTAAACTTAATATGATAAAATTGGCATCTGACTCTCCCTTCTCTTCCCATTTACCTTTCTGTCTCTATATACAGTAAATAAGAGTTGCAATAATAGCAGTTTATTCTGCTATAATGCTTTGGATCAATACCTGGATGATGTTGGACTCAGCCAAATGAGGTGAAATCCACTGAAGTGAAGCATGCACTTACCCTTTATGGCCAAAGGTGAGGAAGAAAAATTTTGAACCTGTGCAAGGGAAAAGAAACTGAAAAGGCCTGAAGCTTTGAATTTCACGCAGAGCTATGTTTCAATCTACATTTACTGTTAATATAGAATAACAAAATCTAAAAGTTGGAGGCTGCTTTTACTTATCTGAAATAAACTTAATTGATAAAATGGAAGGAATAAATTCATTTAAAACATAATCAGGAAAGGGTCCTAAGGATTAGATATCCTGGATCCTTGTACATTAAAAAAAACACCTCCATGGATGAACCAATTTCTTTCAAATGGAGGTAAGTCTCTGTTATTCCGTCTCCTACAGCTGGAGATTTGCAGTTGTGCACAGGAGAAGAGCATGATACTCATGCTGTACTAGGGAAAGCAAAGTAAAAAGAATTTGAAATGGAAGTAACACTGATCTGCTTCTACACATCTTCCTGGTTCTGTTATTAAGTTTTAGGGTAAAACAGTACTAATGAAGTTAAATGTACCCAATGGTGCCCATTAGAAAATGAGATGCTAATTCACAGTCTGGCTTCAGCAGGTTTGTTTTGGTTTTTTTTCTTCTAGTCCTCCAAAACTGAAATTAAGGGATGCTTTCTTAAAATCACAAAAGAAGTAAAGACTATACTGCTTTATGTTTTGACTTACTTTCTGCAAACTGAGCCTGCACATAAATGGAGTTGGTGCAGGCTGCAAAAGTCTTAAATAGGGCTTATCTGAACGGTCATCAGGATCCCGCTACCCACCACCCCGGGACATCTATCAGACCACACCAGGCTCTGCTCTGCGCCCTTTCAGTCCTTAAAGGCTAATTTCCTAGTTGCAATTCTATACTGATGCATTCTTCTTTCTTAACCAGGAAGATTATTAGTAAACAGAGGGGTTTCACTATTCACTTAAAAATATTTTTAAAAGCTTGATTTCTAGTAAAGCATGTAATTGCACTTGAATGTTATTTTTTTCTGTCCATAAAATAAGCAAATTTATAATTAACTTCCATAGCTTTGTGAGGTCTAAATTATAAAACAAATATTTTCATATTTGCTTCACTATATATTTTGGCAGTTTGCTACTAATATGACTGTGCACATTAAAAGAGAATTACAGCCACTGTATTTATAAAATACAAAACATTTCTCTAAAGTATTAAGAAAATACCCATGAGTATTATTGTATTTGTTGGCATAAAAACATATACAATATTTAAAGCAAACAGAGTTCCATTATCACTACTTATTGAAGAAAACTACAATGTAAAGATTTTGATTTTGTTTTCAGATGCCTATTTTCTCCTGGATCAAGAAGACTGCAGGTGTTGGGATATTAATAGAGTTGACATAAATAGAAAGTAACTGACTAAATTAAAGACATGATTCATACCAGAGAGAAATCTCTCCAGATAGCACTTGAATAGCATTTTTTAAGCACTTCTGATGTTAACCCAAATGTAGGTACATTGTGTCTGGAGTTAAAACTACGGTTTTTTTCTTTTCTTTTTTTTTATGAAAACTGAGGTTTACGAACGGAAGAAAACCACTTGGATACATTTTCTAGCT
Organism: Trogon surrucura; assembly: GCA_020746105.1. Classification (NCBI taxonomy): domain Eukaryota; kingdom Metazoa; phylum Chordata; class Aves; order Trogoniformes; family Trogonidae; genus Trogon; species Trogon surrucura. The sequence goes on along the minus strand of CM036630.1, from coordinate 5,506,335 downwards.
TAGCAGTGTGACACGACAAAAAAGTGACCTCTCCGTGGTCCTTCCCAGTTAACTGCACGGTTGCCATTGTGCTGTAATTTCAGCTGATTGCACATTAGTTCATTTAGCTTTGTTTCCTCTTCCCCACTGTGCCATCCTATTAAACTAATGCAAGGGGCCTGGTATCCCTCTGTGCACAGAGCTGGTATTGTCGTCGGGTAATAAGGATACATCCAGTCGAACAGCATGGTGTAGCTGGTCTTTGTGTTCAGCGCAGAGGCAATCCCTCGAAGATCCCTTGCCAGCCCGATCAACATACGCTGTCAGTGGGAAAGAGACACAGTAATTGATTTTCACGTTAGCGCAGAGCAGATGGAGTAATAATCAGCCAATAATGACCACATATCTGATTTTGATTCATTAGTTTAAATGTCTCGCTCAAATCTTTTCTTAGGAAAAAAAACGCAAAGATACTTTTAACAAATAAGGTTTCCACAAGTTTTATAGTGACGACACCAGCAAAGCGCTTCGGAAATGCTGCTGATTACTCGGTACGCTATCCTCACGAGTAACGCAAATTAAAACCTGAGATATGAATACTGTGTATTGAAGTTTAAAAGTGCTTCCTGAATTAATATATTTAACATAATAACAATAAAATGTTAACTTAAGCTTGTAGTATTTTGAATGAGGTGTAAGACTGATACTTCTAACAAGCTACAATTAAGGTTGCACTGAGATTCTCACTGTACTGTAATTTTAACATAACTTTTGTTTGTGTTTTTTAAAAAAGTAATTTTCCAAGCTGAGTTTCTTGAAAAAGTGAATTTTTTGTTTACAGAAGACCATCCAAATCTCTGTCGGAATTAACATTAGTTCCTAGATGCATTTTTTTTCCCTTTAATGACTCAAGTGTGGCTTCAGCACAAATGTAGACATTTTATGCATAGATAATAAGCCCTTACTAAGGGGTTGTTTTCAGGATAATTAATAGTCATCAATAAGAAACACTGGCGAATGAAAAATATTTTAACAATAGAAACAAAGTTTTTTCTTCAATTTACTTAGACATAAATGTTCTTTCTTTTGGTAATGAAGTAGTTTTAATAAATTTTATCCATTTGTTGCAGGTGGCATTTGTATTTTTTTTTTTCCATAACAAAAGACCACAGTACTTCAGAGTCTGGTAAAAAAAAAAATAATCACAGAAATATGGCCAAACAACCAGTAAGGAGTTCACCCTTTAAAATCAGAGTTCTCAATAATGTACCACTTGGTGCTAACACTGTAATATTTATAGTGCTGAGAAATACAAAAGGTAAGATGCACGTATTAATTTTAATTGGTCACATAAAGAGCAAATGATGGCTGATGCCTTGTTAAACTGCTCAATGTAATCTTACACAAGGGCTAATTTCTGCTTCTCGTACACAGAGCCATTAGTCCGACCGACTTGGATGGCACGCACATAGATTTATCCAAGGATAAATTGAGTTCTCTGCAAACACTGGTAAGGTTGCTAAGAGTATTTTAATATTTGCATTTCCTTTCTATTGTGCATTGAAATGGCTTGAACTTGCAAGATGCTCAGAGGTCTCAACTCTCATTAACTTTAATGGGACTCCGAAATCACTAGAGAGGAAGTGTTCAATACTGAGAAGATGCAATATAAAATTGAAACTTTATATTCATCCGTATTTTCACACGTTGTGTGCTGTTTTGTCCGCACAGAAAACAACTGCTCAGCAGACATGGTGGCCAAAATGTCAATAAATAAAAGAATCTGACAATAACATTAATAGTTCTTTGTGAAGAGATAGAGAGATGCAACAACTTATATAAGAGAAGTGGAAATCTTCCAGACTGATTTTGGTTCCTTAGCCCATTCCAGCCACAAAAAGGGAGACAAGCAAGGCTGGAGGGAAGAAGCGGAGCCAGAGCCCCTGGCAAGCCATGAACTTGCCTTTGTTTGAGGATGCAGAGAGGAAGATCTCACCAGCACCTTACCGCAGACTCAAGAACATGGATTAGAAAAGACCACTAGCCAAACCCATCTGCCTCTAACATGTTTATTCTGTCTTTATAAAAACAACTGGTTGTAGGAAGACTCTCTTTTGCAAATATATTGCTCGTGAGACTTCAGTAACTATTAACAAGAGCAGATGTGCAAGTTTCTTTAAATGATGGTCCCTGGTTTGTGGGAATCTATACACAAACACACCAAGCAATTTCAGACACCATTTGACCTCAAATTCTAAAGAAAGGAGAACAATTCCTACATAAACTACATTTCTTGGTATTCTACCCTTTAAATTCAGGTATTGTTATTAAAAACCCCCATACTGTTAACTAAACTATTCTTAATCAATGACCTCAACCTACATGGCACCATAATACTTTCGTCCTGTGAAAACCCAGCAAACTCAGTCGTTTGGATATCGTCCATCAGAACTCAACTTTATAAAATAACACTGCCTACAGCTGGCAATGTCCAAGCAGCCTACATAACAGTCTACAGAATCCTCAGATAAATCCTGAACCGCTGATGTCACCGGTACAAATACCTTTGAACTCCCAACAGAAGCAAAAATCGCCCTAGATGCTTGCTTAGTAACATTTAGTAAAAGCTCCCCCCAACACTAAAATCCCAAGACAGTCTAGTTTTAGTCCATTATGAGTTTTCAAATGGCACTTATGTGCACAGAATTTATTAACAACAAACAATACTATACACTCATACATCTACTTTTTGTCTGTCTGGGATTCAAAGTGCCCTGCCAACTGAACAGAGTAATCTGAAGAATACATGAAGCTACTGCTTCATTCACAGCCCAACTCCAGCCATTTCTGGGCAAAGTGACAGGTAATGACAACACCAGCAACTGCAAAATGAGAAAGATGAGAAGTGAAGAAATGTAAATACGAGAAACAGCAAGATGAGCTTATCAGTGCCATGTGGGTTTACACATTGCTCTTCTTGCTAACGAAGCATTTTTGCTCAAATTTCAGTTCTGAAATATTCTTCCCTGAACACCAGAGTGATAGGTATACCTAAGATTCACTAAAACGTATCAATTTTTAACATAGATCCGAGTATTCTGTTTCGAAGTCCCAAAGAAGATTTTTGAATGGGTTTTTCAAAGGAGAGGGGCTGAAGATTGAAAAATTCACAGAACCCCCCCCCCCAACTACGACCTGCCAACACGTGCCAAGTGTCTGACTAACGCAATTTAAAACAGACAAGACTACTCACACCACCCACCCCCAAAACAGGGCTTGTAATGGAAAGTCTGACAGACCCTTAACTGTAGTGGCACTACTGGGTGCAGCTATAATATTACCCTCATAATTCTACTATATAATAACAACAAAGGAAAAAAAAGGTGAAGGGTCATTGCGCTTTGTCTTTAGAATTAAGATGGCTGTCTTCATCCTTACAGCATACTCTTAATTCTGGAGACACGTCTTAATAACCTCTAAATAGTTCCAACAAAAGAGCCGTGTCAGAGGAATGAGCAGGCCCCAAGGTGTTTCAACTGGAGTGTTTTCATCTGCCTTTATTGCTCTATCCCTCTCCAGAATTAAGGCAATAACCTGTGATAAATTATTCAGGAACTGCTACAGGGATCAAAGCAAAATCATTCTGTTAAAGTGCTGTTTGCAACATTTGGCACTTAGTGTGAAAACTTTTAATGTGTGCAAGCTGAAAATCAAGGATTTTAAATAATTTAACAGCATGGAGTTTCTACAAACCAGCTAAAGATAGCATGTTGCTATTTAACTGCTTTTTCCTCAGATCCTTTTTTTCATGTGTTTCTAGCAAACCTGATGATGTCACAACTACAAACAAAGTACTGCTGAGATTCCTGTTACCCAGTCGATACATCACTTAACTGGATTGTCACGAGAAACCTTGAAATTTTCAGAAGAAAATTAGCCACTCCGCTGTTTTAATACTGGACATTTTTCCTACTAATATAAAATTGTGAGGAAGGAAGTAGGGAAAAAAGAAAAAGGAAAGCAAAGCACGTAATTACTTAAGCCATCTTCAATTATATTTGATCCCTCTGGAAAAGAAACCTAAACGTATGTTTTGTATGCAGATGTAATGATTACAAATGTATTTGAAAAAGAAAGAGCTCCCTCGTTGCGGCTGTTTTTCAAGGGCGTATTTCAGAAATATTAAAACCCCCCCAAACCCCTAGCCAGTTAGAAAGTCCTAGTAAAAGCCACAAATTAAATGAATTTGGCAGTCCTGGACCATTTTCATAGTGATATTTTAACAGTGTCATCTCCCTGTGGATCGGAATACTAAGCATTTTATTGAAGAACTGAACTGGTTTTGTTTTCAGTACTTCGAAAATGAAGTACCTGAAAGCCCTTTTGCATGTGTTATTTATTCATCACGATAGAAAAAATAGCTTTAACCTAATAAATTATGCTTAAGAGAATTTAGAGCAAAAGTTTTGTTTATGATAAAGCAACAGATTTAGTTCTTTATCAGTAGCTTAAAGCACCAAGTTTTCTTTATACAAATTAGACAGATGGTGCTTACAGTAGAATTTACTAAAGGTCTGTCACAACAAATGCAGCCAAGCTGCATATTTAATCACTGCAGAACCTTGTCTACCTGCAGCTGCCAACTGCTAATCCAATTTCCCTGATAAATGTGGCAAGAGACACGATCAGCAATAAAGAGCATCTAACTCCATTTTCCTGCAGGGCGTCTTTTGATGAACATTTAGGACGGAAGCGGGGAGTGCACTGTGTGGCCCTGGCTTGTGGCAGCTGCATGCATTTTGAAGACACAGTTCTCAGGTTACTCACTTAATTCTGCCACTATCATTATGTTGCTATTGATCTCAGTAGCTCTTGTCTACACAGCATTACTCTAGATGAAGCTGAATCAGGCAGTTATCATGCATCAAACTTGCTCAAAAGCCTGGAGATTTCCCCTTAATTACTTGTGATTTTATTTGCAAATACCGTTAAAGTGTAATCAAGCAGTCACTTTCCAGGGTCGTTAAGAACTTGCTAGTTTAGGAATATATCACTGGCGCTCCATTAAAATTTCTCTACTAAGACAGATCCAAGCAAACCAGACAGGACAACGGCAAAACTGTTTTAATAAACCGAATCCTCACATGAAAGAAACACAGTTTGCTACAGAAAGGGTAACGCTACCAAATGACCTCTTTGGTCTAATTTTTAGGATTTATAACTTGAAAATTATGATGATGATTCCAAGGTAGATGACAAGTTATTAAATATATAAAGCAACAACAAAGGAGGAAACTAAAATTACTTAATTGTTGAAATAACCTTAAGTTATTAAGTTATTTTTAGAAAAACATTAGTTTAATTCAAATGGTTACTGTGACCCACGCATCCTCTAGTAACATGACAGATGTACTGTGGACAAATTATTTATCAAGTATTTCTACCATATCTGTTTATTTTCTTACGAAAGGAAGTGGATAAATATGATGGCGTAACACTTAAGTTTCCACCGTATTTTAAAATAGCGAATTAAAAACTACTCTCAGGGTTTCCTCCAAATCACCCCGTGTAGCTGAAGCGAGCACTCCAGTGTGCATTGTTAACTATTTAGTCAGCGACAGCAGAAAGGGATCTCTTTAATGCAATAGTGCTGCAATACATTACCACTCCTGATGACGCAGCTTCTATCTAGCGAGTCTTTTTCTTTCCTAAAATATACTGCTGTTTTGACACAAACAGCTTGCTACACTTAAGGATTTTACTAATAAAACATAATGTTGTGTTAGATATTATGACTGTTGCCACAGCTGAACTGACTTGTCAAATCAATCCTAATATGGCTCCCACAGGCACATAAAAACCTTATTTAGCTATCAGTTATCCTAATCACTTTGTTCGGTTTAAGGGTGCAATGCTTCAAGACCAGTTCCTATTTATACATATATGCCCAGCCATTTAATAAAGTCTTGATTTATATAATAAATTCTTGTTTGAAAAAAAACACTTTAAAGCAGCAATGTTTTATCAAGTGTGTTACAACGTGTCTCCTCATACCCCCAAATAAATATGTTAATATACACAAACAGCAAATTTGCACAGCGAAAGAGAATATTCCATATGAAACAGATAAGCTGAAGACAAATTTGTCCCTTTGATTACAAACGGGGCTCAAATGGGTTCACTTGATCTGCAAAGCACTGGAAAATTCCAAGGCCTTATAGAATCTTCATATAAAGTTTATTTAGGAGAGTCATTCCTAGCCTTTGTATCTCTACTGTCTACATTCCTAGTTATATAAACATATATAGATAAAAGTACACATATATAAATATACATATACACATGCCAAGAGAGAGACGGAAGAGATGATGAGCTTGTTGCTGTTAAATGCTTGCCCCACTATTAGATTTTCCTATCAACAATTTCTGTGTAACTGAAATGAACCTACCTTTGCTTCCTCTTGGTCAAAACTGCTGTTGAAGATCTGAGTCACGCTTTCAAACGCAACTGTGAGGGGGAGCATGAAATTCTCAAACTCATCCTCGTCTTCACCTGCACAAAAAGAAACCCAGAGTAAACAGAAAAAGCATCACATCCTACTCATGCTGCAGTTCAGAAGGGTCAATCTCTTAGGCCTTTACAGAAAAATCTCACTGACATCAGGCAAACTTTCATATGACCTACAGAAACAAGATCTTGAGATGTGACATATTTTTACTGAGCTATAAACAACGAAGACAAATTGTTGATCACAAACAACTTGCATCTGAGACGGGCACATCACTGGGTTTCACGCCCTTCTCCTTTCGTATTTCTTTTTCTATATTAATCTGACAGCATTTGTCTAGTATACTACAAAAATATTCAAATAAGTCAAGACTCAACAGCTAGAAAATTAAAAATGCAACAGTGTACTTTGTAGTATGATGTTTACAGCACAAACTTTTATGATCGTATGTAATTTTTTCTACCTCCTACCTACTTAGCGCAGACTGAAGCTGCTGTGGAAACAAATCTAGACAGTGTTGGGTTATCTGTGTGACACTATTGCCTCATTTGTTTCAGGAGGTGTGAATTTAGAGTAAAAGGGACAAGATGTTGTGGGTCTTGGTTAGACAGCTGAAAGATACCTTGGAAGCCAGAACTGGTTTTGTTTTGTTATGACACTGAACAAGTGCCTATAAAAAACTTTTCAGAAATGGCAACTGGCATGAGGACTGGTACTCCCGTTTCTTATCTTTAGGCCCTTACTGAGGGGAGCTTGCCTCTTGATCCAGATTCCCTCAACAGTAATTGAGAATAGCAATTTATATTCCTTGAAGAGCTTTTTGCTACAGGGCTTCTCTGCCTTCTCTCTTCTTTGGCAAAGTCTGGTAAACTAAGTTGTAGTTGAAGTTAGGAAGAGTCTTTCGTCCATGAAATTCGTCGTGCAAAGTTAGTGTAAGCTTCACAGTTTAGTTGCTACACTTCATTTACCGGTCTCTAAAATGGACCTAACTAGCCTCTTATCTCTTGGGATACCATGAAGATCAAATCACTCACCGCAGTACAACAGTAAGAATGACAGAGAAGATCAAGAAAAGTGGTCACAACAGAAAGCAAAGTGTGGGCTAACACATCAATCCACATGATAACACAGTACAAAAAAACCCCCCAACAAACTCAGAAGCTTCTCATTAAGCTGGGATGACATGGTACATCTTGTGAATGGAAAGAGATAAACACCCTCTGAGAGAAATAACTGTGATCACACAATTAAAACATAACAATGTAAATATTTGCAATGGAAAGTTGCAGAATCAATCCCAATTATGGCATTTCATCACTTCTGAATACTTGGCTCTGTGATCAGAACTGCTTCCCTTTAACACAGGGTTTCATGCCTAGTTTTCCAGATTTTTTTTAAAGCAAATGAAATACTTCCTAAACTTACTGCTACTGCAGTTGTCAGGTACAGTTATGGAGCCAACAAATCGCAATCTGTGCTCAAAAACTAGTAAAGTAACCCTCTAAATCTGTAACTTCAGCAGAACTGAAGAGGATGAGATGGTTCGTGTTAGATTTCAGAGCTATTGCTGGCAACAAGAGGATCTGTTGGACTTTGGGCAAACCCCATCCTGTCCATTTTCGCCTGTCTCCTCTACCATCTTCCCTCTGCTCCTTTCAACTGGAGTCAGTCTTTTTATTTGTCATTTCTGGACCCTTGTGTCCTCTTCCAATTACTCGCAGTAACCCCAGATTACTCATCCAGCTTTGTGTTTCTTCACCAACTCCAGCTCCTCAGGCAGTTCCAACACAGTATTACTTTCTGTGCTCCCAATCTCTTTGCCTGATCAGCATCAACTTTCTCTCATCCTCCTAGGAGTTAAGCTATTTCTATAGATACTGTGTATTTTGATGCTTTTCTCCTTTTAATTGCTTATCAGATTTTCCTCAGAGCAAAAAAAAAAAAAAAAAGATATGAATAAATAAAAGATCATTCATATTGAAAAAGCCCCATGTTGGTATCGTTCCATGCCAGAGTACAGGCTAACAAAAGCCATGTGGGTGCTGCTCTATGCAGGATTAAGGTTCAGTTGCCATTTATAGACTTCACAGAAGAAACCTGAATTATCATATGATAGCACAAATAATGCTCCATCTCACCTAGAGTGTGGAATATCTCCACAAAGATATTATGTAAACACTCAAATTCAAGATGAACCCTTCCTGAAGGTAGAATCTCGAGCATACTTTGTTACAAAAGCTGAGAAGACTGAAGTACTATCAGAATGTCCAATGTCCATTAGAACCAACACTTTAATAACAAATTGGCTAGTTCTGGAAATGGGGTAAGGGGAAATCTTATGTACTATTTCTGTTTAAAGTTTCAGCCTAGCCAGTGAAGAAAGAGTATTACAGTCAGGATCCTACATAGTACTGCCCTATAAATGAAACAATTTATACGTTTTAGAAAAGCAACACAAATCACTACCTGTACATTTCTTTTGTATTCCTGTACAAGCCACACTCACATTCCACGAACAGTACAGTATTACTAAGGAAAGGAAGAAACTATTCTAAATAAACATACCATGGCAAATGATTTTCTGTAATTTGAACTACACATACACACTCGTATTATGTGCTTTACAAGAAAAGGGATGCCTCACTTTTACGTTATAGTAGAGCCGTGTGTGGCTTACAGCAGTAGTGCTTTAAACCCGATTCACCTGGGAGAGGTTCGGCACTGAGCACAACTGCATCTACCTGTAAATACAGGACACTGACAGATCATGCTGAATAGCTCCTGGAGGTATTTTCTAGAGCTTAGATCTAGTCCTTTTGGCAGTGCAAAGGAAAAAGTGATTAAACTTTATTAATCCTAGTAAAAACATTTCTTTAAACATAACTTTGACTGGTGTTCTTGTATTAGTGTTGATTACTACACACTTCACAAAAAAGAATTTTCAGTTTACTTTAGAATGCATGGACTAAGTATTTTGGACAAAATGATCCAATTCTAAATGCCAAAAAACATTATTAAAGACATAACCTGAGGCACATAAGGAATTCGAAGTCCAATTATATTCATACAAGGTTAGAGTAATTCAACAGAAACCAAAGAGCATTTTGAAGCAAATACCAATTAAAATATTACTGTTCCTTCCTACTACAATTAAATTTTGCCAGTCACTCCGGCAGCACATTGTTTAAAATGTAAACATTCTGAATTTATTGTATTCAACTAATCTCTAAAAATATTTTTACATCAAATAATCACTTGAAACAACCTTCAGCAATAAAAATTCAACTTAACTTTGTTTCCATGCGCCAAGGGATTTTATGTAAAACTCTTCAGTCAATTTGAAAAAAACCCACACCCAAAACCCAGAGAAGGCAACTGGTACAACGCTCATTTTTCCTAAAAAAGACATTTTTCACAGTTTTAAAACATCTTTTGATTCACAAGGTAAGAATACTGCCATTCAATGCCTGCACAAGCACATGGAAACCAGTTTGCGTACAGCTCACTTTTAAAATGTGGATCCCAAACCACAACTTCTGCCTGTTTGTGTCTCTAGATGTGCTTTTCTATCAGTTAAGATCCAAACAAATTTATTCCAGTAGGAATACAAAGGACAACAGCCACAAGTCCAATGTACGTTTTTTCCAGATACTCCTAATGTTTCAATTCTTGTAGAGCTGTTAATCCTGAGAAATCAGAACCGCTATCAGCTTGTAGCCAGTCGCAAGTCACGTGCCTGCATTTTGTCTGACACATATTTACACAATCTTTACTTTGAGATGTTATTTTTAACACCCATGACCTCGTTTTTACCAAATATTTTTTTTCCCCTGAAACTGCAGGTGTAACCCATTTTATATTAGAAAATGTATGTATTGCTTATGTTATACAACACTGAGCCAATACTGAAAGCAGTTTAACTGCAAGGAAACACAGGTCCAGCTCACGGGTGCTGCTCTTCAAGAAAACGCTGATAAATTTGGTTCTGTCTTGCCTCAAAGTTACTGCTTTCAGCGCTGCTCAGCAGCAGGCAGCACAGGCATCTATTATCAGCGAGGGGAGTAACAACTACTATTGGCTTATGACTGTCAGTGCCAGGCTTCACAGTGACCAGGTTCTCGATCACATCGAGCTATCAAGGCATGCACTGGGTTGTACATGTTCTCACATGTTTACCCATCTCTCTAATTTCCAAAGGACAACTCAAAAAGTAACTCCAAGCACACACTTAACAACACTGCTGGTGGAACTGCAGAACTCTTGTCAATGTTTGTCAACTCAGAGTTTATTAAATCTGGGAACTTGCATAAAGAAGTGAAAGAAAAAAAACCCTTCTACTAGAGGTTCGAAGGTTCTGGCATAATCAGTATGCCACCTGAAAACACAAAACACTCAGGATGTAATGTGAATCCTGACAGTTGACACAAAAAGTGCTTCTCTGCAAAAATCAACTCATCTTGCTTATTTCTTCAACAGAAGGCAACAAACATGCACAGTGTTACGACTTCATGCCATAAATCTCAAAAGGTGACAGGCAGTGACTTAAACCAATCAAACAGCAGCTTAACTGTACAGTACATATGTTATAGTTGGTATTTAATAACCTTAAAAATTTTACAGCGCTACACAGGAGGGTGTCTGAGGGATGCAGGAGGAGTACCTTACCTAAATCCACCATGAGAAGACGAGTGAGAGCTGTGTAGAACACTGTCCGGCACCTAAGGTCGCTGAGGCTGTAATTATCACTGATGTGCAAGAAAGGGAAGTGCTTACTCTGTTGAAACATAAGCATATGAGAAGTTAAGAGTTCTACAAAATTTACTACATATGATCTTTTTTAACATAGCAAGAAAACTTACCGTGTGATTCTGAAGCATGAATTTCACAGCCTCTATTTTCACAAGCTTCTTCAGGAGACTATAAGTAGCAGGTGTCAAGGAAAAAAGAGTCTTGCAGCATTATGGTTACATTATGAGGTGGTACGAACTTTCAGTTTGAGTGAGAAACAAGTCCTAACTGAAACAACAACAAACGTACATTAAAAAAAGTCTGAATTTGATCTAGAAATACAGATATTCTTTGGAACATTAGAGACCATGATCTATTATTAATTAAAGCAATTACTTTTCATGGCATATATTTTAGTCACAAAAGAGACAAATGAACTAAATGACTTCTATAATTAAATGGAGAGTTTCTGGTAATAAATGGTGCTGTTTTTTCCCTAGACAGACCCAAAGCGTTTTGCAGTTGCCTGCACTGAAGGTGACCGGCACTTGGCAATGGGACTGGCTGCAGCCCTAAACAGCCCTGAAGTAATCGGCTCAAAAATCACAGAGGCGATTGTCCAGGCTCATCAAAAAACACATCTGTTTGAGTTACAACAGATAAAAATACATCTCATGCATACCAAGCTATGTTAAATACTTAATCAAAGTATTTTCTGATGTGTAAGAACTGAATGTAAATTTCTCAAGAACTCACAAAGCCTCCGAAGTCAGAGCAAAATCAGTAACAAAGTGGTAGAGCTGGAAATTTTGGGTGTATCTATGGGTACTTCCACAGAAATTCCATTTTCTCCAACTTCCTAAAACACAAAGCAAATTAACTGACTACTGCTAAGCACGACTTGAGTTCTCCCACTCCCCAAACTGGGTACAACCCAGCCAGGGACCGTCCAGGTGGCAGGTAACCACAGCAGCGGCCGCAGGCACCACGCTCTGCTCCCTGCTGCTTCCAGACCCTCAGGAAGGTCTCGCGCCCTGCTCCGCTCCAAGCGCTGTTCCAGCAAAGCTGCCTCACCCCTGGGCTCATGTTCCTGGGCCTGGCCCAGCAGGATAAGCTTGAGCCCGTTTGCATCTGCTCACACACAAAGGCTCCCAGGGACAGGCACACGAGAGGACACTGAAGCAACGTCCTTCCCGGACCATGTGTATTCTACAGATCGCGTATCCTAGTGTGACTTATTAGGTAGTTATATCTGATGAAACGTAATCTTCTTCTTCAGGTTTCTTCTAAAAAGCACAAGGAATTGTATTAAAACAAAAGCTGAGTTTGCAAAACCAGTGTTACAGAAGCCCTTAAAGGTCAGATGGTTACGACTTGTTTCACCGCTTGAATCCTCTGTGAGTTATGAACACCCGCAGCAGTGTGAGCACACACTAACTCTGCCTCAGACGATTTGGAGGTTTGGGGTTGGGGAGAGGGGATAGTACCGCGCGTTCCAAAAAGAGCCACGCTGACATCTCTGTGAGCTTTTGCACAGAGGCAGCCGCGGCCACGAGGTATGTTTGCAAAAAAGAAGTGAGAGAATGGCCACGGCATGGCCTGGATTTTCCGACTCCTGCCTCTCCTTCATTTGCCATACAACTGCTGCACGACTCCACCAAGTCAGTTATTTCACTGTCTCAGTTCTGCATCTGTACCATGGGGATAGAAAAGACTTTCTGATATTTGAGTGTACAACTACACTTTTTCAGGAATGCGACCAAAAAAAAAAAAATTAACCCCCAGAAACACTCGTAAGCACTGAAGGCACCAGAGGAACGAAATGACTTACGTGTTTGTACGTTCTACAATGGATATTATGAAAACTGGACTCACTAGTTCACCAAACACTCTTGAACCCTGGCACTGATGAAGTTGTTTAAGAAATAATCAGGATGCCTGCATAACTACAGACCGTGCAGGAGCACCTACAGTCTGCACAGACACAGAAGATTTTACAAGTACCCATAACACTTACTGCCGTTACGGGGGTTTTTTTCGAGCGCTTGCTTCACTCGGCCATCCCTGCACATAATTGATTGAAGAGTTCGATTACTTTTATGGCAATAAACAATTTCCCTTTTCATTTTAAATGGATTAAATTCTTTTTTAAACACAAAAGTGTAAAAATAGGTTTTATAGCTGCTATTGGAAAATCTCGTAATCTAGTTTTAAGATGATGTTCCTCTCTCAGTCCGTAACACTTGACATGGCATTACCTGGTTTTGTACTGCAAAGCTATGGAGCTTTTTCCCCTCCGCGTTACAAGGGAGAACATTTCATAATGTAAGGCTAACAAAGATATGGATAAAGAATTTTTGAGAGACTACAAATATTTTACCCTGAGTTATTGTACAAAATAACAATGAAACCGTAGTTATTTTGCTACAAAAATACACAACGGAAAAGTTAATTATTAGAAAGAACTAAATGCGCATGAGGGAGCACTACGGCTGCAAAGACATAAAGGAATGACTAACATATTCCATTATGTAAATATATTTCACAACTGATCAGCTAGGAGGGACATAATGATTTATAATTCAAATAACTGAGCTTTGAAATCAAATTGGGCTAATATATTTCGAAATATGCAAACCTGGAATAATTGTGAAAGTAATGTAAACCGCGACACCAGCTCCAATCATTTGTTGCCTTTGCTGTTAATACTGCCTTATGGTTTTGGTTTTTTTTTTTTTTTTTTTTGTCTCTTAGGTAGCACTGTTGCTGGAATTACAGTTCGCTTTTAATTCTAGATTATCCTTTAGAAATAGACTATTTACACATAAAAAAAAGAATATCAATTTCTAAGACTTTGTAGGAGCTGATTGACATGCAGGGAAGTACTGAAATTAAATAAATTATTATTTTAACCTTTCAGGCTAGCCACAATTTAATCTGTATCAAATACTGAAAATTGATCCACTGGATCCAGCATCTTAACAATATACTATTTCTTTCAAAGCAATATATATTTAACGCCTTTTAAAAAAACCCTAATATAATATGAAAAGGCCAAAGTTTGCAATGCCAGGAAGTAGTTATAAACTACTTCATATGTTTGAAATAAAAAGTACTTCAGTATTATTATTAAAAAAAACTATTGGTAGAGTTTTTAATAGGAAAAAAATACATATCTTTAAAAGCCAAAATGACCAGTGAAATTGGGTTGTACATCATTTTCTGGGAAAAAGGAAAAACAGCCTCGACAGGTGTAATTTATCATTTTTCTGATTTAATACCAAAGAAATATATTAAAATAATAAAAAGAATCCTGAAATCCTCAAAATTTGTAGTGATAAATAGCCCTCCCTGTCTTTATTGCATTATGCCTACTAACAGAAATATTGCATGGTGGATTTTGCCAGACAAGGACGATTATTTTCCAATAAAAAGTTGCATATTAAATTCCAGCACAAAAGTGGGTGTCTAATACTTTTGAAATCTTTTATGGTTTGCCAGGGAACACAATTTTAAACTTAACTAATACAACATCACGGTGAAGCGAACCAGCATTAAAGCTGCCTTTGCACAACCCCACCCATCTAAGCAGAAAAGCTACTGTTGTCAGAATTTCTGTTTGAAGTATTTCCATCGAAAAATAATTGCATAAGTTTTTGGTATTTATGTTTCAAGTTAATCTCTCTTTTTAACGTTCTTTAAACATTTCACACCGATGTTTATAACGTACATTTAGGAAGGTAGTGCTGCTTTACCTCCCGACTATGCAGAGGGGTCTGAAACTGCTGCTGCAGCCGTTGGCAAGTTGTTGCAAAAAGCGCCCGCAATTTCATCACAATTCTACTTTTCAGGAGAACTTAGGTTAATAAATCCCTACTTTTTCGTCCTTTCTAGGTCCTGGCATTATAATATCTATTTCAGGAGCTGAAATTCATTTGCCGCAAATACCAGTTGAGTAAGTTGAAAACTAAAACCATTCAGACATTTCAGCCTCGGAAAGTATTATTTGCACCTATAGTTCAAACTGATGCTCATTTTGGTGAGCTACGACGTGAACAGCTGCTGCTGAAAGGCTCCAGAAGACAACACGCAACGCTAGGTGCCTGCTGGCTTTAGCAGCAACACGAGGCTGACTACTTCAGCAAGTATCCGCGCATAAATAAACCAAGAGGCAAGCACTTTAAGTTCGGTGCACCATGTCACATCTCTGATTTTGAAAGTGTTTTGAACCCTAGTGAAGCAATAAGTATACAGCATAAAAGAGAAGAGAGCTTATTAGCCCCTTCATAAACCTTAATGAAATAAATGTCTCCCTTTCTGCTTCTGTCCAATTGTTCCACTTTCAAGTCCTTTCCAGTCCTATTTCTGTGATGCCACGAGAACATGAGCACATGCATATTTAAAATATCAAGTTGGCTGCTTAATGGTATTTCGAGTAAACATAGAGAAGTACACATTGCATGATTTTCATTAAACAAAATTGACTTACGGAATGTGAAAACCCACACTCATCTTTCAACTCAAGGAAATATATTAAAATTCTTCTTATATGATTAGAGTTCTACAGAGAAATAAAATGATACCAATTGTCATATTCCAGGTGCCTTCCCCTCTGCTTGTCTAACAATCTCCTCTAGAAAATTACTGAAAAGGTGTTTTTATTTTAGAATAGCGAAGGATTGCAATATTGAATGTTTTCATGAGCCTTGGTGGTTTATTATCTGTCGTGCATCTTTAAATATTGTGTCACATCAAAACGAGCTACAACTGCTTTTTAAATATTGCACAACTGACAGAAAATTCGAAGAGTAAACATTCTTCTCCAACTTGTGGTAAGTCAGTGAATATTAGAACAAATGATACAAAAGGTTTACAACAGAGAGCAAGCTAGCATCCATGATTTGGGTAAGAATTTCACAAAAATACTCGAACTCAGACAAAAACCCACACGCAAAGTCATGGCTGTTTTATCAGTGCAATGATGACACTGACTCAGGGAGGAACGTGAAATCAGGCAACAACAAAACATGTGAAGAGACTCGTGTCTAAAATCTATCCCACGCTACATGTCTTAGGTGACTTACCCTCAGAGTAGAATCAGTCGCGTTCTCAGTCCTGCTCACTCTCCAGCGGGGCTGACTTCAGGAAGAATGTGAACGGGACAGATGGCAATGAGCAACAACCTGGATGATTTCTCTTGTTAAGTGGGTGGAAATGAGCACACCTTTTAAAAACTATGCAGAGAAAAGGATAAACAAACATGAAAAAATAGCAATATTCTAACTGGCTCAAAAATGTGGCATACGAAAGAACAGAAGCCTCACATTAATTTTTACCTTATTATTTTCAAACAATATATCATGTCATATACAGCAAAAAGGATATCAGACAGAAAGGTCATTTAGAAACTGAAGAGTTCTTGAAATCACGGGCTCACATCTTCCCCGGTATTTAAGATTTGTAACACTAGAATAAACAAAACAAAACGAGTGAGTATTTATAAAATGCTTTCCTCGTTTTCGAGCAGTGCAGTGCAAAAGCTTAGAGTAGTAGTGCATTATATTATGAATATATTTTTGTGATATATCTTAGGATTCTCCACTTCTGAGAAAGAAAATGCCACACAAACATGGCATGTCTTTTTCCTGAACAAGGGATTCACGCATTTTCGTAATATTGTAACAAATATGCTAATTTAAAAAAAATCCATCATCTCTGTCAAGGTAAAACAAATGATTTGAAATTTACCCCTATTTATATCTATCTTACCTTCCAGCCCAATATTTGTCTGCTTAGCTTCTGTAGTTTTTATCTGCCCAACTCTCCACCAGATAAAACAATAAATTGCAACAAATTCCCTAGGAAAACTTCTATAGGAAAAATGGAGCACAAAAAAACCAAGGGCAAATTCATGGAGCTACTGCTCCACCCAATTCCCACTGAGACTCTACCTTGTGGTTCTTGTACTAGTCCCTACTTCTTCTCTTCCCTACACTAAACTGTTAACTGAATCAAGATACACAGAGAACACTGCATTTCTCTAACTGCAGCCCCTCTCAGACACAGGAGTTTAGGAAGTATAAAAGAAAGACAGGGAACTGCTGGAGAGAGTCCAGCACAGGGCAACTAGGATGATGAAGGGAGTGGAGCATCTCCCTTATGAGGAAAGGCTGAGGGAGCTGGGGCTCTTTAGTTTGGAGAAGAGGAGACTGAGGGGTGACCTCATTGATGTTTACAAATATATCAAGGGTGAGTGTCACGAGGATGGAGTCAGGCTCTTCTCGGTGACAACCACTGATAGGACAATTGTAATGGGCTGAAACTGGAACATAAGAGGTTCCGCTTAAACTCGAGAAGAAACTTCTTCACTTCAGTGAAATCGTGCAGCTAACACTGGCCCTACTACCTTCCCTAGCAGTTACACGTGAGACATGGAGCACAGAGCTGGGACCCTCTTACAACTTCTGCACCCCGTGTAGGTCAGTGCAAAAACACTGAAGTGGCTCGGGGTGCAATCTGTTGCTCACCTACCATATTTATTAGGCGGTGAAGAGGTGGCATTAGCCTTCAGCTGAAAGGTGTAAACTGAAGCCAGTCAAGTGGAGGAACATAAGTTTTATTCAAACAAGGATGGTTACAACAAGTTAAGACTCGCTGAGCTTGTCATTCTGTCATTTCCTAGCTCTCCCACGGGAATGTCAGGTAGGCCAGTGTCACCAAACTTACTGAAGTCCAAATGGCTGATATTTTCTCTTTCTGTTGTAAACTCCAGCCAGTGAGTCTGAGAAGAAATTATCCCCTCTCTCTCAAGTCGCCCAAATGCATTTATCGCTTCATTGTACATCGACTACTAGTAACTGTTTCTAGTACTCCTTTTAGAATCCAAGTGAGGCTGACTGGCCTATAAGGTGTCGCTTCCTCTTATCTCCTCTTTTTTGGAAGGACTGGGAGTTCCACCGGCACCCTCAATTGCTAAAAAGAAAACCACCCCAAATCCCAAAGAAAGGTGAATGTTCCCTTCCTCCAGAGAGAGGGAAATAATGCTGTGTAAGAGATTCACAGCTGAGTTTCTGATACTGGATTTGTCTGGAGACAAGGCTATCCCAGCCCAAGCATGACCCACTCAAACCAAACATGAGCACAGCTTCCTGGCTCGGAAGCCTTGGCACCTCCTGATCCTGATATCAAATCACCAGGGTGTATCTCAAAGTGCCAGGTGATCAGGAATAAGTCATTTCAGCTCTGTCTGCCTCAGTTTCCTTGTCTGTAGAATATGTATAATGATTCTGACTTCAAGCTGTCAGATTTCTTGGTGAAAGACCATGACGTAGGGGGTATAATAGTACCAGCACTTACACTGCGATGCAGTAGGATTCCCATTTTGGTAATACAGAACTTGATGAAGAGATGTTAAATGCCTTAAAATCAGCACTGATTATTGCTTTTACATATTCACAGGCTAAAGAGTGTACTACGCCACATAACCTAACTCTCTTTTCAGGAAGCTATAAACTCAGGAATGCAGTTTAAAGCATCCGTTTTGTATTATTTGCTCAGGAAAAGGCAAATAACAATGCAATTACCAAAGCAGTATTCCTCAATTTAGATTTACAAACAAACATTGATTTACTTTATATAAACTCTATGAAGAGCTACAGAGGTTCGGATTGCCTTAAAGAAATAGCCCATTCTAGTAAGTCCATAATTCATACTTTATCCCTACTATGGGGAGTTCTGGAGATGTTTATAGTTGCACTAAATCCTTAACAAGTATATACCACACAAAGCAATAAACATGAATTTGGACTACACAGATATGACATCAATATCAAAATCATAAAAAGGCTATTTTGCAAAACAGCAAAATATTTGTCATTCAGTGGCCAGACATAAGACATCTAAAGAAAAACCAAGAAGACACAGTGACAGCTTGAAGAGAAAATTAGAACTGTGTAAGGAAGGCTCTTCATCCAACGTTCGGGGTATTTTTGTACACATCTGTTCTTTCAGTTCATGGTTGTACTTGGATGCTGACAGATGAAGTAATAATATAAAAACTAGAAAGTACTAGTCAGTGAACAGAGGCGGCAAAAAAATCAATTATAATCACAGCAATTCCCATTTCTGTTTCTCCCTTATCAATATGAGGCATGATGAAAGAAACATAAAATGTAATATTTTAAGAAACATCTACAAAACATTAGAAGGATCTGTGAAAATCTGTAAAGATCTAGAGAGGAAACTCATAATACAAAAAATCAGTTTTCCACTATGTAAAGAAGAGAAGCCAAGGAATGGAAGAGGAGAAAAAATTAAAGCTCTCTGAGAAATCACGGCAAGACAACACTTCAATCCACGTGCTAGTTGTTGTCTCTCTCAACTGGCTTACTGATTTAAAATGAGAACTAAATGAAAAAGAGTCAAAGGAACCAATCATAAAGTTTCAGATGAGTCACTGAAAATAAGAGCTTCATCAGAAGCTACATCAATGCCGAATGCACCAAAAAAATCTACGGTAGGTGAGCACTGAATATATTTTAAAGTCACATACAGAGAAGTTGGGAATAAAACATGGCAGAGTATTTCCAATTTTGGTAATAATACCAGTATCAAAATACTGAACTACACACACAACCAAATGAGCAACAGTAACATTGATCCATGCTGAAAAGCTATGAGAATTTGAAAAACTTAGAGGAAACGGCATTAAGAAACCAGTACATTTTCAAATATTTACTTTTAATTTGCCTTTAGTAAGAGACTAAAATATCCAAAAGCAGCTTGCCAGCTCCAACCTCCAATCCCTGCAGCTTGCTATGAGACTGTCACCATGACTGCTTCCTAAGGCAGTTCCATCAGCACCAACATCTCTTCCCTCAATACAGTGACTTAAAACCATTAAGAGGATGAGTATTTCTAACCTAAATTCCAGAAGGGGAAGATAAATAATGATTATATACTCCAATTCACAATTGTCTAGGAAAGGAGTTACCGTATCATCCACAGAGGAATCAAATTTTTTTTTTTTGCATGTTCCAAGTCATGCTATTTAGCCAGGGAAAAAAATCAAGGCAAAGAAACCCCCCCTTCCAGCCTCTTAAATTCATTTCTTGACTTTTTTCCCCACCCTCAACTCATTCTATTGTCCTTAATTTCCTGCCTCATCCTCAGTTTATGATTTGGAGAAAGACCTCTTCAGACGTACAGACTGTACCACATCGATCTTCAAAGCTCTGTGTGGTGCACAGCAAGGGACGGTCCTTCATACGAGATGCAGCAGCTCTTCTGGCAGTGCTGGATGGGAAATGATCCTGCTGGAGCACACGAGTCCAATGCTGTGCTACTCAACTCTCACTACAGTGCAGGAAAAATGGGCATCCAACTCCCCTAAAAACACTTTGAAAACCTCTTCCTTAAATAGTACTTCAGTTTTAGTTATAACAAAGACAGTAATTTGTTGGCTGCTCTCTACAGCTATGTTTTAACTATTTCTTGTAGATTATCATCACTTGCAATGAAAGCTCTCTGCATCTCAATGGCAGTGACTGGATATATCACTTTCCATTAGAGCTGGACAAAGGTGCATAGCCTTAAAAAATGTGCGTTCTGTCATGAATAAGTGTCAAGTTTTAGTTTGCTGTGATTCATGGAGTCATATCAGTATAAGTGTTTGAAAAAACATTTGGAGATCCAGATTTTTTTATACTTACATATTACTTAAACGTCACATGGAAAATCTCTCTGTACGTATGTATACATGCACCCACCATAGTGAAATCATTACAACAATAAATACCCAGAGATTAGGTATTTCTTCGGCTGGCCTTTCCCTTTCCACACATACATCCTGTTAGGTGATGGTCACAACAAGGAAACACAGTGAATGCTAAAAGAAGCATCCTGTAAAATTTCTGGTAAGACTGTGATGAAAATAGAGCCATTCATGGATATTCTGACTACATAAAACTCCGTCCCTTTAGAAATGGTGTAACAGGAATTCAGTGAACGGCACATTCATTAACTTCCAATGGAAATGTGATAAAAGGTCTAGGATCTCATATCATCATAGAATGGCCTGGGTTGGAAGGGACCTTAGAGATCATTTTAATCCAACCTCCCTGCCGTAGGCAGGGACGCCACCTCTCAACTAGATCATGCAACACGTGAGAACCGAACGGGAATCGAACCCGCAACCTTTGGTGTTTCAAGCACCACGCTCAACCTACTGAGCTAAACCGGCCCTCATATGACAGTAGTACTTTCAACTACAGTCAAAAGATCTAGAGCTATTATACTCACGAACCTCAAAGTATTTCTGCACACTGAAGAATATCTATTTCATGCAGCCTTTAATCAATAGACTGAACAGAGGCTACTGCAGCTACCAGTAGCTATAACAAGTATTTCAGTTTTCTGTCAATGAAAGAACTTGCTGAGTTTGATCACCAATCCTCCGCTGCAAAACTGCTACCCGTGAATTCAAAAGAACAGATTCAAGCCACATACATGAAAGTGAAAACAGAGAGATCTGGGGAAAGACAGCTCCACAGAAAAAAACGTTCGAAATTTCAAGAAACCGAAGCAAAATGCCATTTATCCCTCTAAACATCACTGAGTTCACATCAGACTTCAGGAAACTCCATGTGTCACCAGTAAGCACAAAAAGAGGTGTCGTGGGTTGACCCTGGCCAGCCGCCAGGTACCCACACAGCCGCTCACTCACTCCCCCCTTCACTACTGAACAGGGGGAGAAAATATTTCCAAGGACTCAGGGTTTGAGATAAGGACAGGGAGATCACCCTCATTTACCGTCCCGGGCAAAACAGACTCAGTTTTGGGGAAATTAGGTACATTTATTAAAAGAACTAATCAGAGAGGAGTAGTGAGAAGTGAGAAAGAGCAAACAAATCTTAAACAGAACACCTTCCCCCCATCCCTCCCTTCTTCCCGGGCTTAACATCAATCCCGGTTTCTCCACCTCCTCCCCCCGAGCGGCGCAGGGGGACAGGGAATGGGGGCTGCGGTCAGTTCATCCGACGTTGGTTCCACCGCTTCTTCACTCCAGGGGAGGACTCTTCACTCTTCCCCAGGGCCACTGTGGGGTCCCTCTCACGGGAGACAAGCTTCACGCTCTTTTCTCCGCGTGAGTCGTCCCACGAAGGGCAATTCATCATAACTTGCCCAACGTGAGACACCTCACGAGGGGCAGCCCACCCCTCGTGAGTCTGAGGCGCAGTCCTTCGGGGGAAACTGCTCCAGCGTGAGCCACCCACAACGTCCCAAAAGTCCCACTGGCCAACCTGCTCCAGCGTGGGCATTCCCTCTTCCACGGGCTACAGGTTCCGGCAGCAACTCGCTCTGATGTGGGCTTCCCACGGGCTACAGTCCCCTTTCAGGCATCCACCCACACGGCGTGGAGTCCTCGGTGGACATCTATGCGGTGATCCTCACGGTGGACTTCTGCACCTCGCCCATGGGCTGCAGGGGGACAACCCGCTTCACCATGGTCTTCACCACGGACCCGGGGGACTCCTTCTGCTCCGGCGCCTGGAGCTCATCCTCCCCCCCTCCTTCTTCACTGACCTTGGTGTCTGCACAGATTCTCACTCCTCCATCTCTGTGCCAGCTGTTATGGCGCAGTTCTTTTTCCCGTTCTTAAATATGTTTTTCACAGAGGCGTTCCTCTACTATCACCTTACTGATAGGCTCAGCCTTGGCCAGCGGCGGGTCCCTCTTTGTAGCTGGCTGGCATTGGCTCTATCAATCTTGGGGAGCTTCTAGCAGCTTCTTACAGAAGCCACCCTGCAGCTCCCCCCCCCGCCGCTGAAATCTGGCCAGGCCAAACCAAAACAGAGGTTAAATCTCTAAGAGCGTAACAAAAACCATAAAAACATGGCCCTGTAGACTACAATTTGTATGACTACCAATACTCACTCAATGGCTGTGTTTACTCCACACACCAAGTACAAAATGTGTCCCGCATGCATCCTTCACTGAACTCTTTAATGACCGAGTGGAAGGAAACAATCTGACAACGTCTTCTGACCAACCCACAGTGCTGGTGGCAGACTATAGGAAGGTACTGTCTCCAAGTACGAAGCGCACTTTTTGATTTGAAAGACTGGTTGCCATTAGCCAGACAACAATATTCTTTCAAGCATAACGCCTCCATTTCACCTAATACTTAACAAACTATAGTCTCAAATATTGCTGTGCAGTGACTATATGAGACTACCACCATGCACCAAAAAATCCCTAATGTTTCCTCTTAACCTAATGTTACGGAATAACACATGATAAATTTCACCTACTCAAAGGAAAAAGTGGATCTGTAGGGTAAGACAGAACAGCAGACTGTTTAAATAACAGTGTAGCTAAAAATACTGACTTCGTCCACTTGGGAGAAAGGTGAACAGCCGTCACGTACCCTGCCCACTGCTGCTACAAATGTGCTTAAATTATTCCCAGTAACAGAGCACCAGAACTGCTGCCAGGCTGGATTGCCCAATCAGACTGGAGTTTTTGGATTATACATCAGTGTGTTACGGTTTCACACCCAGGTTTTCCAAGTGGCAGGCTATCGCTGGGGAGAAGCTTGTTTATTTTAATAGACACAAACAGGAAGGTGTTTATACAGCGATTGCACAGCTAACTCTGAAAGCTGCTGACTGAATTGTCCATTTCAAGCTGTAACATCCCTTCTGTAAAATGAAACTGATCTTCAATCTAATCAATGAACAGTTCATGTTTTTAGGAAAACACATGAGGACAGAGGAAATAAAAATAGCGTGCGTAATTTAAAAAGCAGTACTGATTTTTGTTTTTA
Source organism: Trogon surrucura (assembly GCA_020746105.1). Classification (NCBI taxonomy): domain Eukaryota; kingdom Metazoa; phylum Chordata; class Aves; order Trogoniformes; family Trogonidae; genus Trogon; species Trogon surrucura. The sequence goes on along the minus strand of CM036630.1, from coordinate 5,482,294 downwards.
TGTACCTAGCTTTATTTTAAAATCTTTCACGTAACATCAAAACTCTCACTATGTTTTCTTCTTAATTTACAGTACATGTGCAAATACAGCCCTATCCAATCTAAACCCATGTATTACTTATCACACAGCTTGTTAAATGGTATGTTATTTCCTCAGTTGGCGAAGACAACAGAGACTTCCTCTCAGAGGCAGCAACAAGCAGAAAAAGAGAAGCAACCTGATATATCTGGTTTCCAGACTACAGTGCTCTTTCCCCACTTTTCCTCCGTCATTCCAGTTTCACTGTAGTTTGAAACAACGAAACGAAGCCTGGCCGTCCAGCACCATGACAGAGATTGCTTCCAGAGACTCTCCAGTAAGTATCCATCAATATTTTCCCACTCATCACCCTCTATTTACCTGTCTTCAAAGCATACACCAGATGAATATCAAGGTTTGATGGGTACTATTGTTATCCTTAAGGCAAGATATAACACTCGGCTCCTGGTTTTGAGGAAGCAAAGCATTTATGCCTTGTTTTCCACAGAAAAGTTAAGTCATATTAGAAAACGACCTTGCTACTAATTGCTGCTATTTCTCACGGCTGGTAGCCATGGCAGCAAAGACAGGTCATGTCTGAACAGGTCACGGCTAACCCAGCAACACCAGTGGAGATGTTCTTCTAGTAGGTTAAAGTCTACTGGAAGTATTTAAAGGTCTTCTAAATCTGACTTATTGGACATGAAGTAGCTGTCAGGACGCAGCATCTTCCTCACTGTAGAATAAAGAGCTAAGGTACTTATTTCTCTTTCTCCAGGAACACACAGAACTCAAGGTCTCCTGGGGACTCCCAGATTTTTTTAGTGGATATTCACAATTTTTCAAAAGGACCCATTTTGTTTTGCTTGAAGAGCAAAACTGATTTTAGATAAAACTCTTTTTGAGTCAGGAGAAACTATCAAATCTCATGAAGGACGTAAGTAATAAAAGACAAACTCCTAGTATTTTGCTGGTACCCAAGGAAAGCGGCTGCAGCAGGCGCATGAGAAAAAGATAGCTCCTCCACAGTAATTTTCTAGTATTATTTTTAAAGAGAAAGCATTGCAACACTTATCTGCCAGAATAACACATTCTCTTACTCTGTCAAATGACTGAGATGGGAAGACAGATGCTAATAATGCCCCGAGTCTCCTTCAGTACGAGGTCTTAAAATCCTACTCCGTGAATCTGTATTTTTAAAAGAGCAAAGTTTGCCAGATCTTGTCCAAAGGAATCCAAAAGAGCCTCTCCAAACCAAAGAAAGATCAGTTGAACTTGGTCAGTTCCCCACTATAGAATACCACGAAATTCTACAGGCAATTCCACTGACACCTTAGGGTGTCGAATGAAAAGTGGGGAGGGATGGGGACTGCTCATGCCAGGCTGGCACCAAACAAGTCTATGAAATCTCAGCTCTATTCATAAGCCACTTTGAGAAGGGATGCAGGTACCGTGGAAGATATATCTAGCTGCAAATGTTTATTTAGGAGCCGGCAGTACCTTCAGAAAACAAGATGTGAGTGGTTATCTCTTGCTTCAAATATTTAAAATTTACGGAAAACATTTCTCTAGCAAAGAGCAAACTTAATGATGAAATAAAACTCAGATTTTATGTAAACATTAAAGACAAACCAAAATACATACAGAATAGAACCCAAGCACAAACTCACATTTTCGTCATAAATGTTTCCAGAACATGGTTGTCGTCTGTTATTCCTAAGACTTCTGACATTCGGGCATACACCTAGAAATAAACATTTCAATATCAACAGATTAGAGACATTTACAAGTACCAACATTTTCTGTTATTCTAAAACCTTCCCTATCTCAGTTTCGCATGAGAAAAGCCCAGGCACACGGGCTGGCCCATCCAGTCTAGCGGAAGCACAGTAAGAGAGGGCTTATACACTCCTCGTGGTGCTCTGTGAGTTTGGGAGTGACAGGGTTTTATTTGCCCTTGCATATATTTCTTTCCACAAAAGAGAAGTACATTTTCCGCATTAAGCTCACTGTTTTTCACAGAACAACACAGTCTCTACTGAAGACTCCTGTTATATTACAAAGGGGATGGACAAAACATTCTTCTGTCGGTCTCTGTCCTCAGCGGGATGTGATTCAACACTGTCCTTTGGCCTGCATTTGCAAATTCTTGCCCTGCCGATCATAAATTCTAATAAATTAGATATTCTTCAGACATTGTTTTGTGTTTGTGAAGGGAAAATAAAGGCAGACAAATAACTAGTAGTTGTATACCTTTCCCCTGTATTTCAGATGCAAGACATATACCACCAGCCAAGTTTTTTTTACCTATTTGATCAAACTGCTGTTAAGGTGCAGTAACAAACGCACAGGACACATCAAGTATATTTATCTCCTTACTGTGTAACTTAAAAAAAAATATCCTGGTAGTTTTAGCTGTCTAACATTTAGTTTGGATAAAAACATTTCACTGAGTTAAATCAACTTCAGAAACAGAAGGGAGACTTGTACTACAAAACTGCTTTACAATCCCCTGCCAACTCACTTTACCCTGAGCTCAAGCAACTGCTGTTTGCTTACGACCGGGCTAAACGCAGATCTGCCAGTCAGTCCATTTCATTTCAGTCACTGCAACCCTTAGTGACACTAAACTAAGTATTATAGGTTATACGCAATCCTTCCACATGATGTGACCAAGCCAAGTGTCCCTAAGGTCTGAGAAGAGAGCACCTAGCAGGGGCAGAGGCAGCGTTACCCAGCGGTGAAGGCCTGGTGCCATCTAGCTGTCACTTCTGCTCGCTCACAGCACATATTCCACACAAATTCCGCCGAACTGGAGCCAACTCAGTCCTCCTGGCACTGCAACTAAACTGTCTTGGACCAACTTCTTTTCTGCCGGTGACGTAATCCCATGACTTTGCTTAAAAACCAAACCAACAGGATTCTACATCTGAGGAAGTCATTAATAATATTAACAATAATAATACTACAAATACTAAATGAGAAAATAAAAATTGTATTTTCATGTCACACAGAATCACAGAATGTTAGGGGTTGGAACGGACCTCAAAAGATCCCAAAGACTTCAGTTTTAAATCTGAGTAGAATAATGGCACGAGTAAATAAGCTTGCAGCTCTAACCAGAAATTGCACCAAGCTTGAGGATAAGTTAACTTGCAAGCTAGCTTATGCTTTTTTTTTTAATAATTGCATGAAAATAATTTATTGTGACAAAATCATAAGTGAAAGGACAATCTAGATGTGAAAGAAGTAGTATACTGTTCTTTAAACATTGCAAAGTATCAGGTTCACACTGTAAATGTCAAGTTATAGCAACTGAACCTCGCAACGACAATATATTCAAATAAAAACACTTTTGTCTAACTCAAATATCTCTAACTAGGCGCAGCTGAAATGCTATAGCAGTTGCAGCTTTAGCCAAGCTCAACGACAATATATTCAAATAAAAACACTTTTGTCTAACTCAAATATCTCTAACTAGGCGCAGCTGAAATGCTATAGCAGTTGCAGCTTTAGCCAAGCTCAAGAACTTCTCTATCTGATATGAGGGAAAGAGAAAAAGAGCTAGGAAGGAATGTAAACGTATCGGCAAACACCCGCTTCTCTGAAGAGCTTTCCTTTCTGCCACGGGAGCCCATGTGGCAGCAGCATTGTGCTCTGTTGTCAAACTCAGCTCTCCCCGCATCAGAGTTTAACAAATAAAATACTAAACCAGCAGTCAGTGTTGACAAAGAGCAGTGCTTTAATCCACAATTATCCTTGTAACTCTTACTACTCCTTTTATCATCCATTAGCTTTGATTCCCATTATCCCATCAAGAACTGTGTCAACGCTTTTGTCCCTGGGGATTTCCCACAACTACTAGGATCTGACAGCCAAGCCTGAGTGCTAAGCAGGATCATTACCTCTTAAATCCACTTATCTGATCCACTGAATAGTAAATTGAAAAGCTCATTAACAGCAACAATCTGATTTGTTTTCACATGTGACAGGGTCATTTCAAGTCAGCGTGAATACAGCGCTTGTAATAAAAACTACCACCCGTTCCGTAATGTGACAAATTGTAAGCTAAAATAAATGTGATATTTTAAACACCTTCTTCAAAATCATTTTCAAAACCAACACACGCTCTGTAGCACGTAAAAATAGAACGGCAAACAACCCCCAACCGCAACAATGAAACGCCCTTAAGACTTTTAAGCACTATAAAAAATTAATGATAAAGCATTTTGGACGTATAATAATAAAACACACTTGAACAACAAAGACCGTGCTACATATTCAAAAGGCGGAAAAGAACTGTTGAAAGGGGTCATAAAAGGATGTGGAACCACGTGTGGAAGTGATCTCATCATCCTCCGCTGGGCTCCCTCGCAGAGCCATGGAGGGAAGGGAAGGGCAGGACGGATCCAGGGGCACCTCCCCAGCACTGGGCCCCCTCCCCTGGAGACCTCCCGCTGCCCTCTTGCAGCAAGGCACAACCAAGGCTTACAGTTCTATTTCTCCCCAGACGCTTAAGTAAGGCACAGGATAAGTAACTTTCAGTAGGAAACAACCAGTTTACGACTTCTGGAAAACCTTCACAGAGTCATTCCCAAATCCTTACCAACTTCAGGATTTGGAACTTCCCAAACAAACCCTACCACAACACACAGCGCTACGTGGTATCACCAGAAAACATAAGCTTAACAGTACGATATCGCACCATCGCCGTCTCGTTCTTACAACAGTTAGGAACATCGGTGAAAAATCCACAGAAGTGATCACGTTAGGCTACAACATTCGATGAGCCTCCCAGGGACAAGTACGTACTCAAGGCCCCCAAAGCAAGCTGGGGCTGATTCCACCATTGCGACCGACACCCGAGCGGCCTCGCTGCATTCAGAGGTGACAGCAATGGTCATGACAGTGAAGAGAAAGAAGCGATCTGCTAAATACCTTCAATAACAATTTCAGACATACTAAAGCCAAGTGTGAAGGCAAGGGATCCAGAGATCCTTCTTTCCCCACCCCCCCCTCCCCGTCTGTACCATTAAAACCACCTCGGTGGACTGCAGACATCTGAGGAGGGCAGCAGGCTCACAAGTTCTGGTGTCAAGGAATTTTTTATGACCTAGCAGATTTATCAGTGGTTCAAATTACATAACCGTATACTTCCCAACTACCTGAACCATACCTGCTGTGTTTCAAAAGGACGAGAAAATGACACTGTGGAAGCAAGGTATTATAAAGCAAAGCACTGGTATATAAAGAACGTCCAAGAAAAAGGTAAAATAACTGAGTAATCACACTTCCCTGTGCTCTCTACTCTTTGGCCCTAGATATGCTTAACTTTGCTTTGTCTTTTGAGGTCTTTTCTTTTTGGTACTATCATTATAACTCTGAAGAAGCTAATTATGTCAATTCTTAAATGTGAAGCAGATTACAGAACTGGGAAGCTCAGAATATGAGTTCCTAAAGGTTGTATGGCTATATAATGACAGTCACAGAAATTCAATAACAGCACTGTATGGAATGTACTCAAACGCACCCCATGAAACAAATTAAAACAGAACAATGAATCTCTCACACTGTGCAAATAAGAAAACACAAGAAAATGTTGGTTTCTATATGTTTCATAAGGGCTATTATAATGAATTAAGATTTTGGATAATGAATCTTCAGAAAATTACAGTAAAGTTATTACCCGTAGGCATAGTGTAAATGCTGAAGATATTATAACTTCCTTGAAGCTCTCCAGGCCTTGCTGCAGAGAACTATCACTGCAACATTAAAGTATTTTGTCATGAAGATTGAGGGCAAAACCAGACCTTAACCACATCTACCCCAACCTGACCGAAGCCGAGCAGGGCCAGCTGGGGCCGAGTACACGTGGCAGGTCGGGGAGAGCGGCTCCTTCCCCGTGGGCTGCCGGCGATTCACGCAGAGCAGGGGCGGCTACAGCAGGTTCCCGAAGCTGCCGTCGTCCCAGCGCATCACGCACTGAAACTCTGTACTAATCACAAGTTTCCTTCTCGGCGTTGAGTGCCACAACACAGTAATTTCCATTGTTTTTAAAATCACACTCAGGTATTTTGAATTTTCAGTGCTTAAAAGCTCCTTTACGACGCAGCAGAAACCTAGCTTCCTAAATCCCACAGACAATTTCTGAAAATCTGAACCGAATCTGCTCATTAGTATAGCACTCATCTACCTCCTGAACAAACTAAGGTCTTAAAGCCTTCCTTTTGCTATCCTCTCCAGAACAGAGAAAAACTTTGGTCAGCTTCAACTCCTGACCAGCTGTCTTCAAAAAGTAAGATCTCAAAATACTCTTAACTCATGAGTCTAAACCAAGAGAATGGGCTAATCTGTTGCTTTACAGTTAGCCTCCTAAATGAACAAAGCTCAAGAACAGGTCATAGGAAATCACCTCAGTTAGTTTCAGAGACAGTCTCTGACAATTAAATTGGGCTTTGTGCTAAATAAAAAGTAGGTTACTCTCTCCCATTCACTGCTGCCTGTGTTTGTAAGCAGTCAGAGAAACTACACCAGTTATATACTATCTACTGTCTGACCTATAAACCTACCTTAATTAAAATATTGCATAAAGATATCCTCAGCTGAAAGAGGCCTGCTATAAAATAACATTTAAAAATACAGGGTACTGTTAGTACAGCTGAGTGTTACGTGCTAGGGGAAAGTATAAACCTGGTGTGTGGCTCAGTCATTGCCACGGATGCTATTTGCCTCCTAGTCTGTCATCACAAGTTGAAACAGTGGGAGGTGTTCACAGTTTCCCCGGCCCTCTTCCCCAGTCCCTTCCCCGCCAGCTCAACAGAGCAAGAGAATTCACCGGAGTCTCAGGGTGGGAGCGATTAACGCCCAGCCCGCTGCTCCGTATGGCACCCCTGCGATGCCAGCAAGAAACCTTTTCTCAAATGGAAACTGATCTCTATTTCAGTGACTTTCTCTCACCTTTTGTTTACTTCTTTCTTTCTTCCTAATTCCCGTTTCCTGAAAATCTTGAAAGAAAGATTTACAATTCTAGTGAACTTACTATGAACTAACTGCTGTTATCACTGATGCAGCACAAGAATCATTTTCTGGAAAAAAATATTAATTGGTTTATCTGCTAGGTCTTCAGTTAGCCAACTGTTAAAAAGGTGTTTAGCTTTAAAAGTCTTGTTTAAACCTTTTTTTTTTGTAAAACACCATCTCAGATTTTTAATTCTGCTGTCTCTTTTGTTCCCCTCCAGGGCTTAAAGTACAAATATAGTGAAAACTGAGAACTACTATTAACAGCTATTACTTTTTGAACATCAGAAGATTTTTAGTTTTCAAAGCACAGTTCTGGGCTGCACTCTCCATCGAGCTATACACTGCACTGCGGAGATTCAAGCGATATATGCAGCTGGGTATTTGCTTAACAAGAAGATAAAATGCTGCTTCAAAATTCTCTAATAATTGAAATGAACCAAAACCGTACAGATTACAAGAGGAGATTTGTGCCAGTCAGAAAATTCCAAAATATATTATAGGTTCTTCACTAGCAGCAATCCACACTCTTACTTGCCCCTCACACTATTAAAAGTGTCCAGGTTAATTTTATTTGGTTGCTTAATTGCGCCTAAATGAGAGGCCCACTTGGCATGCTTATGTGCAATAAAACTCAACGCTAAAGCATCACCATTAGTTTAGCACTTAAAAACAAGTAATGAAAATCTTAGCTACTTATTATAGTTCTAAAATTTCTATATCCAAAACTATTTCGTCTTACTAACTGGCACAGCTGCTGCTGTTCCCCATCTCTCAGGATCGAGCCTTTAAGCACACAAAATTTAGCGACATGGCAGAATTTCAGAAGGTTTTGCACCAGGGTTGTACACGCGAGTGCTTTTGCACATTCATCCCACAGCATAAGGAGAGGTGTTACAGCCACCACAGCTAATACTTGCAATTTGAACAACCCTCTTTGGCAAGCCAGAAATAAGATAATTGTTCAACATAGGCTGGTTCTTCTGAAATACTGGAAGCATCGCCTGTAATTATAGACATCTGTCATTGCTAGCCACTCAGTAGTAGCCCTGACATCAATATACAACTATAACACTAAACTGCCTGCAGGCACGGCAATGGAAGCCAGATCCGAGAGGCGGGCAATCATCTGCCTCATCCAAACTATCTGTCAAAGGTTCCTAACCACAAATAGCTCTTACGTTTTGTATCCTTAGGATAATATGTTGATTTATTTTAGATCCTCTAATATTTACAGTCTAGGCCATCTACTAAAATAAAGAAACAAACCTTATGGCTAATGGAGGCAGTTACCGTTCAAAACCATCACGGAGGGTCATAGCTCACCACTCCCGTGTTAAACACCGATGGCTGCTTCGAATGGGCACCTGTGCATAAGCTTACCCTCCTCCCTCTGCTGAAATCATACACGCTCATTTCCAGCTACAAGGTCGAGCGATTGCTGCTCTCTCATCAGCCAACTCAAAGGAATATTTACATTTCGAACCCTGAGAATATTTGTGCAGAAACATGCACAGCAAGTTCCAGTATCCCGGAGTTCACCGTGTCAGTACGGAAACGAGAAGTGCTCTGCAGAATTAGGATTTTGAAAAAGGAATTGCATTAATGATAAAGTATGGTTACAGATTAGACACTTCACCAGTTCTAACCAAGGAATGGTTTCTTGAAATTTACAGACAAACGTAGATAATTCCGTTTTAATTCTAAGCTGAAAATCATGCTGAAACCCTCAGCCTCTCCTTTTCTGTCTTCATTTGAAAATCAATCTCAGAAAGGGGCAAAAAAGATTGTAGGTTTAAACTAATTAGGAATTAACATCCTCACAATTATCATAATTTGTTATTAACAAAACTGAGATTCCTTACTATGATTCACAACAGCTTCTGCTGAAGAGAAACTATTAATTACTAGACAGACAGTTAGCTTACAAGCGAGCTGCATTTTAAAAACCTCCTTTAAAATACAATTGCTAAATGCCTTACAGTGCTGTAATGTGAGACAGGTTCAAATCTTATTACTTCACTGAAATTAAAACCTAAGTTTTAATACTGTTCAAGTCGAACAATGATTCCACACTTTATTGCTTTTGAAATCCCTTGATGATCATAGGAAAAAATGCCCTCGAGAAAAAGAGACTCTGTTTTCGATAAACAGAAAATACAGTTTGCACTCTTAGCCTCTTTGTCATCACAAAAAAAGGATTTAATGCCAATTCTTTAAAAAAAGACTTTTTTTCACAAAATGTGCACCTTGTGTGCCATTTGTAAAATCAGCTCACTTTCTTTTATTTATTACTGCAGCGCGGCAAGGCAATAAAGCAGCTACTGATAGCTAATAAATTACATGCCTTTTAAAACAATTCTCCAGCTACAAAAACTTGTAACTACAAAGGCTTACATTTACATGGTACATTGTGTGAAACGTCTGTATTTATGTTCTATTTAACCACACAAATAAAATCTGACCCTTTATTAAACAACCGAGCGTGAAACAGGGGCTACATCCGAGATTAAACAAAGGGTAACTTTTTAAAGCTTTTGTACAGATTTACGTAATTAAACATAAAATGCAACAAAAAATTGGCCTGAGCAGTTCGTGCACAAAGTATTTTAAAAATAACATGCATTTTTAAGTATGCCCTTCAAGCTACCTTCAGGAAAAAAGTGATCACCAACTGATTTACTTCTAAATCTAAAAATTACATAAGGTTTTCCAGAATAATTGCAACATATTGCTGTAATATAAACCAAATTTCTCCATCATATACCATGAAAAGCAGGATTTGTATTTTTAATAATAACTAGATATTGTAGTTTTGAGAAAGTGCTTTTTGGTTAAAACAGATTTTAAAAAACCAACAGCGCTGCAGTCTTACTTCATCATGTATCTCTCTTCAAAAAAAGCTTTAAATGTGTATGTATCTATTAAACTAACTAAACTGTTCTTAAATATTTTTTCTTCCTGGCTGGCCTAGCAATCGTAGCCAGCCTGCACAGAATGCTGAGGTGCATTATCTTTTACTTTTGTACTGCATGATTTTTAGGCTGATGTGCTAAACTCTTTTCATACATTTCTTCCCTACATTTTGCTTGCCTCACAAACATAAATGAAGCATTACAATCTTTTTAATTGCCTCGATATCACCATGAATCTAAATTTAAGATGTGTAGTCCTAATATTAATTCCCTGCAGTCAGTTAGTTTTATAGCTTCTGTGGCTTCGGTTTTGCTTTGTTCACACAACTTTTTCTTATTGCTGTAGTTCCACAATGGCAGATCTTTAATTGAGTGTGAAAAAAAAACCCCAAACAACACGTCAGCTTCCTGCTAATAAATAAAACCATTTAAAATATTGCTATTCATTTTTAAGATAACAACCCCTGACATGTTAGTAAAGGCGCTGCACGATTCCCAATTCCTCACCAAGCACACCGCCCCCCTGACTATCAATCATTCTGAACGGAGATGCTGTGGGGCAGATCTTTCAGTCTCACTGAGCATTGCTCGATGCAAAATGAGATGGGAAATAGTTTTTAGACACTTTTCTACTCCCTTAATCCTAGGGCCACCTTTCCCTATGGTAACCAAAGGTTTACTTTGGTAATATGCGTTTTCTCCCACGTCATCAGCGCTTAAAATACCAAGACAAAGACATTCATTATCTAAAGCAGACAAAAAAGGAGGTTTAGCAAGCAAAGCGGCCAGGTCAACAAACGAAGCGAAGCTCACGGTTTCCTAATTCAGGTTAGACTGTCTACTTGTGGGGATGAAATATAGGTGCAATTTTAAGATGGTAGAGAATAAAGGGTGAATGGAGGCTGGTGTGCCTAGATGCAGAGAGTGCTCTTTGCATGACAGAACGCCGAGGGAGACCTTCAAAGAGCCGAGAGAGAATTTAACAGGACTCTTATAAACAACAGTTTGCTTCAAGAGGAGTTACAGCTATATTTAAATACAAAAAATAAATACTGATGCTCGGCAAAATATTTAAATACACAATACTGAGTGATGTATTTAAATACAAAAATACATAGCGATAGCAACGTTTCAGCAACTTCTCATTTCACCCAAGAATTTAAGCTGAAATGTAGGACACCAAAATCAAGCAAGAACCGAGAAAGGACTCACAGAGTCTGACCTACAAACACAGAAAGTATTCGAGAGGTGTGTTTTGAAGATAAAGTTGCCAATATAAAGTTTTTGTTGAAATTAAGCAACTATAAATGTAGCCAAAATTTGACAAAACATACTCTAAGTTAAGGAATTCCAAACACAGATATAACGTACAGATAACACAGAAATAGATCCATCCCCGGATCACCAGCAGTGAACAGAATTATAGGTACACAAGTACTGAAAAGCTTACAAAAACTCATAAAAACTAATAAAACTGGTAATTAAAATTGGTCAAGAAATTTGATCGACAATTATTCTCAGTAACATGTGGGAAGTTGTGGATTTCAGGCTCTGATGTTAAAGCATGGGGGGGGAAAAAGGGGTGACACCCTGAAGTAGGGTGCAGAAAACCACAGAACCTGAATCATCTTGGCTCTGGCTGGAGAAACCCAGATCAGCATTCAGGTTAAGAGGGAAAAGTACAGAACAAAATAAAGAAAGTCCATCGCACCCAACATTTGGATGAGTCGCACTAGAGTGAACACAGCAAGAACAGCGGGTTCCCGTCACGGACGGGCAGAGAGCCCCCGGCCAGCCCGGTGGGACACACCCCCCCACGGGCCCTGCACCCCTTGGAAGAGGGGCCACATCGCCTCCATTCTGCGCGCAGGCTCCCGCGTAACGACCTCTTCTTACAGTACGACTGATAGTAAGGTCCTCAACATTATGCAGAGCAATATTTTGGTTCGTTTTGCTGACCTCTTAAGCAAATGAGATAATCAAATCTATGCAAACGTGATAGGTAACAGAACGCTGTCAGACACGACTACTCTCTACAGTCCAAGAATCTGAAGCACTTCAGAAGCAAAGCAACCTCGCAAGGAGTGCTACTGCGTGCTGACTCACGCTTTTCTGAAGGGATATTGCAAAACTGATTTTTTTAGTTCCAGCAGTATGTACATTTAGATGATTACATAAAAATCTAAATAATATTGTAAATGCTATTGCTCTTCAGTAGATCAGAATGGAATTGGTTATTAAATAAAATGCATAAACGAGAACGTACCTGCGCTGTTAAGAGCTCATTCAAAAATGGTCTATTATATTAATGCTACTTCAAATCATCAGCTCCTATGTGTATTCTTACAAAATTAAAACAATGAAAGTATGATTTTACATTAACTTACATACAAAAGTTTTTACGTATCTTACGATAAGCCACATTATTGCGTAGATGATATCTATACAAATCATTTAATACTTAAATTGATATAAACCCCCTGTTTCAGAAATAAAACTTTTTTCCCAGAAGACTTCCTTCTCAATAGAGCTACATGCCTCAAGAAACAACTCGTCAGTAGTGAGAATGCTCTGGAGAAATAATATGGAACCTTCCTCATGGCCTTCCTAACTGCAGTTCTTTTGATCCAAATTGATGCCAACTACTGACTCTTCCAACAAAGAAGATACAGACGAAACCTTTGTGAAACAGACTACTGAAATACTGGGTTTCTTCCTCCTTGCTTAGAAGAATGGCGAGTGGCAGAAAACAGACATCCGTTTGCCTTCCTAGAAGTTTAACAGAAGTGCATTAAAGTCTGAGTACTTAAAAAACATATTCCTGTACATGAAACAGATCTATGTCAGGACATCACTGACAGTTTTGGATTACCTGATAAGCACGCAAAAGCAAATGTCAGAAAGAGCTCTGCATGGTCTGATAAAAGTAATTCTGGTACGATACGCACATCTAATGAAATATGAAATAAAGCCCAAATGCTACGTGGTCTGTTAATGTGATATCATGATACAGTAAATGGTTCCACACAAGACAACAGCCACCACTGCCCCAGCCCCTGCACTGTGGGAGACAGGTGTGTCATTGCTCCTTCACTGCGCAGATGCACAAAGAGGAACTAGTTGCTCTGCCTTCTGCTGATCCAATAAGGTATGAAAATCACACACCGGCGTATACAAGATACTGACAAAGTAATAGAAACCTGAACCAGACAGTCTGGATAAAATATTTATTTGCATTTTGTTTGAACTGAAATAGATGTTTTCACATGGGAAAACATTTCTTAGTTCAAGCACTCCATGTACAAACCCAAGGAATACTGCTTTAAATACCAAGGTTGCCAGTCTCTCATTTATTTGAGCACATTATACACAAGCTGAGGAAGCCAGATGCCTTCCGTGGCAACTCCAGATTCTATAAAAAGGAACACTCAACAATTAACCATGAATTAGCTCTTGACTTTGTTGTGTAGAAGAAACAGAGCTCTGACAGCTTTAGAACATCTGTGAATAAAGGAGACAGTTGGCCGTAAGGTGTTGCACTAAGTTACCATAAAATATGCCACTAATACTCAGAAAATGTTTCTTTCTCTTATCCAACTTCATATTCAGCGCTTTTGGCAAAATATGTTCAAAACAAGGAGAATTTCCATACTATTATTTATTACCTATCTTCACTCATCTGTTATCAACTTGAAAAGAGCTAGATTTTTACTGCCATGAGAGTGCTGCTATGATGGGTTATATTCCTAAGGACTGTTTAAAGAAATTTATGAAGTGTCTTAATTCTGCCATTTTAGTTACAGAAATAAATATTAAAATTGAGAGGGAGATCTTTTTCTTTTTTGGTCCAAAGTAAACAAACTCCAACTCTTCTCATCTCACTCCCCAAATCTATTCCCAGAGCCACCATTACAATAAAATTGAGCCAAGGTTTGACTTCTGTATGAGTAATGTCACAGTAAAACAGGCATAACCATAATTATCTCAATTCTGGCCTGACAGAATGCTTGCATTGCACTCTAAAAGTAAGAAAAGATACCAAGTTATGGACCATGAAGTGGTGGAAATGAACAGCAGTACCATGCCATACTCCACACTGTTACACCTGACGCCAATGTGTGATCTCAGCTAAGGGAGCACTGCGCTTTTTAAGAGACATTTCTAAGTACTCTCTTCTCCTTCTCACCAGCAACACAACGTAATTTAAGATGGCTTTATCGGCATTTCTTACCTTAACATGTGAATGTCTTTTAAACGAACCACACCATACGTGAGCCAGAACTGTTCCCTCATGGCAAAAAAGACGAGGGGGGTGCTGGGCTGCACCAGGCAGAGCATCCCCAGCAGCTGGAAGGAGGGGAGCGTTCCCTGCTGAGACACATCACATTCCGGGATACGGTTGCTTGTAACACTCTCTTCTAAGGTAGTTCTGTTTTAACTGCTATGAATTTTAAATTAGTAATGTTCACCCTAATTTAATTCTATTTTAAGTTGTTCTGAAAATTATTCTAGTCGCTACTTTATGTGGTAAATCTTTACACTAAAAATTGAGACAGAAACAAATAGCAATACGGATTTTTTAGTAACTGAAGATACACACAATTAAATAAAAAAGGGAGTTCTTCTCCTTATTTTTAAATGCAGATTCCCAAGTAGCAAGGTTTTACTGGAGTGATCAACCTGCATTTTCAGCTTTCTAGCATCATCAGAATGGCACAAAGGAATTGAAGCAGTACTGCTGTATCATTGCAGAAGTCAATGTTACTAAGAACAAAATGAAATAAAATTGAAAGTGAGGGAAGGCCAGTTTTTAGACACCTGTACTTTCAGGACTCTCCTATACGTTCCTGCTTTAATTCTTCCAGCACTCTTAGCAGGACTAAGGAATCAGCATCAGTCAGTCTTCTGAGTGCCAGTGCCCAAGCCAGAACGCAGGCACAAAGCTTCCAACGGTACAGGGAAAAGACACACCAAGTAATATGACGTGACACATCACCAGTCATACTACTCTCTCTCTTCCTATTCAGTCTTTACAACCAGTAGACCACTGGCACACAAATTCAGCGGAAGGGAAGGCAGGTAGTTAACTCTGACACTCTAATGAAACCACATTTAAGAGCACTGCCTGTAGCCTATGTACACCCAGAAGCTACATTAAATTGCTGACGACTTAAAATCTACTTTGGGTCAAGCTCAGCCTTTGTGCAAAATCTTTTCTTTTACTTCACAAGAAGTAGGTTTTTCTAAAATCTTCTAACCTCTGTGCAATGCAAGCCTTAATATCTGCATGGTATGTGTTGCATCTTTCCATCTAAACATGATCAAACTGGGACAGATGGGTTTTAGTAAGACCCAACGACAGGAGCTGGTTAGAAGTTTCACGATTTTCCCCCTTGCAAAATGCAGCTCCAGCAGTGTTAAGAGATTCACTGCAAACACCTCAATTCCTGCAGCAGAAGCCATTTTTCCTGCCACCCCTGCACTGGGGCCAGCAGGCTGCTCTCTTCCTTAGGCTCCTCTGCACAGGAGGGTGGTTCTGTTCTGCTCTTCCAGCTCCTCTTTAAACACGGCCACACACTCCTGCACACAATTAACCATCTGAACTTCGAACACAGCGAATGCCACTAGAGGGCTCACGTATTACTATGAAGATATCACATAATTACCATGCATTATGGAAGTTTACAGAATGGGCATTACGGCCATTACTAAAATTCTTTTAAACAGAAAAACGTTGCCAAATACATTCTTGGGCCACGGTTTACTGAAATAATAGACTGAAAATGACCAATAATCAACTGCGTAGCCAGAGCGTTAAGTCAGCAGAGGATATCTGTATTTTTCCCACTTAAAGAGACCAACATCCAAAACAACTGCAGCAGGAGAGTAATTGCTAGGACTAGCGTTATACCTCTTGCACAGACAGAATAAGAGAGGAGATGTAGCTAATCAGGAAGGAAAAACGATATATTATGTATGCACTACATACCTACAACACATTCTTATTCCTGTCCACATTAAAGTGTGCTCCAAGACAGCAAAACCAATGGGAATGATAGGTATCTATCAATTATTAAAGGAATTAAGTTGAAAACATTGTGATGTCAAGTGATAGACTCTAAACAAGTACTTAATTTTAGAACTACACACCAATACTATATACATTGTAGACAAAAATAATAGTTGACGATGCATCCTGTTTGGCTTAAAAACCACCTAAATAAAAATTAACAGCATGAGAACAGAATTAACGGTCTATGGCAGATGAATCCTCTATTGCACCTGTCCTCCACTGTGCAAAAGAACATCAGCCTGCCACTGATTATTTCTTTTTGACATGATTTATCACCTACTATTCTTTAAACTTGATAAAGCAAATTAATCTTTGATTGCAGGAGCCACTGGAGGTTGTCATTAGTCATGTAGTTTGGTGAGGCTGCATGTGTTTCATTTACCAGTCACAAAGAAATGAAAGCCCAGCAGCCATCACTGGCTGCTTCAACTGTTTTCCTGATCCACCCAAGAGAAAAGATAACAGAATTCAGTACATGGGATTTTAAGCAGCTACTCTAGAACTGACCCATATAAACAGAGTGTTTGCTTTTCCAGAAAGAATGCTGATGCCCTAAAATTTATGTTGATAGGATTATGTTGTTCACGAACAACAAATTGAGACAATTAACATCTACTTTGCGCCAGCCATCTACAGAATTGCATGAACAACGCAATTTTATGTATCAAAAATACAAAAATAAATCCTTAAGCAATGCATACTCACCTACAAGACATATTGGAAAAAAATCTGAGCAAATCTAACAAACGTGCACAGACTGAAAAAACCCCCTTAAATTTCTGGACTAATGCTGGACTGTCCATACCAGATCCCTTAGCCCTCCTGCCCCAGTACATCCTCAGCTGTCTTTGTGACCAGGCTCAACATCGTCCCAACTTCCCAAGCCCAAGCCCCGCTGTGCCCACTTCCCCCCTGCACGGCTCCAAACCCATCATCTCCCTACCTCCAACTGGCGGCAGCACCTGAAGACAAGGACAAATGGCAAATCTGAGTGATTTTTATTGACCCGTCTTCATGGCATTGGGAAGGGTCATTCTGGACCGAAAACAACTCGCTCGGATTATCTCTGCGACAGCAGCAGCAGCAGCAGTGAGGTCTGAAATGTGCGGCCCCGGCCAGGCAGGGCCTTGGGCTGCGCCTACAGGCGTCAAAGAGCCCGAGCACGGCTGGGGGTTGGTTCCTGAGCTTAAGCAACCAAGACGAAACAGTGTACAATGCCATCTGGGGAGGTATTTTCCCAGAAAAGGTCAATCCTTATTTCGGGGAAAGACATCAAGGAAGAAATCCTACTGTAACACACAAAACTGAATGCAGGATGCAACAAAGGGCTACTGGTTCTACCTCCAGGTAATTAAACGACACTTGTCAAAACCTAACAGAGTTTCAGGTACCATATGGACACGGGTACAATAAAGACAGCCTTCCTATCTTAGGCAATAATACAGTGCAGCATGATTATGTTAAAAAAATGTTCTGTTCATTTATATACCACTATATTAAAAACAAACCTACCCAGGTTCTTTTCTTCGGCATCTCTTTTAACTGCAAGTTTATTAACTGAGGACAAAAAAAAAACTTGCTAATTTTGAAACCAATCGGAATTTTGATGTATAAACCCCAAACAATTATGGCACTACGCTACCTTCTTTAAGTTACTTCTTTAGGAAAAAACAGATTAATGTGCTAGAAAGTTTACAGAACTTGGAAAACAAAGAAACATGATCAAACAACTCAGGGTGCTCTTGCAATTTAGAGTTGCCATTATTATTTGTATTAATATTTCATTACAGCAACTTCATATGATGAAGAAAAAAGCCCTGAACCTTTTTCCTATCTCTGTCTGTAGCTTGGAAGTCAGAGTTACAAATTGTTGCGAAGTGCTTAATTTGATGCATTACTGTATATTTTTTTTTTATTTTGAAATTGAGTAGTTTGGAAGTGTTTACACAAAACTACATTTTGCTACTAGAGATGAAATTTACACCGTAGAATTAATAGTAACAAATACTGACAACAGTAGGAAAAAAGCTCAAAAATATTGGCACAAGATTCTCTGTAGATATTTCAGAAAGCAGAATATAAAGAAACAGTGATGTAATTGTGAATTATTAACAGTAGTTTCCCATACAAAAATGCATTTTGAAAAGGTGAAAATCTCTACATTCCATAGATGCTCTGTTTTTTTCCTTAGTTGCAGAGATAATTCTATGTTTATTTAACAGAAATACAAGTACAACAACTTACTGTTCATATATAAATACACACTTACTGTTTGGCTCCATTGAGAAGCTATAAATTTCATCTATTGAACATTAGCTAAAAAAATTACATGTGTTTATCATCTGGATTATTCTCAGATTAATAGAGATAAATGACAAAACATAATCAGCACCAACTCTGCAACTTAATCATTGCATCTGAGCTATAGGAAACACTTAATTACTCTCATTTACTAGGTGCAATCTAATGAGAAGACATTAGCCAAATGAAAAGAATGCAGTACAAACAAACAAAATAGTTATACCATCATTAAAAAGAAACTCTGACAGTGCAGGTGACAGCATATGCAGGATAAATTACCATAATGTCCTAAATGCTGAGCTGTCAGCATGCTAATGCAGTGATCGGATACCCTGGGAATCTCAGCACTATAGCTGTCAGAACCAGGTATCATAAATCACCTCTCTCTACTGTACCGCTCATTATCACAGCTTTCTTAGACACGTTTCTCAGCACAATTCAGCACAGACAGGGAAGAAACAGTCACTCACAGAACACTAACACATCCTCCCTTTCAGCATCCTTCAGAATAGACCAAGAACACTTTCAGGCTAAAGCATCCCTCCCCATCCCGTGTCTACCTGTGCCTCTGGACTCAGTTTCACAATAACAGACTAAAACACCTTACTGCAGATTCTTGCCTTTCGCTCAGAATAAATTAAAACCATAAAATCACCATGAAAGGAAGGATATTTTTCTCCTATTTACAGAGCCATTTACTTATTCTACATGAAGATCATTATTTGTAGATAGTTGTACCTTGGAATCTTTAAAGGAATACACAAATTAAGAAACAACCCTGCCAGAATTGCACACCCAAGCACGCAGGTGTGTTAGTTCTGCCTGCATGCATTCCCAAGTGTGCCAGCTAAGTGAATACAGGAAATAGCTCATTTTCTTATAAAATGTATATTTTCCTCCAGTACATCACTGAGAATACAACGAGAGGATGAAATCAGGAAACATAAAGGTGTATGTTTGTTTCCCACAGAACCTGCTACATTTAATGCTGGGTAATACATCCACTGCAGCCATCCAGGCTAGGGGACAGCTAAAGAGCATCTTAAAGCAGACGCAACATTTCCTATAAAAGAAAAACAAACCCAAGCAACAAAGATACATATTATCTTGGGCTACTGATATCTGAGCATATGTAGCTTAAAATATGCTTCAGGATCTTTCATTTTCTTACTCAAGAGATGGACAGATGTAACTTACTCACAGCTCAAACTGCAGGTCATGAGAGAGGACTTCCCTGGCTCGGTGTGAGAAGCATGCTGGGCACGACACTAAATCTCACCTCTAAGCTCAGACACTAGTTACGGGATACACACATAGAAGGTGATAATAAGAGAACTCAGGGTTATCTTGCATCTAGTATCTTGTACCTTTGGTAGCAGCAGAACCTGAGCGAATGTATTTTTAAGTCCTTCTGTACAGCTGTGGAAGAGATATATGTAACAGATGAAAGCAGATGTTGTGAACAGGGGATCTTGCACAGTCAGTCAAATTCTTCTCAGTGACGGGGTTTTGTCTGATCTCTGTAACTAACTGAACCTTCAAAGATTACTTACGATCACACCAAGTTTTGTTTAGGTTACACCAAGTTTGTGTTTAAACACGCACTGAAATCTGCTGCACTACCCAAAGGGGACGATTTACAACTAACCAACTCTCTCTTGTGGTTTTTCCACAGCTACCTTCTACAAAAGAATGCTGGCTTTTTTTAACCACGCTCATAAGTACACTTCACATATCTCCAAAATTATGATTTAGGATTGAGAAGTCCATCGTGAACGTGTAAATAAAGCAAAAATACAGCACAGAGCTCTCAGCAGCGCACGCACGTGCACCTGCACACGAGACTCCCCAGGCACCTTCTGTGAAGCATCCGCAGCTCGGTGGTAGCGACCACCCTCCTGCAGGGGTTCCTACAGCTCCCAGCACAGCAACACCCCCAGTAGTTGTGGCTAATGCCCCTTGGCCATACAGAATTACAGGTGGAGAGTAAATTCTTACAGTATAGATGTTACAGTTTAAGGTTTGGGGTGTAGTGTGTTGGTTTATTTGTTTTTCCTTTCCCTTCAATCAGATAATGCCACTCTTGACAGAAGTTTGCTTCAGATTTTTGGACACAAGGTTGGTTTCTTTTTAGTTTTGTTTTGGGGTTTTTTTGTTTGTTTGTTTTACCAGTAGTGGCACAGTGATGAAAGTCAGTGAAAAAGGACTGGAATAATACTTTTGTTTTTCATGCGACCTTTCAGATTTGCTAAGCTGAGCACAATAAGCATTCATTACACTTTGAGAACTGCAAAGTTTCAGATACCTGTGGGTGGGTCCAACTGAGAGTTCTTATATACACACGCACACATTCATCTTACCTTGCCTTTATTTTGAGACTCGAAGTCTTAAATGATAGAAGTGCTAGAGAAAATGCAGCAAGTTTGAAAGATGAAACTATTTGATCTATAACAGAGCAACCATAAATCACCCTCAGATTGAGGGAAGAAATCAACTTTAAGAGCCTGAAATGATAAACCTGAGAATTAAAGAATTTTTAAGTTCCCAAATGCACGAAGAGAGATCCTAATATTAAGCAATCTGATTTTCGGGTGTACTAAACTCCTGTTGATTTCCATGGCACTAAAAATGCTCATTGCTTCCAAAAATGAGACCAACAGGCTCTTCCATTCATGTGCTGCGGCAGAAGCATGATACAGAAAATGCTGTTCAGATACGGAAGCCTAGTTTGTATTTTATACACTCATACTCGCAGGGAAAACTCTTCCCCTTTTCTAATTAAGACGTGAAAAAAGAAAAAATAAAGCAGCATATTCAGGAATTCTGCTTATCTGAGACTTTAGCTTGCATCTGCACAAGTTAAAAAAAAAAACTGGAAGGTTTTTGTTTGTATAATATATGTATCACCCATGTGCAAATGCATTAGAGAGGTATAATTATTTTAACACTGTGTCTTATATTATTCAAACAACTCTTCATACTACCTTATAATAAACACATGACAAAGTCATTTATTGAGCAGAAAGACAGAAGGAGAAGACAGAGAAAGGAATGATGGAGAAAGAAACTCAATAGGGAATAAAATATTTTTGAATTGGTTTCAAATTGGATTTGTGTGACATTTTGCGCACTGGTAATTGGTAACGGCAATTTTCTGTGAATACCTGCACACAGCCCTTCAGAATTCTTGTCGGACATACGTAATCTATACAAATAAATACTGATTGCCCTCAACAGATTTCAAAAACAACATGAGATATGGTCATGGGGGCAGAAGCTTAATGTGTTTGCTTTAAAAATAAAACAAAACAACCATCCCCAAATTTACCTCTCCCATCTCATTCCCAGCACGTTCCTCTGTTCACTCACGAAATCCTGCAGTACCTGACGGAAGCTGCAGTCCCCTTCCGGCAAACCACAAAGAGGACGGAGCTGAAGCTGGACAGTGACACTCAGAGGGGCAGTGAACTTTGGCAGAGACAGCAGTGTATGAAAATTTACATCATTAAATCCTGACTGAAAAGAAAATTAAATTATTTTCTCTTTTTCTTTTTAGTAAAAACTTAGACGTTAATCAAATTTTACAGTTCTGGTGTTTTTCCTATGTTCTACATACAAATCAGTAACTTCTTTAAAGAGAATACAATTATTTCTTTTCTTCCAAACCTAACAAGTGAGTATAGATAAAGAAATGTAACATTCTGAATTCGTGTACCATGGGTGGATTAGTCTTACGCAAGGTCCATAGTGTTTTTTAAATAAGACTGTGTTTAAATTGTAGCTTGGTAAAAAACCCCAACTTTATGCAGCTCCTTTCTCATGAGGACAAACGGTCTCCTAACGGTCCCTTACTTGTCTGTTGATGCACAGCCTTAATTAAAAATATAATCCAAGTATCTTTAAACAAGTTAGCAAATCCATACTTAAGGAAAATGAAGTACAGAACAGGAGTAAGGGAAGTTCAAAAAAGATTACTCATGCAGGGAATATGGGTATTATCAGTAGGTAAAGATAACAATATGTGAAAGACAAAGTATGTTACAAGTCTTCTCAAGAAAATAACATTTACTGCCTTTCAAAGATGACATATTCTAGTAATTCTGCGTTTATTTGTTTAAGTGGGTTTTAAAATCAAACGTTCAGTACTAACAAGAGAAAAGAGTGAGCAAGAATTATTGAAGCACATGCTAAAAATCTTCTATATATTACAGACATGTAATAGGATTTTTTTCCTCTACCATAAGGTATTGCAGGGGTGGACAGATAAATTACTGTCTATATTCATAGAATAATAATGAAAAACTACTCTTAAAGGGAAATCCTTCCAGATCTGTAAAACACTGGTGACAGCAGCAATCAACCTAAGAAAAAGCAGTCAGTCTTTGACTGATAGCCTCATTTATTTTTACAATCAATGATACATATTACAGAGAAAACAAACGTAAAAAGTTTGTTTAAAAATACTCTGCATATTCATACAGCATTACGCAACAATAAAAATTTAAATCTAAATAGCATTTAGATAGCATTTGCTTTGGATATAACAAAGTAGCTATAAAGCATTATCACTGAGTATAAATATATAAATTCAGCTTATCTGAGGGCAGCTAACAGACTGAAAGCATAGTAATCTCAAATATTCTTTTCAATTCATGATTTTGTTTCCCAGTCCCTAAAGTATGTAAAACTAGTTAAACTAGGGTTAAACATTTGCAGTATGGATGAAAACATTCATATTAAAATCTCAAAACATTCGTAAAATTGACTCATTTAAAAAAAATGTTTATTTTAATACAGAAAAATATTTGCTAATTCAGGTTTATAGCAAATTTATATACGAGCTCTGTTAATAACAGACATAGTAAATCCCCTGACCTTCCATGTCTAATGCACCAAAACGAGGCGATAGTAAAGCTACTAATTAGATATTCTAGTTATTATTTAATACATGGTAAGTACTTGTTTTAGTTTCTGAGGAAATGAGCAAATTATAATGTCTTTCTCTTCATAAGAAACCCTCTTTGGGCAACTATCAATTGAGTGCGACTGTAATTGATAACCTGAGCTGATTTTACATTCTGTTACAAATCCCGGTTCAAAAGGTTAATTATGGCCCGGCCACAGCTCATCCGGAAACACGAGGCTGCTCTCTGGATGCCTGTTTAATGAAGATGTACTGCCAGGATCACGGCAGCTCGCTGACAAACGAACGTCACTGCAACGAGCATTAACATGCACTCTGGCAGTTTAACTGCCCACGTCAGAGTCTACAACATTGTCACCCTTTCATTCAGAAAACGTATTGCTCTGTTTGCTCCTTTCAGGTACTTGGTGCTTCGCTTTTTTATTCCGTTAAATCTAGGGATCGATAGGAGTGTGTCAATGCAAAACGCGTTATGCCTTAATAGCCAGCAACATTCAAATGCGGGAGGACGAACGCTGCTACTTTTTCTGTCACTCCCCTCTGTAATACTGAGTTTAACTGTGCATCAGAGTAAAATCATATGTTTATCATATGTTTACACAATATGTAAACATCATATGCTTACACAATATAGATACATTTCACAGACATCTGAAAATTACCAGAACAAACCACCTACAAGGCAAGCGATGACATAACAAGCATTGCAAACATAATGAATAGTTAAATGATTTCACTTGCAAGATCAGCACAAGACCCTCTTACTACACGCGCAAAACAGCTTCTAACACAGAAGAAAGCTCATAAATTTACAAAAATCTAACATGAAAGTGCAGAAAAACCACCAAACCAAAGATCCTGCTTAGCACTACAGTAACTGTCCCAAATCTCACCCTTCGGGCCACATATCCAAGTCCATTACTCAAAAGCCAAGAACCAAGCAGAGGTTTACTGCAGACACCCAGCGTGCCTTTTCAGTCCTTCTTTCCTCGCAAACTGAAGATGAGGCAATACAGCAATCTCACAGAGGTCTTTAGCATCACCATTACCTGTTG
This sequence comes from Trogon surrucura, assembly GCA_020746105.1. NCBI lineage: Eukaryota > Metazoa > Chordata > Aves > Trogoniformes > Trogonidae > Trogon > Trogon surrucura. Next base: position 5,457,991 of record CM036630.1, on the reverse strand, counting down.
GGGTGCACTCGAGAACACTAATAGTTATTTTCAAAGTTAACTTGACTTGTATTACAGAGCACAGATAATAAAATCCTCTTCGACCTCCTGTATTGTAGCCCTTATGCAAAAGGCAATAATTGACAGTAGCTCAGAAAACCAAACAGGCAGTGAGAAAAATAATGCCAGCCAGTCTGCAGAAACACAACCTTCTGCAAAAGTCCTACCTTCTTTTTCTCTCCAACCTGAAAACCCAAGTTAAGAGATTTTCAAGTTTCATTTTCAGATAGAGACAAAAGTCTCATTATTTATACTCTAGATTCATAGACTCACAAGTACTAACACAAGATTTTAAACTTCTATATGATTCAATCATGTGAAAGAACAGTTACAGTATGTAAAGAGATCTAAATCACAGAGAAGGGAGCTTGTGGATGTGAGTACACTTTCCTATAAACATAGGCAACTAAGCAACTTAATCCTTTCACAAATCGTTCAAGCTTCATTTTGAAATTTGTTAATAATTCTCCCTCCACAATTCTCCCTTTGGGAGGCCATTCTGGAACCTTGGTCTTTGGATGAGTAGAAACCATTTTTGAATTTCTAGACAAAGGTTACTGATAGCCATATCCATTTGTTCCTGTGCCAACAGCGTCCTTAGTTTGAAAAGCTCTTTTAGCTCCCCAGCACTTTTAGCCCTGTCCCTTCCCCCTGTGCAGTCATGGCCGTCAGCTCTGTCCTACCTCAGTGCCCACTCCCAGGGCTGAGCAAAGCAGCAAGACAAGGGCTCCACGTTCACAGCTTTTCTGCGCATCCACTCCATTTCGAATGCACGTCTCTCAAAGGGACGTAACTGCAGGTCGGGCAGAATGTCTGACATTCCGCACAAAGGCAGGTAACATTCTCCATATTTTTATCTCACGTGCGCAATAGGATGGAAAGTCTCAGATAACAGATCGCTCACTGTACCTCAGGTGCCGACCAATTAAGCCATTAGAACACAATCTGCTGCCATCACCTCACCATGCCATTATTGGAAAGAGAAGCCAAATACAGATTCTGAACCTCCAGGCCAAAGGAGGTGATTTTTTTTTTTTTTCAAGACAGCATAATCTTCATAAATGTATGTAAAAGGGAAAAAAATAGAGAAACTTTGCAACTTGCTCCTGAGGCAATGTATCGTTAATCAATCTACAGAAAACTAATTAATCTGTAGAAAAACTACATCCAAAAAAGGCTAGTAAAGAAAATCCATATTCAGCATTAACATATTACAGTAATCAAAATGCTGAAAAGTACATGGTGCTGAAAGGTTGAAAAACAAAGAGAGGTGCTTGCTATCCAGGAAAAACCTCTGAAGAAGCCCAAACTTCTGGCACTGAAAGAGTTAAGATGTCTCTAGCTCAGTCAAGCATCTGTGCCTTTCCTCTTAAAATAATCAAAAAGAACTAAAAGCAAAACTTCAGCCTGTCACCACAGAGCAACAATTCCCTGAATGGATAAAAATCTCCTACAAAGTAAGCAAAACGATCAGCTACACTACTTAAACTGAGCTAAAGAGCTGGCATATCATACATGTATTTCCCTTTCCTATGCTGTACATTATTAGTTATTAAACCCAAGTATTTATATTTAAAGACATGAAAGTAATCTAAAAGCAAGGTGCCATTCTGGAAATATCACTGCCATTGCTGTTAGTTTAGAGATTAGCCTTACATCACATGAAAGCAAGACTTCCTACTGCCACCCAACTCCACACACTGGAACATACGTAGGGAAATGGCCACAGAGGTGCTGTAACAGGAGGGTATCCCTTCTCTTCCACGCACCCATCTCAAGCGTGGGGACGCTGTGCGCTGGCTAACAAGACACCACCACAAACGCTCTTCAAGCAGGTAGCTGATCCCACAGCTCTGCTTGAAAATAAGCACACGCTCACGGGATGCGCCGAGCGAGGCGAGGTTTGTGAGCAGCCCGCAGAACGCAGCGCTTATCCCCGCAGCCCCGGCACCGCGCGACACAGGGCAAGGCACGAAGTGGAGCGCGGCGCCGGCAGAGACAAGCTGCTGCACAAGAAACAAGAAGGAACCGTTTGAAATGTTTTTCACCACTCTGTACTCAATACGGCTAATCAATTGAGATAAACTACTGAAAATATTCCATCAGCTCGCATGTAATAACTTCAGTTTAATAATCATTGAACACGGCTGTAGCCCAAGTACTGCAACCTTAAATCAAAGATCACTTCATAGCAGGAAGTCTTAAGGGACGATTTTGTCTAAGAGTATATGTGGCATGTTTAGATATTAGCATAAAACTACAGTTGCTACAGTTATTTTCAATATAAAAGCTTGTCTACAAATCAAAATTAAATCCCCTTCACTTATTCGGAGTAAATGGCTGCATAAGGATGCAAACAAATTAACTGAAAGCCTGAAAGTCAAGTTCTCAATTACTATTTAACAGCAACTTTACTGTATTTGAATATAATTTACTGTATACTTAGTCCTTTTAAAATGGAATCCGATACTGTACAATAAAAACCCAAATGGCACAACAAATGATTGATGATGATGCAAATGTATGAATACTTGGGTCTGAACGGTGCTGTTTGTGGATACATCCTAGCGTCCAATAAATCATTCATGAAAAGCAAAACTATACAATTTGTCGTGCCACTGCTCAAAACCTGCATCCTTTCTAAGTGGCTGCTGATGCAATGACTTGAGAGTAGCTTTTATTCTCAGTTATTAAAAGAAGCTGAGAAGTCCCACTTAAATAAAGCTATTTCTATTGACATGGGGAAAACAGCTAAAACTGAGAAAGTTATAAACAGCAGCCATTATAATGACAGAATAAAGCCACGAGTTCATCAATTCAAGTATTATCAAATACACGTAACGTTATTTTGCTGACCCACACCGTCTGTTAATTAGCAACAGTACGAAGGAGCGCCACGCTTCTACGCGTAAAAACACAAAACATCTGCATTATCATAGAGAGACATATATAACATCATCTTTATAATAATGATGAAGTGCTCGAAGCAGAGTGTTCTATTTGCAGCGGTGATTCATTGTGCTAGGGGAAAAAAATGCTGACACTTTGAGAAGATATTTTCCCGTAAAAGGTTGAAGTCCTTAAGCAGCAAAAAACACCAACGTCCATCATCTTTAAACTCTATTGATTTCTGGTGAAGATTTAAAAGGCTGTTTACTTATTTCCCATCATTTCTGTCAGAGCTGTAACAGTTCTCTTCCCACTGAATAAACCTCTCATGATCCTCTTGGTGATTAAGGTCAGACAAAATGTCAAACTCCTAATGCTAAGTGCTTTCACATTAAAAATTAATACCAAATCACCAAGTAAAATCCAAACAAGAACTCAGACATGTAAACAGTACACAATAAGGGTAATACTGACCATTACAAAAAAAGAGCTGTAATGCATACATGAAAAAACATTTGGCAACAGGTAAGAGCACATTCTTTCACTTTTGCATCTTTGACCCCCTTTCTTATTTTAGAGTTATTGTACTATGTTTGAAACAATCCTTTTAAAAATCCTTTTTTCATTAAAGCTTGCAGTCGTCTCCTCTATTTACCCCCAAATGCCATTTACTACAGGAGTGAGATTGTTTTTATCCTATTCTGAAGTTCATCCACGAAGCAAGTACTATTTTAAAACACAGCTGCTGCTGAGCACAAAGCCAGTACACAGGTAACCAAAAGACAGCCAAAGGATGCCCTAAACACAAACCAAATTAACGGCTAATTATATAGTGTATTTACCTAGAAACCACTGTGTGCTTGAATATATATGTACTTGAAGAGAGGACTACAGAACACAGCCCTGAAAGAGGCTTCTTGTGGCTTTTTATCCAGACTGCTGCTATTTGAGGCAACCAGACCACATTACTTCATTCATAAACTTATCAAGTACAACCCTAAAACTAATTACTTTCTTCAACCTTTTAAACAGCTACTTGAATCCCGAGATAAAAACGTGAAACCAACCTGTGTAGAGTCAAACTTCCAGGGTGACTGGGAGCCTGCTATATAATAAACTGCGAAGGTAAATCTTGAGAAAGATTGCCAAAGGTGAAAATATCAATCTTGTACAACTAAGCTTAGTTCATCAGATAAATTGAAAGTTTTGGTCTGGATTGCCAATCTAACTACAAAGGACTGCTCTAGTTGGGAATATAGCAAAAATGTAAATGAGAGATTCATAGGCTTTAGGACAGAGAAGGAAACTCTTTACGCTCAGTGGGTTCTAAATGACAAAACTGAAGCCATTTTTGCTTTTGTAACATTTTCTATCAGCAGTAAACAACTGCTTGGTCTTGTTGCCTTTGAGCTCGTTTACCAAGCACTCAGACAGTATTCCCCGTTTGTAGTGAAAATAGCTCAATTTATTTACGCACGTTTCTTACCTGTGGAACTATGCACCTATTCTGGGCACCTGCCTAGAAACTGATGAAAAACCAACACAGCACTGCAGTTTTACTGTCCTGAAAGATGATGGGAGGTATGACAGGATATCATACTGGAAATAAAGAAGGATGACTTTGGAACAAAGTTTAGTGAATCTTGATTAGTACATACTTGATATTATTAAAAAAAAATAATCAGATCAAACAAAAAATAAATTTGATCAAGTTTGATACATAAGTAGTGTCCAGAGACTTGCTAGACTTTACAAGTTTTTTTTCATGAATCTACAATATATTCTCAATGTCTTGCTCTCAAAATCCTCTTTGAAACTCACAGTTAGTTATACTCACGATGATTATACATATACCTGCTCCAGAACTAGCTTTAGATGGCTAGAGAGTCAGGAGATAAAAGTAGCCACATATCAGAAAGAATTCATGAGAACACGTTAACTGATAATACCAAAGTTTTTGTTCGATACTGTTCCTACTTCAAAGATATGCCTAACGTGCCATTCTGTAGCAGTTTTCTGTCACTCAAATAAATGAGCCAGGACAGTCATCTTCATGGCAGAAATTTATGCACATAAATCTTTACTTTTTGAAAGCCAGCACACAAACCTACACTCATTGACTAGACGCAGACAAACCAAAAGAGACGTTCCGCGGTTCCTCCGTGCATTTTCAGTTATCTGTAGTTCCCTACGCTATCTAGAAAAGCTAAGGTAACGGACTGCCAAAATGAAAACTTCATGTGTGAGAAGAAACAATAAAACAGATTAATTTCTGCTTTTATAAGATCGAGATTAATCACGAAGGAATATAATTAAGAACACCTAAATTACTCTTCACTAATAATGTTTTGCTTTCCATACTTGCTCAGCTTCAAACAACAGCCCTCTCATGTACACTTTATATTAAAATCTTGCAAATCTTCTACAGATGTTTTGAATTTTTTTTTTAAAGGAAAGAGGAAATTATTTAGACTAAATTAACAGGAAGCCTTTAAGATCAGCTCTTCTTAGTTTGAATGTGCAGATTTTCATCTACTAATGCAATTAAGCATGTGCTTAACCTTTGAAAACAGTGGAATTTAACTGTATTTGTGGTTTATATTATACATGGATAATCTACTGATCTGGAACCTTGGGGAATTACGTTACTCCATGATTTATGTTTAGTTTGACCCCAGCGCTGAGGAAAATGTGATTGTTCCTTCACTTGACAAACATTCAAGAGTCCTGATCCCTATCAACTTCTCTGAAATAGTATTTTTCAGAAAAAAAAGTTACTCTTTCTCATCTTTCAAAAAATCCTTCTATGCCAAGAATTTCTTCATCACTTGAGTATTTTGAAAATAGAAATACGTTTTTCAGAGGAGAGATCATTAACGAGCATTACAAAACTGTTGAAACTGTTTAAGTTATATATTCTAATCAGTATGGCAGAGCTAATACAACTTATGTTCATGGACTAACAATAATAAAATTGAAGTACTAGTTAAATATCTAAAATAATTAAAGAAACCATTTTTAGCTTGGCATAATTAGCTAATTCACTTTACAAGCATTTATTAAAATGAATTCACATGTTATATTCCATAGGTAGTTACACAATAAGTGTGTATGCAGGAAAAAAATAATGAACCAAACTCTTTGTATCCAGTCCTCCACAATTAAAACGAAGACTCCCCAAGTAATATCAATCTAGAATAGACTAATTAAGTTTGGTTTGATAACCATTCATTTCTTCTATTGCCTCTGAGCAAATTGTTTATTAGAGAAAGTTATTTTACACAAATCAAATCAAACTGGGTAAACCATTATATTTGAGAGAAACCTTAGCCATCAGTCAATTAATCCATCATTTTCTCCAGACACTTTTGTTTAACGAGCAGATCATATTATCAACAATTTAGATATCCTATGATTCAATTATGACAGAAAATTTATTGACAGCTTCTCTAATACTTTTGTTATGAATAAATATTAAATGTTCTCCACTTTTGATGAGCCAACCAAATGCAATCATGTGCTAAATCTAATAGTTAAAACCTGAGCGATACTTCCAAATGAAATGTTTAAAAAATATTTTAAACCACCATATTTTAAATTATTTTAAAAAATGTACCTTACAATTTCTGAAGAAACAAGCTATCTGATTTCTGCTAGCTGACTAAATGACAACACATATATATTACCAAACAGGTATGACGAGATTTAACACGAAGTATTCCACAGGACAAAAGGCATTATTATGTAAAAATGGTGTTACCACTACATAAAGTTAGAGACTCTTTCTGTGACTACATGAGAGAGTTGCCTAAAAGTTAATAGACACAGATTCTCCAAAGCTACTATGAAGATATTTTCTGTTAGGAATCGTGTCTATTAAGAAAACAATTTGCTAGATGTTTATAATTAAAGCTGTCTTAAACTCAAGAAAAGAATATTGCCTAACAAAGCTAACTCCCAGAATACTCAAACCTCTTGACAGACATCTCTCTTTGAAGAAGTACGATCCTGACTCACTTACCACCGAGGGAAACAATTCACGATGAAAGGACCAGAGGACAATAGAAAAGCTCTGTCTAAACTAATGCCCCTGAAAGAGGTTAATGGAATTATGCAAACTTCTATCAATATATTAGAACATCATTATTACTTTGAAGTATTTTTCCTTGAGACAAGGAAGCTGCTTTTATAATGAGGACTGCGAGTAGGTTTATGGCTGCAAAGGAAAAGTACTGCAGCTGAGTAAGTATCCACATAATGAAAGCAGAGCACAGGCTCACGGTTTGTCAGCGTCCGAACAGCACAAACTGCCTAACAGTGAATAAAAGGACGTGTTCGCATGAACCTCAGACAAAAGCTCTTCTTCAGACTTCCCAGGTCTAATCCAAGCCATTAATCAGAAGCAAATGGCTTTGTACGTAGATTCCATATTAGCAATATGCTGTGACCACTTCATAACCTGGAATGCTCTTACTGTATACATCATAGTTAAAAATATCTTAAGTACATGCTTATGGTCAAACATCTATAAAATACAACAAAACCATCATTTCCTTCCCTATCCTTCCCTCCTTCTATTTGGAGGTATTGTGGTTTACAGACATTGCCTCTACTTCAAGAACTCAAATGACATTGTGAATTTATGCCAGGTGGAAGCAAAAGAAAGGTCAAAGGCACTTTATTAAAAAGCAACTATTTCCAAAACCCCTGGCAAAAGTGATTTCACATCAAGTCACTTGCTGCCTCTCAGTATTTGCACATACTCTACACTAACGGTTTCACTGGTACTAATTAAGAAGTCCAGAAACTATCATACAGAAATATGGAATATTACTATTATATGTTGTGAAACTTGAATTTTCACATACCTCGCAGGACATTAACTTATGCTGTTCTACAGAAGTTAACAGGATTCTTCATGTGCTTAAAGGTTTTTACTTCCATATAAATACAAAATTCCCAATGTATCTGTGCCATAGCACACTTTATAAAAATGGGCATCTCCAGAATATTTTTTGTGGCAACAGCTGCTCAGCTGCGATGCACTGAACAGGAAGAATTGCCTAAGTTCTTTCAATGTAACTCCCAAAGTAAGATCTGTTGCTTTGATTGGAAACCCGTAATTACAATTACAAAGAAAGTTATACAGTAAATGAATGTATTTCAAAAATTCCTTTCTGACAGTTGCACACATGCCTGAGAACAGTCATACAATATAAAGAAATAGCAAAGAGGAACTATTAATCAACACGTTTTTTCACAAGACTGATTGCTAGGAAGCCAGTCACAACTGCAGTAGCTCCCACTTGCTTTCCTGCACGGACACTAGCAATTATGTAGTCAGGACCAAGAGCCAATCCTCAAAAGAAGAAATGGTAATAACTACACAGCCATACAAACAGCAATGACAATGCAAGGGAGACCAAAAAAGAGCACAATTACCTTTCCAGCATCCAAACATTTACAATTCTTATTTATGCCAAAAATTCAGCTACTGGTAACTTCCAGAAACGCCATGTTTCTACCTTACTAAAACAAGAAACAGTTACCACGTTTTGCTGCAATATTCTGAAAAGCAGAGAAGGAGAGAATACTGATGAAAGACGGTATAGCCTACGGCACAAATTTGGAAGGGCACGAAGATGTGGATCCTTCTGAGTAGGCTACTAAAAACGACGTTAGAACATCACCAAAGGATGCCGATACCTTCTTGTCACTATAACAGACCATTCGGTCTTTTTCAAAATTTATTTTTGAAAACTCAGGGTAACAAACAGGAGTAGGGAGAGAAGCTTCCCTCTCTGAACGGCTCATGGCCAGAAGGTTTAAGTACCAGTCACCGGTAAATAAGGAGGACTGAAATTAATTTTGCTTTCTGTCCTTGTTATGCCACACCAGACATGTGAAATGGCAGTCATCTCCATCCTAAAACACCTAGTACAATCGATACTGCTCAACACTGTGAGGGCCCAGCTACCAACCATCCCTCATAGGAGTTTTCAGGAAAAGCAGTGGAATACTTCAAACTTTAGGTCTCAGATGGCAAAACATTTCCAATTAAAGATAGAGAGAATCTTTTGCTGCAGCCTGCCATCTGAGATAGCAACCAAAAGGAATGTAAGTTCCCAGACCTGGATGTCCATACCTGAAGTATTACAAATGAGCACACACATGGCCAGAGATTTCAAGAGCAGTGGTGATGGGGAAGGATTCTCCTGGGGAAGGAGGCCTTTCTATATGAAACCAACAGTCATTATTGTGTAAGCAATGTGTAACAATCATTTGAGCTTACTAGAAAGTACAGAGCTCATCTCCATTTTTCCACTTGCCTACATCAAAGTATATCAACGTTTTTCTAAGAACATTCCAAAGATTCTCTTCTTGCTCACAGCAAAAATATGAACACACATATCTTATACGTGGTAAAGAAAACGCACTTACATTTCAAGAGGTGTGTCTCCCACAGAACAGTCAGACAAAAACTGCTTTCAGTTGACTTGTCAGCTCAGGAGAGGTGACCGAGCTGGAACACTTTAATGATAAGGAAGGCCAGAGGTGGAGTTGAAAGAATACATGAGGAAATGCTTTGTTACAAAAAAAAGAACTTAAACACAACCAAGAGTATTTTTGCCTTTACACACATACTGATGCTGCGGGGGCGACAGTGAACAGCGTGTGAGAATAGGTAACACCGATGTTGTACCCGTCTGGCTGTAACAGCAAGGTACTGTCAAAAACTGTTCTGGTGAGACTACCCAAACTGTTTACAAGAGAGCAACCCATGCAGAAATGCAAGAAGTTAAAAGGGTGTTTATAGTTTCCCTCTTTAACAACAAACACTCATAATGAAAATGTTGTAACACCTGCTAGGTCACTTACACACAAGTAAGAATTTCCCATTACCGGGAAAAAAATCCAACACAAAACCAGAGAAAACATTTCTGTTAAAGACTTGTTTATACAGTTGAAGCCTTATTCACACTTGCTAGATCTAACTTTTTGTAAAAACGGGTTACGAGTCACAATTAAGCGATTGGTAGGTTAAGTATTACTTCATTTAAAGAAACTTAGCTGATAGCCTTAAGAAATCTCACTTATCTCCAGGAATGTACCTACCTGAGCTTGACTGTTAGAAAAACTGTTGGATCGACAATGCTAAAATCAGAAATCTCTCTCACAAAAATGAAAACTTAAGCAGGTTGGTGGTAAGAAAGTTCTGAGAAAATATGTATTTGATTCTAGGATCTTACATACTTACTCATCTAAGTTTGGCTTTCTGGTCACAGTATTAACAAAGCTAACTGAAATATATTTTAAAGTATACATGAACAAATATCTATACGAACAATTTAAAAATTCTCACTCATTTTATCCTGTAGCTTTTATACAAAGAAATCAGTATCAAAATAGTCAACATTTATTAACAACTAAGCCTTCTGATGAAAAATTTAGGTATTTTTCAAATACAACATCCAACCCAAGAAAATTGGAAATAATTACACATATTCTCATATACACTTTATACATTTATATTGTATCAGCAATACACTTTTTAAAAAGTTAAGTTTGCCTAATTGTCTCCCAACTCATTTAGTTCTAATGGGACAAATGGTAATAAAGCTCTCTGATGATAGCAAATATTAGCAGTGAATTTTATGACTATATTTAGATGATTCCTCAAAAAAAAAGAAAGCCAGATGACTGTTGTTAAGAACAGTTACAAGAATCAACTCATCTCCTGCTACTTGAGAATAAAAACAGGAGTTGGGAGCACACAAATCAGTCTCTGTGATCCCAGCTGCACCAGAGCAAGGTAAACCTGAAGATTTATCATCACCCCGCAGCCAATCATTCAACTTTCGTAACACAGTAATACTGCTAGACATGGAATCCCCCTCCCAGACTGTACAGGGGTACTGAGTCACATTCTTATTTTCCTTCCCATTTACTGTAAGGATCCATTGTCTCTCACAGTACACTTGACTACAAGCTCTAAGAAATAGCAATTACATTTTCACTAAGGCTGATAACATCCATTGTTAGAGTATTTTTCTACATACCTTCTCTAAATAGAGCTGACACATAAACACTAATAGCTTGGTCCTTAAATACAGCCAAGGCTTGTAGGTCCTACTGAAACACAAGTAACTGACCGTTGTAATAACCCGGAACAGCTCTAGAAACTGAATGTTTCCATTAGTCCTCAGCCAAAGAGTGCCAACCTGGCCTAGTCAGAATAAATCCGTCATGTAATATCTTTAATTCTATGCAAAAAAAAAACCCAACCCACAACCCCAACACACCAAAAAACAACACACCTCTCTAGGACTATGAATGAGTTACCTCAAATGTCACTTCAAATTCACTGAAGACATCTATCACTGAAAGAATTCATTGTGAAGGAAGCAGGAGAAAGTGAGCGCCAGGAAAAGTGTGAGTAAGGTGGGAACGGAGGTGGGAGGGAGAGAGCAAGTTCCTGAGAGGCCTTCAGGTGTCTCCAGATCATATAAAAGTTCTAGAGCTGCAGTTCTACCTCCACGGAATCTTTGGGATTAACATGGGGTGACCTATAGGCCTAAATTCACTCCAAAGTTTAGAAAAGGAAAGTAAAATCTAATTTTTTGAAATACAGGCTTTTCTTGTAGCTGGAGAAAGCAACACCTTGAGCACACCCTCTGAGTCCTGCTTTTGTACACGAAGTCCCTAGTTGTGTCACAAGAGATTGTTAAATTCCCAAAGTCCAAATTCAGTGTGGTTCCTCCTCTTTTGAGATGAAGCTATTGTGAATTCTTTCACTACAGATCCTAAGATTCCTCACGTATACTTTGCTTCTGTCTGTCTTAAGAACTTAATATATTTCCTAACAGCTGATGCCTGTGGATGCAGTTTTTCCCTGTTTCTTTTCAGCACAACGCGATGCAAGTGTGCACTGCTACTGATGTCCTATCCCCCACTGCAGCAGCTCCACAACCACACCAGTACTTGAAAAGCTGTCAGTCGGTATCTGGAGTTCAACGCCGCTGTGCAGTTCCTGGGTTTTAAATGCTTAAATCTAAAAGGCAGCCTCTTTGAAATATGAAAAGCGTGTGATTCATGAAATAAGGAAACAGTAACTCGATCATAACAAATATATTTGACCTTTAAAGTAGTAACAACAAACATTAAAAACACTCAAGTTCTCCTTTGCTGCCAAGTTTATTTTCCTCCTAAGTTGTGCCCCATTATGCTACAATAATCCTTCATTATTCCAGCACAATAATGCACAGTCTATCGTCTACCTATAGTTGTCTGGTGTCTATTTAGTTTTATAGCAAGCAAGCAATTTGAGAATATGGTAATAAAGCCTCAATCACAGTAATGATGTATGATGGGCTGTAATTTCTGTGTGCTAATGGTTTACAAACAGTATCACAATGATGACGGGAATCTCATTGATTCATTATATGAATGTAGTAATATCAAAATGACTTAATATAGATCACTATTTACCCATGCACATACTGATAACAACCTCTATATATTTCTATATACAGACATATAGAAATAAAATTAGTATAAGTCTTTCCACATAAAAGTTCACACGGCACAAAACATTTTGTGTTGAGTTTCCTAAATCAATGCTTAAAGTTGAAATTACTGCATTGAACGGGTTCTTTGAAAAGCAACCCATTGATTTTAATCTGCTTGAAGCAATCAATTACTCCCTGTCCTCTTTATTCCAAACTGTAATGAAAACTAAACTGCGTTGTCTTGAAAACTAAATGTGAAGATGATCATAAACAGAATTTAAACTCCATGGATTATTCATATCTACCCATTTAGATTTGCCATTTCCATTATGAGTACATTTGCCATGAGCATTTAATGGACATCTAAAAGGGAATTCATTAAAGCAGGAGCTGTTGGCAGCACTTATGGGCTTCAGACTGCTTTATGTTTGCCTTTAATAGCTCACTATTATAAAAGTGATATATTGTGTTCATCCCATTAGTAGTTTGCAGAAAGGTCTGTAAGACATAACAAATCCTTTTGAGTATTGCAGAATCAAAACTAAATCACAGGGTATTTTTTTTTTTCAAGCAGCATATTATGACCCTGACAATGTACCACTTTAGGTCATCTAAACTTCGATGATCTTGGCCAAGTAAGAATTTAACGACCCTACAGACAGTTTGTTCTGTTTTTAATGAAACATGCATGAATTATTAACGTTGTCTCAAATGCACAGATTTAAAAAAACTTGTCATAACTATTACGGTTAAGCATGCTTGAAAATGAAACATGTTTTCTCAAAAAGTATTTTCTCATTTGTTTTGGGTCAAAGTGGCATCAAGAGAAGTAGGAAGCTTAATGCCACCAACTTGTGGGTGATGACACCCACCTGCTTTCCTTCCCTGGGCCCCCCAGCGATGAGCAGGTGTGTATTTGCAAGAGATGCTTGCTTACTGGCAGATGAAGAGAGCAAAAGGCAAAGCAGAACAAATCTAAACTACCCCATAATCAACTGCGATCAATAGAATCATCCTTACCCAACACAGCTCAGTTCTGTCTGACAGTTCTATATGCCCCTAGAAATAACATCACGCAGTTTATCTTCTACGTGTATTCACATCGGCAGTATCAAGGTGTTACTGTGATTAAATCTTTAGAGAATACAAAAGTAACGAGTATTTGATTATTCACTGCTTGTTCACCAGCACCAGTCCATCACACTGAATACAATCGTTTGTTAACTTGTGCTCCCTCTGCTGACTTTCTAGTTGTAAGACAGACTGTATCTTTCTCAACAGATGCTATTTATTTGTAAAGAAAATGGTGGATTTCACATATTCAATTAATACTCTCTAACAATCTAAAAGGATTATAAGCACTAATAAATACGGATCATATACTTATCTGATTCTAGATATCTACTTCGCAAAACAGAAGCTTCATTTAAATCTCAAGTTGCTTAGGAAAATATCTTTCTGTTTAGCTTCAAAGGGTACTGGCAGCTTTGCAAAGCAACCCTGGTACTAGTCTAAATTCACCCACAGTACCATCACTTAGACGAGCTGTGTAAACTAAAATCAGTTGCAAAGTCTGTGTGTTAAGAACAATTCTCTCATATGGCAAAGACTATTATCTCCATACTTCCAGCAAGCAACTTCTCTAGCAGGTGATGATGTTGAGGAAATAAGCAGCATTTATCAATGGATTTCAAGAGTGACTGACAGAGCTGACAAGTCAAATCTTCCCTGAGGAGGAGAATGACCCAAGGTAGGCTGGTTTGTCTGAAGACCTCCCAGAAAGATGCTTCTATGCAACATAATAAAGGAAATAATACCGCAGCAACCAGTTCATTTTCCTTTTCCTAGCGAGAAAAATAACACATAGGTAGCCTCTAACACCATGCCTTGTGTGCTCTTTTGATTGTGACCACTAGAGCCAATCACATAAAAGAAAAAAAGTCTCCATATCTATTATTTTTTAAAAACCATTTTCCTAGTTAAACTTGGAATTTCTTAAACTCTAGGACAACAAAAAAAGTCTGGTTGATCTAAGGAAACTTTACTGCTTTCCTAATGGTACAATAAAATGGGATGAGAAATGGAAATGATCCAGGTATTTAGTGGAAAGGGGAAAAAAATAAGATCAGAATTCATCACCTAATCAGCCTGTCCACCTTCTTCATCAACCCACTTCTCCACAGCTTCAGGGTGCTGCTGGGTAAAAAACTCACACTAACTCCATTTAATTGTCTTGGTTTTTTTTCAGTCTGCAAGTTAATGTAAACTTTTGCTCCAAATTTTCAAGGGCATGCAATCTCTATCTCAAACTTTCATAACAAGAGCCCTAATACAGAAACTTCAGATAACGCTGGCTGCCTTAGTTTCTGACTCACTAAACAGAAAATAAGGCCTTAAATAGTAACTTGCAGAAAGTTGACCAAACTTCTCAAAATTGCTAAAATTCTTTATACCTATTTGTAAAGAAGTGTATTTGCTGAAGGACAGATAGCTTCTGAGTACTTAAGTATCTTATGAAAAACAAATCATTGTTTCAACGAATAATCACTCCACACATCTTCTAACTCAAAGTTATCTCATGACAAAGAGAAAAATCTGACTTAACATTGATAGAATATCTTCCTTTCATCCACACTTGGGGCAGTTAGGGCTGTGGAGGAAAACTCCCACATCCCTATCCTAGTTTTCTGGTGAATGACTCTGCTGCTTAATCCCAGTAAATATTTCCAATGAGCACTGAAGCAGGAACAGCTCTAAAAAGGATGAGAAACCCACATTTTTAAATACTCAAAGTTCAGATGTCTATATAAGTCACTCACAATTTCTCTGCAGCAATCCCTGCTTTTCTTTTCCTTATCAGTTCACTGATTTCTTCTAATGACAGGAACAGAACAAATTCACTTTCTGAACTCCCTGGGCTTACTATAGAAAAAGTGAAGCTTAAAACAGTTAGTAAAAAGAAACTCACTACAGCAATTGACTTAAACAAAAGGATCCCTCTAGTATATTGAAGGAACACTTAATCGACGTCTGGATGGACATTTTGAACTGATTTCATGTGTCCTTATCCCAAGAAGTCCATTCTCTCAGAAAAGTATGTTTTAGGGATTTCATGTGTCCACCATATAATCAAATGGGGAATAAGTGCAGAACTCAGAAAAATTAAAATTAAGTTACACCTTTCTGTCACAGAGATTCTCTGCCTTTAAAATCTCAGCTGAGAAAGGAAAATTCCTCTGCACAGTTAGTGATCATTTGATCACCAAACAACTTTTCTATTAGGAATTAACAACTACTGTTTCTTCAGTATCCTTAGATCTCTTCAATCATGCTGAAGCATAAGACTGTCTATTGTAGTTACACATACCAGTACAAAAACAATTTCAATATTCTGGAAAATGTTCAAGTGCTAGAAGACTGCATTGATTAGCATTACAGGTCTAGCAAATATGCATCTTACAGCTGCTGCTAACTAGCAAGTCCTCAAGAGGGAAAGGCCACGGCTAACAATGAGGAAGCAGTGCTGCTGAAAGCATTTAGGAACAGAGATGTAAATTCTGAACCTCATCACATCTGAAGTTTGGGTTATTTGACATTAGTAACAGTATACACAAGGTAGGAAGGTAACAAGTGATTAGCAAAAAAAAAATTGGACTGTCCATATTTACATTAATGGAACATGGCAGGGGCAACCTAAAACACCCTAACATCAACAGCAGAGACATCAAGAAATACCTTTTCCATGTCTGCAAACAACTTTCACTAAAACCAACGTTGCCTGGAACATCTTAATTCACTGTAGTACATCTATCATTTGCTGGAAGCACTGGGAAAAGAGAGTGCATGCATTACCAAAACATTTGGATGTGCCACAAACTGAAACACAAACAGAAAGAGCAGTGCACGCTGGAAGCCCTTCCTTTGAGCAAAATGCAGTTTCTATAGAGACTTCTGTGCAAACCTTTCTCGGTAATGTTATTTTCATACCGATGCAAAAGGAAGGACATAGGTACAACGTCTCAGAGGAAATCTTTCACTTAACTCCTCATGAAGCATTTTAGAGCGATGTAGGTGTTTCCTATACAATGATAATCTTGGACAGTGTATCAATAGAGCATGCGAAGCCAAGGGCAGTCCAAATAAAAAACCCAAAAAACCACCACCACCTTGATTCAGAAATCTGATGACTTAATCTGGAAAGTTTCCAGCTCAAAGAAACTGCAAAACAGAGGAAGTAGCTGAAGCCTCATTTATATCCCAAGCCCCAGAAGATTTCTCATACTATATCCTGAGTACGACTGCTGCTGCTCTGCAGGAAATAGACCTTAGCAATTCAGCTCCATTGACTTCATCTCTTCTAAAGGGGTTAGACTGGGTGGTGAGGTGATAACAGCTTGACGAAAAGAGACAAAGTTTTCTATACATGCTGCTTTGCAAACGTCTGTCTCTCTCATTTTTAAAGAATCAGGTCTACACCGATCTTTCAAGAGAAATACTTGTAAATAAGTCTAAAAAGAAAGGAAAAAAATGAATAAACCATCATAATAGGAATGCAAACTATCCAATCCTTTTTGATTAAAAAACCAGGAGTAGTCATATGAGAGAAAAGGTAAAAGGGAAAACAATGTTCTTTGCAATTCTGGATTATACCAGAATTTGTGCCTGTAAGAAAATAAGGAGGAAATATTGCCAAGAGACAAAAGTTTTCATGCAGCGTTTAACACAGGTCAGAAAATGTTTTCCTTCTATGGTCAAAATCAAACGACCTTGAGGTCACAAAGAGTTTAATTTTGTACTTTATCTACTCAATTACCATATTTGTTTCAAAGGTAAGAATAGAAAATGTCAGTGCATAAAGCTACCTGGAAGGACTGGGTTAAATACTTCCTCAGGGGGGGAAAAAATTAAAATCTTTAGAACAAATTAATGCTCTAGAACACTTAAGAACACTGGTATACAAATACATATTCCCAATATAAATCTAAAGTGACCACACTATTCTAAAGGAAAAAATACAGGATCATCTAGAGGACTGTTTAAGTAATATACCAGTTGCTGGTAACGAAATTAAGTTCTTCAGTAATTTTGAAGAGGATGCTAAACAGCTGATCAGCTAAAATCAAACAAAAAACCTTTTAACATTGCTGACCAGTGTGGACTATGAACACACCTAAACCGAATGACGTATTGTTCAACCAGCATGCACAAGAGTAATCTAATCTCCTAGGATTTTACTGTTTTGTTCCTTTTTTTGACAGATGTACTTATCATGTGTTATTCTGCATATTTTTCCTCTCCGAATTGCACAAACATGCAATAAGCAATTTCATAATTAAGTTTAACTTGAGTCATAAAAATTGCCGTAGTCTAATATTAAAGAATTATTCACTCTGCTCTGAACTCTGATGGTTAATTTACTTACTGCAAGGTCTGGGAAATTAATTCATTAAGCTATTTAAATAATGAGGATATGAGGCCAACATACAGCAACAAAAACAATATATTTCAGACAAGTAAGTCACAAGATGGTCTGTTTTTCTTTTCCCCAAGATGCTCTATCTGCTGTTTATTCCTTCTTGCTAAATCGGTATGGGATATACAGTACAAATGCAAAGGTCCAGCAGTTAGAAGTTACTCAGAGAAAAGAATCTGTTGAGGTGAAATGACCACTGAATTACTAAACAAAGAATATAGCTGATATAATAAATACAAAGTAGCATTTAGTGATGTGGCCAGAAAACCTAAGTAGTGTCATTACAGCCAAGTTTAGTCATCAAAGCAGAGGCAGGTAAGCCAAAAAGTAGACATACGTGAAAGCAAAATTTGAAACTAGTATGATAAAATAGAAAAAGGAATTATATTAGGCTGTATCCGATAAAAATCACTAAGCAAGGTAACAGCTCCTCTGCACTAGGAAAATTTTAAATACTCTTGCATTCAAAATAAGATGAAAAGTGCTCAAAGACTGATTCACTAATGTTCATCCCCCCCAACAGCATTCCCTAAAACTCAATTTCTGAGACAGGTAAGCAAATTAGACAAACTAACGGCTATCACTCAAATACCAAGGGAATAGAACAGAAAATTAATTGATGCAAATACTTAGAAGTCAAGTACTACCGTGTCTATTTTGCATATAAAACCAAAACGTAAAAAAAGGGCATTTCATTATACATCCAAATATCTCCACGTGTTGAATTACTTACAGGTGACTTGGCTAGTTTCACAAACTACCCACCCAACACCACAGGAAATGTTATGTTCTTTTGACAGCGTAAATACTACACATTTTCAGAAAGCAAATCAATGAACAGATGCAATCTCATTCTTCTTTAAAACATATTGGTAATATTATTAGAAAAGTCTTTTCCTTATTCTCTTCTTAGCATGTAACAGGTTTTTTCTTCTATTGTTAAATTGCTGTAATAAATTGTCTGAAATGTAACTCTACTACAAGAGAAATTAATCATGTTTGCAGCGTTTTGTGACACACTGTACCAGCATTTTATCAGCGATTTGCTGTTATCACAGCTTCTCTCTTCTCTTACCACCAGTTCAATTTGTTCTGGGCACTTATTTTTAGAAAAACAGTAGTCTCTCTCAAATCACAAATTATACTTACATCCGAATAACCCAATAATATATTTGCCAAACACTTAAGAAGTCAATAATTTGGACTGGAAGCAGGATTAGTTTTTAAGTCCACAAGTCTGAAACGTTTAAATATTAGTTTACAAATACTGCTTATAGCTTAATAGCATCATAGATGTAACTTCTCAAAGATATTGGCTCTAGACAGTAATTATATCCTCAGCCTAATGTTACAGTTAATGGACATACACATTTCAATGATAATTGCACAGCCTGAACATGATAATGTGCTTTTATTAGCAGCTACAAAACAAGGCTCAGTTACAGCCAACTGCAGAACTGAACTATGCTAATTATTTATTTTTAAGATTGCCTGATTTGTGTTATAAAATTCCAAAATAAAATAGCACAGCACTTAAACCAATGCTTTAACTGCAAACGTGATTATATAGTATCTGTATAAAGATTTAGGCAGGTTTTAGTTGTCATGAGCAATGAGCCAATACATAATGAGTTAGATAAAGGTGGAGGTAACAGAACAGCAAATATGCTGTACTTAAAAAAAAAACCAGAAAAGGAGATTTCAAGGACTTCAAGACTTCCGATAGCACTGCAAGAAAAGGAGGAAGGCTAGGAGTATATAATGTAAAACTTGGGAGGGAGAAAGCAAAACAAGAATTCCCCAAGCAAATGCAGAAGAGTATACAGCAAATGCTGTATACTTCAAGAAGAAAAATATCTGAATTCTGGCATAAAACCACCAAGTAAAAAATGACAGAACTGAGGATATGTAAAATGAAGACAACTCAACCTGATGAGGAAACCAACATTTATGACTCTGCAAAGTTCTTAGTGTTTGTCTTTATCTCCTAATATGTTCTTTGCTGTACAGAATTTCCAAGTAATGGAGAAATTCAATAAAGGAATTTCTAGAAGTAGTTAAAGAATGTACAGGGATTTTAAGTTTGCCAAGGCATTGTAAGAAAGAATTGCTGTCTAGTCCCATGAATTAAAATGTCACAAGTTCTAGCTCACTTGCTTTTCATTTGTTATATTTTTTTTAAATTTAAAAACAAATTCCTCCAAAATTCTGCACTAAGTACTTAAAGTATTAGATTAAGAAGTACTAAGTACTTAAAGAAAGTATTAGTTTTCTTCAAATGGAATCCAGTTATTTTTCACATGCAACAAGATGGTTGTCAGTGCAAGCCACAATCCAGAATTAAAAATAACTATACATTTTTATAAGCAATGGCACAATTAGCTTGTCCATTCTTTAGGCAATTAATTAATCAATCAAATATCAGTTCAGGAATATTTGCTGAAAGTTCTTTCTGTTCATGGCAGGATAGAAACTATAATAAAAATCATGGAAGGAGATCTGCCTGAGTAAATCTTCTCTAGCTCCTAAAGTTGCTAGAAATTCCTCAGTCAGGTGAGAAGTCAGAGCCTCACAAAAGAGGGAACCAAAGTAATTCACATGCATATAAAGTAACTTTTTTTTCTAAATTAAAAAAAAAACAAACCACACTGCCAATTCTTTTGTCTGAAAAAAATTATGAATTCTGAACACCGAGCTGCTGCAAGTCAAACTGGCAACTCCAATCCCACAGAAAGATCCTACATCCAAGTCTGAGCTACAGATTTTACTGGTTTTGTGGTTGTCTTCACTCTGGAAGACAGATATTTCGTTTACTGGAAGACAGATATTTAGTTCAAGAAACATGAAACGTTCTCATGTCATTTTTGCTCTTTAAAGCTTTGGAAACGAGATTTTTCTCTAAAAGGTGTGACTAAAATCACCAAGAAGTTACTTCTCAAATATTACAATTGTATTTGTCTGTTTCAGTCTTATCTTTCTCAGCACTTTCACTACAGTGAAATCTCTTAGAAATGTGAGTTGGTACCTTAGAATGTCATAAGGCCTGCAGGTGAGCATAGTATCTTACGTGCTCTATTTTAAAGTTAAAAATATTTAGAAGGAGCAGCTTACAAAAGAAGTCATTAATAAGATTCCTAACGATGTTCACATCAGTTCTACAGATTTGGAAAAATCCTGCAATCCTTTGCTCACTCATCACAATAACACCTGCTTATTTTGATTTCTGTACTAGCAATTGTATTCTATTTAATTCAGCATGGACTGTTACATGAATCTGGAGGCTTTTATGACCAGCACTATGCAGCATTTTCCTCTCATCTGGAGGAACAGATACATGGGAAAAACCACATACCTGTTGTGTTTGATAAAACAAACCCAGTTCTGTTGGTGACATTCCTTTCCTGCACACAGAACCAGACAGGAAAGGCTACACGCTGCCTCAGAAGGAAACAGAATTTTGCAACAGCTGTTGAAGCTTTTCATCAGTATCAGCTGGAGCCAAGCCCCACTGAAGTCAGTCCCTGCTTCCCTTTCCTCTACCAACTCTGAGGAGACTGGAAGAGATCAAAGTGGCAACTGTGCAGCGGAGTGAAAATGAGATTTGGCCCAGCGAGGTGAAAAATGCCAAGTGACAAGGTTTTTCTTCTGAAACAACCATCCCTTATTATCCCTTGAATATGCCACAGAAATAAGTTGTACCCAACTCTCCCTGTGATGCTTCCTTAACAAACTCTAAATGTTAAACTTAAATGAGAGGCATTTCATGCAATCTGAAAAATATTCAGTTCAATTAAAAATAATTGATGCATGGTGAAATAATTCTTCCCAAAGCTGCTGTAAAATCTTCAAAAAATAAAGCTACTTAATAATTTTCATCTCCTACAGGCTAGAGAGAAGCATTATTGCATATTAAAAATTGGAGTGTGGTTTTCCCAGAGGTAAAAGAAAGTTATTAAAACAACCTATTTATTGTTGATATAACTATCCATTTGTGCTACACAAAAAGTAACAATTTCAGTACATTAAAAGAAAAGCTAATTAAGGCATAATTAGTATTTTCTATGTTTTGATAATTAAGGGTTAGTTGGCTATTTCTTTTCAAACCTCTATTTGATGTACCCCAACAATGCCTTTAATGAGCAGCTAACACTATTGAATCCCTGATGGCTGAGGAGTTTAGTGACCACTACTACATTACTTTCATTTATCACTGCCTCTTTACCTATAAATTAAAGTAGCCCTGTAGCTATGCTGATCTACTTTATATCAATTTCTTCATCCATATCAGCTGAATATGTATGGCATTAACCTCATTTACTAGTTTGGAAAAGCTGAATTAAAATGAGATCTAATTTCTAGTGCACAGAACAATTTCAAAACTGGCTGCTAATTTCCAGCACCTGTCAGTGTTGTGATCTTCACCTCGTTGTAATGAAATAAAACAGTATATGTATTTTACAGCTCAGAAAAGGATAATCACTCATAAGTGTTAAGATCTCATTAATCATGAAGACACTAGGACCCACAATCTTTATGAGATGCAGACAGATCAACACTTGCACAGACCCCCTCCCCGAAGTCAGTGGGACTGCTGCAGATCTCCGGGTCTTAGATTGTGCAGGGTGAGAAGCAAGCATGTTCTGCACAACCGTGGGTTTTGGTTCATTCTTTTTTTTTCCCCTAGGTAACGTTTCTGTGCCTGCAGACAATGTAATCAAAGAAATATACATATATTGATGAAACATCAAAATAACATAAATCAGCAGAACACAGATTATACATTAAAAGACAAGCCTGTGTTCTTTGGTTAGATGACACTGGTTACATGAATTTTTTGCTTTCAGCTACTGCAAACAACATACAGCAAGGAACCTGTATCTCTTCTCCCTTCTAAACACACCTTAGTCTAAATTATAAGCCTCCAAGTATTTTAAAATTGTAATGCAGGTCTACCTCATATATCAAGTCGCTAACCTGAAAGCTTTAAAAACACATATAGATGCAATCTGAAATGTTAATCCAGTAAATTCTTCATATTGACCACATAAAGAAAATACGTGCAGGATACAGTAAAAAATCCCCTCTGCATCCCCCCACTCCACTATTTAATCATATTTCAATTTGTATTTGCAAAGGCTCTTTATGAAATATTAATCGATAAGCCCAGTACCTTCTTCATTCTCACCTGCCCTAGAGTGAAAACCAGACCAGATGCCTCAGATTACTCAAGTGATGCACCTACACTAGGTCAGAACTTACCTCTTCACTTGCACATGGGGCTGTTTCCCAGACAAGCTGGAATTCTGGGTGCTACTGTGGGTCCCTATTGCTTTTACTTAAGGCTGGGACAATAGAAAAACACAGCTTGCTGCAACAACCTCTTGCCAGTGGTCTTCACTTCTGGAGGTAACCCTCAAACTAGAGCCACCTGGTACAGATTAAAACAACCTCCAGGCTTCCCTAAACACATTCAGGGCTATTGGTTGATCAGAAGGAACAGAACAGGGAGTGATGAATTGCTTCACCGTGGAGCAAAAGAGTTTACCTAAATTCATTTTAACAAAAAAATTCTTTTTAATATACCTAATGAAACACCAACCTTGCAAACGTAACCATTCTGCTTAAGAATACTAGTGGAATTTCTTTAAAAATTTTTTAAAATTACTTATATAAGCTGAGAACTCCAGACATAATCTGTAAGCAGGCTCTGCTGAAGAGCATAGCTCCAGCTCAAACAGTTGCTTTTACTAGTGGTGTTTTCACCACCCTCCCCATACTTAACGTGACTATTCCTAGTAAACTACAGGGATAACTCCCGTTAAATAGCGCCACATGCTGCAGAATCTAAACATGACAACTGCAAAATGCAGATAAAATCCTTATTCTCACTTAGAAAGCCACATAAAAACAGCAGTATAAGTAAGTGGCATGATAGGAAGTTCCACATTCTAAATCTAAATCCCACTTAATTATCATTATCTACACTAATATTCTAATGTAGTTTCTTTCTCACATATAGAACCACTGTAATTTTCCACTAAATATGTCTATCTCAAATCACAAAATACTTAGCAACTGAAAGCATTGGCCCCAAAAAATGAAGATACAAAGGAACTAACAATAAAAAGAACTTTTATTTCTTCATGCACACATTTTTCAGGGTCACACTGTTAGAATACCTCTTAATTGTACCTTGAGAAAAGTCTTCAACAGAACTCATCTCTATGAAATCACTACAAGTTGCGTAGATATGAAAAAATGAAATGGACACTGTAAAAAGTGTCAGGACTCCAGACCACAAAGACGCCTTAGTGTTAATCTTATTTCAAATTAAAGAAACAATTCTAAGCTAACTTATGAAATTTTAGTCATTAGCTCTGTTGAATTTCCTACAACGTATTAATCGGCAAAACTTAGCCAACAAGTTACAATTTGATTTACTCCTGGCAATCTCTCCCTACCAATCAGAGACGGTCAGAGCTAACTACACCGACCGGTGCCACCAACCTCTCCCCCGGGGCACTGGGAACAGAAGCAGATTGAACCACTCCAGGGAAGGCTACAGACCCCTCCTGCTGCCTTTTTCTCCCCTCGAAAGAAAAATCTCTGATGTGCCTAGAAGCAGGAAAAGGTCCTGGCCAGCAACTCTTGCCTTTTTTATCCTTGTTTAGCCTAAATTAGTGTCCCAAGGACAAAAACGTTGAACTACATTTATTATTAGTGTTAACAAATACACCCTGCCACAACACAAGAGCAAGGAGCAGACCTCAAGGTCTGGTCTATCTGCCACAACAAGGTAAGCACTTGTGCTCATTAAGGGACAACTGTGCTCTAACCCGCAATGAATAAGGCAGCTAAAATACATTTTTAGTACTCTCCAAACTTATTTTTTGCACTTGCCATGGAAAATCACACAACTTAGCAGAGATGTCACCAGACAGTCTCTAAACTGCAGGCTGTTTGGTACAAGTCCCACCTGTGGCCAGGTAGCTGAGAGCCACGCTAAGGAAGGTCAAGGAGTGAATTCACGTGTTGAGCTGGAAAAGGAGCTGGTCTCTTCTGCCAGCTCTCCATGTTCAAAGATACTGAAATTCCCATCACTTTCCCTCCCCATATTCTTTACCTTTTTAAAATGGCAGTAATGAGCTATTTAAAACATGCCGGGTTAAAAGAGAATCTTGGAATAACAGAAAAATTCCTTATTGGTGAACGTAACACACAACCCAAGTGGGAGGGCTCATTTCTGTGCTCGGGCTGCCTTTCACCGGCTAAGCCATAGCAACCAACCATGACCATTTATAATAGTCTTACTCTGAAGCATGAGATTAGACCAGCAGGACTTCTGGTTTATTCTGTACTTCATGGAAGAACGAATTAAGTATACCTGGACATATATCAAAGGCTCCCATAGCCCCAGTAGCCCCCATGCCCACTCTGGGTAGTACACACCAGGACTCCCTTCCCAGTATGGTCAAAAACTTTGCCTAGATCTTCTTTCCAAGCCAATTACTGCCTGTCTTTCCCTTGAAGGGAGCTGAAAACATGCGATCACTAGCTTTTCTAAAACAACTCTCAACATCCTTGAGTTTTGTCCCACCCCAATATCCGATTTGCTAAACTAAACCAAAGCAGCGTCTTCTGCATGTTACTTGTGTTGTCATATTCTGCAATTTGTCTACACTTTTCTCAAAAGCGTGATGTCCAAAATTGGACACGTTATTCTAGCTGACACCTGGACAGAATCAATATTCAGAATTGAATATGAAATTCCAGCAGCTGATAAAATACTCCTGCTACTTTAGTCACAATGATGTTGTATTTTTCCTGTGTGCAAAACCACACGTACTGTGGAGTTATGCTGCTTACACTATGCAAATTTTCTGAAATAATGCTGCCTGGTCAGAGATTTCCCGGTAGCAGTTCTAAGAGGGAATTTTCATTCCTAAGCATGGTGTTTCATAAGCATTTTAAACTTTCAGGTTATTTCTCCAGCTTATGAAGATCTTTCCAAACTCAAATCCTGCCCTTTGTGATCATTTCCTCCCAGTCTAGTGTCACTTGCAAATGTAAATAAATAATTAATTGCATAGCTGTTGATATGTCATCAATACCGCAAAGGAAAAATCTCATTCAAAAGAGCAATGTTTTGTCTAATGCAGAACATGTGTTCGATGTCAGGAATCGGATTTCAGTGTAACATTACACCCCTCACAGAAGCAGCTAACAGGG
Source organism: Trogon surrucura (assembly GCA_020746105.1). Classification (NCBI taxonomy): domain Eukaryota; kingdom Metazoa; phylum Chordata; class Aves; order Trogoniformes; family Trogonidae; genus Trogon; species Trogon surrucura. The sequence continues at coordinate 5,431,852 of CM036630.1, read as the reverse complement.
GCACACTGCAGTCATGCTGGAGCTCCCACAGACAGAAGCTGAGACTGTAATTTCAGTAAAACACACTGCAGTGCTTTGCCAGACAACTCACTACTTACTAACCTGACAGCATCCAAATCAGCAACATGCCACAAAAAGATGACTCTACGAAGGCTAAGTCATATTGGTATTAAAACAAAGTATGTATTGATAGACAGAAAAATATTAATAGTGCTGTGCAGTATCAGAGAATCCAGACCAGTATTCAACAGAAATATAACATATATGTTCATTCGAAGGTCTACCTGATCCAAAAGACAGTATCTCAGCGTATTACTTTTGTATTAGAAATGTAATGGTACTAAAAGTATATTACAGTATCACGGAAGAGATCTCCAAGGTTTTGCTATTCTTCCTCAGACAGCAAGCCCCAGTGGACTGTTTAATAGGGATGTGTTAATTTACCTAGCCAATCTTCTTTTTCTATAATGAGTTTGCTTTTATTATATGCACATACTTAAGAATATGAGGTAATTAATGAAAAACATTTCTATATTTATACAGAAGACTTGTTCCACAATTTCATTAGACTATCCAGTCTTCTCTAGCCATTGTCTGCTTTTCTGTATGCAGTCATATGATCACATAGTCATACTCTCAAAAATTATTTCAATATGGCTGCAGCACGCAGAATTACCATTATCCATTCTGTAAATAAAACAATTCAAGCAATCCTGAATATTTATATAAATGTGCATTAACTTAGTCATTTGATATATGTCTGATTTTTCTGCTTCCAAGTGCGAGCCTTTTTATTGCATATTTGTAGATAGCTGCCAGCAAGGCACAGTATCAGAGGATTTACAACCGTGAGGGTAGAATGCCATCTGCTGCTATCCTTGCTGCTACAGCAGGATAAAACACAAGAACCATACAAGCGCTGCCTTCTGTCTTTATCTTAAGTGTAAAATGTACACAAACATCTCATTCTGTTTTAGTAAAAAAAAAAAAACAACCAAAACCGCACCAGAAGTGGGAGCTCAGATGCCTTCACACACAGCTTTTGTTCTAAGATCTGGTAAAGCAACGTAACACGGACCACAGGATCCTACAAAGGCAAATGAGAGGCTGTTGTATAAGGCCTACTAGAACAAAAAAAAAAAGAAAAGTGTAATTTGACTGCAAACTAAATTATACTGGTAGATAATGTAATCAAACCATTAAAAAAAAGCACACTTGGAAAATGCATTTGTGATGAGATACAGAGTTGCTAGACTAAGGCTTGAACGCCGAAATGCCTCTTGAACTGTTAGGCTTTCCAAAATGCCCACCTTCCCAGCCTGCTTACATACAAGACATGCCATAAGCAACGGCAATATACAGAATATGATAAATCACCAGTTTAATTCATGTCCACTTATCCAGGTGGGGAGAGAAACCAATATAATAAAACAAAATAACACAATATCATTTTCTTACAGTTTTCCCCCACGTCCTTTCGGTAAAAGTTAATTCCTTCTGTTCAAAGTGCTCTTCAATCAATCAAACAGAAACATTAGCCAGTATTTTACTCAATAATTAACCATTTAACCTTCCACACAACGCAATCGCAGAGGTAGGCTTACGGTTATTCAAAGCACATTGCTGAGCTGGATAAATTCATATGTATTGAATTCTGGTGTAGCTGGCAAATGTTCAAGTTTAACATCTTTTTTTCTACCAACAATGGAGCTCCAGGTGATTAAGTATAAATAATGCACTTCATTTTTTTTCCCAGTGCTTCACCCGTACAAATGTTTCTTCCAGCTTTCTATAAGGATGGACATAAAAAGCTTGGGTATACAATTTCCTGTGACAGTCTGCTATAGGATGCCATAGATTGATAGGGTTTCTCCACACGGTTACACCTCAATCAGAACATAAGGTAAAATAAAATCCCTCAAAATCAGATAGAAAGGCAAAATAACCTGGAAACTACAGCTCAGAATAAGAACTACTGTACAGCCATGATACCTTTTAATTGCCATCAGCAGGAGTTTTGTTAATGAAAACACCAGGAGCATGAGTACATTTTTACTGTGAACCTTCTGTTACTCAGCATTAGAGCAGTGCACCAGATTTGAAAATAACAAATCAGCTTTGACAACTGAAAGGAATACGTTGCTTTCATGAAAAAGTAATTCAGTACAGTGTAAAACTTTATTTTTAATATTAAGTGAGGAACTGTTCAATAAAGTTGAAGTACAGCTCAAACCTGAAGGGATAAAAGAATTCTTGAGTTTGGGACCTTTCACCAGAAAGCGAGGCTAGAGTACTACACACGTAAAACCAAATCTCAGTCACTGTCACAACTCTTGCTAAAGATTTGCTTGGGGCTCAAACAGAATTCTTTCCGTCTTTCTCAAGATCAATTGATCTCATCTTACTGACATTCTCTTTATAACATCTATATTATGACTGTCCCCTACAGTTAAGGTGAATTAACTGCTGCTTCTTCAAAAATGCATCTTACTTTTCCCTCTTTCCTATTTAAAATGCAGAAAAGCCAAGTAATGTGAGAAATACAGTGGAAACCACATAAATGAGTAACTGTCAAAAGAACAGAGCTATTAAAAGAATAAATCTTGTGTACCCAGCTGTGAAATATAACACAATATAGCAGAACCCAGCTAAATGTTTGAAATAAAAAATTGAAATGCAAAGTAACCTAAAATTGTTTAATGAACACAGCTGTTAAAATATTAACTCCTTGTATGCCAAAACTCAAAAGCATAGATGGTGGGAAGCCTGCGCAGACGAACAGCACATTCAGTTACCTACCTCTATCCATCTGTCCCTCTGTCCAGCCAATCTGTCCCCAGCTCAGCTCAAGAACTTTGGTGGGGAAGGTACACCCAGGGATCAATTTCCACGCAGGCTCTTTTATTTCCAATGCTGTGGTTTATAGCAAATATTTACCTTTGAAGTGTGCTGAAGCTGGTCTCCCACATAGGTTTTACGGAACTGATCCAAGAACCACAGAATTGCCAGTTCCACTTTTTCATTACTGGACTGTGGTAACTGGGCATCCATCAAAGGTATCAGCTGAAAAACGCTTAACGATAGAAAAAAACATTTTCAGGAAGAATTCTCAAATTCTTTTATTACAGCTAATTTCTTTAGGAACCCATCAGCCATTTTTTGTACGCCTAAGTTTCTTCTAGGATTTTGTTCTGCTTAGGTGCTAATTATGCTAATTGACCACTATTAAACATAAACATCAACATAATGCTTTTCTAATTACTTCGTCACTTGAAATTTTCTCAGATACACATGTTAAACTGTGGTGAGTTTGTAAAATGTTTTTTTTTCTTTCTTAGAGCACTGATTCCATGATGAAAGAAACATAGAAATTTGAGAAGCATGAGTCTTAAAATCAAGTGCAAGGTAAGAGCTGTTCAAGTTTCCTGATAATAGAAACGCCTGTACTCAGAAGTAAGTTTACTTAGGCAGTATATAATGCACTGTTTGCCTCGCTTCTTCCCACTTCTGTCACTCCTAAAAATTCTGAACAAACATGTATTTTCTGACCTAAATCCTTACTTGATATTATTTCCATATGACCAGGACTGATTTCAAAGAACCTACTGCAGCCTATGTCAGCTAAGAAAACTTAATACTTTTTTTTTTTTTTTAAACAAGAATACTCCTTTATTTCATTTCCTGTGTTGTTCTGCTACATATTCCTTGAAATGCTAATTCCCTAGCAATTCAAAAATTATTCTCACCTTTTGCCAATTCTGAAATATATAGTCAGTGGATTAGAAGTCAGTAGCTACTTCATCTGTAAGCCTGAATATTAAAACCTCTCACTTTTAATAAAAATATAGTGGAAGACTGCTAACACCGTAGAGCCCCAGGGTAGATTAGGAAGGCAAGAAGCAAAGGAGAAAATGTAAAGCTTTTTATCCAGTTCTAAGTTGTATGTCCTTTCTCATGTGCTAGCTAGTGGATATATGCTTGCCATTTTAAACACATTTGTGAGCAAAAATGATTAAGGAAGCGTTTGCCACAAGGAATGCATGTCATGCACAATAATCCCTACTACAACCCATGCACATCCATTTCTAAACATAGTGCCTTCTTTTTGATTCCAAGCTGTAGTCTAAAAATAAGTCTAAATTTTCAATGGCTAACCAGCAGATCCTCTGCACTTCTTGATTTCCAGTAATTAATGTAAAGGAAGTAGTGCAGAAAATAATAGCCATAGTCTACAACTATTAATATTCTTGCATACAACTGTAATGCAAAAGTCAAAACGGGCATATCGAAACACCGCTTATAGCAAGAGACATATTTGCCTTTCATCCTCTTTCTTCTGTAACACAGTTTTGAAATTATAGCATTTATGACTCCCTCACTGCTCAGGAAAGACCAAAGCCAGTGGAACGGTCTCAACCCACAGAAAGCCAGCACAGTCCTTGAGCACCCACCATCTGAGAATTCCAGCCAAGCAGGACTTACCGACAGGATAATTCTCCATCCATGGCATCATGTTCATCAGTACTAGTGTATGTTAATCGTCCTCCCACAAAGGTACCCACGAAATAGACAAGCCATGCCAGACGTCCTAACATTAAAAAGAAAGAAGAACAGTTAATGATTACAAACCATTATGCCAGTACAATACACTTCCATAAGGTATCAGCACTTCTATAAGGTACCAGACTGCGGAATGCTGTCAAGAGAACGGTTAGGTTTTTCGCTTTACCAGATTTAAAAACTACCTGGCAAATCAACTAACAAAAAATTCTCAGCGGAACTGACAGATAAACTATAACAGCCTATTACCCAGGACATGCTTATAAATAAAATACAAAAGAATTTACCTAAAATACAAATCAAGCAAACTCAGCCTGGTAAGATTAGACATACAATTAATCCAGTACCCTCAATTGCCTGCCACAAGTTAGTTCCAGGCATGGAACAACTTTATCTACAGTGGGGCTGTTACATCTACCCATCAGAGCATTAGGAAATAATTGAGACTCGCTACAATTCGCTTGTTTCTTAGTTCTAATTGAAATAAAGAATTCTTTGTAATGTTAAATTACTAAAGTGATTTGCACATAAGAAAATACATCATAGATCAGAATATTCTTCAAGAAAACAGTTTGTGAACTAGGAAAGTCTCTGCAGACTGTTTTCTAAACGGGTTTGAAAGACAGAGCTCATCCGTTTGAAGCCATGCTGCCCTGCCCTCTCATCTTTCAGAGTATTTAGCTGTCACGTTTCCACTAAAGCACTTATAGGATCCACTGGCAAAGTCCTTATCAAGTACAGTACAACATAAGGATCATAATTTCTGTAAAGCTAAGGCTCCATAAATAACTCACTGAGTTGGTGTATGTAGTGCATTTCGTACACACTTTCAAATACTAAAATCCCACTATATAAATACAGAACTCTTAAGTTTACAAACACTTAACTCAGGGGAATTCTTCTGGCCTCTCTCTGCTGGAAAATGACTGCCATGTTGCAAAACCTGGATTATTTTAATCTCTCTGACACATTAAGGTAGCATATCTTTAAATATGACCTACTGATAACTACTCAAGCTACGCAGACTTGTGCTTCAGCTTTTCAAGATGAGTATCCAGTAATTAACAGGAAAGATGCAGTACTTCTCCCTAAAGAAAGGTCAAAACTAAGACCTGAATAGCAAAGTAATGCATAGACCTGTTAAAACTCCAGGACACTGCTAAGGGTTTCTTCCTCAACTGAAACACACTGAGACTATGAGACAGCAAAGCTACTTTTAGACTCCATCTTCATCTGGCAAAATACACTTCGTAATAAATTAAAATGAACTGGTTGAAAATAACAACGCAACAAAGACAATTTGGAAACGCTTCCATTTAAGTTAAACAACAAGGTTGTCAGTAAGTATTCACATAAACTAGAAGATGTCTTGCCCTCGTTACTATGATTTTATCAAGTGATGACATCATAACTTACAAGAGTGAAGACAATACCCTGATGAATAAAGTGTCTTCCGAACTCATTTTGAAGTTTAACATAAAGGATAAACTAGAGATAAACAGATGAGGTCACGTTACGACTGTAAAACAGTATTTTATTTTGGATATTTCTAAATACATATCAGGACATGCATAGTATCTATCAGACGTCTTGAGGTTTTATTTCATGTTTGTGTCAAATCTCTGATAAACTAGTCTTCACTTACATAATATCAAACATCACTTAATTTCCCTTATGTTTTTGCATTGTTGTATTTTGAAAAGCTCAGAACTGTGAGAGCACTGAACGCTCTACTTCCCAAGCTCCTTCAACCAGGAACAATTAATAGTTCTGAGATGTTTTGTCCTTATATGTTTTGTCCTTATGGCTCAAATTTGATGACTATATATCATATACATGACATCATACATATATGACTATACAGCATAAGTAAATTTGTTTCAGTCAAGAGGTATATAGTATATTATGCTCTATCCATAAAAGAGATGCCGAGATCAAATATACACAAAAAGATAGAGTATGGAATAACATGCAGGTGATTTCAACACAAGTACAGGAAAGCATTCAGGTTTATCTTAAATCTCAGCCTTATCGAAAGAAAAACAAAACCACAATCATATGGATACGTAATACAGTTTGAGCTCTGTAACAGAAAATGCTTTGTGACAGGGAACAAGTGCTTTTGGAGACAAGACATATATGAGGAAGGCTTCAAGTCCTAATAATCTGGAAACACAGGACCAGCTCTCCAGCAACCAACGTATTTCCCTATTTCCCCACCAGACACACTACACATTGCACTACAAACAGCTGTTCATTTAGGACACTTAGAGATGGCGCCATCATTAGCAAAACACCAAGGAGCTGAAGTGTCTCAGAGAACAGACACTGCTCAGATGAATTTAGCAGTAACAGCTAAATGGCGCGGCCGTTTGAAGATGGTATCAAAAAGCAACTGTGAAGTGGTGCTGGCTGGTTCAAAGAGTAGAGCCACCACTTTGGCCAATAGCCTTTTTTTAAAATAAAAACCTGTCTTCCTTTTTAAAAATCGCAGTAGCTCATTTCTAAGCACACAGCTATTTTTCTGACGATAGCCTTCTTCTCTTAGCACAATACCCATTAATCGGTATGACTTCTTTCCCACTTTTATACCTTCACTACTTAAAATTTTCAGTGCATTTGCCTTCGCAATTACTGAGGCAGACAACATCTTTTCTTTTAGAAAATAATTATTGCTGTAATAATCTGTAATTATGGTTTATAACAGCAATAATCCCAAAGAAATCAGTCATTACCATAGATCACAAGTAATCATTAACTACTGTTAATGACCTATTTCTTGGGGATTATTGTTTTAGTAAACCATGACCGCATCACTATTGATACAGAGAGCAAGACGGCATAATAAAATGAGATCTTAATATTACATTAACTTATTTTGCAACATTAAAAGCCATTAAACATCTAAATTTAACTATGTATATCTAGGGAATATAACAGTTATTGTTCAATATGAGCACAAATGTTTAGTTTGCAGAAAAGAAACACAATATTTAAACTGCATCAAAGGTTTCCTAATGTACAACAGCAATCCCCAGAGAACCGCCTCTGCGAGACTCCCTTTGAACCCCCCACGACTGGGGAACAGAGCAGAAACTCAGACTGCAGCTGGTCAGTGAGATCAGGTCACTAATGAAAATTCTCTCAAATAAAAGTTGATAGGGGCATGAAAGAAAGTGGAATTAATAAAAAAGCTAAGTAGGTCTTATACAAGCTAGTGACAAAATGGCTCCTACACAGAAGAAAATCAGCATATTCAAACTCAGGAAAACAGCAAAATAAATCACAAACATTTAGTAGCATGCAAAGAACAGCTGTATTATGCAGTAACCTGTCTCACCTTTGCAAAACAACACCATTTATCCAAGTAAAGATGCAACAGCCATAAGATAACTATATTAGGAAAGAGCCAGTAGTTATAAAGACAATTTAAGTGAGCCAGAGAGGACTGAAAGAGGTATATGAAAAAATATAGAAAAAGTAATTACTATTTTTTACAAGTTATACTACAATAAATAACTTTAGTTTCTTGAAAAATTAGGTAGTTAATCTTAACAGAGCTGTATAAAGTAAGGTTTTTAATGTTACATGAATTTTTAGAGAGAGATAAGAATCAAAGTTAACATCTTCATTTTCAAAAAATGTTCATCAAATTGCAGCTGGTTCCCATGAGGGCACCTGAGGCACTAAAATGTTGATTTTCATAAATGGAAAGTTTTTACAGCTCTCATGCCTATATTCTGAAGACGTAACAAGATGTTAAAACAAACACATCCACTGACAACGTTCCCTATTTAATACAAAGACAACTAGTGAAAACGTGGTGCACGGTAACTTGGGTAATTATTTCCTAGTTTGAGAAAAGGTCTAGTTACATCTGCCGTAAGATCACCATTCTTTTTCATATGCAAGTATATGGTTATTGGCACAGAAAACAGCCTAAAAGTTAAATGCAATACTAACCTTCCTGAACTGTGATTTCTAATGGATTCCTACTAGGAGAGTGCAATAGCTTTTGGTAGTTTTGTGCATTTTGGTCAAACAACTGTACAAGAAGTGTACAGGTCTTTTCATATTCACACCTGCTAACCGTGCACAGTTGCTCCAGCTGTTGGAAAACTGTAGCTGTGTCATCCAGTGGGTCTTCTAAGCCATCTCTGAAAGAGGGATAAAAAGTAACCATTTAGCCACTACTGCTTAAAAAGCTGTTTTCCCAACCAGATCTTGCACCACTGTCACTCAAGTGCAGAACTATAAAACCCGTAGCAGCTGCTGAGTACAACAGGCAGACATATGATCTCATTTTATTTACACACATACCCATACACATCCACACAAACACAGAACAGTATTCTTTTCGTGCCCTCCTCTTAACATGTATTTTAACAAGTAAGGAAGAGAAGAGGTTGGCAGTAGGAACACAGAAAGCTGAACAAAATACTTCATTTAGATAGTCTTAAAAAAAAAGAAAGAGTAGTGGGGGGAAATAGACTTTTTTCAAAACAATAAAGGCCCAGGAGAGGAAACAGCCAGAATTTACATTTGATTTTGGCCTGGATTTGTAAGCAACAGAAGTGAAATGATATCAGCTAATTAAGTAAATCTAAAGAAACCACCATGGTAATCACAACCAATGTAGTTAGATTTGAAACATAAACATAATATGCCATATTCTGTATTACAGTTTTAAAGTTGCAATTACAAGTTTACCTTATAACTACAGGAACACATTCCAGTCTAGAAGTAATATAAGCTTTTGTGATCTCAGGTGCATACGTATCTAAGAGGTGGGGTTCTGCCGTTTTCACAAAAGGTACAGACGCGACCATTCTCTGCCACAGATTGAGCAAATAATGAACACTATTTGGAGCGAACTCCCAGTGCTACAAGAAAACAAAACATGCTTCTGTTAAGGCATCCCAGTGTGAAACTTTAGTTGCAAAACATCCTGCTTTTAGCTTAAGCCGTCTTATTCAAACATCTACTGAAGTACCCAGTTAAACTGAGAGAACCTATGGCACACCTTATAGAGTAAATCCAGAATTACTTGTAGGCACTCTTGCCTCCTTCAACTGAAATTCACAACCTGAAACTCAGAGCTAGACAGAGTGCATGGTGAGATTTAAGTGTTATCAAAGGGCCATTCAACAATCCTAAATGTTGAGTGGGAAAATGTTGAAAGCCACTTCACCAGGAACGTAAAGAACAGAAATGCATCTCAATTTTCTTTTTCCTTCCAATCTCATAGAGCTGCCGTCGGCAACTCAGGAATTCCAAGGTCAAAATCTTCTCCCAACAGTCACTATTTTCAGCTGTTCTGAAGACCACAGACAGACTCTGGAGGAAATGCTAAATTAACAATTGTAGTATTACCCAAACAGCATGCAAGCCTTTATCTTGGTGTGTTTAAAAAACTGACAATCTTGATCATGTGTTATGTGTCCTTCTCATACAGATGTGGGTCCCTTAAAAATTCAGATGTTATTCCACGTAGCTTCCGAAACCAGCTCAGATGGGAACTTTGCACTCGGCATACAGAGAGCTCTGTGCATGTGTGTACATATATACGTATCTGTATGCACAAAAGCAGAACTCAAGAACCTAATCAGTGCAGACACTTCAAATTTTACATGGGAACAGAGGTGCAAGTATTTCAGGGCTGGATAAAGGGTTTAGTTTGTTGGATTTTTTTTCTGAGATTGATTGAGGACTAAGGCTGGAGGATTAACATCCAACTATCTCCCACTTCAGTTGTAATTTTCTTCTTTAAATCTGCTCCCATTACAAAACATCACAGGAAGAGAGGGAATCAGTCCTAGAGAATTTAGAAATCTGAGTTACACAACTAACAAAATATATCTTTATTTAAAGACACCTCTTCAAAAAATATCAAAGCAGAGAACTGTGACCAGTCCTCTCTGTCATTCAAGAACTGAAGAAAAGAGAACATTTCTGCATATATTCTTACCTGTAGGCTCGTAATAGTAAAATTTGCTATAAGTTGGACAACTTCTGGGTAATCTTTCACCACTACTAGCTCTCCAAGTTGATAGTTTGTCTTCAGCCGAGCCAAAAACCGACAGAATTCATGGTAATTACCCGGATCATATAAACCCTAAGTTTGAGGAAGGAAATTTTTAAAAGTTAACAGCTTTATCTAATAGAAATTTCAGAAACACTATTGCTCATTGAGTGATAATTTTATCTGCATAGGAGGTTTGCTTCCTTTTGAATAGAAAAATAAAGTAAGCAAAGGTCCGGCTGAAAGTGCTTTCCACAGATTCAGCAGATCAGTGAGGACTGCAGCTGGCAAAACAAATCCACAGCTCTTTTAGCATTTCAAATAAATAAAATAAAAAATAGAGATACCTGTGGATTTTCAAGTATTTGTTTCACTCCTTTCATTAGATTACCAAGATATTTGGCACGTTCTGGATTGCTGAATAAAGATCTCCTTGCAGAAGCAAACTGAACTAAACAAGAAAGTGCCTGAAGAATAAAACAAAATACTGTAAGATTTAAAAACCCGCAAACTTTCAGAATAATCATCTCAATGGTTGAAGTAATCCAGCCTACTGCTCTCTGTAGTGGATTCTGTGGCTGAAGATTATTTTTGCAGCAATGTCTATGCAATCATTGAACACAAATACTGCTGATTTCTAAAATCCCCTTTTACAACACTTTCTGGCTTCATCCAACAAAATTGGTGGATATTTTCTTTGTGGCTGAGTAGGGCTGAATTGGTGAAAGATTTGAATGCTTTCAAATTCAGAAATAAACACAGGGGCTGAAGTTCAAAGAGAAGAGACATCGTGACTGGGCTCTGAGCCAGGGGACTCCTAACATGCTAATGCACAGAACAAAACAGGATCTTTTTGGACAAAGTATAGATATAAAAAGACTATTTTCCATAATTACTTGAGTGTAAATCACTACATGTCACTTACTAACTGAGACAGCATTGGTGGGAGGGAATGATACAAATCAAAAAACAGGTCCAAGGTCTCTGGCTCCAGGAAGACTACGGAAAAAGATAAGTTGGTTTTATCACTCTGTACAAGCAATCATTATGTATCTTTATTTTAATAGATCATCTTGTTTTAACAACAAAAAAAAAAAGAGTGACATACCACTGTAGTTGAGAACAAACTATGAACAGATGCATTAATGAGTTCATTGCACAATATTAAACAAAGCACTGCTTTCATCACATTGAATCTATCCTATAGCTCATGAAGAATACTGCAGATGACGCAGTACTTCATCAGCTGCTTGCAGAGCAAGCGGGTATGCTCTGTGTTTAATGACTAAAGGGAGTTTGCTCTATGGACAATTTAAAGCGTCTAAACTAAAAACTCAGGAAAACCTATTCCCTTCTTTCTAGGGGGTCTTGGGAAATTACTGTCACTTGCTTGAATTCAGCCTTTTGTCAGCATGACCTTGCTTGCCAGTTATTACTGCTTGTCACCCCCCACACTGCAGTTAGAGACTACTGTACATTAACGGCGAAGGAATGGAGTTACGCATAGAAACTGATGAAGACTCGTACAAGTGAAAAAGGAATATCAATCACTACAGAGTGCCATGCTAGATTTAAACCTCCTACCTTGAGCACAGGAAACTGTGTAGCAGCTTTAGCTAAACAGAAGTCCCATCAGGCTCATTTATTTTGCCAAAAAGCAGGATAAATTAGCCTACAAGGAGGTACATGCTGCTAGCGCTACACTGTGTCCATCACCCAAGGTAATTTTATTAAAGCTAGCTTGGAGATTGTATGGGATTTCCTTGGCCAGGTTTTAGTAGCAGCGGTGGCTTCTGTGAGAAGCTGTGAGGAGCTTTCCGCATGTCTCATGAAGCCAAGGCCAGCTGGTTCCAAGACAGACCCACCGGTGGCCAAGGCTGAGCCTACCGGCGATGGCAGAAGCACCTTTGGGATAATGTATCTAAGAAGGAGGAAAGCTGCTGCATGAGAGCAGCCAGGAGAGGAGTGAGAATATCTGAGAAACAACTCTGCAAACACCAAGGTCAGTGAAGAAGGAGGAGGAAGAGGAGGTGCTCCCAGAGCAGAGATTCCCCTACAGCACCCGGTGAAGCCCATGGTGGGGCAGGCTGTGCCCCTGCGGCTCATGGAGGTTCACAGTGGAGCAGAAATCCACCTGCAGCCCCAGGGAGGACCCCACACTGGAGCAGGTGGATGCCTGAAGGAGGCTGTGGCCCCGTGGGAAGGCTGTGCTGGAGCAGGATCCTGACGGGACCTGTGGCCCCTTGCCGCTCACAGAGAGGAGACAGAGAAAATCAGGAATGAACTTGGGCCCAGGAAGTCAAACTTCTAGTCAACCAAGATGCAACCCTTCCAATGACTTCATTAACAAGTTCACACACTACAGCAAAAAAAAGAAAAAGAAAAAAATCTTAAAAAAAAAATAAATCACACCATTTCCTCATCAGGAAGAGGACAATAGAAAACAGACACACTATAAATGCCATACCTATTCAAGGTGCTCATATGCCAGAAATAAGAATAGTATCCAGAGCCTAATCAGACTAATCTGACTTATTGTGGGTATCTCTGTTATAGCCTACATTTATTATTTCGGTCTCTAAAGATAACAACAGAAAGAGTAGAGAAATAACAGGTTTACTAATAATTTACCAGCAGGAAACTCTACATTAAAAATTATTTTATATTTGTAAGTATTGTAATAAACGAAGTTACATAAGCCATCGTGTATTGACTTCAGAGGACTAACAGTTACGGTATACTCTTACTTGTTTTCCAGTTTGCTGGAATCTGCACAGTGCATAGGTCATCTGCAGATTCATCAGCTGAATTTCCAATGAAATCAAAATTAAGACAGTTTAGTACAAGCTTCAAAAGCTGCACTGCTAGACTTTGTTGCTGTTGGTCCTGAAGAGTTAAAGACTTTGCCAAGAGCTAAGAAAAAAAGAAATCTTGTTAGGTCACCCGCAGAGAACATGCTTTAAAAATAATTTTGAAAAAGAAAATATTTGGATATAAAACTGCAGAGTTCAGAGCAAGTGACCACTTATTAAGAGAAAAAGAAATCCTTCAACAATAAAACTCATAGTCTTTCCTTAATGAATTCTACATTAAGCTAAGCTCCCAGACTTATAAACAATTTTTAAAAGCCTGGTGAAATACCTTTTTTGCATAAAATACTTACAGGTAAAACTTGTAAAACTTCATGTTTTTCTCTTTCAGTTACTCTAGATCAGCGTGAAGTATATTCCATAGGCAGCATATGGATAACAACTATCTCAACAATCTTTTTCTTTTTTTCAGTTTGATGTTCAAGCTGCTAAACAGTACAGTGCTAAAAGGTACTTTGTAATGAAAATAAGCTGTTGGGATTTGGAACTTCATACTCAACATACTGTGAGTAACAGCATATTTTTATTGATCCCCTTCTGTAATTATAATAATTTGAACAATATTTTATCTTAAAGAAATTACTACTTCTAGATTACACACACAGTATAAAGGTACTGAAAAAAATTCCCCTCAAATTCATTAGTCACTGATGCAGCTTGTAAACACTAAGAAAATCAACATAATTTTGTCCAGAAAAACAATAAAATAAATACAATTGCAACAACTTTAACCAGTTTATCTGCTTCTTATTTAAATTCAAAGTTACATTTCTCAAGTATTAACAAAAAGTTTTTTATTGCTTTTTTAGTTAATACTGAAATGGTAGGCCCAGCAAAACTGAGATATAATTAAATTACGAAAAATATAAAGACAAACTCAGAATTCAGATGGTTCATCCTTCATGGCAAGATATAAAGAGAGAGAGATGGCACAGAGAGAAAGACTGAGACAGAGCAAGAGACACATGGAAGGAAGAAGATTGGAATTTTTACCTTTTGAGCTTGAGCTTAATTGGGTCACGTAATCCATGTTAAGTACAGAATCATCAACTCAGAAAGTATCAAGGACTCAAGTGGGACAATTACGACGCTAACATTTTTGTTTCAATTATGAAGTGTCTCACCTCCTTCAAAAGAGAGCACGCAAGCATCAGTATGTCCTTTAGAGAGGCATCACGGAACGAGGTAGCTATTTTACGATGTTTTGCTGAAGGTCTTGAATAATCAACCTAGGATAAGTTAGGAGAGAATAAACAACGCTCCTTCTTTGCTAAAAACAGATGAAAGATATATCTGGCAGACTAATTATTTGACACTAGAAATGAAAATGCTGGTCCAGCACTAAATACAGATCTTGACAGCTTCCTGAAACACCTCCTTCTTTCCCTTCAGGGTTGTCTCTTTCTGGATAGAAAGGCGTAAGATACCTCTTCAGGTTATGATGTAGGCAAAAGCAAATCATTAGCAGAAATAAAATTGGAAAAGTTGATAATTCACTTTGCTTTCAGAGTTCTAGTGACTGTGATGACAGAAAGTCTACCCCTATCAGATAGGGTACGTTTCTAGTAGAGTCCCTGCACTGAGAATTTCTTGTCTCTATCTATTTCAGTGATGGGCAGAAAGTTACATGAATCCCTTTATGTCTAAGAAGTGCTTCCCCAACCATTTTTGTGAAGGGCAGAAACATTCAACACACCGCTTTACCAGCAATACACACATCCCTTGTAGAAGGAAAAGAAAAACCAAACCCAAATATGCTTACTAGATTCATTTCCTGAGTCAGTTCTGAGAGAATCATTACTCCTACTATATAATGGTCCACAGTGCCCTACAGGAAAAAAAAACAGGTAGGAATGCTCAAACATGACAGCTTGTAACTAGTATTTTCCAACATTTTTACAATCAGGCTGTATTTAATACTTCCCAACATTTCTAGAATCAAGAGGATTTTTTAGGCTGAGATATCCTAAGTTGTTTAGAAGGCTTTCATGCTAAATTCTGTCAACATTAATAGAACCAGACCTTCAAACTCCCTAATTAGCTCTGGGAAAAAAAACAAACCAACTCATCATAAATTTTAAGAATTCTGTGGCATTGTAAAAAAATCTGAAAACAGATTCCAAGCAACCCCAATCTAGAACTACATTATTACACATTTCACAGAATGACAGAATATTAGGGGTTGGAAGGGACCTCAGAAGATCATCTAGTCCAACCCCCCCAAAGGTCCGTTCAATATCCTAGAACTGGTAAGGCAAGCTGCATGAAATTCAAACCATTAAAAAAAAAAATCTAGCTGTGCATGAATGAAAAAGCTCACAGGGCACTTGCAGGGGGACAAAAAAAGTTTGCAAATGCTACCTATCAGAAAAACTTCATTATCTTCCCTCCACAGCAGTACACAATGCATTGGTTTTGTCGCGGGTTTGAGAAGACACTAAACTGGAAAGTAAAATTCACGGAACAGGACTGGGTTTTCAGCTAAACCCAGGACAGGTTCGAACTGAATGATATATTCCATGCCTGAGAACTTGGGTGAGCCAGGAGGTGTCAAATACTTGGGTCTGATGGTACGACCCCGTCATCGGTATTTAAGTTCCTTGGAATGTTTAGAAACTCAGATCCAATGTAGAATTTTGCATTTAATTAACAAAACGAAGCTACCTTCACTGAGCTGCTGTAAGGTATTTAGAGAAAAATAAATCTGCTTTGTTAAAAACAATTAAAATAAACTGCAATTAGGCCTTGCCATTGAATCACAGGAAAGGTTTCTATGTCACAGCTGCAGTTCGCAGCCTCAGCTCCCCTGATGTCCAAAGAGTAATATCATCCTTTTCAAAACTTTCCTGATACACTCACTTTTGCAACTCTGAAGATCACCTGCAGCTCAACTATGAAGAACCTGGCTACTTACCAAGGGGCCTAACATTTCACTGTCACCTATTTTCTGTTACGGCTCGCACAAAAGCCATTAAGATAAGAAAGTTTCATAGAACTTCAGGCAAAATTTATATTGCTGCCCTATTTGCATTCAGTAAGATTAAACATCCTACACTGTAATTTGAAGGCAGCTTTCTTGATATATCAAATTCTTAAAACAGTCTATACAAATGTTCCTTAGATCACACTAACCTGCAAAAATGGAAAATGCAACCTCCCCTTTCTCACAGGTGTGAAACGCTGCGTAGTGACTTCTGAAGGAGTTGGGAACAGAACCGCAGACCGAGCTGCTAATTCCTTGTTCTACATTAAATCACACTTAAATTCACCCTGGATGAACCTCAATCTGGAATGCTTATGCATATGAAATTACCATATGCTAATTATTAACATATATTAGTATTGTTTAGGGATTATTTTTTCAATTTTTATCTAAAATTTAATTCACCAGTAGATCTATGGCTTAATTTTCTGTTCTACAGGAATTCTTAATTTAACTAAAGAAATCTCTTAAGAAGCTAAATTTTGTATTTAAATCTCTATTTTTAATGAGCTACACACCGAAAAGTCACACTGCAGTCATTTTAATAATAAATGCAAAATGCAATTACAGTACATTCATAAAAATAACCGCAAAATGGTGGAGGAGAATACTTGAGTTTGTTTTTAATAAACCCAATATTGCAACTTATCTTTTATTAGACATTCCCAATGTAACTCAAAAAGTACATTAACTTGAATGGTATTATAAAAAAGTAGGACTGAGAAACAAACGAGAAACTCACCGGCAAGAAACAAACTGTTAACTTCCTACTTTCTTGCTGAGTTTCCAGGATCACAAACACATACACACATAATGGATCACTTTGGAAGTAAATCTCCAAATAGCTTAGATTTTCTGATTATTTTTTCTCAAAATAAGTATTAGGCTTTACGTTCACACTGACACTCTGAAAGATTAGCCTGTATTAACTTTTAGAGCAGATTAGCCATCTCCCAGGAAACTTTTTACACACATTACACACAGGAAATAACCAAGCCTGGCTAATAACCCATGACATTCAATCACTTTACTCCACTAAAAACTTACTCCACTGAAAATGCTGTATATCCTCTTGTCTTCAACCATTGTGTCTGACAGCACTTACTCTAGATTTGACATGTAAATTCACATAGTGACAGTCCACAGTGAATGACTGCACTCTGACACAAGCAGAAATTATTTCCAATTTTCAAATACTATGTACAAAGATCATCTCTCTATCCTGTTAACATATCTTTGTCATGGTGACCAGCGCAGTGATGGAACAGGAGATAATGTGGAAGGAAACATAAACGACAACATTCCTGCCTCATGCAATTACTGGAGATGGAAGGTGAGTGATTCTTCCTCCCAAACTTGCCTGTATCCCTACCTAGAATGTGTAATTTTTGCGATATGTTCGATTTAAATACATATGCTAAAATAAGTGAAGTTGTAAGAACACTGTTATTTATCTACCTCCCTACACTGTATGCCATTATCCTAGGTGAGACAGAAGGTCTTTTTTCTCTCTTTCACTCCTCTCTGCATGTATGGAGAGAGAACACACAAATACCCACGTATCTAAGTTACTGTGCACAGAAATACGAATCTTCAGTTTCTCATAAAATGAAAACGGGATGGGGCAAACAATTTTCTGTACCACAGTTCTATCTTCACACATGCTTTCCTCAGTAACTTCAGAAGCTTGGGTACCTACTGATTTCCACTACAAATTTCAGGTGAAGTACCACTGCTTATACAGAAAAGCAACAATATAAGATCATTAACAGTGAACACCCCAAAAAAAAATAGTTTCTAAAGGTGTCCTTTTGATCACTGCTCCATGACAGGCACTAGAAAAACTACATTTGAGCTAGTTCTAGAACTGAGTAGTTCAGTGCAGTGGTTATTACATGAATCACAATCAGACTCAACGCTTTAAAACATTTGCCAGTCTTTCTCTTCAGACGGTGCAATATCAGTGTTTTTAATCAGGTAACCTCATCACTCTCTATAACTACCTGAAGGGAAGTTATAGTCAAGTGGGGATTGGTCTCTTCTTCCAGGCAGTTAGCAACAGGACAAGGGGGCACGGGCTTAAGCTCTGCCAGGGAAAATTTAGGCTGGATATTAGAAAGAAATTCTTTACAGAGAGAGTGGTCAGGCATTGGAATGGCCTGTCCAAGCAGGTGGTGGATTCACCGTGCCTGGAGGTTTTTAAACTGAGATGGGACATGGCGCTTAGTGCCATGATCTAGTAAACGGACTGGGGTTGGACCAAGGGTTGGACTTGATGATCTCTGAGGTCTTTTCCAACCCGATTGATTCTATGATTCTAAGTGGAGCTCACACTATCAGAAATCTGTCTCCATATCAGGTGAAAAAAACTAAGGCATTAAACATAATGGCTTGAAAACAGGGGCAGCTGTCTGACAACCACACTATGAAAAAGTGCTTTGGAAAAAGAAAGCCAACAAAAAACCCATGACAGCACTATGAATACTCCGAGGCATCAAAACCCACAACTTCGCACAAGTAATAAACCCATCCTGGTTCTTCACTGTAGGATGATCTTCTGTTTTAAGCAACACTCTTCACACTTTTTCCACCCAAGTGTGAATAACTGTGACATAACATGCCAATCACTAAAATCAAAGAGGTCCAAACAGAAAAAAAAAAAATGGCAAAAGGGAACAGTTGTTTCCTACCTGCAAAAATTTTTTTACATCGGCAATAATGTCTCTGAAGATGAGGTGATCTTTTAGTACCTCAAACCATCCTAATTTCGTAATTTTAGCAATGACTTGAACGAGAGCTTGGATGACAAAAGGAGCCAGGTTGGGTTGAGATGCTACATAGTTCAAAATGTAATTCCCTGTAAAGAAGCATTTTAAAGTCAGCAACACAAGTTTTCTGTAAAGAAAATGAATTTAATGGTTCTAATAGAAAATTAAGGTATGGATTTTTAAAAAAAATAACTACATCCTTATCATAAGTATAATAACTAAATTTTGCTTAATGCAGCTAACGATTTAGTAACAAAAAGCACATTATACACATGACTATTACTGTAGGACACATGACAACTGTTTGTGAATTTAGAGAACGCTGGCAGGTAAAACAGAGCAATTTTTCAGGATCATCTCATATGCTGTGAACTGTGTAACAGCAGCTGTCACAGCCCACTCAGGATACACAAAAGTTTTTTCAGACAAGAGTCTCTACTGGATGTTCTCAATTCAATCTAGAACATCTCTCTGAGTAACACATATTGCAGCTGAAAAAATTCCTCTCTAACTACAAGGAAGTTAACCTGTTTCAAAAGCTGTTCAAGTGTATAAAATTGAAGTTGATTACAGTTGATTTTTATATAAAAGAACACTGAAATCTTTCACCAGAAGTGGATTCTCAGCCATGCATTTCAGAGTACTAGTGTCCCCAGAACTGATAAACAGTGCAGATTTTCTAAAAATCCAAAGCGAACGACACGCTACTCATGCAAATCCTTTCACTGCTGAAGACCTAACACATACGTGCTTCTTATTTTAGGGTACAGCAATGACATTAACATAGGTCCTAACAAGCTAGAAAAATTAATCTTGCAAGTAAGAACCTGCCCTGGCAATAAGTATATTTTTAAAGTACGAAGTAATCTGATCTAACACATTTATTTTAACTTTGAAACTAGGAAATGCTGTTTGTACGCTAATTGCAGAGAAATTCTGGCAGATCTCACAATCACCTTTATGTTCATGCTCTCACAATGGCTGCCTTACAAGTAACAGGCTTGGTAACTGGAGAGAACTAGAGAAAACAGAGACTGTCCACTGAACAGTTATTGTGCTAACATGAAGTTTTATATTCAACAATAGAATGACATTTTAACCACAAACGTTACTTACGAATGTCAATCCTTTGTTCAATAGGTAATGGAGATGCCCTGCTTACAAGCTTAGACAGACAGGTTGCTGCTAGATGTTGAGCATAGGATGTCTACAAAAACATATAAAAAGATATTATTCAAAACCAGGCTAATTAGAGGAAGTGACAGTAAGTCAAAACCTGATAAATAATCAACAAACCAGAGTGTAATGTTTGATTGGTAATTTTCATAATATTTTGTTTCATTATAAATAGACATAAATTACAAAACACTAAAAATAGAGATCCAGAACTATCATCCCTTTTGATGGAAGCCATTAATCTAAAAGTAATTTCGCTATTCTGTAGAGTTCTTTAGTTTTAAAACTTGGTTTTGAATCACTTGATAATTTAGAAGCACAAGATGATTATTATGGGACCAGTCCTGGATTATAGGTCGTTTAAAATGTGTTTCCTCTTTCTGTTTTTGAATTATTAAAAAAAACCCCAAACAACAGCAAGAATTATACAAGCCTCAGTTTCAACTATCAAATGAGAATCAATTCAATAATTCTGTGACTCTGTGATTTTACCTAGAGTTAACTGTGAAATTAAAAACACCAAAAGGAAACCGAGTAATGGTAATGCTTTAAACTAACAGACAACGGATAAAAGTAGTTTAGAGATTTTTATTTTTAATACTTTTTTTTCACTGTAGCTAATTGCTAGAAACAAGAACAAGGTGATGTTCAAACACCGGGTTATACCACACTGTGTCCCGACACTGCTCTACGGATGACAAAACCGCAGACTCCAACCCTTCTGAAAGTTCTGCAAGTACTGAAAGCGAAGATGCTTTCCCTTTTTGTCCCTGACATCTCCAACGCAAGCTATTGTCACTTCTACAAAGACCACCTCCAAATGAAAAAAATTCTAGAATCACTTATAAAACAGAATATGTACAACAAAGTGAACAGAATCTTGCCTTTGTTGTACTGACATGGTAATGGCCCATGACCGAGAAACCTGTGTGAGCTTCCACAAGGACAATTACATTCATGGATAACACACCTTTCAGATACTTACTGTTCCCTGTTCTAACAGAAGCTGGCATTGGCTAAGACATTCTGGGCTATCAATAAGCTCCAAGAGCATCTTCTCAGCCTGCATTCGCTGTGCTAGATTAGTTCCTTCATACAGGTGGTTACATAGCACTTCTAGTTCTGCCAGACTCTGTTAGGAAAGAACACAATTGAAACTTCCATGAAGAGTTTTCAACCATAAAAGACTTCTCTAAGTGTTTCTAAACCTAGATACTATACCTGTAACATGATCTGTAACCTATACTAAGCTTTCCAGATGATTCACATTTAAATCACCAAAGAAACAGGAGGTTTTCTATGGCAAGAATTCAAAAACAGCTCTGAAAATGAAGCTGCCATTTCTTACTCTCTCAGCTACCAAATTTTTTTTTAATATCGCTCAAACCACCTGTTTATCTGAGCCTTCATGTGGGAAGTCCATAGCTTCTCCAAAGAGAGATGAGAAGATAGAGAAGAGTGAACAGTTTGGGCTATGCTACTTGGAAAACTTCTGGTAAAATTCATTTTAAAAGTGCACTCATCGAACTACCACATCTGGACACATTGTGAGAAAATAACAAAAGACTGGAAAGGAGGACTGTAAACACACCTACAGCTGGGGTGTTGAAAAAATACATGTATAATTCTGTTATCTATCCTTGTGCTTTTGACACATCTATGCTCAGATAACACAGGTCTGTGACAAGACTCAGAGGCACCTTATTGAACGTGTTTGGGATTCCTGCCCTGCTGTGGAAAAGAGCAAAACATAGTGGAAAATTGCATCTGCAAAAATCCCTGATATACAGAGGCAAAAAACGCCAGGTTTGAAAACTTTTTGCTCTCGAGCAAGGACTGAGCTCCACAATGCCTGTGGTCTCTGCCCGCACTGCTGTGGAGATCCCTAGGATTTGCAAGGTAGCAAGAATAAATTATTTCATGTGTAGTTTTGTGGTAGTTCCCGCATCCTGTGTTGGTTCACACAGCACTGTCTATATCTGTTGCAAATACCAGTCAAAGATGGGACTGTTCAAAAGCTATAGCAGCAACACTTTGGTAAAGAAGGGATGTTTGGGAAATCTCTCTCTCTGACATGAGGGATATGATTTACATCTACTAGTCACTGTCTCACAGGAGAAATGAACCCTCTGAGCACATTTTGGAATCATTACACAAACAGAAGTTTTAGCATCCATCAAATTCCCAAAGTCTATGTAGCTCCCATGGAGAACTGCCCAAGTCATTAGAAGATACTCGTTAAATATTCATGACTTGAGTGTGTCCTAGAAAGAAGAGGAAAAGAGAACATGCAGTATTTGACCAGTCTCATTTGAAAGTTTGAGTCAACATCCTGTTCACCAGCCCTTCAAAAAGACGTTTTGTACTTGAAATAAAAGATTTGGTCCAGCACAATCTAGCATCACTTATATGTAGCTCAAATGCCTTTTAAAAAGATTTTATCTAAAGGACAATGATGGAATTTTTAAAACAAGCCTGAACAAAAAGCGGAAAACAATGTTCAAAGGAAAGTTCATTTATTGGATGTTGAGACTGATGACCTGCATTGCTTTGAAATGCTTTATCTGGATGTGTTTAGTCTCAGGAGGATGTTATGACAAAGTTTCTTATTGGTAGGCTGGAAGTAGGGCCAGAAATCACTTTGAATTCTGAGACTGCCAAACAACTTGTCAGACGTTCTCTGGGTTATGTTTTACATGCATTACCAAGGAAATGTATGACTTTTCCGTGATTCAGAGAGTGATATTAACAAAATGCAACTTGAAATGAACAAATACAATCATCTTGTGTAAGATGGCAACTCAGCTGAGCTCTAGAGATATTATTTAACTTTATTAAGAAAAAATATTTGGAGAAACCAGAGATGTCAAAAATAAGCCTTCTATATCTGATATGTATTTTTTTCCAGAAAACAGAAGACTGAGCAGAACACAATCCCTTCTTTACTGTGAGACAAAACAGGTGAAACCGATGCTTTCAGATAACTCCTTTACTCAAACCCTTATCAACACCTGAAAGATGATTCCTGAAAAAAACAATACTGTCAGTGAAGAGGATCTTGCAGTTAGATGCTGGCTGCTTTAAGTGAGTCAGGAGCAGAAAAAGACCTCTATAAGAAGCAGCATTTTCCATCACAAAGAAATGTAACTTTTTCCAAAGAACAGATTCATATCCTAATGAAAAAGGTTACACACTGTGCTTTTTTTTATTTTTCCCCCCTTGTTTGTTACACTTTCAAAATACCCAAGAATAGCCTAAACAAAGTTCTTCAGATAGTTCTGGCCCCACATCTCCAGCTCTCACAAGTCCCTGTCAGCTCTCCTAGTGGCCTGTGAAAGAACCAAGGGCCAGAAATGCTGGGGGCCTGGTCCCACAGCAACCCACCAGGCAGGCAGCCAAGGAGCCAAGCAAACTGGCAGAAAACCAGGTAGGGTCCTGATGAAAGTTTTGCTGACAGCGACAAATTCCCACAGACATTCTGATTTTAATCAGCGTTTTCTGCTCAAAAACATTCTATTAAGAAAGTTCTGCCGGCTTTACACGAAAGCAGTACGACAGACACAACGGTCAAAATGCCACAACTGAAAAAAGACCATTTGGGTATGAGGTGTTAACGTGGTATTTTAGCAGTCCCTCTAAGCAGCATGCCTAGTACCCAAATATTTAAATAAAATGCCGAAAACGGCCTCTCTGACACCGCCAAAGCCTGATGCCAGCGGTGCGGTGAAATCGCAAGGGATTTCGGATGAACGCCCGACACCTCAGCACGTGTCCCCGGGGGCCTTTTCCCGGCCCCCCTTTCTCTTCCTCCGTCGTGAGACCCGGCTGCAGGGGCTGCCCTTCATCTCGGACCAGTCCTGCCGGGGGGGCTGTCTCCGGATTTCGGGGAAGAAGCGGCGCAGGGAGCCCACCGGTGCCTTCAGGGAGAAGCGGCAACAGGAGAGCCCGGCGCGGCCACCTCACAGGGGCGCGGAGCAGCCGCGAGCGGGTCCCAGCCGAACACCCGCCGAGGCGACGGGAGGCACGGACCGCCACCGGCCCCGCACGCCGCCACCCGCCGCTTCCACCTCCCCGGCGCCTCCCGTGGGTCAGCCCCACAGCCGCCGGCACCAGCCTCCTGTCTCCTCCCCGGGGCAGCGCAGCCCCCGCTCCCGCCCGCCTCGCAGCCCACCCGGGACCGCCGCCGGGGCTCCGCACGCCGGCGGAGCGCCCGCTCGCCTCCACACCGCCCGCAGCTGCCGTGCGCCTCCCGCCCCGCCGCCAGGCGAACCGCCGCACCCCGAGGGTTCCCCACGCCTCCCCGCCCACCTCCGGACCTCCCTCCCTCCCTGCACCCTCCCGAGCTCCCGGCCCCCACGACGGCCCCGTCGCGTCCCAACGGCCGCTCCGCCCGCCGCGCCCAGTACACTGACCTGGACGCGCAGCGCCATCTTCCCGAGCGGCGCCGGGAGCTGGCCGCGGGGAGGGGCCGCGGGTGGGCTGGGGCCAAGGGGCACCTATGAGCCGCGCCGCCCCGGGGCCGGGCGGCTGCGAAGCGAAGGGAAGGGAGGGCTGGAGAGGGGAGGGGAGGGCCGGGCCGGCGCAGGGGGCGGCCGTTGGGGCGGGGCGGGAGCGCAGAGGGAGGGGCGGCCGTTGGGGCGCGCGAGCGGCGGGGCGGGCTGGGCTCGGGGCGGGGTCGGCGCGCGCGGGAGGGGCGCAGCACGGGCCCCGCCTGGGCCAGGGTCGCCTGGCGCGGGCGGAGCCGCCATCTTGTCGGTGAGGCCCCCCCAGAGGCCGCCGCGCTGCCGGGGGAGCGTGTCCTGCCTGGAAAGGGCGTGACTTCGCGTGGTTGCTGCCTTTAAGTCCTGCTCTACGTCCGTACTTGGCTTTGCACAGTGCTGGTTAAGGTGCAGTGGCTGGTGACAAGACAAGGGGCAGTGGTCACAAACTCAAGCCCAGAAGGTTCGACCTAAACAAGGAAATGCCTCTTCCCTGTGGGGGTGACAGAGCCCTGGAAGAGGCTGCCCAGAGAGGGTCTGGAGTCTCCTCCTCTGGAGACATTCAAAACAAAAGGTAGAGCAGAGAGTTGTGCCAGTTTCCAGTAGGATCAGATTAATCCCACTGTTGCCGACCCCTGGGACAGAACAGGGGGAGTCTGCGGCAGCAAACACGCCGAAATTACCACAGAGCCCTGAAGTTCAAGTACCACAAAGACAGAGACCGATCCAAAGCAGTGGCAGAGGGTTCGTGAGGAAAACACAGCATGGAAATGGGAGACCCAAGAAGGTCAATACAGAGATTATCCAAAGTTCAGGACATGAAGTGACTTGAACAATGTCTACAAGTATCTGCAGGGCAAAACCAAAATGGAAAATGTTTTCAAATGGAGTCTCTTGTTCCCTTGCCCTCAGAACTAACTCTGGTGCCTGGCACCAGAAAAGTCAGCCGTAAATTATAATGCTGAAAACTGGGGAGACTTTCTCATGCGATACAGTTACAAACGCTGTGAAGAGCCAGAGGCAGCTTGGTAGTACACGTTGAGAAGGTAGAGGGAAGCTTTTAGACACCTTGACCCTGGGAACAGTGACTTGAATCCCTGTCCGGGCGAAAGGCTGTGCCTCCAGGCTGGGCAAAGACTTGTGGAAATGAGGTTAATAAAGAGTTCAAGAGTTGAGTCTCCTTTCTGTGGAGATGAACAAGCACAGATGGAAGGTGAGAGCATGAAGATGCCATGAGGTAGGCAAGGAGCACGCTCACCTGTGTGCTCAGCTGCACAGTGAAGACACGTCACTCCTTGTACCTTCTTTAATCGTCATTTGAATCATTTTAATCTCTGGGGTGCAGGCAGTTGTATTTCTGTATCTGGTTTCTGTCCACTGTAGCCTCATTATTTTACGGGGAAAAGACTTGGTCTGGCTAAAGCGTTAACGGATTCCTAGACTAATACCTGACAAAACTCCTAAGACTTAATGCAGCAAGTAAGAATGTTGTGAAACTACCTTAGAGTATGTCTGAGTCCTAACCCAAAGGACAAAGGGGCATTAAGGAGTGTAATTTATTTAGGAACTTTCATAAAATTCCTTTATCTTTACATGGGAGTGAGGAATCACAGAGTTAAAATGCTTGTGTGCCAGGCATCGACGGGAGGAAGTTGTGCCATGAAATTCAGACCTGCTTCCATGGAAGATAACAACAAAATTCTTGCTGTGTTCAGTGGAAGCTGAATTAAACAAGGGTTTTAGGTCTGCCCCACAAGATACAGTACTGGGACCTCCCTGCGGTATTAACACGGTTTCCAGCTTGAGTCTGTCTCATTTTCTGCTAGGTGGAATAAAACCAACTTCCTGAATTTGGTGTTACTTTGGATTATGTGAATAGATCTGTTGCTACAGGCAATGCGTTCACAGTTAGATCATTCATTTGCCATGCTGCTTAGAGAGGGCTGAATCTTCTCCAGGTTTTGTTTTATTTAATTTTAAGTGACTTGATTAAAGCATGTAAACAAACCTAGCCATTTCTTCCCCCCCCCCTTAAAAAGAACTAGCACATGTTCCGGGTTTCAATATTCCTTCTTTTTTTTGCATCACATTGAGATTTTTTTCTCAAATGCAGTTTTCTTACTATCAGAAAT
Organism: Trogon surrucura; assembly: GCA_020746105.1. NCBI lineage: Eukaryota > Metazoa > Chordata > Aves > Trogoniformes > Trogonidae > Trogon > Trogon surrucura. The sequence goes on along the minus strand of CM036630.1, from coordinate 5,404,863 downwards.
GGCTGATAATTTACAAGAAGTTATTAAGTATATAACAAAATACCTACAGAGACAAATGCAATATATTTAATTTAGAACCTGTCGTTCTGGGAAGGTTAGGGGGTTTTTTTAAGTAGACATAGTCCATCAGGCCAAACACTCACAGACTGATATTTGATACAGTTCTGCTACACATTTTCTCTCTCAAACATTCTTTTCTTACTGTTTTTTAATTATTATTTTACATTAGCAGCAAAAGGCTCTGAAAATTCTAATTTATTTCTATGACTGATAATTTCAAGATTATTTTTTGTGCCACTTACTAGTCTGTGCCAGTATATATTGCCACAATTTAGTGTTTGGTTTAATCTAATTAATTCATTTGCAGTATTGATCACAATTGATCTTGAATCTATGTCTGCAGAATAACTAGTTCTAGTTCTATAAACAATTCACTGATTTCTACCAGATAATTTTATGTTCAAATTAATATGTAGTAGATAAGCAAGGTTAGTAGACATATCACTAAGAAGACCAGGAAAAGCCCATAACTACAAAATCATTGTTAAATACGAAGCCGTTTCATACTCCTAATTAAAACTGATTAATCCTTTCAGTGACACCATGGCATGCTTTCTACTCATAAGTTGACAATACGCCGAGAAGTCTGAAAGGAAATCAATTATTCTTTGCTTCTTTGCTACCTGGACAAAGATCAATAACACCTCGGGGCAAACACAGTCTATAGCCAATCTCTTAATGTAATTCAGATTGGGAAAATGTAATTCAAATTGAAAGGGAAAATCTGCCTGATGGCAAAAGAGCACAAAGCAGCACATTAAAGGGAGAATTTGTGGTGCAGCGTCTGTAAATTTAAAAACTCTGTGCAGCATGTGCGTGCACACAGTGAGACTGCGCTTAAAGCTTCCTTAACATCATTCACTTCACTTCAGATTCCCTCAGTGCGCGCAGGATCACCACATGGTTTTGTGCATCGGATAAAGACAACTGCGAACACCGAGGCTTTAAATGCAGGTCCCTGAACTTGCGCTTCCTTACTCATTAACTGTTGTTCAGTAATTTACTGCTCTTCATCTGTCCTCAGCCCCTGGGAACCCAGGGGTGTAACTGCCTCCCGAAACAGGTTTTCATAATTTAGTATCATCCGTTGCCCACTACTTCAGAGCCAGCCTTCATGTGGTAAGTGAACGAAAGCAGCTGGAGAAACTTCTCAGGGTGATCACTTTGCATTTTGAAGTGCTGCCTGGTTCATGCTGATCGAGAAGTGGTTGAGAAAATTTGAAAAATGTGTGTGTGTTCTGGTGGTTTTCAGAAAGCAAGCGAGGTCTGCCATTTCCAGGAGCGTGGCAGCCCTGTGTGCACTTTACTTGGACATGGTCTGGATGAGTCGGATATAGGAGCAAGTCTTGGACAGTCCCCGCGAAGGGACAGCTGGATCCGTTGTGCTGGTGTCTGTGTGTTTGGAGGGTACGTGCCGAGCTACACGACCGACTGCGGTCACTCACCAAACACGATGCTGTTCAGAGTAAAAATAACAATCCTGAGCCTTGAAGTGGGAAGAAGGTGACACTGTCAGCAGTGCAGGAACTGTTACAAAAAGAAATCAAAAGGTGTGCTCGCCTGCTTAAATGCACAAGAACGCTATTCTGGGTATTTCTGAGTGTGCTAGTAAAACAGCATTTACTTGCTTCAGGCCGTGATTGCTTTGTGTATCTATTAAAAGTAAACAAAATAACCTCCCAAAAGACAGATAATTCACCCTTGATGAGACTAACCATGGCAAGTTTCAAATGAGAAGGCAAATCTTGCTGAAAGTCATGAGAAAAGCGGCTTAAAGACTTTTGCAACCTTCATACTTAGGCTTGTTGCCATGTGAACAATCTCTTGATATTTCTTAGTACATAACAGAAGAAAGGAAATTGATACAAGGTAAAAAATTTAACTATGGACATTTTTGCTAGACAAATTAGAAGGTTTGACAGAAATTATAATTCACGTTTTAAAAAGTAACGTAAAATTTGATCCCTTCAGTATACTTAGTAGACTGGTGCATGTTTAAGAATTTTATTTAACGGTCTAAATGTATGGATTTACAACAGTTCTTATTTCTGGTAAGTAACATGATACACTTCAGCTGAAGTTGAATTTTGGGAAGGCGGATACACAAGTGAATATGCGTGTTATCAGAGGAGCCGTTTACAGCACAGAGACTACTAGTAAATATAATAGAGTGTGAAAGGTATTGGATAACAGAGGTCTAAAACTTATTATTCAGAGTCGTTTTGATTTTCATAGTCCCCGGATTCATATTCTTCGTCATCTTCATCATCAGAATGGTCATAATACTCCCCATATTCAACGCTGTAGCTTGCACTTTTACTGCCAGCAGTAAATGCAAATGCAGGAGAGGAACCTACAAGACATAATTGAATCCGGATTAAATGAATTGTAGGTAGGAACAAAGAGGAAAGTACGTGTTTGGATCTGTACAGCAAGCTCAGCATTTCTGAATCCTTATTAAGTTTTCTGTTGAAAGGAGAGGAATTTTGTCCTGTGACTTGACCTCATAATACTGAAGCTCATGATGTATGACCACATTTCTGTACCATTCACATTGTAAGATGCTGAAAATACATTTAATTCCCAACAGTAGTAAACTATGAGTTCAGTCCTCTGCAGATCGTGTGCACCTGAAAACATGACCAGAGCCAGTAAAGCTTTGAATACCGTTTGCAGAAACAAGGTCAGTGACAAACTAGACAAGTGATAAACTATAAGACAATGCATCTTTATCCTCCATTTGCCAGGAAACCCATTTCTCCCCACAGGAAGAAGGATGTTATTCTGCAGGACTGGGCCCAGTGCAAAATAATAGTAAAGTTATTTCTTAAATCTCTCCAAACACTGTCATTAAGGAGCATCAACTGCTTCCTTCCTAATTTTTTTAAAACAAACAGCCAGGCAGAACTGTCATGGTTCAAAGACTGCAACGGCTGTTGTCCTGGGTGCAGAGTTCTTCTTAACATTGAAGGACTTCTGTAGGATAAGATATATTTTGTAGAATAGCATGTGTCTCAGCCGTATGGCTGTAATCCACAGCTTTCTGTTTTCTGGGAGGTGGTGTAATTTGCAGCAGAATATTATAATATTAACCCATTAGGCCATAAAGTAAAACACAAAATATGGACATCTTCAGGTAGTTTCTCATATGCTTCGTTTGCATTTTGACAAACCCATCCTTTGCAGCCTCCTTGTATGCATTTTTATATTCTTTACATCCAAACAAAAAAAATGTAAGTACCATCAATGACTTTGAGTCTTGCAGAGGCGTATGTCGCACCGTACTTATTTTTGGTGTGGCAGATGTAAACGCCTTCATCTGATTTTTTGAGGCCTTGAATCTGCAGCCAGCCTGTCACACCGTACTTCTGAGGCCCACCTCTTGCCTTTGAGAAGAGAAATAAATGGTTGAAATTAAGTAGCTAGGAGACACCATGGTATTTCTCAAAATAATTGTGGGTAAATTAAACATCGTTCCGACCTTTGCATTTTGTTTACTGCCTTCGTGCTTTGATTCTCTGTGTTTCTCCTGCCCTGTGTTTTAACTTCTTACTGCTCTGTGCCTCCTGAGTTTATGCTTTCTCCATCTCTGCTCTTCCAACTTCATTGCCCTCCACAACGCACTTATTCCTTTTCCTTCTCGTTCTCCTGATTCCCTCCTGTCTCTTGTCCCAGCACCAACTTCTTGCTGCTGCTTCAGAGTGCTGCCCTCACGCTCATTGATTTCTGGAGGATGAGAGCGGCAGGCAGGTCTGGTGCACTTCTTCAGGGCCGAGGTGCCCTGCCAAGCTGATGATCAGCATCCAGGTTTTAACAGCCTGTCGTGACATACCACGAGCTTTCACACTTCATGACAATCAGTTTCAACTGACTTGGGCTAAAGCCTCCCAAAGGGGTGAGTTTTCTTTTCGAAGCAACACAAAACCGTTAACAGTGAAAGTGCTCTTGTGCTGAATCTATTGATGAGCTGGGTTAACGGTTCAGTTTAGCCTCTGAGGTGACCAACATTTGGATGTGTCTCTTGACACCCTTGTTTCTGAGAAACTTTAAGTTCAGTAATCCCTCTTGAGTTCACACTGCCTCTGGAAACATTTCTAAACTTGGACTCTTAGTACTTCGGTACCTTTGGCACTTTAACTAGCTTATTCTGTGCTTTTTCGCTCTACCTTTTTGTTCAGGTTGTGCCCTATTGGTTTCTGTATCCAAAAAGCTAGATTTGCCATGCATTTCTCTGCACAGTCTCTGTCCATCGGAGAAGGCATACAGGTGCAGGCTTCAGCCTTACTGCAGCCTGCCTGTACACCTGGCTTTGTTAGCTCATCTTCCCAGAATGTTATTTCCATTTAAAAAATCAGCATTTTGATTTATTTAATTTTAGCTCAAACTTTCAAGCTATTTCTACATTTGCTTAAAGCCTGTGCTAACACCGTTCTACTCTTTTCCCTCAGATTAAAACACAGTGTCCTCCACCAGATGAGCAAGTGTCTTTGCTTTCCTTTTGAACACGTCAGGGACTGAGCCCAAACGGCAGGTCTCCAGAAACAGCGTCTTGCAAAGGAGAAGTTAAGATACCCACCAGAACCGTGCTGCTGCAGCAAGAGCAGAAAAATCATTGCCAACAGCCATCCTTCCCAGAACACACCTTCCTTTAGGTGGTTGCTAAATAGTTCCATTTATATGTTCATGCAGTTTTTCCAGAATCATACCTATATAAGGAGATTCTTCCATCTTTTCTTTCTCTGCAGTGGGCCCCATGGTACCCTAGCTGTTACTGCTCCTGCTTGGACTGCCAGAGCAAAGATCCTTGCACTGACTGAAATGGTAAATCTTTACGCAGTCAGAGGGCCCCTATTGGGAATGTATTTATTGCAGCGGTGTTGTGTTCTGTAGGAGGAATTTGCCAATTAATCCCTCTGCTCCTCATCCCAAACCGTATGACATGGAAAACTCAAGTTTTACCTGTACTGAGATGTGGGCATCATCTCCTGGCAGAAACATTTTATTCCCTTTTTTTTTCCATTCAAGCTGTGGCATAGGGTAGGCTGACACCTCACAGCCAAAAATGACATCATTGCCTGTGAAATTCTCTGCATCCTGAGGTGGCATAGAAATGACAGGAGCTGCAAAGAACCAGCAGACCAGTGAGCAAAAGACAACACAAAAGCATATAATGTTAATTCATATTTTGTGTGATAAAACCGGTTTACCTTTTGCTATCTCACACGTAGTCACACAGTTTTAAGCAGCTTTTAAAGCTCAGAACACCTTGTGTCCCATTTAAAGGTGAACAGGCTTTTTAAAAACTCTTAGTTCAAAAGACCCTTCTGTCCTTTCTCTTGCACGTGATTGTGAAACTTAAGCTTAATTTGTGTCCCATGAGCTGTCATCGTAGACTAAGCTCAAAACGCACCAGTCGAGCAGCCAGCACTCAGCCAGACCTTCAGAGGAAAGTACAAGAAATTCTTTAACAGACAATCACAGAGTAACTTAATTGTTCGTGACAGTTCTTTTTAATTTCTGTTACGTTTTGCAGCAAGTTACAGAATAACAGCATTAGTATGCTTCACATTTATCATCAGTTGCTATGAATTTCATCTCATGTGCTTGTTATGAGACCGGTAATAAAAATGATTGAAATCCAATTATTTTTATAAGGTTTCATGTTATGTTTATTACGATTATTAGATTTATGCGTACTTGTTTCCTGTTGTTCTCCTACCCTTATCCCCCACCACTGTTTATTTATTGTCTCTGAATTATCCTATCCCACTTTCTCCCAAAGAAAAAGCTGACGTTAACCACGAGAGGGAGCCAGTCCAGGGATTTGAAAACATTGAAAAATAAACTATCACCTGATGCATTCATATGTGACTGAATATATATCCCTCTATAAGGATGTGTGAACACACTAAATGTTAACAGTAGGTGATGATGTTTAGCAGCAGAGAGCAAAGTAACATATTTACTGTTACAACAGCTTTCCTGTTTTGGAGATCTCTTACTGTTTTTCCTGATCTATTTGTCCTCAACAAGAAATGTTTTTTTCTTCTAAAATCTGGATTTTTTTTCTATTTCCATATCAGTGTTTAAAAATGAATGCATTTTCTGGGCCATTAGACTTGTATTTAGTTATTGTTTTTAGTTTTGTATGGATCCCAGATGCTTGGAAATAGAAAATTAGAGTAAATAATATATTTTTACTTGCAGTAATTAAATCAATATGTAGGTAGAGCATTTATACTTCAGCATTTGAAATTCTAACGGCCTGCTGCAGGTTTTCAAGCAAAGTTTCCAATACATCTGTCAGTTTTTTTAGGATTGGTATCTGTGCAGAAAATATGAAATGCATACCCATTGAAATTAACTGCAAACAAATTATACAGAAAAGTATGAACTTCCACATTTATGAATGCCACATTAAACAGTCCCACTACTCTTCAAAAGCAAGGTTTTCAAACTAGGATTCTTAAACCCTTAAATGTTCATTCTTTCATGACAACTGTACATTCAGGATCTGTATATTATTTCAAAAATCTTGTATTCAAATCAGCATTAACTGAGTCTCGTGGATGAGAAATTTTTGGCCTATGAACATATAGGGCCTGATATTGAAACATACTTTGAAATTCCTGTACAGGAATAATTTTAAACTTTTTCAATAGGCAGATGTTGACTGGTTAGTATTTTTGTTCTGATGCTAGCACAGGTGGATACACTGACAACACAAGCCAAACTGCCTTTTCTGAACCTGGAACACATAAAACAAGTGTTTTACTGTTATTATAACCTGTCATTTTGATTCCTGGAGTAGAAAATTTTTCCCTGATAGCAATGGAAAGCTTTCTGATGTCTCAGTGTCCAGAAGTAGTTGCTCCTTTCCTTATCCACATGTGTTACACAAGACATAAACCAGAAGCCAGGAAAAGTCAAAATACTGCTTCACTTTTCACAATCAACATTACCTCAATATCGCTCCAGACTAATGAACTAGACAATTTTTTTTTCTACCTTAACTCATATTAATAATGTTTGCTAATCTATGTCTGATTTGACGAAAATGGCAGAAAATTTTGTGGCTTGTTGATTTATTTTTTTACTCCAGAATTTACACTTAAACTAAATTATATGACGCAGCTATATATAAAGAGAATCACTGCTAGATTTTTCTGTTACTTAGTTAAATCATCAGCAAGAGAGGTCAGAATGTGAATGGGGATGGGTTAAGTGTGGAGAATCTGTATATAATAAATGTACTTAGTAACCTTGGTAAATTATTAGATAAACTGATCAAAACTAGCTTTCAGGAAAAGAAAGGCTTTTTCAGTGTTTCTTTTGGGAGCTAGGCCTTTTTCTTCTCCTTTTTCTGGTGACAGATGAAAGATAAAAGGCTATACTCTTGTGATGAAAGGAGTTTATTGTTATTTATTTATTCATTGGGTGCTGTATACAATTAATCCATTTGGCATCAATAGGAAACAGCAGATGCTTTGAAGGAGAAATAACAAAACAACGTACTTTTGAGTTGAGTGAAGGTTATATTTATAGCCTGGTACCAAAATCCCACAGGGCTGAGTGTTTGTTTCTCATGCAAATTGGAGTCAGCAGAAAGCGAGTGCAGCATCGAGGTTGCTACTCCTAGAGCCAGACTCCCTGTTGCCTTTTTGTGATCGGCTGCAGCCAAGAAAAGCCAGTCCAGAACACGGTGCGCTCCCACGCGCCCGCTGCGCTGGCAAAGAAGGGGCTTACTGTAGACTCTTAGAGGGACTGAGGTGCACTGGTGCCCCTCAGGGAGCACCTCTCTGCCCTGCTGCTTGCTGGAAAACCCAGCTCCTTCCAGGGTCTAAAACACAATTTGCAAACCCGGCAGGGTGAGCTGCTGCTCGGGGAGCTTGAGAAGATGGACCCTTGCGCTCCCCTTCTGCAAGAGCCAAGGAGACCGGCCCCATTTTTCTTAATTGCACCCAGCACTGACATGCCTAGGAACTCACCCCCAGGCTTCTCCGCAATTCAGTAAGCTGAGCGATCTGAGGAAATTTCTTTGCATTCCTGGAGGGAGCGTCCAGCCTTTCTGGACACCCAGGGAATTGTTGGGGGTGATACCTGCACGCAGAGCAGGTGAGCTCGTTCCTCCTGCCCGGTGAGCGTGGTGTTCTGTGCCTCTGGGGTGACAGCAAGGCCCGGTACATGACACCACCACCAATTAAAAGCACTTCCAAATTAAAGCTCTTTGAACATGGCCAGTTCTATTTAATTAATTAGAACAGACCATTGCTTTCAGCCAGTATGCGTGAACAGCTGCAAAGTTAACGACATTGCTACTAGAGTGGCACTTCTAACTGAAATCTTTCTGAAGGGGTTATGCTGGCAAGAACTAGAGCTATTTTAATCCCAGATAAGAACACCTACCCGAGGGCTAACAGACTTTCAATCATACCGTGGGCTGGTACGCACTGAGTTTTCTGAATGTCTCTTCGCTGACATGCCTCGTTTCCAAGCTTAATACCCTAATGGCAAAGGAGGGATTCTTTAGTAGGTGTTTCTCTTGAAAGTAGAGGAGATAAGCCTGGTATTAGCTGTTCATCACTTTTCCTTTTAAGTATTCAATATCCAGTGTTCATTCAATGTAAAAACACAGCCTACAGTTAAATTGGAGGCAACAGATTGCTGGCAAGGAGTGGGTAAAGTGTACCCGATTTACTCTCATAGGTGGACCTTTGCCAGAGATGCGGTTTCAGATTCCCAGAACTGTGACCCATTTGTGACCCAGAGACCTCTTCTATTTACTTCATTTGGGAAAATATTAAATATTTAAATAAATAAAAAAAAGAATAAAAATAATTAAAATAACACTTTCTCATTCAGAAAACAAAACCCTGTTCACTTTTTTCAGTTTATCTTCATGTGACTTAGATGAAAACTGCCCAGGAGTAAAGACTTGTATTAGTGTGAAGAATGAGAACAGCATACAAGCAGGAGGCACAACTACCCTGTACAACCCAGCTAAGAATCCTTCCATTAACAAACATCACAAGCAGCTGTTTAAACACTCTAAGTGTTTTTAGGGAAATTGTTTCAGTTTGGTTTTGTTAGTAACATTTGGATTTCTGTGTCAAGAGCTAGCTAGATTTTGTCATGATTCTGAAACTAGATTATTTTGGACTTCTTTGTGATAAGAACAGACCTCTTAATTAAGCCCTATCTTCTCATATTGCCTCTACTTCACTGCTTACCATGGATACACACATGCATACATGTATCTGTACATACATGTATGTAAGTCTGTATATATATATATATGAATGAGATCTGCACTGCTGTCACCATTTTAATATCAGATGAGTCCTCATATAATAATAATTATTTGCCCAGTCCTCCCAGACTATCCTATGTATTTACCTATTCCCAACTACACATACGATTTTTGTAGAAAATATCTCACACTCTGCTTATTCAGAACAGAACTAGTTTGTAGAAGTGGCTTATTAGTCACCATGTGATTTAATCCACTAGTCTAATATAGAAACTTATACAAGTGCCAGTTGCTGAACCACGTTTACCACAAAGTAACACACAAGATTAAGTGCCAGTTGCTGAACCACATGTTTACCACAAAGTAGTCTTACAATAATGATAAATAGAACAAAAATACACTACTAGTTTCATAAAGTTAGACTAGAGCATCTAGTAACATCTGAAAATGAGAATCGGATCTTTTTTTCAGTTTAGAAGTGCCTCTGGGCATATTACCTGATTCACATGGTCCTTTATGTTTCATGCTGATATTTCTTTTCAAAGCATAAGCCTTGTTGAATTGACAGATGTTCTCGTAGGTTTTCCCTTCGGATCCGCAGATGCTCTCTTGAGACTTGCACACACACTGGGGTTCAGGGACTTCCCCAAACCTTGCTTCATCGGCATCCAGCCTGCACTCGAGGTTGTCCCCGCATTGCCCGTAAAAATGATTGCCCTGGTCCAGGTCGCAGATCTGACCTTCCACATTTCCACATTCGGGACAGCAGCCGCAACGGTCCAGTACAGTCCCTGCTGGACAGTCTTTAGGCTCAGAGCAAAGAGCCAAATCACATTTTCCACAACTATCTCCTTCCCTTAGCAGCCTCCACCAACCTCGGTGGTACAAGGCAGGAAAAGTCTGAGAAACCTGCACCAGTACTACCAGCACTGCTGTAACCATCGGGTGCTTCATCTTGAGAATGCAACAAACAAGCAGAAAAAGTCCTTGGAGTAAAGCCAGGGGGGGGAAAAAGAAGAAGAAAAAAACAAAAGAGTGAGCTAGTGAGAGGAAAACATCACAGTCCTTTTTTTGTTTTAAAATATAAATTCTACTGAAAACACAGGCTTTAAGAAGAAATTAGCATCAGATTCCTAATCTGGAACTTATAATAAAAACGCATACAAACACACTGGCTTTTCTCTAATGCAGTTTGGAATGCGAGTATTGCTTGCACAGAGACCAAACTGCCCCTTCTGACAGCTGAGTTGAAGCTCTCTGAAAAGCTGTTTGCTCAGTGTCTCTCCTTGAGCCAAATTTGCAGTGTTGCTCTACTAAAACAACATTATATTGCTGCTGTTGTAGAGCGGGGAACAGAGTAAATTAGTGCAAAATGAAGAAATTAACTGCTATGACTTCTCCCCCCACCATCAGTTGGAAAAGACAGTCACAAAAAAATAAACATGGGTACAAAGTAGCACCCAAGATACCAATACCCTACAGCTAAGCCAGTGCTCCACAGACTGGAGCAAGTTTTAACCCCAAATTGCAGCCACTAATGAGCACAGCTAGGGGGGTTCTGAATTAACAATTTACGTACAGGCTCTTTACAAGCAAGCGTCAGTCCAAGACAGCTGGAACTGACTTTAAACTCTTAGATTTAAGATGAGAGAGGTGCCCAGACCTATTAAAGAACCCATTATTCTCTTTACATTTAGCTTCTTTTCAGTGTTTTTGGGCATCTGTGGTTTTCAACTCAAAATAATGTGCTCCATGTTTCGCTCCAAGAGCAAAGCGCAAAAGGTTTAGAACATAAGCAAACCACCACAGCATCTTCAGACATCCCAGAAAGAAGTTTTGCTGAAGTATTAGATGTATCGTTCATCTTTTCATAGCATTTTTCTGCCTTTGTTCCTTAAGATGCACTTCCACTGTGAGTTATGAAGGAGGATCAATGAGGTAACTCAGATTTCTTTTCCTGCTTTTTCTGTGCATAAATTTCTGCCGGGTCAGGGAGATGGGCTCACAGGGTCATTTCTCACCAGATGTTGCATTTATTTGTCAGGGTTTAGGCACGCTGCCTATTGCCCTACCTCACACCAGAAAACTCCTCTCCCTTGCAGTGCTGAGGAGATTTCTTGACTATAGACCATCGGCTGCTGTTCCCACTGCTCAAACCACGTGCAGCTCAGCACAGCCATAGAGGCATATCTTTTGGGATTGTATGTTTACTTTCCATCCCAAACATCTCCATGGCTATTCCCAAGCTCAGCTTCCTACCTTCTGCACCAACTGAGATTACCTCTTGCTCTGAGGGAAGTAGCAGGCTGCTTCAAAATCACTTCCTTTTCCCAGACTGTATATAGTGCAATTTCACTTTGGCCCACATTGGTGGAGCACTTCTTAAAACCAGCCTGGAGAGACCTACAGGGCACCACTTATTTCCGTGTGATGGCTGAGCTAATTCATATTCTGTAGTGCATGTTTTTGCTTTGAACACAGAATCAACTGTGAAGGAGTAACTTATGTGTGTAATTGATGCTTTTAACATTGAGAGTCAGATAAAATGTAACCATTGAATTTAATGGGAAATTGATTTGTTGTCCCACCTTCTCATTCTGTTTAATGTGTTTTATTTCACACTTGCTCATCAAATTCTAATTGAACACTTAGTTTTACATTATAGGGTCTACTCATCACTGTCTATTTTATTATTTGTGCCTACAGCTAGCTCATCTAAAGTAAAAAAGTATTTATAGCAGTGAAACCACATATGCAAAGTGGAGCCAAAGCAGGGAGGGGCTGCAGACCAGCACTGTCCCTGGTAAGGCTGAGCTTTCCCTGTCTTCCAGGAAATGTGATTTGAGGGCTGTAAACCAGAAGTACCTTCTGCATCCTGGCACTGAGGAAACCCATCATAAATATCCTAGAAAGCCTTTTTGACACTTACCTAATGAGTGTAATCTGAGTTCTTGGTGGGTTCGGTCTCTAAATTAAAGAACTGGGTATGCCTGTGGTCACGCTGGAACAGCTGCCCCTTGGCAGGTGATCTACAGCTGAAGGCTACTCAGCCACTAATTCCTGAGCTCACCTGGAACAAACTGGGGCAGGGAGAGGTTAAAGCCCTGTGGGGTCACATGGAAAAATGGCCTGATGGCTGTCTAAAATGTCTTTCATTAGCAAACCAGCTATGACAAGCTGAGAAGAGCATTGATGTAATTCCCCACACTGGATGGATCTGTGGCAGGGTCAGAGCAAGGGGGATACAGAGAAATGAGGAAAGAGAGCAGGATGTGCAGCTGGGTTTGAAGCCACACATCTAAAGGCATTGTCCCATCTGGTTCAGTAATAAAATATGCATTATTTCAGTATGCCTCTAATCCCTGAAGCTTGCTTTGGTGGGTTTGGCAGAAAAGTGTTGATGTTCATCACAAATCTTAAATTATCTTCACCCTAAGTATCTCCCAGACTCAAACACAAGCAGCAGTGGATCGATGTCATTGGTGGAGCTGCAGGACAGGCACCCAAGTACACTGTGTGCTTCTTAGACACCATCCACCAAATGGTGCCTGGAGAGCTCCCAGTGCAGAGGAGGCCTCCCCGACCCTTCTAGCATGAGGGTGAGCTTTCTACCATCAGCTGTTAAAAAACATTTTGGTGACTAATTCCTTTACCAGGAAGGCTGAATAGCATTAGTGCACCCTCAGTCTCTACAGGTAGGGTAGCGCTGGCTGTGCAGCAATTTCTCTGGCTTTTTCTAGGTATTTCCATGTGGCGTGATCAGCACAGGTTGTTCTGTGACCTCCTCATGCAAAGCACATTACCAGAGTTGGATGATGGGCAGGGAAGGAAGATGGCAAAATGGTTCAGCGCCTCTGTACCCTCCAACTGCATCTTCCACCAGGACAGTGGCAACATCTTGCAGAATAATTCCTGTAAGTAAATTGTTAAGGAAATTGTATTCCTATTCATTTCCTGCTTTCTTCTTGGGGCCCCAGTGTTCTGCTGAGCTCTGACTTGTATTGCATTATTCTGCTTTGCATCGTAATAGGTAAGGTACACGGCTGATGCAATTTGAAATTCTGTTGCTAGTGATTCCTGAGGTACTGCTCTTTCAGAAAAAATATGTTGAGCTCTTAAATCTGTTTTTATTTGTGTCAACGTGAGTTTTCTGTAAGTAAAGGTTTCTGAATCTGGCTCCTGCCAGACTTGCAGATATGCTTCTTACACAGACACACAGAGGAGCCCTGTGAGGAATAGCAACAAAACACAAAAAACATTGAAGTGTCTCTTCTACCTTCTCTGTCCTACAATGGTTCCTCTATGTGAACAGGTGAAGTTTGGAAACTATAGTGCTCTGTCTCTTAGGTTGCATTAAGTACCTAGTCTTGAGGTTCCTTTAGAGAGGGTACATCTTGGCTGACTAAATGTGTTTACATCCAGGAAACTTGTATTACATGCAGAGAAGAAGCATTACAGAAAATTCATGTTTAGTCTGTCATACCAGGTAAGAGCAGACTACGGGTGGCTGTGCCTGTGGGTACATGCATTACCTGATACCAATCTTTTAGAATAATCTTCCCCCTATAGTATCCAGAACTGAGCTTCAGTTGAGGTGCTTGGCTCACCTGAAAGCAGTGTTTGGTTTGGTAGAAATAAGTGGCAAATGGTGGAGATTAAGAACACACGAGACAAAAGTGGTTGGATGCCATTTGCGGGTTCCTCGACCAGCTGACCAGCAGTAATACAGGCACAGGCAGTCCTGGGATCAGCAAATCACCTTTTTTGGTGCCAATCCTATTTGCTGACACATTGCTTTCATGAATCTCACCATTAGTGCTGTAAGCACATGAAGTATAAGTTAATTCTACTGTAACATGATTATTAAATCCATTAATCAAAGGCAGGAGATCCGTAATTAACTTATTCTCCAGAATCAAGTAAATGATTCTGCTGTGAGCTTTAAGAAAGCAATTGTAGGCTAATATGCAAAATACAGTGGAGCTATTAGACTATAAGGCTCTGTAATTGTATAATTAAATTATAAATTTTGCATATTTTAATACCATATATTTAAATTATTTTCTTTGTAAAGTTAAAATTGAGGATCATTATTTTTGCCTTTTTTATTTTTTTTTTAAAGTTTTTACATGTAATTTGCCAAAAATGAGAAAAAATATTAATGTTAAGGTCTGTCTCCCGCCTGTAAATTGACAGTTTTCATGTAAGGCTTTGGCTGAGCTATTGGTGACTCGACTTGGACCTCCCTCTGGCAGTGGCTCAGTACAGTTTTCATCTGTTCCACATTTCAGCATCGTTGTTTTTCCTGACTCTAGGCATTTGGATTTTAACTTGCGAAGAGAAAAGAAGGGTCTGCTAGCACTGTTCTAATACCAAATGCTTGCATTTGATTTCAGATAGGCTTACTGATTCCTTTTCACACAAATAGGTCTGGAAATCCCTTTTCACAAGCTAGGTTTTCCTTCCAAGGGGTCAGATATTTTGAGTTCCTTTCAAGCTTGCTAGATGTCTGATATCCTTTCAAGAAGACCAAATTTCTGAAATCCTTGTTGCTGTCTGCTTCAACAGTGCCGCAGTAGTGCAATCAAGTGCAGCAGGGCTTTAAAGACACAAGTGTCTGGGGAAAATGTGTTGAACCTCACCACACAAAAACAGACAAAAAAGGAAGAGCACAGACAGTGTGTCTTGCCCATGCTGCCGACTACAAGCAGGGGGACAGAAATGGGACAGGGAGCTGGGGGGACACGGAGGCAACGAGCGGGAGCAGGTGGGAGATGCAGTAAGGCCCTGAGGTTCCCAGCCTGTCCCAGGGTTGTGGGCAGCACCTGCTTCCCCGTGTCACCAAGGCGTGAGCGCTGTGAGCGTGAGCGCTGTGAGCGTGAGGGCAGCAGTGTCTGTGTGTACCCCCGGCTGTTCTCAGGCACTCTTTGAGCAGTGTGTTTGAAGACTGGCCTAGTCCTTATTGCAGGCCTGCAACAAACGTGTTCTAAGTGTTGGAAGAAGAGAAAAAAATAAATCCAAAAAACCCTTAACCCAACATGGTTCTGGCCCTGCCAGTGTTTTGAGGTGCTTCCACCTAACAGAGGCTGAGCAGCAGTGGTAGCTCTGGCCAGTGGCAGCTGAGAGCCAGGCGTGTTTGTGTGTTTCTGCCCGTCCATCTCCCAGCAGAGGGATGGGGGCGGGAGGCAGACAAGTGTAGGCTCGAGCCCGAAGATGACACTGGTGATGCTACCAGTTACATGTACCAGCAAAGTCTTTAAAAAGAGCAAACCACAGCATTTCCTGGGAAAGCCTAACAGAGAGGGAAATCTCTGAAACTTGCAGACAATGAATATAGAGTCATTTTTCTTGGCAGCCCTAATGTAGATGGATAGGACAGTTTGCCTTGTCCAGTTTATATAAGAGCAGCTGATATAAAATGACTTCATGGCTGGATATTTATGAGAAGTTTCATTTCAAATAATATAGTTTTTGCCTCTGGTGATGCTGTGGTTTAGCCCTGTTATTACTGGGAACTAAATCTTTAGGATATTCTAACTATAACTGCGGGGCCTGTTTGATCTACCCAGCAAAGTTAATATTTTCCAAAGCAATGGAAACTTTATAATGGAAAGTGTCATTAGTAAAAACTACCTGTCCCTAAAAGCAGCCAGGAAATCAGGCACAGAGAGGAAACTTGGGGGATTTTCCTTAAGCTTCACCTGTTTTCTGTCACACAGCAATACTGTAGTAGTGTTTTCCATTACAGATAGACTGTAACGATCCTTCTCTAGAAAAGCAACTAGAAGCCAGTTTCTGATATAAAACAAAATTCTCTCAGCTTGTCTCTGGTGCACATGGATCTTGCATAAAATACTCTCATCTCTTGAGGGAAATAGGATTCACCCCTGATGCCAGACCCTCTCACTCTGAGATGTATGCAGAAAGGCTAAGGAAAAGGTACTAGTATCCCCACTGAAATTTCAAAGGTTGTTTTTTTATGAAGTGAGAGTCTTTCCTGTTTTGTGCGAGACCAGTGGTATAAATGGGATATTCACAAAGGACTCACCCCTTTGGAGTGTGCAAAGCTAAGGGCTGCACTTAGCGAGGCCCACAGCCCACATGGTATTGATAAGTCCCACAGCAGCCTGGAAAGGCAAAGCAGGACCTCCCGGCACTGCCAGCTGGGCTGAGGCCTTGCTTTTCTCAGGCTAAACCATAAATCAGACTCCAACCGCCTTCTTCCCGTATCTCTTTCAAAAATACAATTAGCTCTGACTGTTGTTAGAAAGGCAAATGAGTCTGCAACACTCATTAGGTTCAGGCTGCGAGCTCCAATAATACAGCTTCTAAATAAGTCTTGCAAAAAGCCTGTTGCCTGGACAGTGGTGGTCAGATCAAAACGACCCAGCAAAGACAGTGGAGAAGCGAGCAGGACTGCCTCCCACCACTGTGCTTCAGTTGGAATTGTTCCAGAATGTAACACTTCTGACAAGCATTTGTGTTCATCTGTGACCAGGGAGCTTGAAAAGAACTGTAGTGAGCTGCCCAGGGGAAGGGAGTGTGTGTGGGGAGGGGAGGCTTTGCTGGCTTTAGGCTTGGATGAGTTGGACACCCATGAGTTATGCAGTGGTAAGAGCTGGAAGTTGCGAGAGAGGACAGAGTGAATGAAGGCAGCAAACGACGCTTGACACAAGCTTAGAGGGGCAGCACTTACCACTGAAAGAAGGGTTGAGAGCTCCGGTATTGCCTCTTGCTGTTAGATTTCCTGCTGTTCCCAGGACTTCATGTGTTGTCTACAGGAAACTGGACCACATTAAAGAATCCTGCAGGTTGGCACCCCTGGGCTTTTGGGCTCACACCTCCTGTCAGAAGGAGTAATCTCCAAATAAGATCATTCATCTAAATACTTGGAGGTTAAAACCCAAAAAAATCAGTGGTGGATCTCTATCACAAATGCTGCAGACCACATTGTGCCTCTGGGAAGATAAGGCCAGCCTGGGGATATTGGCTACTCTTACCTTCCATTAATGCTGACACTCTCGAGGTCAGGATGGGGTAGGGCCACTAGTCCTGGCCCCTTTGCTGTCCTGCTGTCTCCAAGGGTCACAGCAATGTGTGTAGTTCATCTGCGATAGCTCTTAGCTTTGTACGTTTGTTCCTAATGAGAGGCCTGGAAGCTGGAAATAGCAGGAAGTGAGGGAATACGAAATAAAAATGTGCATAAGCATGAGTTAAGAAGTAAAGGCCTGAGAGTCCATTTAAATCAGTAGCCAGACTCCCGTTACCTTAATTACATTCAGGATTTCACCGAGCGCTTTTAGCTTTGCCGGCTTCCTGTTTGAGTTGGCAGGGCAAATGTCTTTGTCCCTGTGCATCAGGGCGTACTTCGGATTGTTCATCTGTCCAGGCTGATGAAACACTCTTAGAAGTCTCGGTCTGTTCCAGCCGCAGTGTGGCTAGAGATGCCAAACACAAATATCATGCATGCACTCAAAGTTGTTGTGTTTTCACATTAAATGCTGACCTATTTGTGCTGGAATCGATGTCTGAAAGCACAAGCTGGCTTGAAGAGCTGGCCTGGTCTGGTCATTACATTTCATGACAACTGACTCAAATCTAAATCTGTACTAAGGAGACTTTCTGTTAAGTGGCTACCTCAGCTTGTCTAAAATACCACTCCAATAGTATCTGTTGATTACTGGAGTGGATTGCTCTTACATGGAGTGAAAAGGATACTGCTGTCTTGCTGCCCTCCTGTCCCACAGCACACTGCAAAGGGGGACCCGCTTGTGTTTGTGCTTTAGAGCTGGCGGTTGTGGGCTGCAGGGAAAGAAGATGGCAGGACGACTGGGAAAATATGAACTGATAGTATAAAGCGAAAACTTACCGTCTCCTCGGGGAGGAAAATAATCTCTATATTTAAAACAAGGCCCTGCAGGTGGGCATATGTCTCAAATTTGATAAACTTAAAATCCTGGACAGGTGGGAGGACTTGGTCCAGCAGTGGTGTTGAGAGCCACCTTCATGATCTGGCCCTGGAGCTTTAATTTCATGTTCTCTGAAGTTTGAGGATTTGTTTTCTGGGGATCTCAGTCCAATAAAAAAAACCTAATAGAGTAACAAATTAATAAAACTCCACATGTTTTGTAATTCAGTGGAAGTAAAAAACCATTGTAACTCATACAAGCCATTTCCATCCAAATCCCTCTTCTGGGAGAAGTTCAGGTAAATGGAGGGATTCTGCAGCATGATTGAAAAAAAAAAACCCTACAACAGAAAACCCCAAACCAGATGACTTCTGGATTCACAGGCTTCCAGAGGGGCAGGATCTCAGGTCATGCCTCCGGGCAGTTCACTGCTGAGCAGGTGCAGCTGCCCATGGGCCCAGCTGAAGCCGTGTCCCTGTAAAGGCAGGGGTCAGGACCTCATGGTGCTCGTACATGCTGAATCTGAAAACCTCTTCTGTTTCAGAACTGTGCTAGTATACACACACCTCTGCTTAGGATCTGGGATCTCCCTGTAGAGTACACTGATATTATGCAAAAGCCTTCCTTCTTTGGAAGACAGAAAAGCAACTCTGTAATCTAGAAATAAATTTGCTTTCTCTTCTCACTTCACAATCTGTAACTCTTCTGTTCATTTAGCTTACTAGCAGGGGTGATCACCTAAATGTTCACTCCTTAAATATGGATTTCTTGTTTGCAGTCCTAAGTACCTGCATTAATCTGATGAAGAAAGTAAGACATAATGCAAATTTCTGTGCTCAATCAAAGCAGGTTGCAGTTAAATATTGAATTCACCTGCTGAATTGCTAAGTGAGCAAGACACCAAAAGAGTTTCAAACCACAGGAACCTTGAGGAAAACTGCAGTCTGAGACACAGATCTTGAAAAGTTAAGGAGAAAGAAAGAAAATGCATCAGATGATTAATTACAGCCTTTACGCTCACCTCAGATTAACAAACTGCCCATTGTCTGATCCCAAGTGTAACAACAGGTGGTGATTTAAAACAGCTTTAATTCATTAATGAATAGGAAAGTTGCTTCAGTGAGAATTTGGACAAAACCTATGCCAATTACCAGCACTAAACCAGCACTTTCCTTGTAAAAGCATGGCTTGATGGCTGGCTACACATTGTGACACTAAATACTGTAAGCAAATGAGAGTGGTTTCTGCTGCCAGTTCAATCAGTAGGTTTAAAATGCTATTAACCTTTTAAAAATGCAAAATATTCCTTACAGCAGATGGTATTGTTTGCATATACAAATACCTTTTAGAAATGGTAATGAAAACCATATGCTCTGAAACAATAGTATTCCTGTGCTGAACGCTTTATCCTCCTGAAAATGAAAAATAACACTCCAAGCTCAGACTGGTGGCTGCTGCAGCAGCACCAGCTCCTGCTTATGCTGGGGTGAAGTGGGCACAAAAAGAATTAGGGGAAAAACACGGGTGGTGGGCATAGAAGGTAGCAGGGCAGTGTTGGGACGTACTAAAAGGTGATATTTATCACTCACTGCTACATTCTTAGACATACATGTATTAGTTCTGGAGGACGGCTGCAAATAGGATGTATTAGCCTGTTCTAACTCTCCTGTAGTGCTGCTCCGTAATTTAAACTGGATAAATTAATCCCCAAAACGCTTCATGCTGCTGTGGCTAGACTGTTTTTGGTCCCTGTGCTAGGTAGGGTGACTCCCTGTAGACTATTATGAGGCTTTATATTCCTCTGGCTTGCACCAGATACAAGCATTTGCATCTCTTGAAAGCTCCTCAAGTTACCCACGTTGCCTGACTGCTGCTCGCTAGCCATCGTGCTTTCCTGTGCTCACACACCTTCACAAGCATTTGTCTGCAAGGGCTCAAAGGGCAAACGTTCTTAAAAAGAGACAAAGATTCCAGAAGCTGCAGCTTTAGGAAGTAAGGAAAGGTTACAGTAGTCCACAGTACCACTGCAAAGCAAAATTATCTCAGAAGACAAGTCAGTCTTTTCCTCCATACATTCACATTCTGCCAAAAGCCCAAATAAACTGGTGCCATGATGGAACAGTTAATGTTAGGGGTAACTCTGCCCCACCGCTTGTCTCCAGATTCATGGTGCCAAGTTCCCTCAGAGCTATGGGGTGGATGTGGTAGGTGGGAGGTGAAACAGCTCCCAGCGCAGGTGCATCAGCCTGGAGGTGGTTTCAGAGGGCAGGCTGCTACTCAAAACCCTTCTGTTATCCCCTTGTAGGGCTAAAATTGTAAGCAAAATGGAGCCGCGTGCAGTGCTTAGCTGTGGCTTTGTTCTCACTTGCAGCTCACGTGTTACATACTGGTCCTTTGTGGGAAAGGCTGGTTTTCAGTCGGTGTCTGTCAGGACATCGGGGCTTTGCTCACCAGTAACACAGAAGCTGCTTTGCACTCCACCCCATCAGGATATGAAAGTCTCACTTTGGGTTCAGTGCTGCTTCTAGCTCGGGTTAGACAACACCTGAAAGAGACAGGAAAGACTTGGGATTGTGCAGCGCATCACCCTGACCGCTCTGAAGAACGTACCTGGGCTCACAATGCTCATCTGTCCCAACCCTCTGCCCGGCCTCACGTGCGGGGCGACACCAACACCAGTGACACACCAGGCTGTTCCAGACATCCGTGCAGCTGAGCTGCCTTGCTCCACTGTAGCATGTATTAGCAAAAAGAAATTTTGGTCCCTCTGACGTGTGGTTGTAGCTGCAGTAGGACACAGGCTAGGTCTATTACTTCCCATATCTCGTCCTTGTTTGAGCACTGAATTGTCCTTAGGACCATTCTGTTGCACCCCACTGAGGCCAGAGTTAGTATTTTGCATTCCGGCAGGGCTATAAAGGGAGACAGTCATGTGTGAGGGGTATTAAAGTGGTCAAGTCCATCAGTGGGAGAGAAAATTATATCAGGAGCAAATAAAGCAGAAGTCCATACCTTCTAGATTTATTTAAACATTTCCAAATTTAAGATGTTTGCTCCGGCCAAGCCAACAAACTCTCCAAGAATATTCTCATAAGGCATCTGGAAAAAACCCTCCTTCTGCTGTACCTTCTGTCCCTCCCTTCTTTCTTGAATTTACCAAAATCAGAAATAAGTGAGAACAGATAGAGCTGACACTTCTCAAGACAACATGCTGATCGCTAGGCCAGGTCAATAAAAAACATTTCACTGCACAGAGGTGTAACTTAGAACAAGTCTTGAGCAACTTCAGAGCAGCAAAGTTGTAACAAACACTGCATGTAATGAAAGCAAGCCTTGAGAGTGGCAGTTTACTGTAATGTACAAAGAAATTCCTTTTGTTAACACTAATATTTGACGGCCAGTGTAGAACACATTGGGGCATTTTAGTTGGGTTTTAAAGAAAAAAAATTGACACAGAAATAAGGTAATGATTTTTTTTAATAGAAGATCTCTCTGGGGGGTTGTGTTCATATCACTAACATTCACTTTATTACATTTTATGGAATGGACTTTAAATGCCAGTATATACAAGCCAACATTTCATTATTGGAGATTGTGTTTATTCACTTGCCATTGTCAGTCTGTCTGTTCCCCTTTGTCTTCTCCTGCTGCTTTTTGTAAAACTATGATTTATGAATATGTCCTTCACAATATAGCGTGGTGAAATGGTTCGATAAAAAGTTATTAAAGTAAAAAAAAAAATCTATAGTTTTGTGTGCTTTGCCCACCTTCTATAGGAACCCCCAGGAAGAGACTCTTGCACTAAGCAAACCCTGCGTGCGTGAGACTGCAATATAAGGTACCTGCCGAGAGGCCTCCCTCAGCCAGACCTCGCGCTGAGCGGCAGCCGCAGCACACACCTTAGTTCTGCCTACAGAACCTCGGGATCACACCCTCAAAGTTACAAAAGTTTCATAGACCAAAGAGGGGGTAGTGGTGACCATCTGCCGTAAAAGGTTGATTTTAAAATCAGGAAATAAAGATGTACAGTAACCTTCAGCTACATAGTACCAAATAGCAATTGGTTCTCCAACCCAAGTGTGTGCATGCAACATCATTTATTTTTAAAACAAAGCTCTCAGTCCTGCCAATTGCAAGATAAGCAAAGCTGACTCGCAGTTTGCAGAGCCCACTTAGAACCTGAATTTCTGTGGAAATATAACACTGTTTCAGCCTGAAGTGGAGAGTGAAAGGCTGATTTAAATCATCCTACCTTAGCCCAGGCGTGTTTTTTTTCCCCCAGCAGCACTGCTGGCCTGCCCCAGCTGCACAGCCACATAGAAGGGGATGACACATTGACCACTCTCGCATACGGCTGGCAAGGAACCAGAGCTGCTTGTAGCAGTGAAAGCTGAAGAAGCCACTCTCCAGGATGAAGAATAATCTGGTTGTGAGGAGGATGTGGAAGGTCTGTTCAACTGCAGCACAACAGCAAGTGTATACGAGATGAGTCACAAAACAATTTCATTGCATTTCAGAGAAATGCAGCTCTACCGATAAAAAGCCCTCTTCTATCTCAGGGATGGGTAACATTGTGAGTGAGGGTGACCTCAACAAGTGTCACAGGTACTAAAAGCAATGAAGCGTACCACTGCGCCAATGCCAGCAGCACCAAAATCACCCACCTGTCACCGTGGGACGAGGAAGCACTGTGTGTGGGAGCCGTCCACTGTGGCCCTTGGGTTCTCATGCTTGAACAGAGGAGCCTTTGAGACAGCATCACAGCGCCTCTGTTACTGTTATTGCCGGCAGAGAGTAACAGCTGCAATCCTAAATCCTCTTGGAGATCTAAACTAGAAGGTTCCAACCTGCTTCAGACTACAGAGATAATTTTGCCACCTGCAGCGCTCTGTGGCTGCCATGTGCAGTCCTGCCCACCTACCTCTGGCCAGGGGAAAGGTTGAATGCTGGAATGAGAAAAGGAGGTACAAGTGTAAGAGCCCAGCACAGCCACTCAGCTGAACAAGCAGTTGTCCAGAGTCAACGTTGCTAACGCTGAAGCACCAAGGCTCTGTGTCTTGCGTACCTCACACACTCTCCTGCTCTGTTCCTCAGGAAGCACAACAGAGCATTCTGTCCACGTTCGATTCACTGAGGTTAGACAGTGAGATGCCCATTGACAAGATTCCTCTCCTGCTGAAGCAGGAGAATGAAGTAACTCATTTCTACTAAAAATAAAGGTAATAAGCCCAATAAAACACATTGACGAGCATGAAAAATAAAGGGAAAAGCAATTTGGAGTAGTGGTCTACATTTCTGGGGTTCTGAATCGTGAAATAACGAATAATCCTGTTCATTTTCTTTCTCAAGACATATTTGATTTTCTCATGGGTTTTCATGGTCAAGTCACCGCAGTTAACGTCATCACCGGAAATCTCAATGCTTGTAAAGCTGATTTTCTGTTTATAGTTGGTGATGGAGTTGTTGAGGATGTTGGTGATGTTGACTTCTTCCATTTCTTTAGTGAGTTCATTTGCAGACCCCTAGGAAACAAGAGCGTACAGTTAGTTTTAGGGTTTGTCTTCTGCAGAGGAAAAGTGCTTAAATCAATAAGGATAAAAGAACGCATCTTCAGATGTGTTGGTCCCAATATTCAAATGTGCTGCCTTTCAGCTGCTGCTGATTTTTAGGAGAGCCTGGAGTCCCAGAGATGCATCTGTGTCCACCACTGTATTTCTAGAGGTATTTTGAGATCTTTGAGCAAATTTCACTCCATGTCACTGAGCAACCCACTATCTGTCTCTTAGAAGACATCCTTCTCTTCATGTCTACACAGTAACTTAATGGATGGGAAACTTAGCATTGAGGTGGGAAACTTCTTTTCTCTCTGACAGGGTTTGGACCCCTGATGACCACTGGACTACAATCATCCTTGACTATGTAATTTCTTGTGCTAAACCAGAGCACTTTGAACAGTTCACTCCCACAGCCTCCACGGAACATTGTGGACTGATGTTTGGTGCTGTCTTCTGGGAAGTGAGGAAGAAGGGTCCAGCTTTCCTCCGGTAGAAGAAATTATCTTCCAGATCAGTTATTCCAGAGAAGAGCGAACCGGTGTGTTATACTGGCTCTTCTTTGGCTGCCTTTTGAAAGGAACCGAGGTGCTTCATGCTCTCACATGAGCTCGGCTCAGGGCTACAGCCCCAGTCCTAGTGGCAGGGCAAAGCACTTCTGAGTGTGGTCCTGGGAATCTAACACGACTCTCAGCCAAAGGTGGGTGTGCAGAAATCTGTGTAGGTGACAGAGTGGTCTAGTGCTGTTCACACACAGAATCACACAGCATGTTAGAGGTTGGAAGGGACCTTAAAGATCATCTAGTCCAACCCCCCTGCCAGAGCAGGATCACCTACAGCAGAGCGCACAGGAACATGTCCAGGCAGGTTTTGAATGTCTCCAAAGAAGGAGACTCCACAACCTCCCTGGGCAGCCTGTTCCAGTGCTCGGTCACCCTCACAGTAAAAAAGTTTTTCCTCATATTTTTATGGAACCTCCTGTGTTCCAGCTTCCACCCATTGCCCCTTGTCTTGTCAGTGGACGCCGCTGAAAAGAACCTGGCTCCATCTTCCTGACATTCCCCCTTGACATATTTATAAACATTCATGAGGTCACCCCTCAGCCTCCTCTTCTCCAAGCTAAAGAGACCCAGCTCCTTCAGCCTTTCCTCATAAGGGAGATGCTCCACTCCCTTCACCATCTTTGTGGCTCTACGCTGGACTCTCTCAAGCAGCTCCCTGTCCTTCTTGAACTGAGGGGCCCAGAACTGGACACAATATTCCAGATGTGGCCTCACCAGGGCAGAGTAGAGGGGCAGGAGGACCTCTCTTGACCTACTTGCTACTCCCCTTCTAATACACCCCAGGATGCCATTGGCCTTCTTGGCCATGAGGGCACATTGCTGTTTGTGTGGCTGTTGCACAAAAAAGATTTAGATTTAGTGACAATTAGGAAAAGCGGTTGTTACTGTGTCTGTAACAGCAAGGCCATTTGTCTCTCTCAGTTAATGGAGGACTAATTATTGTCAAACCAAGATACCTAGGCTTATTAAGGTAGATGAGGCTTTACCTCTTGAGGTCCTTTAGCCACACACTTTTGTGACGAGCTATAGTGAGCCACTGCATATTCCACGAGGGCACCAAAGATGAAGCTGAAGCAGATGCCGAGGTAAACATCGATGGCCTTAATGAAACAGTTGGTTTTGGAAAGTGAACTTCGTGAGCCGATCATCAGAGTCGTCATGGAAAGCACCGTTGTTACTCCTTGGAAAGCAGAAAAAGACAGACCTTCTCTGTGGACTTGGAAAAAGCTTGGCCCATCCTTCTGCACATGCTGTCACTCTGTTGCTGGCCAGATAGAGCTCATCACTTCTTGCCAAACCCCAATCATCTGTCAACTGAAACACTTCTGTACCACAAGCTACCAGCTTCACCCAGGCTGCCCCTGCCTGTGACAACTTAGCTCCAGCAGGCAGTTGGCTCTCTTATTCTTGCTTCCAGTAAAAAAAATCCCCTCCTCCCTGCCCCTTCTAAAGCATGTCATGAAGACGGGCTCTGCGGGCTCTGCACATGGGCAACTCTGCCAGCCACAGCCTATCTTGCACACTTCACACTGCTAACCTGGCTCTGCCACGAGTAAAAGCAGAATGTGAGCAGGCCGGTTATGCCAGAGTAGAGAGCTGAAGAAAACTACTGCCTGCCCAGCCCTCAGAGGGTCCCCTGACTGTCAAAGTATTCTCCCTTCCCCATGCAATCACTCACCAATACAGGTTCTTGCAGGCACTGAATCCAATGTGATCCAAAATGAAACCCAGGACAACATGACAAGCAGAGTGGAGGGCACGTAGGTCTCCAAAATGAAGTAAAGAATGTTTCTTCTCAGCTCAAACTGCAGTGTCAGTCGAGGGTATCTGCCTGTTCAGGAACGGAAGAAACACAGGGAACATGAGATTCACAAGGACACTTGAAGTGAAATTGGGAGAGTCCAGCACCTGCCCTTCAGCCAATCTACATGAGCAGAGCTGCGCTGAAATCCTGGGAGCTGCATCACTTACACAAGCTTGACTTCTCGCCTCAGAGGTTGTACTTGACACATCCTAGATGAGAGGACATGTACACGCAGCATCGCTGGACAAGAGATATCTAAGGCAATGTGTGGCTTGCAAAGGGGCTCCTGAACTTAATTCACAGTAGAAACATTTTATACATTATAACTCAGAGTACAGAAGGGCTGATGCTTTCAGCTATTCTCTCATACTCAGCACTGCAGATTTTTCCCAATAAGCACTTTGAAGGGGCATCACCAAGTTCAGTCTTTATCTGACGGCTGAGAAGTAAACAAGACATTTTTATCTCAATTTCAGCAGGCTCTGGCTCACATCCCAAAGCATCCCAATATCTTATCATAACAGGGAATTAGTCTCTCTGCATTTATTAGTAATTTGTAATCTTTGATAACTGTGTCTCTTTGTGCTCAGAAAAATTCAGTCAAATTTTAAAAATCAATTTATTGTAATACTGACAAGGGTTCTGTGGCTGGACTGCCAGTATTTTTAGGAGATATTTTTGCTGTTTAAACAATAGCTCGCTTTGAAACAGAGAAACAAATCCTGTGTTGTTCATAGGCTGTATACACCACAGTCAACAATAAAACACTGTTATTTTTAAAATCTGGTCATTCTGAGGCAGTTTTGCCCCCTTTCGTAGTGTCTGTGATCAGAGAGAAGAGAATTTACATTGATAACAAAAAAGACATCAAGTTCTAATGCACAAAGTGATCTTATTCCATTATGATAGAATTGTAATTTACAAACGAGTATATTTTAAAAGATAATTTTACTCTCCCTTACTGTAAACATGGCACTGCAGTATTTATAGTGTGCACACCTGGGAGGAAGGGAGAGGGTTTCTTCAGGTATGTGTGGAGAAAGAAAGAAGTGCAGAATTAAAAAAAAAAAAAAAATCCATCAAGAGAATATAGTGTATCAAACCCCTTAACTTTCCATGGATTTCCATCTTACAGAATATATTTTGCCATCTTCCTGTCCATCTCTTTTTGTGAGATTAACATTTGCTAAAGACTTTGCTGGTTCAGGCGTGAGTCAAAAGACACTGGCCTACAGAAGGGAAGGGAGGTGGGAGAGGAAATACTTGAGAGCTTTTCCTGCTTTTCTCTTTCACTGATTTACCTGTTTCTTGCTGTGACTTTGAGACCAGGGTGTAGTAACGTTCCACTGTGTACTGAGAGAGCCGCAGCTTTTCTATGCCATGGACAGAGTCATTTCCTCTCAGCCATGTGAAGATGACATCGTTTTCGTCATATCCCCCTAAGGAGAACACAAAGACCCATCTTACTGTGGTTTAGCCAGTAAAAGCCCCGCGATTGCCCTGCCCTGTCTCCTGAGTGGGAACAGGAACACGATGCAGGCGTTGTAGCCTGGACAAAGACCCTCTTGAATGGTGTCAGGCTCCGGGTGGATGTTGGCTGTTCTTTCACTTCTGTACTTTCAGGCTGCTGGTTCAGATTTCAACGGGAGCACGTGCCACCATGAGTGAAACACAACATATAAGGCTATCAAGAACCTATTTCAATCACTTACATGAGGTATTTCTATTTTAAAACATTTTAACATTTTAAAAGAGAATATATTCCTGTTATCCGCAGTTTGATTACACCTAGCAGGATAAAACTACTGCAGCAATGAACCCTCAAACACAGCCTCTTCAGTAATGAGAGGACAGCAGGAGAAACGCAGTGGTTAAAAACAGAGAATACAGATCCCATTGATCTTACCAGGTAGCAGAAAACCATTTCACTGAATCATCTATTCAAGTGTTTAAAAATGCCAGAAAAGGGGGTTTCAGTTAGTCAAGAGCTTGGAGCTGAGACTGCTACGTGGCTATGGGCCAGGCTGTTCTGATTGGGTACACGTTGTCCAGAAAACCTGCTCATAAAAGGAGCTTTTTCTACAAATCATTCCTCCTATCCCCAAAGGCTTTAAGTTACTGAGGACAAATAAATGCATCTGACATTTAGGTAACAGTGAATTCCTGCTGCAAAACGGTGGGACAAGTGAGATCAATTCAAACAGTTAGCAGTGGATGAAAAACTGAATATAAGCCACCCCAGAAAACAAATCACATCCTGGGCTGCGTCAAGAAAAGCCTGGCCAGCATGTCAAGGGAGGTGATTTTGCCCCTCTGCTCTGGCGACACCCCACCTGCAGTACTGCAGGCCCCCAACATAAAAAGAACACGGACCCATTGAAATTAGAGCAGAGGAGGCCATGAAGATGATCGGGGGGCTGGAGCATCTCTGCTCTGAGGGGCTGAGAGAGCTGGGGCTGTTCAGCCTGGAGAAGAGAAGGCTCGGGGATACCTTGTAGTGACCTTCCAGTACAGGAAAGAAGAGAAGAGACTCTATCAGGGCCTGCAGTGATAGGACAAGAGGTAGTGCTTTCAAGCTGAAAGAGGGTAGATTTAGATTAGATATTAGGAAGAAGTTCTTCACTGTGAGGGCAGTGAGACACTGGCACAAGTTGCCCAGAGAAGCTGTGGGTGCCCCCTCCCTGGCAGGGTCCAAGGCCAGGCTGGACAGGGCTTTGAGCAACCTGGTCTGCTGGGAGGTGCCCCTACCCATAGCAGGGAGTTGAAATGAGATAATCTTTAGGGTCCCTGCCAACTCAAACTGTTGTACAATTCTATAGTCGGTACACTCTGTACGTGCCGGCCGACTAATTCCCTCCAGGAATGTAAATGATGGCAAAGCATGACCTCAGGTTGGACTCGGGGACACCTCAGTCTGAGGGGTGAAGCCTCTACTGAGTCAGCACTGTGCCATTCACTTCAGAAATTTCACTTAATTTAGGAAACAGGCCCATCAATCTTGCTAATTTGATTCTTTTAAGTGCCCTTTCTTGAGAAAATGAGTGGGGGTGCTTTTATTCTGATAATAACCTGTTCATTCTGGTAGAAGGAATAAGATGCAATTGCAGCTCTATTTTTATCCAATTGTGTTTTCTTATGAGACACAAATTACTAGAGCTTAAGGGTGATGAACTCCTAAATTAGGTGTCCAGGGTATGAATCCCTGCATGGAATCCTAAGCATGTGACTTCTCAAAGTTTCTAAGCAGTTTTATAAATTGTGGTTATGCAGGAAAATTTTATAATAAATGACAGATTGTTGTTAATTCATCTGGCATCTATTTAAATAGCATTATTTCTGGGCACTTATCCTAATGAAATCTCCAGTGGGCAATGTGCTTATAATTTCACTGGAATTATGCAGCAACTGAGCATGATGCAGGACCCAATCACTTGTACAACTGGCCCAGACAAGCTATGCTTTAGCAGAAGAGGCCAATCATTATTATTTCAAGATCTATTCTTTGTAATAAAGTTAACCATGGTGAACTAATATGATTTTAATGTGAAAATAATACGTGCTTCCCTAAGTGCTTTGTGCTGCAACCCCAGAAGTTAAAATCTGGTCTTTTCAGTATTGAGATTTTAGATACGTCTTTTTGAGACATGAAGTGGAAAATGGTGCTGGGTTGTTGTGGAGCTTCACAGACCCAGAACAGCAGCACTTCTCCTGCTGAGCTCCTGGGTAAGAGCCCTGTGGAGTCCTAACTTTTCCTGGAGCCTTTCCCAGCCAGTTTTGGCCATGAATGAGCTTTTAATTTAATTGAGAGCAGAACTTGCTGCTTATTCTTTTTCTTGAGATTCCCAAGGCTGAGACTCCCGCTGTTGATGAGGGTTCCATCATCTGCATCCCTGTAACAGCTAGCCCGTGTGGAAAACCACGTACCACAGACTGCAGTTTGGCCTTAGTTTCAGTTCAAGAGGCTCGTTCAACCCATATTCCAGCAAGAACCACCTTTCACACTGTCTTGTTCCAGTGGGGGTTTGGAGGTGCAAGAAGTGGTGGATACCTCAAAATGTGACAAGTCGCTCTTTGCTGTGCTCCAGCCCATGCACTTACCCCAGCAGTTAGTTTTGAAGAAGTTGCGTATGCAAAAGGAAATTTTCCAAAATTTGGAAAAGCGGCCATTGTTACTTCATCCATTCTGTGCAAAATTGAACTATCTAGACTTCAATAAAAATATTATTACTACTCTTTCTATATAGATTGCACAGTGACAGGAACCCTCTAAACTGGATTACAGCACAAAGCATTTGAAGAATGATGAAGCCAAATTGTTTCCTATGGGACATTAGTACTTGCAGGCATAAAAGTCTACTCCAGAAAGCTGTTGTGACAAATACAAATATTCAAGATGCATAGTTACATATGAATAAACAAATTTAAAGGGTTTTTTTTCTAGAATGTTACACTTACAGCTTTCCAGCTGCAGTCTGCATGTCTGTGTGTCCATGGGATACTTTGACAGGTCCATGTTACAAGCAACAGTAGTAGTGATTCTGTAGGAAGAGAAAGAACTCTGAAAGTTACAATAAAAGCACATAATAAGATATTTCTGTTTTTCATAGCAAACTAGATCACGAAGACTTTGCTCTGTCATGTAGATAATTTTGACCTATGAAATGAAGGGACTGATATAATCAGAGAGAGCCCTCCTGAAGAAGATACGCTCTTTGCAGCCACACTGATGAAAATGTAACCAAAAGAGGAATTTTGCTTTGCTGTGGTGGGAGATTTAGTGTTGATTCAGATCTTTTCCAGTGCTACAGTTTACACATCTTAAGGAGGTCGCCACTTGTCACCCGAGGCACAGCAACTAACTGCACACATACTCTAGCTTGCTCTGATGTGGAGGTAAAATGAGTTTTACTTTGCAACCTTACTTTGCAGTTAAGGTAACCAGGACATAGTTCCTGTGAGTCGAGAAGAGATACCACCGTATGAATTGCTAACGCAGTTACAGTGCATGTTTCTGCAGTACACGTACAAATATGCTTCTTGTTAAAAAGCAGAAATAATGGGTACCTGGCACCAGAGAAGCAAGTAATTTCCCACTATCTGTTAAACTTACACTGTTACAACGTCCTCCTGCCTTTCCTCCCCTGCCTCCCTCTTACTTGCCAAATCACAGAATGGCCAGGGTTGGACGGGACCTCTGGAGATCATCTAGTCCAACGTCCCTACCAGAGCAGGGTCACCTAAACTGGGTTGCTCAGGGTGGCATTCAGGAGGGTTTTGAATGTCTCCAGACATGGAGACTCCACCACCTCTCTGGGCAGCCTGCTCCAGTGAGACTCGACTTGTCCTGGTGACACCTAAACTTGTGAGCTTTCTGAGCGGGTGCTGCACTCAGAACACAGCATGTACCACGACGGGGAATCCTGATCCTTGGCTGGCATTTCCAGGCAGCCAGAACAGGGGGTACTGAATCAGAAGAGTATGGTCATGGTTGGCTTGTTGACCCAAACTCATTACCCGTGACAGTCGGTATCTGCTCCTGTCCAGCATAATTCTGGAAATCTATTCTGAACCCTCATCAGCAAAGCCAAAGGTTGACTTACCTTAAGGCATACAAGATAGTGCCGTTAGAAAACAATCTTATGAGGCGGTTCCCCACAGTGACGTCGTGCAGAAAGGACCTTTTTGACTCCACAATGTACGTGTCTGGTACCCAGAGCAATTCTGCTAGACGAGCATCTAGCGTGAAGCTCTTGTTGCCATGAAAGACCAACCGGGGGTCTGTCCAGCGCTGCCGCAAATAGATAGTAGCTGTGTAATCCTGGGGAAGAGAGGAAAACCTGTGAGGACGCATGCTCAGCACACCTGCACAGCATCCCTGCGGGCACATTGTGCGTGCCAGGAGGCAGAAGACACATTTGTTCAACCTATCAAAGCTCAGCTTCAAATGCATGCAGTAAATTTGATAGATTTTCATCACAGTTTTATTTATGGTATTACATTTCTCATAAACTTAAAGGCATAGTGTTTGAGGACTAAAGAGCATACTCATAGTATGAGCAATTATTGTAATTTATATTTTTGTTTCTGTCTTGCAGGTAAGAAAACAGATGGAAAATGCACACTTGAGGCCACTCAGCAAGTCATTGACATTAAAAATCAGTCATTGTGTAGAGTTGTAAAACTACACAGGTCTCATAAATGCGATCATGAAAGACACATTGGCACTCTGTGACAAAAGGTAAGCAAATCCAACCTGCTACTTCAGCGAGGTCCTAAAAAAAACCCCAAACAAATCAAAAGCAAATCTTTCAGCATCTTTTTTAATAGCAGTTTTGAATCTAAGGACACACAGATTAACTTGAGTTTAGCCTGCCAAAATCTACCTGCAGTGACTGGAGTATTTTCACAGTGCCCCATCATAAAAGAGTAAGTAGCACCCAGCTCTAAAGATAATTCTTTACTGACAGACCTAGGGCGCTGTTGCACTGTTTCACTTTCTTCTGTATAGGTGAAGTAAATGCAACTAGTAATGCCCTTTATGTTCTCAACATTTCTGACACAGACAGACTGATCCTGGCCATTGTGTTAACAACGTGGAATCGCTGCATTGTACCACAGTTGTGCTGCCTCTCTGCGGATGGTGAAGTAGTTCTGTTTCATTCCATCTATAACTTGTAAAAGGCTTTAAGAGAAAAGGCCTAAGTAATTATCAAGTATCAGCGTTAGCTTTTGCAACTTATAAAATCTTACTCTCAGCCTGTGACAGAAGAAAAAACATGTCAAATAATGCACCGTTATGGCTTTCAATGCAGGCAATTATAATAGTGACAAAAGCGAAGAATCCTGGTTGATTTTCCAGCTTTCATCAAGACACAGGGTAAGCCTCTGCAATGTCTTCTATGCGGTCAGAGCAATTTAGATGGACCATCAAGAAGTAAAACTCCAGAAACAGCAGCTATTTTACAAGGCCCTTTAATTAATTTAGAGGTACGTGAATAGTTCATTTTACTGGTTCAGCTCCTTCCCCAAAATGAATAGCTTTATCAAAGTTACAGTACTTTATTTAGGGAGTTTGTTTAATCAGTTGAGGGGAGAGAAAAAAAAAAAGTCAGTGATGATCTTGAAAATGCTAAAATTAAGTGTTGAAATTGTTCCTGACTGAACTTGCGCCTGTTTGGACCACAACTATTTGCTGAATTTACCCAAGTTGCCCACAGTTTTGGTCAATCTGAAACGGGAGTGTTTGAAATCCAGCTGTTATAACTGGAGGGAATCAGACTCCTCAGTGGTGGGAAAGTGTTCTCTGCATATTTGACTGTGGGTCTCCCTCATTGTTTTGTTTTGTTTTTTTTTTCTTTCCTTGGGATTACCAATCCTTTGAGCCTCAGACCATGTCACAGACCATAACCTCATTTCTCCTCCAGAAGACACCCTGTCCGTGTCTGCAGTCTGCATCAGCACATCCAGCAGAGGTCCCCCCATCCTGCACAGAGGAAAGGTAAGGGAGAGGAAATGCCACAAAGGATTGATTTTTTTTCTGTTTCCAAGGGGCCTGATTTGTAGGAGATGCTGTGTTTTCAACCAGTAGGGCCCTCTGGAGTGCCTTTATTTACTTAGAACCCCACATTGCTACAGCATCTACATAGTCTGCGGTCATAAACAAGCACTGATCTTATCACACCTCTCAAAGTGGTCAACAGACATACGAAAGCAAAGCAGCTTGGATATGACAATTTCTGTGCTGAGCACACAGGAACATATGACAAGTCACCCAGGCAAACCCTGCTCTTATCTCTTGTAAAATAAAAAAAAAAGGACACTTACCATGTCGCTCTCAGATATACTGGAAATACTTGCGATGTCCAGGCTCATTGCAATTTGAACAGGTTCTCCTGTGGAGGGAAAGAAAAGGTGAAGCAGAGAGAAGGGCAATGTTTCAGCAAAACCGCTCGGGATGCTGCGCTGATCTCTCAAACCTCAGAAGCCCAAAAGATTAGACACAGTTTCAGAACATCGGACTCAAAAATGATCCAAAATAAAGTTGTCACTGTTAGGGAGCTGGACTTGGCCTGGTTTTAGTTATTATGTTCCTCAAATAGATTATCCTGTTACACGAGGTGGCCAAGTCAGATGTGGCGATGCACTCTCGGGTGAGCCCTTCTCAGTAACCAATGGTGTGAAACAAGGCTGCATTCTGGCACCAACTCTATTCACAATCTTCTGCAGTGTGATGCTCCAAAGGGCCATGGCAGACCTCGATGAAGATAACGGCATTTACAGCCATTACCATACCAATGGTAACCTATTCAACCTAAGGCGACTGAAGGCCCACACTAAGACCCTGAATCACCTTTTCCGCAAGCTGCTTTTTGCTGATGATGCTGCCCTCGTTGCTCACACAGAAGCAGCTCTGCAGTGTTTAACATCCTGCTTTGCAGAGGCTGCTGAGCTTTTTGGGCTGGAAGTCAGCTTGAAGAAGACAGAAATTCTTTACCAACCCGCACCTCAGGATGCTTCCATCAGCGCTGACTCCGTAAAATCCTAAACATCCACTGGACTGACTACGTGACTAATGTCACTGTCCTTGAACAGGCAGGGGTCACCAGTATTGAGGCCGTGCCGCTGAGGACGCAGCTGCGCTGGGCAAGGCACGTCTCCAGGATGGAGGATCACTGCCTCCCTAAGGTTGTGCTTTATGGTGAATTCGCCACCGGCTGAGCAACAGAGGAGCCCCAAAGAGGAGATACAAGGACTCTCTGAAACAATACCTCAGTCTTGGCCATATTGACTGCCATCAGCGGTCCACTGTGGCCTCCAGTCAGGAGACATGGAGACACATCATCCATAACGCTGCTGCCTCCTTTGAGAACGCACATAGAATTAGTCTCGAGGAGAAAAGACAACGCAGAAAAAACCGTGCCTCGCCAATGCCGCCTAAGGAGACTTTCCACTGTGCCTTTTGCAGCCGGACTTGCCTATCCCGCATCGGCCTTCTTAGCCATCGGCACACTTGTAGTAAGTGTGGATAGAGCCCTTCCCTTATCTTCGTTCGCCAAGCCTAGCCGTGATGATGATGACGTACAAACAGATTTTCTGCGCTCAAGTCCTGTTGGCGATCGCGCATTTACTAACTCTTGGAGTCTACCACGAGAGGGCAGCTCCTCCCCAGGAAACGGCCGCACTCACCGAATCCTGCCAGGCACAGCTGGCTCTGTCACACGAGCAGAAAAACACAAACTTCCCCGGGTTCTGCCTGGTTTGTCCAACCCCAGTTTGAATTTGCGGCTCCACGCTGGGCTTGGCGCTCCCCGAGGCCGCTCTCTCTGCCCAGGTGACAGCACAGCAATGCCTTTCATCGTGGGACTCGCTGGAACTCCCTTCCATCCTCTAAATCACATTTAGAAAAGTTAAGGGACACAATTTCTAAATCTCCTTCTAGGTGGTTTGGGGTTTTTGTTTGTTTGTTTTAAACTGTCCCAAACCCCAAAAATATATTTCATTTGCAACAGATGTATATTTTTCAAAGTAGCTGTCTGAGATACTGTTTTAGATATTTAGACACTTGAGGCTCACTGAAATTAATAACCAGAGGGTAGATCTGTGAGGACTTGGCATCTCTGGAGGAGGTCAGACCAGCATCCTGACCATTTTTGTTTAACATTTATGACCCCGGTAGGTGTAGGCTGGTGCAGATGCAGTTAATCTCTGTTACAGAAGCATCTGTTCATCAATGTGACAGGATATAGAGGAGCTTTTCTAGTTCTGCATACGATCAGATGTCCTGGACATAACAATCTTGTAAATTTTGTATTGTTCCAGAAATTCATCACCATGGTAAGAAAAAGGAAGAAGCTCAAAGCTGCCAGTAGCAGAAGGTCAGTCTGCAGGAGCTACAACAGGAAACATCCACGTCCTGGTGAAAGCTGATGGACAATTTTTCTGCTGAGCACAGTTTCATTATTGGGTTCTGGTAGAAAACCAAAATTATTAAAAATAAAGATTTTTCATAGCTGTTTTTTAAACTTTCATGGATATTTTTCAGGTGCTGAATATTTTTCTGAGAAACTCTGTCCTCTGAGTGAATACAGCACTCACCTCACCTGGAAGGTGGGAGACCTGACACCCCAGTTGGACTGCAGTCCCAGGTAAGTTGCTAAATACCTGACTGTCCTTCAGGTGCTCCCTACTCCCTAGAGTTTCACTAGGATTTAAAGCAGGTTTACGTTGTGTCTCAGCGTGAAGTGAAAGCACGTGTCAAAAGTCAGTATTTCTAGCAAGGAAAATGGCTTTATTCCTCTACTGCTGCAACTACTAAACAGATATATACAAACAGAAATAAAGCAGAAAATCACAATGGTCAGACTCTAAACAAAAGCTTGTAGAGTTAGAACAGAATTTAGTTATTCAGATAGGTCTTTCGTAGAGGTATTGAAGTTCATAAATTTCCTGTTCTTAACCTCATAGATGTACGTGTTCTCACGCCCACATGTGCACGAGCAATCTTTTCCAGCCAACAGTGGGTGCACAGAAAGTCTTGGCTACTCACTTAAAAACAGGACAACCTTTTAAACCGGGGCATCCTAAAGAAAGTTTAAAGCACACTCTCCCCTCCGCACCGGCCTCACAGACTGTTCTTCACACGGTCACACGCACGGACCCAACATACCGCCAAAGTAGGGCCTGAGGTATTTGTTGTATCCCATGGTGAGGTTCTCAAATCCAGGGAGGGATGATGCGTCGCTGCTGCGCGAGTCAGGTGCACGGCCCAGGCAGCACCACCTGGAGGCACAAACACTGTTACGTGTGGCCAGACATGCCAGGCACATCTGGTGTGCAGCTGCAGCGCTGTTTCCAGCTTATGCTTGAGCATGCAAACTGCATAAAATGCTTATTAGAAGTAAGCAGATAATTGAAATCGCGAGCACTTGCTCACGTCACTTAGTTTGGCTGAATAACTGGCACCTTGAAGAGGTTGAAAAAAAGGCAATTACCTCACCCGATATCTACAGGTTTCCACACATGGTAGCTTAAGGCTGTTCATAAAATCTCCAGAACAAATCAAGCAAGGTCTATATATCACGAGTCACAAGAACAACCCACAACCTCCTCCTTCCCACTCTTTCTCATACAACCTATAAGGGACATGCATTTCTTTCTTCCAACCTGAGACAAATCTTACTGTCCAACAGCTCCTCCTCCCTAATCACTAGTCCCCTAAAGAAGCTTTTATCATCATACGTTGGTGTCAGGCAGCATCTCTACAGCTGCTGCCACGTGTAAAACCCCGAGTGCTCTGGAAGGAGAAGGGTGGAGCACTGAGCACTTCACACACCCCAGCAAAGCTTTGTGGGCTGAAGCACCCCTCGCTGCTGTGCCCACAGAGGGTTCAGCTCGAATTTACAGCGTCAAAATTAAAGTTTTGTGGATGGACAACAAAGCATGATGAGGCTGACAGATCTGTCCCATCGTATGGACAGCTAGAGAGACAGCGGGGTTTGGACTGTGGAAAGGTAAGCTGTACATGTGCTCACTTCATGAAAACGTAAACAAGTGATTCGTTAAGAGTTTGTTATTGCTTTGTGAAGGGCTGAAGCAGGTGGAAGGCAGCGCCTCTGCCTCCCCTCCAAGTCTCAGGGCCACTGGTCTGTGGCACTAAGAAACTTAGTAACGTAGTTACTGAAAGCTCTGATGCACTTTTTTTTCTTCTGTTGCCTTTAAATCTGGGTTAATAGTCCTTAGCGATTTGCTGCACGTTTTAGACCATAAAGGACCTTACAGCAGAACTGAACCAGTTCATGCACAGCATAAACCATTCAAGAAATTTCGGGCTTATGGTGCCAGGGATGGTAATAACAGAGGTGGGAGCCCTGTGGGGGGCATTTCCAGCAAAACCTGCGAAATATTCTGGCCCTGAACAGGAAATAAGGGATTGCACTGTTAATGTGTTCTGGGGACCTGTGCAGCTTGCTCTCTTCTTACTACATCCTCTCACATCCCTTACTGCACCCAGCTTTCTTTGGACAGGCTGGAGAGTTGGAAGCATAGTTTCCTTCTGGCTACATCATTTATATGAAACATAATTCAGATGTTCTTTGTAAAACAAAACAAACACTCTGCTTACCTTTGGGTTGGAAGGAAAAGACACAGACTGAAGAAGCAAAAATATCTGCAGAACATCTCTGGAGATTATTTCTCTGTTTGTGCTGCTTGTCTGTGAAGCAGAAAAGAAAGTTTTGCAGTTGAAGAAAACCTCTTCTAAGGTGGGACAGGGAAAAGAAATCCTGAAGGGTCAGAACCACACACTGTGGCTCCTACCCTTTTTTCTAGCTTGTGGCACTTTTCAGCGCTGTTACCTTAACACTGTTCATGTAAAAGACCCTAGTGACCACTCAGGTCCTCAAGTCCTTGACAAGGTCACCAAATTTAAGCTGCCACTTTGTTTTTAGAGAGCGCTTTTCTTCTCTCAGCATGGGGTGGCAATGATCTTAAGAACAGCACCACGGGAAGGGATTTATTAAATAGAAAAATGTTTAGGCAGTTCCTAGAGGCAGTCAGAGTCTGAAGCCAAGGGAGATCCTGCCCACATATGACAGATCCATCATCTTTTAGTCCAGGGCTCCGCTCATCAGATACACAGAAACGCTGTAGCTCTGTGCTCCATTAACTTGTACTTTGGGATAAACCCATGCTATTAATAGTAATGTTGGCAACTCACTCAGCATGCAGTACAGGATGAAATCATTCCCCTTCAAATAGGTTTCGTTGACTTTTCTGGGAGTGGACCCAAATCTTGGCTCCTGGCCTGAGACTCCTGCAGGCTCGTGCTGGCCTTGCAGCAGGTGCCGCTCCTGCCTGTGCCCTGCTCTGCATTTTTGCTCCCTGCCTGAAATGCTGTAGCAGTTGCACACCTTATCTGGAGCCTACCACGCTCTGGAGAAAGGATGTTTTTCAAAATAAAACATGCTCTAATGTCTGTCCAACACTGAATTCCTCACAAGGCTTTGCACTTGCAGCCCTTTCTCCAAACATGCTGTTCAGATGTTTCCAGGTGTTATTGAGTGCTCCTCACTGTAACGCGATGACACAGGGCTAGAGAGAGAATCATTTCCCTGCTCACAGCAAAGTTAGAACACAATTTGGATGAGAAAGGAGGATTAGTCCAGGTAGTTTAAAGAAACGCTTGTAGGAAGAAAGGATAACTTTACAAATGAGCATTTAGCTGAAGTATGAGAATTTCTGAGCTTCAGCTCAGGAGCATCCTTCATGACCATCTGCTTTGCACAGGGGCTGTGGCTGGCAGCATCTTGGTGCATCAGAATAAGTTTCTAAACAATTTTATTCTATCTGACCCCAGTTACTAAGACCTTATTTTGAAAAAAAAACAAACAAACCAAACCCAAGCCAAATTCTGTTTGTTTTCATGGCTGACTAGTGGCTGGAGACCTATTAGGCAGTAAAAAGCCTTCTTGGGACCCTGTTGTGTTTTCAGTTAAGGGAAGTGAAATGTGCTCTGCAACGTGTGCTGCTGCTGCCTAGAGGTGACAGAACAAATGAGCTTGGATAAATCTAGAGCTGCTGCTGCCAGACCCGAGTGAACTGCACAGTCTCAATTGCTGTGACTCCTCTAACTCTTTGCAAAACAAGGAAAACCTTGTTTTCTTCCTTCAGAGGGTGGCTCTGAAGATAATATACATCAAAGACTGGGAGGCAGTGAGAGGGGATCTGTAAGCAAAAAGAGCTAGAAACGAGGCATAGCACAGTACTCAGGGGCAAGGAAAAGGTGACATCAGTGCCCAGAGCTGAATATAACCAAAGCGTTTCTTTGCTATTCACTGTATCAGTTAATACAATTGGAATTCTGCTTTTATCATGCAAGACCTTTCATCAGAGGTTACCAGTTTCATTAGAACAGTATACTGAGAAAAAAACATTTTAAGATTGTATATTTATGCTTCTCTGTCCAGTAAAGGATTTCAGTTTGCTCCAATAGAAAAAAACAAACTTGAACACTGTTTAATCTGGATGTTTTTCTCTGGTCAGTGAAAGCATGGCACAGGCAATACTGAACTCATGAAGGCAGGACTTGTACAACTGGTGGAGAGATTGCTCACAATGCCGAGGTTATATAAAAATTATGCATTATGTAGACTCAGAGATAATGAAAACCTTGAGAATATAAGAGTTTGCTCAGCTCTGTGTTCTCCCTGCTGGCCATAAAAGTTACACAAAGATGCAAATATGACAGTAAAACAGATCCAACTAGAGTCCTCTGTGGAAGGGACTTTATGGAATAATGCTTCTTTACACCAACCAACAGCAGCCAGCAGCAGCCTGCATCTCCCACTACACATCAGGCTACACTTCCTTAATTCTGCTTTATTCCTCTATCTTTGAAGGGGTGATAAGAGTGAAAACAGAGAAGGAGGAAAAATCAGTGACCCCTTCAATAATTCTGTTTATAGGGGTGTGAGAGGATAAAGATGTGCACCCTCACCAGGCACGAGGCTAAAACGGTTCCCAGGCTCCTCTGCACCACTGCCCCTGTGCCCCGCGGTGCCGGCTGCTCCACCACAGCAGTGCTGGGCTCTGAGGGGAGCCGGCAGGAGCCACTGCAGTCCTTAGTTATTTGACATGAAAATCAATTTGTACAGAACAAATACCATTATTACCGAACTGAAGAGCTAGTGGGAACCTGTCACATGTCAGCAGATACCAAGCTCACTCCTTGGCTGGTCAGGACAAAAAGGGACCTCAGAGGCTGATGGAGGAAAAGGGAATGTGAGAACCTGGAAACAGCACCTGTACTGGTGGGTTGATAATACCAAAATTCATTGTTTCTGATATTTTAGCTTCAAAAATCTCTTTTCTTGCTTATAATATTTCCTGACTAAAACCAGGAATTGAGAAAAGGCTTCAAGTGCATTAAGTAAGACGAGGTAGACCAAAGTACGTAATGTTGAGTTGAAAGGAATGTCTCATATTGACTTAAGTCTTTCATGGCTTTGATTCTCAAAACCTCAGGATGTTTGTTTTGGTTGGAACTGAAACTTCTTCTGTCCTGCTGGTTTCCCTGTTTGAGAAAAATCTAAACTCAGGCAGGTTGTTCAATAACCTGACCGAGTCTAGAAGGTTGTTATCAGCGCAGCTCTTGCCTGGAGGAGCAGGAGGTGCCCTTCAAAGCAGATGCTGGGGCAGCCCAGGCCCTAGCAAGGCATGTGCTGGCTGTGGCAGGGGTGACCCCAGTGCCACCAATGGCTGCTCAGTGACAGAAACCACCTGCTTTGTGCTGCTTTTTTGTTTTTTTTGCAGTTGCCTTAAGTGGTTATCTGGAATCCCAGGCAGTTACACAGGTGACTTCATGGTAATTGCAGAAGTCCTTCAAGAACCTCTGTGAACTTAAGCTCTTGGCAAAAACCAGATTCTTTCCATCCATGTCACTGTCATTACATCACCTGACAAATTACCTCCCAACTCCAGAAGCAGCAGGCATGGCTGAGGTGACTGGCTGAGGCTACAAGAGCACCTGCTCCCCCCTTGAGGCAATCCTCACTGGGTTTCGGTGCATGGCTGAGCCCCGGCCCCCACGGCGGGCGATGGGGAGCAGCACCCGTGCCCACAGCCCATCGGCAACTGCCCGGAGAGCCCCAGGCTGCGCGGGACAAACCGACACTGGGTAACTTGAAAATACAGAGCCCACTCCTAATTTCATATGCACTGGTACCACGAGTGGTGCATATATTTATACACATAGACTTTGTAAATACAGCAGGAAACCAGGCCTGTTGTTTATAAGACACCCCATAAACTGCAGACCTGATTCCTGTCTTACTGATTTCAAAGAAACCCAGAAGCAACTCCAAGA
Source organism: Trogon surrucura (assembly GCA_020746105.1). Classification (NCBI taxonomy): domain Eukaryota; kingdom Metazoa; phylum Chordata; class Aves; order Trogoniformes; family Trogonidae; genus Trogon; species Trogon surrucura. Next base: position 5,362,863 of record CM036630.1, on the reverse strand, counting down.
TACATGAAGGATTTACATAAAATTAGATTAAATCCTTATGTAAGAATATTAAAACCATGCCTCAGTAATGCATTTATGTTTTCAAGATGCAAACTCTCATCCTTCAAGCTACTTGTGGAAGCAGCAGCTTATGCTCACATCTGCCCACCCAGAACGGTTGTGCACGTCTGCCAGCAGCTTGCAGGCCTGAGCTCTTTAAATACCTGCAGAAAGTCTTAAATTAGGATCAAAATGAAATTTTCTGAGATTTACTCACGTGAAATAAATTCTTCCTCCAAATGAAGTTTGCCTTCTGTTTGGTCACTTCATCCACTTTGAGTAAATGCAATGTACATAGAATTTATAAACAATTACAGTTGTATACAGATGCTTGGCAGGCTCCAAGCAGTTCTTTTTCTCCTGCACTAGATACCTTAAGCCTAGCTCTAACCTAAACTTGCCTGCAATTGTCAATCTCCTGTGGCTGCACATCCGTGAGCTCACAGCTGTCTGTTCAGTCCTGTTGGGCAATTACCTCAGGCTTCATTCACTCAGCAAACCTGCCCCTCACGGCAGGCAGGGCTGCAGGGCAGCGTGCGAAAGGTTCATGTTTCCTCCTCTAACAGGCAGACACAGATCACAAGCCCAGCGACGCTGATTTCTGTGATTTTGCTCTCCACTTACCAACCCTGTAATTGCAACCCTATACATGTGGTCCCTCCCACCTCAGCAGTTCTGCTCGCTGAGTCTCCTCCATTGTGTATGTGCAGGTATTTTATGTGAGATGTAATTATTCTCGTTCCTCGCAGCTGAGACAAGCACACACAAGATTAACTCTCTCCTGGGGCACAACATGGTGTGCCCTGAGTACCTTCTGAACTGTGCACTGAAAGAAGAGGATAATCTTGTAGGCACTTGTTACATTAATGGTAAGTAAAGCAAAAGTGGTTTACCGAGGCTCTTCTTCAAGTACTCAGTTCTGAGGGTACTAGAGGAGGAAATGGGAAATAAAAGATCATTCTGTGAGTAGAACTGGGAAAGAATGAATGAGAGCGCCTCATTTAGACTGAATGGAATTAGAGGAGCACAAAGGTAAAAGAATATATAGAGAAGGCACATGAGATCTTTTGTTTCTGATTATTGTCATATTATATCAGAGGAAGGGCACTGTTGATAGGCCAAAAGGTTACAGCAGACACACGCCATAAAATCCACAGTGGACATGTGGAAAATTTTCTTCCAAGCTTCCAGGTAACAGGTAAGTGTAAAATCGGAAGCCTGCAGAGGCACTGCACAGTTTTAAATTGCCTTCCTTGGCCATCTTTGGCGGCTGTGACAAAGGGAAGCCGCTTCCCTTGCAGCGCTGTGCTGGCTGCTCTCCCTAACAGTTTTCTCTTCCGTCTCCTGAAGCGAGCGTGGCCCGCAGACCCGCAGGCTGTTAAGCAATGGATGTGATTTAGTCGAGCAATTGCTATGTGCCCTGGTCCACCCCCCTGGAGGAAAAGCAGGAGGAACTCAGTGGCCTCTTGGAGGAGGAAAGGGGCGATGGACAAAATCACTTGGCTTTGTCTTTGTTGTCACTGAGCATCTATGTCCTTTGCTGTGCGTGCCCAGCTCAGCAGCCCCTGGCCGAGGAGGGGAAAGGGGGTGAGGATGAACAGAGCTGCTGGCAACTCATTAATTGAAGGCTTGACAGCACACTGACAGGTGAGCATGGAAGAAAAAAGATATCAGACAGGGCCTCAAGTAGCATGGTTCAGACATAATCACTCATGTTACACATATACTAGTCTGAATTTCTGTGGGCAGTGAAACACTCCTCACCGCAGTAGGTTTTAGGGGAAAACCAGCTATGTAATGCCTTGAATGCCTCCACAGCCCACTTTCCACCCCAACACATTTATTTTGTTCTTGCAGACAGCACAGTCAACGCTGCACTGCAGCTGCACGTCCTTCCACGCCAGCATTCATTTTTCCTCAATAAATACTTAATATCCACAATAAAGCCAGGCACATAGAAACACAAAGTGCCAGGATTTCACCTGGAGCAGAATTTAGCTTTTAGTAGATAAATGCTTTTAGTAGATAAATGCACTAAGAGAAATAATGTATACATAGAATAAGAGAATCATTAAGGTTGGAAAAGACCTCTAAGATCATCAAATCCAACTGTCAACCCAACACTATCATAACCACTAAATCATGTCTTGAAGTGCTGCATGAATAAATAAAACCTTAAACACACCCCTAGTAGGCCACTGCAGCTCAGTGTGAACACTTTAACTTTCTTCACAGCACTTCTAAAGCCATCACGCTTTGGCATGGCAGGATTACCTGGCTTCAATGACTGGCAGGTTGGTCCCTGTGTGCCTATTGACTGTGTGACCTCGCAGCTGCAAAGAGCTTACTACATGAAGAGTCACCTCTGGACCACAGTTAGAAGCAGACACAGCACTGAAAAAGTGCCCACAGTAGCTGCCACTAAGAAAGCTGGATCTGAAACCAAGTTCCCCACAAGCTGCCTTTGGCTTGGTCAACGCAGCAAAGGAGATGTGTGCCGGGGTCCTGGGAGCAGAGCTGTGGCTTCAGATGCTCCAAGGTTTACTCAAGTTCCCGGATTTAGCGCTTCCCACCATCTAGGTGCCCCTGTGGGTTATACAAAAACTCAAAAGCTAGTCCACCCAAAACACCAGACACAGACTTTGAAGGTACCTCAGCATCCTTTCAGGTGTGTCAGTTCCTGCCAACAGTTAGGTGGCAGCTTTGCAGCACATGCTCAGTTGTGCCCCTCCCCAGGGCACTGCAGTGCCAGGGTTTGGTACTCTCAGCCTGGGCTGGGAGGATTTGAACATGCCCCATCAAACTCCACCCAGGCCTCGGTGGGCCTGTCATCCCCTCCCTGAGAAAAGCTTTACCTAAATGTATTTAATCTGGATTTGTTTTTATGTTACTTTATTTTTAAAGGCCATTCAGCAGCACGTTTCTTAGTGCAACATGCCATTTCATGTAGCTGTAAAACAAACAGGAATGTTTTTTACATGGACTTTTCCTCTTGTTTTTACATCACTCAAGAAATACCACAGACGTTCCGTTTCTAAGAAGAGGGAGGTCAAGTTATTTGTCTCTAAACTATTATCAGTAACAGTCGGACTATCTGCCAAGGCGAACAAGCCTCCTGTAGAACACGTGCCCCCACCTCCTCGCTCAGATCAGGACCCAGTTTAACATCTCTTCAGGGAATCCTGACCGACAGCAAGGCCCCTGGATGCATCGGGGGCTTTCCCTGTGCTGCCCTCCGAGCCCCGGGGCTGTGGGAGCAGCAGTTGCCCTGCAGATTTTCAGGGTGTTATTTTTCATCCTCATTTCATTCCTACCCATTCACCCAGACCCTGAACCCTCCTCCCAGGCGTGTGGCGATGCTGCCTTGGCAGGCAGTGGTCTGCAGAGCACCAGCTTTATTTAAGATCATCCTTCATACGAGCAATCGTCAGTAACTGCTAACCTACTCCCTAAAAGACACAGATCAATTGACAGAGTATTATAACCCCTTAAAATATTAATGCCCTATCAGGGAGACAATTTCACTGGGCCTAGGGACTCTTCCATTATTAGAAATTATGCCCCAGCCTTAAATAAATTAACTCAATAAATGTCTTCCCATGAATACAAATTCCTGCTTAGAGCTCGCAAATAAAATGATTTAGAGCTGTTCTCTGAGGAAAGATGAAGTGTTTAAACTTGCAAAAGAGGAAGGGCTACCACATTCGTTGGTCTTTTGTTTTAAATGGACTTCTTTTTTTAAACTGAAGGCATCCCTTTCGGAAAGGGGGTGAAATCTTTGGGAAATTAAGTTGTTACATTTTCTTACATCAAGCTGCGCAGCTTCAGTTCTGCGAATACACCGATCTCCGCTTATTTCCAGAGGCCAAGACCACACCAGCCTCGGGCAGGGGCTGCCCAGTGCCACCAGCACCGTGTCTCTGTGTGGCACAGCACAGGATGCGAGGGGGAGAGGGCTGGTGCCCCCCGCCAGCACCACCGCGTCGCTGCCGGCTCACATGGGTGCTGGCAGCCTGGACACGGCCCACTCACCCTGAGAAACTTTACCTGGATCCCCAAGGCCACTCTGCTGCGTCCCCAGAGGTTGAATTTTGGCAAAAAGGAGCTCTTTTACTGGCATCCTGCAGTGTGATCACATGCCGCCGGCACCGGGAGGGCACCTGGATGTTCAAGTGATGGAAGCTGAGCCAGAACTGCCCAGCAGCAGCTGCTAACCTGGAGTGCAAAACTTCCTTGGCAAAGAAATGCAGCTCAGCACTGCCTGCGCTGGGGAGATGCCGTGAGCTGCTCTCAGGGCACAGAGTGCAGCAGCAGCTTTTCAAACCTGAAAAACTGCTTCTGTGCTGTAACTAGCTCAGATGGCCATTATTTACTCGGGGTTAGATAACACAAGCAATGCTCAGTGTAACTTTTTCTATAACGTGCCCTTTAATGCTGAGAACAGATGCAAGGCCAGACCACTGTGCGTTACAGTTCTGCGTCCCTGAGCTGACAAGGTGAACACGGAGCAACAGCGGAATTGTGTGTTGTGCATTCCCCCAACATTTGTGTTTTTGGACACGGACTTTCAAAGACGCAGACACACATACAGACACAGAGCCTTTTCTGCACACTGCTGTACTCTTACTAACGAATTACTTCAAAAACAGGTTTTCTCATTTGACCACAGCCTGTTTCACTCTATCTGCACCGTCCCTAGGGACAGAACATCCCCAGACAGGTAGTGTGCAGTGTCAGATGTGTAGGCAGCACCCCACAACTTGGTTACCTGCCTACAGCAAGTCCATACAGCAAACAGAAGCATATCTAGGTCTGTGCTACAGCAAAAGACAAGTACAGCATTTCCCTGAAGGATATGCCTTAGCTCAAAATACAGTGTAAAGACACAGGCATTCCTAAGACAGGGCAGGTTAACGAATGCCTTCAGCAGATAATAATCAACAGGAATACCATGGGGAAGACAGAGTTGCCATCTTGTCTTTTCCTTGTGTTCTGCTATCAGTTTGATGAGATTTTGATTTGTTAAGAGCTCCCATGACTTTCTCGGTCCATGCTTAAGAAAACCAGAGCATGCCTCGCAAACAGATGCAACGTTTCCAGTTCTTACTTTTCAGTTTGTGCATACACGAACAATTCAGTCCTGAACTGCAAGGTACACATAAAAGACAAGTCAGGATGAAAAAATAGCCACACTGATTCCACTCGACTCAAAAAGAAATGTTTGTAAAAGGGACCATAGATTCAACTTACTTCTCTTGCATAAGAGAGAAAATCCGTCAAAAGCCACCCACAGAGACACTGGTACACAGGGAATTTTAGAATTGGTTCAAGGAGATTACCTCGGCATCAACCTTCTCCTCGGTGTATCCTCTTTGTTGCACTGACTTTGTACTTATACCTGCTGCACCCAAAGATACACCAGTGAGCTGGTGGCCCTGTGACGTGAAACGCTTGGCAGTAGGAGCGCTTGCTTATGTGCTGCAGCTTTTAACTACAGCATCTCAATTCACTTCTTAGAGGACCGGGATAAATATAAGCCCAGTTTACACAAAGAGAAGGGGAGCGTGCAGACACAGGGAGAGGGGGTGCAAGGAGAAGTGAGCAGTGGAAAGCGCAGCTCCCCCTCTCCTCTCCTCCAACCCTCACTGAGCCCACACCCCACCCTCCCCCAGGACTGAGAGCCCAGTGCTGCACCTGTGCTACCCCATGGGGCCTTCAGGCACCGCCTCCCAACTGCTGCTCCCAGGTCGCAAACATCCCATTTGCCTCAGTTTCCCCACTGACCTCACATTTAGCAGCTGTAGGCAGCCACCAGCCGCAGCTGCTCCCAAGGCACTGGCCCCACTGCCCAGCAGCCAACCCTCTTCCACAGACAACCCACGCACACGCTGGCAACAACCACCCCAGAGCTGTATTATTACCCTCAGGGCTGCTTGGCTCTTCAGATAATTGCAAGGTCTACCTGTACAGTTATGAGAAGTTTCAAAGCAATTTGGCAGAAGTAAGGCCAGAGCAGTGGCTCCCCAGCTGTGTAGCAGGTTGTGGCTTTGTGGCTTCCCTCAGGAAGGGGTGGCTGTCCCCTCTGAGCCACTGCTGCCACTTCCCCCCTGTCCCCAGCACCTGTGGCTTCCCGCTCCGGCTCCGGGCGTGGGCCAGGCTTCACTCCAGCACCGTGCAGGATACTCGCTGAGGCGGGTTTATGCTGTGGGAGATTATTCCTTAATAGGCTGATGCCTGTGCTAGCAAAGGACCAAGGATGGGAGGAATATATTATCAACTCTGATCTGGCATTGCAGCCTGCCTGCCGCTTTGGTTCTGCCTCCCAAAAGCTGGATTAATTGCTGGGCTAGAGAACGCAGCTAAATCAACCAGCTCATACCACATTTATTTTCTGTGACTAAGCACTGGGCTCCTGGCAGCTTAAAACAGCAGTGACACCCACTCTTGCTACAAAGAGAGATGCAGGTCGAGCTCTTGCCAAAGACTGCTCTTGCAGGAAGGAGGGGTTGCCCACCATGCAGGCAGGGCAAGGTGGTGGCACAGCTACAGCAGCGACCTGGAGCCAAACACCTCACACCAGTGGTCGTTCTGCCCCATTTCAGCATTTAAGGCAAATGGCAATCCGGACCCATTGCATAACTTGTCTTCCTCGGTTTTCTAAAATAAACGCTTCAAAGACAGGATAGAAAGAGGGGGCAGAAAACCGACATTGTGAGAAAAGAAGTATCATTTTACACTGAAGACTTATTTGCAGCAAAATCTGTGACTTGACTACGGTGACTACAGCAACAAAGAAAATAAACGACTCAATCGCTACCAGCGTGCTCTTTTTTGGGTGAAGTGATAAAGCAAACACAAACCTCAAACCAGACAGTTTGAGTGTGCACAAGAAGCCACTTTCTGGTCTGTGCTTTTCCACCTGGAGTCCTGGCCCCTGGCTGTGCTCCCAGCCTGGCTGCAAAGCTGGTCAGCCACGGCCACCGGCTGAGGCCTTTTGCCAGGGAAGGTGTAAATAATCCAGGCAGTGACCCTTCCTTCCCACTTCCCTTCACCGTGTGTCTGAGCTGCACATGCCAACACCCCCAGTGCCCTACTCCTGTCCCTACATCACCTCTGCTCTGGAGTTTCCTCCTGCATTACAAAATCAGTTTTAGTGTACCGAGTACCTAACACAGCTCATTAAATCAAAGGACTGGGAGATGTGATTAGCATGGCTATATTTTTTCCTACTAATTACATGGCAGAGTCAACACAGCAATTTTTTTTCTCCCCATGTTTTAAAGTGTTCTTAGTTGATTAACTGAAAAACAAGCAACCAAACAGCCCTTTCCTCCCTGTGCCTCGAGTGCAATCCTTGCTGTTATGGGAAGGGCAGGGGCAGCTGCCAGGCTGACCCGAGAGAGGTGTCTGCCCCAGGCACCTGCTCCCCTCCCCTGGTCCTTGCATCACTGTGTCCCCGCAGCGCACCCCAACACGTCGTGGGACAGAAAGGCCCTCCAGGAAAAGAATGGGCTAAAAGAGGGACATGAGCTGCTGAGCAATGTCAGAGGTTAGAGAAAGCCTCAGTGTTACTCTGAGAAATTCTGTCATTACTTCAAGCCTTAGCTATCCATGTGAAAAGTGGAAATAATACCTCTTCATACTGTCTGCTAGGGACCTCTAAAGTCAAAGATTCATAGAGACATGCTTTTCTGTTGATCTTCTCTTATTTTGACTTCCAGTCACCAGGATTTGTTCTTTTCTCTGTCAAAATGAAGGGTCAGGTAAGCCAGGTGCCCCATCCAGCCTTGACATGAGCCCAGGTTGCCCACAGACACTGCTTCCAGCAGCACAGCATCCTGCTCCAAACCAGAGCTTATGCATCACAGAAGTCATAGGTGACACCTTCTACACAGTATTTAAGATCCTTGTAACGTGCGAACACTTTATGAACGGCCAGCGAATAGAGACAGGGCGCAGGGGAACGGGGCTGTGGGACGGCTGCTCATCAGAGCGGTTTCCTCAGCCGATGCATCTGCAAGAGCAGCCAAACACACGCGGGCAGCCCTGAAGCAAGCCCAGAGCAGCCTGGTGTCCAGCACTCTGCAAAACCTCACCCAAGGCTGTAAATTATTCCTGGCTAGGCAGCGATCTGCTGTAAAACAGGTTCCAGCTGCCCTCCGACAAACAAGCAATGCTAACAACAAATTCTGTATCACCAACACACTCTTGTTCTTAACAGGTCTCACATGTCACTACTGCCAATACTCGAACTAAAAAAGCATTTCAAGCAGGAGCACAAGTTCTAGACTGGTACCAGGCATGTTTAATTTTCCAATCCAAAATCCCATTTAATTATTTGCATTACAGCATTGCCTGTTACAATCTGAAAATGTTACTTTATCTGTGTGCACATCAGCGTTAATGTTCACGCACAGACTCTTGCACAGCTTTCTAACTTCACTTTACAGGTCGGTGTAACCTCTTGTCAGATACAGGAATGAGTTTGGGAACAGACAGTCAACTGGACACTCAGTTTCAGGCACACAACATTTTGTTACTATCTCAGATTAATGCACAATTGTGGTTTAATCTTTGGCCAAAACCCTTACCTGTGCGATGCTCCTTCTGTGGCTGGATGTTGGCTGTAAGAAGACATTTTATGTTATTATTTTCACTATTCAAGAACAATAATGCTTGTTTTGGTTTATTTTTGAGGTGAGGAGTTCTGGATAGTGGAAGACATTGGGTTCATGTTCTCCATATGTGATAGGAAACTGGCAACGTGCGCTACCAGCAGGCAAGTAAAAGAGAGCAGATAGGTACCTTGGCTGGAGCTCCTGCTCTCCATTCCACACCGAGCCCCAGTCCCACAGCTGTTCACCAGAGGCAGCTCCAGCGCAGCAGGCACAGGAACTGCTCCTCAATGCAAAGTCATTCAGGTACACACTTGCCAGCTGCATCAGGCCCAGATGTGCACATCTTCAACATCTCCATTGGAAAGGACATTGCTGAAACGCTTACTCGCAGAGCACTTAAGTAATTTCCAAGACTAATTTCCAAGGAACAAGCATTTTCTCATTCTGGATGAAACAAAATTAGGTGGAAAAATCACTTGAGGTTTGCATGAGTTTAGCTTTAAACTTAGCTCATAAAATAGCAGTGGTAGGTTTGCCACCAGGATAGGTTAAGGCTTAGCAGTCTCAAAAATGCCTCAGCAATGCAGTAGAGAAACATATTTTGTGTTTAAAAATAGTCTCAACTGTTGCTAGAAGGGATTAAGCAATTTTTTTTTTCCTTTATCAGCACAACAGAGCAGGGTGGACAAAGTAAAAGGTAACTGTTACTCTGCAAATGAGGAAATACTGTTTTATCTAATTTACTGCAGCCTGTGGTGAAACATCAACTGAGATTTGAATGAGGATGGGATGTAAAATAGCCTGAATAAAAACACTGCTAAGCTTTCTTTTGAGAGTATGGACTTAGAGGTCTTCAAAAGTGAGTTTGAATGGTATCACAACACACAGGTTTCATTTTATTGAAGCATTCACTGAAACATTTACCTTTGCAGGAGATTATTTTGAGTGCTGTGGCAATAAGGAAATTGTGAAAAAATTTATGTGATGGGCATTTGCCAAAAGACTATGAAAACATTTCAAAGGGATAAAAAGACATATTTGCAGACTTACCTTCATGTTTACATTTCAAAAGAAAATCTCATGGGTCAGTATGTGCCACCTGCAGAGTTCCCTGCCCCTGCCATGCGACAGAGCTGGCGTCGGCTTCCCACGGGCTCTGGGTCGGAGCCAGATCAACGCTCCTTGTGTGTCTGGGACAAAGTAGGTTTCAGGGAACTGCTTCTCATCATCATTCTTGATCTTTCAAATGTGTCAGGGACATATACCTGTCCATCAGAATGCACACCCCAAACCAAAAGGGAAATAGCAAAAAGGAGAAAGAAATCTGTTTTGCTCATGTGATTACTTGCAGTTTAGGTTTGCCACAGCCAGTATTGAAGTACCTCCAGCACTGGCACAAGTAAAATAACAAGTTTCTGTTACCAGAAATCTGTGAAACACTTCTGAGCTGATGGACAACATGACCTTTTGTATGACCCCGATAACTATCTCACCGAAAGAAATGTCTGGTGTCCTTAAAGGCTCTATAATCTATTTATTGCTACATCTACAGTCACGTCAGATCATCACACACCCCTGGAGAAGTTATGCAGCATCTGGAAAAGTACTGACCAGTACGTCCCCCTGTTGGTACCCAGGTGCCCTGGCAGAACCCCAGTACAATCGTCAAACAGAATTTGCTTATGTCAGGGCCATACATCTGCCTGTCAGTGAATGCGTTCACTTACATCAAAAGGGAGATCGCTAAGAGAAGGAATAAAACTGGCATTGTCGCTCATGCAGTTATTTGCAGTTTACTTTTGTTGCCACATTAAAGTAGCTACTGCTCAACTACAAATGGCTAATGAGAGAAACAACCACCTCCTAAAAAACCCCCCAAAACGTGCAGGTTTTTTTTAGACTGACAGCCCTGGTGAACTGTAGCCATCGTTCAGAGCTGCTGCATTACATTCTGTGGTGCGAAGCACAGAGTGACAGCAGCGTTCCCAGACACTCCCGCCAGTGGTTCAGGTGCCCCTGGGGTTCGGGTTAGCTGCCTCCCTGTAAGTCTTGTCAACTAAAAAACACTTTGGGGAAATTAATGGCTACTTAGGGAATGCTGCGCACTCTTCCCTGTAATGTCCCATGAAGCACACTCTCGAGAGAGAAACCTGATGGCACGTCACATTTACAAAAGAAAATTTAATTGTAATAAAGATTAATGCATGGGGACTCACCACCACATTTTTTCTAATTGCCTTTCATTAACATTCTCAGCAACCCTGAACAAACAACACGGCCTTTCATTTTTGTGTTTGCCAGACAGGGATTATGTGAGGCACAGCCAGCACTTGCTCTGCAGGAGCAAAACATTTTCACTAGACTCCTGTACTGAGGTACTCCGAACTCTCTGATCCCCAACTGCCCCATAACGGCCTCTGCTTAGAGAAAAAGTCTGCTTTGCAAAGTTGGGGCAATTCAGAGTGAATTATTTGCAGGTGAAACAAGAAAAATTACCTTTTCTCTTCTGTTACCCTCTCATGCTGGGGCCACCTGCACGTGGCAGTCCAGGAGGTGCTGCCTGGGACTCAGCACCAGGGCTGGCCTTGTGCTCCACAAGCACAGCGTGTGGCTCCGCCCTGGACAACTCCGCTCACCGCAGTGTCACTGAGACCTCTTGATGATATTTTTCAGGATGTGGAACTTCCTCAGGGAACTGGCAGAGGGTAGAGTGCATTCATGACAAATAAAATAATGGTACATACAAAGGAAGGGACTTGTGATCTGATTCTTATGTTGTTAAACCAGTCCCCTAGAACTTTCCAGCAAAAGCCTTGTCATTTCTTCTCATACTGGTTTGCATTCGTTCTTCAGATCCTGCCTCATCCATTGCTGTAAAAGCTGAAATTCATTTTCGTAACCGGCTAAGAGCCGTTGTTCATGGCCAAAGACACCACTGCGCTAGGATGTCTCTGCTCCTTCACCTGACTATCGAGCACCAACAATCTCCCTGAACACTGGGCAACCCAGCTGCAGATACCAGAAGGCTGTTCTGTAAACTCAACAGGAGCAGGGCGAGTAAGGGAGCCTTTGAAGACTGCTTTATCTTAATGAATAACATTGTGGTGTTAAGAAAAGAACCCATTGTACTGGGAAATTCAGGCTGTACTGACACGTGTGGTGGTATTTTCTGGACAGTGTTGGCGACTATAAAATCTGTTACATCATCACAACAATGACAATACTGGATATTTTGCCCAGCTCCGTGCAGGGAGTGAGGCAGCACGCAGAGGGCCCTGGAGCCATGGGATGGGAACAGCCTATTCCCCATGGAGGTCTTGGATCGTTTGCGTGTTTCTGTGCCAACATCCCAATCTCAGAAGACCAGCTGTCTTCTGGGTTAACTCCTGACTCTGCATGTGCCGTGGGTGGAAGCTGGGGGTTTGGGAGAGCCGCAGCGCTGGCTCTCACTGAAAACAAGGAAGAAACCCACACAGCCAGGGCCCAGGTGCCCATCTATCCGTGCACTAAAAATACCTCGAGAGCAAAACCATAGAAGATGAGCCAAGCAACAGCCGATTTCTCCCATCTCTGCCAAGTGCTAAAAAAGAGCCAAAGAAGAAAAATCCCAGCATGGGGAACAGGTCTGACCAGCTTTGCCACATTTTTGTGTTCTCTCTGCTCCCTTACACTGATCCAGGCAGGGTTTTGTCTCTCCCTTCCAGGCGGTGTGAGGCTCCTCCAGCCCATTCCCCAAGGGAGCTCTAGCCCACTGCTGTTAACTTTCTCTAAATCTCTACACAACAGGGCATCTTCTTACCCCATGGACATGTCCCCAGATGGAAGGAACAGCTAATGCACAAAGACTCCTCTATTGTGAAAGACTGGCTTAGTTCCTGGCCGTGTCAAAATTACCTCTATAATCTTATAACTTTTCTCAGCTCCTACACAAACACAGGCACAAGGCAGCACTGGGAGCTCTAGACATACGCACAGGAGATGGCAAGGTGTTCGGATATTGTCAATACAGAGGTCATACAAGTATTAGAAATACTGTACTAAACCCATAGTAAAGTTACGGTAAAGGAACAATACATCTCTCCTTGTCGATTAAATTTTTGAACATGGCTTTTACTGTATCTAAAATTACCTACAGGTTTCTGCAACGTCACACTGAATTGCGCAATGATCTCTTCTCACCCTGCTGCATGGGGCTGCTCAAGCCCTGGAATATCCTCTTCACAGGTCGTAATGTGATTTCTGTTCAAAAAGGGATTAAATGTGCTCTCAGAAACGTGAATTTTCAAGTTCTGAAATTCTGCTTCTGGACTTCAAAGGTGCCAAAATCTAGACCGTATTTTCCTGGTTTTACCTTCTTGAACACTACTTTATGGCAGGCACTAAATATTCACAGCTACATTAAGACATAAAGCTTAAAGCTTAAATACTCAGGTAATTTTATTTTATTGCTCAAATCACTGCAAGGCATTGCTCTGATTGGGATCTCTTACCTTCCTTTCATTTCCAAGTGTCTCTTGGTTGCTTGTGTCCAGCTGCTTCATCTGAATGCAAAAGGAGACTGATCTAGAAAACAGTTCAATAACTTGTTTGTAGCAGATGCCCTTAGAGATTTTAGCTTTACAATATCACAGCTTAGTACAAAATAAGAAAAATATAAGTCAAAATAACTACTTCAAGATAAATTTTAAAAACCCTGAAACATAGAAACATTTTTGCAGCCCAGCTTGTGATAGAAATATATTGTTTTTACCAGAGAGTTTTACTGATTATCAGTTAAAGCACAAACACTGTCTCATCAATGCAAAGCTCACGCATTAACATTCATATTTTTCTTACCTACAACTGATTGGTAGCACCATGGAAAATGATACTCCACAACAGCTCATGCCACATGAAGGAAACATGTCTCTTGTAGTTATTTACATTCTGAGTTCTCTAAAATTTAGAATATCTGTTCAGACAGAAAACATTGCATTGACTTCTATCTCCTCATATACTTACATTGTTATGCACTTTCAATTTACATTGATTTATAAATAAATCAATAAAGTAATTGCAACAGTTACAAGTAATTAAAACAGTTGGATAAGTTTCTGTGAAAATGTCAACAAAGTCAATCTAACCCTGACATTTTAAAATCAATCTTTGATATTTTTTAAATCATCACCTTCCAGTAACTCTGGAAGGTTCTGGATCAGCAATAGCTTTTCACAGACATTTTAATGGGCGTTGACTGAACATCACTAAGGGTGGTCCTTTCACCTCTGTTCTTTATAATATCAGCATTCATGTTCCTTGGCTTTCCCTGCAAATATGAAAACTAAATACGTCCTCTAAAAAAAACAAGTGACAATGTCACAGGCAGAGGAACCTGATCTGTGGCTTGGGTTTTGGAGACAGCGTGGACATGGTCACAAGATGGTGGTGTAGGGAGGGATGGTCACAGCGTTTCATGAGGAGTGTTTAGGCTGACCAGAATAGCCTCATTCTTAATTTTTTTTAATCTGGATTCCTTGCCCTGGATGAGGGCATTTGGGCTGATGATTTTCTTCTGCAGCTAGACTCCAGATCAGAACCGATACCTATGAGCAAAACATTGATTTGTTGTGCTACAACCCTGTCCCCATTCTCCGTCTCATGGCAGCTGGCTGTAGTTGCAATACCAAGGAAAAGCAATTTTAAAAGTGTCCCAGGTTCTCAAAGAAAATATTCCCCTCTCCCCACTATCAGAGGCACTGCCAGCATCTTGCAGAAGCTCTTTTCCTAAATTGGGAGCGCAGATTAACCCAGTCCCACCTTGGCTCTTCCACAGACCACAATTTCTATGTTTCTTTCATGTGCACCATGGGGAGATGCCTACATCGGCCAAATGCAACCCCATGGCCTTGCTCTGGATTTGCCTGCTAGCACTCTATTGCCTGCCACCAGTCTCAATTTGCTTCACTTAGGTTTGGACCTATCAGAATTAGTCCCAGGTATGTGGTTTTGGAAATGATAATAATCTGGATTTTCTCCCTTATAAAGCGATACATTAAAGTCTAGGTTGCAGACCAGTAGTTATCTGTTATTCCACAGTTCTCCCAGACACATACCACTGCTAGCAGGATATAAGCCTCACTTTTTCCATGGTTCCTCCACGTTTCTCCATCTCAGATGCATCTTCTGGCCCTCAATGCAAGAGAACCAGATAACCAGTAACTTGTACAGAGAAGTAGATCTTCATGCGTCAATGCATCCAGGCCTCTTCCCATTCCAGCTTTGCTGGACCTGCATGGATAAGCAAAGATTACAGACTTAATCTCACTGTAAGAAAAAGCTATTTTTTATTACATTCAAAAGTAACATTTATCACGTGCTGAGTTGTAGCACATGCCTCAGTTTCATCCTATGGTGCTCGGGAAGACGTTCCCAGAGATGCTGTGGGGATGGTTCTTGTTTCCACAAGGGCACACCTGCCCTTGTCCCCACCGTCCCTCCAAACCATCAGATGCCACATCCCAGACCATGGAGGCAGCAGGGTGAGAAGCTCAGGTTGCAACGGTGATGGGCGGAGAATAAAACCAGAGATGTTTAATATCTCATAGCGCTAACTAAGACTTCAGACAGTCACCTGAGCAAACCTGATGCTGAAAAGCGAGTAAAAAGCGTACGCACGTGCTGGTGAGCCAGAGTCAGCTTTGCCCAGCAGCAACCGGGTGCGCTTCAGAGCTGAACGGGCAGCTTCAGCGCCTCTTCCTCGAGGGGACAGCAAGAAGCCAGGTTTGGCATCTTCCGGAGGGAATTGTTGTCTCCTGCAAGCGGGCTGGTGTCGGTGGCAGAGGTGGCTGCGCCCAGGCCACTCCACTCGTTCCCTGTCAGCCAAGAGCTGGCCGGGGCAGCAGCCAGCTGGGCAACACAACCTGTTCAGGCACTGGAGCGAGACCGATACCATGTTTCACACAGACATCTTTATTTTCACATTTCTGCATGTATGCAAGAGAATGTTATTTTTTTCTGGGATGTGCTGGTAGACATATTATACCCTACAGAAAGGAGTTTAGTAAATTTTTATATATGTGCAAACATATATATAGTATTGCAAAATTTCTTCTGCATTTCTCCATGTGTCAGAATGGATGTTTACAACAAGCCGGAGCTAAAGGGACACTGCAAGGTTTTGCTTTATTTTTCTATCTCTAAAATAAAACAGTGTTCGCATTTTTCTTCAACTCAATTTCCTGTTCTCACAGTTAGAATTAAGCAAAAATGCTGAAGCGAAAATATATGCCTGTAGGCTTTCAATTTTTACAACTCCGAGTTACCATCAGTGATGCAGGTGGAACGTTTTTGAACTCTTATTTACAGAGGGGCCAATCTACCAGTTATAAGAGCACCCCGAATCAGAGATACAAATAAATTATTAGCATGTTGGTGTTATGCTCACAGCAGAGTCAGCAGTAGAACAGCATCTATGCAGATAGATACATGTTTATAGGAGTTCTGCTTTTAAAAGTTTCACTTTAAATTTTTAACCTTACAGTGCCCCTTAAGAAAAAAGTACCTATTTGGCTTAAGAAAGGACACTCTCCTACAGATATCTCCTTTTTATTATTAAAATCAACATTTTTAAAACCATTCAACGAAATTCAATACAAATTGCCATTGGAGAATAGCATTTGTAAAAGTGAGGCTATGCATTGCTGCTCCAGTCACATGGCTTTAGTTATCACATTTTATATTTACAGGTTTCCTTAGGTCTTCCATGGCACTTCCACAAAGAAGAAGAAAAGGTTGTTACACTGCTGCTACCATCTTGTCAGAGGGCACACAGGGACACAAGGATGCTTGTTCTCAACACGTGTCACAGTCAGGCAACGCCAAAGTTCTGCCCACAATGCTTGGACCTCAGAGCATCCGTACCTCAGGTTTATAGCTTGACTCGCAATTACTCACAACACTGCAATGCATCCAAAGGAACAGGGAAACAAACGTCGACGGTAACAGGCACGTTACATTTTTTTTTTTTTGCATTATCATTAATCACATTCCTATTTTTCAACAGATTGTTGCCTAAAATGCATGTTAGAAGGCTTCTTTAAAGAAAACGCTGTCATGAAGATGCAGACTAATGTCTGTAACTAATGAAACAGTCAGACTAATGATTCAGACGTTGTTCAAACATTCACAACTTTGAGAAAATTTGCACAGCCGATAGCACTGACAGATAGTCTAACGGTAATTTAGAAGCCAGCACAGTGACTACCTTCCACATACTGGCAGTAGGATTTATGATGGCACGAGATTAGAATAGCATACCATGTTTTATTTAGAAAGCTGCAGTAGCATTTGCCATAAATATTGCAAGCCCCATTTATGAGCAATTGGAGGCTTTGCAAGTTTACAAAGTAACATTCACAGAAAACGTAAAAATCAAACCCAAAGACATTTCCATGCAGAGCACGATTCTCTCACAGTCACTGGATCCCTGTGACCTGCTGGCTGGAGCACACAGGTCATCTACACACGGGCTGCTCATGGAAAAACCAGAGCCCCTTCTACGCGCTGCTGCGTCCCAGCCTCTGGCTGGTATCAGGGGGATCAGAGACAAACATGGGACAACGGTTTCGCAAAGGCAATGACTCTGCCACGGACAGAATTTACAATGAGAGCTGTGTGAAAACACAACCGCTGCGGGTCACTTTGCAAATCCTCCTATCTCAGCTACAAGGGACTTCACGTGGAGCAGAGGCAGCAACCCAGGGTGGGACACTGGGTAGGCGCAGGCAGGGTCTGGACTCCTGGGAGACCAAAATCGAAGCTAGATGTGCCTCGAGGGCAGAATTGGGACCAGGGCAGCTTTCAGCATCTCTCTGCCAAACAAGCCCCCATCATTACTGGGAGCTGAAAACTGATGCACGGAGCACAACAGGAGATGACAAAACTGCAGGGTTACTAATGGTGGTCTGATTTCAGCAACGCACTGAGAGTAACACCCAGATGTTTGAAGTCTGTTGCCAAATTGGGGACATGCTTGACAGAAAGCAGTTACAGCCCCTGTGACACAGGCACCCCCTGCCACCCGTGTGGCCCTTCGGCTAGCAGAGACACAGAAAGCAGAGCTGAGGCCAAGTTGATCACGAACTCCAGAAATTAACTCAGCTTCAAGAACCGTGGTATCATGCAACTAATAACAATTTCTTTGGAAAAGGGCACATTCAAACTTTCCAAGCTGTACGTGCCAACTCGTGAGCACATTTGGAGCAACGCTCTTAGAGGAGAAAGGCACAGTGCAAATCCTTGCTCTCCATTAACTTGACCATTTCTTCCTCAGCTGAAGTTAACTATTTAGACTGGTAGTAGACAGACGGCCTTTTGGTGTGGGGAAAAAACACAGGTTATTCATTACATTAGGTTTTGCCATTTGCTAAAGTGATTGCAAGAAGAATCAGGAAGAACAGTGTAAACATTTTGCATTATTTCAGCCACAATTCATGTCTTTATCAAGTGCCTACTAAACACACACTAAATAGACAATAGCAGACTAGTGAAGGACAAGGCTACTCTCACAGCATTGAATCACTTCTGCAAATCACAGCATGTTGTTGGAGTTGCTATGTTCTCTGTCATTGCTAAGAAGGAAATAATTAATGCTATTTGTATGAAGGACAACAAACAGAATAGACTAGGGTGTCACTACTGTGTACACGTAACTTCACTCACTTAAATAGCACTTTTGATGACAAGTGGGCAACTTAAAGGGATAAAGTTAAGACTGTATAGAAGTGTATGGAGGAGCACAGTAAAAGGGGAAAATGTCCTGTCTTGGGGAATTAGCACAGCATTACACTAGTACTGACAAGATCTGCTTCTATAATCAGGAATACTTCAATAGATTAATTTTTTATAAAATATAGGGCTACAGAAATGAGGCATTCTATATGTTTGTATTATAAAAAGCTTCCACTTACATGATTTTTAAAATATATCTTCACTGCTAACAGTATATTTGCAATATAATATCTGACATAATAAAAATATATGCTTACTGGATGGGAGCAATGTAGAACTACAGCAAGGACTCTCTGTGTGGTCTGAGCAGCTGGAAAAGTTGGTTGTTCCCTCCTTGCCTTGATTTCTCAGCCATCGGCTGCCTGAAGACTGCAATGGCACTCTGGGGTGTTTGCTTTCTTAGGAAAAGTCTGCAAAGCAGACTCTGACATATTCCTCAGCTGACAATCTATTGGGAGAAATCCAATCTTGGTGTAAATTCAATACATGATTCTTTCTGTTTCACTAATTGTAAACAAACAAACCGAACCAAAAAACCCCACACCTGCCCACCAAAAAACCCAACCCCTCCAAACCAATGCTTTATTTGGCATTAGTAAGGAAATGGGACTTGTACAGGTCATGCAACTGCTTTGTAGGAAAAAAAGATTTTGCTACAGAAACACAGCTGCATCATCTGGGCCCTTTTCCGTACTGAGTTAAACGGGAAAGCTTAAATAAATCCATAAAGTGAGCAGCACTATTGTAATGTCCAATGGAATAATACAAACGTTCAAATGATGAACCTAAGAAGCATGTGCCAAACTACACGAAAAGGACCAAAAGCCATGACCATGTTGCTGCTGAGATGCACACCGGAGAATCACTTGGTGTCCCGCCACGTGCTGGGACTGCAGAAGATGGCTGGGGCCAGAGCAGGTATTCATCTTCCTGTATCAGCCCTTACAAACCTGCCCAGTCTTGCAAGCACTTCCCACCATTGAACAGGATTTGTTCTGTAGACTGACATTTTTATGTGCAACACACATTTAGCTCCTTTCTGGTTCACTCTGGCATGAAGATTCCCTGGCTAATGTGTTCAGGAAAAACCTCACCAAATCCAGCGTGGTGGCACCAGTGCACGTGAGAGGAGAAGCAGGATCTCTGCAGAAATGGGGATATTGGCTACACAGGCTGTCTGCTTAATGTCCTAGGTACATTTACTGCTCATTTTTTACAGGCTGCCCTGGAAGATTTTACTTTTGTCAAAGCAGATTAATGGCAAGGCATTCATAAAACAATTTGCCGTATGGTAGTATAGACCGAGCTTTTCACTTGCAATAGATGACTGACTAAGTTATCAACATGTGCTATCATATGTAATCAAGCTTGCTAGATTAAAAGCAGGACTTGTGCCTAGCAAACAACGCTGTATATTACTCATTGAACTTTGAGCAGCAGTTCTCTCTTGCCAGATTTATTAAAATATTCACATGCTTCCAAAACGAAACAAAGGTCCACCAGCGTCCCTCTTTGGGAGAAGAGGTGGGACTGGATGCGTTCGGCTGCCGTTTGGTCGGAGATGTCATACAAAATCCTCACGCACTGAACATGGCTGAATTGTAAAAAGCTTTCACCCAGAAAGGAGATCTTTGTTACACAGAAAGTCTCTGACTCCTCCAGCGCTTGCCAGACGTAGCTACATCACGTTCTCAAAGAGCTGTAGGGATCGCATGATATTGTCATCCTGAAAGCAAAGAGAAGGTGTTTTCATAAAACCAGCACTGACGAGCACAACTTGTCACTTTGCATGGCACAGCAGGGGCTCTGCAGCTGCTGCTGTCGGCAACAGACTTGTCTCCATAATGCTCCTCATCCTCAGTGAGCTGGAACTGATCCAGCAAAGCAGTCGTCCCTCACTTTGCCACCTTCCCTGGTTTGAGGTATGCAAGCACAGCATCTTCTCATAAGCTTGACATTCAGTGTAGGCTGTGCTTTATTGCAGAAAAGCAGGCACCGGCACTGGTGTGCTTACTTCTAACACAATTTGGTGGGTACCAGTACAAGGCACTGCCTTGCATGGAAACCAATCATCCTCTCCAAAGCAGTGCGAGGAGGTCACTGCCCATGAGCCATATCCTCAGACATGGCAGAGGTAAACACATCAGTGCACTTGGGTTTGTTTTTCTTAAAAAAAAAAAAAAACAAATTCTTAGTGTTGCAGGGCTTGCTTGTATTTTCTGGGAAACTACACGTGACAGTGCATCAGTCAACACACCTTCTAGCGCACGTGTGTCAACAAAAGGAACTGAATGCAAACTAAGGCAGAGCATTAAACAAACTCTAAGAGTTAGAACTAAAGTTGTTTCAATACTGAGACCACTAATCATACACACACATCTAGCCTGAAGGCAAATTATGAATGGGAAGAATAATACACACACAAATGAACAAATTAAAGATGAGGCCAAAAATAAGCTAAATAATCAAAAGCGAACAAGAATAAAGTAACTGAAAAAAAAAAAATCAGCCTTGTATTACGCATCTGCCTACAAGGATCTTTCCATCTGAAGCCTCTGACTGAGAAGCAACGTGGGTGTTGCCAGAGCCAGACCCAACACAGAAATGATGAGAAGCCAGCCTAGCCCTCCGCTGTGAGCATCTTCCCATTGCCTAGGTACAGAAGAGCTGTCTGACTGCAGAGCAAGAAAGATTTTTCCAGGGGAAGTAAAATACACCAGAGGGCTGGTATGCAATTGTTTACATCAATGTAAACTTTCTAAAATATAAAGGCCATTATCATACTGATTAAATATTAGAGATATCTCTGAGCAAATATTCACACAGTTAATTACAGCTTAAGACAACAGACACTCGGCTAATTGCACATTAATGCAGATATTTGTCTTCATGCCAATGCTAAAAATACCAGCAAATATTTATTACTGCTAACCTAATGTATGGAATTTGCAAGAGGGAGTGTATTTCCAAAACAGAAAAAAATTAATAATAAATTATTACTATGATGTCAGCACTTGCTTTTAATGCTTGAACATGAAAACACCAACTCGCTTTATAAGTCAGTGCTGTAATTACAAGATTTTGAGAGAACAAAAAGAGATCCAGGGACAGTACACAGAGATATTAGCAGTCTCTTAAAGAAGGATACCAAGGGAGTTTAAGGGGATTATGAGCTTTCTGTAGAGTTACACCCTTGTCTACAGAAGCAGGTACTGCAGCTCACTCAGAAAAGTGAAAGCATTGGCCACCAGCACTGGTCATGAAGTGGCCCTCTCCCGTGATCCGCCTGACCTTACTTCACTGCTCAGTCAGAAGTTTCACAGAGCACCACCAGAACCTCAGTCTTGAAGTGTTTTTTTTTCTTTTTTTTCTTGTCTTTTTTTTTTTTCCCCACAGAGCATAGGAAACCTGGGATCCTGACCAGAATCCTGTTCCATACAGAGTTTGTTCAAAGGGAAGCAAATGCTGTGACATAAGCTAGATCTGTCAATACAATTATAATTTTGTCCTTACCTCCTGACACGATTCAATAAACTCATCTAAAGTTACGACACCATCTTTGTTTTTATCCATTTTCTGCAAAATAAAATAAAATATATTTCCATAGGTAACGCTGAAGTTATAGTATAGTATAGTTGATGCAACCTGAAAAACAAAAGGGCACTTGACAAGCTTAGATTATTGACTTTGTGCCATTGGTTAAATTTGCCAGCTGCTAAGGACTTGTTTATTAGGGTATTTGGAGCACCTGTGAGGTCATCTCCAGCTACTCCTTCCTTGACATATACAGCAACTTCTGCCCTCATTGTTCATTTATTCGCTGCCTCAGCAACCAGCACCCATATTCCTGTCTCTCTCTTTAGGGGCAGTTGAGGGAAGCAGCACAGAAGGGCTGCAACACATGCAGAGGTTTCAGACTTGTTGCATGTGGCACATCCCAGTGCAAAAGGCCACGCTACGAGACAAACGAGGTACTTCTGGAGCCAGGAAATCAGCAGACACTGTAGCGATAGGCTGAATGGCTGCTAGGGTTTATTTTGGAATACACAGTGCAGCACAGGATTGAACTTGGGGCTAACTTTAGAGCAGACTATAGCAGTGCATAGCTCAAGCGTAAAGAAACACATCAAAAATCATGTACCTGGAAGAATACTTCTACATGCTGCCTTGGTGCATCTTCCTTGAGCACTGGATACGTGTACTTTCCCATCATATCATAAATTGCCTTTACAATATCCATCATCTCCTGCAGTAGTGGCATGCCAGCACAAACACAAAAAGGGAAATTAAGAGAAAATTATAGTACTTTTCCTTCTTTTACTACCCTTTTCTTCACCCTCTTTCATTACAAAACAGCACAGAAAATGACTACACACCTGCTTGAAGACAGATGTATCACCCCACACAAATTCATCTATAAAAAACCAATGCTTCTTTCCGACTGTGCCATGAGTTTGCTCCTGCAGTGCTCGCCTCCCTCCTCCGACCAGGCAGCACTGCAGGACGTGTGCTCTGATGGGGCAGCTGCTGGGGATGGTGCTGGGCTGCAAGTGGCACACCAGGCAGTGAGCCCTGCGGCACCAGCCTCGTCCCACGGCCTCCTCCAGGATGGCAGTCACTGGGAACCCGTCCCTTCTCCACACCTTGCACAAAAAATGCCACACTACTCCATCACCAGCAGCAGCAACCACAAACCCTCCAGGTACACGCAGTTTTGAGAAGACAGACCAAGATGTATTTGCAAATTACTCAGTTGCCATGCTCAAGGTTGCCCACACAGGGAAAAAGCAGTAACAGGATCAGAAGATAAAACCAGATGATAAATGCAGGATTTGGGAGTGGTGCTGGGGGGCTTCTAGTGCTTTGGGTGAGCCTACACCATAAGTCCCAGCGCTGCCAGAAACCCCCTGTGCCTCAGTCACCACATAGATATTGTCACCGTCGACCTCCCCTTTACAAAGGTTATGTGGCTCATAACTGAGATTTTGCTCCTGGCTAAAGCAATTCATTAAAAGCACTATAATATAGAAAAATATGGCTGCAAAATAATCCAATATAAGAGCACTGTGCTCGGTACTTACGCATAGATAAATGTTCGAGTCCACTCTGATTTGCATTTAATTAGCTGCATGTAAAATTAATTGTGCTCTGCAACAGAAACCAGTTGGCTCTCTTCAGAAATCGAACACATTTATCAGAAACAGCCTTACCTCCTTGTTTATATAGCCATCCTTGTTTATGTCGTACAGATTAAATGTCCATCTTAGCTTTTCATGAACAGTTCCCCGCAACAGAATGGACAATGCCATCACAAAATCCTAGTTCAAGGCAGAGAGTGTGAATTATCATAACATTCCTTTCTAAGTCACCTTCTTTACATAATGTCAGTCAAAAGACTTATCTTTTTAGGGTAGAACATACGGTTACCAATCTCTTCTGACTTCCCTTTCCAAAAATGTGTCCTCTCTGGCTGAACTCACTATTTTTAAAGAGCCCTTTAGATTGCCACCACCTGGTTAGACACAGCTGGCTCTAAGTGACCTCCAGACCTTAGGTGCTGGTTGAGGAAGAAAAAAATCCAGCATTTTTCCTGTGCCTACCTTGAGAGAGATGCAGAGATCCCCAGCTCTTCTAACACAGGCAGCCTCAGGTTTTGTTCTTCGGCAAAATCTGTCAGGCTTGACCAAATGCTATTCCCACCACTAATGACTCAGTCTGGGACACAGCATTTTAATTGTATTTTTGTTTATAATTAGAGTTATTTCTTCCAATAACTTTGATTTATTGTTTATACTCCACAGTGGCTTCGGCATTGTGAGCAGCATTGCTACAGGGATTTATTAGTACAGAGCTTCAAGCTAACAGAGTTGTACAGTTCCTGATATTCCCTTTAATGTCCTCAGTCCTTCCCATGTTATCTCCATTAGCTCTGCACGGGGCAGTGCATCGCTGCTTAGAAACCTTTGCTCCCATTTCCCAAGGCTCAGAGGAATATGAATTTGCTGAACAATACAAAAAAGGGGATAAAATGCTTATGTTTGACAACCACTAAAGAGACAGCTTTGCCAGGAAGGAAAGCTCAGCACTTTTTAAACAAAAAAATACTCATCTAAGCATTTTGCTGTGTCTCGGTCTGCTCAGGTTTCCAAGTAGCTGCCATGTGCAAAACTCCCACTGCAGTCACCACTACAGACGCACACACATGTATGGTAACATGCCCATTTTACATGTGATAAATGAACAAATTTCCTAGTCTTACCTGGAAATTACTGGAGTTTTTTCTGTTTGATGGCAAAAGCAAGGCTGCCTATGATTTCTAGCTTTACCATCACAGTAAACTGTCTTCCAGACTATGACGTTCAACCTCGACAAGTTTACGGCTTAACATGTCCCTTTGCTGCACTCTATGTGTGAGCATGAAGTACAGCTATTTGTAGCTACATAAATCTGCGCTTTCTCCCTGTGGCACTCACACAA
Organism: Trogon surrucura; assembly: GCA_020746105.1. Taxonomy (NCBI): domain Eukaryota; kingdom Metazoa; phylum Chordata; class Aves; order Trogoniformes; family Trogonidae; genus Trogon; species Trogon surrucura. The sequence goes on along the minus strand of CM036630.1, from coordinate 5,337,961 downwards.
TCCATATGTTTTCTTTAGCAAAAGGAAACGTGCAACTCCATCGGCATAAAGTGAACCAGATTTTAAGACGTCAGCTGGTTTTAGACTGAAACTTCTAACCCATCATCCAACAAGCTCTAGTAGTTTACAATGACGAATGGATGGAAAAAGCTTAAAAACACAAAACTGAGACAGGAGCAAAGGAGGATGCAAAACAATTACCTCAAACTTCACTGAGCCATTTTGCGCAGTGTCAAATGCGTTAAAGAGATAATGCGCGTACATGCTAGCATCTGAAAAACACAAAGGGCACCGATTGGTACGACAGTTCATTATACACTAATGCCTCTAAACAACATTTGTGACCTTATTTTCCTCTTGTATAAAAATCAACCTTGTAGCATTACCAGACAGGCTACGAACCAGTAAATGCTAATGTGGACTGGCATAATCCCCACGACCTCCCTTAAAATAGCCTTGAAATGTAGAAGATTTTATTACAGGAGAAACTATTTGGATTATGGGGCTGTACTTTAAAGAATGAGCAAAAAACCCCAACCATTCAAGAGTGTCTCTGAGGCAAATGGATCATTAGCTCTGGCAGGAAACACAGTAAAAGCACCAAAGAGCAATTGCAGCGTGTGTGCTTCTTTCCTCTGCATTTCTGCTTTGTGTGGGATACGGCCGGGACCGTCCAGCTTCAGAAGAGTCTATTTCTAGTAACCTGTGTTTGGCCCACGACAGTTAAAAAGCAATCTCATCCAACGCATATTTTTGTCCTTTTGAATCATAAATTGCTGGTTTTGGAAAATATCACCTAGTGAGAAGAGCAGTTGCTACGAGCATGTGAAGGATGGCTGTTAATTGCAATACAGGTAATGGTATGCAGAAAAAAAACAAATCGGTGTATGATCCACAAGAAAACCACAGGATTGCTAGTCCTACTAAAAGCTACTATTAAGCTAAACTAAACAACAAAGTAAATCTAGATGATTCTGTGAAATACTAGATCACCAGTATCACTCAGTGACAGATTAGCAAAAAATGAAAACTTGTCAAGGATAGGAGCCCTACGTAACAAAAACGTCAGAAGCCTGCGTTGACACGGCACAAAGTTTTTATAGCTCAGACCTACTTTACGACTTCTGGGATCCACAAATTTATCTGTACAGATTACCATAAAAGTGGAAAAAAGTCTCTGAGGAATCCGAAATCTCATAATTTATAAGGTTAGGGTTACACAAACAGTGTGGAAACCAAGTGAAAGAAAACAGTGTAAAATACAAATTCACATCTGCTGTTAAACTGATTTACTATTAAGCATGGTTGTACTACCATCACCATTAATCAAGGGAGAATCACATTTAAAAGGAATGAGACAGCAGTTAAAAAAAAAAGGGCAAGTCTTTGTCAATCTCAGTAGAGGGGAAAAAAGTTATATATCCATGAAAAGATGAAGCTTCTGTGCCTGACTCTTTTTCACACATGGGAAGGAAAGAGTGACCTGAGGCATGGCACTTAAAAGAGTTAGTACAATTGCTTGAGGGAACTGGACTTCCTTGGAACTTAGACTGAAAACACAAAACACATCCAGAAATACATTAAGATTATAAATACTTACATTTTTGCATGCTTGTTAAAAAAACTAATTGACTGGTTGCTTTTTATAAAAAAACCCAGAAGCAACCACAGTAGGAAATCATCAAGTCCATACTAAAATTTAACGTAAACCTTCTACAGGTGTACGTCTTTGAGGTCACATGCCTTGTTAAAAAGGAAGCATAACGTGTTTTATCTTGACATTAATTTGAAAGACCACTTCTTAATGAGCTTCTTAAAGTAAATGAACATGCACACATATAGTCCTGCACAAACTTCATTCATCATCCCAGAATAAGCGTATTCTGCAGCTACTGAAGTGGAACATATTTGGAAAGCCTAAAATATTGAATCTTTCACTAAAAAGCCCCTTAAACCCACAACTCATTCCTTTCAATCAGAAAACAGTACCCTCACAGAATATATCCAGTTAGAAGAACTTATAGATTCTTGATGTTTTTACAAGGCAAGAACATACATTATTTGAGAGATTTAATACAATGCTTTAATACTCTAACACGTGACATGACCCTGTCTTAGTCACAGAAGGATCAAAAAAGGTAATGTCAGGTAGCTAGGAATTCACACATCAACTGCTTTAAGAATTTTAGAGAGGTTTTGATTAAATTGCAGGCCAAAATGAAGTCTGGGGCTCTTCTCTGCTAGATGCTACATGCACAGCAGTCCAACAGCAGGGAAGCAAAGACACACTGAGGGGAAGTGATTTAGCTTTCTGCCATCCCAAAAGTCAGTACAAAAAAAGCATCAATCCCCAGCTTCTATTTTGGATTTAGGGAATAAAACGCTGACAGCTAAGGGTAATTTCTAATCTGGGTTTGTCTATATTCTTGTGAAATAACTGTTGAATTTTATTACCCTGATGTTTGTGTTTCTGTTTAAGATCCTGCAAAGCTTAAGATCAATTCACATTTCTTGCACAGGTTATCTGAAGTAGATTTGCACCCAGCTGGCAGTAATGAACGTTAAGGCATGCTTCAATAAACCAGACGGACCCAAAGTACTCTGCTTACCTCCATGAGGAAAAAACTGTGCATAGATCTGTTTGAACGTTTCTTCATTAACAACCCCACTAGGACATTCCTGTTGGAAAACCAAAATAGGAAAAAAAAAATTCAAGGAAAAAGCCCAGCTCTGTAAAAGTTCATTTGCAAAACTCTACAAGCCCGAAGACAGCAATTAAACAAATCACATTGCTGTTCTCACAGTGCTCTGGATGCACAGGCTACGCAGCTGAAGAAATTAAAATAATTCAGATCGCAATTTCATCTTAAGCATCTCATCGGCTTGGTTCACCATTAATAACATTTCTAACAGTCTTTTCAGCAATGTTTAATCGCTGTTTTATATGACAACTTAGTACAGCAGCTCATGCCTTCTGTCATACGAAGCTTTCATCTAATAATTACAAATAATGTGAGTGCCAGGAAACACTTCCTTGTCCAATGCCTCCGAATATGAATTCATTAATCCTCAGCAGAAGACTGCAGCCAGGTGCCTGTCACCAGCTCCCCGGAGGCTAATGGTACATACTATACTAGTGAGTCCTTACAAAGAAGGAAGGGAGAAGGGGATTCCCTTCCTCAAGGGCTCTCACTTGCTCTGCTACAGGCAAGTGAAATCCCAGCCGTTACGGTAGTTTGGGCAGGAGCTGCTCCCTGGGCACGTTTGCAGACTCTCTCGGTGGAAGGGAGACAGGGCAGGTGGGAGAAGCTGGGTCCCCGGGTGCTTTTACCCTGGAGGTGGTGTCTGAACTGAGGTCCTGTGATCTTACCCAGCAGGATGCAGGACCACAGGCAATGGAAGAGACAGGTGAAAAACGGCACAAGAACTGTCTCCGTTTTGTGAATTCTGTTTCTTTACTCTCCGCTCCTTTTTAAAACTTAAATTACTTGCATGATTCAAGTAAAAGTCAAAGGGAAATTTAGCTTAATTATGGTGTTTTACCACCTCCCCTCATCAGCTCAGTGCTGTTATAACACACATTCATGTATCACAGAGAGCCTCAGGCACTGCTGCCTGACTGTGCAAAATTTTCAATTATATAAAATATTTCCCAGTTGACAACACTCTTCCTCACAGATTTGCCCATCGACTGATTTTGAAAACTGAAATAGCAAAAAACCACAATAACCATGGCACTGATTTGACTCCATTCACAGCAATTTTGACTCCTCAGCCCCAGCTGAGGCTGTGTATCATGTGGAGGGAAAATGGACCAAGAGCACTGCCACTCCTGGTAGGACATGCTGAAGGTGGATTATCTAAGTAGGTTGACTCAGAATCTCTCATGAAACTGGTGCATATATCTTGGTTTGATGCCCATGATTAAGCTGAAGGCCAGATTTGGGATCAAGAAAGTTCATCAGTTACCAGCAGTATACTCACCCCATGCATTCCTCTTTCTGTGTCACACTACGATTGTGTCTCATTTTTACCCAAGTCCTTCAACAAGGAGTCTCACAGGTCTATAACCCTTTGCACAAGGAATCACCAGCTTTTGATTTTTGGAACCTGACTCCTACTACCTTGCCTGATAGCCCTGAATTCCTTGAGAGAACGAGCAAATAGTTGATCCTTACAATTTTTCTACTTGCCACTTGTGATTTTGTAGATCTTCCCTTTGTTACCTTTTTTTCCAGGCTGAAAAATCCCACCCTGGGCAGCACAGAAGGCACTGAGCATCCTTTGGCCATCCCTCCTCTCCATCTTTCTGTTTCCACCTTACCCTTTTTGAGACTGCCAGCCATGTTCAAGATGTCAATACATCGTTCATTCATTCTGCATCATAAGGGTGCTCTCTCCCTGTTTCTTTGTTCTTTTCCTAATAAATCCTAATTGGAATTATTGGATGGAAACTGTATTTCAGATAATGCTAAGGCAATCCACTCTGTTGGCTAACCCTGGCTAATATTCAGGCAGCATATCCTATTTTCCTCCTGGACTTGTCTTCTAAGGTAATGGAAATTCATTTAAGAGATCATTCTTCTGCACTAACACATCTAAGAGAGCCATGCCTCTGTGCAGACTGAGCTGCTGTGGTAGCACAAGCAAGCTTGGGGATGAATAGAAGTGAGTTTGAAAGAGCACAGTTTACACCCAAACACACTAATGCCACACGCTGCCTGGAATATGTCTGCTACACCCCATGATAATGCTGAGGTTGCAACGCTCCTTATCTCCCTATAATTTTGTGCTTGTCTTGGACTTCATTAAAGAGGAGGCTTGGGAGTGCATGCCACGGCCCTGGGTAGGTTTGGAAAGCCTATAGCTCCTTGCTACTGGCAGCCTGGAGCTCCCACAGATGCACACACTTGTCGCATGTTACACCTCACGCTGCAGATCCAAGACAGGTAAATACTTATTCTGGTAGCGTTAGAGCTGTTGAATTTGAGATGAGTAAACTTAGGAAGTCTAAGAAAATCCCTTTGAATTGGTGACACAAAAAGCCGGAGGAAGATTCAAGTCTATGACTTATTTATTGTTGAGTTTTTTAGATACCTTTTAAGAACAAAAGGGACTTTGACAAGAAATTCTTCCACCATGAAAAGACTATAAAGGAAAAAAAAAGGCATTTTTTTCAAGCTTCTGATCTGCTAACATGACCCGATGCTGATGTGCACTCACTAACCATGGAAAAGGACAGAACAAACAAGAGAAATCACTTTATCCTGTCCAAGTCTTGTAAAGAGAATGAGAAGATGACAATGAGGCAGTTCCTTAATCACATACCCACTTGCTATTGAAATAGGGTGATAAAATCCAAGTTCCTTCTTCCAATGCAGAAGAAATCCTTCTGTCTTCTGTCCACTATTTGGGAAGAAAACTGTCGGTGATTTGGGAGACATTTGAGCTAAATAAAGGATAATTTGTTGCTTGAAAAGCTTTCATGTCCTGCCAACTATCCTTCCACTGTTTAAGTGTCCTGATTAAAACCCAAACCTGGCACTGTGGTCTTGACCTCACCAGGGCCATCCCTTCTCCAACGTCAGTATGCAAGGCTTGCTCCATAGCAAGGGGATGAAAAGACCAGCTGGAGTAACTAAAGCCAGATCCAATTTTTTTCATTTACAGACAAAATTAACAAAATTCTCCAATTCTGAATGGCAAAATTCCTGCTTAGAATAACATCCTCAAAACATTCAAAATCTCCTAATAAAACAGTGATTGCCTGGTTTCTTTGTCATGAGAAAAGTGGTTATCTTCTCATCTGTTCACGCCACTGCTAATAAGCTAAAAATCATTGAAAGGTAACGCTACTATAAAAGTATTGTCCCAAAGTTCATGTTTGCTAAGCTTGTAAATTAATGTACTTTAAATAAATAATCTGACATTTATTTATGGTATCTTTTAATCATAGATCAGACCGAGTACCCTATCAACAGCCATTCTTGGGTAGAAACTTTCTCCTTGGGCACTGGAGTGCTGATGCTCCAAGACCCACGTGGGGCCTTTGCAGAACTTCAAGGTATTTGACCACATTGTCATTCTTTCTAAAACTAAGCCCAGCACAGCCTTTAACCATCCCTTGCAGCACAGTGCTACTGGCTGAACACACGAAGTGAAGGTGTATTTCTTTCTCTTGCCTTGATAACACAACTATTATATTCACTAAGAACCTCCACTTCACATGCTTAAAGATAGTTTATAAATGTAGGGACTGATCATTATTTTCTCTATACTTTCCAGACCTGCAGAGTCCCTTGTGTCTCTTCCATGTTATATTAATAGCCCGTGTTTACTAAGAGCCCCAGCCCACCACCAGCAACCCTGAGAATGGAGTTTATGTCTGTGAAGGACAGGCTGCTGCTGCTGCACTTTCCTCGCAGAGGCAAGGTCTCCTGTAGCAGTTTCGGCCATCGTGCCTGATTAAATTTCCTGAATTTCCACATGATCCTTATTGCTTCTGATGCTCCATCTGGAAGCCAAATGAAAGGTTGCATCAAATCTCCAGGAGCGCTGGGGAGAGGCAGCACTGGCATTGATCAGCCTGTTTAGCTCTCTGTAACTGGATTGCTTTCAGACATATGTTAGTACCAATTCATTTGCACTTAATTGATCACAATTTTGTTTTTATAAGACTCAAATAATGCTCAAGAGGCCTCATTAGTCCTACAGTACTACTTAATTCAGCTGACTCAAAAGAAATCTCCCTTCTGAAAAGGAGCAGGTAAGCTTAGTGTCAGTTTAAATTCCACTGAAGATAACAAAGGTTTACTCATTCAAGAAAAATTTCTTGACAGCATAGAAAAGCACAGTCCTTCACCATAACATACACAAAGCCTTCCTTTGATGGCAGGGGATTAGGTTTCAGGTAAACACCTCTCATTTCTTTAACCTATGAATTCTTTTAAAACGTCTAACAAGAACCATGATTGTTGTTTTGTACTGTTGTCAAGCACAGAAATAACCACTCATTTTCAAAAAGCTAACTACCCAGCATTGGGACTGACAGCGTGAGTCATGCATTTGAATCTACCCTCTCAGACTTCTTTGAAAATACTCAACCACAAAGGAGCTGAATCCACATTAAGGAGAGAAGAATCAAGCAAAAGTTGCACTTGCTGTTCTTTCTTCTGCTGGAATCAGAAGTTAACTTCATTGATTGCTTTCAAAGACGTGCAATGTGGACAAGCAGGGATTGGCAGCAGAACTGAGGCAGGGCTAAACATAATCTGCCCATCAGACTGCTCCCAACTAACTCAGCCAGAAAAGGAACGCTCAGGGGGTCACATTTTGCTAACCAGAGGCATTAAATCAGCTGGCCACAGACAAACTACCGTATTCTTCAGGAGCCATAATCCAGATTTGCATTTCTAAGCATTCACACATCCCAGATATTTTGTTGCTCTCGCTATGTTCTCCCAGTTTGGAGATATTGTGGGGATTGTTAACATATCGGAACATTTCTAGCTCACTCATACTGCTTGCTTAAGTCTCAAAAAAAGCTCTTTTGCTACAGATGATTACATTTTGTACTACACTTCAATAGTGTGCATATTATAGCCAATGTGTAAAGCAAGGTAAGAATGTCTCCAACAGTGCCTCACTTATTTGGGTTGTCTGTTTTCTGATTTGGTATTAGAAAATTATCCCTTACAGCTAATAATCATTTCCCCTAAGACCACAGAACCTCACCAAAGTGAGCAAAAAAATCCCATAAAAATTCCAATCCTTTTAAATCCGTACACTCAATTCCAAAAAATGCAAGTCATTAGAACCATTGTCTACACGGGCTGTATTACATTCAACAGAGCTCAAACCTCTGCCATTCTTGGTCATTTCATTAATCATCAATTCACCAGTCTTAATCTTCAAAATAGTTTCTTATTCTCTTCCCTCCCCTTCCATCACTGTTGCCCAAACTTTACTCCTCTGGGTGTGGAAACTTTCTTCTAACTCCAACCTATGCCTATTCATAGCCATTTTGTTCCTGTTCCAATATTGCCTTTTAGCACTCTCCTGACGTATTTACAGACATTTGATTTTGATAAACAAGATCCGCCAGAGGTCCTGCTGGTTTTTGCCATCTCTGTTACCTTGCTTTTGCAGAAACACAAACAAATTGGACCCAATGCCTTGCATTAACCTGGCTCCAGTCTGACAGCAGCTAACTCCAAGGTGCAAAACAGATGATTCCGTGGGAACAGAATACACCTTGGGGGAAGGGATAACTGCTATGATAAAAGTGAACCTTTGGTCCAACATCAAGAGATGTTGAAGGACAGCATCCTTTCACAACTGGAAAAGAAAAGCTGAAGGCAAAGACATGGGACATTTGGCCAGGCAGCGAGGACACTGGGCTGGTTAGTGTGCTCTGCTGCTCTGGAGTGGCAAAGGATCTGAATTTAGGGGAAGCGTCCATGAATCTGATGCAGAAACACCAGATGCTACTAGTGATACACTGGGGAGAGACTGGGAAGGTTTGGAGGGAGTGGGGAAAAAGATTTTGGAGATGAATAAAGAACAGGAATAAAAGTACTGGCTGAACCGCCTTTGGTCAAACACCTTTCATGGTCATGAACATGGAACCCTCAGCTCCTGCGGCTGCAGCCAGGCTGAGTGGGGCCTCATTCTATCCGTGTCCGTTACTAGCGCCTGTCAGTGGCTCCGTGCTTATCCTGGTGTTGCCTCATGATTAAACAGCACCTGTGCAATCACCGAGAGCAAGCAGTAAGTACAAGCCAGAGAGAGGAAAATGAGTGTATTCCCACAGGGATGTTGAATCTCCAGATGGCACTGTAACACCATCCCACAAAGCAGACGGTTGGGTACAATGGCGAATATGGTAACAGCTGAGCTGGTTTGCCTGCTGCGCATAATTACTCATCCCATTGCAACCATGATTTACAGGCTACAAATGCTAAAGCTGCCCTTCCACTTCAATTAAACCTTAGATATTAAATCTTCACGCACATTGCTTGCATAGCAGATGGAGAAACACAGACAGCTTTGTCCCAACAACCTGATACAAAACAAGATCTTGCCAGCGCTGTCAATGACTACCAAGACTTTTAGTGAGGTCTTGGGAAGGGGTTTAGGTCACAAGTTAAGTGTCTGTCATTCTTGCCCTGGGAAGTAATGCCTCTGTACAGCAAAGGGATAGCAAAATGAGGAGGGGTAAGGTGTGTCATATCTGCAGAGAGAGCTGCAAGCCTGCCTCTCTCATTTGCATAGTAGCCGCTGGCACAGCCAGCTCCTCCTCTCAGCATGGAGCAGTGCACTCCCACACAGGATTCTCGCCAAACACAGCAACACAGAAGACATTTCAGAGATCTTAGCAAAACACAGTGGTTAAGCTCTCTCAGTTCAGTCTCCCACTGTAAGCAGTCATGTCACATAATACTGTACGCTAACCTGTCAGGCTCTGTTTCAAAAGCCATATGATTTCTTGCTGACTGTCCAAAGCATGAAGAAATTTCAGAATACTAGTCTTCGGTGGTTAGAAAACTTCACACATGAAACGACATCACACATGCAACAAAGGTTGTACAACTACAACACGTGTACCAAAGAGAAAGACATAGAAAGCTGAGTCATGCCTTGGCCCACTTAGGTGAGCAGTGGAGGTAAAGGACGAAATGACCAGACTCCTTGGAAAAGTCAAGTATATATTGGAGATGTAATTCAATCAAATTTCAAGAATCTATCAGAAAGAAAGGTCCTTCTCAATGTCCAGCAGATTTCCCTCAATACTGTCCATATTTAAGGCAGCTCAGCTTGCTTTTGGCAAGTTTTTACCCAATAGACTTGACTTCCTCTTTCCAAGAAATTTCAGCATTTTGCTGTGACCGTAGCTGAAATTCTGGAGCTGACCTGCAAAACAACTTAAAAAGCACAGTGTCTTTATTGAGCTAGCTAGATACTGATCTATTAATCATCATAAAAACATCAGCTGGCACAAGCCACCTGGGTGACTAAATCCAGACCCTCAGGCAACCATGTAATGAGTATTCATTCTTCAAGGTCCATGAAACATCTGCTTCATGTAGCCTCAAAATTCCCTATCTGTTTCTATTTATTACGATGAGTCCCTGAGAGGCAGCAGCAGGTGACTCCCTGCGACCAGGGAGAATATGGATGGGATGGTGGCTCACAGAGATGAGCACGGTGCTGTTCTGTGCACGCAGTCCTGCCAGCTGGCACGTTTCCTGCTTTCACCTAAATCTGTAGCCTCTCTCTTGTCTCCTCAGGCTTGAAATTTTTGATTTCTTTTTGGCTTCCTCTACTCCAGCCTTATTTCTCACTTATGCAGGACCTGATAGTTCTAACATGCTCTAATCACATCCTATGACAAGAGCTAAATTTCTCCACCTAGAGAAAGAACAAAGAAATCCCAAGTGGCTAATCACAGGTAAACATACTCCTTACATCTGAACGTGAGGAACTGACAGCAACAATTAAATAAGTAATTATAAAAACATTTTCAGGTTTTCTTGAAGTACTGGTACAGTTGAGGAAATTGCCATGTGCTTACTGACATTTGGGGAACAAATTTAATGAGAATGTTTTGTGCTGAATATCCATCCAAATCCAGTAAAACTGGCAGATTACAGTGTCATAAATATTAGATAGAGAGGCAGACTGTGCTCATTTTGCTGTGGTAGGGGAGTTCTAGCACAACACTACTAATGTTTAGCAGGGGAACGATACAAAATGCAGCTGAGGAGTTGAGGTTGGTGGGGACATACATATTAGACTCAGTTTACTTCAGTATTGCTCTTACATTTTTAAATCCTCTGTAAAGCACTTGAAGTTCTCTTTTAGTGAAATTGGTTTGTGCTTCAAGCTGTTCCAGTCCTTCAGGTCTATGGCACACTGTAGTCATTTCTAATTCATCTTCAATTTTATCTGAAAGAGAAGACAGGAAAATATTTATTTTGGTTGTTACTTTTGCTCTATTAACATGATGGATAGGACAGACTGGATTTCAAGATGAACAGAGAAAAGAGAAACCGTCAACAGAACTGATCTCTGTAACCATCTTCAACCGCTTGAAAACAAAATAAAACCCATATAAGTAAAGCAATAGCTCACAACTACAGGGCTGCCAGTTAACTCCCCGTTCGCACAGCCAAAACTGGTGGTAAGAACAGAAGGGCAGGCAGCAGATTCGTTGTTCCAAAAGGCAACACCAGATATTTCTTATCTAAATATTGAAAGAGTGTGAAGGAATAGGCCTTTCAAAGTCCTGGCTTTATAGAAAGCTGTGCAAATATAAGAGAGCAGGCGTGCTTAAGCATATTAGACAATGACATTACACTGAGGGTAAACAGTGAGGGAAACTCTTCTGTGAGCTAACCAAAAAGCTTGCTAGAGGGACACTACAGGTCACTTCAGCCCTAACAAGAAATTCAAATTATGCCCACAGTTGCTGAATCTGGAACGAATCCAGCCTGCATTTGTGCAGACTTTTTGTAGAAACATATAAGAAATGAAAAAAAAAAAAAGTGTGTTTTATTCACAGGAATGTTCTCCCACAAGGAAGAAAAATACTCGAGACATATGACATCCTGTACTGCCATAATCTCACCTCTTTTCTGATGCATGTTTTCATCTGCCAAGCCCATCTCCCCAGCAGTGTAGATAATGCCCAAACACATACAGATGTTTAGGGTACGTCAGTTTGAGATTCTCTAAACTTCAAGGACAAGATGCAGTTTTCGACTGACATGAAAACCCCACCTACATTCAAAAGCTGCTTGGAATAAAAACTAATGTTCCCTTTATTATCAAATCCACACAATTATGCCCTGTAAAAGTGTTTTAGGTTATTGGACTCAAGTATAATAATTTTAATTCCTGCTGAAACACGAGGATTTCACAGGAAATGTGCAAGGAACTGGAATCACTCTGAATAGAGAGTAGGCATGAATTCAGAGAAGATTGGCTCGGTGAAAAAACAGACCAGACTAAAGCTTTGTTTTCAGAAATTAATTAATTCTGTACATATATAGGAACATTATTAAGGCAGAACACACATCAGTGAGTGATAATGGTTAATTAACATTGGTTCATTGTTTCAGTATTAAGAAAACAGTTAGAAATATTTGAAATATTTAATTCAACCATCCTCCTTCTCCACTGTTTCTGGAACTTCACGTCAGCATTATGGGACTTGAGCAGTGAAAATACGTGCCTAAATACTCTGCTCAAGGTGCCTTGCACAGCAAGAGAATAAAGGTAAGATGCCATAGTAACACCTGGACAGAACCGTTTATGATGCAGAAAAAAATTACTGAATGCTGGCATGTGGCCAGAAGAGGCCTCAAGGAGATATCCTCTCAGTACAAAGGGAAGATGAAAGGTCTAGAAACTATAGCTCCTGTTAGAAAAAAGGGAGATGGAGAAGGATGACTGCTACAGGGGAAAAAAAAAAAAAAAAAAAAGTGAAATAAGGGAGAAAACGCTATTTTCTTTAAAAGAGAACACATGCCACAAAATGAAGGAATGCACAAGAAGCTGTAGAGAGAAAAAGCACAGGGAAGAAATTCCTTAAAATGAAGGAAGGGGAATGAGTGGTTGAAAAAAGGAGAGTAAATCCATTCAGAAGGGAGCCAGGTTAGGAGACTCATCACTAATCCATACATTGTATAGGAAATAACCTTTTTGTTGACCTTTGGTCAATTATAAGTCACTTAAACCCTCCCATGAAATGCACATAACCCCAGGTTCCTCTCCCGTATGCCCCTGCTGTCCCCTGATGCAAGAAGCAGTTTACAAGACCTTGACAGCAATTTCGTTTTTCCCGAGGAAGCCACACATTTTGTGCTGGGCACTATAGAAGCAAGTGAGGCTCTGAGCCTTTCTCTGCTCTGTAAATGGTTAAACATGCCCAGCTTTTCGTTCACATTTCCTATTGAGTCACTCTAAAGTCATCTACAACTTCAGCCCATGTGAAACATAAGTGCAAAACACCGGCCATCTAGTCTCTATATCCTATGATTCAATAGAGAGAGGAGAAAATAAATTAATCTATATCACCTCCTGTAAGTGGTGAGGCTAATAAAGAGGGAAGCCAGCCTGCTGGATTACTGTCCTCTTCGGTTTTATTTACCCTTCTACAAGGAGGAGGTTCACAGGGTTTCTACAGCGGCAGGAAAGATCCAGCTGAGAAAAGTCACACTTTGAATTTGTGCTAGTCTTCTAAACCACAAATAATTAAAGAATAAGGTCTCACTCATGGAAAACTTGCTCTATAGTTCCATGATGGCTTTAAACAAAACCTGCAGAATTAAAGCTCAAAACTCAGTTTTTTTGACATATCCAGATTTCCTTTATATATATGAGTGGACCTAAAATTAGGGTCTTGGGACTTTTTTTTCAAAATATTACTTGGCAAACATTGTAATTTAATAATGATATATTGTCTTTTGACAATACTGGTCTCTTTCAGTGAATCATTATTTCAAAAGAGTGCAATTCATCTTCTCGAACTTGTGTTGCCAAGAATAGTTTTTTCCTAACAATCTGTTCATGAGCATTGGTCCCATGGGGCAGGTATTTTTATGTTAAAAATAAGCCAAATTATTGTGGTAGATCTGATACTATTTACCATGCTGAGATATGTGGCTTTTTTACTTTATAACAAACTGCAGAAAGGAAATTATGAAAAAAATTGTCCCTTTCAAAGGGACACTCTATTTTCTCCTTCTGTTCTGTATTCCAGAACCAGCATTAATATCTGCCTCTGAAGAGGATCTGATGGTTCCCTGTGGGTTAATCCTTTAATCTGCTTCCTCTTCCTTTCCCAAGGGAAATATTTTGAAATTTAGCAAAAAAACCCAAACAACTTGTGAAGCTTTAGATCTGGTAAAGGACACACTCAAAAATTGCACCAGACCAAGAATTTTCCAGTAAACACACCCCCAAAATGGTCAAAATTGTTCCTTCAGTGGAACATGCCCCATTATAACAGTGGTCTTGGGCATTTCTTGGAGCTTCACTGCAGAATATAATTCCAGGACAGACTTACTAGGTCATTTTGTCTATCACTTGGTGACAAAGAGCTAGTTTCTATGGTGTTTCATGATAATATCTGTTTTAAAAGATAAATCTTATTTCAGGAATAACTACTTCACACTAGGCCTCATAGATCTCACATTCCCTCCCTTGGGCTCATCAGATAATTACATTTAAACTTTTCTCAGTGGTTGCCCCATATGCTAAGCTTTCCCCTCAGGAACACATCTGTCCATCCCTCCCCCCTCCCTGGCGAGAGGCTTAAAGACACAAACTGCTCCTCCGTGCACACCGACCCTTTCCAACTCAACGGTCCCCATCTCCCACAAAGATTTCTTCTGTCATTTGTTTCCTTTCAGTGTTTTCTCTGAAGTCAGCTCTTTCAAACCTTTTTCTCCCATTCTCTGACACCCAATGAATTAACCACAGCAACCTCAGCGGGAAAAAAAGACGACTGTCGCTTCCTCACCTGCCCTTCGTTTTTGTCATGTATATTGTAATTCCTCTTATTTACATTTTCATTATCACACTGGCTCAGTCTCTCCCAGCTCTTCAGGGCTGTCACTGTATGAAATATGAGCCCTTGCATTTATAAGCCCTGCAATTTTATTAAACTTAGGCTCACTTTATGGGGGTGAGTACAAGCAAAACTGTAGAGACACAGATACACAAACCAAATTTAAAGTTTTGTTAGGAAAGCACGCTGTCAAGATATTTTATCTAATATCATGTTCTTCCTCAGTTTTGCCTGTTTCTATAGCTTGCTGAACACCCTGAGAGCCTTGAGCTCCGGCCACTGGTTTAAAGTTCATTTTCTCCTCCTCCATTTTTCAAGTGCACAAACTGGACTACAGAGGGACTGCAGACACCGCAAGGGATGCGTGTGGTCACCTCCCCAGCTCAGATGACGCGCGTGACCCGCCGTTGTTGCTTACAGCATCCCTTTCGAGCTGTCCTATTCAGTGGAGACACGCACCTCAGGCTCTGGGTACTCTACAGCTGGGTAGGGAGAACTTGAACCTTAGCAAATAGCTCCAAATTTATTATTCTGGATCTCCGAGCATGATTTTTCTTCTGTTGGGTTATCTGTGCTTACCAGTAAGGCAGAGTTGGTAACTAAAGCAGCTTTCTTCTGCTTATGAGTTATGATAAATAATAATTTACTCCTTTTACTTTTAGCTCTGGCACTTGTTGAAATAATCCCTGGATTAATCCCCTCCACGCCAGACGGCTGCAGGGAGTTGCGTCCTAGGCTTAGATCACCTGCACTGCTTAGCTGGTGCAGAACATGCTCAGGCATTTGCTTACTTGTTTTTCTTGCAACATATTTAAAAACAGAGAAATTAGAAGTAGCACCTTTTGCTTTAGAATTTGTCTCTTGTTGTATTTTTATAGCTGCTTTAACAGCAGGGTATGAAGTTTAGCTCTGCTAGAACCGTCTGTGATAATCTTACTCCAAAGAAGGTCCAGGTTACAACAGCCCCTTAATCTGCTATTTCTGTGCAAAACATCATCTCTATTTGCTTAGCCCATGGGACAGGCACATTTTGCATATCAGACAAAATAAATAGCAGCTTCACTTTACAGAGAAAAAATAATCTGGACAGACTTGTGTGCACATACATATTTTATGGACTGTTGCTAATGAAAGATACTGTATTTCATTTCACTGGTTCTTGCTCAAGAGCAGAGAATGAATTTTCATTTGGGTAGAACCTTATTTTAACTGAATACACTTTGGAAATTACTTAACCAGGTTTGGCTTTATAGATCTTTTTGTATTTGTTCTAATTTTACCTTTTCTTATCTTTACAATTGGAATATTTCCATACTGTCTGCAAGTGGCCCCATGTTTCACTGCTCTAAACTTTGCTGAGCAGAATTTGCATTTCTCCAAGTGATAAAGTGGAGTAATTTAAGCCCATTCATTTAAAAGCTCTCTTGTACATCTACATGCCTATGGACAAAATTGTTTCATCATTGAGAAAAATGCATTTTCAATGACAGCTGACTACTGCTCTCCACCACAGAACCAGGCAGTGGGATTCAGTCCTTCCCCCACTTATTGTAAAGACAAGAAATCTATTGATCTGGGAGGAAAACAACCTGCTCCAATATTTCGCTTTTCCAGATCTTTCTGTACGGAAAATCACGTTGCCAGAGGTCAGTGTTCACAAAGAAGACAGAGGAGTCTTAACTTTATTCGAATAAAGGGAGAGTTCACCGGGGTTGCCAAGTCCCAGTGAGGTCTCTCAAATTGCCGGAGGACGCAGCCCCCTTTTATCCTAATTTCCCGGCCGCATGAAACCCTCTCCCCTTCCCCATTGGCTGAGGTACTCAGGAGGTACAGACTTCCCGATCCGCCTATTCCATGTTCCCCCTTAACATGTACCCCCCTTAACAACATACATCGCATGTTGCATTAACTCCAACTTTATGCCGCCCAGGGCGGAGAAGTTAATATTCATAGGCCTATTAAGCCTGCGCACTCTTTCTCAAAGTTCAAAAGTTTAGAGCATCCTTGCTGTTGACTTAATTAATAGCCCTAATGGTCAAGGTGTCTTGTTATCTTCTCCTGCAGGCTGCATTCTGTGACTCCCTCCTTCATGAAGGACACTCTCCTCTTTGTTCCATCACTAACAAGGAGAAAAACCCCCCACACTCCCCTTCTGGTTTTATCACTATTTGTAAAGACACTCTACTTTCTTATTCTCTCAATCCCTCCTCTTCTTATTTCAATATTTGTCTTTACAAAGTTTGTTTATCATTAACCTGATCTTCTCCTCCTGATCCACCTTTGGTCTTGGAATTATCCGCAGAGACATCACCTTAGGTTTCTTTGTATTTAATTCTAGGTCATCAGGTACGGCTACTACCTGCATTCCTCTGATCACATGATGAATGAGCTGCATAAAACAGGGTATCATACATGGCAGGAAAATTAAAGTCGCTACTGCGCAGAGAAGGAAGAATAATGTTCGTTTAACCCATAGTCCGCCAGGCAACCAGGAGAACATATCCCATTCCAGTCCTTTCCAGGTCTGAACTGGTACATGAGCCAGTTTTCTCATTTCCTTTGTTATTTGCTTCACTACCTTTCCATTGTCATCTATTTGTAAACAACAATTAGAATCGTTCAATTTTCCACAAACTCCGCCTTCTTCTGCTAGTAAATAATCCAGGACCATCCTATGTTGAAAAATTGCATTCCTCATCTGGGTAGATTGATCCGCAAGGAGGTCAAGAGCCTTGGCCGTTTGATTAGTTATAACTTCTAAAACAGCTTGTAGTCTAATTATTCTATTCAAATTATAAATTGGTTCCCTTGCTCCATTAAACACTTCCCTAGGATTCCATGTCGCTGGCCCATAATACTGTATAATCCGCTCAGGTGGCCAGTCATCTTTTCCCCATTTTTGAGAGCTGCCTCCAGCCAGAGAGGTATCAATTGACCGTTTTTCTCGCACTAAATCATCATACACTCTGACTCCAAGTCCATTTCCTTGATCTTGCGATAATAAGAAAAACAATGGCCCAATATACCCCACAAAACATATTCCTGACCAGTTTGAGGGCAGTTTCCGATATGCAAAACGTCCACAAATCCAATAATGACCTTTTAGAGCCCATGTCCCATTAGGGAAAGGGCCATCCCAAGTTTCCTTATTTCTCGGCTCATGATAATATAACGTGTTTCCAGGCCCTAGGGGTCCCCCCATAATAATTCCCCTGGCTGACCTTGTACCATGCATGCAGTAATTGCACCTCCAAGCCCCTGCACTAGGCTGCCATGTGCAGTTACATCCCAAATTTGTTCCCCCCTGTGTTGTCTGGTTAGTTCGAGACCAGAATTCTTGGAAATAGGTCCTTGTCCCATTTTGATGTTGCCATGCCCAGCGAAATACTCGTGCCTCATGTCTTTCTTCTGTAGTATTGTCTTTTTGGCAACGCAGAATTGCAGAATCAAATTTTCGGTCTAAATATATCTTATTACAGCCCTCACCTCGAAAATCAGCATATGAACATTTTACCCACTTGTTACTAGAAAGCTGGACATGGGTCTGATTCCATTTCTTTCTGTATCTGGAACAATTGAGAGTCTCGCAATGTTCATAGATACAATCATATCCAGGAGACAGTGTCCATTCACAAACACTCTTTCCCACATGTACCCCTCCTTCCTTTGTCCTATTAAGACAATAAGTACCTCTTCCAAGAAACTGAAGATGCCATGGGCTCCCCTCCTCAGTCCAAAACTCAGTTCCATTATGAACTGTACTCAAATTACTGACCCACCATTGGGGTTCAACGGGCTTAGCTACCCATGGCCAGTCCTCGGATCCCCCTGGGCCTCCACATACCCAACAACTGCTCAGGTTAAAAGCCTTGGCTATCTCTTCTCCCAAAGTCAGAAACCGATTTTCCCATTCACGACCTTGACCCTGCCCACTACATAGAGATAGGATTATTAATACAACGAAAGACATCCCAGTTATCGAGTTACCTTCTAAAACAAAGAAAAAAAAAAAACAAAAAAAACCCAAAAAAACCAAAACAAACAAAAAAACCCGACAAACAAACCAATGACAGCATAACTGTTAATACTAGTCCCTTCTCCAGTCACTGGAGGTTCAAAAGAAGGGAGGTCTTTTCAGACCACTTCAGTAGATGTCTGTGGGTTAAACCCCAGGGCTTCCCCCCGAGGTCAACACACTGACTACTACTCCAGTTCACTCCTGCGAAGAGTTAACCGCAGTCTCCCATCCTTTTCCTCCAGATTAGAAGTCCATGTTTCTGGGGCTTTGGAGATCTTGACTCGGGTATGGTGAGTCCACCCGTGTTCTGCTGTCTTGACTGCTGATTCCGTTGTTAATAGTACCTGGTATGGTCCACGCCAATTTGCCACCAATGGTGTTTCTTTCCACTCTTTAATTAGGACCCAGTCTCCTGGTTGAATGTTATGTACAGCTGTCGTGGGTTGACCCTGGCCAGCCGCCAGGTACCCACACAGCCGCTCACTCACTCCCCCCTTCACTGCTGAACAGGGGGAGAAAATATTTCCAAGGGTTCAGGGTTTGAGATAAGGACAGGGAGATCACCCTCATTTACCGTCCCGGGCAAAACAGACTCAGTTTTGGGGAAATTAGGTACATTTATTAAAAGAACTAATCAGAGAGGAGTAGTGAGAAGTGAGAGAGAGCAAACAAATCTTAAACAGAACACCTTCCCCCCATCCCTCCCTTCTTCCCGGGCTTAACATCAATCCCGGCTTCTCCACCTCCTCCCCCCGAGCGGCGCAGGGGGACAGGGAATGGGGGCTGCGGTCAGTTCATCCGACGTTGGTTCCACCGCTTCTTCATTCCGGGGGATGACTCTTCACTCTTCCCCAGGGCCACTGTGGGGTCCCTCTCACGGGAGACAAGCTTCACACTCTCTTCTCCGCGTGAGTCGTCCCACAAAGGGCAATTCATCCCAAACTGCCCGATGCGAGACACCTCACGAGGGGCAGCCCACCCCTCGTGAGTCTGAGGCGCAGTCCTTCGGGAGAAACTGCTTCAGCGTGAGCCACCCGCAACGTCCCAAAAGTCCCACCGGCCAACCTGCTCCAGCGTGGGCATTCCCTCTTCCACGGGCTACAGGTTCCGGCAGCGACTTGCTCTGGTGCGGGCTTCCCACGGGCTACAGTCCCCTTTCAGGCAGTCCACCCACACGGCGTGGAGTCCTCGGTGGACATCTATGCGGTGATCCTCACGGTGGACATCTGCACCTCGCCCATGGGCTGCAGGGGGACAACCCGCTTCACCATGGTCTTCACCACGGACCCGGGGGACTCCTTCTGCTCCGGCGCCTGGAGCTCATCCTCCCCCCCTTCCTTCTTCACTGACCTTGGTGTCTGCACAGATTCTCACTCCTCCATCTCTGTGCCAGCTGTTATGGCGCAGTTCTTTTTCCCGTTCTTAAATATGTTTTTCACAGAGGCGTTCCTCTGCTATCACCTTACTGATAGGCTCAGCCTTGGCCAGCGGCGGGTCCCTCTTTGTAGCCAGCTGGCATTGGCTCTATCAAACTTGGGGAGCTTCTCGCAGCTTCTTACAGAAGCCACTCTGCAGCTCCCCCCCCGCCGCCGAAATCTGGCCAGGCCAAACCAAAACAACAGCAAAGTCCAAAGGCAAGGTCTGTGCCAGCTGAGCTTCCTGTCGAAGAGATTTTACAAGAGACAGTATTCTGGCCACATATTGTCTTAAGAATACATCACCTATCTCCACCTCCCCACTAGGTTGAGAGTTAGCAGGGTAAGGGATACCAAACATTAATTCAAAGGGGGATAATTGAATATCTCCTCTTGGTCTGGCCCGTATTCTGGCCAAGGCTAACGGTAGAAGCCGTATCCATGGCATTTTGGTTTCTAAAACTAACTTCAGTAGATGTTTCTTGATTTCCCTGTTCATTTTCTCTACTCGACCAGAGCTCTGAGGGTGCCATGGGGTATGTAAGTCCCATTGTATTCCCAAAGCCGTCATAACCCCTCTAAGAATTTTTCCTGTAAAATGTGTTCCTCTGTCTGAGTCTATAGCCTCCACTATTCCATATCTTGGAATTATTTGTTCCAGGAACACTTTAATGACCGATCCAGTGGTTGCCGAGGCAACTGGAAATGCTTCTGGCCATCCTGTTAGCTGGCATACTATTACCAAAAGATATTTAAGTCTTCCTGCTCGCGGCATTTCAGTAAAATCTACCTGACATCGTTGGAATGGACGTACAGCCCAGGGTCGTCCTCCCCTAGCGACTTTCCTTGTAACTTGGTTATTTACTTTGGCACAAATCAAACAACCATCAACAGCTCTTTTTGCTAGAACAAAAAGACCCAAGGCAGCGTATACTTTGAGAAAGGCTTCTGCCAGTCCTCTAGGACCCCAATGACTCCCTTCATGTAATTGTTTTAATATTTGTAGGGCCAAAGCCTTCGGTACCCATTGTTTACCGTTCCCTGTAAACCAATTATCTCCTCTTTCTTCTGCCCCACTGTTCTTAATCATCTCCAACTCCTCTGGTGGAAAAGATATTTTGTTTGGCAATGACGGAGTTACTGGGAGTAAAGGGAGGATCCTAGATACTTCTGGCAGGAGTGCTGCTTTCCGAGCTTCTTCATCCGCCAGTCGATTACCTATTGCCTCTTCCGAGTACCCTCTCTGATGTCCTCTAATATGTATTATTGCCACCTTCTCCGGTAAATTTACTACCTCCAACAAGCGAATAATTAAATTTTCGTGAGCTAATGTTTTTCCTCTGCATGTTAATAACCCTCTTTCTTCCCACAGTTTTCCAAATGCATGAGCCACACCATATGCATATTTTGAATCAGTAAATACGTTTACTACCTTCCCTTGATACAATTCACAGGCTCTTACTAATGCATACAATTCTGCTGTTTGTGCTGACCATGTGGAGGGTAACTTCCCTCCCTCTTGCAGTTCTCTTCCTTTTACTACAGCATATCCTGTAACCCGTTTCCCTTCTATTATTCTTGAAGATCCATCAATAAACACATTCTCCCCATTTGGCCACGGTGTATCCCGCAATCCTTCTCTAGCTCGGGTCTGAAGATCTATCACTAGAATACAGTCATGAGTTTCTTCTGGGTCCCTTCCCTCAGGACCAGTTAAACAGGAGGCTGGGTTAAACCCTTCCCCACTCCTTATTTCCAAATCCTCCTGTTCTATTAAACAAGTCTCATACTGTAATAACCTAGCACTGGTCATCCACTTAGAAGCTCTTTCAGTTAACAAAGTCCTAATCTGATGTGACACTTTAACAATGAGAGATCCTCCTGCTGTTAGTTTTCTGGCCTCTGTTACCATTAACGCTGTGGCTGCACAATTTTGTAAACAGTGTGGCCACCCCCTAGCAACTGGATCTAGCATTCTGGAAAAATAGGCCACAGGTCTTTGACTACCTCCGTGTTCCTGCGTTAAAATTCCTTTAGCATGGCCCTGGTTAACATCCACAAACAATTCAAATTCTTTTTCCAGATCTGGAAGTGCTAGGGCCGGAGCCTCAGTTAACCTGTTTTTTAACACTTTAAAGCTCTGCTTCCCCTCTGGTGTCCATACCACAACGCTGGGGCTGTCCTGCATTAAAAGATCATACAGGGGTCTAGCTAAAAGAGAAAAATCTTCAATCCAGGTCCTACAATACCCTATTAACCCTAAGAATTGTCGCAACTCCTTTTTAGTCTTAGGTAGTGGTATTTCTAAAACCCCTTGTATCCTTTCTGGATCAATACACCGCAAGCCTTCAGTCAAAATATGTCCCAAATACTTAACCTTCTTCTCCACCATTTGTGCCTTCTTTTCAGATACTTTAAGCCCTTTTTCAGCCAGGAAGTTAAGCAATTGCACAGTGGCTTCCTCTATCACCTTCTCTCGCTCTCCTGTCAGGAGTAAATCATCCACATACTGCAATAACCTAACTCCTGGGGGCGGAGTAAAGTCTCTCAATATCTCTTGTAGAGCTTGCCCAAATAAAACAGGTGCCTCTGTGTATCCCTGCGGAAGAACTGTCCATGTCAATTGTTGTTTCACTATTTTCCCTTTTTCCTCCTGTTCCCATTCGAAAGCAAAATATTGTTTACTATCTTCTGTGAGTGGACAACCCCAAAAAGCATCTTTTAAGTCAAGTACTGAATAGTAGCAGTGAGAGGAGGGAATTTGGTTTAAGATTGTATAAGGATCTGGGACTGTAGGATGTCTTGGTTTTATGATTTCATTTATTATTCTTAAGTCTTGTACCATCCTGTATGTCCCATCGGGTTTCTTAACTGGCAGGATAGGAGTATTATAGGGAGACATGCATGGCTCCAAAAGACCTGCCTTTAACAGGGACTCAATAATGGGCTGTAGTCCCTTTCTTCCCTCTCTAGAAATAGGGTATTGCTTTTTAGAAACTACCTGACCAGGTTGTTTCAAAACAATCTGAAGGGGCTTCATATCTAATTTCCCGTACTTCCCTGGGACTGCCCACACCTCTGGATTCACTTTAGCACAAGCTTCATCAGACAATCTGCACAAAGTCACAACAGTGTTCGATTCCTCCTCATCCTTTATAATATTAATTTGCATTCCCAATTTAGCCATCAAATCCCTCCCCAGTAGATTACAATCACAATTAGGAACAAACAAAAATTCATGCATCTCAAATTTATCCCCCACATCTATTAGTACTGGCTGGATGATACGTACCCTCTCATCCTTCCCATTTACCCCTTGGATATTTAAATATCCCTTTGACAACTGCACCCCCTTTGGTACAAAATTCAAAGTAGATCGAGAGGCTCCTGTGTCCACCAGGAAGTGTACCTCCTCTCGATCTGGACCCACCCTACAGGTTATCAAGGGCTCCAGTGTAGTGGGTCCTTTGTATAAAGGGAGCCCCTGACACCCCTAACAATCCATTTCCATCAGCCGGTGGACTTCCTCCTCGCCAGGGTCCACCTGTCTCTGCGGGCAATCCTTTTTCCAATGCCCTTCTTCCCTGCAGAGAGCACACTGATTCCTTCCCAATCTTGCCTGTCTCCCCTCCCTTGAGGAAGACTTGTTTCCAGGTACTCGTGCCCTCCCTGTTGACACTGTGTGTCCCTGCACTTTTCTTTTCGGGGGTTGCAAAAACTGTGCCATCATCTTTGCCTGTATCTTTGCCTTTTCCTCATCCCTTCTTACGTATACCTGTTGTGCTTTTCTAACTAATTCTTCTAAGGGTCTGTTTTGCCATTCCTCCTCCTTCTGTATCCCCCTTCTTATGTCAGGCCAAGATTTAGTAACAAATTGCATCTTCAATAATATATCAAAGGCTGGTCCTTCAGGGTCCATCCCTCCTTGTTTTCTCAGGGCATCCCTGATCCTTTCTAGCCAATTGGAAGGACTCTCATCCTTTTCTTGTTCCAAAGACATAGCCTTTGATACATTATTATTTCTGGGTACCGCTGTTTTAATCGCTCGAGTAATATAAGCACGGTAATCCCGAAGACGGGCTAAATTAGCTTGGTTATTTGGATCCCAGTGGGGGTCCGCCTGGGGAATTGCATCATCAACCATAAGTGCGTTTTGCCCTGCTCCCCCTGCCGCCTGCGGATGTTCATCCTCCCACAACTGGCGGGCTTTTTGCAAAATCATCCTTTTTTCCTGTGACCCGAACAAAATCCCCAGCAGAAAATCCCAGTCCTTCCAAGTATAATCTGCATTACCCAAATACTCATCTACCTTTTCCCCCACCCCTATAGGGTCATCCAAATATGGGGGTAATTCTTTTTTTAACCCTCTTATATCCTGAGTGGTAAGTGGAACAATTACAAACCCAAAACCCCCACCCTGTCCGCCCAACGGGACCTGGCGCAAAGGCATTTGATGAACCCCTGTATTTTGAGTTTCGAGCACTTTTGATGCTCTGTACTGTGTCCCCCTTCTAGTTCTAGAAGGGGACACAGTATTCTGCCGTTCTTCTCCTTGACTGTCCTCCTCTCTCAAGGGGGCAGTAGGGGCAGTTCCTCCCTGATCTCTCTGATCCGGGAGTTGGGGATACAAAGATCTTACATCCCCAGGGGGAGCTGGAGGAGCTTGGAGATAAGGAGGAGGGAGATATTGGAACACATCCTCCTCATCCTCATTATCCCCCCCTTCTCCCTCCCTAGATTCCAACCCTCCTTTAACCTCTTTCCCTCTAGCTACATAGATTCCAAATCGTGCCACTCTTAACCACATTCTCCCACATTCCATTTCAATGTGAGGCTTCTCATTACTAAGCAAATATGAATATAAAAGTCGACAGAGATGGATATCATCAGTTCCCAGAGGGGCCCATCTATATCCTCGCTCCAGAATATAGTCCGGCCAGGAAAAATAACAAAACTTTACCATTATATCCTTCGTTACCTTTAGGGGAATGTGCAGGCTATCCCAAAACCTCAACATTCTCCCCAAGGGAGACTCCGGGGGTATTTCGGGATCGTCATCCCGAGCGTCGGGGCCCCTTCCCGACAGTCCCTTTACCGCCCTCCCTGGGCATCCTTTACTCCCCGAAGTTCCCATACTCACCGGTGAGTTTTCGCGGTCCTTCCCTTCGGATCGCTTGAGGTACCTCGGGTCCTTTCCGTCGGACCCCTGACCCTTTCCTTCGGGCCTCTTCACGGACCAACTCGGTCCGTTACTCGTCTGTCTCCGAACAGTCTCGGGAACCCAATCAGTCGTCCAGTGCCAGCAGCCACCAAAGGGAACTGATCACCGAAATCTTGGTGAGGCGCGCCGTCAGTCCCGTTCACCGTCTGCTGTCCCTGGAAGGTGGAAGGATCCCGGACGAGCCCCCATTTGTACGGAAAATCACGTTGCCAGAGGTCAGTGTTCACAAAGAAGACAGAGGAGTCTTAACTTTATTCGAATAAAGGGAGAGTTCACCGGGGTTGCCAAGTCCCAGTGAGGTCTCTCAAATTGCCGGAGGACGCAGCCCCCTTTTATCCTAATTTCCCGGCCGCATGAAACCCTCTCCCCTTCCCCATTGGCTGAGGTACTCAGGAGGTACAGACTTCCCGATCCGCCTATTCCATGTTCCCCCTTAACATGTACCCCCCTTAACAACATACATCGCATGTTGCATTAACTCCAACTTTATGCCGCCCAGGGCGGAGAAGTTAATATTCATAGGCCTATTAAGCCTGCGCACTCTTTCTCAAAGTTCAAAAGTTTAGAGCATCCTTGCTGTTGACTTAATTAATAGCCCTAATGGTCAAGGTGTCTTGTTATCTTCTCCTGCAGGCTGCATTCTGTGACTCCCTCCTTCATGAAGGACACTCTCCTCTTTGTTCCATCACTAACAAGGAGAAAAACCCCCCACACTCCCCTTCTGGTTTTATCACTATTTGTAAAGACACTCTACTTTCTTATTCTCTCATTTCTGTTCCATTGGAGACAGTCACATTTATGTGCCATGGTATAGAAAACACTGTCACATTGTCAATTTACCTTGAAAATGCACACGTGATGTAATGCGCATCCAAGACAGCACCATGAACTGAGGCACTGCCCAAAACCAGTTCCTAAATTTGTCGAGAGCCAGGCAGCACCCTGCCAGCCCTAGCAGAGGTCAGCACAGAATTCAAGTACTAGAATCCTCCATTGACAGCTTCTGCTATTTGCTTTAGCAGCCTACATCCATAGAAAAATGCCTTCACATCCAACAATCCATTCCTCATAATGGAATAGGTTAAACTGGTCACAAACGATGCCAAAGCTGTAGTTGTGTACTATAACACAGGAAACAATTTTACATTATTTACCAGCTGCTTTCTCAGCTCTGGTTTTGAACAGCCATTAGGCTCAAATTTATTAACCTCCCTGTCCTTCCTCTCGCTGGCAGCTGCCTCTAGACAAGCAACATCTTGCACAGGGTTGGTTTTGTTGGGTCAGTCTCCCCTGTGAAGCACAAGAAACAGAGACCGTTCCCACAGCAGCCACCTAAAATACTGCAGCATTTCGAGCTCTCCAACTGATGTGCCTGGCAAACAGGCAACAGCGATGTCTCACTACGTTGTTAGGGCTGGCCAAGGACAACCCAAGGCCTAAAACACAGTTTAAAGCAAAGGTGTAAATGATGATTTAATAAAAACGCAAATGATCCTGTGTCCCGCTTCCTAAGGCTGCAAGGTGAAACCATGTAATGTCAGGCTCCACGGCTAACGGGAGGATTTTGAAAACATGTTGCTTATAATAAATTAACTTTTTGTTAAAGAAAGATTCGAGACGTAAAACACTGCTAATGTGCTCCGTGTTAATTGTAAAACTGACAAGTGTTAGATGAAATGAGTAATTTTACAAATACAGCAGAAGGGGATTAAATTATGTGCAAGAATTATTAGACTGCATCTTATTTTTATTAAAAAAACATTAGCTATATTTTAGAAGCAAGGACCTGAAGAAAAAAATTAACTGTAGTTTATCCACGACATCTTTGAGATTAATCTCCAGACAGAATATTTGCTTGAGCAGGTCTCAGAGGAAACAGATCCTGCCTGTGGGAAATCAATTGCAAATACTGGAAAATTTCATGAAGAGAAATAACTAAAGGCCCAAAGTCCATAAATGCTCATCAGGGCAGAAAGTTATGGCAACAGGAGTCAGGCAAGAGCTGTGTCCTGACACAGACCGTGCACACGCCAGCTTCAGCGTCCCTCCCTCTGGTGTAAGCAGGAGCTGCAGGAAATATTGCTTTCGTGGAGTCCTTCGAGGTCTGTGGCTCCAGATCCCTGGGGCAAAGGCAGCCACCGAGTACAGCTCCACTGCCCAGAACAGGCAAAATAGCTCCATGTCCTTCCACCAAGACCAAATTTAAGTGTTGGCCTTCAAGTGACCCCATCTGGAAAACACTCGCAAATCAACAGGGCAAACATGGCAGAGCAACAGCTCAGCTAGAACTTAAAAACTTCTATGTGCACATCTATGGATCCTAAAAATGGCAAACATCAATAAAAAACCAGCACTGAGATACTGCTGATGTATCAAATATTAATTAATATGGAACAGTACTTTGTTAATAAATGGTTATTATCTGGCTGGAGACATAAATTTCCAAACTCTCTCCAGCCAATAAAACAAAAAGGTGCTGATACTTCCTTATCTACTCTCTTTTCCTGAAATGTTTTTTGTCTCCTTCGGGTCCATTTTCACCACTAAATCTGCAACAGCTTAGCAAGGTTGCTCTGCCTGGGTGAGCCTGCAACACTACCAGTTGCAGAGAAAAGCTACACGAAAATCCAGCAGCGTAGAAAATTCTGAGATTTCATTAAAAAACCAGAATGTTAAGATTCCTCAGCTAATATTTGCCATGATCTATGCAAAACGTCATGTATAAATAATCTCCTCTGCCTCTATACTCCTTGAATTAGTTTCACATGCTGTAGCTAGAACAAGGTTATACTCTGAAAAAGATGATGCAGCAATAGTCAAGAGGCCACAGGCACCTCCAAAACATCTGACACACAACTAAGACAAGGTACAACGATTTGAACGTGAACTACACAATAAACATTTCTGCAGACACTGCATTAGGTCCATTTTGCAGTGGCCATTCCCAGGGTAGGAGACAGGAGGGTATCCTTCCTTGCACATTCCCACCTATCTGTAGCAACATTTATGAGTGAAGCAACTTGTCAAAACAGGTGGAAAAACACTGAAAGTTTGCTGGGTGCTTTGCTGTTTTACCATGAGGATGCTGCAGACAATGTGCTTTTGGGACAAGTGCTTTCCTCCAACTGGTTGTCCAAAGGTGAATTTGGCGGGGAGGGGGAAAGCCTCATTAGAAATGTTAGAAAAATCGCTTCCCTCTGATGATTTTTGGAAAATCTCCATTAATATCATCTCAAAACTTTACATGGAGAGTACCTGAACTGCTAACCACTTGACTTGGCACATGCAGTACTTGGCTGAGCACTGCACACGGAAGGACTTGAAGACTGAGTAAAAGCCGGGGCTGCCTTCATCAGAGCAGACTCAGCTGCTCTTTCAGGTATCTGCGTCCTTACCCAGGAACTGGGCAATTTTCAAGCATCTTTAATTTTGTTTGCTGTCAGCATGAAAAGTGAGAATAAAGTCAGCCGGGGGAACCTGTTAGCTTAAGAAAACTTGTGCTACAAAAATCATATGACCAATAGAGTCAAACTGATATAAATTTTACCTCTCTGATACACGTAAAACCATCGGGCAGGGTCTAGGAAAAAGTAAGAAAAGAATTTAACCAAAAGAAAGTGACAACCACACACAGCTTTGTCTTGTTAGTTTTTAAGGTGACACTGAATATGTTCTGCAAGTGCTATAGGGTCCCAGTGACTGTAGGATTGTTTCCAGGTGTATTTTACCTTTTTTTTTTTTCCCTAAATTGCCTTTATTCCCTTACGCCAAGGGGCAGGAAAGGAAGCCAAGAGCTTCCTGCCCCTGCACAACTGTGAAACTCGAGGCAGCATGTGGCAGGAAGCATGCATGTAGTCATGCACCCATGCAAACATCCATGCACAGAGCAAGACAGCAATGCAGCACTCATCCGAGCAGCTCTGACAGGGGATAAGGAGGACCTGGCATGCAATTTTCAAAGTCTGCTAAGGCCCAACAAGATGGGCCCACAGCCTTCTGCTTCCTCTCCGCAGCTTAGCTCTTTGACTGCTGTAGAACCAAAAAAAGTGATTAGCAAGAGGGAAGAAGTCTCAGGTGGTCTGGAATACTCCGCACTGGTGGTTTTTGCAGTCAGTTCACTTGCAACGTTGTCATTTGGTATTATCCTCACATCCCCTGGGAGAAAACTTGATTAGCAAATTAGGTTAAAATTGGAAAAAAACCTCACAAATCATTAAAGATATGTATATGGCTTCTCATGGCATCAATTTCTTTTTAATGGAGAATTGGATGCACAGAATGATCTGCAATAAACTTCAAAAAGCACAGGAGTTTTGGTCACAATATTACTACCTGTAGCTCCCTAGCCCTACATCCAGGCCTGGGCAGCTCCTGCCCTCAGCCCATCTGGCATCTTAATTCCTTCATTTCCATGTAGTCTGTGCCTCCAGCTGCCCATTCAAACAATCCTCATGCTTAATACTTTCCCATTGAATAAGGTTTTTTTGTTTTGTTTTTTTTTTTTTTTAAAGAAAGGTGTTTATAAGCAAGCATGTGTTTTCCTTCTGGCACATTCGAGAAGGAGGTTTACACACATCACACACATTACAACCACTTGTTGGAGGGGTTGAACCTCCTTTCGTTATCATTCTGAGGTTTTTGCTTTCAGTTTGTTCTTGACAGATGCTTAACTAGATAAAATGAAAAAGTCTTTTGGACTGGATGTTAACCTGGAGCAGAAATGGGGAGAATTTACTCTCTATTGGAGAATTTAATAAAGCACAAAACTGGCAGAAGTAAGTATTAAGAACATGGCTTCCCAACAGCATCACCTACACTATAAGAAAATGCCTGGTCAGATATAATTGCTGAGTCGTGGTGCTTGGCCTTGCTAACCCTGGCTCCTCAGACTGAGTAAGGAGCAATTAAAGAAAAATACCAAGACCAACACAAGAAAACCACAGTGGATGCTCTACTTGGCTGCTGCAGAGCAAGAGCGACTGAGGACAATCACTAGATGACAAGTAACAGAACGGAATCCTGAACGCCTGACTACTCCCACAGGGAGCAGGTTAGCAACTACAGATACCTCCATACTTTCCCTTTTGGATTGAAACTCTAAGAATACTTCCAGGAGAAGCTGATCTCAAAAGCCTACAAACAGCCATGGATTTAAATCATGTACACAGACCACAATACATACTAGAGACAAAGCAGCCACACTAGGAGTTTTACTGAAAGCACATAAAAGAATTAGTAAAGTTCAATATACACTGTACCACATACAGAATAATTATATGACTTTTTAACCTTTCTGATCCACCAAAATAGGTTTGCAATAAATAAACAGAATGAGCAGGTTACTTAGAGAGGCCGTGGATGTCTGCTGATGCAAAAGGTGTTGAATTGTTACCCACTTAAATCACCCTCTACCAGGGAAACCCCACTTTGCTGGGTAACCTGAGGACAAGAAAAAAAATCTTCAAGTCCAACAAGTATAGTTCTCAATTTGCATGTTAACACTACCTGCAAACTAATTTTTCCTAATGAGAACAAAGAAATGTAAATGCACTCATTAGAGAAAGCATCCAAATAGTGTCCTGATTTATGAAACCAATGAATAAAAAGAGCTACAGTACATGGAGAGAGCCCATTAACTATTGGTCCTGAAAAGATGAAGATGCATCAGTTTATTAACAGATAGCAGGAAGACAACAAGAAGTGCTGCCATAAAAGAGAAAGTTGATCTCCCTTTTCTGTATTGGGTAACCCTGTGGGTTATCAGAATTTTCGACTGTAGATAATACCTTCTGGATATAAACAACATTTTATTTTCCTCTATAAAGCCCTTAAAAACAACAACAGAAAAAAGAGAAACAGAAAAGCTTCTTTTAACAATGCTTTTCTCTTGACTGTATGAAAAACTTCACAGAGTCAGCCTTCTAGGGTTCAACTGAAAATTAATTCCCTTTCAGATTATTAAAAATATAACTAAGAGCTTTTGGTTCGTAGTTTATGGGTTTTATTTAACACTGAATTGCTCTTTTTTTAAAAAAAAAAACAAACCAAACCACTGCACTTTTCAATAAGCTCAACAGAAAACTCCTTAATTATCATCTCAAATTCATATGCTTATGTCTATTTATCATATTGAATAGTATAAATAAGAGAAACTATAGTGTTACGACCACTTTAAAAGCCTCTTCCTAAAACATGCAGAAGCACTTACTGAGGACTTGATTATTTGTCATCACTTCAAAGAGAAATCTTGAATTTTTCTTATTACTATTTTTTCCTAAATCCCATAGGTTATTGGATTACTCTCTGGGCAGGGAAATGGAGCAATTTCTGAGCAATTACGGATCAGTGAGAAGGAAAAGAAATTGGTGGAAACTCAGTTCACCATTTCAAAGGATTATTTATAACACTTTTGTTGTCTCTTTACAAACAAGAGGTAATGCCACAGCCAGGCCACCAGGGCTGTTCCCAAGGAGCAGGGCTGCCTGGCCAGGGGCAGCTGCAACACAACACCAGTAGCCAAGCCAGTATCCATATAAATATCCATATATCCCGCAACATCACCTACCTGCCCTCTGGACAGTCTGTGCTCCTCCAGCTGCCGCAGTGATCCCGGCTCTGTAGCCGTAGCTAGCCTGGTCACCCCGACCTACCAGATCAGCCCTTTCCAAAAGAATCTTTGCGATTTCCTCATCAGTAAAAGCAGAGGAAATTCAAATTCAGCCCATTTAAAGAATTCTTAATCAAATAAAACTGAACGCTCTTGACAACAAACCTGCATTCCTCCCATGTAGGGTCAGAGCAGTGGCTTCACTGACCATTAAGCTAAGAAAATTGCAGTTGCAATTTTCAGTGGGATCTGCCCTACAATATTGGTTTTGCTTCGTAGCCTAAAGAAAGATGAAGGAAAACCAAACACAAACCTTGCAGGTCCCGAATATGAGATGTGGGAAGCAGCGGTAGAAAAATGGAGAAAAGAAAGACTGACTTTGCAGCCACATAATCCTATGTCAGCAGTGGCATGCTAACAAGATGCTTACATTTCCCCTGCGACATCTGCACGGCAGAATGTTTTATTTGTGCTCATGCCCACTCCTCTGAGAGTTCAGAAACTAAGAACAGTGGATTTTATGTTATTCCAGTTGTGCTGGCCAGGAAGCCATTACACATCCCAACATTAGTGTTAGACTTTTTTTTCCTATTATTATTGCAAATAGTACTTTTTTCAATGTAAACCCAAATCCTGTTGTAGAGTAGAGTTCTGGTACAAGACAAAAAGCAGGCGTTTTTATCTTACTCCTAGGAAAAGAGAGTACTGGGGTGCCACAGGGTGCGATGGGACATTGAGCTGGCCAAAAGTACATCTCTAGTTTATCAAGCAGGCTTTCAAAGTCAGAAAGCAGGTTTTTCAGACTCTAAACAAGACTGTTTTGTTTCACAGAACAAATTTAGAGGAACTCAGCAGAACAGATATAAAATGGTTCTATGCACAAGTCCCTCGCTGTCAAATACACTGAGGGGGTGCGTCCTTAGCTCCAGGATTGGTGGCAATACCACTTCCCTGCCCTCAAGGAGAAATAAACATTTCAGAAACACAGTAGTGCCAATGGGAAAACTACTGTCCTACAGTTGTGTCACATCTGTTGCAGGGGTGGCAAGTAAAATCCTGCAAACAGGAGCTTCCTTGCCCTTGGCTGGCTCTAGATAGGTCAGTTGAAATACTTGTTCAAATGATGTGAACTGCTGCCTTTCTGAGTAATTGCAGGGAAAAAATAAAACTGAAAATAAAGATCTCAATACCTGCCCAGTGGTGGCAGAGGGCAAGCTGCATGCTTGCTGCAGCACTGGATGCCACGGAGGCTCCTCTGGCCATGAGCTCCCAGGCAGAGCTGCTCCAGCTCCCACACCTCATGGCGAGAAACCTCTTCTTTCTCTACAGAGCGGAGCAGCACCACTGCCACGGCTTCTGAAGGTGCCACTGGCTGGATTAGTGCCCTGCTTCAGCCAGACACCTCCACCCCACCCCATCTCCTGACTCATACAAAAGGCCTCTCAGGATCAACAGGCTTTCTTTTTTGTACACATCAATCTTATTAAATTTTGAGTGATCTCATAGGTAGCCTAGTATGAGCATATTCCATTTCTCAGCCTTACTCCTCACCATTTAAAAAGTCACATTTCCTTAACATTGTCATAACGCAGCAATATACACCACAAATAAAGCTCCACATCACACTACCCACGCTGCAAAGTGAGAAGCGTACTCTTGATTATTTTCATGCTTTGTAAGACACAGCACGGTACTGAAACAAGATATTGAAATGCCATTTGGTGACACATCAATTACCAACTGAAAAGAAATGAAAAATATTTACATACTGACTTTTCATATAGTTGAATCATTTTTGTATGGTTTGTTAAACAAATGTATTTGCTGCAATATATGTATTTTACAGGCCATGGAAGCTGGCAGCATTTTCCATTTCACTCTGTTAATATGAAATTGTGAATACAGACAGCATTAGTTCTTCAACTTCAAACATCTCTGCACAAAAGACAGGTCAAGCTAACAATACAGTCACCTGAGAGTAATTTTATTTTGTGCATTTTGTTGGGTTATTAAAGGCTACCATGCTCTAGGTATATACAATTTTAGTTCAATAGATGGGTATATAGCTTGCAGCCTCTTAGGTCAGTGGTAGTTTGGACACAGATCTAATGAGTGAAGAGATGTGCTCATCCTCATGGTAAAACTCTGGAACATCTGCTTGAACAGCTCTTCTGACAGGAGGCTGGGCTGGAGTGTTCCAAGGGGCACAGGTGCCACGTGCTGGTACTTTGGAAAAAAGAGTTTTCAGTGCTGCAAATGATTTGCATCATGTTCAATCTCAGGAGATCAGGTCTGGGCTGGAATCAAGCTATGTCCAAACTATCTGTGTCCAAACTACCACCAACACTGCTTGTGTGGTTTTCACAATATTTTCTACTGTTTTCCAGAAACTCTTTATCTGCCCCAACAGAAATCCAGGCTTGAGCCGGTACATTTTTGTTCCCGACTATCAGTAATTAACTCCACGAAGAAACGATTTTCCACTCTGCCTCAAACACAATTTTATATCCATAGAGGCATTGAAAAGCCCATCTGAATAGTTAATCCAAGGACAAGCACCAACAATCGATCCTTTTCAAACACTAAGTAGCACTTAATAAGTCATGGCTACAATTAAACTGATGAGACGGATGCTGAAGCTTTTCTTCCCACCTCCCAAAAAAACCAACACCCAAGCCCAATTCTCTGCTCCTTCCCAGATACCCTCCAGCAGGAAACCTGAAGCCCAGCAAGAAAATCCTCCCAGTACATTAATGGCCTTGTAGCAGAATTCACAATAAGTCATTTCCCTTTAGAGGAACCAAAGAAACAAATATTAGAATAACCATTGCCCTGAAACGGGAATTTTGTAGAACTTGCAGTATTTTGCCAGAAACACAAGACAGGTTATGCAAATCAGTTCTTACATCCTTAGTAGGACTTGGGACTCCAGAGCCCAAGCATTCAAGAAGAGGAATGTCTAACATGAATTGCAACACAACCTGAAAGTTCTCTTGCTTGGTAGCACTGATAGCTTCTTTCAAACTCCTAGGCATGATCATCAATAGCATCAGCAGTGTTATTTGTTCACAGTATAACATTACAACCAGGAGTGTTGTTTCACAGCATTCAACTGCTTATGAATCTATTTCTAGCCCTGCTGTAGAAATGAATTATGCTTCAGTAGCTCTCTGGCAGAACAGAAGGGAGTAAAGGCAACCTGTAAAGCCTCGTCAGTAAAACTGGAATATAATGCTTGTACATCCAGACATGCATTTTCCCAGTGCGCCAAGAAAGTCCCCTCAACTTAATTAGCACTCAAAGTTAATGCACCTCTCTTTCTACTTTTGGTTCTGTGCTGTCGCCTAAGACAAAGCTCCACTCCAGTTACAGCAAAGACTCTCTCAAGACTTGATTTTTTTTTATAGGTTGATACTTAGGCAGTAGTTAAAGCACAGTATTTGCTTCTGAACCACTCCAAGTACTTCAAAGAGCAATCTGAGGAATGCAGCCAAGAGTAAGAGTCACGAGGCCAAAAGGTGACCAACAGGAAGAACCGATGGCAAGCACACACTTGATGAAATAAACATAAAAACGCCCATCAACTTACCTGAAGGAGATGCATCAGATTTTTTTACCATATTCCCAGAGCTACTGGCAGAACATGCTGCTGAGCTTCCTTTTAACTCTAGCACTAGTGTAATAAATTGGGTTTAATACAGCTGGTGCTGTATGAACACATCTATACACCTATTGCCTTACCCATAAAAGCAGACGCGTGGCTTCCCAGGCAGGGAAGCAGTCACCTCTCATGCCATGCTCCATCACACGGCTTTCTAACAGAAGCCATGGATCAGTCACGTGGAAAAGTGTAATCACAGAAAAGAGCAAGCCTCAGGGCTGGTACAACAGGGAAAACGCAGCTAGCAGAGAGTAGAAAGCATTTAGTCAGCCTTACCAGGATTGGCCTGACAAAAGCACGGTGAACCCCACGGAAGAGCTACGAACCAACACATAATGTGGTCACTAATCTTTCCAAAGGCAACACCACCAACTTCTCCTAAGCCATCTCCAGTATTTCACAGAGCAAGCTGAGCAACACTGGGTGTTTCCCAAAAAGGAATTGAGCACACATTACAGAGGCACATTAATTCTGTGACTAAGCTTGTTCCTTCTTTGAGACTTCCACCTGCTCAGGCTCTGTATGAGAGCTCACACAGAATCACTCAGGTTGGAAAAGACGCCTGGGATCATCGAGTCCAACCACTCACATTACAGAGTTGTTTCTGTGCTGCAAAATCAGGCTTTCTCTAGATCTGAGGCAAGTGCTGAACTCCAGCCAGCAAGAATCCTTTGCTGTGCAAACTAGCAGCAGAGTTAAAACCAGGTACCCACCTGTCCGCAGACAGAAAAAAAAACCCAACAAACATCAATATTCCAAAAAAGCTGCAGTTCTTGGCACCTCACAGCCTAGCACAGTAATGCCCTGGGAACAGCCTTTCAGCATTCTTCTCACCTAGTCAGCGTTCCTCATTTCTGCCAATCTATTCGCACTTTGTAGGATTTGCCTCTTGGAAAAAGTGACTCATAAGAATGGTTGTCCTGAGGCAGACCAAAAATCCATCTAAGCCAGGGAAGAGAATAAGAACGAGACAAACATAGAGTTTGAAAGCCCCATCCTGGTCTCCAGCAATATGAACTCAGCTTCCCAATCCAGCATCGATGTCTTTGCACTCAAGACATGCACAGGTCTTGAGTAAATTTTGAGCCTATGTACTTTCTTAATATGTACAAGCATAATATAACAAGCTTACTTGCTGTAATAAAATGTAATCTGGATAGCATTGAGCATCATGACAGGAAACAATAACGTTTATGGTCGAGACCTTCATACCATGCTTCTGGAGCTTGACTTGATCCTGGTCTCTACCAGTTACACCAGTGATCCTGAAGTCAGGGCCCCACCACTACACAAACACATAGTAAAGACAGTTCCTACACCAAAGGTTTGTCATTTCAGTAAGAAACAAAGCATAAGGAGCAGTCTTTCCCTTTTAGTTGTCAAGAATGATTGCTCAGAGGGGACAGAGGAGCTTTCCCTGTGTGCCAGGCAGTGGCATGCCTGGGCAGCCCTGGCTCACAAGCATTTGGTTTGCAGTTGCCTTTCTGTCAGGAGAATTGCTTGGAGTCACACAGGGAGCCTGGGACAGAGCTGAGGTTACTCTGAGATATGCACAATCACACCTGGGTAGAGGAAGAAACCTGCTGTTAAAGGTCGTAATACGTAACTATCTTTTTTTTTCGGTTGGTCCTGGGTAGAGATGAAGAACAGAAAAAGCAAAACATGTTAATGTAAATTTTATTTCCTGAAATATTTCTATCCAGCTAACTGCAATGAAATGCCCCTTTCCTCTGCCAGTCGAATAGCTGGTGACATGACAGGCAGCAGCAGGGGGCAGCCCCAGCCTCCACCGAGGGGCATAAAGCATCCTGACAATCATCACTTCTGCAGAAGACCCATTTCCTATTAACAGGTAAGTAGTCTGACAGAAAATTCCTACCACAGCTACTCACAGCATTAATCTAATAGCTTAAATGTATTACTATACTTTTGCTAGACTGAAGTTTAGATCAGTAATTACTGCTCAGGAAAAAAATAATTAAATTGTCGAAGTCTCCTTCACATGTTTTAGTAAGGTGTGGAGTGGGCAAATAATGGTCATAGAGGCAGCAATCTCCTCCAAAAAGTGACATCAAGCCACTGCCTTAAATGGGTTCCCCCAGCCTGAGAAATGCAGGGTGAGTTGACTGCAAGGCAAGATTTATATTCCAAAGCAGCAACGGAAAAGAAAAACCATGAGACTACGTCAAGCTATCCAACTGTGGTGCTTTTTCAGAATAAATATCAGAAACTCTTCAGTGGGCACTTAATAAATGAAATAGTCATAGGAGACTTCTGAATTATAAATGAAGTAACTGAACTCTTTTTTTCTTTTTTTTGGAATAGGTTATTAATTGAAAAAACTCTGATGAGCCAAGACAATGCATTAGAAATAGACTTATTCTCTCTGAGAAGAATTATTGCTGCCAATGTTTTTTTTCCTCATTGAAAAG
Organism: Trogon surrucura; assembly: GCA_020746105.1. Lineage (NCBI taxonomy): Eukaryota > Metazoa > Chordata > Aves > Trogoniformes > Trogonidae > Trogon > Trogon surrucura. Next base: position 5,300,032 of record CM036630.1, on the reverse strand, counting down.
CAAATCAGACACCTCTAGCCCTTGATTTATTACTGCACCTATATCTGTGGTTTGCTCTAGCTTTAGAACAGCTAGATTTAGAAAAAGAATTTTGGAAGAACAATAATCAATGAATGCATAATGTGGGGGAATCAAGCAATCAGAAACAGTAATTAGTTCAGTGGCTAATTCAAGGACACGTTATCCAGGGTTATTGTGGGAAAAACAGAGTTTTACATTTGTGCATCAGGCAGGCTTTAACAACTGTGCGAAAACTAAGTTGTTATCCCACTTAGAGGCAACTTTTTTTGAATGGGTGGGATTACATACACTTGGCTCTGGCTGCAGAACTGAAAAAAGAACTAAGCAGACACTTAGACGATGAAGGTGAATAGACAGCAGTGCGAGGATAAACACAGCCCTGAAACTGATAGGAATTCAGATTGTTTTGTGGGAGATGTCGCTCTCCCACAGGTGACATTCCAGATTGGGAAAAATAAATAAATCCTCCTAATTTTTCACAAAACAGAAGTTTAGCCTGTGAGTTAGAAAACTTCGTTTTTGGAAAAAATCTCACAAATGTAATTTCTCACAAATGTTCACAGGCAGAAGCCATCTCTGTCTGCACCAAGGTTGTGGGCAGTTTGTCTCAGTCTGTTTACAGTGCAGCAGCTCTTTGCAGCTTCTTCTCTATTAAGTTATCCAGTACCATCAAGTTTTACTTCATTACTAGGAAACTACACGGTGAATGAGCAGAGCTGTAACATATGCCTAATCACAGCCAAACACCTACACTGGAATTCTTCACAACAGAATTCCACACTAAAGACCTTCAAAAAAATTATTACTTCTACTTTGCTCTTAAGTTTCAGTTTCTTACAATTAGTTTGCTTGGTTTTTTAAAATCAAGAAATTAAGCACTTTTTTTAGTTTTTTTTGGCTTCTATTTCCCCCCAAACCCAGAAATATTTATTTTCCCAAGTTGAAAACATATGCAAATATGCTTGCATTTATAAAAAAAAAAAAAAAAAAAAAAAGAAAAGAGAAGACTACTTCGTTTATTAATAAACGCTTTTAAATCTGTTTGAAAATAGCAGTATGTAAACCAGAACACGCTATATAACTATAAGGCAATGTTAGCATCCCCAGGAGTGAATTTGGGAGCAACTTTCCTCCCATAACAGGAGACAGGACAGCTCACCAGCATGTTATGGCAATTCACCTGTGCAAAGACTAGAAAAAGTACAAATTGTTTTGGTCTGGGCAGACTTGGGGAGTGAAACACTGCTACTAAAAAAAAGCAAAATACAGATCCCATCCAAATGAGACAGTATCACCCAAAAGATTACTTCTTTCCATTTCACAGAATTGGTGTTTAAGCGGAACAGATTGCTCCAAATGTGAGGCGTAATTAAGCCGAATGTAAGTAGCAATTAAGCTCTTTACACAGAAGAAACTGCTCGAAAAATACTGTTCCAATACAGATCCAGATTTTTCAAGAGGACATGAGAAAATTTGCATTTGGTCACATAAGGAGGCTTTCGACTGAAATACACAGGATGCAATTCTGCGGAGGCCGACGGCACCAAACCTCGGTTCCAGGTGGAGAGCTGGCCCGAGCTGGGGGTTGCACGTCTGCGGGCAGCACCAACGCCTCAGGCATTTAAGCGGACCTGAGCTCAGGCAATACATGGAAGTAACTAGTAGTGGCTGGACTTCTTGTTCATAAAACACATTAATGTTCTAATTTCTGGTTTGCCAAGGAGCTGAACAAGAACTGGGTCTTCAGAACACTGATGGAAATGGACAGCAGACAAAACATCCTTCTGCCACTAGTGTCTCTTTCAATACAGCCTATGTACCTCCTGACTAAAGTTAGAGCCTTTAAATTCCATTAAATCACCCAAGGATCTTTCTGCTTCTGAAACACACTCATTTTCAGAAGAGGACAACCATGAGGTTTATAGTTTCCCAGGCTGGGGACTGGCTTTGATCAGCCCCCTAAAAGTACTGGCATATTCCGAGATCTGGTCTGTTTTTGGAATGCCACCGACAGAGAGTGATTTGAGGCTAATAAACGTCAGTGCTTGTAAACACTGGAGCTGTTCTGGTTGCCAATGTCTGAGGACTTCTGCAGGCAGAAAACAAATACAGAACTGAGAACATGACCAATGCCAGGACACAGCTTATTAAATTTTCATGCTGACTCTGATTACTTTCATTTAGCAACACAGATGTGCAACCAGGATGGGGAGATACAGTGCCCAGGAGTACTGGGAAATGGCTGGTGATACGAGCAAGATTTGGAATCCAGTCACTTAGAGCAAATGCTGCTCACACGTGTGCTTATCAGCTCTTACCAGTGACTTGATTTGAAACAAGCCACGAAAGCATTTTAGTATATTAGATTTCATAATTCTGATTCTTCCATTCTGGCTTAAAGGAAGCCACGTAGTCCACAAACGAGTGCAAAGCAAAGATAGGAGAGCATTGCTAAGACCAGCCTTTTTTTTTTTTTTTTTTTTTTTTTAAAATATATAAAAGCACTCCATACACAACTAGGATTAAATTAGAGTATTTTGAAAGAAATGTCATCAACACATGCTGAACAGCTCTAATATTGCCTGTATGAGCACAATGCTAACAGAAGAAGAAGTACAAGGAACAAGTTTAGATGGGTAAGCTCAGCCCAGCATTAACCAAAGAGCTGCTTGTGCAGGTGAGCCCTTTGGCTCTTTCCCTTTTGCCCTGGGCTCCGACAGGAGCCACGAGACCACCAAAAAACGGAAGAGTAACCAGGACAGACCACCATGTGCTGAGGGGAACTCCTCCTCTAGAATCTCCCTAGGGAAGCCTGACCTGCCTGTGCAAATGCTCACCCCCATTTACCTTAGGGAGGAAGAAAACATTTGGCTTGAAGTATTTTAACTGGAGCGTGTAAAGAATAAAGAAGGAAAATTTCCCTTTCCGAGTGCTTCAGATTTCATCCTGTAATTTCAATTTCCCTTTTAATCATCTACAAGAAATTTAATAAAAGCTTTGGCCTAATCCCAAAATAATAGGAAAATGGAGCTTTGCACATACAAAGACACAAAAAAAGATCCTTTGCACCTGGAGTCACCCTTGCTCCATCAGTTGTGAGCCCATCCTCCTGCCCTGGGGCAGCCGTACCAGCCAGGGGACAGGGCACCGCTGCCCCTCTTTGCCTTAGGGACAGGTCTGGCAACTTCACCTCTTTCTTCTACTATTTGTGCTTAAACAACCCCCCCCCGCCCCACTGCCACGGGGCAGTCAGCCACTGCAGGGATGCCAGCGGTCCCCCGCAGAGCCAGGGGCACAGCCACGGCCCCTCCGCACGCGTGGGCACCCCGGTCCCGCTGCTGGGGGGATCACAGACTCCTACACCGTCGCTGCCAGGAAGCGTGCTGGACATAAAGCGGACAAACGAAATGTTTTACTCTTTCCACAGTGTGAAATCTCCTCTTAAGAGAGAAGGTATTAACTGTTTAAGTAGTGAAATTAATTAGGACTTTAATTAAGATACTTTTGGACACACATCCTCAATTTGAGGTTCCCTTGTGTGGATTTAAGAATCACGGGAGACGGATTAAGGTAATGTTAATTATGTTCCACTTATATTTACTATTTAAATAGCTATCCCTTTCCAATTATGAGTGCCTCTAACTCGATTTCTTCAGGAAAAGCAGCCTTACCCTTAAATTCTCAAGCTGACTGTTCTTTACAGACTGTACCAAAATCATTTAAGAAAAAAAGTTTACAAGATTCCAAACACCTTTTGTGTAATGATGATCTAAAGTCTACAGGATTTCAAACACCTGTCATGTAATGATGATCTAAGTTATCATTAATGGCATAAGCCACGTGCCTTTAAAATTAATACTGTTTTCAACACTATTTAATTTCTCTAATTTAAAGATGCATGGGGAGGGGAAAAAAACCACCATAACAACTTATTTCCCTTTCTGCTGCAATGAGCAACCACATTTATTCCATATAAAAATTTGCCACCATTATTTATTAGTAGTCAGAAAGCTTCTGGGTATAATAAAAAATTTTGTACATAAAGTTGCAGCAGCCTGAGGAGTGGGGGAATTAACTGTAACGAAACTGGTTTAAGAAGCCTCATAATATCACTTCAAAAATACCAAAAAGAAGGGGGTAGAAGTAAGAAGAAAAAACAAAGAATGGGTTGTTTTGGTTTTTTTTTTTTTAGTAAATCACAAAATATTATCTGTTCTTTTGGCTACATTCTCTTATGAAAACAAAAGATAAGTTTTCTTTCCATCTTTACATTTAAGACGTATACCTGGTAGGAGAATTTTCTTCTCTAAATATGCCAATATTATATCTCTCGACAAGCAGCACTTTTGTCTGATAAGAATTTATTCCCGAGTCACAGATTTTCTTCTTCCTAGTCATGAGTGGTCAGCAATTTAAGCACAACTCCCAAGTACTTGTTCCTTGGAGATACAAGGAACAGACTCACAGAGCTTTACTCAGAAAAATAATTCCAGTGACATCTAGAAATTGAATAATTTCCATTTGCAGTGCACTGGTAGGACTGAAAAAACAAAATATATTAAGAAATTCAGTTTCAGGGAGACTGGACAGTCACTTGTATGCTCAAACCTGCACCACAAAGTTAGGCCAGGCTTAAAGTTTATTATAAAAACTCTATATATTATTTATATATAAATAGAGTTTAAACGAATTATATATGAAGTTTATTAAGCCAGTCGATTAATCACCATGACGAGCCTGGATCCTAACATTCTCCAACAAAAACTGCATTTAGTTTCCTAATTATTATAATGAATATATTTATATTTAGTCCACTAGTTGTGGACACAGAAATAGCCCAGACCTTTCACGTTGTACCAGTACAAACTGTTACACATTTTGCCAAATGCAAGACCCTAGATAAGCCTCTAGGAAAGGGGCAAACATAATTCATAGCTGTTTGATCAGAATTTATTCTCTAGAATCTATAAGGATAAAACACAAAATACGGACTCTGAAAATTTCATAAGAAGTGCAGACAAGAACCCCAAACCATGCAGATGGAAATGCCAATAGAGCACTTTTTGCTTAGTTCCCTCCATATCCCACAGCCTTGACTGAGCTAAACCAAATCCTTTCTCCCAGATTTCATATTACACAAAAAGTTCTCGTGCTAAACAACTTCAACCAAACAGCATTCAAAAAGACATATTCAGCCCCAAATCACCCACTTCTCTGTTCTTTCAACTTCTGCAGCTCCTAACGGGGCAAAAGGCACCGGGCTCCGCTTAACTTTGCGCTGGGCATTGGGATCTTCCACTACTGACACTTTTTATAAGAATAATTATGTGTCTTTTGTCACTGCCCTCCATCAGGAGATTCCATCTCACTAATCAAAAAGCAGGTTTATGGTTGAAAAAGCTGTAGGATTTGAGAATAAGCTAGCCAGGTAGCTTTGTCCAAACCTCACTACCCAGTGTCAGATGCAGCTCTGTTATGAGCAGCACTACCCCATCTGAAGCCCTCTGGCACAGAAAATGGGAATTTGTGAGGTACCAGAGAAAGCTCAGAGGGACAAGTATTCTTTTTACTAATGTAAAAAGAAAAAAAAAGTAGAAGTTAGAAAACTTCAGCTAAAGACAATGAAATGCAAGGCAAGTTTTAAAATAAGACCACATCACGTATCCAGCAACACTGTGATTCATAGAATCATAGAATGGCCTAGGCTGGAAGGGACCTTAGAGATCATCTAATCCAACCTCCCTGTCACGGGCAGGGACGCCTCTCAACTGGATCAGGCAACACGAGGACCGAATGGGAATCAAACCCGCAACCTTTGGTGTTTCAGCACCACGCTCAACCGAGTGAGCTAAACCAGCCCTCAATCACTGTTGGCTGAAAGGCAGCAAAACAACAAGCTGGTATTCCAACACAGGGCTCCTCTCTTCTCTGAGGTGCAGCACCGTTCCCTGCTCTCACCATTTCTGGACCTGAAAGGAGAGCACACATGGAATTAAAGAGGGATGAAGCCCCTCTCCGTGCTCTGCATTTCAAAATGGTTCTGTAGTCCACAAGTGCAGGGCTTTGCATACAGAATCCATTTTCTATGCTATTAACTATCTTAGAAAGTTTACAATTGCGTTAATATTGCAGAGTGCTTTGATTTAATTCCGAAGCAGCTACAGTTTCAGGGTTGGTGAAACTAATGTCTTTTGGCATCTTCCAGACAGCTAATTGGTATATATAAATTATTTAGTTCTGGGAATACGAATTAAGTTTTCATCAAAAGCAGATAAAAATGGAGGAGGGGCTTGGAAGAACAGATGTGTATGCTGGGCCACAAGTAGTCTGTATGAACATCATCACACCCTGCTAGAGAGCAGACTAAGGCGTTCGATCATTTATACCTTAACCTGCAACCAAACACGAGCTCCTTTTGTGCTCATATACCCACTTTGCATAGTTGCCATGCCTTCCCCAAACTATTATGTTTCAATTCCACTAGAAAAGCCTGGATTATCGTCTTGCACCTCACTATAAATGTAAAAACATATTTGACACCAATGGAATTTAAGAGCTTCTGTATGAAAAGTATTATGCATTGCAGGCCTTGCACAGATACAATATTTTCCATTTTTTACTGTTGCTTCTGTAAAACTGTTGATACAAAAGAAGGAAATAGGCATGTAAGTACTGCTTTGAGAAAATTTAACTTGTGACAAATAAAATAATCAAAATGACAGCTGTTATCAAATTCTTGTACTCCTGGAATAGAATGAGTAGAAAATTAAAGTAAGCTTTATTCTGGCTTCAGAGAAATAATTCCCTGACCACTTTTAGCAGGCAAAGAAGTTGCATTAGAAGTTTGTCTTTGTTACCCAGGCCTTACTGATGGCACTGACTTCATGGCAAGTCACCCAGCGGGACAGTGGCCAGACAGAATTAAAACCTAGATCTTTTCAAGCCTCACCCTGAATTTCATCTGTCAGACAGAATTTCAAGCTATACACCCCATTAGAAGTTAAGTAAACATCATAAACACCTGGAGCAGATACATTCTGCTAGTTTGTTTGGATTTCTAGATTTGATAAAAATCATTCTGGTATTCCCTCAGTGACAGAGTTCTTGTGCTACTATAATGCCTGCTGCACAGGAGGAAGTCACCACGTTAGACATATTAAAGCAGACAGAACACAATATTGTACCACCAGTACACGCACTAAATTACCTCCAAAACACAGTGTAATAATATGAGTGTATTGTTACAGGAGCCTCCCAGGCATACAGGCAATTGCCCAATTGAAAGGATGAGAAAAATGACATCACCTGGCTGGGGTTTGTGTGTTGCAAAACTTGACAGCACCTAAAGTAGCTGAGAGAGCTGGAAGAATCAAGAGATATCTGAATTCCTGCCAAACAACACCAGCTGACATTTCAACCCATTCAAAAATATTCTTAACTCTTCTCCAAAGCCAGGTCTGCCTAGAGTTGCACAAGGTCGTTTAGACAGGTCTAGTGTCACAAGGTAGGTCCCTTAAAGAGCTTGCCCTTGCACGGGTGCTCTCCATCCACAGCCCATCACCTCCTCATCATCCTCCCCAGTCAGAGGAAGGCTGCATTGACACGTAGCTCAGAACTCAGACATCCATTCTAACCCCCGGCAATGGGGCAAGCTCTTACTGCGAGGAAATGAAACCACTGGGCATCCAGATAGACTTAGCTTTACATTTAAAGCATCTTCAACTTGTGTCTCTAAATTGCTGATACATTGTAATTACATTTATTGCAAAGATGTGCTTCACAGAAGATTATATCTAACCCCCTGAGGATTAGTAGATACAGACAATTAGACGTCAGACTGGATCTTTCACATCTGTTGAGACTGTGTGACTTTGCTGCTGTCATAATTTGAAAGAAAAATAAAATCTTCCTGCAAAAATTAGATTCCCCTGCCTTACACTTTAAAACTCCACTTTAACCTTAAGCAGATTGTGGTGGTTTTTTTTTTCAATTACGTTCTTTTGAGAATACTCTCCTAGTTAAACAAAGTAACCTGCATGGGATTGATGCGCAATCTTGCCTGAATCTCCCATCATCCAACTGCTCTTCCATCCCAAAATATATCAGAGAAAGGTCTTGAAGAGGAAGACAAAGAGAGAACAGAAGACCAGGCTCATCATCTAAAGTCCCTTTGATCTGTACCAATCCACCACAGACACCGTAACACCTGCCAAGCAGCCGGACATCTCTAACTTCTGCTGCCAACACTTCCGCAGGGTATAAATTAAGAATGGCTTCGACAGCGATAAGCTTTGCACAAGGACAAAATCTTCAATGATGCTGCCATTCGGCTTAGAAAACACTCTGCACATCTTTTTCGTAACCCACACTAGCTTTTCCTTAAAACAAGCACCTACTTTGCAGGCACCACCTGCAAAGTCTACAACCTTCTCTATGCTGATTGCATTTACCCCCGCTGCAACTTCCTGTGCTGGGAATTGACACGGACAAGCCCATCGCACGGCATCAGACCTTGCCTCACACGCGCTCCGTTTCTGAAGTGGAGAGGCTATCTGGAGCTTGCTATTTTGCAAAGCAGATTTGATGCAGTATGTGTCAGTCCACGGTCTGCCTTGCTGCTCTAGAAAACAGGTAAAAGAATAAGCTCCTTCTCTTCAGAAATATGATGGAATATTACCTATATGGTTTTTTTTCCTGGGAAAAAAAAAGTAACTTCGGTAAAAATTCTTGCAACGAAACTTAAGATATTCATAAAGTTTTATGCAATTCTAATAAATTTATTTTAAAATAGTCTACACAATATTAACCTCTTCCAACATCCTTCTACCCAGAAGATGAAGTGATGAATATTAGGGAGGGAGTCCAAAGGGAGAAACGGCAAGATAGAAGGGAAAAATATGTAAATATGTACAAAACTCAAATGCTATTGCATTTTTAGATACATGGGGAATTAACAGAAGCACAGAAATCAGGGAATTGCGGTGTGTGATATAGTAAAAGTGGTATACTAGTATATTCTTTTTGCATGCCTAGCATGTTTTTTTTTGGTTTTGTTTTCTTTGTTTTAAAAAGGCCCAAGTAGTCCCCTTTGAAGTTTTTTCTTAGTAAAACAACTAATTAAGATAATCATCCAGCTGATTCATCACTATCACAAAGGACTGCACTTTTCAAACCACCAGCAAACTTCTAAGTCAGCTCAACACCCAAGTTCTGCAAACTATCTCATACAGCACAAGAAGCACTTCCACTTCACAGGGCAGTTTACTTTCCATCTCTGCCCATCCCGCTGAAAACACCCCTTTCCTCTCTTGGCCATCTCCTGCAGAATTCCATGGAGGGTACTTTTGTACTTTCAGTCATGCTTACTCCTCCAAAACATTTACCTGCAGTCTGCTGTGCTTGGGCTTTCTGCTGATGGCACATGCATTGATTTATTAAAACAGGTGGTTGGTACTTTCAGAAGAAGGTTGATGTTGCTTTGTTTTACGCAGTCTTACTTCACTCCTGTTTCTTTCACCACCACCCCCTGATGCATCCTCTTCACCAGCATATGAATGAAAATTAAAATAACATTTCTGAACCTCTATGTTGCCACAGGTATTACACAAATGCAATTTTTTTTTGGTTTCAGTTTTGTTTTTTGCAACGGTTTCTGTGGAAGAAGAGTCCAGTGATGCTGAGAGACTTTCTGAAGAGAAAGGCATGCCACGCTGCACATGGAAGAACTACTGTACAAATGGACTAAAAATTATATCTAGTGAATCAGACGACTGATGGAATTACACCCCTGTGATAGTCATGCAAAACAACATTATTGATCTCTGACTGTTTACTAGTTGATTGCTTAGATGGGAATCGTAGGACACGGATGGTGTATTTTTGTTAAACAAAACAGGAGGAAGCACATTTTCTATCTTCTCGGTGTTAGAGTTGTCTTGAAATTACAACAGAATAAACCACACAAATACAACTGGCCAGGCTGGAGATCTGCACATTACAGTGGGTCAGAAGCTGAACATGAACAACTGGTCTCGTGTTGCTGCAAAGACAACAAGCACCTCCCCAGAAGCATGAACACAAATACACTGTAACAGCCACAGGAAATATTCCCCTCGCTGTGCTCAGGAGCAGTCGGGTCACAGCTTCAAGAAAGACATGCCTTAACAATAAATATTTCAGGCAAGAGCAATGAAAGATGATCAGAGGCTAAATCACATTATAAATATGGAAACACTGAAAGAATCAGAGTTATTTAGACTAGCAAAAAGGAACCTGAGAGAACATAACACTCTTTATGAGGCTTGTACAAAGATAAAAGAAATCATCATTTCTCCATGTCCACTGGGGGAGCTAAGAAAAAATAATACTTGTAAGGAGTTTGCCCTGCTGACAGAGACAGGCACGCCCCTGCTTGCAGACAGGCAGATGGACTAAAGGACGTTGTCAGCTTCCACATATACTTTCCTATAATTTTATGAAGCATTTACATACCTCTCCCATAAGAGGATTTTTTTTTCCTCCCTAAAACAATAGTTGAATGTTATGCTCACCTGGTCAGAGTCAAAGCCATAATGTCTCAGAAAGAGACTTTCAGTTCTGTGCTTGTGCACAGATCCTTGTGGGATCCTTATACCTACTGATGTGAACCCTGAATTTGGAAAATAAAAGCTTTTAATTGGATTAATTGGTGTGTCTCATTCAAGGAAATTGTTATTTAACAGTCATGAAGGTTTCACAGTTTGAACATTATTGAATATCCCAGAAGAAAGATGTTTTTACTGAGTTGCTGCAAAATAGTAACTGTTTTCTAATCAGTTCTTTGCATAATTTAGTACAAAAGGAAGAAACTGCTGATCTCTAATTCAGGATCAGTACCATAGTTTATCGTTTCACTTTCACTGGTTTAGGAGATGTGATAATTTGCCACTACGCACTTTTGCATATGTAACTGTCCCCTCTAGAGTGACAAATAATGTGAGCATTAACAGAGCTAGAACACAGGTATTGTATTAATTCTACCTCTTCATAATAATTAAATAAAAACAAGTTTCTGGTTGCTTAAGTAGAAAGTAAGCAAGGAGACACTAAACACTGCCAGGGAACTCTCTAGATCAGATTACCTGCTAAAGACAAAGTAAATGTTCAAGCAAGTCTAAATGGGAAGGAGGACCAGCTAGCAATGTCAACGTTACATTTTCTATACACATAGTTTGTGTTAGTCTTGCTTGAATACAGACATTTGAGTCAGCAAAAAGAGTAGGTTTTAGTCTAAGCTGGGAGGATGGGACTGCCCCAGGGCAGAGACACTAAAAGAGCAGAACCTGGTTTGTGACAGGTTCTGTAAAGCAGTGAAATTCAGAAGCTTTTGATTAAAAAGCAGAGGGGCGTTAACCTCAGCAGATGAGCAGAGCCAGACAACACAGCTTTGCTCCTCGATGGGCTGTACCCTGCTGTCATCTGGACACTGGGTCTGCGAGCTCCACAGCCCTGATCACACTGCGAGGCGAAGGGGGCGAAACCCCCAGGAGTGCAAAAGCAGGTAAATCAGCAGCTGCAGCAGCAATGCAACCAGTGTATGCATCTAGATTAAAACTGAAAGCCAGAGAAGGGTGACACAGATAGCAGAGGTAAATTGATAAGCCATGGGAAAAATAAAAATTGGTATGCATATGTACACAAGGCTGTCTGACACAGACAGAAGGGGACACAGGGCAGAGAGCTGTGAAATGTCGGAAACTTGACTACAACATGAACATGAGTAAGATGTTACTATATCAAGAGAAAGTTTAGCAAGTGAGCAACTATGATAAACATCAAAGTGTAAACAGTGGAGTACTGCAATATGCTCTGGTAAGCACACAGCCATGAGTAATTACAGCTCCTGACTGAAGCACTCCAGAGATGCAGAGGGTTGAAGCAGAATCTCTGCTGCTAAAACAAACTCCTCCTAGTTAAAAGATTTGAATTGTCTGTCTGAAAGAGTGCCGGATGCTAAAAGCTTCAGCGTTAAGACAGCGAGGGCATGAACAACTCAAATTAAATTCCTCAGGGAGTGGAATGAATGCAATTAATCTACAACGTCAAGATCTCTTCCACTCCTTAGCAGAGCTAAAGCCGAGAGAAAAGCCACAGAACATCAGAAGCGGCTGTCAGAAGCTAATCTAGAGAGACTCCTTAAGCACTAGCAAATGCCACTGGCCTGGGAAATCAGAAGACGATGTGCAGCAAACAAAATTCATTTCATCCCAATTGGGAGTCAACAGCTCAGGCTGTATCAAGGCTACCAATCTCCAGGAGCTTCTGCAACAGACTGTATAATGAAGTCTATCGAACTGCACAAGAGGCAACTCCGAAAGCTGGAAGTGCTGCAACAAATTCAGAGATTTCATTACAGGAAAACTGTAATAATTAGTTGGAATAACTTTTTAAAAGCTAAGTAGAAATTAATTATAAATGCATATAGTGCCCTTCCCCAGATTTACATGGGCAAAACCCTATACAAGGAGAGCACAGACAAGATATCAGAAAACGGGAACCCTCAGGTTCCCTAGTTCTCTCCTTTCAGGGTATAGATTATGGAATGCTGTTTTATCATATGGACATAAATAATATCCTCATGAAGCAAGAACATGCTCAGAAGTATTATGGTTTAGGCATTTATCTTCCGACTTCTGCGGTTTTAATGTTGATCTTTGTATGGCAAGTTACCAATGTCTCTGACTGAGCTGAATATTTGAGTGTACCTCATGAATCAAAGCGTTATCGGGTATGAGTCACTGGCCGTTACCAGGCCCAGCAACTGCAATAGTACCACAGACAACGATTATGCAATTTGAGGTGACCAATCGCCAGATTATAAATTTTGCCTCTTTGTGGTTACTTCGGAACTTGGGCAGAGCTCCTGCTTCAGGATTCAACTGCTTTTGTTTCCAACTCAGCTCTTGACAAGTAAAAGCACTATGAGCAACAAGTATGGAGGTCTCAGGTCTGGATTACTGTAAGGGTTACTTGATACAACAGTAACTGTCAATCTCATTTCTCCATGGAACATCATGCGTTGGGACACAGCACGTGAAAAGAGGTGCACCAAGACAGACTTGGAAGCACTAATTCTAGTGTAGTTACAGGGAACTGGCTTTAAGACCTTATCTCCATTGGGGAAGTTATCTCAGTGGTAGCTGAAACCTAGCAGTAGTCAACGTATTTTTGACATACTGTTGAATTATGTAGACACATATGGTAACAACCTTTAAAGCATCTGAGACAGCTATTTGTAAATTTATTTATTCAATCAAGAAAAATATTTGAGCACCTGCTTTTAATCTTCTGTCATAAAATAAGTCACTACAACTGAAGAAAGCAGGCTTTCCTGCATTAAAAAGCTAAATCTCTGACAATATATTTGATGGTATATTTTACTCTACTTATTTTCAGGGGTTTGTACCCTGCCAGAAGTATTACTGAATCTGCACAGAATTTGAAGAAATATGATTTATGAATGCTTCAAGGGTACCTGGAGGATGAATGAATGTTCTGCAAAGAAGCTGAGTTAAAGCCAAACTCGTAAAACAAATGTACAGCCAGAATTTAGTCCTGCTTTACAGAAAAGGCGTTTGGCTTCCAACACTGTAAGTTAGTACAAAATTTCACTAGATATTTCTCCAAATGAAAGGTAATACACATAACTGTTTGTGGATGCTTCGGCTCTGAGTCCATGCTTTTGGACGTGGCTGTGGGCAGCTCTGAGGAGGTGGGCACTGGAGGAGCTCTCTGACAAAGCACAGAATAGCGGCAGGGACACAGCCACCAGACACAAAACCCCAGGAGAGAGAAGAGCAAGAGAAGCTTAAAGCAACAAGTCAACACGTCTATATCGTTTAGAGTCATTGCCCCATGCTTTGCAGAACTTGTCTCTTCAGTCAGGCAAATTTTGCCTCTTGACTATATCTCGACACTACCCTCCCCTGCACTACCTTCATCCTTTGGTTTTAAGCAAACAGGTACACTTTAGTGAAGAACTTGGAAAACACAAACAGTGCAACCAGGAAAGGTCTGATGTTACTGGAACTCTTCTCTTTGGCTGAAATTTAGGTGATCATTTCACACAGACTTACTCAACTTGCATTTCAGGTGGAAAAAAAAGAAATCTGAAAAAAAAATTCCTATTGGTTAATATTCTATTAAAAATGTTCTAACAGCTTTAGGTTGTGCTTAGAGGTTAAAATTGGCAGTAATGCCAATTTCCAGTCTTTTCCAGTCAAACACCTGAATGAATGAAAAGCAAGAATGGGACATCACCTCTGGAACATAACTAAGAGGAGGTGAAGTGAGGAAACATGCATTCAAATTCTGAAACTTCACATTTTCCAAATTACTGTCTCCACTGTAGCCCTTTCCATAATTTTTGCTTCACATGTTAGACTAATAAAGAATCAGCAATCAGGTTTAAGTTTTGTTTGTTTGTTTTAAACAGGGCAAAGAGAACAGGCTTACTTAAACTGTGTTCATCTACAGAAGACAGAATAAATCTAGTTCTTAAAAGGAGTAAGAATATAGCCAATTTCCATGTCTTATTTCAGTGTTATTTCACACAGCCATGAGAAAGCACATGGAATTTATAGAAGTTTATAAATAAAAACCAGTGATAATTTCTAGTGAATATAATGATGCTGGAAATCTCTAAAGGTGGCATTAAACTATTTTCACTGAATAGCTAGGTGACAGTGACGGGAAAGGTACAGTGAGTGCTTATACTGCAAAATAAATATTTCTAAGTGATGGAAACCTGTGTTGCACTACATAACCACCTGCATTACATTAATGTTAGTATTTACATCTACAAGTACTTCTTAACACAGGTACAGAATCAGAATGGAAAAACATAAGCCCATATATTTTAATGAGTGCTAAATACATATATCTTGGTCTCCAAGTGAACAGCCAGAAAGAAATAGAATTCCAAGAAAACTATCCAGATCTAAAAAGTTTTATAGTATCACGCTCCCATAGACTGTCAGGTAAATCCAGAGCTACGTGTATCAGTAATTCTGACAGCGTTTCCTCGCAGAGAGTTAACACAGTTTGCTGTTATCTGTCTACACAGAGTGAGTGAGTGACTGACTGATGATTGCAAACAAAATGCAGCCAGAGCTGTTCAGTGAATACAAGTTGGGACTGTTTGGTCACTTTTGCTCATTTAATCTTCGAACAGACAACTTTCACACCTATCACGTATTTAACTTTGCTGGGGCAACACTGGGGAGACTTTTCTGTGGAAAGCAATTGCTTTGAAAAGAGCAGACACGGAATTACACAGCAATTAGGTCTGGAAAGAAGGTATAGAAACGTTCTTGCAGTTAAATACTACAAGTTAAACTTGACAACTTATTTTTGAAGGTGAGCACTCCTGTTGCCATTATTTGGAATTAGTTGTCATTGTCAGAGATATTAATTTATTTGTAATTATATAATTGAACTCCAGTGACATGCTAGGAGTAAACTAAAAGCTCCCATGATATTAATTTTGTCACAACAAGTATCAACATTCATGTAATGACAAATACATGCCAATTTACATCTCCTCTTAGTCTAAATAAAATAGCTCTTTTATTCAGGCCATTTTTCACATCTGTTCCTAATCCTGCAGATGGATTTCCAGGATTGTGTGACAGCACTGATTTTACAGTAGCAAGGTTAAAATTCCATCTGTTTTTCTTGCTTTTACCATTATCCAGTAAAACATATTTAACACATATAAATTTCCTCTACTTTTATTCAATCTTATGTCAGTCTTAGATAACTCATACTTTAAAGATTATTTCTGAATAATGTAACTTAGGTGTTTATGCTAATATTTTATCATTGCTGTTTCCTTTGCTAGATATATTTGGCACAGTTAGTGATCGAAGCAAGAATACACAGAGTGATTTGAGGGTCCCTTTGTTTTAAAAAGATAACTTATTTGCTCCCTCAAGGAATTATTTTCTTTCCAAATTCAGTGATACTCACATCCCTTAATGAATAGGTAATATGATCCCCTAAAACTGTTAAAATACATATGCTTTACTCAATCAGGAAAACCTTTAACAAAAAGAGTTCATTACATTGGTAAGATGAAGAAAGAACAAATCCTCCATAGGTGAAAACAGAAATATTTTTCCCTAGGTTATTTTGCTTCTGGTTACTTTGCTGAAGTGTCTGGAATAGCAAATACAGAGAAGTTTTGTTTTATTCACATTCATTCCATCATGTCTTTAATTTGCAAATGTCACAAAAGATTTGTTTTAACTACATATATGATTTCATATGGCTATCTATCAGCTATGCTTCTATTACCCCAAGAGAGATGGGGTGTTTTTTTTTTTCCCCAGACTGGTATTAATTTATTTTCAAGAAAGAAAATGAATTAGCAGTATGAAAAATAATTAAGAAAAATTGATAAAATAATATACAAGGCAAAAAAAAAAAATCATACCTTCAGATTCTCTCTGGCTATGGTAATATACCAAAAGCAAACAAAAAGTCCTCAATAAAGCATAAAGTATAATTCCCTCTTTGCAGCCTGTATGATTCTTAATAATGAAGGTAATATTGAGATTCAGTGCCCTGACAGACAAAGCTTTCCTTCCCATAGCCCATCTACTACCTACAGTGGCTTTACTGCAACAGATTTAAACAAAAGTAAACAGCAGCTGGAAAACTTAGAAGTTCTCTTACCATCTGACAAGTCAATTAGCCCGAGGTAGTGCAAAAGTTTCAGAGAAGAGCACACCACCACCACAATCCCTAGAGTCTGGAGTCCCTCCGACTCGCCTTTAGTCCACATCCTTTAAGGCACCACAGAGATACGTACTGGTGTGCCTGCGAACAACTGGCAGACATCGAAAGCTGAGAAATCCTGTCTGGTGCTTTTCTTCCAGCTGCTCAGCTAGATGTACAGCACATTTCCCTCTCCCCCCTCCTCATTCTCACAGTCCTTCTCAACCTCTCCCTCTTTCTAGTTCTCCTCTTCCCCCCTCTCTCATTTGTTTTTTTTTTTTTTTTTAAACATGCAAGCAATTTCTGCCCCTGAACAACTTAGCACCGTGCTGCTAACCTCAGCAACATCTTACAGAGGTTTTTGTTGTTTATTTAACAAAAATAAAATATTTGTGATACCAGTTAACTTTTGCATTTGGGATTTTCTCAGTAATCCTGCCAATGCAGATACTTTTTGTCAATGCTTCTTCTGTACTGCATAAGAGAACAGAACGTTGTCGGGGAAGAAACAAAAGGTCTTTCCCTTTGTTAATTCCTTTCCCCCCTGGGACATTCTGGGATATACATAAACACACTTCTCACATACGTGTATACACTCATAGAGAGCCCACGACCTACACAGCAATTCTGTTTGTAAGCAACAGCTCCAAACTCGGTTCCTCTGAGTTAGCTGCTGGAAAGCAGAGACTGCATTTCACCGGTATTTAACATATACCCAGACAGCAGCACGGACCAGGGCTGGCCTGAACAAGTATCCTTCGCAGGCAGCTAAGGAAGAGAGAGAGATGTGCTTTACACTTGTTCATCTTTGCAATATTTCACCAGGCTGCTGGCATGGGGTAGCGCTGCAGGTTGCTCTCAAGTTAAGTCAATTATGCATTTCTCCATTATCACCACCGAGGAGTAAACACTTGGCAGGCTGAGTGTTTTATCAGGATGGCAGATGCAAGATTGCAACACCAGTAAAAGCTGGATTTTTCAAGCATTTTCAAGCTATTAGGTATGTCCCATGTGGGATGTTCAGTAGAAAAGAGATAGACAATGCCTTTTATTTTATAGGATTCAGAGGCTGTTATTTTCCCCACACTTTTCCCACACTCCCACTCTTGTCCAGGCAAGCAGTAGCTCCCTTTCCCTGCAGTCCCGAATGCGCAGGGCAGGCTGGCTTTCACCCCACCACACTGCTCATCAGTGACGGATGAACAGTAACATCAGGTGCAGAACCTCAAAGGGATTTTGCATATCACATTAACCAAGTAATGCACTTGAACTGCTTAGAGATGTTCATATTAAAGCCAGGTTGGAGGTGCAGAGTACTCCTACATACTTGAGCGATCAAATCAACGAGTACCGAACACTTTAATTGAATTTGAGCTTTGTTTCCGTATGCAGGTGGCCAGGGAGGAGATCACACTTGCAAATGTGTTATTCATGAGGGTTCTCCGTCATTGGCATCTACCTACCCAGAGCTCAATGGTATGATATTAAATCCACTTCTGCTGATGAATACTTTAGACCAAAGAATTTTTTTCATACTCTGTAGCAGCTGCCACATTAGGTTTTCATAGCCCTGGCGGTATGACTGGCTATGATGCCACATTATGGTTCATATTTCCCAGAGTAACATATCCAGCTTTAAAACTATCAAGAAACTAAAATCACTGCACTATCAAATCTTTCCCGGACAAGGAGAGGAGAATTTGAAGGAGGAACAAGAGATAAACAGATCTCACAACCTTTAGATAATTCCTTGTTTTATCCTGTCTTCTTTCATTAAAAAAAATAAACACTACTACCATGAAAAATAAAAAAGTAAAACCAAAAACCCCCACCACACTAAGTTTGGCCAGGCATACTGACCATAAAAATCACCAGGTTCCTTCCTGTCTGTAGAAGAGATGTTTGACAGATTTACTGCCTGCCTGACAGCAGGATGCCCATGAGCCAGCAATGTGCCCTCGTGGTCAAGAAGGCCGATGGCATCCTGGGGTGTGTTAGAAGAGAAGTGGCTAGCAGGTTGAGAGAGGTTCTCCTCACCCTCTACTCCGCCCTGGTGAGGCCACATCTGGAATATTGTGTCCAGTTCTGGGCCCCTCAGTTCAAGAAAGACAGGGAACTGCTGGAGAGAGTCCAGCACAGGGCAACTAGGATGATTAAGGGAGTGGAGCATCTCCCTTATGAGGAAAGGCTGAGGGAGCTGGGGCTCTTCAGCCTGGAAAAGAAACTGAGGGGTGATCTCATTCATATTTATAAATATCTAAGGGGTGAGTGTCAGGAGGACAGAGCCAGGTCTGTAGGACAAAGGGCAACAGGTGCAAGCTAGAGCATAGAAGGTTCCATAAAAACATTATGAAAAACTTTTTCACTGTGAGGGTGACAGAGCCCTGGCACAGGCTGCCCAGGGAGGTTGTGGAGTCTCCTTCTCTGGAGACTTTCAAAACCCGCCTGAATGTGTTCCTGTGTGACCTACTCCAGGTGATCCTGCTCTGGAGAGGGGGTTGGACTAGATGATCTTCTGAGGTCCCTTCCAACCTCTAACATTCTGTGATTCTGTGAAATAGCACTCAGCCTGGCTCTCAACAGGTACACCTTGTAATTCTACAGGTCTCTCACTGTAACATCCCACCTCTGCACCTTCGAAAGCCCTGCAACATCACCTTAGCTAGAGACACAGGGAAAGGCAGGAAAAACGAGCAGTTTGGATATTTGTGTTACTGCAATTTATGCCAATTCTAAGTTTTGGTTCTTCAGTCTTCCTGATGTAGGCAACTGCAAAAGAGTATTTGCTTTCAGTCCCTAGAGTCCTTGCTGCATGAACACCTCATGCATGTCAAGAGCTCAGAATCCATTAGACAGCACATCTAATGCTGTCAATGCCAAATGATTATTTTTGTGAGGTTGATCCAATTTTTAAAACAGGCTTGGAGGAAATGTTGGAGAATTTTTCCATTCAGGACTTTCAAGGTGGTTTGAGATCACTTCAAAGCCAGCATTTCTTCCTGGATGCTGCTGCTTCTCCCTCATTTCCCAAAACTTCCCAAAATAGTAGTTCAGCTCATTATTCACTTGCTCATTACTGCCCAGAGCTCCAGTATTCCTTATGTTGGGGACATGGTGGTGTCACCTTGTGCTAACTTTTCATGGAAATTGCTGCCAGGTGCCTGACAAGTCATGCATCAGGTCCCTCCATCCATCTAACTTGGAAGCCACATAACGACCTACCGTTGTGGCACACAATTAATTAAAACAAGTCAGCTCTCTGCTGCTATTTGGGTCATTCCAGGAACAACAAGGAAAACCCCACACCAATGCCAAATAAATAGTGGGATTCACTTTTTTTTATTCCTACAGGAAAAAAAATATTCTACAGCCTAAAAAACATTCTGCAGACTTGCAGCAGCTTTTGGATCAATGCTTCCTAGACACTCGTAAATCTGCTGCAAAACACATACTGTTGTTGAGAGCATAGCTCAAGGGACTAAATGATTTTAACTAGAACCACTAGTTAACTAGAGTGGCTGAAAAACAGAGGTTGTAGAATAGCAACTGGAAAAACATTTTTCTAGTTATATACAGACAAGGTCACCAGTGAAGCAGTAAGCTTTATTTTTGCCAAGTTCTGGAAAAAAGAAGAAGGAAAAATGCCAAACGTTTAAAATAGCAGATGTCTTGATAACAGGGAGATGTTCCTGCTAATGCCTAGTGTACATACCCCTCACGTGTGGCAAAAGGGGTTGAAAGCCTCCATTAACTGCCAAAAGGTTTATGCTGGTCATGCACAATGTGGGCTCTCTGGGAACACAGGTAGGAACTTCATAAAGATCAATCAAAATAACACATAATAAAAAGGAGTTTCTGGTAATAAAAAATGCTATGATTAATCATAGCAATGATTTATATAATCTATAATCAACTCTTAAAATTGGTTGGGGGGAGAAATATACCATGTGAAGGTGCAAAAGTCTCAGCAAAATAGAGAATACACAGCAGAAGCTTCTCTCAGCGACACAACTATTTGGGGCATATTTACGTTTGTCTCCTCATTTTGTTTTAAACCAAACACAGCATGACACATTCTCATTACCCACACCTTCAAGAAAACCCGAGTGGTATTCTATGATCAGCCTGTAATAAAACCCCAAATACTAAATTTTTGTCATTTTGATTGAATATCCTTTGCTCTTGTGTTATGAAAAAGAATGAACAGGAACATCTGATTGATTCTTCTTGTGTAGTTCATTATTTCAAGTATCTCTAGAATACCTCTGTTTATGGATCTTCTGAAAAACTTAGCAGTCCTGAACAGCCTTCTCACATGGCTCTTTGTCCATAAATCTATTTTCATTGCAGATCTCTGAAGCCCTTCTGCTTCTGTCATATTTTAGAATTGGCATAATGAGATCTCTCACAGTACTGCAGATGGCTACAGCACCAGAAATATGAAATGACTATCCATACATTTTTATTCAACATGATTTCTTTCGTGCATGCACAAAGTTAGTGGGTTTTATCGCTGTTTGGATTTTAAGCTAAACGAACCAAAATGAAAACTAGGCCTTTCTCATGAGTGATTTTAACTTACTTAGTCCCAAGCAATGATACTAACTGCTTAAATTGCAGCTTTTTATCAGCTTGCCTTGGTCAACAGTCAGTCATCCGCCCAGTTCACCACAGGTGATTAAGCCCCTTCAGTGTTTCCCAGATTTCTCTGGTTCTGACAAGCCCTAAGTAATTTGTGCCACCTGCAAACTGTGTGGAGAGAAAACCACTGATGACTACAATGTCAAGAAAATTATGCTATGAGTAAATTAGCAAATCTGATATTTCAGTAACTGATGGTTTAAGGCCCTTCTAAAGCATGAGCAATCTCCAGTGAAACTAACAGCCATTCTGTGATGAGCTCAGGTCCCTTCCCATTTGAACCACGACAATTCCACCCTGACCCCTCCACCTGCAAATTAGTTTGATTTCATATCACACTTGTGTTTCTCAGCAGTTAGCTACTAGCTAGGAGTGTTTCTGAAAGTCCTGGCTAATTACCAGTTATTATTTTTATCACTAGAGACACAGTCTGTATAATGATAGGTGAACCACAAATGTCTCATTAGTTGGTTTGGATAATACAGAAACTTGGATGCTTTTCTATTAGTGCTGCACAGAGAAGAGCTGGGAATAAGGAGCTCCATTCCTCAGGCTGCCATTTCCTCACTGAGTGAGTGCAGGGAAGTAACTGGCAGATGCACCCTTGTCCTGAGCCAGTATAAATTGTTCTGCTATGACAAAACCAGCTATAATGCTGTTCCCCACATGTTGTTCCCCAAAGAGGACTGTCCTGAGCTAGTGATTTCCAGCTGCCTGTGAGACTATCAGCACGATTCACATTGTCAGCTTTGAAAAATGAAGGAACATCCTTCATGACTGACTTTTTCTGGGCTAGTTGGAGGTACAGACAAGCACATCCTACCCTGAAGTACCACAAACTGCTGAATGGAAGACTGCTTTACTCTGGACATCATGACAGCAAAAGTTGGTGAGTGTTAATGATGCACACACAGGTCAAAGCTAAAGCAAGTTTCCTATCAAGCTACAAATTATGAGAAGACCAGCAACTACTGGAGAAACTGCGTAGTCTTGAAGGACTAACTTGAATCACAGTTTACATGCACGCTGTCTGTATACAACTGAAGCAATATACAATGAAAGGGTGACAAGAACCTCTCCCAAATATTAAATATCACCAGGAATTAAAACCAACCAACCAAACAAAAAAATCAACAAAAATTCAGAAGTTCTATTGCATTTTTTCCTTCTATTCAGCTGGGTTTCACCTATTCCTGTAGATTTTTATTTTAAACCCAACGTAATTGCACAAACCACAGTAGTAAAACCAAAACCAGTAGCTTCCTCCAAGATCACAGATCACCATCAGACTTGCACAAGTGCAACAGCTGCTCTCAAGACTGACCCAAGGAAATCCTCCAGCAACAAACTTGCTCTGTTTTCAGTGCTGCTGTTTAGGCTGACCAGCAATTGCTTCATAAGCTCAGCTGCATGAGGGGAGATGAGAAAAGCTTTGCAGCCTTACCCTATTGTCCTAATTTTTAAACCAAAACCAGAAGTTAAGGAGGACACATGCTGTGAGGAAGAGTAGGGGAGAAGTGAAAAATCAAAAGAAGAAACAGCACAAGAATGTATTTCAAGTGTGTAGCAGGGAACGCTGAATAAGGCGATGTAAAGTAAAGAACAGATCTGGGAGGGACTGAGATGAGGCTATGTACAACTTGAAACTGGGCACTGAAATATAAAACCTGATGTTTCAAATATACTGGAGGATGATTCCCTAAACGGGAAATTCCACTGCACCAGTCCATGCAGCCAACCTGTGCTGAGCCCCACACCCAGCTGAGCATTTCCCCTGGAACCTGCAATCAGGAGTGAGCACTCATCAGCAAATACCCATAAGTGATGGCAGTGAAGAACAGCCAGAAGACGCTGTTAAAAACCGCAGTCACCACAAGACAGATGTACTCTGCAGTGGCAGTCTTGCTTACTGGATTCTGCCACTAGCAAGAGGAGATGTGACCTCCTCTCCCTTGTGGCACCAGCGATAACAGCTTCCAGAACCTGAACAGTAAAGAGGTATAAAGCTAAAAGCCTCTGCTATCGGGTCAGGCTGCAGTGATTTTCTCATTAGAAGTGGAGTTTTCCCCACAATATATATTTCCCATGAGCATCAGCTTGTCACAGCTTCATTCTCAGTTTTAATAAAAGTGATAATTAACAACGAAGAACCTCTGCTCTCAGACATGTTTTTCTAACAGGCTTTGTTTTTCCAGATTCGTGCTGAATTATGCACATAAGAATGACAATGAACAGGTAGGTTCTCCCCTCTGCCCCAAAGATGTAGAATATCCTAAGTTCCCATCACAGAAAACTGATGCAGGATGAAGTTCACAGAATCACAGAACATCAGGGGCTGGAAGGGACCTCAAAAGATGAGGCTGAAAATAAAATTAACCTTGCTTAAGATGAATCATACCCAGTTATTTGACATAACTGCATTTATTATTTACAGTTTGCGCAAAGACAAGTCTCTTGCCTTTCCAATGCATGTTGATTTACCAATAACCACAGAGATGCTCCTTCCGACCAGGTCTTTTGCATATTCCAACCTTATTGGTAAAAGAAAAATCCTTGAAGCATAAAACCAGTGAAACAATCTGGCACCACATATACTTTACCACTCTCATACTCCTCCCCCTGATGGCTCTTTTCTTGACATCAGTTACAGCAAGAGAATAAGGACCTGGTTATTGAGGGTTTTCACTAAAGTTATGTGAAGCCACTGCTGTCTCCAGGCACTTTGTAATTTTACAGAAATGTTAGTTGGAGGGAATACCAGATGCCATCTACTCCAAACTGCTGCCCAGAGTAGGAGCTGCCTCACTGCGAGCACAACACGTCAGATTAGTGAAGGCTTTAAGATCTCAGAGAACAGTAAAGCTGACCACCGCGCGGAGACAGCTGCTCACTCCAGTGCTGCACAACTGTTAGAGGTTTGCCCTAACATTCAACCTAAACCTCTAAAGCTGCCACTTGTTGCCACTGCCTCTTTTGGTATAAAATTACCCATCTTTCAACAGTGCATGCACAGGGGAATCTGTAAGCCACAAACCTTCCTCCAAGCTGTCCAGCTTTTGCCCATGGGAAGAAATACACAGACTGCTCTTTGCAAGGCAGCATTTAGAGCCAATGCTTTTGAGTGTGTTCTTTAGAAAAAGCCCTTGAGCACGGACCAAGTCATTTTGCTGCAGTCGGTTATGCTCCATTGCTGTCATTCAAAACCTGTTAATTACCCCGAGAAGGGCTTGATTATAGGCCAGCTTCACAAGTTCTTCCCCATCTCATGTAGGCAGTTTCAACTAAGCTGAAGAAAGTTTAGTTTCCTAAAGGAGTGGGCCAGTCCTAAGGTTATTTCAAAGTTCAGACTGTAAAGTACATATAAAAGGGAGCATTTTCTGGAGGTGGAAACATCAAGGCTGCCTTCCAATGCAGCCTAATCAGGAAACAAGGGATGTGCTGGTTTGGATCATAGCTCTGAAGGTTGCACACCTGACTGCAGAATACATTTTGACAATGTTTCACACATTGCCCAGCTACTCAAGACTTCTTATGTGACTCAGTCCGTAAGAACACACAGTGACAGGAGGGTGGCTTTGCACCTTTAAGGTCAGTGGGATTATGCACTGGTCTTGAGGGCAACAGAATTCAAGTAATCGTGAAAAGACAGTAAAGAAATTTAACTTTTGGAACTCCGAGAGGTTTGTACAAGCAGTTGTGAGTATGGAGAAAGAAGAACGACGCCAGGGAGCCTGGTCTTAATGAGCAGTTTGCACCCCTCTTTAAAAGCCACAGAACCCCACTGAGTGCTGTAAGATACAATACTTTGTTGGAGACACCCATGCCAAGCAGATGATTAGCAACTAATTACTTTGTCTCATTAAGGGTCTATGTAGTTATTCAAGAAGTGTACAAAGGAACATGATTACATTTCCCATCATTCCACTACGGTAACACAGGTAATACAGTCAGCCATGCAGTTGTCCAGTGGTTTCCAGTCAAGACATTGGCTTCTCCCCCTTATTTACCAGTTGCCTTTTATTTTTTAAGTAGTGAACTGAGGAATCAGTCTGCTTGGTGAATTTTCTCCTCACCCTCTAGTGGAATATTAAACTACGCTTTCATTTTCACATGAGAATTATGCAAAATATTGCCCAGTAATCTCATACATTTTCTTAATTATGACATATGTATTACAGGCTTAAGCACTGAACACCACTCTCTACTTGAAGAATACTCTTTCTTTGCCTTTTATATTAAACCAAGTTTTTTCATCACTTTTCATGCTGTTCTGGATTTCTCAGTTTTAAGTGGCCTCAAGCAATGAATACACGTACATGGTTTTCTAATAAGCCTACATTTCTTTCACTTATTTATCTCTTGTACAAGGAAATACCTATAAACATTCTTGGTGACTCTTTACCAGCATCTCACCTTTATCATACCATCTATGCATTACTTGCAATTAAGTTTTTTATTTTTCATCTGTAATTTGTATTCCTATTCTGCCCCATTTTTAAAGATTTAATTTAATTAGTTACTTGCATAAACATTCTGCAGAAGATAGTGCCACAAAAAATAACTTTACTATTAGATTCGAGCAAGAAATTCATGAAGGAATTATGAAACTGCACAAAACTAACCGTATTTTAGATACATGACAGTGAATCACAAAGCAGTACCATACTATTTCAGACACATCATAGCCTCAAAACACCATCCTGAAAATGTTTGGAAACCTGGACCGCGTAATAAAACTCTCAGCAATTAACACTTGGCAACAAAACAGAAACCAAGAACAAGAAGGTATAAAGCCAACATCTGAAGTAAAACTTTCTAAAGAAGTAATACCAAGTTTGTATGGTATAACATAGATCACAAAACTAAAGAAGCAGCTTATGCTGTAGATTCAAATACGTGGAAAGTAGGAGAACTTTCAGAGGGCTCTCTGTAAAGGGGCACAGTTTTGCTTCTGCCAGCACGGCCCCGACCATTAGACGCATGGCAGCAGTTTCAGAGAATTTGCACTCGGTATAGGGGTCAGCTCTCCAGAGTTTACCAGACTGCCTCCGGTTTATGAATTATAGTTTAACTGCTTCTCTAGTGGCACCACTGTTTAAATTCTGCTTCCCAGCCTAGCACAGATGGGCTGACATTCATGGAAACATGAAGGTCTGACCAACAAAGCACTTGAAGAGCTGTATTGCAGGTGCATGTGGCAGTAACCCTAGATAATCAACCACCTTCAAGCCTCTTCCCTTACGTGTGTGTAAAAATATTCCATTACCAAGCAAGCTGGACATTGGTAGTGGAGCCAGTATCCTACTCACTCCCACACTGATACTACCAGCCATAGAGCAGAGGAGAACAAAAGCAAAACAAGGTGGCAACAGCTTATATCGTCTGTACCAGGGAACTGCAAGGATGACATGGGAGGAAGAGTTAACCTCAGAGATACGTCCTTCAAGAAAATCAGGAGATCAGGAAGAAAAATAAAATGCTAAAAGTACATCGAAAGATATAAGATGCA
The DNA here is from genome assembly GCA_020746105.1 of Trogon surrucura. NCBI lineage: Eukaryota > Metazoa > Chordata > Aves > Trogoniformes > Trogonidae > Trogon > Trogon surrucura. The sequence goes on along the minus strand of CM036630.1, from coordinate 5,273,103 downwards.
TGGAAGAAAGCAGAAAATTAATGTGCCAGAGGTTTTCTGCAAGTAGATTTACATTCAGAATTTCGTCTGAAATTCAAGGGCAAAAGAAAATTGAAGTAGCTTTATGAGTATAATGCCACATCTGGGGAAGGGTAGCACAGGTAGAAGAATGATTTGTATACAACACATCCCCCCAGGTCTGTAAATATTCATAGTTGGGGAGCACTATGTATCATACACACTTCAGCAGTTAGAATACTCCCCCAATAATCTACAATCCTCCTGAATAACTGTATGTGTTACAGTCACAGTTCCACGCCTGAAGACGTGTCAGGATTATAGCTGGGGGGAAAAAAAAGGTAAATTTCTTCAAAGTCCTCAACATGCACAACTCGAAACTTAAGGTTTTGCAGAAAAAAAGTGCAAGAAACTTGAGAGCCAGCTCTTCATAAAAAGAAACATTCATCTGCATGGAAGTTTGTTGGCTCTTATGGCAGAGGCACTTTCTGAAACAAGCAAGCTACACATCTTTTGGGCTAATTCCAGTGTTAAATAGGACAAAATCCAACTCTGGTAAAGACGGAGAGAGTTCAGTACATTTTAGAAGCATTGGAGCTTGGGACTAGAGGGTTTCTTTTAGTGAAGAATGGCAGTTGGACTCCTACCACAGAGCTCTCCAGGGACATCTAATATACTGCAGCACCATACTAGCACCGGTGCTCCCAGACAAACAGCTCATCCTGTGTGTGTCTATATACATATTAAAACTCATCACATGGTCATTTACAGATATCGATTGTACTAAGTAATTTTTTAATAAAAAACAAATACAGAGCATGCAAGATATGAAGACGAAAAGGCCCAATCCCATTGTGAAGTGTGCTGGTCCAGTTCCAGTGTTAATCTAAATTTTAGTAACTTTAAAACACAGGAAGGTCATTGTGCTTCAGAATGTTCAACTGACTACCCAAAAAGCTTTTTAAGAAAAAGTTGATTAAATATGTCCATTTCAATTAACTAGATATTTTCATGATGTTGAATTCTATTCATTGGAGATTTTAATAAACTTCTGTCTCTACTTAAATCTTTCTGTCAATTTGCTGATTGGAACACATTCTAATTAAAGGAAAAGAGTGTGATAGAGGACATTACTTTCTCCTCCCTCCCTGCAATTTAATTAAACTGTGGCTTATTAATTGCAAGGTATGTTCTCGTGAAAAAAAGTGCAATGCTTAATTGCCATTATTAAACTAAATATCAGTTTGGATATATCAGTGGCTGCTTCACTGCTGCTCAAATATATCATAGCTCAGGCCTAGAGGGTTACACATTTAGATGAACTGAAAGAGTATTTCAGTTGTCAGTACTTACTCTGCCCAGAGCTCTTCCAGGCAAAGAACAAATTCAGAATCTAGCAATGATATCAAATTATGTCCGGAGGTATTGGAGATGATAGTTTAGTTAATCTAAAACACAAAACACTCTTAGTACATTGAAAAATCCTTGGCTAGAGCCTTTTCTATCCTTAAGCATTTTACATTCACAGTGAGTAGCTAATTAATTACAATTAACTTTTTTGTTAATCATCAGAAAATCATGCACTACAATAAAGCTGGTTTTGTATAAGATTTATCCTCCAGTTATACCTTAAAAATGTTAAATGAAAGTATTGATGTGAATTCTTGAGATATCTCTCTAGATACATCGCTACCGTTTCCACAGAGAAAAAACATGGTACAACATCCAAGCACTTAACTCTCTACTCAATAGTAAGTATTTCCAATCCCATTTCCCATTTCCAGCTGGCCTTGAAAAATTTAGGCATGCTTTCGTGCTGAAGAAAAGCATGCAAGAAAGAATTTGGAAAATGAATGAAGGCAGAAGTTCTTCCAGTTCTTGCAGATCATGAAACCATCCTGCCAGTTTAGGCTTCTTAGAACTATAGCACTTTGGTGATGTAAATTTAGCCATTTAAGCAATTACACAAAAGTTTAGTTTGCTTGAGGGAAGCTGGATGATCCATTCTGAGAAAACATTTTCTCTCCTGTCCTCCATTCCCACTGTTTTGTGCAATACTCAGTTATTGGAAAGGCAGCCTTTACAGGCTGGCCATCACCTACAACTAAACTGGAACAGAGGCTCAGCTGACATGAGGAACATCCTTCTGCACAGTTCTGCCATTTCAGCGGTAGGGGCTACTTACAAGAAGGACTGGTTTGATATTTTTCTTTTTCCTAAAGTGCATCTTAAGTACATCTGAATTTTAAGGCATAATGAAAAAAACCCATACATTATGATTACTTTTTTTGGGGGAAAAAAAAAAACCCCAACATAAATATATTTGTGAACATGTGAAGCCCTGTAAGCCTGAAAACCCTTTGTAAGACTCTCAGTATCATCAAAACAGGGAAGTGGAAAAACACTTGATTTCACCCTTGAGCACACAGGTAAACTGGCATGGGTTCTGCTAAATAATTGATCTAAACAGGAAGGAGTTTTCTAGAGTCTAGTTTTTTCCCTAGCTACAATCTTTTGTGCTAGCATGCACAAAAATTGGATTCCTGTGTATTTCTTCTGAATACCAAGTAGGTAGTCTGTAGCTTATAGGATATAAGCATCAGCAAGCATTAACACTTAGGTTTCTTCAGACGTGGCCATAAACTATTTGCCAGTGGAGGAGATATAGATACGTATAATAAAATCATAGGTTGAAAGGGATCTCAGTGATAAACTGGTCCAACCTTTTTTGGCAAAAGCGTGGTCTAGACAGGATGTATTTATCTACCTTCCTGACCAATGGTAGTGCCTAGAGAGTCAGTTACAAGAGAAATAGCATCTTCACAAATAACATCATCTCAAATCTGCTAAAAATTTCACCGTCATAACTCTAGAAAGAGAAGGTGAAGTTAGCATACTTCATCAATTTATTCAGTTCAGTTTATACAGTAATTGTGCTCGGAGGGGGCATTAGCACATAGATTTGGAAATGCCATACAACAGCCTTAAACTTTAAGTGTCAGCTGAGGATTCTGGTTATCACTTGTTTATGGTAATGTTAACTGCACAGACACTCAACTGACTTTAATTGCACAATGTCATTTCAGGCTTTGCTTTTGTCTCTGCTACAACTCCAAAGCACAGAGACAGGGGAATTAACTGTGCCGCAAAAACTGAACTGGCAAATCTTAAACAGGGGCTTTACTTGAAAAGAAATCTGTGCCCATTCTACATGATATGGTTTGTAGACAATGTTGCTTACATGGGCTTTAAATTAATATAGTGCATAAAACCTTAGCAAATTACTAAGAAATGGGAGAAAACGTCCACACAATCTATGAAATTACAAAAAAAAAAGCTGCAAGAGGAAAAAAAAATACAGCGGGCAAATTCTTTATGTAGAAATTCATCTTGTGTCAATACCAACCAGGGGATAATTACCACTACTATTCTCAAGCTTTCACCTATAGTTTTGGAATATTTCACAAAATAAAGTCTAATAAGGAAATTGAGATAAAGCAAGAGTATGTATCCCAGAGCCCTGAAGGGAAATCAGGGCCAGAGATCAGTTTTCCCGAGTTTTGAAGCAGCTCAGTTTGGTACACCGCCTTCTTCCTGCTGTCTTACCCAAATGCCTTAATCCAAATTATTCGAGCTCAAGTTTATACATGACTTTGCCTTCATTTTGTTCACTCCTAACTTGAATGCTGTTTTCAATGACTCCTTGTTAAAGTCTATTTTTTTCTTTTGTTCCTAAATCCATTAAAAATCTCTGATGTGAAAAATTTGCTATTCCTTGGCTCCTGTTAAAAAGCCTTATCTTTAGAAAGCTTCAAAACAGAAGAGAGAAAAGTATGCAGAGGAGGAAAAAAGACAAAAAGCAGAAGGAAACAGAGAAAACCAAATGATAAATCAAACCTAAGAAGAAGAGAAACATCAGATAAATGCCAGTTTATCCCTGCCATATGCGCCAGCCAAACGTATGTCGGTTCTTCGTCTAATCCTGAACAGAGATGCCTGCCTTTGTTACAAGAAATGTGCCAATTTACCAAACCAACCCTAAGGAAAAATACATTTCAAAGTCAGGGAAAAAGGTTAAAAAAAAAAAAAATAGCCTACCATAGCCTTAATAAGCAGCTCAAAAACCAGCATGGGTCTAGAGCATTCATCTGGACGCAAATGCTTCTGGAGGTAGAAAGAGCACAGCTTAATGTCCCACACTTCTTGTTTAAAACTTCAGTTACTCAACAAGAGCAATTTTGGTACCTCTGCAGATGATACTGGGCATAGACAAAGCAAAGGCCAGCAACAGGTTCTCCCAGTAAGATTTCATTTCAAGGAGTAATTTCATAACCTCATTTGAAATTCTGCTGAACAAAGATCACTCTTGGACTCAAAACTGAGCAAGACACAGGCAGACGGCAGCTCTTTCAAACTCACAGGGCAGTCCTTGAGGCTCTCTAACAAATACTCTTGAAGCCATTCTGACTTTGTGGAGTGAAAAAACCGTGACAATCGGGGGGGAAGATCCCCAGCAAACACCACAACAAAAAAACCCACAGAAGCACTAAGGCTGTAGACTGTTGAAAGGGAAATAAACACTGAAAGAGCAGTATTATACTTGCAGCTCATGGCTGAGCATTTTGGTTTTTGAGCTAATGCAACCCACAAATTCTTCTCTGAACAATGGAAAGTTTGATTTAATTGGGAAGCTATTCGTCTGAGTGAAAAAAAGTAAACAGAATTTGCAAATTCTATTTTCTCTTCAAAAGACTCCTTTGGAGTGAACTCTGGTACAACAGAGGAAAGCACACAAGTGGATTAGCAATAACGATTCCTTTAGCAATAATGACAAGCGAGTACGGCATTTGTGGCAAGAACTGTATCAACATCACCCAGAGAGCAGAAAGCAAGCTCACCGCACCACAGAGGAAGACTGAGATGGTTAACAGAGCTCTCTTGCCTTCATTCCTGAACGTGCGTATATTTTTGAGTACGCCCAATTAAAGACGTAGATTTAAACAGATTAAGTTATTTCCTTAAGATGAGTCAGACCTATTCTCCCAGGGTAGGCCCCCTCCAGAAGTCTGGATTTTTAAGTGAAATCTACTCCACAGTCCAGTGGTTTTCAGCACTGAATTTAAATTAGAGCTTCAGAAGCATGCTGTAAAGTTACATACATACCTATAAGCTGTTTATTTTAAACCACATGAAATAACGCTTAAGCCATAGGAATTTTAAGTCCATTTTACATTAAGCTGGATCCCTGCCTAGCACCAGCTAATGCACTCTAGATACACAAAGATACTCAAAGTCGCCTTCCAATAATATTTTTTTGCTGGTACCAGAATACAGACCCTGAGAAACCATGAATAAGACACCTGAATATTTACTTTGTAATGAGAAAGAAAATATTTATGCATCTTGGTTCTCAGGACTATGCTGGATCACTTTTCTAGGGTCATTTGTAATCATTGTCTGCAATGACAGCAATGCCTGCAGTGTTTCTCCTTCCAGGTCTTATCTCATGTTTTCCTACACTTTCCTAGGAAAAAAAAATAAAAAATTGGTCTCTTCCAAGAAAAGTTTCTTTCACTGGTAAATCCAATGCTAAATTCTCAGGCAGAGATATTTTACTTCAGCAGCTTTACACCAACCCATAAACCCAGGAAATTTATTCTGAACTCTTGAGTTACGATCAAGAACATAAAAAGGCAGGTTACAAATAGAAAAGGGTGCTAATGTTTCTGAAGTGATGAGCTCTGAGGAAGTGATTTGAAATACATAATTTCTCACTGCTCGGGAGAAAGCAACAATTTTAAATTGACACAGAGGTAGGCAATCTATAACAGTAAGGAGGCATTTACCTTTGGAAAAAAAAAACCAAACATTCAAGGGCAGGCACTTTATAAGAATTTTTCATGAATTATGTCCAGCATAAATAAAAATGGACAATTAATTAACATGTGTTTGGAAAGAAATGCTTTTCCTTTTGCACAGAGAACTTTTAAAGTTTATGTAGAGAGCGAATAAACTAGCTGTATCTGAAAAGCTCAGTATAGCAGATTTAATAACCTCCACTCAGACACATTATAAAGCTATTAAATGCCTGCCGTTCAGGTAACTATTGGAGGTTTGCCATATCTCTTGCTGTCTCCAGGCCAAGATGTGAGGAAAAGGAGAGGAGGAAAAAAAAAAAAAAAAAAGAACAGGAGGCAAATTTAATGGATCCAGCCAAGGAGATTTTCTCAGTAATTATGCCTGGCTGGAAAATCGTCTGCTTCAAAGAACAGAAACCTGAAGCTTTATTAGTAATGAGAGATCTCAAGTTTCTAATTAACCGAAAACAGAAGTACCACACACTTCACATCATACATTCTTGTCACACGTAAGCCCCTGTTTTCAAATTGCTCTCTGAAAGACTAATTCGCAGACATGATGGAAAGGGGGATGGGGAATCTTAAAAATAAAATAAATCCAGTGCTTCAGGAAATACATTTTGGCTCGTCTAGAAATGAGGTCATTTAAACTGACCAGCTAACTACTCTAAAGTTGCACAAATTTAAATGTAGATGTATAGTCTTTTTATGCATACCTTCATGTGAGAGGAAATAAACCCAGGCTGTGAGGCAAACCAGGAAAACTATTTGAATTAGATGTTTTTCTACATGAATAATAAGCTGGAGCTGCACAAAGCTGGGCAAGAAGACTGCACAGCAGAGGGCTAACTCCTGTGCAGGTTGTTCTCAGCTGCGTATTAACACCCCTTCCCCCATACTGTTGGAAGAGCATAAACATCCCTCTCTTTAAGGACCAATTGGAAATAAATGTTGGAAGTTTCCAGCTGAAGCCAGAAGGCCCACAAATGAGAGACGTACTGCAAACACCCACCGTATAACAGTCTCTGCCCACAGGAGCCTAATTCACAGGACAAAAAATATCCCTACCCTGGGTTTCTGTGTGCCAAGAGCTATCTCCTTCGCTTGTCACTGAGGCTGAAAAGGCAGAGATAAAGGACAAGACCTGGAGGTCTCCACAGAACCAAGGTATCCAGCACCTGAACTCAGTGGTGACTGGACATGACACGTGCCTCACACAGACCTATTTCCAAGTATCTGGTTGTGAAATTCTGTACTTAGTGCTCAATTCCCATTTGGTAGCCTTGGTATCACCTTAACTGAAGCAATGCTTTGGAACTGCAACAGTCCTGGCACCAAATCACACATTGTCCTAACTCGATCCACCTCTCAGTTTTTCAATTTTTATCCCATTTTTACATGCTATTGTGACACTGCCTGCCAGCATTAGAAATGGCAGAAAAGACATTACTTATATTATCGTGCTAGATAAGACTTCATGCAGAAAGCAGTCTCAGCATGGGGGAATTGCGAGGAAATAGAGGTAAATGCTTCCTACTGAGCTGGGCTGCTCAGCACACCCCAAGTCATGAGTTTAGCCCATCAATAGGCACAGAAGAATGTCCCTTACTGCTTCCAGTTTGTAATCTATGCTCCTGGGCCAGGAATATATTTCAGAGTCAAAAAGTTCATCCTGTTGCAGGAAAAGGCAGCATCTTCCCACAGTATCTCCCTGCAGGTTGGCATTACAGGGTGCACACACTCTCTGCTAGGGACACTGGCACCATGCGCATGCCCATAGTAAAGCTCTGGCCACACATGCCCTGGTACGCTAGATAACTCCTGTGGGGTATCAAAATTTGCTACACCTACTTGTTGCTGATGCTGACAATAGAAACTGCTTGAAAACTGATGCCAGAGTCACTGGGAGACAATGCAAAGCAATTGCCTTTGTTGGACACGGGGCACAGAGCTGACACCACAGCTAAAGCAACATGCTAAACTTCTGTGGTGCAAAACAGTGTGAAAGAAGCGGTGTGAAAGATGTGGTATAATGAAGGGATAGACAATACTCTTTCAAATCCCAAAAGGGGAGATAAAGACCTACTCTTTTTCCTTTAGAACAGAGAAAAAAGAAAACAGCAAAAACCAGGATGGAAAGACTGAACCCAAGACAGAGCATAAATCGGGGTACCTGGACTTAGTGCAGATGAAAACCAGACTATTAGTTTCTGCAAATCCATTCAAGAGTGGGGTATACCGAAGACGAACTGAACGTGACTGGATTTAGATTAGAAAATTCCATGTGCATTTGAAATTCTGAATTGCATTAACAATTGAAACTGTAATTACAATGTTGGCTGGGGAAGGAGATAATAACGAACTGCATTTTCTAGAGCATTTGGAAGCAGCTGCTGTGTGCATGGGCTCTTGTAACACAGCAGGGAGAATGAAACCTCTGTAAGACTCCAGGGCTCAGTGTGATCATTGAAAGACACAATTCATCCACTGTCCTAAAAAAACCCAATCTGACAACTCACTGTTGCAAGACTAATTGCCCGTCCTTTTCAGAAACTGTCATCAACCTGCCACTGGATCACAAGTAGTTTGCTCTTTTTCAAGAGGACTCTTACCATACAATTTCTGCTTCAAGCCAGGCATTATTGTTATTTAGATATGATATTTTTTCAGCTTTTCAGATCTCATGCAAGAGCTCTGAGAGGACCATCAACCACACATCAGCTTAAGTCCAACGTTACAAGGTTTACAGCACTAAACATACCCACGCTGTTGAAGATGGCACTGGTAAGTCTTTTGAAAGAACCTCACTGAAATAACCTATGAAAGTCCGGGCCAGGGTATTTCCATGTTGATCTCCTTGTTGATAGTATCAGCAAGAACATGCATTACATCCAGCTGTGGAAGCAGACAGAGAAGAGCTCCTCTGGCCAGAGACAACTGAAGTAAGACTGCCTTATTTCACAGACGGTAAATCCAACAGTTATTATCTGGTAATGACAGAGCCAAATTTAATCTATCACCTACAAGGACAATCAAAACCAGGATGCCGGTCTCTGCTACGTGTCCAATGCAAAGAGGGCAAATCTCATTTCCCATTATATGCAGCACAGAGTATAATAGAAGTTTGTAAACTTTATCTCCTGCTGGACTGACCCTGAAGACATCCCTATACTTCTTACTTCATCAGAATAAATCAGGAAAGACTCTTTTAGCATTCACTTCAAGAGAACCAAGTTCTCTCCTCTGTTAAATACCTGATTTTGCAATTTCATCTACTCATTCTTCTCGTGTAAGATTGAGATTTTTTTTTTTTTTTTCTTACAGAGAATCACAGAACAACTGAGGTTATGAAGGTGAGAAGGCACTGCTCAGAGAAGGGTTTACTAGAGCAGGTTGCTCACGTTAGTTTACAGTCAGGTTTTGGCTGTTTCCAAGGATGGAGGCTCTGCAACCTCAGAGCAACATGTTCCAGTGTCTGACCTAAAACCTGCTAGAGTCAACAAGCAACCTTCTGCTGACTTCACAATGCAGTGAGTTACCTTGCACAATCCCACTCATTATTTAGGCTCATAAATACTCTTAAAAAGATCTTGGAGGATTTCTGAAGTCAGGTGCTTTTGCACTTCATTGCGTACGACAGTTTGATGCAGTGGTATAGGAACAGTACGTAAATCATTCAGAACGAGTTGGAGTCAAAGAGCTTAACGTCTATAAATTTATCAATTCTCCATGTCTCATTTGAAGATAAAAACTAACATAAGACAAATATGGTCTCATAATTCAGAACTTAAAAGCAGATAACTTGTTTTCTGTTTTATGCTGAATTTATCTAGATACTTCGGCTTTAAGGACTTGTAATAATATCAAATAAGAAGGTCTTGGCCTAAGACCAAATTAAGTGTCATTGTAGTAATTGACTAACTGAAAAAATAACTTAAAAATAATAAACCCCCTTAAAATAGTAAAAAGGCTACACAGTTTGTGTAATCACATAATAAAAATCATGTTTTCAGAAAATTGGAACAGTGCTGTTTCAGCTAATTAAGAAAATGCCTCCAACAGTATTTTATTATCTAGAACCAAAGCCTAGGGAAGTGTTTTCCACTTAATTCAAAAGGACTGTAGTTTTAAAAAAAAAAAAAAAAAGTCAAAGAAAATCAGCACTTAGGAGCAAAAAAATTTTGACAGCACCAAGATTTCCTCACTCCCCTCTACATTTAGATATTTGAGTGTATAATAAGGGTAAATGCTTAGCTAAAGGCTTTTTTTTTGTTGCCCCCTCTTCCCTTTCCCCCCCCCTCAGTTGTCCCAGCTTACACTGACCAACGCAACAGGAAAACCTAAAACTTTGTGAGGCAGTTTGGATGGGGAAGGTGATTTATATGGGGGCAGAAGTGGCTTTGCATCCTTTTGCCTCTGTTGACACTCAGGCGATTCTGGCTGATGAGACATGAATCTAAAGCAATCTGTTTCTTGTTTCTATTGATTAAGTATTTTAATTCTATTCTCTACACCTTAAGGAAGGAATACATTCTTCTATCTTCAGGAGAAATGGATAAAACCCAAGCGTAGGAACAAGATTTGGGGAAGGGGGCTGGGGAAGGTGTACCAACAAGATTTGACAGTCTGTTTGTACAGTTCTTTATTGTTACCGCTTGGTACCCTGTGAGTGCTAAGCAAGGCACAGCATTAGTTCTTTCCCTAATTACAGACCAAATCAAAGTGGCACGTACTAGATGGATGATGGTTTAATTAAAAAGAAAACATTTCATAATTAAGACACAGGCATGAAGAGCAATTACAGAAACCTTCAGAGATTGCTGAAAGCTGCGGTCAGTCCTTTTAGCAAGGAAGCTCAACTCTGGAGTCCTTCAGCTAATTCTCTTAGTCAAAACGTGCACTTTCTCACACAAGGCCAACTGTTTGACTCACAGAGGACTGCCACAAAGAAGACATTAAGCTCATCTTTTCAGTCTGGATAGCTGGTGTATTCTTTTTTCCTAATACATCACATAAGCATCTAATAAATACACAATATTTTCAAGAGGTGGTATTTTTTGTTTGTGAGGTTTTTAAAGAAAAATGTTCTGCCTCAGCATGTTCAAGTTAATCACTGAACTTTTTTTGAGACTCGGAAAAGAAACACGCTCACAGTAGCATGATTAAAAGTCAACATGATACTGCCCTGCAAGTTGTAGCCCTAATTGGATTTTCTTAATTGGATTGGATTGAAAGGGTTCAGTTTTATTTGTGCTGAGGGAAAAAGAAATGAGACACAAAATGAGAAAAGACTGATCCAAATATCTAGATATTAGATACAGGTTTTATTCCCCGTTTGCCTACTTGCCTCTCAAGCCACATTGGACAAGTCACCTAAGTTCCCAAGCAGCTCAAACAAACTTAGATTCTGACAAACGCTTAATGATGCAAAACATTACTCCACACCGCACAGAAATTTTGCTAAATCCTTCACTAAATGAAAGTGGATTTCAGTTTGCCACAAAATCCCAAACAAGCCAAGATCCAGTAAGGCACAGCAGGTGTGAAAATATGAGTGTAATAAAATGCAGGGTACTGATTTACTCTAATAAGTACTAGCTCCTGTGGTCACAGCCACTATAATGAAATTCTGAAGACACAGTTTGAGTGATATCTCTTTTCTGACCCTTTACTTCATAAAGGTGATCTGATCTATACTTAAATTTTTATGGATAAAGATCCATAGCTCCAGTCTCAAGTTGGTGGAACAGGAACTTGTCGTTTCTCTCAGCAGGTCTCAGCTATCAGATGTATATCTTGGACCTGCAGACCTAAACTTAGACACTCCTTCTGCAGTTCTTTATTACCTACATGACAAAGGAAAAACCTAGCAAGTATATAGTAGGATGCTGGTCCATCCGTGAGGACAAAGCTACTACACCTTTTTCATTAACACACTGCTGTAAGCAACCTCCCTGGGCAACAAATTAGCCCCACATTATAAAGGTGAAAAGATTGACACTTGGAAGAAGTTTTAAAAGGAACACAAGGGCTCTTATTTAATCTTTAATCTTCAGAAATATTTTGAAATCCACAGTGAGGGAGGTTCTTAGCTTCAGCTGTTCAAACGCAGGTTACTATGCACTTGCTTCCTCAAGCCCAAAGGAAAGCTGCAGTCGTCCCACACTGCAGCATTAGGAGTTAGTCTCTACTTCATATCTTTTTGAAGCTGAACCAGCATCCAGCTGTGAGATGGAAACAGCCTAGGACATCCTTGTATGAAAGGATTTGGAGATGAAAATCCTATACCCTAGTATCAGGTTGCTGAGCTCTCTCCTCCCACAAAAGGAAAGTAAATATGCGCCAAAGAGGCTGATTGCATATTAAAGATTTGCTGAATCAGAATACACTAGGAGTAGGCTCAGTTGAACAGAAGACATGCTTTATTTCGTGTTGAATTGTATTATTGATTTTCCTGAGGTCTATGATAAATTTGAATATTGAATTATTTGATGGCACTGAAATGAGAGCATTTAAATGATTAGTTTGGTTGGTACTTCTAACAGCTGAATTGAGATTTCAAAATGCTTCCATCCATCACTACACACAGAATACACTTCGATTTGCCTTCTGATCAAGTTTGAACAAAACATACATCGAACAAAGGAACTTCCATCTCTTGAGGGAAAAGAGAAGGCATGTGAACTGCTAAGAGAAGCAGAAGACAAAGCTCTAGAGACTAAAGGTATTTCATTTATCCTCAGGGTAGGCACAACAGCACATCTGTGCTGTTCACAGTTGCTGCCTGTGCCAGTCCTGTTCTGCAGGGCCCATCATGAGATTTACATACCTGCTGTCTCTGAGCAATCGATTACATTACACAGGGAAGAGGCTCTGGCTACCTTCATTCACGTGCAGCCCTTTCATAAAATAATTCCATATTCACTAAATCGGTAAAGCAAAAGACAGCAGTCGGGTCACCGAAATCCTCCCCCCTGCCCAGCTCCCAATAGAACACCTGTGGGAGTTGGTCACCTTCCTTCCCCTCTTTAGTCACTGAAAACTAAAAATGACTTTTCCTTCACACCCTTTCTGATATTACACGGCTACATCACAGAAGTTTTTTAGTCGGTTGCTGTACAAACAAGAAAACACCAATTGACAGAGCACCCGCTGCATGACCGTCAATTAATATTAGCAATTGCTGAGCCGGGCTCTGTGCATGCACGTTTATCATAGCCCTTAAAAATGGCATTTGGTAGACAGTGATGAACTAAACAGGTGTTCTGGAGTGAATCCTTTCCACCACATGAAGACTACAATTACAATCTGCTACTCTCATCCTGTGCGATATGTAACAAGCATTGATGCATGCAGAGCATTTCCTAGATCAACCACAAAAAAACAGTAGGTAGCAGCTTTCCCTGCATTGTGTGTATGCTTTGAGAGGTGCTCCACATTGCAGAAGTAAAAATGTTAAGTTAGGAATTAGTCGAGCTGGCAGTACCTGCTGTTGTGGTTTAACCCCAGCTGGCGGCTACGCACCGCAGCCCCTCGCTGGCTCCCTCTCAGCAAGACGGGGGAAAGAATTAGAAGGGCAATAGTGAGAAAATTCGTGGGAACAGATAAAGACAGTTTGAGAATTGAAATCAAATAATATAAAACGAAAATAGTAATAAATGGCAAAGAAAAGTAAAACAAAGAAGACTCAAGAAAAGCAAGTGATGCAAATGAAAACAATTGCTCACCACCGACCAATGTCCAGCCAGTCCCCAAGCAGTTTCCTTCCCCCCCTCAAGCCCAGCCTCCCCTGAAGCTTTATTGCTGAGCATAATGTGATGTGACCTGGAATATCCCTTTGGGGAGCTGGGATCAGCTGTCCCGGCTCTTTCTCCCTGCAGCTTCTCCTGCACCCCCACCCTGCTCGCTGGTGGGGTGGGTTGAGGAGGAGAAAGAGCCTCGACTCTGTGTAAGCTCTGCTCAGCAGCAACCAAAATATCCCCGTGTTATCAGCTTCAGCACAAATCCAAAACACAGCCCCATGCTAGCTACTATGAAGAAAATTAACACTGTCCCAGCCACAACCAGCACATCCACAGGGGCAGACAACAAGGGGGCTGCTGTCTCCACAGCCAGCAGGGCTCAAGGAAGCAGCTGGTGATGACATCCCACCACAGAGGGTAAGCACTGACCCTCTCTGTGCCCCATACCAGCCCCTGGGTGGGAGCAGAAGCCAACCTGGCTTCTCAGGCTAGCTGCTCCCCTTCTCCCACAAAAATTAAAAGCAGAGGCTGTTTAGGTGGACTACCTGTCCCTTCCCCGAGAAGCAAACTCACATACAAAACACTCATCTGTTTCCTCGCCTCCCCTCCGCCCGACACATAAATCTCTTCTTAATGACATCTACCTGTTCAGCAGAATTGAGGGCAGCTCAACGTTCCACTCCCCGGTGGACATCCTAATCCCTTCCAACTCTGCCAGCCCTAAGAAATCATTCCCTTGAAAACATGGCCCACGTATCTAACAGACAAGCTCTCATTTACAGCACAGCACTCTGGGCGTTAGTCACTGCTCTGTGGCCTGCGCTTGCTGTAGGGCTGCACTCGCTGTGGTACGGGGGGGTACAGAATGCTGATGCCTGCAAACTTGGATGCACTGGAGGAGCTGTGCGGCTCTGCTGGGCACTTGCTTCATATGAGCATGGGTAAGATGCAGTGTTCACATTACTCAGGCTCAGTTTCTCTTTTTAACATCAGCTCAGACAAACAGTGCTATCTTCACGTGGCTGTCGCAAGAGATTTATATCAATTAGAGAATGATAATCTTCAAAAAAAAAATTAATTGAAGCAGGCTTTAAGACTCTCCTCACTGTTGGAGACAGATGGTGAGTGTTATGGGCACAGTAAGATTTGAGAAATGAGAGCAGAGTGTTGGACATCATGAGATTAGGCTCTGCAGAAGAATTTTCCTTTCATAGGTTGGAATAGCACTTCCTCCTAATGGTACCTCCATTTTTCTGGCTACTCTAGAGCTGGAATAAATCTGTAATGTGCTTGAAGAATCTTCAGAAGGAGGAACACAGGTCTTCACCACAAGAAATTGTGAGGGGATGGTGGCATCTACCCTTTGAGCTCTTGCAAGAAGCGTAATGAGGAAAGGTCCAGTATAGATTATTCTTTTGCATGCATACAGATATAGATGTAAAATGCAGTCCAGAAAATGTTTTGGGGTTTCTTTTTTTTGAAATATTCCTGAAAATGCATATGGACCACAGTACATCCAGAAGAGTTCTACTGTATGCTTATGAAAGCTGAATTTTTTATATTTTCTGTAATTGTTAAATGGCACTAGTGCTTGTGGAAGTTAATAGAACCGACAGTTCACATTTTGTGCCCCTGATGTCAGTTGAACTTTATCAGTCTCTCTAAATGCTAAAGCATCCAAAAACAGGAAAGGAGTGTTTCAAGGAAACTCTTTTTGGTTACGTTTGCTTATACCCTATCAGAATTTCTCTGAATTTCCTGATATAATTTATTTCACACACTTACTAGAACAAGTACTTTCCAGGAACTCATGCAAACACATACTGGCAGTAGTGAGCCATTTGCCTACAGTGTTTATGCTGTATGTGCCTTGGCTAGAGAAATGATTCCACTGTTATACTTGTCTTTGGATGTTCAGGAGAATTTATCATGCTGAGCAACCAAGAAGGAGGTTAGTTTGGAGATGACTCTTCTGCAACATTTGCAATGCCATTTGCAGGAAAGCTTTCCTTACTGTACTCGGACCAACCATCTTAAGAGCCCAACCTTGTATAATTCTGAAAGGGCGTTTAGCCTAAAAATATTCAAGGAATATTATACCTGCAGCAAGAAAATTCCAACAATGGAGGGAGGATTCAAATGTCAGTTGCCATTAAAATACCCTAAAATTGCATTCAGTATAACAGTCTGAAATTTGGAAGATAAGGCTTACCTCTCCGCAGCAATAATCAGTGTGATATATTTTAAGATGGAACTTTGGCATTTTTTAAAACATAAATTCTCATCCACAGCTTCATTCTCAAGTACATTTCACAGTTGATTCATGCTGAGAAGCACTTCTTATCTACTGAACCTCCAGACTGTTGGGCTGAACAGAATATGTACAATTTGCTTTTAACTGTTTCAGTGCACAGTGCAGAGAGGAAAGCAGAATGCAAGATGGATTGCTCCGATTCGAGCAGCAGCCATTTAAGCTGGAAAACCCAGTAGAAATCCAAGCCATTCAGTCTTCACTGCTATTTTAATCTAAACTAATCAGCTCAGTTCAGCCATCATGAACGAAGACTCTCTTTTCTTACTGGAAAAGCATCTATTGGCTATATTAATGTGTCAGCCATGGTTAAAAAAAAAAAGTTAAATAACTCACTGTAAAGCAGAGACCATAAAGGACATAATAACTCCGCCTGTGTAGAAATGTAATGCAGACAAGGCCTGAACATTCTAGAGAAGAATCATAGAATCATAGAATGTTAGGGATGGGAAGGGACCTCGAAAGATCATCAAGTCCAATCCCCCTGCCAGAGCAGGAATGCCTAGATTATGCTACACAGGAACGTGTCCAGGCAGGTCTTGAATGTCTCCAGAGAAGGAGACTCCACAACCTCCCTGGGCAGCCTGTTCCAGTGTTCCGTCACCCTCACTGAGAAGAAGTTTCTTCTCGAGTTTAAGCGGAACCTCTTATGTTCCAGTTTCAGCCCATTACCCCTTGTCCTTGTCTCGGTTGTCACCGAGAAGAGCCTGGCTCCATCCTCGTGACACTCACCCTTGATATATTTGTAAACATTAATGAGGTCACCCCTCAGTCTCCTCTTCTCCAAACTAAAGAGCCCCAGCTCCCTCAGTCTTTTCTCATAAGGGAGATGCTCCACTCCCTTAATCATCCTAGTTGCCCTGTGCTGGACTCTCTCCAGCAGTTCCCTGTCTTTCTTGAACTGAGGGGCCCAGAACTGGACACAATATTCCAGATGGGGTCTCACCAGGGCAGAGTAGAGGGGAAGGAGAACCTCTCTCGACCTACTAACCACCCCCCTTCTAATACACCCCAGGATGCCATTGGCCTTCCTGGCCACAAGGGCACAGTGCTGGCTCATGGCCATCCTGCTGCCCACCAAGACTCCCAGGTCCCTTTCCCCTACACTACTCTCTAATAAGTCATTCCCCAACTTATAGTGAAACCTGGGGTTGTTCCTACCCAGATGCAAGACTCTACACTTACCCTTGTTATATTTCATAAAATTTTTCCCTGCCCAACCCTCCAGCCTGTCCAGGTCTCGCTGAATGGCAGCACAGCCTTCTGGTGTGTCAGCCACTCCTTCCAGCTTGGTGTCATCAGCAAACTTGCTGATAGTACTCTCTAGTCCCTCATCCAAGTCATCAATGAATATATTGAATAATACTGGTCCCAGTACCGACCCTTGAGGGACTCCACTGGATACAGGCCTCCAACCAGACTCCACTCCATTGACCACAACTCTTTGGCTTCATTGTCTAGAGCCCCATACCTGTTTCGCAGGGGCAACCGGGCAGGTGAGGGAGGCCGGGCAGGGATTTTCCTTCCTCTCCTGGCAGGCACCTGCTTCCACTCCTCCCTATCTTTTAGGTCCCCCCCTTTTGCTTGATGGCCAGAGGTGGGGGGATATTCTGCTCTTTGCGGAGCTTGCTGCTTGCCATTCAGGAACCGAGTCCACCGATCTGTCTCTCTCTCCGACTCCCTAATGCTCCTCAGCCTTTCTACTTCCTCCTTCAGCTCAGCCACCAGGCTGAGCAGATCGCTCACCTGGTCACATCGGACACAAGTGTCACTTCCACTACCCTCCATGGCCAGTGCCAGGCTCCGGCATTCTCTGCAGCCCGAGGCCTGAACACCCACATGCTTACGTGGGGCCTCTGTCTGGGTGCCCACAGTTCTTCTAACAACCATTGACCTGGTGGCAACCATAGCTGGCTCTACAATACAAAGACTCTCCGAAAGTTGTGCACGGAATAGTTTACAAGTCTTTTAAGTACTTGCCTCTTAACAAAGACTTACCCTTCTAGGTCTTTCGTTCAGTGGATAGGGACTAGTCCCTGCCCTCCCAAAGGCTTCTTATGCCCTGAGGGCACACTTAGCAGCTGATCACCGTGTTTAAAATCGCCGCTGCTGAGGGTGGCTCCGCCCACGCTATCTCGGGTGTCCGCCCTGGAGCTGCCGGTGCGGCGTCAGGTTTGGTTGCTGTAGCCGGCTTAAAAAAACCCCCAAAAGCTTTTTGTCAGCCTTTTTTTTTGCTTAGATTCCTTCCCCAGTGCAGTCTTACCTGCTCTGAAGCTGGGCTCGACAGCAAAAAGAGGCACAATGAAAGATTTTAAGTAGAAACAGAAACACAGCAAGAACTTTCTCTTACTCTACTCAAATTGCCATCTTCCATAATACCTATCTAATTTTGCAAAAGCAGTGGATTCTGGAATTGTAAGAAAATGTCGCAGGTTAGGACTGGGCCGGCCACTAACGCGGACAGACGCTCTCTAACCCCCTCTTCCCCCACCAAACGGGAAGAGAAAAGGGAATGAGGCAGAGAGACTTACGAGTTAGAGAAGAAAAAAAAACTAGAACAGCTTTAATGAAAATAATAGAAATAATGGTAAAAAGATAAAAGTAAAGAACTATATACAACTATAGATAGTAGCCCGATATCAAACCCAACTCCCTTCCCCGATAGAAATCCCCACTGGTGCTGCAGAGCAGGAGGCACTGGGGAAGCCCCAGGCTCAGCGGCGGCGGGAGCTGGATGCAGGGAGCTGGATTCGGGAAGTCAGGATCCAGATCAAAATCAAGTGGTCAGATGGAGTCCTCTCTGGACACCGGCCTTTGCAGAAAAAGGGCGAACAAAAGGGCAAAAAAAAGGGCCGAAACTCTCGTGATCACTCAATTTATACTAGATATGACATATATGGGATGGAATACTCTCGTTGGTCACCTGTCCTGTCTATTACCCCCTGGAGGTGCAACCTTTTACTTCCTTGTGCCCCCCTCTTACTACCCGGCATCCCCAGCGTGGCACACAAGAGCCAGCAGTGGCATTGGTCACTATGGGAATAAGTATCAGCAAGAGCCTTTCTGCATCCCAGTCCCAGGCAGTGACTGCAAACATCAGCTGTTATCACTGCCAGTAGCACACACTGTCTGCAAAAACATGCTCCTGACTTCAGAACGTGCAGCCCTTTTAGAAGACACTAAACTGCAAAGTAAAAATCACTAAACAGGACTGGGTTTTTTAGCTAAACCCAGGACAGAAAGTATTTAAGAGAAGAAATCTATCATTACCACGCAATTTTTTTTCTAAACAAAGTATCATTTACTTTCACAAAGGATGACTGTGCAGCTAAGTTTATAACTCAGTTTATATTGCTTTGCTTCCCTGCCTTTCTATCCCTGCTGTATTCTTTGTGAACAGAACAAACAAACAGACCTTCAGCACTGCTGATTTACAGAGCTCTGCTTCCTATCCCTGGTGCACCCATTTTTTTTGTAAAGATGATACATTAAGGAGAGTTTTTCCAGTCAGCTGTTCTCTGCAACATCTAGATTCTGTGTTTTTATTAAACAGTTAATTAAGAAATCATTAATTTCCTTGTGGGTGATATCATGTAGTTCCTTTCAATTTGCATGATCTTGTAAATATAATTTATTACAAACAACTCAGATATCCATCTGGATATTCACAGAATAAACCATGAATAATATCTTAGCGATTGTAAAGCACTTTGAAGACAAGAGACACTCTCATATATCCATGCATTTTGTTTAAACTTGCCAGAGGCTCTAAGAGCTGAAGCACGTTGCTGTGCGAATAAAAATACTAGTTTTTCTATTTAAACACCTAAAATGTGATTCTAGAACAAAATCTTAATGAAACAAGCAACAAACCCAAAACCTATAAAATTTGGAAACAAAACAAAACAAAGAAATATGGAGGCGGAATAAATTCTGAGAACTTCTGCTGGCAAACGCAACAATGATTAACCTCTGGTGGTTTTTTAAAAGCAATCACATGGTACAAGAACCTTAAATAACAGAGAGAGAAAATCACTTTTCTTTTTTTCTTGAGAATGGCATTTTATCAGGTTCCCAGATTACAACGGACACTACTAAAATACTGGTTTCTCTGTAGTGTTTTAAGAAATAATTACAACAAGAGCTAGACTTTTAAATAAGCACTGAAGCGGAAAAATTTGGGTATTTCGTCCAGAGGACATGCTATTCTGGCAGTCCCCAGCTCCTGTGCCATCAGCTGCTGGCCCGGTAATCTTCCAGTACTGTGTTGGGTTTTTTTCTCATCTGAACAGCATTTGGGACGTAAGTCAAGCCCAAGCTTGACCTACACCCACCCAAAAGACTTAAGCTGGCCCTTGAGCAGCATCAAGGAGGAAAACACGTAGGTCCATTGTCTCATGCTTCTGGGCAAGGGCTCGTGAAGCCAAGCTACGACACAGGTTATTTCTATATCGCAAGTTAAAACCTCTCTTGGTTTCAAAAATAACACCACCCTCAACAGGGCACTGAAGTCCTCTACAAAGGGAAATGAACATTATATCTCATGCCCTGGGCCAGCAAAAGTGAGCATTCTGTCTACCAGAACTAATCAACTTCAGTGCATCTGGGGTCCACCTCAATATTAAGTGCTCTTAGCTAAATCTCTCACTTTTCTTTGAAAAAACCCCCAAAATACAAAACACCCACCTCTTCAGCACACTGCATGGGCATTACAATTAGACAGCTCTTCTGTATTCATCCACACAACTGATCCCTACGTTGTATTATTCACCCACCAGTATGCAGTATTTCTGCCAGTTGTCTGCATATGACCTGTTTTACGCAGTTTGCGAATACAGACACGTGGTTTGCGTGTTTACAGACACAGTTTGCATGTTTATGAAGTTCCTTTACATTTTAAGGATATTTATTCCCCCTTCGCTCCAACAAAGCACAAGGAAATCTTCCTAACCAAGAAAACGTCAGTCTTTCAGACAAAGGAAGTTGCAAAGAACAAATTCAATGCCCACTTGCTAATTTTCAGTTCTCGCCTCTCTTCTGTCTCTCCAAACCCCCTATTTTTCTCCTCCCACTTTAAAGAGGAGATTTTAACAGACAATACTTACTCTCGTGTACTGTATTTTACCATGGCAGCCCGTTTCCCTTATCATCCTTTACACTTTCCTGCTTTCAGGCTTGCAGCCTAAAGGCTCTGTATTCTTTTAGTCTGTTGAATGGAGACCTACTTGAAAGCAAATTCAAAACAATAAAACCTCATTCCACATGCACTGTAAGAATTGACTACAACGATGCAGATTTAAATGCTTTGAAAGTGTGGATTGAGTTTGCTCCAAGGGCTGCTCTGCACTAGGGCTCTGCCTTGGAATAAATGCTGGTGCTGGCTCTACTGCAGCCCAGCATTAAGCGTACTCTCTGTTATTAAAGCCAGTCCTACATGGTCCTCAGAACACAAATCCAGCCTTTCACTAGCAGTTCCACCAGGACCTGTTCCAAATTCATCACTCCTGCTCTGGCAGGGGGGCTGGACTGGATCGTCTTTTGAGGTCCCTCCAATGCCTAACATTCTGTGATTCTGTGACACCTTTGGCTAGCCCAGGGTCAGTCCCTTGCAGCTCTTCCTTTCGTAAGGCTCTCCATAATGGTCTGCTCTTTCCAACGAGCTTTTTTTTCCATTCCAGGATACCTGTTTTCACAGGTGACACACCAGCAGTGGTGAGAAGGGAAATTGGGGATGGGGCACCTCCAGCTTTTCTAAGAGATTTCTCCAGCTCAGTCCCCAAGAACGATGCGAGCTCTCCCTTGCAGGTCCCCTCCCTCTGTCACCTGTAAGCACTGTTCATAGTATTTTCAGCAGGAGAAAAATGGCAATCAAGGTCCATTTCTCAGTTGAAAACATTATTTCTGTAGCATATAATGCAAGCAATTAGGCAATTTTATGTATGACAGATTCACAGGAACTAGCTTATTAACATTTCATTCAGTAGAGGCCAGGTAGCTAAAAATGACTCTAATTAGCAGCTTTCTGGATATTCAGTTACCTTTTTTTTTTTTTTTTCTGATAAAAGCCCTAATGGCCTGGAGTTTATAGAATAATTAAGTTTTTAAACGAGACATGGAATCTCACAATAAAGTTTCAAGTGATGCTCCAAGTCATCCACATCTGTTCTACAGCATTTTGTTACTTCTACTGCAAACACAGAAGATTTGAACATATCTGCAACTTCGCATAGATTTGTGAACACACACTTGTGATTTAGTCTTGATTTTTCTAGCGACAAAAAACAATAGTCTCCAATCACTGACCAGGCTCAAACACTGAAGGAGCGTCTGTCAGCAGTACTGAGGAACCATTCTTGCTCTGAATCCATACAATAAGGTAAGAAGCTTATTTTAGAACAGAGGTTGTACAAAGGTGGTTTAAGGGCATTTAAGCATCTTAAAAATTTGTCAATAGCTTTGATTAGATGAGGATATGCAAATCACAGTAAGGTTAGACCAGACCTTTTTCCATGTACATGTTTGTTTTTCTGCAGCTCATCAGATAGCAGCTAAAATAAACCAAGGTAGCCAGGAAATGCAAGGGAGAGATTTCTAAGGGTACGAAGCAATAGCTGGAGCTTGTCTTAGTCAGTAATACTGATAGATATGTACAAAGTGCAAAATTTACTCCAACTTTATCTGGATGCAAATACTGAGGTTTAGTTATTTAGAAACAGCAATAAAAAACTTGAAGCAGGAAAAACCTGAAGCAAGAGAAACAAAACAGAGAAAGGAAGGATAAACACAGGCATACATTTAGACATGCACCGTTTTCACTGTTGATGTAAGTGAAACAGTACCAAAACTTCCACATTTTTTTCACATTTCAGTAACATTTCAAGTCGTGATTCTGCAGTGGTTTAACAAATGTTAATCTTAGAGCTTACACACACTTTTTTCTTAAATCATTGCCTCTCTGGCAAAGACACGGTGACACACCTGCGTGTACCCACAGCGCCCCAGTGCCAGGCTCCGATAGCTTTCCCAGCAAGCAGTCCCTGTGCTACAGCAGCCCCAGCCTGCTGAGAGCTATCATGGCAAGGCCCTTCCTCTGTGTCAGAGGGAGGAAAAGAGCTAGTGTTTGCATAAAAAGGGATTACCACTTTTAAAAAAAATAAACCTCAACTATATTCATCTCAATGTTTATTGTTAATCATTACTAATTCATTTTGGATGCACTGCATTATGATAGCAAATCCATTCAGTATTCATGAGGGCTGGGAACATCAGCTGAGGTCTGCACACTGCCCAAGGAGGATGCAAATGTTGTGGCTCCCTTGTTAATGTGAAGATTTGGCTTTGTGTTCCAGGAGTGGAAGAGCAAACAACCCATGTGGAGCCCCAGACAACAGGGCCTTAGGGAACAGAAAATTCTCACAGTTCTGCATCCCATTTCATCTTCCTCCAGGGTTACTCAATGGAGTTTGAATAGGACAAGGTTTGCACACGAGACACTGCCGTGTGGGCACCAGTCACCTCCTGTCGCCTTGTCACTGCATGCCACCATACCAGTAGGTTTCCCCTATCCTCCCCCCCAAACACTGGAATAGGACAGTATCTTCACTAATGTAAGGAAATAGGAACAACTCTGGTGTCCTCTGACACAGGCAGCAGGACCTGACGCCCTTCTCCAGAGGGTGGCTAACCGGTTTCCTCTGCCTGCAAGGTCTCCTCCTGCCTGGAGGCCTTTTGCCCTTAAGGCTGAACATCACAACTTTGGGTTGATTTCCATCATTCCCATCTTATCCATTGCAGTAAGTACAGCCAGGTCCTTGAGCACAGATCACCTGCAAGCTACCACCCTGTGTCCATGCACAGGCTCCCAGCAGTTTTGTCACATTTCTGCAAGCAAACAAGACCCTCTTTGCTAAAAAAAAACCAAAAACCAAAACTCAGGAAAGCTGGTGCAAAGGCTCTCCCAAAATTCCTTCTAAAGTCACCAAAAGTAAGTGCTACATGGCAACAATATCATTGCCCTAAACATGAATTATCAGAGCTCACAGTGAAAGCTAGAGGGGAAGAATCCCTTTTCTTTGCTCATTCCCAGTAACAAACCTGTGCTTTAGGAGAATGAACTATGTATACACCACGACATTGTTTCCATGCTCCCCTCCCTCACTTCTGTTTTCCACCTTTCATTTACAGAAGTGCCAAAGGAAAAAAGCCTCACTTGATAATACCCAAAGAGCTTGTACTCTGCTCCTTCTAAAACTCCACAGCACTGACCAAGTATTACACCTTCAGGAAAAAAAAAAAAGTGTCACCAAAGCTAGTTTCTGTGATCTTCTGATAAATATTATTTGCTTTCTAAATACTGCGTCCTGAGTGACCATATTTTTAATAACATGAGGAATATGCTGTAGCTCTGTTTTTAGAAAGTGAAAGATCAGTCTGGGGTCATTTTGATGCAGTCTGTGCTTGGCTATGATATTGCTTCACTAGCAGCAATTAACTAAGGTCAGCAATATACTTCACCCTGTTTTCAATTACAGTGTAGAAACATCGCACCGAGGAGCACATAAAGTGCGTGAGATTTAGCAGTGACCTGGGAGCTCAATCGTTAAGCACACAAAGGGACATACTCTCTTTGCTCTGAGTGCATTTCCCATTAATGCTCATAGCACACTGAGAAAAAAATATACTCCATAAAATTTCATTACCCACTTTCTCGCTTGCTCTTTGACAAATGAGTTGCTGATGTAGACTCAGAGGTAGGTAATACATGCACTTCTCTCTGTGTCAGTGCTACAGAAAACCAAAAAGGCTTTTCGTTGCGGGTGCAGACACTCCTACACCTCACACTGTGGATTTGATTACATCCTGCTTTTAAGCCATTCAATTCC
Organism: Trogon surrucura; assembly: GCA_020746105.1. Lineage (NCBI taxonomy): Eukaryota > Metazoa > Chordata > Aves > Trogoniformes > Trogonidae > Trogon > Trogon surrucura. Next base: position 5,248,313 of record CM036630.1, on the reverse strand, counting down.
AGTCAGTATCTGAGTAGGACTCAGAGATAAACCAACAAACACTGCCAGAAAGGATAGTCCTCTTCCTTTTCTTCTCACCTGCTGCCCTCACACCCCCTGAGTGTCACCAGCTGTGGTGTTTGTCTGATCCCTTGGAGACTCAACCACCCCAGCAACTGAGATGTTCACATACCCACAACACTGCTCTGTAAGATACGGTGTTTTTGTTATTTTGTGTCCTAAACCAACTGTGAAAGAGCTGCCATATATCACTTTACCAGTGGCCAAACATTGCTGATGAATGAGGTAGCTCTGAACAGAGAAATAATTGGTCCAAGAATGGGGAAAATTGCAGTGTTGAAATGTCTGCTTTGGGTATCATTACACAGCTCTCAAACAGTGGGAGATCTGGTCATTTTTCACAGGTATGAGGAACCCATAATGGTGAAGTTGTGATAACCTGTCAAGGAGGAGCATTCAGACATAAAGGCAGTTATGGGATGAGACAGTCTCCATAGCTTTAAACCAAGCAACAATCCCTGCTAGCAGGAGAAAAGGGAATTTTGGGAGGAGTACCCAGGATGAAGGCATCCCACCTCCTGCAGCTCCCTACTAGGCCAACAGCTGCTGTCAAAGCTCCGAGCTGAAGCTGCCACCCCTGCTCTGACCTTGTGGCCCAGGGTTGGGCAGGACACTTGGTGCTGGCCCAGGAGCCCTGACTGGACAGCCTGCTCCTGCTCCCTGCTTGTCCATCCTCTGCAGAGGAATGGGAGGGGCAGGCAGAAGTGATTTATTGCACGGTGCTTCTGCTCCTCTACATCTGCTCTCCACCTCAGCCTCATTTTCTCTCCCCTCTTCAGCTGTTAACAAGTTGTTGTGGGGAAAAGAGAGGAGAAAGAGCACATCTGGTCTAGATGCCCATCAGCATTTGCTTTGTAGAAGTGCTTGTTTTTGTTAGCGTGTAAATAACACCTTGATTTCTCTGGCTGCTGGATTTTACAGCAGAAGGAAAAGAGAATGTTTCTGGGAAAACTGACTAGAAATTAACGGCTGTATGGACAAACGTGTGTATGTGGAAGTCACAACAAGTAGAGGCAAAAATAAGCCTGAATGTGCCTTATTAATAGTGCCCCATGCATCAACTCTTCCATCACCCTGAACCCACAAGGCTCCTTCCTCCAAATTTGCAGTGATCCCACAGAATTCTATTTACTATTCACAGCAGTGTCACATTGACAAAATTCATTTTTATCCACAGTAATGAGATTTTGTGATCCTTCTGGAAACTGATCACCCCCTTTCAATCTGCATTTCCATATATTAGCAAAAAAACCGTTCTGTAAAAAAAGGAATATCAGCAGAAAACCCCACCTCCTCCTAGAATTTGTTGCTTCCAAAGCCTCTGCCAAGCTCCCCATGCAGCCATGCCACACTCCTCTGTAAGCTCCCAGGCCACAAGCTCATAAACTATGCCTGAGCCCTCATCACAGCGCATCTGCCTCCATCAAAACAATGGAAACACAGATTTCTTACGATCAATACATTTACAAGCCTCTTGGTTCCCTTGAAAACTAAGAATAGTTTGAATCAAAAACTTGGTAGTTAAAACACGCAAGCCCAGAACAACTCCACAGCCTTAGACAATCAATCTTTATTCTTAAGTAATGTCTAGAGTCTACCAGGATTTTGTGCCAGACTGAAATCTAGCAGGGAATCAAAACTAAGCAACACAGTGCAGCATCCCGCTCTCTGCAAGCCTGACCCACCTGTGGAGCAACACCAGCTCCCTGGCACACAACGCAGCATTTTTTCCAAACTAAAACAATTAGGAAGTCTATTTACAACTAAATACTCTAGTAAAGGAAAAGCAATGTACAAAAAAGGTACTCAATATACTTAAAAAAAAGAGAAAAGTTGAAACACGCCTGAAAATCTTTAGCTTGAAGGCATCTGGAGAAATAAATAAACTAAGAAACAAATTGTCTTGCTTGAGAATAAATAAGACAAACGTACCTGTAACAGCTCTACCGCATCTGAGCATTCCTCCAAGCCATTCAAGGGTACCAGGGTGAAGAGACATTGTACTTATCCCTTTGAGCCTTTTCTTGCCTCATATCCAGTCTTCCATGCATTAGCACTCAGCTCAGGTACTCACCTAACAGCAAGAGCCACCCCTAACAAGGGGCCATGCTTTACACAAACACCTTTTTTTAAGCAGAAATGTTGCACAACGTACATCAGACAAACATTGTGTTAGTAAACACAACTCAAGTATTTTGCAAAGGAATACATATACCCTCACTCACGCTGATACACGCTACAACCCAGGTTGGTTGTTAACCCAGAATACATCTCTCAGATTGAATGGCAACAGCTGCAAATAAACTACAGACAGGTGGGCTGAGTGATGGGAGGTTTGCTCATTGGCAAACGAGCCTTCACCTCAACAAGGCTCTGCTTATGGCAGCTGAAGCTGGAGGTGATCAGAGTCTGGCTAGGGGGTGCCGAGCTGGAGCAGCTGGTGAGTGGGCACTCTGTGACGGGGTCCCTAAGGGCCCACGGTCCCTGGCAGGACTTCCTGGTCACTGTTTGGCCGTCAGGCAGAGTCCCTGTCTCCCTATGCAGGGGCAGCAGGCAGAGCTGTTCTGCCCTCGCTCCCCACCCCTTCGCAGGCAGCAAGAACCAGCCTGCCCAGGACCCTGGGCTCCTACCAGCGTGCACACGCAGCAGCTTCTCATTTCAGCAGGGCTCATGCCTTATTAAAGGGCAAAATAGGTGCTTTTGTACCAAAAGCTTTCTGTAGCACACACCTAAGTACAGGAAATGAAAGCTTTACAGAGGTAACAATTGCTTACATTTTCACAAACACACGATTCCTCCTAAAATTCCCCGGCCGTGCATGAACTGGCAGAAAGTGCTGCTGCTGACAGGCATGGGAAACCAATGCCTACATGAGCCATTTTCATATTCAGCAGGTCCTCAGAAACAACCAGTAAACTAGCAGTGAGTGCTCTCTGGTGTGGAAGGTTGGGGCTGGTTTGCTTTTTTTTTGATTCAAGGGTATTTTTTTTTCTTCCCCTAATTGTAGGTCAAAAATTAGTTATTTTAATGAAATAACCTGACTTTCAGAGCTACTGAAATCCATAAAATTTCTGAAAGGTTCAAGACTTCAGAAAACCAGGTTATTCTATTTCAGGCCTAGTTATTAACACGGATAATTTTTAAAAATAATTTTGTTTGAATTTTGTCAGCAGCTATTTTAAGAGACATTCCATAGTCTATTGTGACACTTGATCAATTCAAATCAGTGTTAAACCTATCACTTTCACTAACAGTACATTCACGTCAAATTGGAAAGTGAGCATCTTATATATTTAATCACTGAGCATAGTTCTTGTAAGGTGATGCTTTGACTTGTGATACAGCACATGTGCTAGAGATTAACTGGAAACTACTTTTAAATATTCAGTATTCTGTGTGATAGTAGCGGTGATCAAAGATGCAGAGAAATTCTACTTATTAATTAATAAACCAAGCTTTAAACCACAGATACGAAGGAACCAGAAATAGGAAGCTGTCATTCATGAAACATAAATCAGCATTTTCCATTCTTTTTCCCACCTAGCTAAGCACAAATTGTAAGGAACCACAGACAAAAAATTAAGGGCTTCTTGGGGAAAAAAAAAATCAATGCCAAAATGGCCTATTTAACCAACTGATAGTAATGATGTGAAGAATATTATCTATACTTCAGTTTTCTGACTAATTACTGTAACAGAAAAGGCATGAAACTAGAAAAGAAAAGAGACAGGATTAATGATATTTTTTTAATGGCAAAACCTTCAAGGTAAATTTAAAATCTTAGCCATACTTATATTGATGTGGATATTTACAGCAGATTTTCCAAGCTGTATGAATTTTTATCACAGATCATTCACATACAAATATTTACTTTCCTATTGGACATTTTTTCTTGAATGAACGCTAAAATGTGCACTGAAGCAGAAGGTTATAAGTTAATTGCTATTGTCATTTGTACTCAGTTATTGCCTACACTAAAGCTGTCATGCAGTAAAGGCAAGCGAGAGAGGAACACCACCACTAATGGTGAATTTCCTGGCTTTTATCACCGTGTCAAAACATTATCATTCTGTAATCACAGGTTTTCATGTAAAATAGCTCAAATGGCAGCAAAATCCCAACGTGAAACACTTTTATATATCAGCTTAGTGACGGCAAGGAGCAGGATTAAGCGCTTCAGCACTGCTTAAACTTTCAGTAAGCTATTACTTAGAGGAACTCCCAACCTAGGCATGGGCAAACCTTTCCTCTGCACAGGGAGATGGGGATTCGGGGTGGCTATGCCCTGCGTAGGCAGCAGGAGGGTGGTGGGAAAAGGGAAGAGGATTGATCCGGTAACCCAGGGAATTTGGCATTTCCCTCCAATGGGCATTCAATGCCATGAAGACTTTCCTGGTTTTCAGCTTCAGTGTTTTGGGGTCAGGAATTCTGCCATTCATTAAGAACACAAAACTGAGTTTGTGCTCCTTTCCCATGCCTCAGGATTCTAAACCCAAGTTAACCTTGGAGTGCTCTTGCCAACAGCCAGCAGGCTTGCTCTCTCGCTTTATGAATATTAAAGCTGCCTTTATTACGTGATGAACCCCAACTAAATATACTGGAAGAGATCTGGCCCAGAGTACCTCCTGGGGTGAAATACATTCTCCTGGCAAAGGGCACACGTCGTATTATTAATGAATTAGGATAGCAGATAATGACACATCCATGTATTATTATATTAATAGATCCACAGCTACCCAAAGCTGCAATCATTGAACAGCAATTGAATCTACCTATCCAAATGTGCCTGAATTGTATGCTTTCAGATATGGACATTTTAATATGGCATTTGCATCCCGCAGATGGAAAATCAGATTAGCATTTGTTATTTTTAATCACATTAGGGAAGCACACACACTTAACCATGCCTCTGCTCCTGTGTAACCTTCACTCCACATGGGGGACTCTGCTCCTACCTGCAGACCTTTGTACATCCCACTTAGATTTGCTTGTTGCAGAAAGCACCAATGCTCACAGCAAAACTTCGCCAAGAGACAGTCCCACTTCTAAGAAGCAGTGTTTATTATAGATGTATTTATATGCCTCAGCAGCTCTTTCCCCTTCAGGCACTCAGACATGATTCCTTCCCTGGCAACGAAGAATGAAAGTGTGGGAAACTATTCACAGCTTGGTGATTGCCTTCTCTTAGGTCTGTGAGCCAAACTACTAGGAGTGTGTGAATACACAGAGAGCTCATTTACAAATTAGGCTGTTAGAAAACTTGGATCCAAAAGGAGGCATCTGTGTGTTCTCTGCGTTACAAATGCTCACCTTAGGTTGCCTAAAACTCCTTGTTTCTTTGGGTACTGGGCCATATTAATTTATGAAGATGATTTCTGAGATGCTTGTATCTAAAAAAAAAAAAAAAAAAGCACAGCAATACAGCAATTTACACATAATAATTTCTTCTGCTTCTGAAATGTCCAAGGAATATCTCTGGGCAAACCACGAGACTGTTACCAGACTCCCTGAGTATGGAAAGCAGAGCAGGAGGGGAGAGTATGTAGCATCCCACATTTTCCAGACCAGGTACTGGAGCACGTCCCAACATTGACCATTTCTCTTCTCAAAGTTCAGGATTAGCTTCCCCATCCTCAACTAAAAGGCAACAATAAAAAAGCTGTCTGACATATTCGCTGATCACTTTTACAAGCAGCTCTGCAATTTTCAAAGTACTTGCATCAAAGAAAACCAAATCTCACAAACATAAAAATAATAATTCAGCCAAATGGCTGAAGTCTTGCACTAAATCCAGCTAAGGAGCAAATTTCCAACAAGTATTGATTTATGGTGCTTATGGCAGTGACTACCAAAACCCCCTGCATTCTCTACACACAGACAGTAAAGCCTGCCAAGCCAATGTGAATTAGGGTTTTTTGCTATGCAAATCTTCTCATGACTAAACAAACATCAAGGCTAAAATCCAAGTTTTTAGACTTTATTTCTTCACTTAGTAGCCAAGTTTGTCACTGATACAGACCACATCAAAATGAGAACTACTTCTTTATTTGAATTAATTCTTAGAATAGTGAGTAATTCACTATAAGGAGGGATGACAGGCACCAGAACTTGCAGAAAATCATCATTAAAAACAACAAGCTGAATCCCATCACCTCGGCACCACGCAGCCCTCACAGCACTTCTCAAGCCACAGACACAAAGGAGATTCAGGGATTTTGGCCACATGGAATCGTAGATTGCTCATTTTGGAATTATCACAATAAAATGGATACCCCATTACACATTTTCCAAGCAAAACTCTTTTAGTTAAAGACTACGACTTGTTTTGAAAAGCACTTTGCTCTTGAGGAAATCGTCAGGAAACTTTTTGATTGGGGACGATCTTTAAGGTCCCTTCCAAACTCAGACCATTCTACGACTCTATGAATTTTGGGAATTCATTTGAAATAACTAACTGTAACTGAATTTTCTTTCCAGAATTGTGTCATCTGTTTCACGTTCTTTTACGTGACGTTTATGCTAAGCACTGACATAGAAAAGCCTTCATATTATCTTTAAAGTAAGGAAAGCTGGAGGGCTGGGCAGGGAGAAATCTTATGCAGTTCAACAAGGTTCAACCTCCTATGTTCCAGCTTGCACCCATTGCCCCTTGTCCTGTCATTGGACGTCACTGAGAAGAGCCTGGCTCCGTCCTCCTGACACTCCCCCTTGACATATTTATAAATATTCATGAGGTCACCCCTCAGTCTCCTCTTCTCCAAGCTGAAGAGCCCCAGCTCCCTCAGCCTTTCCTCATAAGGGAGATGCTCCACTCCCTTAATCATCCTAGTTGCCCTGTGCTGGACTCTCTCCAGCAGTTCCCTGTCTTTCTTGAACTGAGGGGCCCAGAACTGGACACAATATTCCAGATGTGGCCTCACCAGGGCAGAGTAGAGGGGCAGGAGGACCTCTTTCAACCTACTTGCTACTCCCCTTCTAACACACCCCAGGATGCCATTGGCCTTCTTGCCCACGAGGGCACATTGCTGGCTCATGGTCATCCTGCTGTCCACTAGAACCCCCAGGTCCCTTTCCCCTGCGCTGCTCTCCAGCAGGGCAGTCCCCAACCTGTACTGCCACATGGGGTTATTCTTTCCCAAGTGCAAAATTCTACACTTGCCCTTGTTGAATTTCAAGGAAACAAATGCTTTCCTGGTGTTGCTGACAGCCATTTGGATCTCCTGCCACAGGACTCACTCTGAAAAACCCCAAACAGTCCCTGGAGACAAGCATCTGCTCTTTCTAGGTTCTTCCCAGACAGGAGACACCAGGCATGCCTCTGGTCTTGCTTCAAATCTTTCTTGTGAATCAGCAATTGGAAATGCACCACCTCAGCCCAGACAGCAGGCTGGACCTCAACCTTTTACAAATTCTGCTTTTAATTAGTTGGCTCATCTTTCTTACACAGACGTTGTCGGGGCTGTAAATCGAGAGAGCAGCAAATGCTCGTGACACTGCAGAGCCCAGGGAAGGTCAGGGCAGCCTCTGCTGCTACCCCAGACAGGCTTCGGGGAAGCTGAGGTGCTCGGACAGAATGCAGCACTGCGACAGGCCTTGGCCTCCCCCCAGCCCTGTCCCACAACTTCTCTGTGATGGAATATGATCCCTTTAAGCTAAATTTGACCAAGAAATTTCATAAAACATCAACAAGCTATGGCAAATTATCTTTAAAGTACTGCCAAAGAGCCCTCACAACAAATGCTACCTCTGCTGCATGACGCTCATCTACAATTGTTTGTAACAGAAAATTTCAAAGGTAACAAACATTTTATTACCCCACAGTTAAATAGCAAATTAGTTGGGAAAAGCATTAAATCACATAGTACCTTTAGGCAGGCCTCCCTGAAGAGGAATCGGTGGAAATTACATATTCTTGTCCCAACCTACGTTTGCAACCAAGACTGACAAAATCACATCAGAAATTGGGAACTAACTTCATCGAATCATTGATCATAGAATTATCGAATGGCCTGGGCTGGAAGGGACCTTAGAGATCATTTGAATCCAACCTCCCTGTTGTGGGCAGGGACGCCACCTCTCGACTAGGTCAGGCAACATGTGAAAACCGAACAGGAATCGAACCCGTGACCTTCGGTGTATCAAGCACCAACGCTCAACCCACTGAGCTAAACCGGCCCTCAACTTGAGTGTTGAGTGCCCATTCAGTGACATCTTAACGTCAGTTTAAAACTCAGGTAAATCTTATCTGAATGTCTAAAATGTATGTATCTACAGTATGTAAAAGCTTACAAATTACTTGAGCAGTTTCTGCAAAGGCCCTATACTGGCTAATCTATCACATCAGTTGAATCATTGTAAATGATGTGCAAGCTCAAAAGACGCACAGGTTTTGTTAACAATTTGTTCAAAATCATATTTAAAGAAAAAATTCAAGACTTTCATGGAATCAATTATGTTATGCACAATGTCTTTTCCTAAAGACACAAACAAAAGTCATTAATTGATTTTCATATCTGCATGCAGCTTACATTTGAGGGAATATTTTAATTTAATTAAGCTCCTCACCATTGAAAGATGCTAGTATAATCTTAACGATCTATCAGTGAAATTGGAAATGAAGTGCAAACTCAGCTTCAGACTGTTGAACACATATTAAATGGAATAATTTGTAATTCCTATGATTTGAGTTGGATACAAATCAGAGACCTTTAGCTGCAGCACCGTATTTCTTTAGCAGTAACCTCTGACAATCAATAATAGAAGCCATATTGCATACATGTGCATCCTTCAATTCTTCTGGCTCTCTCCCTTATCAGACTGTGCTTTTAATTGCTCACAGCCGGGATTTTTAAGGATATGTGCCTGCATCAGGATGTCATAAAAAAATAGAAACTGAAAAAAAGTCTCAAGACAAAAAAAATATGCTTTTGATCATGAGCAGGCTTAAATACATTGTTTTCTCTATAAATAGCCCTAGAAAATTAAAGAGGCAACATTTTGCTGTGCAATATAAGAAACAGGACTGCATGGGGAAGAAAGGGTGGGTTTGTTTATGAAGTATTTGCTCAGGGTACTAAGCTAAAGGTCTGCTAGTGAATTTTATTATAATATTTTCTATCTTTCTGAGAGCCAGGCAGTACAATTTATGCAACTTTTGCATTGCATCACACAGCACACACGTTCACACAAATGCTACAGGCTCTCACTGGCAAGGTTCAGAAATCAAGCACTCTTCTGAGGGCACCATAGCCTTCGTTCTCCTGTCTCGTACCTATGGAGCCTTTCATGGTGGTGACACAGGCTGCCCCGTGCCCATGCCAGCAAGTCCCCTGCTTTCCCTTCTCTTCCCTCACATGATGGGTTTTCCCCACGATCTCTGCACAGTGATGCCTTTCAGCTCCCAGTCCAGACTCTTCTCTAAAAGGTTCTGAGCTACTTGCACATTCCTTCTTCTAGATTCTTACTTTGATACTGCTTCCAGTTTAGCCCCTTAATTCTAACCATTTCAATACTCAGTCTATCTCCTCCACTATGTCCTCACCCTCACAGCTCTAGGAACACCTCAAGCCAGAAACCCCCTTTTTATCTTGTGATTTATGCTGGCTTTCCTTCTCCCCAGTCCCAGCTGTGCATCTACACTTGCAGCTGAAGTCAGAATCTTTGCCTGCTGTCCAACCTGGCTGCAATCACAGCAGTACTGAGCCCAAGATAAAAAGCAACATCTAATGATTCACACTCAGACCTTTGCTACCCGTACAGATACTCCCTGAATTGCAGGAACCAAGCCTCGTTGTTAACACAACCCTTCATCTCAGTGCAGCTTTCACAGCAACAAGCCTCTTGAGGTGGGTGCCTTCACTGCCTCTGAAATACGGGTCTGAATCATCTCAAGTCAGACAGTCCAAAACCAACCCACCTTGACAGGTAGCCGCTTTGTCTGAAAACAGAGCTTTTCACTTTTAAAAGGCATAACTGGCGTAAGGTTTTTCAAAATGGAATTTCTACCTCAAGTCATTTGTGATATACTAAGTATATAAATTCTCAGTGAGTAAAATGAGTGATGTGGCTTAAGAAGAATGTCAGCTCTGAAATACTGCACTGTCTCATGGTTCAAAGAAGTAATTAAACTTGTTATAGTTGGGAGAACAAATACTCCCAAAGTGGAAAACACACTTCCAGTTTTCAATGTAAAGAAACCAAAACCAGCCATAAGAACGATGTGGTAACATACAGATCTAAAGCATACATGTTGTTTCTGCTTCTGTGTAATTGTGCTGCATTGCTTAATAGGAAATGTTCGAAGTGAAGAGCTGTCACCAGCTGCTACTGAACCTGCATCTCATCCTTTCTCATAAATTAACAGAACTGTAAAGCTGCAACCATTACAAGCTTTTTAAACACTTAAAATAGGCAATTTATTATTTTCCCCTTTGGCCATCAAATTAGTACTGCAAATACTGAAAACTGATTGCAGTAAGAAAGAGAGAGGTTGATACTTCTTTGGTATGACCACCTCTATTCAGAAGGGTTTTCTTTGCAGAAATTAGTTATCACAGCACTAGTCCCAGCTACTGTGCCAGAATATCCTGTTTCCAGTGAAAACACTGCATGTGTATTTTTGATTTAACCTTCTTGGCTTAACTCAAGGTCACTTCAGCATCATTTAGCCACTTTCCCTCACAACTCCCAGAACATCATGGTACTTCCAGTTCTTGCCATGTTTCATTTCCCTTCACACCTCCTCTAGTGCCCTTTCAGTCCTTTCACATTTCTAGTCAACTCAGTCCTAACTGGTCTTCATGTTTCTGGTTCCTGCAGGTCTTGACTGAGGTTTTCCTTCTGTTTACACGTTCCATGCTGCAGACAGCTGTGCAGGCTTTTCTCTACAACTGCAGAACTGCTCTTGTACCAGGCCCCTGCACAAAGACTGCGCCTCAAATCGCACACAGCATCATTGCCTGGGAGTGAAACACCCAGATGTGCATTCCCTGGTGCATCCCCTGAGAGCAGGATCCCAGGCCAGCCTCCACCACTGCCTGAGTGTGCAGACGGAGTGCTGAGGCTCCTTGGGTGCAAGCTCAGTGGTCATTTTTCCTTTTTGCTCCCTGACAAATCTCCAGAGCCAGTGAGGACACACAGACCAAGATCTCATCCACTCTACTGCTACAGGCAATCTCTTGGTCCAGAATACAAGAAACAAACCCAGCAAGTCTGGGCTTTTTTAAAACAGTTTCCTATTGTTAAGAAAATTAGCTCGTGATATGTCCTACCCTTTTCACAGTTTGATGTCATCTTTCAGAACACAAAGTTTTGCCAGAAACTTCTATTCAGCTAGAAGCACCTATTCACTTCTAACTTGTTCTGGTACAGAATGGCGGGGTCTGATATAAAATTGGAATCGTGGCTAATTGACTATTTCAAAGGAAAGGAAAGATTTGCTAAAGATATCCCCAAAGTAATTTTGGATTCATTTATTTTCTTTCACTTCAAATACAAGCATGCTGTTACAGTAATGTGTCACAGAGTTCACAGTAAATGCCAGTGAATCCTGTAATGAAGCCTGCTGTATTTGCATATGCAATTAATACTGCATATGGTAGCATTCAGTTTGCTAGTTATCTCTTCAAACAGTGTTCAGTAATCTGCATTACAAGAAGTAACACACCATGAGGAGCTTTCAAAACGCGTTGCAAACATATTCCATTAATCTTCATCAACTTTTTAAAGGTGCACATTGTCATCCTCACTCTAGCACTGGATAAAACTTTGCACAAAGAATTAACGTGCAATTTTTCAAAGACATCTAGTGCTTATCCCTTAATAAGGATTAAAAACCTGGTTATACCTCATGGTCCCAGAAGAAAACTGAAAAGGTCCAAACACTAGCGATAGAAACAGCTAAGGCATGGGAATATTTCCACAGGAGGAGAGATCAAATAGAGTAGAGCCAGTTAAAAGAAAAGGAACATATGGCAAAGGAGGCATAAGCAACCAGGGCACATCTTGCCAGTGCCTCTTTCCTCTTCATCATGGTTTAAGATAAAGCTGCAAGTGGAGATGTGCTGAAATTCAAAGGCAGGTCATTTAAAATGGAAACAATACTGCTTACAGCTAATGCTGACCCACGACCATGAGGCCTCTAAAGGGCAAGAAAGGGCTGGGGTCTGTGCCAGACCTGAGGACACGGTGACAGGCACAGCGCTCAGCAGCAGCGCCTCCCCTCGACAAGGCTGGAGCTCTGGCTCAGCCTCTCCATGGGCTCTGAGAGAAGTGAGCCTGAGGAGCAGCGCTCAGGGAGCTCCCCTCATCACCCTGAATGTGCCTGTTCCCCTCAAAAACACTTGTGCTCCAAATAACCACAGCATGCCTTCCTCCATCACCCCGCGTAAGGATACAAATGAAGCGAAGATACACCATTATGCTTGTTAAAATAGAGTGCTGGAATCCAACTTGCTTTAGGTTACTAAAAAACAATACAGGGTGCAGGATTTGGAAAGCACTTCCCAGATGAGAATGTTAATTCCCAACTGCTGGGAAGAATTTTATACTTTTCTTTCTAACCCTATCACTTCTCTTCCACTAAGGATTCCTGCTCCTGCCTCTACAACTTATCACTGTAAGAGTCATTACGTCACCAAGGGGAAAAGCGTGAGATGACTGACTACATCCATGCTTTTCGGAAGAATATTAGGAACAAAATAGGCTTGCAGCCAGGACTGAGTGGCCTGCAGTTTACACGCAACTTTTCCAAGTGCTGTGGAAAAGGTAATCTAGCTGGCTGTCATGAGAGCTGTAAAGAGTGGAGTTACCTGCTGAAAGCATTTCATTTCTGAAATCAACAGGAAGACTACTTCAAAGATAAAAATCTGAAATCCATACTGTAGGAGAAGGTGCTAGCGGGAAAAAAAGAAACCCTGGCTCCTATCATAGCAGAGAGTTTAACAATCCAGACTGCTAAATCAGGAAGATAAGGGGAATGCAGCTTTTTGTGTGTGTGAGCATGAGAAAAAATGACCTTGAGGAACAAAGACAGCAGCCTCTAGGTAATACATGGACACAGTTGGAAAAAAAACTGATATTGCCAACAAGGTTGTCAAATTCAGCAACTTTTTTTTTCAAATAGGATGTGGAAAAAACCAACTAGAAAGGGGTCATCCAGACTGGATTCTAACCAAAAATTATGGAAACTGATAAAATCAATGGCATGGGACTTTTTTTTTTAATACTGAAGGAAGAGGTTAGAAGATACTTAGATAAACCAGAGGTTTTGAAATTGGCTGGTCCTGAGAGCCATCCTCAGCCGATGAAATCACAGGGCTGTTAGCAGCTATTGGCAGCCCAGCGCTGAAGAACAGGGATGAGCTGCAGAAGACTGAAACAAGATAAATACATTTCCTGTCTTTACGAAAGGCGGAGGATGAGGAGATCAGGAATTAGATATCTATCAGTTTAGCTGCAGTTCCTACAAAAAATAAAACAGAACAACTGGTAAACAGAGAGAAAATCACAAGAAAATGATTGGCTGCCCAAGTGGATCTCTTCAGATTAATTGGTGTCAAACCAATCTTGTTTCCTTCAATAGTAAGACAATAGATTTTGTGTCACATCTTGATTTCTCTATAGCTTTCCACAATATTTCATCTCACTTTCTTATACATCAGCTAAGAAAACACAGTCTAGATGAAAATACTAGGGGGAGGATGCAGAACTACTTGAAAAAATACTCAGAGTAGTGTCAAAGGTTCGTTCTCAGAAGATATAAAAAATCGTGGGTGGCTGTCTTAGGTCCATTATCAGTCATTATGAATGGCAGATGAATTAGTGTACTTACTACATTTGCAAATAATATCAAGCTGGGCAAGGGGAAAAACAGGTTGAAAATCAAATGTAGATTTAGAGAGTATGTTAAAAGTCGAAGTCTGAAAACAAAAAAAAATGGCTTCTGTTCAATAAGAACAAATGCAGAAATCTACACCTGTGTTGGAATAATCATCTGCACAAATATAGGATAGGAAAGAATTTGACTGGTATTAGAACTCCATAAAAAAACTGAGGAGATATAAAGGATCAAAAAACACACATTACAAAAACTAGACAAATATTCTAGAAGTAGAAGCACAGAGATAACAAGACAAATGAAACAGCCGTTCTATTCTTCTCCACACTATAAAGGCCTCAGCTGGAGTCCAAGATCCAATTTTGGGTTGTGCACACCCAGAAAGGTATAAGCCAATTAAAGAAAGTCCAGAGCAGTGAGAATGATCAATAGTCTAACAAACAAGACCTAAACAAATTGAGGTTGCCCAGGAAAGGAGACACCTATGAGAGACGATAAATACAGAAAAGACCAGCGCAGAGGAAGAGGTTAATCTGTTCTACATGTCCTCAGTGGATGAAAGAAGCAACAATCTTTCAGTTTAGCAAGGAAGAATCAACTGGATATAAGGAAAAAGCTTTCCACTGGAGAGTGTAACAAAGCACCAAAATAAATTGCCTAGAAAGACCATGCAGCCTTTGGTTTGGGAGGGTTTTATGAACAGGTCAGAAAACAGCTGCCAGAAGCCGCCTTGGGGCAGACACATGGATCATATTGGGTCCGCAGGAGCCTACACTATCGCTGTGTCTCTGCTGCCTTATGCCCACACTGCAGTCTGCCAGCTCACTTTCATACACACCATGGAAAAATCATCAAAAACAAACAGATATTCTGTATTTGGTATGGAAACTGCCTAAAAAGGGTATCTTCCCCTTTCCTACTGAGGCCCTTCCACACCTTCGTACTTTGCATGTCTATGACTCCCTCAGTGCTAAAGCTCTATACATACCTGTAGGTATTAAGGGATATTAGGAGATTGGACAGATGGAATTCCCAGCAAGAATGTGCAAGGTCACACAGAAAGGCAACAACAGAGCAAATAATACTGTTTTCTCTGGCTCAGGCACCCTTGTGGTTGCCAGCTGCTCACTCTCCCCTCAACTGTTTTAATATGGATGTACAACATTCATTAACCTTTCTCACCAGACCAGAAAACTGAAATCTAACTCTGCTTTCCTGAGCTGCTCATGAAGT
This sequence comes from Trogon surrucura, assembly GCA_020746105.1. Taxonomy (NCBI): domain Eukaryota; kingdom Metazoa; phylum Chordata; class Aves; order Trogoniformes; family Trogonidae; genus Trogon; species Trogon surrucura. The sequence continues at coordinate 5,233,183 of CM036630.1, read as the reverse complement.
TATTGCTATTTTGTTCCCATGCATAAATTTAGAACCAAATTAATTTTCTGGACAGTAAATTGTTAATTACCAGAGTTTAGGCAGCAGAGCTAGATGTTACAGAATTACAGACTCTGTATCAGCTAGTTGCCTGGTCTGGGACACACCCATTCCGACTACACTTTGGTGGAATTAGCCCTTGCTTTACGCCAGAGGAAATAAATAAATAAATAAATACCTATCTTCACTTCTCTGAGCTGGGTTCCCCACACAATATCTTAACACAAAACCATGATCAGCAATGTTTTGAATTCTTTCTGTGCTCCTGCTGGTGCACCCTGGGGCACACTCTTGGGTCACGCCTGGAGGTAACTTCTTTCTTCTGCACCGTGGGCTGTGGCCTGCTTCCTTAAAGCATCATTTATTAACAACTACCCTGCTACTGCACAGACCCAGGACTCGATGCATTTCTAGCTTTTTCCTGCTTTCCAGGCTTTTGGTACTTTACTAAGTTTGCTGCAGAGAGTCCTCAAGTATTCTGGAGAGTAAATGCTCCACGGGGTACCTGGCGGCCTGTGACTAGGAAGGGCTGGACCTCAACATCATCCCTTTTCAGGTCCCTGCAGCTGTGCTCCTTGCTAAATCCGAAGTCAACCAGCAAGGCCCCTGGCTGCTGCCTCTGTGCTCATCTATTCCTCTCACTTCCTTTTTCTATTTCCATCACCTGTGTCCTGGTTTATTGCGGAGGGAGGCTGTCACATTGCTTCACTTTACTGAGAGATTTCTTTATAATTTGCATGCATGTGTATTTGCGTAATGGCACGCTCTGGAGTTCAAAGCTGTTTTCTCACTTTCAAAGTAGTCCTTGTGTGTAAGTTGTCCCAAGTCTGATGTGCATCAGGCTTGTATTTTTGTTCTTGATTGAGTACTGCTGCACTATATTCTTTTTAAAACTAGCTATTCTGGGAGAGGTGTATAATTTAATATGTTCAATAGATTTCTTGTCAGGCATTCGTGTACAACTTCCTTCATCTTGCACTCAGATGTTTTGATTTTCCACAGTAATTGGATTTGCCACATTTGTGTTTACTTTTGTGACCGATGGTAAGTGCTGCTTTTTTAGCTGAGGACTACTAAAGAGTTTGCCAAAATCTACAGCAGCCTACCACGTAGGTTTTTGGAAACCTGCAATGCTAGTTTTCAGGCAATTTGTAGCCCTTTTTGCATAAGTATTAATGTACAAATTAATACAGCCTGAACACTACAATAAGCAAAAGCCCTTCTGTAGAACAGTAGCTGTGGGCATGCAGTGTAACATTATTAACCTGCTCTATGGTTAGATGCAGAACAATTCAGCATATCTGTAGTGGGCCAGCCCCAAGTATCCAAGCAGAGACCAGGAAGAAAAACTTTTCTCACAGGTATCGCTCCAAAGCGCATTCACAGGCAGAACTGGCCTCCCCCCTGAAACCAAAATGAGAAATCTGAAAATACAGTGCAGAGGAGACTTTCAAAACCTTCTGCAGGGACAGAGCTAATGTCCCAAGGCATTCAGAGCCATGAAGCTGATCTAGGACTGCAGAAAGCAAAAGCTGTGAAGATGAGCACTACAACATCTGAAGCCTCATCACACTGTCTCTGCCTGTAAAACAAAAATCAAGACAAATCTCTTCTGCAAGTGTTATGAGACCTGCTAAGGACAAGTGGACTGTTACTGCTGGGATAGCGGGGCTGCCATCCCATAAATAGGCAAGCAAATCCTTTACTTCTGCCAGCTTTATTAGTACATTACCTAGTTCTTTATGTAGGAACCGGTTTCCTTCCCTGCTTAACAAATGTGGGAGAGTCAGAGCTGCAGGTAAGGAGAGAGGCCAGGAGTGATGATGGTTTAAAAAACAAGGCTTCAGGCAATCACACAGAGGGCACACTTCTAATTTTGTCTCTGATGCGTGCACTGGTGGTCCTCAAGTTTCACCTACAAGTCCCATCACATTTATTTTCTTTCTTCTTCTCAACAGCATGTGTATGTTGTATCTGGGGTTGTCATTTGTGCTCAGAACTCACGGTAGCTGCTTTCAATCTTTTCCTTTCCTGTTTAAAAAGCCCAGCTGGGAGTTCTAAGCAGCTGAGCTCAAAAAGATGCTTTTAAAATCAAGAAGCAAAAGTGCAAACAGCTGCAGGGAGCGCTCCTGAAACCTTTGAAAGGTGAAAAGAAGCATAAATGCTCTGGTACAGCCTGCTGATTCACTGCTTGTTTGTGCAGGATGCAAACCTGCCAGCAGCGGCTGCCCTCCCTACGGCAATCCTGGCCGGCTCATTCTCAGTAGGACTGACCACAGGTTCTTCCTGAATGCCTTTGTGGGGACAAGCTGGTGGTGGGAACCTGGTCCTTACAGCATCCCCCACTAGAACCTGGTCCTTACAGCATCCCCCACTATTTATCAAACTCTCTGGTCTGCAGAGAGTCTTGGCGTAGGATCCTCAAGCTTTATAACCGCAAAGAGAAAGCAAGTGTCCAGCAGTAGGTAAGGGACAGTGGATGGCGAGCAGACGGCCAGCAACAGCCAGTGCTCCTCCTGACAAGAAGAAAGAAGGCAGCAAGCAATCCTGCTAGGAAATAAGCTTAGGTCAACAACAAGTGACACGTTCATGTTCTTGGCAAAGAAAAATAGAGAAATCAATTATTGGAGTTGCTCTTACTTACAAAGGGGAAAAAACATCATAGAGTGTGATAAAGGAAGTGGATAAGTGATAGTGTAGACAACAGATTCAGGTCTCCCAAGTTCCAGCACTACATAATGATTTGTATTTATCATCCTTGTAAGTTTTCAAGTTGTATTAGAGTGATAGAGCAGCTCGCGTGCTGTCCTAGACATGATGCACCTTGAGTTGCAACATACCTCCCTGCCAAAAGAAAGCCCCGAGACGTGTCCAAGAGCCGGTGCTCATGCAGCCATCAGCCTGCCTTAAGCACGAGCATCGGTCCCACACAGGGAGACCTCTGAGGAGCAGCTGGCTACGAACAAGATGGGAGTGCAGAAGGAGCCCTCTGGTCCATAATTTCTGTTTGGCCCACTGAACCCTCACCTGTCCATCCCCCAGGCTGTATTAAACCTCCTGAGATGCCACAGAAGTGCTTTTTCTTCAGCCCATTTCACTCCTGTGGGCTCCCTTCCTCCTTTTTTTTTTTTTCTCGTGTGGGAAGGTATCTCCAGAAATGGGATCCCCTTGTGGTCATTTCTGGGCTGCCTCTTCACCCTGTGGTTTTGCTTCATACAATACAAATATTCTCTATGCTCAAAAGATAACTGATTCTCATACACTGTATAACACTGTGACGTCCAACAGGACTACAGTATATCACAACTGAGGCAGAAGAAAATGATTTGTGTACATTTTCCATGTAATACATTCATTCAGTGTATATTAACCAAGACACTAATAATTAGTGACTGTATGTGAGACAATGTGAGCTCAAAGCACTGAAAAAATATGCTATAGAAAGCACAATATTTTGAACTATCTGATAAATGAAAACTAAGATACATCACAGTTTTATGGAGTATCTCTTCTTTTTTTCTCTCCAAAAATATTCATATTGTACAGTAAAATTTCACAAGAATGAACCAGGGGAAAAAACCACCCAACTTTCTGAAGATGTCAGAATTAGGTCATCTCAGCATTTTTGGGATGTTTATTGAATTCCTATTTTTCCAGCCCATCAAATGACACAATAGAATAAATTCTTTAAGAATAGCAACAATTCAGAGGTCAGGACAAAAGGCAAAAAAAAAGGGACAATTTCAACAACTGGTAAAATCCTTTGAATCCAAGAGAACTGAACTATGAAGCAGTTTTAAGCACAGAAGCATCCAGTTAGGACAGAAGTGGGTCAGGTGTTTAATGGAAAAGCACAGACTAAAGCAAAAAGTTTTTTTCCACTTCACAATACAGCAAACTTGGATTAAATAGCAAGCCCAAAGCTAGAGGGTTTTGGTGATATAAAAATAAAATTGACATTCTGTCAATACGGAATAGGTGTGAGGTCCACCGCAGTGGGCTCAAAGGGAACCACGGGGCTGCAGAAGCTCCCCGAACCTTTCAGAAAGGTCTGGGATGGTGAAGTGCTGTTACCAACATGTCAACAGCAGCTCCACCAACACAGCAGCTTGCAGCGACACTCAGAGCTCGCCCTTTCTTAGGCTGAGACAATTTCCCCACGTGCCACACATACACAGCAGCTCCTGTCTGAGAAGTCTCACCATTTTTTGCAGACCAGTTAGGAGGATGAAACCTATGCTATTCCAGCTGTGAGCTTCTTTCAGTTTTCCCAGCTCCTCTTGAGCTTTAAAATGTTCCTCTAGAGCCTCCCAGGGCACTGTCTCCAAGAATGCCCACTCTTATGCTCAGTGGCATCATGTATCACCATGTATTTGTAAATACAAATATTTTAATCTTGTTAGGATAAGCTTATGCATTGCTGGCAAGGCACAGTGTCTGTGGTACTGAGCCTGGCTCTACTCAGAGCCAGCATGAGCTGCAGCTCAAAAGCACAAATCTGCTCTTTACCCTCTAGTAGCTCAAGGACCTTCTTGGTCTCCGGGGCAGAATTAGCTTGTACAGCTGGAGCATGAAGCAGTGTGCTGTTTATGAGGCTTTTTTAAATTATTACTATTATTTTTAACTCCTCCTTTGTGTGTTTAGCCAAGGAAGCTGCCAGGTATGCACCTAAGGGACAGTGTACCAATCATTCATAGTCACAAGACACTAATATAGTAGCCAAAGAGGTTGTACATGCTTCTGACTTCTCAGACACGATGAAGCAGTGCTTCAGCATGGCTAAGGGAATCTTTCACAGTTTTTGTCATGTTGAAACTTATATAAATCTGTGAATATTTTAAATTTTAGTGAATATAGGCAATAGCGTAATTACTAATGTGAATGTGTCAACAGCTCAGAAGTCTTCTCTCAATGAAAACACCAAAGACATTAAGTGAAAAAATTAATGAAATACTTTTTTTTCCTTAGAAGAGTTCTAATGCAAATCATGACACAAATGAGTTTGTGGTTGCACAAGCATATTTAACCCCCCAAAAGCAGGGAATTTCACTAGCCTACAGCAAAGCAACTCCTCATCCCTGCCTACTGACAAAGCCAAAAAAATTGTTCAGCTTTATTTAAAAATCAAACAAAAATAAGCCCCACTGCATATTACAGCTATTCACGCAAGGGCCACTGCAACTAAACCTACTCCAAGCTACAATAAAACAAATTATTGAACTGTTTCCTTATAAGAATATAGAGTGGTCATATCTGTATTAAGTGGGATTTTAAAGGCCACAGAAACTCTTTAAAATATTATTTTAAGGGCCAATATTTTAATCTCACATTGTGCAAAAGCTGCCTCTTTGAGCAAATAGCTATGCTTATAAAACCCAGCTGAGCAACTGGATTTTCGTATGCACACAGACCATATTCCTGACAAAAATATTGATTAAACCACACTTGAAATGAAGGCAATCATCCTTAAACCAAGGTGAAGAAAAAGCTATGCACACACTATGTTTGGTAGCTGTGCAAATACGTTGACAAAAGTCAGGGCCATAATACAGTTTTGAGTGACTTTTTATTTCCCTACTTTTACACAATATACAGAACAGGCTAAATTCTGCCCCAGCTTCTCTAAGAAACAAGAGGAAACATCATCACCCAGAGCATCACTAGTACACGGGCTATTCTGTACCTCCCCACTGGACTGAAAACCTCAGCATGGCATAAAGAAGTGTGAAAAAATAAAGAGCTCTAGAATTCTGTTTAAAAAGGAGCCTGGATGAATAAGACAAAAATGACACTGTGCCAGAGGACTTTCAGACCTTGCCACAGCCCAGTGCTGATGACTGCTTGGGCTAAGGTGGGCAGGTGTAAGGAGAAGCTTGGATGTTTAACAGATGCAGTCATACCAGTTCATTAACCTGAGTCTTTAATTGATGTGCTCTGGAGGTGGATACCGTAATTCCAAAAGACTCAGCTATTTATAGATTTCCTCAGTGGAGAAGACTCTTGTAAGGAACAACATAAACCTCTTCCAAGTAAAGGATGCAAAGGAAGAAACAGCAGTGCTGACGCCTGGTGCTCTCAGACCTTCCCCTCAATCCAGCTGCACCTTGTGCCCACTGTTGGTCTCACGCCACAGTTCATGACACCACAAGTAAGGAGTGTGATCACAGTACGAGACTCATCACACAGACAGATGTCCAAGGTGAAGCAGAGAGCCTTGGCATTGCCTTCCAAGAGGGAAGAAGGAAAGAACACTCAGTACTGGTTAAAATGCCTGCTTGCTGTTCGTGCTGCTAGGGTTTGTCTCGTGAGCACATTTGGCCTTTAGCTACATACTCACCCTTTGGTCTCCTCTGGTACCAGAAGCAGGTCAGCCCCTCTTCCATCTTTTCTCCCTTCACTCTCTGAGCTGCCCGACAAGAAGACATCAGGCACATCTAGATGATGTGTAAGAAATAGACCTTATCTCTCTGCAAAAGTCATCCCACTCCTATTAGAATTATCAAATCTTCTCATCCTCCTTGCTGATGTCCTTTATCTAGGATGTTTGGGAAACTGAAATAGCAGCTGATACAGACACAGACTGCCCGCCAGACTAAAAATAACCTTTTCACTTGATATAGAGGAAGACCAGGAACAACAGCAATGTGCCAATGAGGGAAATCGATTGCACTCAGCCACCATGATACAGGACAACACTGAAAAGCGAATTTAAAAGCCAGAATTTCTATAATGCTTTTAGAAGTTCCTTTATCTTATGTAGTAGTAGGAGTCAGAGAAAGACTATTCATGCCCATCCTGCTTTATCTACAGTGCATGCTCCTCTCCACCTGAGAGAAGAGGTACATCCTTCGGCTCCAACCTGCTTTGCTGCCTTCACCTTGACAGCTTATTAGGAATTACACGCTAAGACAGAATTATTTGGTTACTTTTGACATCTGAAGGAAGGGTGTATGCCTGAGGATTACACCGAATATGAGAAAGGTGCAGGTGTATATTTACTTGAGACGCATCAAGCACTTTCAGTGGGAAGATCTTTCAAGTGTAGGTGATAAGGAGAGATGTAAAATATCCAGCTGATATTACAAACCAAGAGCAATGTAAGATTAGTGGAAAAAAGTTAGGATCCTGATTCTGCATTACACCCACCAAGTCTCCTGTGACAATCTCTCACCCAACTTCTAAGGAGTGAATTCAGTGATCACTATGATGAGTCTGTCAGTGGTGGCAGAGTGAAGCAAAAAGTTCATTATGTGCACAGCGGTGCATTATAGCATGCACTGTTAGCAGATTCTTAGGTTTTAAAGCCTACAGATTTAGTGCCTTTCCCTTTAAAAGTGCCAAGTATTTTATAGTCAAGGTAAAGCTAGGAGGAAATCAAATCTGGTCATTACTTTTAACTCCATTTTACACATAAATAAATTGAACATGGAGAGAAAAACACACTCCGTCTGTCCGAGCATCATTTTGGAGAAGCGAGAGGAAACCCTCTAACACATTCCTATCATGGTTAGGATGCAGAAAACCATGGTAGACGGCATCAAAAAAGATTATTTCTGTTCAGGACATTCCTGTCCTTTGGTTATTCTGTACTCATCAACAGTGGCACAGTCCTGGTAGCTTACATGAGTCCACACAAGCAAGTGGTTTGCAAGCCAGAGCTGCTCTGTAGATAGAAAAGCTTTCTGAAGATTTCATCAGCTGCTCAGAAAGCTAAGAATGTGCAACAGGTAAAAATCCCAAAGCTGAAACAGAAAACTTGCTACAAACAGCTCATACAAACCAAGTACTTCCTACAAACAGCTCCTACTGAGTCAACAGCTGAAGCACACACATACAGATCTGGAGAACCCACAGGTCAACATTACATGCTACCAGCTGCCAAAAAGATGGGAATTAATATAGAGGTGTCCAAACCAAACTAAGACTACAAGGTCCACATGGAGATTCAAATTTTAGCTGTCAAAGAGAATTGTTTCACCCATCTGCTGTTCTCCAGAGACCCTTAAGCATCCCTTCCCTTTTCCAACACACCGCAGATGTACACTGTGCATGGCAGACACTGTAAAATTGATCCCACGTAATGTTTTTTAAATAATGCTAATAATTCATTGCTGGTGAGAAGGGTGCAGAGGTTCAAGAAGTTTACTCTGTTTCTGCCCATGACAATTCTGGTCCTCTTCTTCCATGTGAAAACATATAGATGTTAGACTTCATGTTTGTAAAAGTCACTTTGAAAGCGTCTGTACAGATAGTACTGATGAGTTTAAATACTAACTACAGTAGTTTCAACATGTTGACAGTACGTTTGCAGTGTACTTCTGTAAGCTGTTCAGTATAAACAAGGTCCACAACTGCTTCAGAAAGTTGGAACTGCAGCTCTGAGCTATCTGGGCCAAAGGCCCCTTCCAGCTATTTCAGCTGTTGTTTGCTAGCGCTCCTTATGTTGTTGTGCTTGAGATTTAGTGTGCACCTTTCTACTGCTGCATGTATCCCATACCTATTTTCTTTTTACATAATGAAGTGTGGCAACAGAAATCTGCTTTCTTGCTAGGATAAACCACACTTGAGGAATTTATACTATATGGATAATGTGGATTCCTATGTAGCAACATACTACGTAAGTCCTACAGGGTCAAGCAGGGCTACTAACATTAACAGAAGTTAACAGCAGTTAAAACTTGTTCTCACTAGAATATTACATATTTCTTTGTATAACAACCAGTATACAAGCATAAAGAACTAACCAATTCTAACAATCAATCAATAGTCTCTGCTGGAAAATAACGAGTGAGAACCTCACTCAAGCCACCTTACTATTAAGGTGAAACAAGCAGCATATTTCACAAGGACAAGACCTGCATCAAAGTGTATACATGCTGTATGTTCTTAAACAAAGGTGGACACTACAGAAGCAACCACAACGAAGCCATAATTGTGTACGTGTTCAAACTACAGAGTCTGAATATGTCGACTTCACCTGAAGTTCTAACATCTTAATGTAAAATTTACTTTATCCCTTTTTCAGTCTAATTCACAGAGTAACCCCAATCTCCTGCTCAGTATTTTAATATCAGCTTTATCAGAAAACAACTAGACATCATAACGATTCACTGTGAATTTTTCAAAAACCCAGAACCCTCCTACTCTTTAGGTGCTAGGGCTACCGAATGCGCAATTCCTCTCTCATGGCGTGAGTTTAACTTACAAGGGTGTGAGGAGACTGGGCACCAGGAAGATGCAGCTATCCAAACCCAAGAAGCCCTCTCTGCTAAAGCTTCCTCCTTCAATGCTTCTTTTTTTTTTTTTTTCTAACCAAGTTGCTAAATAGCATCTGCCCTTTGAATCCATTCAGGCAAACAACAAAAGGATTCAAAAAAAACAGGGGCTCAGGCAGACCAATTCATAATGGACTTTGCTAGAGCTAGAGACAGGAAATTAACTGTGCATCAGGTACCATAGAACACTTTTCTATGAAAGGAGCACACAGGCTTCTGAAGGCTCACAAAAGCCAGAATAAATGCATTTTTCTGTTGGCACTCTGTCTTACTTGCACAATTTGATCATTTCAGTAGACCTTGCAAAGCTAGGTACGCAAAGCAATTGCTAAAAAAATCTGTATTACTCTCCTAGCTTCAAAATACTCTGCAAGAGTTATCACCAGGCACCTCTTAATTAATCCAAATGTATAAGAGGTTAGGAAAAATAATCAAAGCAGCAAGAAGTAGGAGAAACAGGCACATGCACGAGAACTAAAATAAAGCAAACAACCAACGAGCCAAAAGTTCTCTAACTTTTTTGCTCCAGTAAAGTACTTACTGCTACTCCCCAAGGTTCTTTGAACCTTGTGATAAATATTATCACGCAATTAATACGAGGTCAGCAACCTTGCCTTTTCCAGGTTGTCATGACTCTGAAGCAGAAAAAAAAATGATTGTTTGGTATCTGTGGGCAGCTGAAGGTTATTTTAATACCTGTGTACTTCTAGCTTACCATGAAAAACGACCCTCACATTTCTATAAAAAGCAGCTGTTCAATGTACATCATATTCCGGAACATTTAGGAACACTGTAAATCTACTCTTCCTATTAAACAGTGAAGCTATCTGCACAGACATGTTTTGATTTATAGAGCTGGCTGCCTAAAATTCATCCCTTCTGCCTCTACTTAGTATTTCCGCGTTTCGACATGAATTACATTGTTTATCAAAACGGAGAGGTAACAAGAATTAAAGTATCTTTAGCAGTCAGCTCCCTCCAACTATCTTCTACAAAGCATATTTACATTTCAATCGGCAGTGTTTTCCTAAAACATACATGAGACTAGAGAGCAAAACCAGGCAGATTTGTTAAAGATAAATATTCTGAAAGAGGGGTAAACTGATTACAACAGAAACATTCATCCAAATAAACTCAATAAGGCTTTCGGATTTTCTGTTAGTAATAGCCAATAGCTAAAAATAAGCCATGACGTTTCCAGCAATTAGAACAAATTGAGAAGTTACAATGATAAACTTACTAAAATGTAAACCTTTCTTTCATTCAGACCTCCGGGATGCAAGCTGCAGTTTACTAAAGCATACAAATCTCTATTGAAGTTCTTGAAACAATTTTAAACATAGGCAAAGAAAGGTTTAAGATTATGGCATTTATTTTCAGAGCTGCAATGAGAGCTACAATACTATGCTGACATTTAAATACATTTCATTTGTCTACAGGAAACATTTAAAGTTATTTTAGCTGCTGTTCAGCTCTCTGATACTCAAACACTGCACATGCACATACAGATTAAAGTATAATGCTCTGCAGCAAATGGCTTTCGAAATAAAATATTTTCTGTTTCTTAATATCCTACCTTCATAATTGTTTTCTAGGAGACCCAGATGCTCAAGTGCCTTCACAAATCCAACAATTATCACCAGTACAACAATCATTTCAAGTCCCTCCAAGTTCATCTTGAAAAATTATTCATGTAAAAGCATCTTTTCTCAGGGAACGTCCTGACTTCAGAGTTAGACTTTAATTAAAAAGCCCTCCTAGTCCGAGACATGCCACACAAGCAGATAAATACAATGCCAAAGAAGCCCAGCATATTCCCACCATAAAACATTTCCATTGACAGCAAGATGGAACACAGGAATGTAAGGAAGTCAAATCTTACCATGTCTGCATCACTTGCCTGCATGGATACAGATGTTTCAGTCTCTAAGGCAACAGAATATACAGTAACCACTTTGTTTAGCATTTCCTCTCTGTCACAGCCAAAATTTACCATATCTGTCTGATACCTAGTAAAATCTGATGCTGCTTTTTTCACACTGAATTGCAGTTTTAGAGACATCCTATAGTTTAACAGCACACAGGGAAAAGTCCAAACACATTCTTTGCTCGATACTAAAGTAAACTTCAGAAAACTCAAAGCAAAATCATTGCATCTGGAAAATGACCTATTGCTGGTTTTCCCTATCGAGTGAAAAGCAATTACAGAAGGTTAACGGCATGTTTGATTGTCTTGTTTTCTCACACTGCACTCACATTTTACACCAAATACAGGAACCTAGTAAAATATTAAAAATACGGTAAGAAGAGATTTGTTAGAGGGAAATTAAAGTTTGAGGGATATTTGAGAACCAAAACCCCTTCCCTCCTGCTGCACAGCCCTGGGGGCTCTGCGCAGATGGTGGAACCACTGCCCTTGCTGCAGGTCAGCGGCTGTTCCCATGGCCGTTTCCAGATGAGGAAAGCAAGGAATGGCATCAAGGACACAGTGTGCCCATGGCCAGACTGCGTGCCACTTACTGCTGTGCCTCAGGAAGCACTTTTCCAAGCACTCAGAAAAACTGAAATGGTTTTCAAGTCCCTTGGACCTGACAGTTCGGAACAGATTATCTGAATAACCTTATTCTCACCTGAGCACCTTAATAGCAGACAATAGAAAGCACTTGTCTGTCCTTCCAACTTGCCTTTGTGCAGCTTTCCATATTTGCAGCCTATTTCAGACATGCACAAAATTAGATAAAAACCCCACCACCCTTTCAAAAAATAATTTTTGGTTATTTGGCCTGCAATGGCTGTTACTTCATAGCATCATAGAATGGCCTAGGCTGGAAGGGACCTTAGAGATCAATTAATCCAACCTCCCTGTCATGGGCAGGGACGCCTCTCAGCTAGATGAGGCAACACGTGGGGACCCAACGGGGATCGAACCCACGATCTTGGTGTCACCAGCACCACGCTCTAACCGAGTGAGCTAACCAGCCCCCTAACTTCTGCACAGAACATCACCTACTGCACTCATCAGTCTTTTAACTTATTTTTGGAGAACCTGACTTTGAAAGCAATATGTATGTGTGTATATATATATAAAGTCTAAGCATACATTAATATTGTAATTATTAAAATATTACATTAATAACACTTATCTGAAAGCCTAAAATCTGACTCGCTCTTTTCAGGTTTGGGGTTGGGTTTTCCGTTTGTCTGGTGGGTGGTTTTTTTGGTTTTGTTTATTAACCATTTGCGTACTTCCATCTTTAGCCGATGTTTTACGCCAATGCCTCCCAGGATAATCTTGTCTAGTTGCTCTTAAATGATGTTACGAGGACTTGAGTACCAAGGCCTTCTGTAAGTGTGCTCGCTTGCCCTCCTGCAACTACAAAACAGACCCCATATGGCTGTTTCTAGCACAATCAGTCCCCACAATGTCTTAGTAAGAAAGCAAAAGCAAGAAACACCACCTGATGGAGATGGACTGGGACAGAGGGTCAAGTTCAAAATCTTTGCTCCTACTAAAAGTGACATGAGCTGGGTGATGCTAATAAACATTCAAAATTAATTTTATTTCTCTTTGGAAAGAGGATTTCTCACAATCCAGTGCACTTGTACTGCTGTTCTGGTTTGTTGCTGCTCTCAGCTGAGCCACCAACAAAACCAATCAACAAATGCATTATTTAGTTTTCTTGTAAAAAAATCCATTTTTTAGAAATAAAAAAAATTCCATAGAAAATTATCTTTCTGATAAAAGCTGTATTTTGAGAGCAGCCCAGCTCCTTGACATGTTGAGGCCTCCTCCTGTCCTGGCTGGACTGAAAAGGCAAAGCCCAAGTTCTGCTCTGGCCCGTGCAGAGCCAAGAGCTGCCCTTGCTCAGTGCCAGAGCTTCAACCAGGGAGCGCCTCTCCCACACCCTGAAATAGAGAAGGGACTTGCACAAGCCCTACCTTACACTCTTCTACATTTTTGTTGTTGAATTATTGCTTGCTCTGCATGCTACTTTGTGGAAGCTGTCTGAAAGGTTTCCTCTTTTCTCAGGTAAAAAAGCAAATTTGAAACCTCAGTGTACTTCTCAGCTGTTACCTTGCCAGCCCCAGTCTTGAGTAATAGTGTCTTTGGGAAAGAGAAAGAGGGAGAGAGAAGAGGAACTTACTCAGATATACAACAATCAAAAGTTATTTAGCTTGGGCAAACCAACAGAACAAAGCTGCGGGCTGTGCATTTCCTACTAGTTACTTCCTCATAGGAATATATCATATTTGTAACAAATGCTCAATATAATTTTCAGTTGTTTTATTTTTTTGAGCTCAGCAACTCACTGTGAAGGAAAACACTCCTGTCAACAGAGAAACACAGGAGTGTTCTGGGAGGAAAATATTGAGTTACTGCTGCTTGCAGTATCTGATTATGCATGCACCTGTCTACAGGCAGTGAAAGAGTGGGTGTCACTACCCTAATTCCTCCTGTCTGGTCAAGGAGGAAGGCCAAGGGTGCTTGGCAATTTATCCAGCTGGACTTCCAGGCCATCACAGAGCACAGGAGGGACACAGAACAGGCAATTAAATTCTGCTTATCACTACAATGTGCATGCAGAATCCGGCATTTCTGGGAGTTCATTTTGTATGGACAGCAGCCCTAAGTAACTGCTTAATTAGCTGCTGCTTTGTAGCTAGTTTTCACAACATGAGGTAAAAATTAAGGTGCATGAAGGATAGAACAAAAAGGAGAGGCTAAGAGGAGAAAGACATGGGGAAAAAATAAAAGCCAAACTACAGAGATTTCCTCTAGTCAGACTCTCTGGGAGATGCTCATGTAAAGTGCTCTGATGGTGGATGAAGTTCGAACTGGTGCAGAACTGGGCATCCAGATGGGACTAGCAGGGGAGGCAGGCAAGGGCAAGGCTGGGGACCAAACAGATAAATGGTTCGTGCTGGTGTCCTCACCACGCTTGTGATAAACATCACCCCTCCGTTCCCAGCACACAAGGAGAGATCTCTAAGCTAAACCACATGTGCATCAAATGCAGGAATTAGGAAAGGAACTGGGAGAGCACCAAGACGGTATCAATTTGTTGATTAGATTTTCTGGTAGAGTTATCCTTGGGGGCACATCTAAGATATGACCCCACTGTGTCAGCTCACAGTCCAGATTCACTGTTCCTTTCATCTCCATCTCTCTTTCCTCCCTGAAACAAACCTCTTATTTCTGTATCTTTTTCTTTAAACCTTGGAAACTGGGACAAGTCCAAAGAGCAGATGACCCATTCAGCATCGCAGCAGCACTCTGATCAGGACAGCACACACCAGCAAAGCCCCTGAGATTGCCCTGCTCTGATCAAGCCAAATCATTCCTGATGGTCTCAGAATTACATCCACCAACAACTGAAAACAAGGCAGACCACTGCAGAAAACCCCTTCGGAGCTCACAGCGATCTGCCCGGGGATGGCAGCAGCCCAGGCTGAGCTGCAGACCTTCCCTCTGCTTCCCGGCCTCTTCTCCCTGGTCCTTCACTTCCCACCAGAAATAAAGAAGGGGAAGTGTCAGCTGCGACGTGAAGCTGGTTTGCAGTCAGGATGTTACACAGTGACATGCCTGGCTCAGGCCAGGGATTCCCAAGCCAGTCCGCTCCTCCGTTTGGACATTGCTTTCCTCCTCCAGACAGTAACCAGTCTCTCAGCTGAGTTTTGTTGCGGCAGATGCTGACTGATCCATCATTTTATTAATAGTATGATTATGGTATAAATATTTCATTCAGTGGTGTGTGTAGGAGGCTTCATTATGCCTCAGTATCTTTGCATGCGCATCTTTTTTAAATACAGCTTTGTTAAACGTACGGCAAATGTGTCAGTCCTAGCTCTTTCAATATTTCCTTTAATGCTCTCAGCATTTTCTCAAATGCAAATAATGTTAAATTCCAGGACAATTTACTCAGTGAATAAAACTCACATCCAATAATATAATTTCTTTTCTAATACGGTCGTACAAAAAAATGCAGAGAGAATTTAACACAAATGGGAATTAAATCTTTGGAAAAGAGAGTTGTCATTTCCCTACTTTATGAGCTGTATAATGAAACAGTAAGTATTCATTAGGTGTCCAGGGCAGTATTTTCACATTTCAGTGTTTCACATTATTCACTCCCCGCCCCCCCCCGTTTCTTAAAAGTGTAGCCCTGGCTTTCATAACTATCTTGGATATACCACAGGAATCTCCTGGGGTAGAGGTTCAGCAAACCAGGAGTTGGCTCAAACACAAAAAGGCACCACTAGCTTGAACCAACCCATGGTAAGGAAACATTTTTCTTTTCTTACATTTTAGTCCATATTTGTGATTATCATAGAGGAAAACTTTCCAAGAGGCTTTGTTGAAGAAAAAAACCCTTATCTTAGCACAACATACAGACTTGCCAAAAAGATCAAGATGTATTTTTTAATCTAAGTTAACTATATGATGCTTTCACCTGCTTGGTCTTGTTTTAGCAAATGAACAGTCCAGTGGTTAAATCCCGTTCTTTGCTTGCAGCTGAGCACAGGGCAGGCTGAGCGACCGCTGAAGCAGTGCACCCATGGACAGCTGCAGGGATGCTGCCACATTCTCAGCCCAAATACGACTTGCAGCCAGACCATATTCCCTGACCTACCACTCTTGCCATCAATTTTTAGAACTGCATAGCAGCATTAGTAGGCCAGTTGCTTTCACTTTCTGAATTCCAATTATAATTAGGAAAAAAAAACCCACCTCCAGACAAAGTCACATTCAAAAGGAAAAATGGGAAATATATTTGAAAACAAAGTATCATGCAAACTCTCCCATTATACATATCCATTTCTAAATGTCCGTAATCTAAAGGAGCTGCTATCTATTGCATAAAGACATGAGTTCATTCTGATCATTTGCCATGTCTACCTGCTTTTTTTCAGCCATGGCTGTAGCTCTGGGTATCATCAGCTCAGTGAAAGTTCTCTTCTGCGCTTCTCATGTCTGTGGCCCTCGGGGAGGAGAGAGCAAAGAGCACCCTGCAGGCTCAGGCTATGGTTCCAGAAATGTCTCCTCCCTCCCAGCCTTTAAGTGAGAGGGGACTACAGCTGAGCTGTGCATGTGCTGGTGGCCAGGAAGGGACTCCTTCCCACCACCGCCATCCCTGCTGGGCACATCCTGGGGTCATGAGGACTGGGATGTTCATTCATCTCTCCAGTTACTTTCCAAGGTCTCCTCCATTCCTGGGAGGGATGTCTACAGCAGGTGCAAGCTTGTATTCAAACTGACCTCATCCAAAGTGTTGAGAATCAAGATCGTGTCTACAATTTCACCATTAAGTCTTGTAGAACTAGGGCCTGAAGCAAAGGTTCTGATGTGGGCTAAAAATTAAGTAAAATTGCAATACTGTGGCACAGACACACTTTCAAAGACACAGACATCTCACTGCATTAAAACAGTTTTGCATAGAAGTCTCTATTTCCTTTAGATTCATATCTAATTCTCTTCGCATCATTTAGAAAGCTTTGGCACTTGAGAAACCCATTGAAAAACCTCCTTTACAATGTACTTTATAGACTCATTTAGTATCTACAGTTGCTGATGTCAAAAGATGGAATTGAGGTACCCACCAATGTTACTAATGAACTGTGAAAGCACTCTGCTATCACACAGTCAGCTATTTAACTTAATATTTGACCTATGCATTCAACCCTGGTATTCAATCAAAACCACATGTGACTTCAAAAACAGATGTAACTTCAGCATTTGCATTACAGAAAACACTGCAAGAAACTACTCCATGAAATAAAGCATTTTACGGCAACGTGTGATGACACAGCACTCCTCTTCTAGTGGATAAAATTGAACAGGTTATTTCTTCACCCCTGACTAGCAGATATTGCTATTTAAATAATGAAATATTCCCTAGAAGGAATAATGAAATATTCTCTACAGAGAAATAATGAAACATTCCCTAGAGGGAATCTTAATGCACAAGAAACAACACAGAAGATTCAAAATTGTCTACAAGTATTCGTAAAAGTATGATTCCCCAAAGCTGATAATTAGTTGTACAAAGCACTCTGCTTTTCATTGTCCAATTTATGACAGAAATCCAAAGACTGCTAGAAAGCAGAGCATTGTTATCACAGGACATCCTGCCCTTGGTCAGGCGATCTGGAAACCCAGTTTGCCCCTTGAGACTGGTATTCTGGTCATACTGGTGTTGGGGAAAATAACGAGAGGGTTAGCCACTGAGTCTCTGAGAATCTCTTGGCTCAGCACATCTCACGAAATATATAGACTTTGGTGTAATTACCAAAATCGGGACTTCAAAAATACCCTGAGAATCACCACCTGTGTTTTGCTTCCAGATCTACTGCAAGTCCCTGGTGATTCAATTTTATCAGAGAACTCAAAATACCACTTCCTTTTTGAAGGAATCAAATCTCTCATTTAATCCCTGCAAGCTTAGCCAATACCATGTCAGGTAAGATATATTAAGAGGATAGGGAAGGTTGTCTATTAATGGCAGAAAACACTGTATTTGTTTTGAAGCTGCGTTCTGAAAGACATATCTCACATTTGAAGGCAGGCTGTTATGTTAGCAGATATGTTCCTTTTATCATAGTCCAAAACAGAATATTTAAGAAATGAAGATGCAACAAGCTGCTTGACAAGTAGACCACGCAGAACATTACCTAGCTTGTCGGATGTGTGGAACCACTCATTCCTTTTATAGCATCTTTTTTTATTAGACTTGCTTAGAAAGAAAACCATTCCAAAGTTACTCAGTGGTGAATTTCGACTTTCTCCCTTCTCTTTTCAGAAATTAGAGCTGTAAATTGAGCGATGCAGAAGATATTAAAGTGTGCCCTCTGCAGCTTAGCAGGTCGCAGAAATTCCCCCCTCGGGCTCACACACACCACACAGTAATTGCGTCGCCCTGGTCCTGGGCAGTTCCCAACTGCTCAAAGCTGAGCGGCTGGTCCTGTACATCAGCAGGAATGACAAGGTTGCGTCCACAAGGCTACAGATGACTTATAGAGATAGATTAAAAAAACCCTAAATATTTATAACTTGACTCAGGAAAAGGTGTTAACTGTCCATTTATATTTAAAGGGCATAAATATCGAGGGAGAGGAGTTGCTGCAGAGGTTTACAGAGCAAAACTGAAAATAGTGGGATGAAGCGGTGCCAAAGAAAAGTGCAGGTCTGACCCTGATTTTCATATATGAGTAAGACTCCCAGTTAGACCCACAGGATTTCGCTCTAGAGTACTCTGTGTCTGAGTTAATGAAGATTTTCTGAAATACTCACTGAGATTTGCACTCACAAACGAAGAGCATCACCGACGCATTTCACTGAGATTGAAAATGCTCTCAGGGAGCAAACAAAGGGCTGACTCATCTCTTCCTGTCTTGCCTGAGTCTGTGCTGGGGGTACTTTGAAATACAGAATCACGTGGTGGAGATGCTCTCTCTCCTGCAAATGCCTGACCAGAAATCCAGGGAAATGAAAGACCGTGTTCCGTGCAGTACGTATCAACACATATCCCTGCCGTGTGCTGGAAATCTGAATGTGGTGTTTGATCTTTTTCAAGACAGTGATATAACAGTGATGCCTGGTCTCTACAAACATCAGATGAAAAGTGTGAAAACACAGTGAGCAACCATATTTTACACATGTTTTATAGAGGAACTTTAGTTGTGTGGACACCTACAAGAAGGCAGCAGAAAAGCAAAGGGATGGCGACCTCCAGGACCTTTGACGTGCCCAATTTTCGGACTCACAGGGGAACTGTGTAATGTTACCCAGTTTCCTAGAGCTCATCCTTAACAACAAAAAATAGTTGCTCTAAAAAACAAACAGCAGGACTTACTCAATTCAAAATAGGCTACAGAGGAAAGGTTTATAAGGATAAAGGAGACAGGAAAGGAAAAAGAACCAAATCTAATTTTCTCACCTCCAGACCCCAGTTCAACAGGCTTTAGGGATCCAGCAAACTTCCAACCGTTGTGCAACCCAACAACAAGCAACTCAACACAAGAGAAGGCATCACTGGGTTTCTCCAGCTTCACATTTATGCCACACAGTTGCTCCCGGTGACACATTTGCCTTCCAACTCCCCCATTCCCACACAGACTGACTAATTCTTAACTAATTCAGAAGGAAATTCCACTTTCTCCTCCCAAAGCATTAGTTGGCTTCAGCTCTTTAGAGGTGCTAATAACTTGCTGGTAGGCCAAGTGCTATTCCCTGGTCTTCACCAAATTATTAACAGGCAGTAAACTTGGACTGAAAACATGCTTTTGAATTTGTTGAGGCAAAACATAGTACTTCCATACACTGTGCCTATATTTAAGTGACATATCAACAAATAAACTTTCCTGAACCTTGTAGATAAATGCAGGAGCCTCACTGACATCTCTCAACTCGGATCAAATACAACAAAACCCCAATTGCTTTGGGGCAATCATCACCAAGATGCAGAAGAACCAGGAAAATTATATGGAATTAGGAAATCAAGTTTTGTCATGATGGCCGTGTCATAGTGGCAATTTATTCACCTGCTAAACTGTTTATGGCTCTCACAAACAAGGAGAAATGAAATATCACAGACCTATATAGAGAAAAATTATGAAGACCTGCACACTGCGGTGAGATAGAAAGATGGTTACAGCTAAAAACAAGTTACAGATGAGATATTTGAATGTACAAAAGACAATACACTCCAGCCATGGAATGGAAGAGATGCATCCTCTCTTAAGGTCCTTCTACTTAAAGAAGAGTAATGGATTGAATGGTGGGTTAAAGTCAGCTGGGGCTAAAGTTGAAAGCAGGAAATAAAGCTCATGTTTTACATGCATGAGTCTATCTGGAACCGAAGAATTCATCTGTCATCTGAGACTTCACAGGCAGGCTGCCTTACAGCCACACTTCCCAGCCATGAGACACAACACTGCCTGGTGCAGATTATTTGTCTTTTCACTGTCAAACATTTTCCCAATAGCAAAATATTGCATTTATTGAGAGCAAAACACTGGTGATCCAGACACTCAGAACAGCTAGAGTGGCATGGATAAACATGTAGCTATGCTCAATGTTTTCCATTTTTACAGGAAATAATATTATGACTGAACTAGAAAGCAGAGGGACAGTAATCTGATAGTTTTCAAACATTACAGATATGTATCTGTTGATTATGTGGATGTTGCCCTTGCTTTGGCATACATAAGACAGAGGCACAGATAACTTTATCTTACATACACTCTTATCCACCTCTTTCAGCAGTGATAATTTCAGACAACAAAGATGAAAAGACAAGATGCTGAAAGAGATCTGAAATACAAGAACCCACTTGAAGACAAAGCTGAACTAGCAGGATTAGCAAATCTAACAAAATCAGAGACTACCTGATTTTGTGTTACTGAGAGGAATTTATGTTCTCCATCAGAAAGCAATGCACTATTGCAAAATGTGTAGCAGGGTTTGCATTCTTATTATATCTTAACATCATGAGAGAAAGTTGCACCAGGAACACAAGGTACCCTTTCATTCGTCTCAGAAGACTAAAAGTGATGCTCTGAAATACACAAATAAACACATAAATACGTTATCCCAATATAGGGAGCCTTTTTGTCTTCAGAAACCTTGATGTAATCCTAGCGCCCTTGTGAACAGGACTAAAGTTCTGTAAAAAATGAACTATGCTTGAGAAGGCTACAGGTATTTTCAATTTTACACTGCCACAAAAACCAGAAAAAGTGCTTCAGAACAAGACAGATTTGTCTCTGGGTTTGGCAAGAACTGAGCTTTGGCTATGTGCATGGTGTGGCATTTAATATACATCCGTGCACTAGTAAGACTTTTTTAAAAGCTTGGGTATTCCTCAGTATGTAAGTGACTACCAAGCATTCAGCTTCCAACTCGGGGAAGAAAATTTTTGAAGAACACATGGTGAAATGGGGTTCCAATGTAAAACTTCAATTTTTACATAACAGAAATCTTAAGACATGCATATACCCTTTTCCATTGTCGGTACAAGCATAAGCATTATTGAGAAACAAGAAACTCAGGGATAATTCTTTTGTCAGGATTTTTTTTCTGAGACAAGGGAGATGTTATGGAAACAGGAACATGGAGAAATAACGTAAACAGCGCAAGACAGAAACAGATCTCCAGAAAACAATGAAAAAAATACCCGTTTTTCTCCTCCACAGCCTGTTTCATAATAAATTTAAACCATTTAACTCCAAAGCACTAAACATCTCTACTTCAGGTGGTAAGTAATTAGGTTCCAGATAGCAGTTTTGTTTCAGGGGAGGTAAGCTTCTCTCTGAGCTACTCAATTGCAACAGAAAACCAAGAGCAGCCTGAGGTTTCATTTGGGTTCTTAACTAAAGTGGGTTACTTGGTATTTCAACTTACAGGCTAAACCATTTCCACCACTGCATTATCTCATTTCCACCACTGCGTTACTGCTCACGAAGTGCCCAGGAGAGAGGAATCAGTATGATTTTTCATCTCGAAAGGGCTCAGGGAGTTGATTGGCATTTCAAGGACTCGAATGACTGAGCTTGCTTAGAGGACATTTAAAGCACCCTGTTCTTCAGCATCCTGCACGGCAGCAGTGCTTTCAAGACCAGGCCTGTCAAATATATGCATCTACAGTAGGAAAAGCATGACATTCTGACTCTACGGCTAAAGTTCTCTCAATTAAACACAGAAGTTATATTTCCTTTCGTTCAAAACCAGAAAAATCTTTATATATGAAGATAAGCACAATCAGTTCCCTAGCCCACAGATACTTGGAGAACTAAAGCAAAAGTGCAGTAGAGCTATGGTTAAACTACTGTTGCTGCTTCATCTGTGCTAGTGAGTACCACTGGGGTTCCAGAGCTGCAAGGTTTAAAGAAAAACAGATACACTTTAATCTCACAACCTTCATTTTCTTCCCCTTCCGACCATATTAGCAATTTCTTTCGCAAAAGTGCCCAGCAAGCTCAATTAATCATTGCAAATACCTTTTAGGTCCGATCACACTCACTGAAGTATCTTGCACTGTGCTGTGCCTAATCAAGTGCCTAATCAAGCCTGCACCCTGCAAGGGTAGGTTACTAATCCCAGGACCACAAATACATTTAAGAATATGTTTTAAAATGTTTTTTTAGTTGTGTTCCAGCCCTGCACTCCATTCCCCTAAGAACAGCTCAAAGACCTCAATCGACCAGAATTCTCTTCATAAATAAACATAGCCCAGCCTTTATAAATAATGATTTGATATTAAACATAAGAAATCAACTTACTCATTTTTCATACTGAAATTGCAACTATCTCAAAAGTAGGCATCCTCCTCAGCCCTTCTCTCTGATGAATTTCTTTGTTGCTTTTCCACTGGTGATATCCCAAATAACCTGCCTGATCAAAAGTCTAATCACAAGCCTCTGCTCCCTATACACCTTCCAAGAGCAATAGATTCTGATCTGTTCCTCTCCTCTACGAAAACAATGACAAGGGGAATTTCAACATCGACATAAAGGTGTAAATCGCAAACTAAAGACTGTCACAACACATTTCAGAGTGCAACACCACCATCGAGCCTCAAAGCACAGCCCATCAGGTGAGCTGGAGTAGGTGCTTCCCCTAACAATTCTCTTTCATATGAACACCTCCCACATACATACGCTTCCCAACGCTCCCTGTTTTGTAGTTTTCTGTAGACACCACGCAAACTAGTTACTGCCGAAGGGAAGTGCCAATCCTAGTCTTCTGGGCTTCAGGATTCATTTTGTTTTAAGGCAGAATATTTTTCCTTGCGTATTAGCATTAATCTGAGGGCAACAAAGGAATGCTACTCGTTATGTGAGGCTTGCAGAAGAGTTATATTTTTAAAATGAAATTGTAAAGCCTGATGAAAGCTACCATAGTGCTGAGTTCTGAGATGTACAGGGGTAAATAATGGCTGTACATGGACAGCATTTTCAAAAGCTTTTTTAACTTATCTCTTAAACCCCTCAGCATAATTTCTGCAGCCAATGTGACGACCACACGATGTGAATATTAATTTTTACTTCAGTGGATCTACAGAAGGTTATCTTTCGTATATTTCATTGAATTGGAGCTTCTTTCCAAAATGCTGCTTTTAACTTAGACTACATCAGATGTTTATTTTTAAGGCTTTATTTTTGATTTGTTGGTATTCATTCTCACATCTAATAACTTTTTATCTGCTTACATCTAAAAACCCTTGAAAGAGGCTTTTATACATTTCAAACAGAAATGCTGAAATACAAGCCTGCTTTTTATTGTAATGAGACATGACGGATGGTGTTTTCACAGTCAGCCCCTTTTCCATTAATAGTTCCAGAGTTTCTTAAAATATGAGAAATACTACACAGCCTTGTTATGCTATAGCATATTTATTCCATTGATAATGTACAATGTGCCTGATTCAAAGTGATGCTCTTGCAGGCAATGAGTAAATTGGATAAGGGCTGTGGAGAATGCTCCTTGTGCAGAATTCCCCGGGCCAAGCTTGATGAGAGCATCTAAGGAATGTGAAGGGGGAATACAGCTGGGTACCTAAGGTGTGAGCTCAGTACATCGTGTATGAAGAGGGACAGAATTATCACATGTTATGACAGAGTCCATGGTTCACACATGCTGATCAATTGCTGCAGAGGAAAAGAATCTGCTCACCTGAGTTTTGGAAACCAGACTGATTTAAAAAATGGAAAGTTGGAATCAAAAGGCTTTGAAATGGTCAAACTTAAAGTGTGATCCTTTTTTTTTGTGAATTAGTTACTCTATAGCAAGGTGCAGGATGCAAGCTAAGGTATAAAAACCTGTAGGCAGAAGGCGCTCAAAGTGGATTCCAATGCATATTAAGGATGTTATGTCTGGTATGTCCAAAGAGACAGGTGAGCATGGCCAAAACCACTGCAATCTTTCAGGAGAAAAAAAGAAACAGCAGCCACCACAAAACTATAGGTCATTCAGAGACAGATATACAGCACGTGTGATGCTGTATCATTTTGCTACCATCTGAACTGTCAGATTCACTGCAAAAGTGAGGCACTCACTAGCAGGGGAAAATACTCCCTTGTTATTTCATCTGCAGAATGGTAGTGGTGATATAGCTGTAAAGAAAAAATGGACCATTTTTGTCAGCTGATAAAAGACATCCTAACATCAGTTAACAGAAATGGAAAGGAAAGGGAAAAAGCCAAGCATAAGAAGTTTCTTACTGTTCATATACAATTTTGCTGGCTGGTCTGAATAGTAATTGAAACAAGATAACCAAATGCATAAAATCTAGAGTGATGCAGAACTAATCAATGTATTTGAGGGTGGTGAGTAGCTTTTACAGTGCCCAGCTCAAATACAAAAAACCCTGTATTTGGAAAGTGAACAATTTTAAGCTTCATAAACAACTGCAAGAGAACGTGCCTTGTGTACAATCTTCTGCATATCATTCATCAATATCTGGCCTGCAGTTAGAATTACAATAGAACAAACAGATACCACAACATGGGTGTACAGAAATACTGCAAAAAGATTTTTGGTACTGGTACATAAATAGGAATCAGAGACTGAGACAACAAAACCCTTCATAGTGTGGGCTTCTAAAGAAGCCACAGTTTGATTTGCACAGACAAGAGGTGAATTTAATTGTTCCTGGAGATAATGGGAAAAGAAAAGAGAGGAGGAAAAATTCAAAGGAAATAATATTCAACTCTGACACAATAAACATGACACCATCTCTGTGGACTCTGCTCATTCCAGTGCAAGGAAGTTTGCAAGGTTAAGAGGTTTCTTTCTGCTAGCAGGAGTGCGACAGAGCAAGGGTTAGGTAGGAAGCAAAGCATGCCAGTCCAATAGCAGTGTGTTACTGATTTATAGCAGGATCCGATTGCCAGGTGATCAATGAAAGATAATAAATTCTGAATGATCCACAAAGTAAGCTTTTCAGCGCGTGACCCGTTAACTTGGCCCTAATTCAGGAGAAGACACTGAAATTTTTATATCTGGGAACCTGCCGTAACTAGAAACCCCATTTAAATGATCAATGAAAAAATATTATAAAAAGCTGTATTGCCCTTTAGAATATGAGTAATGCGAATATTTCATATTATGTCCACCCAATCTTTGTTTAAGGATGAACCAGAGAAACAGCAGCCTGCACAGTGATTCTCAATAACATGTATTTGTTCTGTGACATTCACACGTGTCATAAACAGAAAAATGGCACCGTGTCTGCACAGCCGTATCAATCTGCAATTACGTTGTCCATTCCACTTCAACTTTAATTTCAAGTATTAGAGCTCAGAAATAAAGATGACACTCTGACCTTGTTATCAGTCTGGGACAGCTTGAAGAAGGCTTACTTTGTTCACTGACATTCCCAAACTGCACAGTTCAAACAGACCAATCCAGACTTACCTGCAAGAAAACAGAATAAAAATTTTGCGTTACAGCTTAAAACTTAAGAAAAAATCTGTCACTAAGAAGTGAAAATAAATAATAGATCCCTGAAAACTTTCACAGTACTTAAATTTCTGCAGTATAATTAATTGTCTATGCTTTTTTCCTTACCCTTAAATAATTAAGATAGCTTTTTTCATCATGATAATTTAATTACAAAATATTGCATTGCCAAAGGGCAAAACACAGTTATCTGTTGACTTTCTTCTCATTACAAAGTACTGTTTTGTCTGTTCATCTACCCTTGCCCCCCGCCTGCAGCTTTCCCTTCCTCTGCTGCTTCACGGTGCAACAGAGCATTTCAGCATTGCTTTAAACAACAGGATTGAGTGCAAGGATGAGCAGATTATGAGAGATTGGCTTCGTACACTTTAAATTGAGCTGTTAAACATAAGTAGTAAGTAAATGTAAGTAATAAGACACCAGGTACATGGTGAATGTCTGTTCCTACAATGGAAGCAAATGCTTGGACCCCAAACTACCAAGTGGGGTCAGTTGAGCTTTTATTGCAATGTCCTCACATCAGTCTTCCAGCAGTTTTCTCTACAGAAGGAGATTTGGGTGAAAAATGTTTGAGAGAAACATTTATTTCCATTTGCCAAAGCACAGTAAATTCATTAATGGTGGCTCAATGAGCCTGATAAGGGCCTCTGCCCCGGCAAGTGGCAGGCTGCCGCTTCCAACCGCAGGTGCTCAGTACGGTACATCCCACCCCAGGTTTCACAGAGTTCTAACACCAACAGGCTGCCTGATGCATCGATATGACCCAGGCACCAAAGCCCAGTCTGCTCCTTTACAAACCCCAAGGACGACAGTCACACAACCGGCTGTCCCACACACAGCGTCTCCAGAGCCCGTCACGCTACAGCCCCAGGTGCTGCAATAAACTTTCTCTAGGACAAGCAGTGCAGCAGCTGCTGTGTGTTTTCATTCCTTATTCTTCTGCTTTGGCTGATTGTGGAAGATAATTATTTCCTTCATCTGTTGTAAGGAAGGTGATAAAAAAGAAGATCTACTTCTGCTACCACTCGGAGATGAAGCCACGGCTTTCTGGGAACCCTGCTGGCAGTAGTCTGGAAAAGAGGCATGGTAGACCCCAGGGACCTAAAGAGCAGCATCCTCCACTGCACAGAGAGATGCTGGGCACCTCTGGCATGTAGCTTTACTGCAGATTAGCAAAATTCCACTTAGCTGTGAGAGGATGAGCAAGAAAACCTCAGGCAATCTTTAACTGGAACTTCTGTGTTTCACTGCAGCCATTTAACGCATTCCAGAAGAGACGGTCTAAAGCTAAATCAAAAAGTGGGTGGTTCAAGGATCTCAGTTACTACCTTTTGATACTAGAATTGTTGACACCCCAGCCATGTGGACTTACTCATTTTGCATACACCTGGGTTGCTGAAATTATTGAGCTAAAACACTCACTTTCTATTTTTACTTTAATAACATGGCATACAGAGCCTCCTAAAGCCATGCGTAGCCAGCTACAGAGACCTGTAGATGTTCAGTTAACAAAACATGGCAATAAGATCATTTTTTATAAAAGATTTTAGGATAAAGAGTACTATACTTCGATCTGAATGTGTGGAAAGTAGAGTCAATCAGACCAATACTGATATTTGGCTATACACTATCCTTCTACTATGAAGACAGCAACTTAACGCAACTGTTTGTAGAAATGTTGGCATAAACTGATGAGCAACTTACTAATAAGGTCTGCAGAAGCCCATGGTACCTGACATTACTTTGTTCATTCTGCACTGAAAACACTGTTTGACATTATTGTCTTGTGCACTTTCAGGGTATTTTTCCTTCATTAAATTCTGCAGGAATGATAAGATTCAGCAGGCCACTGAGGACATGCCAACAAGTACGTGGACTGGCTGCCAACACTACACAGTAGAGAGTCTGTTGGTGATTTTGCTTGTCATATCAAGTATAAATATTATGTACCAATTACTGAAAAAGAGAATGTAAACATTATAACCTCAAGAAGAATTTAGTGGCCTAACAAGCTTGTTCCTAAGTTCCTGCTGTGTATCTTCTCACCATTGCTTTCCCAGCATGGGTGTAGGGCCATATTCTGGTTGGCAGTTGCTATGCAATTCACATTTCTGTTTTATTTCTGTCTTACATTAACACAGAAAGCAACAGCTGTGCGAGAATCCACAAAGCAAAGGGCTTCTTAGAAAGTGGGGCAAAACCATAAGCAAATGCAAATCACCTCAGCAAAGGAGCTCAGAGAAGATGCTGTGGTTGAAAGGCTTCTTTGAGAAATAGAGAGAAGCAAACAGAAAAAAGGATGGTTTTATACCTCTCTGCTGGAGACGCAAGACACAAAAAAAGAAGAAAAAAATAAGATGAAATAACATCAGGCTAAGCCTTCTGTCTCTGTTTGGTGATAGCTCACTGTTTCCCCCGTGATAAGACCGGATGTCTTTATCTAAACACAGAGGCTATACATATAAATACACATAATAGACTGAAAAATAACTAATTTCATTCACTGCTATACAGAATCTAGTACTATGAGGCTCTGCCAATATTGCCTAGAAAAATATTGAGTAATAACTATAGCATATGAAGAGAGTATGAGACAGGATACTTTTATGATCAGGTGGATATTTGGTTCTGAATATTATAGAAACGGACATATGCATCAGCTGATACTAAAAATTAAATAGATCTAGAGATAATTCAGAAAACATTGGAAATCCTTCCCTAATGAATATAAAACCTATCTAGGATATGGCCTTAGTTAAAGAGATACAGAAGGACTTCAGATTTAAACACATGATTTTCTACATTATCGGAAAGTAAAAATGTATTTGTATGCTATCAGAAACATCTGAAATAATCGATCTCTCTGGCAGCTGCCAAATCCAATGCAAATGCTATACACTAGGACGCAGTAACTCCAAACATTCGAGGTCTCAGCATCTGCAGTAGCACAACAGCAGCTGAAAAGGAAATACCAATCCTGCACTAACCAGCCCAGAGCTCCCCTAGGTGTGAGGCAGCCTGTTTGCGGGCTGGGCTAGCACAGACTTACCACTTCCAACAGCACTTTAGGTAACTCTAACTCGCTAAAATTACCACCACCTCAGTGGTGGGAGCGTGGCCCCCACCAGCAGCCGGAGCCGCGCTGGGACCCGGACAGCACCGCTGGACACGCCAGCCCTGTGCTTAAAAACTGCTGGAGGACCCAGCAGTGTGGAGGACCCAGCAGTGTGGAGGAAAATCCCATATAAATCTAAAAAAGGATCTTATCCCCACCTGGTGGCACTGATCTGACAAGAAACAAAGTGAAGAGCCTTAGCTTGGAAATAACGTTTCCTCCCAATTCCATTTCAGTCCTGCTGTAATGGAAACACCCTGCTCGGGACGTGTCAAACGCCGACAGTGACTGCTTAAGACATCCTCAAATTCCCGGCGGCCGAACTCAAGGAAGGACGTGGCGATGCCCCGAGCCGCGGAGCTCCGGTGCCGCACCCGGTGCCGGGTACCCGGTGCCGGGAGCGATGCGGGACACGGCGGGATCCTGCTGCCCTCTGCTGTCACCGCCGCACACGGCAGACACCCCGCACCCCGGCAGCCCAGCGTGCTGAGGGAGGCAATAGAAAAATGGTTATAACTGTGCAAATTTAGGTTTATCTCCTCCTTGCCTAGTGATTAAATGTCTCCGGTTTGTGCTTTACTGCCTTTGCAAGCTCAAAATTTCAAAGGGTCTATTTGGGCAATCCTGCACTAACCTTGTGTCGCTGGACAAATAAACTTTGATGTTTCTCTGGGTGGTCCTTGAAAAATCTTGTCTTTCCTACAGAAATTTGCTTTTTTTGGCCCAATCCTTAATACACACAACACCAAACATGCCTTGGTGGGTGACAGATGGAGAAAAATGTGAGATGAATTTCAAGCACAGGTGCTGGTCTGCACCTCCCGGAGCAGAGGCAGCCTGGCCACCCAGCTCAGCACCCATGAGCACCCATGGGCCTCACTGAGAGGGTGCTCTGCCCCTGCGGTGGGTTCCAGGAGCAGGTAGAAGCCAGAGAGAACAATGTGGAAGCCAGAGCCAAAGCAACAAGTAGGAGCAGCCAGAGCCTCTCTATTTATATTGTCGCTTTATTTTATTTATTTCCCCAATCCCCAGCCAATACAACCCCAGAAAACGGCAGGAAACAGCTGAGTGGCAGAGAGCTCAGCCCCAGTGCAGCTCTGGGTGCCACCAAGCTGGAGCTGGAGACAGGCTGGCCCGCAACCCAGGGGGATGCCAGTTCCAGTCAGGAGCATTTTTAAGACTTATTTCATGCCACAACCTTGTCGGGCTCAAAGTCAAAGCATGTATAACTTTCATTCAAATGCATGTTAAAACATGCAAATTTAGTCATAAGCATTCCATCTTTTTGCATGATTGATCTTCTGCCCTTAGAAGTAACTACTGGCAATGGGGTGCTGAGAGGTGGCAGGAATGTCACAGTGTCTGTCCCAGGCATGGGACACCTCCTGGACCATGCTTGTCCCTGGCAGGAGCAGGACTGAAGTCAGAACATCTTGTAGGGAGTACAGAAGGGTATTGGTCACAGAGAGGAAAGGACTGAGGTTAAAGAGAAGACGCAGAATGCAATGAAATGTAAGCGTTGGTTTGATGTGGATGTGTACTAGAACAGGCTGCAAGGAGATGAACTGATAGCTCTTGAAAATGAGGATGTAGTAAGAAGATAAAGATAGGACGACCAGACTGGACTTCAGAAATACACCAAAGAGAGAAATATACCAAGAGGCCACTTTGGCAGCAGCTGGCAGCACCTGCAAGGTCCCTTTACGGCTTTTGCTCCTTGTCCTCTTTTGTCTAGCACAGCACTGGAATGACAACCAAGTCAGGAGTATTAAAAATATTTGCTGGTCCCCAAGTAAGAAGCATCCTAAAGAGCATTTTTTTCTCCTTTTGGAAGAGCAGAACATTTTGTGAGGTAAGGACAAGGTGCTTAAACGCAACATTTACTGGCAGATCAGTTGTTGGAGACCTTTTAACCTGAAGACAAAGGATGGTGGAGTTGCCAAAAATTATGGACCTTGCATTGCTTAATACTGCCTCTTTGGAAAACTGCACCCTTAATGCTCGAGGGTGTTTTCTGCTTTTGTGCCCACTTTAGGAAAGTAACTCAAATCCAAAGCACTAAGTCAGATACACACTTCTCTCCCGAGCAGTAAGGGCCTATCTTTAAGCGGCCAGTGCCCATGTAATGGGCTCATTCTGACAGCAGCATGTGGATATATGTGCACTGCATTTCACAGTTTTGAGAAAGAAAGCATAAACAACAAAAGCTCCTTGTTACTAGAAAGTCTGCTTTATAGACTGCTAAGACATCTTCTTCCATGTACAAAGAAAGCTTTTGGAGACGGGCTCAGTTTTTTCATCACATAATCCACTTCGTACGTGCTTTCTTATCAGATTCTCTCCATTTATGACTAAATTGAAAGAAATCATAACCCTGAAGCTAAAGCAGCTTTGCATTCTCAAGATTGTTTTATGGAAAATATAGCAATAGAGACACCTTTTAGAGTTAATTACCAAACATTTGCCAGTGGCATAGGCAGGCACCAGATCTTCAGACCACAGCAAACACATCTAACCAGCGTTTTATATTTTCACTTTCAACTTCTTTGTGTTTCCTAACAAAACTTGTTATCTCATGACCATTTCCTTTCACTCTTATCCCTCCTAAGGATATAAAACTGTTACCTTAGCTATAGCTACACATGTTAATGTGCTATTTTACTACCTTGTACATGTTTATGCAAACCATGTTGGATCACTGTCACAAAGATGAATGGGGTTGTGCCACCTACCCTGGCATAGGAAAAAGGAAAACAATACCAGCTGGACAGTCCACCTCAGGGAGCCTGTGTCACACTAGATACATGGAGATCTACAGTCGGTCTCTCATGGGTCCCCCATGAAGTCCTCTTTGATGACACTTGCTGCATTAATCATCCAGAGTTAACCATCCAGAGCCCTGAGATACCCTCTGCCCATCTGCTGCAAGCTCAGAATAAGGCAGCAAGGATCATCCCCAGGCAAACCTCAGATTTTATGCAGTCACATAAATCAGCTTCTTCCTTGCCTGATTCCTTTGGACTTAGTTACTCACAACTTAGAGGACATGAGGGAAACTTTGTCATTGATGTCTGACTTCTAACACAGCCAATGAACTAAGTATCTTTAGCTTTGAGGACACTCTGGGGGGCAGGAATGGAGAAAAAAACATCCTGGAGTCCTGGAATTACCCAGTTTAAAGGGCACAGATGGTGTGTTGAACACACACTTCACCTTAGTGTTACTGATAGCCCACTGCACCAAAGACAAATTGTCATAGTGCAAATACTACAGGATGGGTTAAATTCCACATGGTTAAACCCATTTAGGAAAGCATTCAGGCGTATGGGTATTCCCATCTCTAGTCAGAGTGCTCAAGGATATACTTAGTTTTCTAGCTGATGAAATCTAAGCACAGGCCTAATTACTGATTTGAAAACAGTCTGGAGATGCTGCAGTGATGGATAACACAGAAAACCCTAAGTGAAAGCAAAATCTTCTGAAAAGTGAGCAGCTAAATTGAATGAGCTACACCCCTTGCAACTGCTAGGTCAGAACATTTTGCAGACAACCCACCCGTAAATTAACACATTTCAGGAAAAGCCGTACAGCTCCTGGCTTTGTGGTATTAAAGGCTGTCCTGAATATTGCTTTTACTCAATTAATCCAATGCACAAACCAAACCTTTTCATTATCAGCCAAAAATTTATGATCTATAGAGACCTGAATGATCAGAGACTGCAGACCCTGGAAACATTATCTTCTCCCCTTTCCTTACTCCAGGAAAACTCATCTTCCTTGGACTGAGCCGGTGAATAGTGGCAAAGGAGGAGCGACTATGCCAAAGGAAATTCCTAACAACCCTAGTGAAATCCATACAACTGAACTGTGCCTGCTGCACCGTTTTTGTATCCATATCAAACATTACACTACGAAACACTTCAAAAAAGTGTGAGGATGTTTCTGCGAACCTCTGGCGGTGGAGTCCTCAGGTCTTGGCTGTACCAAAGAATAGACAGCGCAGGGCCAAATCTGTAACATTAGCTTTCCTTTTACTCCAGTCCTTCTCTCACAATAAATGTGGCAACCACTGCTTTTACAGAAGACCCAAACAGTATTAATTTCTGTTACAGATGTGAGATACAGAGCTAAAAGTGTACTTTGTCTAATCATTCTCGGCCAGTATATTTGACAATATGCAACTGAGGAGACTCCAGTTACAAAGACAGGAAATAAAAATTAGTTACCTAATGATTTTCATGCTGTTTTTGAAAAAAAAGTCTTTTGATAAGTAACATTAAAAAAAAAGAAAACAATACAATTAACTGCCACAACTTTTTCCCTTACCCAGATATCAAGTGCAGCTCAATCTGCAGTGATGTTTGTGCTTCTGAGAGACTGGGAAATCCTCCTCTGAGCACACTGCTCCCTTGGGTTTGGTGTGATGGTTAAAAAAAGGCTTAATAAGCAGCCTGAGATTTCTTAATGCCACTTTTTCATTTCCTGTGTTATCACAGACAGTTGGCATAACAGCTGATAATCTTAACAGACTGAAACATTTTTATATAGACACTTGCAGGAGCTAACTTATCTCTAGTGAATTCATTTCCACTTTGAGTTTTCTACAATCTCAGAGGCCATCCCTATTTCATGCTCTTGGGCGGTTTAGGTGAGGTAAAGTGTTCTGGCATCATAGCATCAAAGTGAGAAAAAGTATTAAATCTCCTCTCAGGTATGTAGATGCTTAAAGTTCAAGAGTTTGCAGTGTATGTGAAGTTTCCGGAGTTTTAATTTCCTTTTTTTTTTTTTTTCTTTTTTCCTCTTTTGAGTTACTTTACAGTTACAACCCACCAAAGACTGAGGCCAGTGTCCCTCTTCCCTGGGAATGCCATAGTGTCCTTATCCCCACTGAAGACACATGGACATTGCCCAGCAAAATCACTGCTTTGCCTCTGATGGAGTATGATCATGCCAGCAGGTGGGAACTTAGCACAGGCTTCCTGACATAAAAGGCAATTGCATTCCTGTGAATGGCTAGCTGGCAATTAGCAAAAGCAACTGAACCTGAAGAAATGTGGAAAACAACTTTCTGCTTCACAAAATGACGTAATAGCTCTTGAGGGCTGACCCTAGCAATTGTTGCAGGAAGGAAACGAGAAGAAAGCTAATGCCAGGCGTGCAGACCCGAGGCAGCTGGCTAACTGAATTAGCAAAACAGCTGGTCCTGAGCAGTTTCATTTAAACTTCCGTGTACAAATTAGAAGCCAAAAGATTCTCTTCCTCTCTGCTATATTAGGAAATGCAGCTCAGAAGAATGAAGCATGGTCTTCCCAGCAACAAAACACATAATAAAAAGGGAGTGATGTGGATATCCTAGCAGCATATTAGAGCAGTCCACCCACAACACTGACACTGGAGTGAAAGGACTCGCTGCTCCCATTAGTCTGAAAACATGAATTCCAAGATGTTCTCTGCCCTGGAGGGATGGGGGCCAGCCTGATAGCTGTTCTTTGGGTACTGACCTTCATAAATTATAGTTATAAAGTACCTCAGGCTCTCCTTGGATTTCACCTCCAGGTATATCCATTTTTCTTTCCAGAGAAGGAGTGATCAGCAGCTTTCACACAACAGTCCTGCTTCTTGCAGGGCTCTCTCCAGATTCTCTCTGCTGTAACGATGACACGAGGAGGTATCGCAGTGAGTCCCTGCTTCCCAGCCATGTTAGAAGTGCTCATACTTGTATCAGAGACAGAAACCAGCCCATGCTGCGAGAAAGATCACTGCAAGAAAGATCACTCCATACGCTTAAGAAGAATAGACGAGCACTCTTTAGCTAAACTGAGGTCTCTGTGGCTCGCACAGGAGCAAGAAGCAAAGCACTGTTATCTGAGCTACTTGTACTCCAAGGGCTGGCTGGGCTATGTACAGACATTGGCATTTTCATCTCTTCAGAGCTGTTGCCTTTGGAGAAGAGGAGCACCCTGCTCTGACAACTCCTTTTCTTTCAGAGAAAATGGTTAGCTGTAGATTAAACCCATTTATTTATTTATTTTTTATGTATAGGATGCATTATCTGAGTCTGATGAAGTGAGTCATAGGCTGCTAAATGCTCTTAGGTGGCTCCATGCAGGAATTACAGCGGTTTGCACTGGCTAAGATGGGCGGGGGTACTGGAACGGGGGCATTAGTCACCGGGAAAAATAGCATTGTGAGACGTGATCATCTCTCATGCAGTTTGAGGAATCTGTATTGAAGTACTGGTCGTTACTTTTCAGTGGGATGTATTTCTACTTTTCCACCTCCAAAGCGAGCTGTCTTATGCCACACAGGGCCTTTTGCATAAGTCTAACCAAATTTTAAATGCAAATACCTGGAATAGGATTTATATAAATTGAAGCATAGGGATTTGCAAGTTGAATACCTCTGAAACAAGAAGAGCTAAATATAGAGATCTGGATACAGCATTTAAACTTAACATCCTATTTCAGGTGCTAAGCATAGAACAATATCCTTCTACGGGCATAAGACAGTCTATGCGGAACTGGTGATTTGATATCACTCATTAAGAAGAGCTGTCACTTAATACTAAGGATGAGGTAGTCAAAACAACGGTTACTTTAAGTGCACTCCTAAATTATTCTGCTAGATCTGTGGGAGTAGAGCTAGATTCCAGATCAATATTTGCATGGCAAGAAAAGAACCCATGAGAACACAGCGAAAAAAAACAAGATGACCCATTTTTGTAGGGTTAGAGATGTGCTTGGCTAAAGCAAATTAAGAAAATCATTCCCAGCGGCGGTCTATGACGAAGCTGAGTGGTCACGACCCCCCACTTCGGGCAGACTAGTGCGCAGAAGCGCATTCAGAAATGGTCTCTGACCCAAGGCTGCCAGCCACTCATCTCTGCCCCAGACTACTCTGACTGCAGAAGTGTCCCCTGACTTTCCAAATGCCAGGGAGCATCCCTACCCCAGCATCAGAACGTATCTCTTCTTCTTCTGAGACACTCACACTATATGAAGCAGCCTATGTGGTCAAGTGGGCACCTACCCTGCTGCCTCCTGGGTATTTGGAAGCAACGTGCCACTGTCCTGGGCTCTGCACGAGCAGTCAAACGTGTCAGTTATAAGCATCACTACAGCCATCATGAGAGAGCTCTCCCATTACTTTAAAATCACCCTTCACTCAAGTGCATGACCTTAAAAATATAAAATACGTATTTAGACCACACAATAGGCAGAGTTAGGAAAAAGCTGCAAAGATACAGGTGCCGAAAAAAAAAAACAACCAAAAAAACCCCCCCGCACTTGAGCTACTTCAGGCACCTACCAGCAGCCTGCATGCTTTTCCCAGTGGCTTTCTTTGCACACCCCATCCTTCCTTAGGGTTTGCCTGAGTTGTCATCCCAAGGGTTCCTGAGCCTTCACTACATCGGGAAGCAGTTTCAACACTCCTTTCTCCACAAGGACGGTCCTGTCTTCTTCAGAAATGAGACTAGTCCTTTGGCAGACAGTCACCACGTGCAGGAGTGCCCACCTGCTAGTACATTTCTACTACATCAAGGGACAGAATTTCTTACTCACTCCATGAGGCAACGGGTATGTGTGTTCAGAAAACCCTTTCATACACTGAACTGCACATCAGCATGTAAATTGAAACTGTAGTTGGCATTTAATATATGAAATTCATCGCTAGCTCTTGATTGAGCTGAGACAGTGGCAGCTCTGGGAGGGAACAGATTTGAGATGACACCTGTCAGGTCCTTCACTACCATTTACGTGTGAATGCAAACCACACAGCCTAATCAGCAAATATTTTCCCGGTTCAAGCTGTGCTGGGGTGGATAAAGCCTTCCTGCTACAACTGATGCAGAAGGGAAACACCTACCCAGCCACACGGGATGAATTTTACGTGATGTTTTCCAAAGCGATCCATTTAGTTACAGGTGTGTCTGTGATCGTCGCTTGTGAGTCGCCTTGTGGAGAGCCAGGCTTGAACGGGAGGTGTTAAAAATGAATTCTGTAACGCTGCAGATGGTACGACAAGCTACACACATTACTGGGCTACATTAATTTCTGCTGTACCTGACCTGCAGCTAAGAAATGCTGCTTACAGGGCTGGGAATAGCTTATTTGTTGGATCTATAAAATATTGTTACTTAAACAGTCCAGTGAGGTCCTCTGACACAAGTTCTCTTTCCCCTGAAGGCTTTTCCTTCTAACTGGAGTTATTGATCACTTTGGTTTTAGACAGGAAATCATCACTGCATTAGCAACCACCAAAATGGTCTTCAGTCCCTACAGTCTTTTCCCCGACGTGTCATCGATTTGAATTTTTTAAGCTGGGAATGTTGTTAAACTCGTGTTTGATAAAAAGCACAGTAAAATGCAATGCATTTTGCATTTGAGTTTTTTGATCTGAAGTTTCAAAGTGTGTGTGGGTATTACTTTTCAAGCGTGTCTCAAGCAATTGCTGCTAAATTCTGCTACAAAGAAGTGCTACTTCATTTAATATGGAGGAAAAAACAGTAAGTGTAAATCAGACATCTCCAGCTCCAGCATGCTGGGTTCAGTTTTCTTAAATCTGCTGCAACAGAAAGCATCATAGCAGTTTGTGGGCTGATATTAGGTTACTACTACTGTCTGCTCCTTTATGGAGATGCCTGACCTCAGTAGGCAGCTCTACCAAAAGATCGTGAGCACCTCTAAGAATCTGGAATTTCCCCCACACTGCAACATTAAATTTCTGTATTTCCCGTGTAAAGAGAAAATAATCACTCTTGAAATTATATCGTGGTGCTCCTCCATTCACAGATTAATCTAAGCCTGGCTTTCACTGCTCAGCAATGCAACCACAATGGCCTGCTCTGAAGCAAACACGTTATTTACTCCTTTTCAATCCAGTTACAGAATAGGAGCTACCTTTAACTGGTGACACAAACAGGCACTACTAGACCTTCCGCTCTGTTTATCCAAGCCCTAGAATGAAGTAGTCCTTTCCCAGCATTCTCTCTCAATACAGTGCCAGAGCCAAGAGAAATACAGATTTATTTGATAAATGCACCCGTAACTCACATTTTACCAAATACTGCAACGCCTTACTACTATAAAGGGTCCAAGTTCTTAACGTCAGCACAACACAGCAGTGTCCCGCCGTGTCTGTGGGTGTCTCGGCGTGCTGCTGGCTGGCAGGATGCAGCTGAGTGCACTGGGGGGGTGCAGTGCCCACATTACCCATTTAGAAAATCCATCCTGCTTGGGTGCAAAACCAGAACAAAAGAGCTGTACAATCTGCCTGCAGCATTAAACCAGCTCTCAGGGTTCTCTGGTGTCTCAAATCTCAGCCAAGGAAATACTCAGTTGTTTGATCTTTTTGCAGGAAATAACATTTCAATCTCTTTAGCAGCCTTTGCAAAATATCTGTCTAAAGTGAATTTAACAGGCAGCTGAGGAATAAGGGAAAATCAAATTGTCTTTATTACTGGCAATCAAAGCTACACTGAGAACAGATTCCCAGACAGCTAATCAGGTGAAAGCAAAGGTTCTCATCTGAGGCAGATTACCAGGGTAGTGCCAGGAGTGCAGAACGCGGCCATACCCTTGGTTAGGAAGGAATGAATCTCACTCGTATCCAGCTGTAAATCTGCACTCACTTTGCAATATTATTAATGGTGTGCCTTGCTAGAATGTCTGTATATGTTTGAAAATGGACACTGCTGCTGCTGCTCGTGGCACGAGCTGGCTATGGGAGCTACCTACTGGGTTTCAGGCAGTGCCTGGGAACCTGAAACAGTCCCCTCAGGGCTTTTCAGCAACCCAGTACAGAAAGAACAAAAAAGAGAAATACTTCTCACATGTAGAGAGCAGAGAGCTTCCCAGCAGAAGCCCTTCCCTGTTTTTAAAACTGCATATATTTTTACTGATGTTACTGAAGAGTTTCGCTCCAATTTACAACATTTGCATTGAAGACATCCCGCTTGAAAAACACGTAGTTGGGGCACTAATGAAGTGCTCCCTTGAGCTGCAACCTCATTTATGGAAAACACGAATCCATTAAAAATGGCTTAGCTTTCACGAGAACCTGCATGACCTCCATAGTAATTTCAAATTTATTAAACACTTTAAAAAAATGTTATTTGCAGGACGTGACTGCTCTGGCAAGACACAGCAGCATCAATACTAAAGTACAGCAAGGGCTCAGAATTTCAGCATGAATCCAGGTTCACCGTAGCTGGCAGAAGATCTCTCTTCTAGTAGTGATGGCCAGTATGGGCTGAGTCAGTGTAGTTCAAAGACTGGCAATAACTGTGATTTTTAAGATCTGTCTTAGCAAGGTCATTTGTCAATTTACTGAATCAGCAAACTGACCACAATTTCTCAATGTCCATATTCTACGTGGGAAGTAATGTGAGTTTATGGAGTATGCGCTGGTCATAGTGAATTTCTGGTGGAATAGTACCGTTCCGGTTACAGGACAAGCCTCTAGATCTTCAAATGTTGATATGTGAATATTCTTCATGATTTATTTTAAAACACAGCCTTTTCCTATGAATGGTGTAGTGAAACGTCAGCAGCAGGTGCCCTGTGTTTAAATACCTTTGTGATGCCTCTCCTGTGACACTGCAAAGACATCTTGAAGGGACATACAATCAAAAGGGAAGTACCCATAAAACTGACTTTGCTCTCTTCTACAAAAAATAAGGAATTTTTATGGGACATTTTGTAGACAGCAATAATGTCATGGAAAGAAGAAAAATCTTGGTTTAATCTAAATTTCACAAAACTTGCTTCCACTATCCTCAGTGAATTTTAGCATCTTCAAGTAAACAAATACAAATTCAAGTCAGCAATTAAAAACTGAATCACAGAATTATGGAGACGGGAGGAGACCTCTGAGATCATCAAGTCCAGCCTATGACCCAACAGCACCACATCAGCCAGACCACGGCACTAAGTGCCACATCCAGCCTTTCCTTAAACACCCCCAGGGACAGGGACGGTGACTCCACCAGTTGCCTGGGCAGCGCATCCCGGTGCCTGAGCACCCTCTCCGTGAGAAAATGCTTTCTGAGATCCACCTGAACCTCTCCTGAGGCAGTTTCACGCCGTGCCCTCTCGTCCTGTCACTGGTTGCCCAGGAGAAGAGCCCGACCAAAGTGTTATCATAACGTGCCACCTCCACTAATAGACAGCAAAATGCTGTCAAAATCCAGGCTAAACTTCAGCTTTCCTCCAAGATCAAAAAATGTCCAGTATAGCTTCAGGTATGCATAGCACTAGATAACACTTTCATACCTATCTTTTTCAGTGCATGCATTATTTTAGGTCTACTTATTAGTGAACAGTTTATTTCCAAAAGCGCTTAATTTATAACCCTCAGCAGCAGCCTTTACAAGCTGGAGTCAAGACCCCATTAAACCTCCATTTCACATTCCTCAGGTTTACACAATAAACATCAGTAGCCACAATTTGTTTTCATCTCTTTACCAGCCGATAAAAATTCAAGAGCAATTTCCCCTTGTGCTGCACTATGGGGTTGTAAACATTTATGGAGATGTTAAAAACTGGAAGGCATCAGGAGGAATAACATGCAGATTTTTACCTCTTACGCCATTTCCCCACTGCTGAGGCATCTCTGACACTTGCAAAAAGATGTTAAAAGCCGTTTTGGAGGGACATGCTCTGCAGCGGCCGTGTACGGTCACAGGGGGGAAGCAGCAAGGCCCTGCAACAGTCCTAACCACTACCTCGTGCCCCAACAGCAGCCTCCAGGGAGGCAATTATCCTCTAAATTCACATATTTAACTTACTGAGTGTGAAGTGTGAAAGCCGTGCCCTGGGGATGCTGCACTGCACAGTGATGGCTGAGGAGGGGTGTGGGGGTGCACCCCCCAAGGTGGCCATCCCCCCCACTTCAGGGGCTGCTGGGACCCCTGAGCTCTGGGACACACACAGCCAGAGCAGCCCAGGTTGTGGGAGCCTGGCAGGACCCCACATCACACGGCCACCAGCTTCAGAGAGAAGCTTAAAAGCTACTTCGCCCTCTCACGTAGCAGCCAAGGGTGAGGGTGACGGCGCAGGTTCTCAAGACTAAAAATACAAAGCCTCGGTGGCCAACTCTGCCGCAGTGTTTTAGGATCTAGGCAACAAAATGAGGGTTTGCCTGTCCATCCCCATCGTATCAGTTGCAACAGCCCACCACAACCATCTTGCTTTTCTCTAGTTTTCTGCCAACAGGAAGGAGAGACTGTTGCTGTCTGAGAGCATCAGGTGACTTGCTTTAGGAAAAACTTCTCAAAACAGCTGCTAGGGGTTTTGGGCGACATTTTACTGGATTCTCAGATTTCAGCTTATCTGAGACATGGAGGACCCCCCCACAAGACATGTAAAATTAACCTGCACCATCCAGACACAGCTGCATTACACAGCTGTGGTGGTGGTATCTGCTACTACACTTGCATCAGGACAGCCAGCGTGTTTCTAGCAAAAATGAGCTCCTCCCTGTGTGATGTTTCAGAGCAGAGGGCAGCCCATTGAAGAGTTTAATTTCTGAAGACTCTTTAAACAGATTGTCCAAATTCAACGAGGAAGAAGGAAGGATATTCATTTTCCTTCAGGTCTTTTTTTACTGTCCCACTCAATGATTGAATATGAAAATCTCTGTGCCTAATAAAGAAGAGGGAAATGAAGTCAGACATCCACATTAGTGCTGTTGGCATCAGGTTTCTTGGGCTCAGTCATCTCCTTCCAAAATGAAATAATGTTGCTTTTCTCAGAGAAGTTCCAATGATTCCCTTTTAGCTTCATATAGGGTACAGAGCATTGAAACTTTGATAATGGCTACACAAGGGAGATGGCTTTTGTCTTTAACTAGCTTATTCTGAGTCCTTACTAGACAGAATATAACATGTAAAGGACTTCCAAAGCTTTGGGAAACTCTTCAAAATCACTTCATCAGTTTAACTTCTGATAAATTTATGCAATATATCAGCAGGCACTGGGAGCTGGAAGATCCCCACGGATAAAAGTCACCCAGAAGCATAAGAGTTGTAAACTTGTTTTTAAAGGAGATTTTAAAAAATCTTGCTACTTGGTTAAGCGCTGCACAACTCAGAGCAAGGCTCTTTGTAATGATTTAACTGGATATAAATGTTTATTCAAGCATAGAGGAACAGCCACTATCAAAAATACTGCCTTTACCATGTAATTAAATGACCTTTCTGGTCTTGTGTTATCTGACAAATTGCATAGCAACCACAAGGATGACTCATGGTTTATAACATTATATACAACATTCTCTAAATTATTGAAACGTCAAAATGAATCCGCACTGAGCATTTTTATCATTATTCTCAGCCAAGTGGTTCTTATGCACAGTAGTTTGATGAGGAGGTTGTACAGCTAGAAAGCAATCCCGTAAACCAACAGATGTGTTCTCAAACTGTGTTTTTAAAAATTGAAGAACCTGCTTTCTCTCTGCAGGCTCTTTAGACTTTCCTATGCAATTAAACGTGTAGTTATACCCTGCTATGAAAAATACAGACTGGTATAAAAAAACCCCACTGAAAGGCTACTGCCCCTGATTAAACTCTACAGGGCTTTTAAAGGGTAAGACCTAACCTCAGTTCCTCTCAGCTCACCAGCTTCGACAACAAGTTTGCAGCAACATTAATCAGCATGAAATAATGAGGCTGTGAGAGGCAGCATGTGATTTCTTTATTTCATCTTAATTATAATTTAAAATTTTAATGTCAGGAATGTGACAAGTGTTCGAGCAAGTAGGATTATTGCCTCAACAGCAGTTAAGGTCAGGCAGAGAGAAATGTGCTCAATCCCGAAGAAAAGCAATGAATTTGTCCTGCAACAGCCATGAAATTCAAATTGTTCTGCCAGCTGCTGTTGACAGCAAATAGGCTGGTTGGGAAGCTCAGCGCTTCCTCCAAAACGTGTGTCTCTTGTCTCAAGCCAGAAGTAGACCCTACTGCAGGGGCAATTTTAGCACATGTCAGGTCTTTGGGAAAGGACCATCCAACTCTACTTGAAGGGAACATGGTCCTGAAACACGCGCAGATATAATGAGGATGTGTTGCATGGATGCGCTCCTGCAGTAGGTCCTGACACTGGTCTTGCTGGTAAGGAACAGGCAGGGAAGGTGCTCTCAGACCCGGCACTTTTCTAGGGCAAGCTGGTTAATAGTGTAGGTTGGAGCAGAGCAGCATTATTCCCTCGTAGTGTCAAACGAGCAGCTGCCACGGGAGATAGGCATTGCTGTGTGTGCTTAACCAGGGTTAATAGATGGGATTTTTAAGAACAAACCTTCACAGTAAGTTCTGTCAAGAATGAATAGGAGCAGGAAAACGGTCTGTTAACTCAATTAGTTGCAACTATGTATAAAATTGCACTGCATTTATACCACTAACACAAGAAGAAAAGCCTTTGCTTTATGTCACAACAGCTGTTACGAAGTCAGGCAGGGAGAACTAAAGGTAGTGGATGTAGCAGGACACCTGTCTGGCAGAAGTTATAGGAGGACAACTTCAGATTGTGTCTGTAAGATCAGGAGAACCCCAAATAAGCTTATTCTCCATCTCAGCAATAACCTAAAACATGTTTTTGTCAGTGTCACCAACATGACATGATGCTGCATCAGTAAGGTTTCAAACCATTTGACATATATCATCTACCTCTTTAATTCTTGCTTATACTTAACTCAATTTGCATTGAAGTCTATTCAGAAATACCAGATTCGTAGTGAAAAGTCACTGTGCGTCTTTTAAAACTGCCACAACACAGGCTGTCGTTTCTCAAAGTGAACCAAAGAGCACATAGCTCTAGCTCAGACACAGCTCCAGACCTGACATAGATAAACCACGGAGAAACATCTGTGAAAATTTTGTACAGGGACATATCACCTCTGTA
Source organism: Trogon surrucura (assembly GCA_020746105.1). Lineage (NCBI taxonomy): Eukaryota > Metazoa > Chordata > Aves > Trogoniformes > Trogonidae > Trogon > Trogon surrucura. Next base: position 5,189,398 of record CM036630.1, on the reverse strand, counting down.
ATTGTGACTGCACAGTTCTGGGGCTACGAAGATCTATTTTTCAAGACATTTCTCAATACCTTCCTTCTGAGAAACAACGATCTTGGGACCACAAAAGATTTTGCCATTCTGACTCTGTACTTTAAACATCTACTCTTCCAGGTGGGAGTCTTCCACTGCTCCTTAGTGGAGACATCTGAAACTTAAATAGCCAGCTTGGCACAGGTGGATATAGGAAATTTGGATAACAATAAAAGCACTGGTGGACAGCGTTGGTGTTCAAAAACACAGCAGAGAAAATCTGTTTGCATTGGTGCAACAGTGGGTCCAACACTGACATAAGAAGCGCAACACGTTACACTGAGCCCTCACCATCTGAGGATGCCTTTTGAAACAGAACAACACAATGGAATCACTGTCTGTGGTTTTGTGCCTTCCTCTCATTGTTTTATTTCAATGAATAAATGCAATCTCCTGCTGTACAACATGAGGGGAATTTCGAAAAGCTGCCCTGCAGATTTCATTGAAATGACGCAGAAAATAGTTCTGCCATTCTGCCGACACCACTGGAAAGTATTCCTTGAGCATAAAGCACTAAACTATTCTATTTTCTATGCAATATTGATTGATGTTACTGACTGGACTGATTTGCTGCTGCCCACTTGCCCAGGTGAGAGCAAAGGCTCTGCCCAACTGCAAGGGGAGAGGTTTGCCCCTGGTCTGTTCAAGCAGGTACCTCCAGGCACATGGTGGATTCCCACAGGGCCAGCACTGCTGTGACATCCATGCTTTCAGATGTGGAGAGGTTTGGGGAAGCTGGCAAAGGGTTACGTCGTATTTAGCTAGGATTTATACTTCTCAAGGTGTCCGCTGAACTAACTAGATACCTGATTCACTTGTCTTTGGCCCTCTGGATTTCAGCCTTGCCCAGCCTGAATTGTACCAAACACCACCCTAGCTCCTTAATGGTTCTAAACACAAGACATTAAAAAGAGAAAATCTCAAATACATAAGACTGTGATAAAGATGTAGCCAGAAATCTGTCTTGAAATGCTTTCAACAGAAGTGGCTTGTAAAAATCTACTGAAATCACATGATGTTTTAATGTATTTTCAAACCATGTTAAGTTAGATTTCCATCATATTGATTGCAAGAAGCATAGTAAATGTCTTAAGGATTTTAATACTTATTTTCCTAGTTGGGTCCACTCTCCGTGTGCCCGGTGGTATGTGATAAGCAATGCTTTAATGATCTAATCCCCAAAGAGACGCATTTCATCTTTCTTTCTTTTTAATTTTGTTTTTCACTAAGGCTGTACTTCAAAGTGAGCCATATTCCCTTGTTACCTAAAAACCTGCCTGTAATTCCTGGGAGCAGCGAGTGATTCATATTGGAACAGCCTTCTCTCATGTTTTATCTCAGAGCAGTAGCTCAACCCCTGGGGCCCAGGATCCGTGCTGGGGTGTGAGGCAGCAGCACGCAGGAGCCACGGCCACAGTTTGGACACCGGTCACCACCTGGGTTTGGGAGATGTCAGGTGTGTGGAAGGGAAGAAGGATGGTACCCATGGTCCTCGAGGACCTCTCTGCCAGAGATGTAAGCAGGGGTAGTTGCAGAGTGGGAAGTGCTTTGGCATCACATGAAAAATTTAGAAAGCATCTCCAAAAGCTGTGAGGTTTAGCTGTTCCCAGAGCAGTACAACCCACAGTGTGTCAGACTAATCCCTGTGGTTTACGCCCTTTGATCCTGTTATGGCTCTCCTGTTATTTTAGTTGTTATCCATGAGATAAAAAGTCATTCGTTTAAATACGAAATTACTAGCTCCATTATAGCAGAACCGTATGGAAAACGAGGCTTGAAGGACTGATTGAATTTGAGCAATTACAGGTTTACTGATGATGGACTAGTGTGTGCTAGCATTAAAGAAACAGAAATTCTAAAGAGACTTGCTTGTGAAGGATATGAGTTATTTAATTTCTCATTTTTAAATTTATTTTGTTTCGCTGTTGGCTTAAGCTCCAGCAGTGAGATACCTGCAAATGAATTAGTAGGTTTCTATGTGACAAACTACTTACATTGTCTATACTTTGAGTTTGAAATAGAAAACTTGTAGGAAGTTAACCACTGAACTTCCCATATTCTCTTGAGCGTAACTGTAGTGAAAAACTTTCAAGGAAACTACTGGCAGGTGGATATCTAACTTGATGGCAAACAACTTGTGTGCAGAATCACCTACAGACATTAGTGAGCAAAGAGCGTGAGAATGAAGCCAAATGGCCTGGCCCCTTCCACAGTCACCTGCACGCTGAGACCCTGCGCATTCAGAATTGTGATTTTGCCCCAGTCACTGTTATTCTAACATTACAAATGTGCAAAAGCTATAGCCAAGGCAAGAGCTTCAGAAAGAGGTACAAGAACATGCTAAGCTAGAAACTGTTTTTCCATGGAGATTACCCTTTCACAGGATAGAAAAAATCTGTGCTGCAGATTGGGAGCTCTACAGACATGGATTTCAGCACAATAGGTAGATGTAAAGTCAACCCGAACTAGAGATGGACTGGAAAAAACCCACAATTTACCTATTTTCAAGACTGGAAGAGGCAAGGAGCGATCAGACTGATGCCTGCTGAACTTAGTTCACATTAAAAAAAAGATGCAGGTAAATAGTGTGTGTAAATATCTTCACATCTTTTGCACAGGGAAGGAAGGTGTAGAAAACAGGAAGGTATAGAAATATTTTGGCACGCATGCCATTCTGTGAAGCTGTTCTAGTAATTTAGCTTTTCACTTTTCTGTACTTTGCATACATGAATGTTGATGAAAACATAGCTCCTTCCCAGAGAAGTTTAAATAATAGATTTAAATAACTCAAGAAGAAACTGGAAATCCTGTCGTTTCATTTAAAATGACATGAAAATTGAGACTGGCCTAGTTTACGTGCGGAAAAGCCTTGTGTCTTTTATAAAATCACCCTCCCCGGAGAAGGCGCAGACCGGGTACCTCGCAGCACTGGGAGCTTGCGTCGCAGCCAGGAAAGCTCAGGGTCTGCGTGTACCCTTATATCCAAATTATCAGCCAGCAGTCTCAGCTCTGGGAAACTTGGATGTTAACTCCCGCAGAGACATAAGCCCCGTCCTTGCACTGGAGCCAGGGCAGCTGCCTTCCCTCAGTGCCTGCCTGCATCCTGCCAGACGAGGTCAGCAGCACCCAGCTACGCCGAAGGTTCCCACCAGCATCCACGCGTGCGGCGCAACTGCATCCACAAAAACATAAACTCCTTCTTCCCCGTTCGTTTTATATGTTTTAGACCATCATTATATTATTCAGACTTTTCAATAGCAGGTCTGCAGGAAGGATGTTTTTTTGCAGTCTAACTCGTGGCACGGACCACATGAGAAATTAATAATTCTTATGCACTGAAGCACCCTTAAAGCATGTGTAATTTCATTCTGAATCTCTTTCCATGATTTTGGAGTGATGGAGTGTTGACTTATTACCCCAGACAAGCACACAGCTGTCGGTAAGAGGAGGCGCAGTGGCGTGAGAGAGGCAAAGCAGGTTAGAACTGCTGTGATTATTTCCAAAGTGTGTTTACATTGCAACAGTTGAGTGTGTTTAAAGAGCTGCTTGTGTTGGGCCTGTGATTATTTTGCACTGTAAAGCACAGTCTTAAAAGCCTTTCCCATTTACCACCTACTGTTCCTCCTGTCAGCAAATCTCGCACTTTTTGTCACTTGACCCGAAATACACTCGCTCAATACGCTTATTTCATAGAATCATAGAATGTTAGGGATTGGAAGGGACCTCGAAAGATCATCAAGTCCAATCCCCCTGCCAGAGCAGGAATGCCTAGACTATGCCACACAGAAACGTGTCCAGGCAGGTCTTGAATGTCTCCAGAGAAGGAGACTCCACAGCCTCTCTGGGCAGCCTGTTCCAGGGCATTTCCACAATTTTCAGATAGCGGTTCTTTTTAAAAAATATTTTCCCTAAGCCAAAACCTTTCAGGCCACTGCAACTAAATTTAAGCACCAACACCGCATCCCTGCACAACACATCTGGAGAAACTGGCCTGCCCTGACCTGCTGATCTTGTTCTTCTAGAGACTTTCTTCTCATTGCCTTTATGCCAGAAACACTGTCGTCCCTCCAACTCCCCACAAATGACACCAGCAAAATAGTGTCACACAACTCCAGGACAGCCCTGCCTACTAAACTGCTTAATTCCTTAGCTCTCCCTTTTCGTGCACGCAGACATGCTCGTACCTACGGAGCATCCCAAAAGAGTCACTGAAGTAACCAAAGCATTCCCATCACTCCCCGCTCTGCACTTCAGCTGTGCAAATAATTCCTCTTTGGATTGCTACCAGGGAAGGAAAAAAAAGCAAAGATTTGGCTTGATCTCAACTTTGGTAGAGCTAATATCTCATTCAGTCTGGTGGGAAAAGTCACTTTCAAGCTTCTAAAAGTGGCTGGAAGAGCCACCCGACTGCTGGAACAGCAGGACGAGCCTAAAATGCTCCTGCAGCCCTGCAGGGAGAGGCAGGTCTGCCCCTCCATCTCTGCCCCCCTGAGCAAGTGCCCAGAGCAGGGGAGTCTGCCGATTCTCCCCCAGACTAACTATTACAGCAGCTGCCAGGTACAGCTGAAACACTCACATCAGTGATTTACATGGAAAAACATGAATATGGCTTTAAACTTGTACCGATTATGCTGTAAAACTGAGACTATAGATTCCCACATTGTTGCTGAAATTAAACGCTGCCTTATCCTAAGCAACATGATTGCTTCAGGAACCGAGTTCGCTGTCAGGTGTCTTCACTGCCCTTTACTTTCAGTTATGTATACGTATACAAATATGTACATATGCACACATACAAACATTTCAAATATCCTAAATTGTTTACAAGAGGGAGTGAACCTTTTCTTTCTCTGCCTATGCAGTCCATGAGAAGTTGAGGAGGAGGAGAGGGACTGAGAATTACGTGCCACGATAGAACACGTTGTGTCAGACTGAGACCTCTCCAACCCAGTCCCGATGTCCGTCAGCTCCAAAGACAGGTGTAATCTCAGGCTGTGCTTGCTGCCCTGCAGCTCGGACCACTTCTGCCCAAACTCAGAGATGTTTTCAGATGTTTCAACTTTTACACGGGGCTGCACAGATGAAAGACACAAAACTGACGGGGAAGACTAAGATCTGCCAGGAGAATGTAGGCTCCTAACACCTTTGAATGCTTTTACAAAACATTGACTAAAATCCTGCCTGTAGAGAATGACCTTAGAGTCGACATTTACACCTCAGAGAAAAAAACCCCTCCCAAGCAACAAACCTTCCCCTGCCTCCTGCCTGGCATCACCAAACGCATCCGAGACTGGTGTCACAGAAACTTGAGATGAACACATTGTCCATCACGTTAATTCTCATTCTTCACTGACCCACACATCTTGCTCCATGCTGCAGAGCCTTCTACCTCACTCTGAAAACCAAATTTTTAGTAATTAGGCAAAAGCACCTCAGTGTACCTGAAGCTGCACTCTTGGTTATGCACTGGTAAATCATAAAAACAATTTTTGCAGTATGTTTTTTTTCTGCTGCATGAAGCCATTGATTTAACCTTGTAAAAGACAGCTACTTGTTTTTGGAGGATATTGTTTTCTGCTGTTCCAACCAAATGGTGCAGGATGTTATCGACAACATTTTCCCTGAGAGCAGGATGTCAAACTGCTGCTTCCACCAGAGGCACAGTCTTGATAATTTTCTTTTGAACCATCAGCTGAAGAATTAAACACCAAAACACAGACTGGGCTATCGAAACATCAATGGAAAACTGGAACCTGTGGTTTGCAGGCTGTGGATTACCACTGGAACAGTAAAAGAGGAAAGGGTTTGACAGTTATGATTTGCCCCTTATGGGCTGGTCGTACGGCTGGCACTGTGAGAGAGAGAAGAGGGTGCTCTGCCTCCCCGCATTTCCAAAATAGAGAGTGCAAAATAAAGTAATCAGAGAAGACACCCACACAGCAGAAGATCTCGGATCCTTGTAAACTGCAAAGGTAATGACATGATGTATGCAGATTAGTACTTGTGAGTCTTAGAATAAATGGGTTTTCAGAAAGGATTTGACTAATGAGTAAGTGAAACTCTTCTGGCAAAAGGAGTTAATGGCTAAAAAGCAGCACTTGGGTATTTCTTAAAGCACGGAATTCCTTCTATCTATTTCTCTGTAAAGCTTTTGGCATTCTAGGTGTCTGCAGTTAGTAGCAAAGGCTGCTCTGAACTCGCTCACAGCTGGCTGGAAGGTGCAGGGGGTGCCCTCCACGTCCGCTGCACTCAGGCAGATGAAGATGAGGGAGCAGAGCCCCTCATGGGTCGGTACGGTGCCGTGGTGCAAACCTGGTGGAGGAAGGAGGATCAAACCCTCTGGCAGCCCGAGGGCAGCCTCTGGGGCTGCTGCGGCTGCAGGAAGGAGCCCGGGGCTGCATCTGCCCTGGGGACAGGAGCTTGCTTGGCCGCTGCACCACACAGCTTCTGCACAACCCAGAGTTGATAAAGCCCCACTTAACTATCTGATTTATGAGAGCACATCATTTGTAAAGCTTAAGGGGCTTGTAAACAAGGACTGTGTTTGCACCATATGGCGGGGGAAGTCGTTGTAGTCTTCCCCTCCAAACCTGTGTCAGAAGCTAGCTGGTGTATCGTGGTCTTTGGTTCTCCACATTTCTCAGTTTAAAGTATTTTTATTTTTTTTCTCCAGTCTTCCCTGTACACGGCAATGATAACAGCATGAGAGGCTTTTCCACTAATCTTTGATTATGACAAATAATTATATTTCATTGTCTCCTCTTAGAGACAGAACAAGTTCTGCTTATTTACAGGCAGGCTAGGTTTTTTGTTGTTTTGTTGTTGTTAGTTTTATTTCAAAGAGCATAGCTGAGGATTTCAAGGCAGATGGAGTCTGATTTAACATAGAGGACCCAAACTGAGCCTTACACTTAGGTGTTTCCCTAGTGTGAGCAAGAAAGCAGATGCTGGCCTGGAGCACTTCCTTCACTTTTGCACCCACAGATATCTGCACAGAAGCCCAGGCGGTTCCAACTTTTCACCCTGCATGTGTCTAGGTACCTACTGGCTATACTCCCTTCACCAAAGCAGTAGCAAATGCTAAATCACAAGAGATCAGGGGCTGTCACTGTGGCTGGGGTATCCTGCTGAGGTGCTGCAAATCCACAAAGCAGAGTTACCCTTGTGCCAGGCGTGCCAAGGATGCCAGCAAAGCCAGCCTCCCACTAGCAGGAGTTGGACTAGATCGTGCCAACAAAACCTTCAGTCTGCAATACCTGAAAACGAGCTGAGGTCTGCAAGGAAAACGTGGGCTGCTGTCACCTGGGGTAAGGGAGCATCACAGCCTGCCCCAGCTCAGTAAGTTTTACTGGTGCGAGGCAGCACACCAGAGCTGTTCCACCAGAGAAGGGCTGTGGCCAGAGCAGCAGCAGGCAGGTTACTAGGGTTTTATGGCAGGTGCCTTTCCCCATAACTCATCATTGTTAAAAGCTCAGCTTGCTGTAAATTCCCTGTTCTACAAAGTCTGGACACGGACCCAACTCTCTCAGGAGCCTGAGCTGGGTAAACACCTGGGAAAACAAAATGTGAAGAGAAGGAAGATTCAGTCTATTACTTCCATCTTTTAGGACAAGCAAACCAATCTCTGTAGCGTGCGTAAATCTCGCATTCAAGCACTAAAATTCAGTGACATTTAACTTCTCATGCTCCCATTGCATATTGCTTTTCGTTGTCCTGCCACTTGGAGATGAAAGAGCAAAGGGCCACGGAGGTGGGGCAGGAGCATCGGTTGCTGGGAAGGAGCGAGCAGTGGAGATTGTATCAGCTAAAGGAGGGCAACAGCAATTAGTCGGCAGCACACAGCAGGGCCACAGTGTCTTAACTGCAATCCCCCCGTGTGCACAGTTATTTTGGGCAGAGGCTTTTAAAAGCTCATCTGTGAAGTCAACGAACTGTGGTTGGAGAAGGCTCCCTCATGAGGCAGCGCCTGGATTCTTCAAACAAAAGCTCCACAGAAGATTTTCTCTTTCACCACCTCCTGCGGTTAACTCTTGAGTAGATCAATACCATTTGCAGTCACAACTGTGCAAAGAGTCACACCACACCAAGCATGAAAGACCAGAAAGGATCCAAGAGACTCAGGCTCTGGGAGACACACTTCTCTAAATAAAAATCCTTTGGCAGAGGACTGTTAAGTTCTAAAACTCAAATGTCAATTTTATGTCTTAAACTGCAAGATACATTATATCTTTCTAAAAGAAATCAATGCTGTGCTACTGAAATCTGGTCAGCTAATGGCCCTGAAACCTGTCTCTGTTCCAGCTGTCCAATGCACCAACCTCCTGCTTCATCCCCACTGGTGGATGTGAAGGCCAGAACATGGAGGAGATGAATTCTCCCCCTGCTGTCATGACTACCTCTGCCAAGAAGGATGCCAAGGATGAGAGGAACATGTATTTTCCAGCAGACATTGGATACACCCTGCCAACTTATTTTTCAGAAATTACTAACGAATAATGAGAGGGAAGGACCTCCCAGCAGCACAGGCAGAGGGTGCAGTGTCAAACACCCAAGTAGGTGACTAAAGGTACTGATTTTTCTCAAACTGAAGCAAGCACTATATGGGACCATGCACAGAGCATCAGCTTGCAGCTGGAAGTAGGGCTGGTAGGAAATCTTCGACCACAGTAAATGCTACCTTTTTCAAGCCCCAAACCTGGTGCTGCTGAGCAGCCCTAATATCTGGGACCTGGTGAGAGCTCCGCAACTCTCAAACTCATATTCATGTCGAGAGTGCCCAGAGACTTTCAGGTTTGTAAAAATCTGGGTTCTGTATGTCTCAGTGAAAATCAATCAATTCTCCCAACTCAAAATCTAAGAGCTTGATATAAACTGGAAAAACCTGCTTATCAATCAATGCTACCTGTAGCTATCAGCCCCCGAAGTATGATACAACCAGTGCAAAACCTGCTGTGAAAACGGATGGAAAATACAAAATAAATGAAAACCCAGGCAGCTGAATTATTTACGGAAATCCACTTCTGTCTCCCTAGGCTGTGACACCCAGAGGAGAACATGAGAAAGGGCTGGGAGAGCTCGGCTGCTCTGTGTCTGCAGCGTGTGGGCCACTCGGAGCCGAAGGATCGCTCCAAACCCACAGGAATTCAGGGGAGGCCGCCTGCGCCCACGATAATTGGGGTAACAGCCGGGCCGGGCTGAGTCACGGCTGCTCGTGGAGCCACCGTTGCTGTCAGACCAGGAAAGCCTTGAGCCACGTACAAAATGAAGCTCTTGAAATAGGTTCGTGCTTCCAAAGACATTTCAAAATGTAAATGTATTTTATTTTGCTGTCTGACATAGGCAAACCTTTTTCATCAAGTCGTGGGAGTTAATGCCACCTCGCAAGCATGGCTCGGCATCCAAATAGGGCTCTTAATTGTTTCAGAGAGGATGGAAAAGATGAAACTATATTTAAAATATTTATTGTAGGTATTAGCACAGAGGTTTCTTGTGGTCTAGCAGCTATGTGATACATCTTTGGTACTGTTCTAGAATGAAAAAAATAGAAGTCCTAAAAAAAAAAAAAAAAGGTCTGTATTTCTAGGTAAGCAGCTGCAGAATTAAATCAAACTAGGATGGAAAATGTGAAAGAAATAAGACAAGAATCATAATACACCATTCCTGATCTGCAGGTTTAAGTTTTAAATTGTCTTTTGATTGATGATTTTATTTCCCTTCTTGTGTCTTTTCATCACAACAAGTGATTAAAAGCCAGAGAGGGAAGTTCTGCAGGCAGGCAACCCTGGCAGTGGCTTGGCTGAGGGAGGGGAGCCCAGCACCCCCAGCAGGGTGTGCCCATCGCTCAGCCTCCTCCCTGCCTGGGGGCACTACGGGAGGGAGCACGTGGGGAGCAGCACCACGCTTCTCCTCACTGGCTGTGCCACAGGTTCAGTCATTTCAAACATGCAGCTGAACCCAAATTTTAGGCAGAAGAGTGTATTTCCATGGCTTTCTGCTGGCACAAGCCTCAGCTTGCCATAGAGCTACTTGCACATTTCCCCAAGGGCTCCAATACATCCAGTACCGTAAAGAAAACTTACTCTGTGAACTAGTTGCTGAAGTTTCACTTGCAATTAGGAGTCGAGGCCTTTGGTGATTTCTATTCACGGCATGTCTTCGAAGCAGCCAAATTAAAAACTTTACCATTAAGGAGCTGATAGCTCCCGTAATTGCAGGCATCATTCTGCATTAGCTGGAGGGAGCTGCATGACTCACTGGCTAACAGAAGTAGATCTGTTCATAAAATAGGAAAACTTCTAACCAAAGAGAAATTCCTGAGCCATGAATTACTTTAGAGAAAGTACTAATTTCAAACAAATTACTTGTATAATTTGTGCTGTCAATACAAGAACTTTTGTCTACGTTAAGAGTCTTTTTGCTCTGAATTACCTTCCTGGCTGACCTAGAGCTCATCAAGTGAATATTCAAAAGAAAAATTTTCCCTGAGGGATGAGTCACGGCTCTCTACTGTCCTGCAGGTTAAGCTACGTTTCCCTTTACTTTCCATAGAGCACATGTTTTAAGAGTTGATGTGTTCAACGCCTCATATGTTGATCCTTTTGCCCAGAATAATCTTAAAACAAATACCAAAATTTTCTCATTCAAGGCACCCATCCCCTATTATGCTATGTTTCTCTGTGAAACAAAAATCTGTCACTTGCAGGAGAAAATCCAGGGGGATACAGAGCCAGTGCAGGTTTAAACAGGATTTTTCAGGTCTTTTGAGGTCAGAAAAATAAAGTGAAACGGTAGGAGTAATTGTGGTGTGCACTAAAGGGTCGTCTTGTCTTGCAGAGTTCATTTCATGAAGACTGCAGTGCTAAAACAGGGTAGTTTTGCTCTAGGAAGAGGTTGCAACATGCAGCCAACCAGCCAACCAATTTAACATAAGTGGTGACAGGTCAGAGCCCTGCAGGAGAGCAGCTAAGCCACTGGCAAGCCTGCTGCAGCTTCAGAGAGCTCCCATTAGCACAGGCTCGGTCCAATTTGGAGAATTTAGCTCAAGACTAAAATTAATAACAGGTCTGACTGGATGAGGTGACTCTTCTAACCTCAGGACTGCTTAGACTGAGGTTTAATACCAACCTCAGATCTCACATTCGAAAGATTTATTCTAACACCAGGGATTTTTAATGTCGCTGTGAGCTGGAATATCCAGCGTCCGCCACCAGAATTTCAATATCTTCTCTCGCTTCCCACAGGGCTCCATTTTAAAGACAGTATATTTTTTCATGCTCTGGAGTCTTTATACTTCTTCTCCTTAGCAGTATGTGAGCGCACAGCTCTATACAGGGAGGGACACAGCCCAAACACCAGCGAGAAGGAGAAACCCCCAGATCTGCAATGGGGCAGGAGCGGGACCGGGTCCTGGGTGCAGGATGGGGAGAGCATCTGGGCAGCCCCTCACCCACCCAGCACCCAAAGCTAGAAACCAGGGAGAAACATGAGCGGCTGGAGTGGATCTGGTGATGGAGTTTGATCTTGTGAAACACCTATGAAGGGAGAAAAGAAATGCAAACCCTGCTGACACAGCCAGGAGCACCCCGCACCCAGGAGCGGTGGGATGGTGGCCAGTGGTGCATGAGAGAAGAAAAGGAGAGCGATCTCTTGTTGCAGCCCTCTTGTGGGCAGCCATCTACCAGTGCCAGATGAAATCGAAGTCATTTGAAAGACGGGCATCACGTTTTTCTGCTACAATGTGTAACAATTGCCTTTCAACTGGAATTTAATATGAAATGGAGCAAAGATCCCGCTGGATTGCTGTAGAGCACTGTTTTGCTTGAGAACAGGCAAACTCTAAACAGATTAACAAAGCTGTTCTTAACAATGAGATGCGTCCTAGAACTGTTACAAGTGTGAAGAAGCCAGAAGTAATAGCCGTCTGCACGAAACATAAAAAATCATACAAAAAGGAAAAGCCATCTCTCAAAGTACAGAACATGTGAGAGCACTGAAGAACAAGCAAGCAAAATCACAGCCCCAGGTTGTCGCATGCAAAACCTGAAAGACAGAGGGCATGTTTTTCTGAACAACTCGCCCCATCAGACTACTACTGATGGAAGCCATGGGAAAGCTGGGTATTCCAGCTGTGTCCAGCTGTGCATCGCCAGCACTCTGCTCCCTGCATGCTAATTTCAATTATTTTTTTCTTTATACGAGTTTTTTTTCAGGAGACATGAGAGATCCTGCCTGCCCTGGTCCACAACAGGAGCAGTAGCTGGAGTCTCTCATTCCTACACCTGGTGCCCTGCTGCCAGCAGTGCTGTCTCTTCTATAAGTTTCCCTTGAAGAAGGAATAGCCTCGTTAAGGACAGCTCTCATGCAGGGTGTAAAAGGGGCTGGTGGCTTGTGTGGCTTAGGCTCAGTGATCTGGATGCTCAATATCAGCACTGAATGTCAGCCTTACCCTAATACAATCAGAATTACTGGAGGACAAATGCCTGGGGAGTTCCTGGAGAACCATGGTTTGTGGAGCACTTCCGTGGAAAACTCACAGAAATCTGAAGAAACAGAGTAACTGAAAGATTTAGTGATAAGGGACAGATTGATGCCTTTAGCTGGGCATTCCTGCTGACACAGCCTGACTCCAGCAGCTACTGCTGCTAATTCCCTCATCCAACACCTTTACGGAGCAGACGTACCCATTAAAAGAGAGCAGAGACTTGGTAGATAATGCCAACATACCAGGAAAAAGATGCAGCTTGATATTTTAGGAATGGAAAGAGAAAAACATACGCTATTTACACTATTATATGCTCAAGCTGCATAATTTTCATATAATATGCAGTTTACTTCCCACAACTTAAGGAAAGTTCATAGATGTGAAATAATCTTGATTAGTATTTGCAATAGTAGTAACAAAAGGCATAAGAAGACACTGAAATGGATGTTTTTTAGATTACTTAGATGCACTTTTATTTGGGTAGAAGTGTTTGGTTAAGTCTACACTTTAAAGACCACAAACTGAATGCAAGAAACTACCTAAAGCTGTACGGTCTCAGGGATTGCATGTCAGGATTCGTAGCTTTATAATGGATATTCTGCTTCCAAAGGCTACATCGAAGCTAAAAATTCCCTCCTGATGTCATCTCATATCAGCTTCATTTTTGTAAACATCCCTGCTCAAGGGACATACTAAAGATTTACAAACTCCCTTAAGCGGGGGTGGCCTGAGGAAAGAAGAGGGAGGTTTGTACCAAAACCCCAACTTGCCACAGGAGAGTGGCAGCACAATGGCAAAAAAAAATAAAAAAGCAGCCACCCTTTGGGAAATAACATCCAAAACGGAGACAAAATGCTTTGGGAAATGGATTGAATGCATTACAATGTGGTGGTCAGGACATTTTTCCCCCCCCATCTGCTCTGGTGGAGATGTCGTTCCCTGCACTGTTAACATGGAGTAGGGACCAGCTGCCTGTGCTACCACACAGTGCTACTACTGAAACACTTTGCCAAGTTTTAATAGAAAATTCAAAGCAGCACACAAGCCCTTGGGCTCTCTGGGCTCTCCCTAAAGCCACGGTGGCCGTGCCTGCTGTCAGGAGAGACCGGCTGGACTCTGCCCATGCCGGTCCCCTCCTCCAGGCTCACAGGGAGCGCGGGGTCTGCAGGCTAAACTGAGTGTGGCTTTCCAGGACTTTGGAAGGAGGGAAATCCCTCCAGAAATATCTTTGCAAATTCCAGTGCTAGACATTAATTCCTTACCCCCGCATCTCCTACTTCATCTGAGCAGGGATTCACAGCCTGGCAGGAGTCCGTCCCAAGGCACATGAACAGCTAGCTACAGAAGTACCAGGACTTTTACATATATCCAAACTGATTTATTCCAATTCTGCTGACAAATTCTGTACAACTGAACATCACTTCTGAATTTGCCATCGTGTTAATAGATGACCAAATACAGAAGTGTTTCATCTCAGATGCAAAAATATATGGCTTTGTAAAATCATTTACATTTCAAGTTGTACAGAGACACCATCATAAAGCAGAAGTGTTGATACTCTGTTCTGGTTTTGCAGACATCACAGTTGTGGTCTTATTTTAGGATTCTTCCATACAGAATATTCAATATCCTACTTTACTTCCTCACAGAAAACACGTCGGTCCAGCTCTTGCAGCAGAGCTGTCGACAGCACTCCATTGCTGCTGAAAAACACAGCTTAACCTTCTACCTGGATGCTCTGCGCGTGCCAACGTGCTGCTGAAAAAGTTTTTTCAGAGCCTGTTCTCCCCCTGAGCCTGGGTCATCCACGTTCCCCTTAAACATTTGCAACCACGCACACCAGAGACCTCCACAGCCAGAGGCTCCCTGGCTGACAAGCATTTTGGGCCCCAGGCTGGCTACTGGTTCCCATCACAGCAACCCTTTTTCATCTAGCAAGCATCCCCACAGGGGAAAGTCTTGCAGCTCCTGCTAAGACATAAAGGGACAAGGAGACTTTTATGCATCTTTTCAGAGGGCTCTCTCTTGTGCCTTATCCAGGCACATTCTTATCTATGTTAATTTGGTCTCTTCCAGGCTAATTACAGCTCAATGTATAAGACAGTCTCATTAAGATCTTAGCTTGGGTTGGATACTTATATTCTCTATCCCAGCAAACTTTATAAGAGAACTGGTATCAACCACAGACGTGTCTGCAGATAAAAGGGCACATTCATTCCCCGCAGCAGCAGACACGTTAATTACCAGAAGCCCAGCATATGAATTTTTTGAGCCTTGTGTTTAGGGGAATCACGTGCCCAGTTGCTTAGTGTTAAGGCTCTACAAGCACCTCATTCCCTTTGAAAAATCCTGCCTTCCTTTTGGTGCAAATAGAAGATTCGTCTGCCAGCAAATACAAAACTGATTGAACACCAAGGAGTGAGAAACCTAGACGTTTTGAATAAGAACAAGAAACTATAACACTACAAATACTTGACTGCTGGGAGTTGTTAGGGACACAGCAGAGGCAGGTGGTAGAATCCCACTGCTTGAAAAGGTTTGTCTGGGGAGAAATGCACAGGAGAACACTGCAATGGAAAATAGGAGGCCAAACTGAAGTACAAAACCTTTTGATCAGCTTTCCAAAGTAGAAATTAATGATTTCAGATTTTGAAAAATTCTTTATAATTACTGCGACACTGATGAAACAATGTAATAGTCGGTTGCTAAACCCACACAGGAGTGTTCTTACTCACAGGAACGTTAGTCACCAGTTGAGTAGTCTGAAGAGTGGAAGAATACTCATGAATTTCAGTCTTGCACAAATGAAGCTCCCTCCCACCCTCAACTTCACACTTAAAACTGCTTCATTATTACCTTTCCACTGATGTAGCTTAAGATTTCAGAGAACCACGTACAGAGAACAGACATCACTGCGGAATTAGATGACCCAACATTGCAGCAAACACCCAGAAGAAAATATTCACAGGCTAAGAATCTCTCTCCTGGTAAATTCTTAGCAACAACAATTTCGCCAAAAGCAGAACTGATTCATGAAATAACATGGAAGCCAAAAAGAAGGGGCTAAATATGAAACAAATAATTGACGCGGCTCCCTTTCACAAAAACCATTTGGCACGTAATAGCATTCTGTATCATCACAAACACCTGGCCTGCTTGTTTAATTCACATCCAGATCTAGCAGTTGCGCAAATGCGGAGAGAAGCTTTGGGGGGTTTCTGTCCCTATTTTTATGGAAACAGACTATAATGAAAGAGATTCGAAGCAGCACAAAGGAAACAGCAACAAAGTGCCATGAGACATTCTACATTTTGAATGCATTTTTGTTTCCATAAAATGAAAACACTGTTTATTCACTGCAGAAAAAAAAAAAAGAAAAAACAGAAAAATATTATAGAGATGTTTGTGTATCCAAACAAATGGTGAGAAGTTCCCTGGAAAACACAGTCTGCAGTGACTAAACAGGATGAGGATGGGAACCGAGCACACATGCCGAAGCTTACGGCTGCTGCCAGGGTGCCTGGTGTCACATGGGGAAATGGAACAGCAGAAGTGCTGGAAGAGTATGCAGAGAGGGGAGGGATTATTTGCACAGAGGATACCATAACTGCCTTCACTCTGAATTTCCAGATAATGTAGGTCAGGATGGGAGGGAGTTAACAGTTGAAAGCATTTCTTCTTCCGTTTCAAATCAATTATGATAAAACCTGTGCTTTCCACACGTTTCAGCTGCTTGTTCCTGATACTTTGGTTCACCTTTATATAGAAAAGTCAGTAAAACGCTGTGAGAAGGTGTAATCCTGGATGCAGAAGAGTCACTCTGACACTCACATTCTCATACCCTGTCACACCCGCAGTGGGCTGGGTGGCGATGGGAGCCAGGACTTGCCCTTCCGGGCAGCCCCAGTTGTGAAGGACCAGCATCACCACCTGCAGACACATCCAGCCCCTCTGCAGCCTTTCGACCAGACAGATCAGACAGGTCAGACACAAACCATACAGAATGTACTGGGAATTAAGTACAGATTTTAAACCCTTCCCTTTAGTATAGTCCAACGAGTAGCAGTACAAATCGAGGTGTATCAGGGCTAACTGCAGATTGAAGGCTGCAAAGCAGCATCTATGTGGAACATTAAACTTCTCTATTACTAGATCATTATAGCAGAGGCTTTCTCTACGGAAAAGGACAGAAGCAATCCGATCAGCAGCACCGGGTCAGATGGAGTGGTCAGTCGGTGCACCTGAATAGGTTACAAAAAATTTGTCAACAAACTGAAAAATATATTTAGTTAAAGAAGTTGTGCTTTCAGTAGCTTTTCTTGAAGGTGAAAGGTAATAAATTGTTAGCAGAAGTACAGGCAACAAGATTTGTAGCAAAAGGCAATATCTTTCTGTAGACTAAACGAAATAATCAGTCTAAAACAGACAAGGGATTTGAAGTGCTCAAGGCTCCTTTGCTGGTTACATTGGTTGGTCTAATAAAACCTGAGACTCCTCCTTTCAAACCTCTCCAGCTTGGCTCATCTCACAGAAGTTTGCATGCCTCAGACAATTAATAAAGTTCAGGACAGACATGGCTGGCAGTGCTGAGCTCGGCAGTGCCCTCCTTGTGGAGCAGAGAAAAAGGATGGATCCTTCTGGTTTATCAGGTTAAGCATCACCTGGAGAAAACAGACTCCTGTCAGAGCCTTTAATAATGATCCTTTTGAGCCACTATCAATCTTTACAGCACCTTAATTGAATTTGCTGTTTAGCTGGGTGAGCCCTGTGTGCAATACAATCCTTTTTTATATATCCTTTAAAGCCACAGAAACTTGACTATAAAAAAGCAGCATTACAGTGAGCAGGCAGATAAACCCCGTGACTGCACTCTTTGTGCAACTGAAGTTAGGAAACCAAATGGGAGATGAAGGAAAGGAGCAAAGAAATGGATGAAAGCAAAGAAAGGTGATTCTTCCTGCAAACTGGCACCACAGAAGTATTTGATACCGTGAGCTGTGGTGGCATTCCCTCGGTGACAAAAGAACCACACCCCCCACCCCGAATATCAGTAAACCCCAAAAAGCAAAGGAAGTATCTGCTCTAATGGAGATGTTAAACAGGGCAAAATGCAACGGCACTTGTCAGAAGAGAGACGTTTCAGGCAGACTGGCTGGTACGCAGCATTTCAGCCTCTCACTGGAGTGTGGGTCTGCCCAACAGGCTGATGTCTATGGGAAGTGGTTGGAAGATCTGACCCCAGGACTTGGGGGTCCAAACACTACCAAGTGGGTAATATCGCGTGTCCCAGTAGTTACAAGGCAAAGGCTCAGTGATGCTGAGAGCATTGACAGGGTAGTGAAGGAGGACTAAAGCTCTGCGGATGGTGATAAGAAATATTTACATTTGAAACCTTTTCCCAGATGCAGCACTGAGAGATTTGGGAGCTGCACCACCTACACGCATAATGCAAGTGTAGGTGGTGAAAGTGTTCTTTAACGAGTGAGGAGAAAATGCTTTTGTCAATGAAACAGGAACTTCCGTGGAATAGCTCCATCTTCTACAGCCCCTCATAGCTACAAGCAAAACACAAGATTATTGGTTTTCAGATCAGAAGATGAGGATTCCTCTTCATTTTTCCTTCCTCTCTGTACAACACAGAGATTTTCTAGAAAGGAAAAAAATATTCAGAAACATCTCCCAAATATTTTTTGGTTTAACCTTGTGCTAGGAAAAGAGCCATCTACTTCCAATCCTTTATAACAGAACATCGGAGGTAAAACCTTCTAAGACAACACTACACACTGTTAAAAGCACATGGGCCTCTTAATTTACAAATATTTTGTAAAGGAACAAAAGAAGAGACAGCGCTGTGGTGGCACACATCCATGAGCCATCCGGGCTCTCTGGCAGACACAATTCCTAAACTGCTGCTGCCTCCCTCCCCAGCTCCTGAGGTGGCCTCTCCCCGAGGCATCACCCACAGCTTTATGTTCTGCCGGGCTTCTGATCAAACTTCCCACTGGCACTGCGGTTGCAGAATACAAAGCACTTGCCCTTCTATAACCAACTACATACAGAGGGAATTAGGGAATAAATCCCATTACACTTCGCCCTGTAGCTTCCTCAGCACTATCTAATGTGGCTCAAAGACAATACCTACAATAGAAAACACACCCTGCCCAAATAAATGTAAGGGAAACCACTCTAAATAATCTCCTAAAGTAACTCACATTTGTATAAATCCTCAGAGAATGGACCAACACACTCTTGTTTGAGGGCGCATGGTGCTTAAATCTTTGCAAAACAGCAAAGTTCCCCTTTGTTTTGTAACTGAAGGAAAAAAATGGTACTTTCTATGGTGCGACAGTATGTATTGCAAATATTAACCCTGACTGCTCAGAGCTGAATAGGAACAATCCTAACACATCCCATCCTTCCTACACAAGGTTAATACTGCAGGATCTGTCCTTCCCGAGCCTGAGATTTCATTAAATGTGTTCCTATTCAAGCAGTCATTTTAATGAACGTGGTGTGCCAAAATAAACTTACTGCTGCATAAAGATGATGTAGCTTGAGTGTTCTAAATGATGTGTTCAAGGCCTATAAATGTTAATACTGTATTTTCCACAGAACTGTTTGATAAACTTTTCTATGAATATTCCAGGCATGTTTCCCATTACAGCCACATTTCCTCACTCAATCGCTGGGTTTCGTTTCTCTGTGAATAAGTAACTATCATGGGATTTTTGGCAGCTTAGTGTTGTTCTAGCCCGTTGGTCTTGTAATTAGCTCCAAATGTTGTTTTTATGAAGCCGTTGTCTTCCTGATGTATCCTAAAGTCCACAGCTATCCTCTATACTTGGCTTATTATATTAGTACCAGGGAACATTAATATATTAATAGCATTAAAACTGCAAAATGCTGCTGCCTGGTTATTTTCCAGGTACATCTTTGAAAAGGGAACATTTTTTCAACATTCTATTCCCAAGGATGCACGTGTACATACTTTTACATACAGATGTATGTATTCTCTGCAGCACATCAGCCTGAAAAGCTGTTTTGCCCAGAAGGTAGAGCTAACGATTAACAAGCGCTTACTTCAGCTTTTGCCTTTATTGTCACTTTATTTTGTGACACCAGGAAAGTATCGTGCTTGCTGGCTGTATGTTCAGATGAGGAAAGCAAATGAGACAGCAGTTACACTGTGGGGCAGAGAGGTGGGCAGGGAAGGATCAATCCATCACTCCCAAGGAAAAGGTTGCTATGGGCAAATCCAGTTCTGACCCTGGCCTCCCTCTGTGAAACCACGTAAAATTATTATTTAAGGACTAATTAAGATGAGTTTCACAAGCTCAGCCCCGAACATTCCTACTGCCCGAGGGCTGGAAGGACCCTACAGGCCAGGCAAGATGGGAAAACAGCGTTCTCTAAGATTCTGGCAGCAGTTTACCAGCAGCAACAAAGCCACCAAAGAGCTTCCTTCCTGATTTAGTCCATTGTGGCAGGAATGGGAAAAAGCATTATATCAGTTACACACTGGTTTACTGCTTCATTTGGGTTTTCCTTTCAAAAAAGCAAGTAATAAATGGATTAATTCTACAGCCAGAACAACTCCAGCATCCCTCAGGGTGATTGCTGGACAAGTGCACTGAGTCAGCAACAAACCTGGCGCAGTCCCTGCCGCTGTAACCTGCAACGTGCCGACACTCGGTAGAGGCTGGTCGACTGCTCTCCTTGTTGTCTGGCAGTTGCCTGAAGTCACTGGAAAGTTGTTACACCACTTTTGTAAACCCACTGACGAGCATTTAATGTTAATGAAATGTTACTGCCTAGTAATTTTGGCAGATGAAACTCAGATCACTGTGCATGTAATTTATTTAGCGCTAAATGTTTGCCCCTATTTTCTTTACACACTGAAATAGACAGATTTGGATGAAAACTTTGCATCTAAATAAGACAATTCTTTAGAAAGTTAGACAAATTTCTATGTAAATGTTTGTCCGTGCGTTTCACAGAAAACTCTGCTCGAGGGTATATATCCCGCCAAAATGGAGAGGGAAGGTGTAGGCTGCTCCCAGTACCTACATACTCATAAAACCCACCATGAAGGAGATGCTCTCATCTCTACTAAATCATTTTAGTAAATGCAATGCAAGGGAACAACTGAGAGTGGTCTTATTCACCCACACAGGTAGGGGAAGGTTCCGGCTGTGCCAATGTGTACTGAATTCAGAGCATCTGTGCTATCCTGCACCATGGCCTCCACAACATCCTAACTGACCGGCAATTCTGACATTACATACAACATATCAATCATGGTAGCCATCAGAAAGGACAACCTCAGTGTCAATAGGGAGGTGTCATGTCCTGTGCATCAGCCCTGGTGTGCAGCCTGTGCACGGGTAGGAGC
Source organism: Trogon surrucura (assembly GCA_020746105.1). NCBI lineage: Eukaryota > Metazoa > Chordata > Aves > Trogoniformes > Trogonidae > Trogon > Trogon surrucura. Next base: position 5,168,465 of record CM036630.1, on the reverse strand, counting down.
TGCCCTGCTCACACCTGCACTGCAGTGGGTGGCTTCTGACAGAAAACAGGATGGGTGAAGGCAATCTGATATAGCATCTTTCAGCTGCCTTTCTCCGAAAAACATGATTGAAATAGGACAGCATTCAGATTTCTCCCAGCCAGAGAATAAAAATTCAATTTTTGTTAGCACACTGTACCATAATCCTATGTTTACCAATGCTGTCTCTATCTTCTACCAGCAAATGTAATCCTGAGGTAAAGAGATTTTTCAATTATCGTAGTTTCTAAATGACTGACTAAATCTAGCAAAACAGACGAGGAAAAACCTGCCCTATCGCAGATCCCTGCACAAGTGCATGAGAAACGTTGTCCAATTTGTCGTATCTCTACCCAAACACACTGACCCCGGTTAGAAGCTGGCAGCGTGCCGCAGCCGGCGGCTTAGCTCCTCCGGTCCCTCATCGCTGTTCATGGGCTTCTATAAAGCTGTTAGGACACGGCTCCGTGGTGAAGTTTGGGCATGTGTCCCTTACAAACTTCACCTGGTTTAAGCAGAAGGCTGTACTCAAAGGAGAAAGGAGGCAACTCAAGGGAGATATAGCTGTAATTTAATTGTCAGATGTTTATTTGTCAGCAAATCCCTAAATGGTGATATATTATTACACCATGTGCCAGCTATTAGCTGAAATCAATCCCTCTGTTTTACAGGGTGAGATAAAGCACCAAGACTCCCGTCAGAGCAAAGCCGGTCCGCAGGGCTCAGCACCTCCCACCGTTAAGCTTGGTACAGAACACGCCATGAGTCCAGCTCCTACCCCGGCATCACAGGGCTCCTGCCAGCCCAGCTGGCGAACAGCTCAGCACGCAAAACACTGGAGCTTGCATCAGCATCAGTGTTACAGCTTCTCAGAGAAAACCTCATGGAAAAGCCAATGTTTTTAGCACTGTGGGGATGGGATTTCACTTCAGCCACTTCCTGAAAATAAGCCTTCGGAATAGCTGGGAGACTTACAAGGAGGGATGGACTTCGAGGTAGAACATCTCTTCACAGAAGGTGAGAAATAGAAATAACATGTAGTAAAGCGGTCTGCTTCTTTTTTTCTCGTGTTGCGCCCTGGAAAGGCCAGACCCCTCGGAGCAGGCAAAGGCTCGGGGGACACGCACTCCCCCAACCACCGCTAGGATGGAGCAACCGCTTAAGCATGTGGTCAGTTTCCAGAGGCATTCTCTGCAGCTTCAGTGGAACTTTAAGCTCAAGCAGCAGCTCACATGAAATCAAGAAAATAAACAACCCCTCTGCAAAAAAAAGATACCAGTGCTGGGTGAGAGTGAGCAGAAAGGAGTGGGGCTGTGGGAAGCAGAGAGCCTATGCTGGGAGTGCTCTACAGGCTGGAGGGAAAAAGTTCACTTTTTTTACTTTTCCTCATCTTGAGCAGAGGTGCACAAAACTGACAACGAACAAAAATCAGATTTGGTCCTCTCTGGGAGTCCTCTCATGTTCTTCTAAATGGAAATATCTGAGTTATCATCTTTTCTATTTGGTGTGTCTTGTGAAACGAAAACAAGGCTTTCTGCAGGCTTTCGCTCTCATTCTTTTACGTTTTTCCCTTTATCATGAATGTCTCTGAACAGAAAGTAACAAGTGACAGTGCTGCATAGAAAGCGTTAATAACCATTCATTCTGCACGGGCAAATAAACAGAGAGTTTTAGCACGGAGAATGAGAGAAAATTAGGAGAGAGGAGGCACCGCACTTGCATTCCTCTCACATTTAATCCCCCAGTGAACTTCAGCCGACATTTGGTACCAGTTTGCCAATACTCTGCTTTTACGGTTGACTAATAAATGATTACATGTATCTGATGCCTAGCAACTATCAATTAACACCTTAAGACTAGATTAATTGATATGCCTTAATTTCCCTGTTGTTTTCTTCTAGGCAACACGCCTCCAGAGACCTGAAACTCCTCCTGCTTAGAATGAATAATTTTCTTTGTCTCCACTCTTGTGACACCACACGCAGGGATGGGCGTTTTGGCAACACATTTGTATTCATTCAGATTGTCACAACTGCATTCTGCTTCTGAGACAGCCTGAGGTACATGATTGATGCTCCTGTCCTTTAAAACATGATCAACTTGGTGAAACCAATCAATGGGATCTACTATGGCAGAGAAAAGAAGGGAGGGTTTTCTCAAAGCTGTCTGTGTACTGTCAATTTACTATTGAATGTTTTGATACTGGTAAAGCAATTCTGAAAAGTCTCCATGATGAGCCCTACTTGGCAATAGCTCATCTATTTGCCAAAATAACTTCAACGTCCGTAGGATTAACTATGGACTCAGTAAGTATGAAAACAGTAAATATAAGAAAACATATGTCATACAAATAAGAATCACACAGACACTCCTCTACATCATGGATTAAATCTTTGTAATAAAACTATTTATGAAGCGTCTGTGGGGCCGGGAGCAGTCTGCTACCACTGCTGCCTGACACTGCCCGCTACAGAGACCTCTACTCACTGTTTTAACTTAAAAACTTTATAGAAGAAAAAAATGTCAGCCTAATCTTATTTTTTTTTTTTGTTTTCCTTCCAGAATTTTGCCATAGCAACTCTGTTGGTTTTGTAGGGGAAGCTACAGAAAATCATCTGCTACTTCTTTTAATAAATTACTTGGTCCATCTCTTTGGCCACTCAGCATGTGCTTTTCCTTGGCTACTGATGTGTTTCTCCCCAGCCAGACCTGAATTTCCAGTGCTTACAGCCAGGACTACAGGCTAATTCTGTACAGAAAATTTGCATTCTGTCATCACTTTGTTTTGACTCCTTAACTTGGCAGCATTTGTGTTCTGCTGATGGGAAGTACCTGTCTGCATAGGATGGAAGATCAAAGTGAAACCAGAGTCCCTGTTAGAAGAACCATCATGTAAGAGGAAACATAAATCAGACATTTTATTTAGCTATTACAGCTAAAGCGCAGCTCACAATAATGAAGGAAGAGCATTTTCCCGATAAAACCGAGGATAAGTGAGAAGGAGTGAGGGCTGAAAGGTTGCTGAGTCAGCCATTTAGAGCACAAAACCAGACTGACCCTTACTTCAGTTAAACTCCATCCAGTCCATCAAGACCAAGCACTCCATGCTGCAGACCAGCTCAATGGAAATGCCACAGGAATCTCTTTCTTTACAGGTACTGTTAGCCTCAAAAGGGCTGTTTGGGAAAACTGGTGTAAATGCTTACCTTCCGTATTCATGCTTTACACGTTTGCAAACCCACCTGCTGTGGCTCTGCACCCTTGTGTTGACCAGAAGGAACCTTCATGGAAGGGGAACACATAGCCATACATCACTTCATCCCTACCAAGATAAACAAAACAGCTGCCCAGTGCCAGGAAAAAGGTGGGCACGCACCTGCACCCGCACCCGTTTGCCAAACAAGCCTGGTCCAGCTTTAGACTTTCAGAGTGGTCTTAAGTGAGGTGGTGGGGTCAAAATCTACCTCTGCAAAGGTACCTCTGAAAACAGCACAGCACTTTTGGACGTTCCAGCTGGGAAATGCTCTTCTGACCCTCTGCACCTACAGCCCTGGGACAGGTACGTGCCATGTGTGGCTGCTTCCCTCCCACTGCCCGGGGAGAGGAGGAGGAGGTGGGACCAGTGGAACATGCTAAACATCCTGCTAGGAACCTGATAATCAAGTAACATGTACATAAACAAAGCAACAAGGTAAGCTACATAAATAACCATGTCAGAAGTCAGTGTTTCCTAATAGTCACAATCTAATTACTCCTCACATTCGACAAGACAAATCATGGTAAACTTTCAAAATATCATTCTTCTCCACAACACCACCCAAACGCCATCCATCCAGCAACAAGTGCCTGGGAAGCTGGGATTGTACCTGAGGGAGAAAGGGGATTGCAGGGAGGAATATCCCCTTCCCCCCCAGAACTCACACACTGGAGCTGTCCCTGCAGCCCAGAGTTTGCCCCATGGCCCTGCTAATGCCAGCAAGAGCCTGGCCCTAGACGGGAGCTGCACCAGAGCCCTCCTGCCATCCTGGCCCAAAGAAATTACTCTGCACTTGAGCTTCGACATTGTCAAAGCAGTTAGCAAATAACCAACAAGAAGCAGTTGAAAAAGTGTTGCTGAACAACAGATTGCAGAACTGTGAATGAGATTCAAGGCTGCGTTACTCACAGTCATCTTACTCCGTCGTCAACATTTTAATTCAATGGCGTAAACACAACTTTATTCACTGCAAAAAGCCATTTAAGGGAATGCTGAATTATTTATTGTTTGAAGCAGCCAGACAAACTGTTTGTTAAAACAAAATCTCATGCAAGGAAGTGCAGTTTAAAAGGCACAGGGTGTACCCTCCACATTTTAAACTCTTCTCTGAAAAACTGAGCAAAGGAGCTGCCTTTGAACATTTATCTCCCAGGTGCTGGTTCTTCTCAGAGCAGGCGAGTGGCTGCACACTCTGGAGTGCTTCCACCTTCTCCCACCCCATTCCCAGCAACGGGGACTCTCCAGCAACCCCAACACTTTTTTGCAAGGCACACCTGAAGCCTGTGCTGAAACCGGGGACAAGTTTTTCTGCTCCACTCATCCACAGTCCCTGACTTTTCAGAAGCAACTGATCGATTGGGTTGGGAGGTTCAGGCTTTGCAGAGGAGGTGCAAGAGTCCTTTTAAGTGTGTTAGTTTCAAACACCGATTTGTTGGGCTTGAAACTCCAGAACGTAAGTAACAAAATTTTAAAAAATATTAATTTTTCCACCTAAAGTGCGTAAAGCACTTACACTTTACATTCACTGGGGGAATATCTTGCCCCTCCCCAGGCTGCTCACGGGGCACAGCCAGTTGTGGCCCATCTGCCTGCTACCGGTGATTCTCAGGAAAGGAGCGGGGCACCAGGCTGTGGTCAGAGATGGGGCAGAGACAGATGGTGGGGCTGGACCAGAGGACAGCCTCATGGGGACGTGGTGCTACTGGCAGGCAGCAGCTGCCTCCAGAAAGCACCCGGCCCAAGTGCAGCCCAGCTACGTCCCAGCTCAGCCCTTACTCACGCGCCCCACACCACTGGTATGCAAGTGACTGGGTGAAGATTGCTTTAGTTGTCTCAACTCTTGTCACAGAGGCTAACATAAACCACATCTAATTCTCATCGCTTGCTGTGGCCTTGAACCAAATGACCGCAACAGAGACTAATGTAAAGTGAAAGCAAAAATAAAAAAGAGAACTGTCATGGAATTTTGCATTGACTATGCCAGAACATATTGCCCGATTTCTTAATTTCACCAAATTTGATTAACGTGCTATTGCTTTCAACACATGTTGGAGATAGCCCTCAAAGGACCAATAAGTTCATGCAGGTGGTAGGTGTTTATCTGGTTCCTACACTGAGGAAATGTCAAAGCAGAAATATTGGCCACTTAGAGCGTTTTAGACAACTTCTGAGCATCTTAAAGGCATTCTGCACGCAGTGTCCTTAACCTGAACAGCCGTCCCCGGCCCCATCATACCGAGGTGAGATACAGAGCGAGCGGATGAGGGAATGTTTGTCAGCAACCTGAAACTGTCATCGACCTGTCTTTTTTTAATTATTATTTATTTATTATTTGAGACTGTCCAGAAACTGTCTGTGACTTTGCAGTACCATTCTCTTTAATCAGGAAAACTGATGCTGCTCCACATCAGATGTGCCTCCTGGCGCTCCTGTGAGTCTGCAACAGCCCCACTGCGAGGAAGTGCTCCTTGCCTCCGCTGCTCCATGCCAGCATCCTATAGGAGGCTCAAGATGCTTTTTGAGCAGCCCTTAAATTCCACGTCCTTCTCTAAACATTCACAGGATACTATTTTTCAAAGGGCATTTCGGGCCAGTGTCGATGAGTCCATCCAAAATAGCAGAAAAACTGGTTATAAAGGTATCAGTCAGGCTTGCAAAACCGTCCTCAGAAAAAGCCCAGGATCAGCAGCAAGTCTGTTGCCAGCATTTTACCCTGAGAGCAATTATTCTGCAAGCTTTCACGTCTGTCATTTTAAATTTTATTTACAGTTCAGATTGCCAGAGCCATAAAAGAAACAGGAAGGCTTCAGCGTGAAACCAATTCCTGCTGTTTTGAAGACTGGTCAGGTAGTAGAGATATGATTAAACAACAGCTCCTAGGTATTCTCCCATTTCCCTCCTGTTACCCAGCTAATGTTTAAACACTGTTAGTAAAAATAAAAGAAAATAAGGTATTTCCCTGAATTTCATTATCAAATAATTTACTTTCCTGCTACGAAATAATCATGTTGACTTTTCCTTTGTACCACAAGAGAATAAGGATAGGGGAAGAAGAGTTTCAAAGGTTTTTTAAGAACACGAAACACTGTCAAAACTGCGCATGGAGACACAAAATTACAAAGCTTTCTATCAAGAAGTTTTCACACCTAAGAAAATATTAACCAAGAGGCAAAATATCTCTAGGTATATTAAGAGGTATGCAAAATCGAAAATAAATTAGTGAAAACTATTTTCATTCATCTCCTACAAGCAGAAAGAAGTCATGATTTTGCAGAACTCGCACTCAGCTGGATGTAATGCTTCCTCTGCTCTGTAGACATGGCTTTTGCACTAGAGGCTTTTTGGACCACCTGGCATGAACGTAACAGCCATGATTTAGCATCGCTTTTTGACATGAAGGAAACAGTTTGCCAGCGTGGCCTCACCATCTCAGCTGTGTGCCTGGACCACCATTCATTGTGAGACAGGGCAGGAAAGAGCACAACGTTACGCCTTGAGGCCATTTTGATCACAAATGTATTTTCCTCCAATTTGTTTCAGGCTACTTTCTTTTATACACCAAGTCCTGGAATACCACCGGGTTCAATTATTGTCCAAAAGAAGAACTGGATCTGGGTTTGGCAAGAATATGTTTTGGGGACTGTGTAATAATGTGGAAAACACTTGGTTTGAACTCTCTAGTCCAAAGGGCATTTTTTTTTTTTCTGAATATCAGAAATCACGAGCCCTTCAGCGATGGTGGGGAACAGAAAAATGAAGAGCAGTCTCAGGCTGTGGGACACGTTCCAGGAACATTTTAGAAACTTTGAGGGGGAAACATAAGCACATCCTGCACCTGGATGAAAAATTGCTCAGAGAGCAGGTCTGAATCAAGCTTCCCACGCTGTGCCAAGAGCTCTAATCGCTCGGCTCCCGGGCTTTGGCGGGGGAGAGGTTACTGCCACCACACGCTAACAAAGCACCTGCCTCTGCTGCATCGGATTTATTATAAGGGCTTGAAAATTAAACACTGTTTACATGACAAATGAACAATTCCAGCATTTTCAGTAAACTTAGTTGACAAAACCGTTCCCCCGCTCTGCCCACCCTCTGCCTCCCCTGCTTTCAAGCACTCCTGCTTGTTCTGTGCACACATTGCACTTGCTGCGCCTGTAGCTCCCATGAAGTGCAATTCCTTAAACTCACTGTAGTTAATCCACCTGGCACCAACCAAAAATATAGTCCCCAGATCACGATTTCTATGATTTTGCCCTATACCACACAGAGTCAGTAAAAACTTCAGTCCCTAGGAAGTACCATAATCGCACCCCAAAACGTTTCCTGATCTTGTTACTCACTCAACTCACTGGCTGCGTAGCTGATGGATTTCAAAGCAAAACGCAGCACATTTTTGCATGGAGAGAGGATGCTGGAATATCATCTCACAATGACACCGGACAAAAAAAAGCCATTAGCATTAAATTATCTGCTCCCAGATAATTTCCCAGCTGATTTACCATAAAAGCCTCTGAAATGGTCTCTTGCTCTTCTTCTTTGCATAACATCTCATTGTACTCCAGACTTGAGGAGCTGTAATTTATCAGGCTTTTATCTGCATCAGGGCATTGTTTTCGGCTGAGCCCCTGATTACAGAAGAAGTGGCAAGGCCAAGTTTGCTGGGCTGCAGGATTAACCTATAAGTGACAGAGCACAAGTCACGGATCCTCTGTGGGAGGATGGGGCTCTAATAGAGAGTAGAGCTTAGCGGGGTGCTAGTGATACCCCCCACCATCTCATCTGGGCAGCACTCAAGGCTTTTCCCTTTGTGGAGGATTATTCATCAGGAAAGGGCACGGCACGGCATGACCAGTCCCAGGCGCTGGGCGATGGCGTAGCTGCTTGTGAAGCTCAGAGAGGCCACCTCGGCGTCTCTCTTGAGTAAAACCTAAGCCACCATGGTAACTGCAGCAACTGGTGTCGCTGGACTTTTTCTGGGTCAGATTTTTGCCCTCTGTGCTCCTCCCTGTCGCCACCGAAGCCTGTGGCAGTCCCCTCCCTACCCTGCTTCCAGCACTGACTTCCCGTACAGCAGCAGGCCTGGAGATACTGGAGTCCAAGTTGATCTCCTTAACACCTTGTGGTGCGTCCTCCCCATGTCCCCAAGGCCACCCTGAGCTGCCACTGCCGGCGGAGATGGCTGTCCTCTCCCTGCCCACCCACTGCTCCCGGGGCCGCCTCCTAAAACCACAAGCCTGCTTCGAAACAGCCCTATGTCCTTTACTGACTGGCAGACAGGAACTCAGAAAACAAGGCCTTACGATCCACAAACAGGCGTGAAAATAATTAAAGAGAGTCACTGCCATGACAGCGGGCTCCGTGTCGTGCAAGAGGAACGGGCTTAATTATAATCTCCAAGGTGATGCTGAGCGCTGCTTGCTAAACACCGTGTGAAGTTCCAGCTGCCTCCTCAACAAACTGAGATAAACACACAAAATCATTTGTTCCAGGTGCATGTGTGTGGTGGCTTTCTTATGCAGGGCAACAAGATTGCTACAAAGTTTGCATTTTTCTGTTTAGTGAAAAATTTGGCCACATCAATAATTTACACCAGAAGAAAGTAACAAAAGCTGTCATTAAACCAAGTGATAAACAGATATTTGGTAAAGAAAAAAAAAAGATTTGTGCAATTCTTTATCTGTAACATTTATCATATCTAATGTGATTTTGGGTGGGGAGAAGTGACACAGTGACAACTACTATAAGAGGGCTTATCAGATGTTTTTTCAGCGTCCAAATTGTGCCGTTTGGCTTCCACGCAGTTGTTACAGCCAGCCAGCCCCGCAGAACCTGGGTGACCCCGCTCCAGCCACAACCTGCACAACACCAGGAGCCCAGCAGTGGGAATTCGGGTTTCTGGTGACAGCTCACAGCCCCTACGCCCGCCGGCCACCCAGCCGGTGGTTCCCTGCACGGTGCTGAGTTTTACCACTTTATCCCCGTGTGTTGCCAAGTGCCATCTGGCAGCAGCTCCCGCACTCCAGTCCCTGTGCAGTTATAAATGGATCAGGGACCTGTCAGGCTGCCAAGCGAACCATCATTATCATTCAAGATATCATTTAGCGCATACTCCACATGGCAGTCAATTGCTTGCGTTATAATCACCTCGTAAAACTGCGGCTCCACAGATATAATATCCCTGCGAGACAGTCTTTACCTGTTACATTAAACTTACAGATATTTAAAACGTCAGATAATCTTTTATCTGAATTGCACTGCTGTCTAATACAGTCAATCAGCCAGCTCCGGCACACGGGTTTTGGTTGTCAGGAAAGAGGTGGAAGGAAGCAGCTTTTCTGCATTTGCTTGCAAACGTCTCATTTGTCTTCCGATGCAAGAAACTAATTTTGTTTTGTATAACCCCAAGTCCTTTGGATATTAAATTGCTATATTTGAAAGATGTCTTCTGAAGACAAGGCAGCTTGTCATAGTGCAAAGGCTTTCATTTACTCTACCTTCACTTTACGTATTTTGCAATAACCTTATTTTAAAAGTAAAATTATACCAAAAGGATATAATTGCTTGTACATTGTTTTACAAAGTGTTTTTTTCGCTGCTATTGTAGATTTCTTACTTGGCTACATAGCTTGCTGCTACAGGTAATGCACCACAAACCCACACTGCCCACACGTACCAGCATTCCCACAAACGCTCCCGCTGGCTTTCGGGGCACTGTGACCCAGCGAGGTCACCCCACGCCCTTGCACAGGCTGTGCCCGAGCCTACCCCTGCTGACTGGGCAGGGTCACTGTTTTCAGCTCAGCCGCTCTTGCCAAGCCTACATACAGGTGAAAACCTCCCCTTCCCCGCTTTTAGGGGTTTTACCCGACTTCACTCATTCCACAGGTTAGTAGCCAGAACTAAACTAATAGCCCTAAATCTAAGCCTGGGGACATGCCCAGGTCCTGTGTCTGCTCCTGGGTGCAGCAGAACTTCTGCTGTCCCAGCCCGCTCCCTGGCGCTCGACAGGCATTTCATTCCCCAGATACGATAGCGGGACTCATCTCCGCCTCTTCTGTGTAACTCAGTTTACTGATAATTGCATTTATTGCTGCCGTGCTGTTGTTTACATGCCTCTGTTATTAGATTGCTTTGTGGGGAGCTGGTCTGACACAACATTTGACACCTGGGTTTAAATTACTCTGTGCGAGCATCAAAAGGCCAACCCAAGAGACACATCGTACACTCCTGTCCAGCTTCTTTTCCCAGTTCCCAGAAATGCTTAGTCAAGCAATGTCTCACTGAGGTATCATCTCTGGGTTGATTCGTAGGGATTTCTGTGTTTCTTTTATCATGCAAAACATTTCACATTGGCCACAATATCGTTATGGCAATACAGCGCCATAGATTTGGACAAGAAAAAAAAAAAAAAAAAATCACTTGATGGGTCTCAGTCTGAGACACATAGGATGCAACTTCAGAGGATGCTGGGAAATCATGTGTAATTGCACCAAAAACCAGAAACAGTGCTTAGAATAAGGACTGGAGTCAGGTGGGGTGATCTTCTACCACCAAACTTCCCCTATAGCTAATGAAACCCAGGGGAGTTTAAAGAGCTACATTAAACACTGTGTGTGCACATTTAGGACTAGCACTCATGAACAAAGCTGCTCTTTGTAGGAGCAACTACAATTTCTAAAGAAGCCTGTTGTTATAATGACTCCAGCTCATTTTGCAGGTGGCAGAGGCTCGGCAGAGCCCAGCCTGAGCATCTGCCCCACGCCAGGCCATGCTCAGTGTCCCACTGTGCAGCTCTTGAGCTGAAAGAGGCAGGTGAGTGGCATAATCTCCAACTGAAATTATGTGGGATTTGTTGCCCTGATATAAGTCAGAATTAAGGATTTGACATGCTATGGTCACAGCAGACCAGCTGGGTCAAAGTCACTTTATTTCAGTCTGGGGAGACCAATCTCAAGCAATGTATTTCTAGCTCCCTTCACTTCACACAAACCCTTCAGCCAGCAAAACGGTGAATAGCATGGACATCATCTCACAGTATCATTTCCATTTGTTATGACAAATAATATTTTACCTACATGCCAAACCAACCAAACAAAAAATGTAGCCAAGTAACAGTTCTCCTCCTCCTCTTTTTTTTTTTCCAGCACAAGTCAAGCACTGTTAAAGACCTGCATACTTCAAGTACTCAGACTTGACTTTTCCCATTGGAAAGGTACCTGGGAAGCTCCAAAGCCAGTCAAGGGAAGTCACCAAAGACAAGGATTTAGCCCCTGATTTTTTTAAAGTCCTTTTGAAGTAAGCTGGTGTATAAGCACGACTCATCTTTTACATGGGCTTGGCCAGACCGGCAACTCGGCAATACAATGAGCCACCAAACCTCTTTGCTATTTGTTTGCATCTTTTCAGCTCAGACCTCTTCTGGTCTGTGCACAGGTCTACACAGAGCTTACTGCTCCATCCCTCCCTTGATTTTGAGCACACGGCTCCTGTGAAGCGCAGCAGGGCCGGATACCAAAACCATCATTACAAGCGTTGTGGCATAAGCACCACATCCAGAGTCCAAGCCCATCTTCATCTGCACCGCAGCGATGTGCTGCAACATTTTGCCTCCCCCAGCCCTAAGGAGGCAACACGTACCCAAGCTGCTGACTAACCTGTAGCTTCTTAGAAAGGGGTTCAGCCTCTGAGCATGCTACTTAGAGTTGCACAGTTCCACATAGGACTCTGTTGTACTCTTTTGTTGTATAAATCCTCCACTAACACGAGGAGAGATCAATGGAGGGAAGCAACTCCATTGTGGCTGGAGGATGGTTTCTCCTTCCCATTCACCCCATGGATCCTGGGGAGCAGATGGCACAGTGTGACCACAGCCCTTCCACCACAGCATGAGACAGACATGGTGGGGCTCTGAATGTGAGAAACAACACTGCCTAAGCTCGTAAGTTTTTCAAGAAAAATAAAGAGAACCAAACCTTTAGAAGTGGATTTTTATATAGAGATTTCTCTTCTTGTGTTCTGTTTCCCTCAGATATTCTGGCACAGCTGCAGAATACTTTTAACTACGGTTATACATTTGCTTTAAATTAATACTAATCTACTAACAGTAATACTGTTGCTTTAGTTAGCGTTCTTGAACAGTAAAATACATTCCATGACCATACCTCAACACATAGGCCCTTAACTCTGTACACAGTCAAAGAATTAAACTACATGGAGATTTCTAAAAAGTTCTCCAAGCACTCTGGGAACACTGAGCTTTCAGTGCCAGAAAAATTCCTCTTAAGTTATGGAAACATTTCCCAAGATAATTTTAGTCACGCAAACGGGACTATATTGCTTAGTAAGCTCACTTCAAAGCAGGTGAATTCTCCAAATACAGAAATACTACAAGTGACTGCTGCTACTGCCCACAAAAGTAAGGCCTAAGGAAAAGGGAAAAGTGTTATTAAAAAGAGGAAGTGTATTTAAAAATGACCAGCACATTGCTCAATTCTCCACTGTGACACATTTCAATCACAGCAGCACAATGGGTAAGGGAGTGGGTTTATTCCTGGGATTGTGGCAGTACTGGCACCCACATGTCAGTTCCAAACGGGGACTGAGAGCTCAGCAGGGGAAAAAAAAAAGTGATGCTTGGTCATTTGCATCCTGTGAGGAGGCATCAATATTAGCTATGACCAGTCTTACAGCAACCACTACTAGGTGCTTGAGTAAATGCTCTCTGACAGACTTCATTCATCCTGAGGCTCAGTTCACATTCTTTCTTGCATGCATTAATAGGGGAAAAAACAAAAAACTATTCATTATCTCTCTTCCCTGAGAAGTTGGTGAAAGTAGAATCAATCCAACATAACAGTAGGACTTCTGCAGAGGGTTAGAATTAATACATTTTGCACAATGTCAATGGGAAATTCCAGGTATGGGCCATCCAGTTTCCATAGCTCAGCTCTCTCCACCGAGCACACCCCACCTCAGAGAAGCAGAAGGCAATAGATAACGTTCCTGCTTATCCAAATATTTAAGTATTGACACTGTAAAATCCCCTTCATTTAATTGGTAACGTTTTTCCCAAGGGACACATGGAGAGGAGCCAGCTATCCAGTCCCTTTCTGATAACAGCATTTTCCTTGTTCCCCTGCATTGTTAAGCAAGAAAGGGCAGCAGTGATGAACTGCTTTTAACACTTGTCTATATTGGCTACGGAGAAGTCATTGTCAGCAAAAATAATTGGCAACTGCCACTATTCTTGCTGGTGAGCTCTTTCTCCAGAATGTTTTAATCTTACTGCAGTCCTTGGCACACGCTGCAGAGCTCTTGTCCTGGCTTTTCACTTGGGATATTTCTAATTATTATTATGCTTATTTATGGTGTCCCTGAAGAAAGACACGTGCAGACTTTAATAGCAATGTACCAAGAAAGTTATTGTACAGCTCTCTAAAATAAATTGGATCTTTCCGACAACCTTGATTTTTGGCACAGCGTGGACATAGAACGAACTTCGCTGGACTTTGTTGCCGGAGTCCCCAGAGCACAGAGAGCAACCTCGGGCCACCTGCCCCAGCTGTGGCTGCCCCGCAGGGCGACATCCCAGTGCCACTGCTGGTGCGAAGATCCAGATGCAAAATCTTGCCACCTCCCCAGCAGCAACTCAATCAGACAGACAAAACCCATCAGGTGTCTGAAACACCCTTTTGGCTTTGCGCTGAAGATGAACCTGTTAAAGCCTCCCCTTTTGTTCTCTCTTATCCTTGGCAGGGAGCTCAGCTTTACAGAGTCCCAGACTAAGCACTAGGGCAGATTGTGTCCTTGAGCCATTTCCAAACACGTCCAATGGGAAACACATCCATAAATACCTGAGTTTATCCAGGAAATGTATGTAAAGAGGGGACAGTCTGACCTTGCCAGGTTATTTTAGTGTCCACTGGCACTAAAACACTTGCCACTCACCCCTGCTTTGTACTTAATTGGTGAAACACTAAAGCCTGCTTTAAGTCTTGAGTGTTTAGGGTAAGTCTGTGAGTATAAGAGAAAGGATGCGATCCCCAGTTACACTGCTGATGAAGCAGAGGGTGCCATGTCCAAATCTCCATCTGGTTGATGGAGATCTGAGGACATCCTCCATCCAAGGGGTCCCAGCACAAGCCCTGCTCACCATCTAATTGCTATTCCCCTCACCAGTAAGGATGGATGTTTAAATTTCAGTGCTGGAGCCCAGTGGCAACAGAGCTAATTATCTTGTCTTGGCAAAGCCAGGAGCGGGTAGGAGCCAGAGGTCCAGTGGGCATGAACTGCGGCTTATGGAAGTCCCCCGAGGGCTCTCAACCATGCACCACTTCAGAGATCACAACAGCAAGTCAAGATGCTCCTTCCCTAAAATGAAATTCGACATAAATAGCTATCTGGGTCTTTGTCAGCAGCTCCTCACTTCCTCCTGCCCAGGGGCAAAGCCATAAATAAGTTTCGTGCTCTCAGGAAATGTGACAGTTATTATTCAATAACTGAATTATAGGTTCATTCTTGGAAAGGAATAACGGCAGGCAGGGAAGGGCAGGAACGGCAACGTTTTACTTCACAGGAACTGAAATACCTCAAAGAAATATTAAATCCGTGATAGGAAGCACTGGTGAGCACTTTGTACTTTGGCAACTTTCTCTCATTTTGGTATTACTGCTTTCAATTTTTAAAGGTGTTTGTGATGTACAGAATATAGAATAGCAAACACATTAAAAATGCATTTTCCTCTTGTATTGCATCTTTCTAATATGCCAGGAGTTGTGAAAGTCGGAAGGCTGGGAACCTGTGGGAAGGTAAGGAGCGCAGGTGTCTACTGGGGCTGTGTCCTGCACTGCCTCCATCAGCCACCAACCTTACTCACCCGTGTCCTCATCATGATCACTTCACAACTAATAATATCGTGTGGTTTTAGACCTGTTGCTATTCCCTGATCTAAAGGAATGATCATTTTCTGTGCCTAAGATTTGCTATCCGTTTCATTGATGCTGGATTGATGCTGAATATTGACATGAACATTGATGCTAAAGCCACCAACCAAGGCAAAAACTTTCACTTCAACTACCAAACTTCAAGGTCGGGAGCAGGACCTCACCCCTCTTTTTCTTGTAAAGGAAAAGGAGTGAGAGCAGAGAGCCCTGCGTTCGCCATGGGATGAGGTAACCAGGGATGCCTGTTGGCTGAGAGATGGTGCTGAGAGTTGAGGCTTTGTCTTTGAAAGACAAACCTGGAAGGTTGACAGACACTGGGAAGGAGCTGTGACTGGCATCGTGGCACATGAGTACGTGGGTTTCTCTTGTCAGATCCAATTTTCACCTGAACACACCCAGGCTGGGTTTGGTAATGCAGCGACACACGTAGGAGCACAGAGACACGGACTCATACGCCGACACACAATGTGTCTGCCCCACTTCACGCCTTCAGTTTGTGTGTGTGCGTTCTCTCCAAACAACACACTGATTCACTCGGTGTCTGCAGGGTTTGGTATGTTTAGGTTCACTCACCATGAAAAATCTGTTCTGTGTTTGCATCTCCCTTGGAGGAACACCACCTTACGCTGCAATAACTGCCTGCTGAGCCTGCCAGCATCAGCCTCCTGGCCTCTCCAGGTGCCTGAACCAGGTTCCTGAGCCTGCACAATGTCCCCTGGACAATCAAAGCCCATCTGTGGTGCGAGGGGCTGGAGAGCACAGCGACCTGAGCTCCACCTCCCCAGCCATGCCAGGAGCTGCAGCAGCAGTTACAATTCAATGCCAGGAGCTAAAAGCACACAATAACCAAAATATCCCTCTTGAAAAAACAACAAGTAGTGTGGTGCTGATCCCTCCAAAAAGCCTTTTAATGAAGGCACTTCCACCCAGGCAGGCAGCTTGCACCTATGGAGGGAAACAACGCAGCGCGTGAACTCCTAAGAAGAGCGTTATTCCCTGCGCTCCCATTTCACTTGTGATTAACAGCAGAGTTCATGGCTTCTACGGCATCTTCGTAATAAGTCAAGCTGTTTGGAAAGAAACGGACCGTGCTCAAGCTCTTATCACCCGTGCAGAAAGAAATGATCCAGCATCAGTGAAACGGATAGGAAATCTCCTTACACACAGAAAATGATCGTTCCTTTAGATCAGGGAATAGCAACAGGTCTAAAACTACACGATATTATTAGTTGGGAAGCGATCGTGACAGAGACACAGTCTAACAAGGCACTGCAGACGTAACAAGGAGGTGCACAGCTCTTGAACTGAACAGACTCATTTACACAGAACAGCCTGAGAGAAAAAGTAGGAAACAGAAGGTGCCAGCAAGTTCTGAGGAGCGCTGCCCTGTGACTGCATGCTAATTAGCAATTTGGAATTGTAGCGAATTATCACAAGCAACATTCTTCTTCTCCCATCAAAGACTGTCCTTTTTCAAAATCAGAGGCTTTCCAATAATTCCTTAGTAGGTATTTGTCTTTTTAACTAGTTTTCTCCCTCCTCTTTCATTTTGTGGTTTTCGTTTAGGTCTTCTCTTCTAGGACTTCACTTTATTTTTCATAATTGCTTTCAGAAACAGCAAAGCTTAAGGCATTATTTGCAGCTCTCTCCATTTAAGCACAAAGACTCACATAGGAATTTGTACTGACACATAAATAATTTTTTAAAAATTAAAGGAAAATAAAAAGGGAGGAAGAATCAGAACAACAACTTTCTGAAAGACAGGACAAAAGCATCATGTTTTACTTCCGATTGCGTCACAGGTTTTAGCCAAGTCTGTAAGAATGTAGCATGTGAAAGGCAAGGGACCTGTGCCCCACGTAAGCCACACGAATATTGTGTCCAGTCACCCCTCACAGTCTATACTATGATGTATCTGACGTCAGCATTTGCACAAGGGACCACTGCAGAGTTGCACAAGCTGCATCTTAGCCCCAGCCCTGGTGATTTTTTGAGCTTCCTGCTTTGTTCTCCTTAACCTTTTTGATTATTTTTCTTTTAAATTGTAATAACAATAACTCTGCAGAGCTGGGCGTGCTGATTTTATGGCTATAAGGAAATGAAAGCACAAATACTGGCACCTGCACCAGTGCTGAACCTCCCAGTAAAGGAAAGCCCCTGTCCTCCAGACGCCCATCACAAGCTTTGCACTGGGTGCCCTCCTAGTCATAAGGAAGCTGAAGCAAAGGCAGAGCATTTCACAGTCCTTATGTCTGGTTTTCTAAAGGCATCAGTTAGGCAGGAACTAAGTTCCAAGCCCCAAAGTTTGTCAGGGAGACTCAAGCTCCTAAATCCTTACAGCAGCCCTTCAGAACAGAGACTTAATTGCAGGTTTGTGAAAGGATTTAAGCACCTAAAGCCGTAGCCAAATAACCCCGTATCGCCTGACAGAGGGACGTACTGAGGTCTGGGGGCAGGGTTCTCCCCTTCCAGGTATATTTTTCTATGATTTTAAAAAGGAATTTTCAGGCTTGACTAAATCTCCTTTTCACAGTGAAATGAATAAGCAGCATCCTTTTAGCTTAGAAACCTCACCAATTGTTCTGTGTTTTTCAGATGGGAAAATAACTAGAAGAATAGCAGTGCCTCAGCCATTTGGAAGCATTCTGAAATTTCAGGAGCCTTTCTGAGCATTTCCCTGAACTGTGCCTTCTCCACCTCTGCCAGCTCAGGTGACTGCAGGCGACTGATTTCTATAGAACTGGGAGTGGTGGAGAATAACCCCTGCTTCAGCAGTCCCTGCACCCCTACACATGGGACCCAGCTCCGAGAGAGCATCCCTCGAGAGCAGCTCTTGCTTCCCTGGGATCACAGAATCACAGAATGTAGGGGGTTGGAAGGGACCTCAAAAGATCATCTAGTCCATCCCATCCCATCCCATCCCTGTGGAGTCAGCGCAGGAGCTGGGCTGCCACGTGCCACATCTGCTCCCGTTCACAGCAACCTGTGCTGCCTCTGGGTCTGTATTTCCATTCCCGTGCATAAAGCTGAAGTGCTTTTAGTGGAAGCAGAATTATCAATCATAACAATAAAATTATTTTATCTACACAAGCCAGAGACAGCACATACAGTCCAACTGGTGCATTCAGCCTGCCACAGACTTAAAAGTTTTTCCATCAGAAATAGCATCTAGAGCATTACGAAGTTGAAAACAACATCTTGAATTCATCTGTCACAATAAGAAAAACACTTTCTTCGTGTTTGCCTTCTTAAACTCTACTAATTTAGCGGAAACAGTTTTCCAGGCAGCCACTAAGTCACTGATTGTGCTTTGCATGCTACCCAGGGTCGCAGGGCAGGGAGAGGAATGCGCTTCTCCTGCCGGCGTGTAGGTACAGACCTACCATGCTTTGCCTGTGGAGAGGCAGCAAGCACGCTCTGCACCACAGTCACAGTTCCAAGATAAATTCCAATAATAAAAAAGTCACAACATCAGAATTGCCTCCTCGGTCGCAAGGGAGACAAACCGGACGGGAGCAGCAGAGGTGTAAATCAATGGGATTGGTTTGACAGAGAGATTACAGGCAGCAAATCCTGAGTTGCAGTGCGGAGGCAAACGGAGTACAGTGGCCAGGATGAAACAAGCAAAACACCTCGGGAATTGAAACTCAATTTTTTTTTTTTTTTTTTTTTTTTTTTACGAGCTGAAACAAATTAACTTCATTTTCCTGAGGGACCACAGATTGCTTTCCTGAAGCTTTTGCCCCCCTCCTCCAGAAAAGACATCCCTTCCCAAGCCTGCTTTCTCTTGAAATGATGCTGCTAATCTGGCGCCACAGATTTTGTGTTGTAGTGAGTACATCCTGCAGAGGTATGGCTTTAAGCACAGGAAAATATTAGTAACCTGACTCATTGGAAAAGATTAAATATCTGATCAGTCTAGCTTTGAGCCCAACGCTGCTGACAACCAACCGAGTACTATAAGCCTCATGACATTTTGGCAAAAGTGTTAATCTTTAGGTCAAAATAACTGTAAAATGTGTAATTTTTATTTTTCATAATGACAACGAACTTCTGGGAAATTATTTTCTTTTCTGGGAACTGCATTTTTTAAAAGAAATTGCTCGAAGAGGACATTCCCAGCCAGTTCTCCCAAAATGCTGTCACTCGGCAGCACCGCAGCGAGGCTCTTTGCAACGGGATCATCTTTACAATGAAATGTAAATCATATCTTCCACTTCCTAAACTAATTTGTTTTAAATTCGCTCCCAACAACCCCCTCCCAGACACAGACTGCTGTGTTTCCATTAGAAGCAGTTTGCTGCCTTTTCCATCACCTGGGAGCTAATCAAGCAGAATGGCAGCTATTCCAACCCCAAACTGAGCAAAACTAATGACGAGCATGAAGCAGATAAGCACAGAGCGTGTAACCTTCCATGGCAAATATCAATTTACTTATCAAGCAAGCCGCACAGCTATTTGGAAATATACTTGTTCATCTGTGATGAAGTTCTATTTCAGGCCTGGGAAGAAGCTGAGAAGCTTGGCCCAGAGTCCTCCTCAGCGAGGTGAGGAGCCTGCAGCAGGTCCTGTCCCAGGGGGGCCTGGGCATCTCTTAGCAGTAGCACTACTGAATACTCCTGTTGCTTTGGATGCTGAAATGCTTCTTCAGAGCTCTTAACTAAAATCTTTAAGGTAAGTGTAGGCTGTAAAAGGAGTAATTACCTCAACTGTATTTGTAAGAGAAAGGAATTTATGGTAATGAGAAGCACTGGAGTAGAAATCATTAAAAGAGCAGGCAGCTTTAGCAGAATGTACCTATACCTTAAAGGACATTAAGCAGTAAGAATGGATCCATCTGGGAAATTTTGGTTTCAGCAAGCTTAAAACATCCAGGACAAATGCCATTATGAAAACACAACCTGGGATTGAAAACATTCTTTCACAGCAGCAAGGCTGTTCATAGTACCTACGTAGCAATCACAGCCTTCAATTTCATTTATTAGTATATTTTAGTAGGCAAAAAATGAAAGAGAACACTTTCTGCTACCTCCTGAAGAAGAGTTTGCAAGATGGGGCTGAAAAGAAAGAAAACCATAATCCCATGCTGTAGCAAGACACGAGACTTTCTCCTCACTCCATGCAATCCAGGAGGCTCATAAGCCTTCCTTAGGGCTAGAAAGGGATTTTTTGCTTCAGCTGCTGGGGTTGTGCTTAGCTGGATCAGTACCAGATCCAGGCGTGAGGCTGTTGTAACCCGGGGCTCACAGCTTACACTGCAGCGCACAACCACGACCTCGGGCTGCACGTGGCCGAGGGTCAGGATGGGCACAGCCCGGGGATGCTCCAACACCGACACCTGCAGCCAGCAACACCCCTCCCTTGGTTCTCCTCCAGAACAAACCAGTGGAGCTGGTCTCTGAAAACACCTGCTTCCGGAGGAGCTTTCAGGGATGAGCTCAGCCAGGGTATCTAAGATTTACGCGCTTTGCTAGTATCTGTGATTCATCCAGGTTCTTTCTACTCAAAGGAGAGGAAAAGCAAGTGATTCATCTTGTAGGAAAATAGGTGCCCGAGGGAGGTGGGATGGAGACGTGTGCGGAGCTGCCACTCCTCCAGGGAGCAGGGAGCACCCGGAGTGCCTGCCTCACTAGCCCAGTCACAGCTCAGAACTCCTACATTTCTGATTTATGTAAGATTATTTACACAGAATGACTTAATACAGCTAACCCTAGCCTTTGCAAATTACTCTTGAACAGTACGGGGAACCAGGAATAAAATAAACTAATGAAGAACAAAGCAATTAAAACGCCACCTATGTTTTAGAGGGGAGCTGGGAAGAGGTTAGCAGAACTCCCTCTGCACCTGCAAGTGATGGGTAGAGGCAGAGTCAAAAGTCTCGGTTTTGACAGCATCTACTTCTGAAGCACATTGTATTTTGACTGCTTTTGAGCTAAATTCAGCGGAAGAGATCAAACCTCAAGCTTCAGTAAAGCAATAGGAAAAAAAAAAAGCTATTTGAGGAGGAGGGACAGGCTCAGAACCAAGATTAATTTAGTAGTGGTGCAAGGGTACAAATTCTGTCTGTATCTCTGCGCTCCATTAACACTGCAGGGTATTTACAGCAAAAACAATTTTCATGCTCCTTGTTTAATTTCATGAACTGGAACATAGCTGGATTAACTCCTGGATAGATATTACTAGGTCTGCTCCGGAATTACACCTTTAAGGTACTGCTCTGGCTTGACAGCTGACCTGGGTCCTTAGCCAGGATCTAGGCCACAACGGGGCAAATTTTGGGATGAGTAAAGCAGAACCAGACTCGCACCCATCCTCCATGGTGCAAGCTGTTTGCTCTGCCCACAGGCCTGCTCTCCATTTTTTAAATTTAGCCATTTTACAAAATTTCTCAATTTCATCCCAACAGAAAATTAATTCCAATGCTACAACCTGAGTGCTTTCTTTTCACACAGTCGTTCCTGTATTTCGAAATATTGCGCCCGACCCTTTCCCTCACAGCACTAGATATCGCCCAATTAAAACCACACACAGTTGTTGCTAATGGTACTAATTATTGTTGCTAATAGTAAAAGTAACAAGATGATGATTAAAAAGTATACAGTACTCTGTGTTCCTCTGAGTTGCCTTTAGGATAGTGATTTGCATTATTTCCGTTTAGTGTAGATGTCACCAGAGTGAACAGCTACATTTTAATAGTACTTATGCAAAATATAATGTGGGAAAACAAAGGTGCGTAAGACTTACTTGCACTGTCACTGAAAAAGGGGTGAATATTGGTCACGTTCATGACTGTGGCAGTATTAAAAAAGACTGCACAGGTGGAATGAACAATGAATAAATAAAACACAATGAGAAATTCAAGCTCTTACTCTCCAGACTTGAGCTGAAACATTCAGATCACTCCCCACCTTCCTTTACTTCTCCCTTACCGCCACACTAACAACTTATCTCCTAGGGCCATTTTATTTAGTAGATCTTGATTTACTATTGAGTTAATAATGTCCTTGACAAGAAAAGATTTGCAAAAGAAAGGAAAAATCCCCTCCACCTTCTGCAATTCTTTGTAGGATCCAACCATGACTTAGGATCCAATAAAAAGCAGCAAGTTCTATTTGGACATGACAATGAAAAAGCATAATGGAAAGAAAAACAGCAACCCCCCTAAAAGCCAAACTAATAAGCCAGAGGATTTGTTTCCTTGATAGAGGAAAGTTAATAATTGGCATAGCTTGAAAAGAACTCAACCATTTCCTTCTTTGCCATCACATCCTTGCGACACATGCTAACTCAGTGGAGCAGATAATAAAAAAAGAATAACAGTAAGAGTAAGGCAAGGTATGTACTTTGCTCGCGCTGCATGAATGAACGGGGCTTCTCCTCAGTCCCTGGAGCACCAACACCTCTAACTTGCCAGCATGTGCCAGTGCCTTGGCACGGATTTCCTTACAGAAACATTCTTAAACATGAACAGATGAGATCTGCCCCTGGAAGACACAAATAAATTTGGGCTTTTTTAGAGATATTTTTGAACCAGGTTGAGAAGGATTCTTAGCCAGGTGCTAGTGGGCATTTATGGACTGACAGACTGAAGCTCTAAGGAACCATCTGTTCTGGTTTTTGAGGATCCCTTTCAGCAAGCAGAAAGAAACAACCTTTAGAAATGTGCTGTTAACATTAACTAATTCACAGTGAGCGCGGTTTAGTGAGGTGCCCCAGTAAGAAATGATTCCTGTTGAACTGCTGTAGCCCTCAAGGTACAACAGAAATGACTGAGCAGCACCACCACCCCAGCACAGGAGCAGATGCTCAGACTCTCCCTAAGTGTACAACTGGAGAAACTAATACTATCAAAGTAGTTCACTTAAAGTCAACTTCAATCAAAGCAGGTTTTGGAAGTTCTGGGTTCTTTTCCTTGGACTATCTGCTTTACCTCACACTTTACACCAGGTTTCTTCTCAATGCAACCCAACTGTCCTGTGGAAGGGGAACCCAAGATCCTCCCAAGATAAAACAACTGTTACAATAGGGAGCTCACACCTATATTCATGTTTTTTTCTTCCTAAATTTGATTTCAAAACTCGAACAACAAAATTAACAATCTTATTATTACTTTATTTATTACCTCAGAAAGAAATAGATTTGATCAAGTACAGCCTATTCTTTTTAGATGTTACAAAGCAATTTAATTCATTTATAAAGGATTTCAAACTGCGAGTACCATGTCTAATGTTATAATCTCAGACCTGAAAAGGTCAGATGACATCACCTGTCCCCCACCAAATGTGCCTACATTATTGATTATTGCAAAGCCTCATGAATAGGGTAATATGTAATCATTAAAAATTAAAGAGAATGCTGCTGAATGGAAAACAAGAAGGGTGATTTTTGCTCTTGGCTCTATTGTCATTCCTCTGCAGTGGAGCTGGAACTTCCTCTACCACTTCCCTTCTGCATTTAGCCTCAGGAACAACCTGCTGATGATAAAACAACCACCAACATACACAACGCTTGCGGTCTGTGGTCACTAAGGAGCTTTATCCTTATGGTCGCAGCATAACCTGTTGCGGTCCTTTATTATCTCCAAGCAGATTTTTGCCTAGTAGCAATTTAAGTGTTTGGAAAAATAAACGTCATTTTCATGATTACTCCTGGCAGTATTTCACAGGAGCTTCATGGTTCTCCAGTGCAGTCAGTCAAATCCTCCTGTTGCCTGTCCCCACCTGCCTGTACACACAGCAGCTGCTGCACCAGTCATTACCAACTCCGTAAGTTATGTAAGTCCCGGGAATAATTAATTTTAAATTCTCTCTTTGTAGAACAAAACTGTGGCAAAGACCTGAAATCACAGTCCCATTATCTAGCTATTTGTGAGGCCATCCCAATAATGAAACACGCATCCCCCTGGAAATGGTACCAGCTCAAGAAAAGGCTTTTAACTGACATTTAAATGTCAAGGTACTGTGTTAAATGTTACGGGTATTTCATTGCTCAGCCCAGGAGAAGCATGAACACATCAAAACCCCCTTAAAAATCAACCACATTAAAACCTGACGGGCTTTAGCACCTGCAAAGACAACTACAGATGATGTGTTTAACTGAGGCTGATGGATATCTACCTGATTCAGCTGCACAAATGCAAACCCAAATACATCTTCAACAGACTACGGGGAGTCTAGCAAAATAATTATTTCAAGGATAAGTTCATTCTTTCTGAAAAAGTCCTATTCCCAGAGTCACATTGATTCTTTTTGCTTTAGTTACTGTGAGCCTGCCCTTATGCTACCAGTATCCTACTGGAGCCTTAAGGGCTAAAACTAAGTGAAAACTTGCTCTGTTCATCTTAAGAGAGAGAACTCACTGTCCACAGCCAAGGGTTTGCCTAGAAGACCGTCAGCACTGCTATTCCCTTTACAATCTACGTTTATCTGAAACGACCCATTAGCCTTGTGCATGTAGTTCAAAAAGGGGACTAGCAATAATCTCTCTGAATTAAAGTAACACACTGCAGTCCAATAATTTTTTTACAAGGTAGAAGAGGAATTGGTCACACTTGGAAAACTCAACAACATGTCTATCAAAGCTGCAAAAACAGGCTAAATAAAGTTAAGAGTAAATAATAGACGTAAAGTGCCAGAGTCATCAAGAGAGTATTTGATATTCCCAAACCCACCTCCAGAGAGCCTGCCATGCCTGTTAGAGAGTGGATTACAACAGCAGTCACACAGTTATTGTATAAATAAATACCAATTGTGGCATTTGCTAATATTTGTTAGCATTTGTTAATATTGCACAGTCATTTCTGGCAGGGTACCTAGCGTGTCAAATTTTGATTTTCATTAGTCAAAATTGCATTACCATAACTACCAGCCAAAACAATGAATTTCTTGAGCTCACCTAGAACTTGAGCTCTGTCCCCTGCCTCCAGCAGAGATCCAAAACACAGTCATTGGTGTGGGAGGTGGGGAATCAGCTCTGGAAAGGAGGGGCTGCACAGCACTGAGCTCTGCAGTCTCCTCCCTTGGAGAAAGGCTGACATTATGAGGGGAAATCACAGAGGGACAACCGTCAGTGAGTTTACACTCCTCTGATTACTCTCTGATACCTTCTCCCAAGGTGGTTAGCACCCAAGAAATAATCCTGCTGCTTCTCCCATGCCTCTCTGGCTTGACAGCTCAAGTGACAGAGGATATACCAAAACACGCCAAGGTCAGCAGCCAGCCCAGGCACCTGTTCTGCAGAGCAGTAGTTGTGACACCAACCACGTTTCCTTCTACTCCCCATTCTGACGCTTGCAATCTCAACGATGTCTACAGTCTTGCATCAAAAACATATTAACAAATATCAAAGATTGGGATGGTAGATGAAAAAGCAAGATGGTTTTTTCCTGCCCATCCCTAGGAGTACAGAAAATAATAAAAATATACAATGTAGTTAAGACATCTACCTAATCTTCATGGCTATGCAAATGTAACTCCCTTTAAATTAACAAAACTCATACATGCATGTATTATTGGGTGAAGGCCTATGTGAAGACTACATAGCGATTAAAGACGTAAGCCAGGCTTGTTTGAAAAAGGGCTAAACTGGTATTAAGAATTATAGAAAGATGTAACAAATGACTTGGTACCAAGCAGTTGACAGTTCTCCCAGCAACATGCAATGCTCATCTCAGAAATGGCAGAGGTGTTGAATTTAAAAACTGCCTCCAAGTCTTGCCACTGATAAACAATCATATCATGATGAGCACTGAACCATGCATCACTGGGGATGTGAATTCAATGCATTCTCTGCTCCCTCCAGGAACCCAATGATTAATTCCTATATATTATATTGGATTGAAAAGTTGTGAAATAGACTTTTTGGTAGAGATCATTTGGCTCCTGGGGTTCATTAAAATATCCTTGCATTCTAACACAGCCGAGTAGCAGCACAAGCCAAGAAATTTAGCAAATTTACCATGGAGTTTCTGTCAATAGCAGGACTTTGCAGTTGTCACATTGGCAGAGTTAATGAAATTCATGGCTGGGGCAGAGTGAATCACACGGCTGCCATCAGCCATCATCTCAGTTTTGACAAGTGAGGCAGGATTATTATTTTGTACCTGTGCCCAAGCGGATAATTAAGCTGTAATTTTAATGATTACAGTTGATATTATGGGGCAGAAATGCCCAGATGGTTTATGCAATCCATGCGTACACATCACTAGCTTTCTATGTTCTGTCATTCTTATGAAAACATTCTATATGGAAAGCTACATGTGGTCATTTCTGTCTCTGCTATGAACTCGCCTATAAAGTTCCCAAATCAACACTCGTAGCTCTCTTGCAGATTTGTCTTAAGACCCAGCTGGTACTGTGGCCTTTTTAACCTAAACATCAGAATAAACTGGCTCTGCCTCCTTCCAGCCCTGGTCGTCAGTCCCAAGGATGCCAGAGGGGAGCTCCTCCATGCAGAGAAGGTGGCAGGACAGGGTGATGTGCCGAGCCTTCGAGCCCTTTGCCAGCTTTGGACCGGGGTCACTCTGGTAAGGAGCTGGCAGAGGACAGGCATTCCCCTCACGCCCTTATCCTACTGGTTTCCTACTGGACACCAGGAGGACTAGGGAGGAAGAGAGGAGGAGGTGAAGTTGCATTCTGCATGTACTGCAGAGTGCATGCCCAGGGTTGCATTTGCTTCCCTATATATTCAAGGTTTAGGGGAAAAATGGGCTCGCAGAACAACATTGCACTCAGCCTTAACAGCTACAGCCGCTGAGTAAGAGGAGCAGGACCTCTGTGTCGACTAACCTATTGGGGATTCATTTTTGTACAGATTAGGGCCAATGTGGCATGTAAGTCCTTGATACTGCAACTGCTACCTTCTTGCTCTTAGCTGGCTTTCTATTAAAATTACCACGTTACATTTCAAATCTGTGCTCAGTGTAGCACAGAAATAGCTAACACAGTGGGAGCGAAAGATTTCCCTGCCTGCAGGATGCCTTTCTATGTTTTGTGCAATAATTTGTGCTCCCTTCTCTAAAATCTTGGTGGAGAAAAGTATTTAAAAGGAGACGACGCAGACCCTTCTCCTCACGCTGCCTGCAAAAGTCACGATCTGCACGCAGCCCCTCTGAACCGAGTGCGGAGTTGCTTGGGGTGGGAGCACACAGCATCTCTCCTCCAACCATCCTCCTGAGCAGATAAACCAGGGAGGAAGTGGGCATTTGCCAGACTTGAGCAATAAATCCAGTAAAACTCAGAGATATTCCTGTTAATAACGGTTTCTTTTTCCCTTGGTCATTTTAATCCTCATCACATTAATTTTCTTAATGCTTATTAGCACTCTTTGCTTCTTTTCACAGGAAGAGGATTGCTCTTAAATGGCATTTTGAGGCTCAAATTTCCCCAAACTGCCTTCTGGCACGGCTGTGCTGATGCCTTACCTAGGGATCATTCTCTATATTACTCCACAACAATAAAATGACACTGCAGAGATGCTTCATTGCTGGCTACTACACTTAGGATGATTCGCTTGTTACAGACAACTCTGGTGCTGAATCACCTCTGGCTGTTGGAAATCTCTCATCTTTTAGGATGAACACCTTTAAATGGCATTGAAAAGTTCAGTTCAAAAGTACGAAAAAGCAGCCCAGCCCCTTTAAGAAAGGACAGTTGACTTTTTTGTTTTGGTTATCTATTCATGACCACTTCGGGACTAATTAATAAGGACTAACAGAGCTTCATACAGTAAAAATAATCTAAAAGCTACAAAATGAAAAGAAACATAATTTGTCTTACATCGGTGTACATATTGGAAAAAAAAAAGGTACAAACCAGTCCCAGTGGCAGGCACTAATATTTCAGGCGTGTAACTAGCTTACATATAACCAGATTTGATAATAACCTTCTGTACCCACGCAATAAGGCTGTGATGTAGGAGCATAACATCAAGCTGGTAATAAAACTTTTTTAATCTCATGAAGCCACAATTTCAGTTGGATAAATGTGATAATTAATTGTACCAACTGCCGAATATCCATTATGATTTAGTACATTAATGGAACATCTTAATTAATGGTTAAAATGCCATTCCAGCACTATGGGCACTCAAGCTTCAGATGCAGGGAGCACTTAGTATCTGCTGAAGTCAACAATGCCCAAGTTCTGTCAGTAGAATTCAGAGCTATTAATAGTTTGACCATAAGTATCAAACTTTATTCTCCTCAAATTTCACTTAGGATTTTCTCTTCTCCTACAAAATAAGGTAATTGAAAAAATTTTAAATACCCAGTCCAATGCAAACAGTAATGATACCTGACATAAACGTTGAGAAGTAATCATATTATACTTGTAATCAGAGAAGAAAACATTTAAGGTAACTTGGTAAGTCCAGCGCCAGTTTTGTAGCTACAGTATCTTGTCCCTTGTTGAATTGTGCTTAATTCTCTCCCCAAGAATGAGAAGAAAAAATATTGATTGCACAGTGTGCTGTCTCTCTTAATCCAGTTATGTATCTGCTGTTCCAGTTTGTGCAGTCAGTGGTTTTGTAGTAACACAAGACCAGAGCACAGAAGGCAGAAGGGAACAGAAAAGCTCCTCGCTGTGTGGGCCCCAGGTCATCAGCTGAGACTTCGTGACACGCACTGGGAAAGATCAGGCTGACCGCACTCCACCTAAGTTCCATTACGTGTATGGATGATACTACTGAAAAAGGGAAAGAATTAACTTTTACACTATTTTTATACTAGCACCGTGTAGGTTTCCTCCATCCCCAGAGCCACCAGGCTCCCAGGTAATGCTGTTCTGCTGAAGTGTTTTCCTGTGGTGAGAAGGGGGAAAACTGGTCTGTCAAGGCTCAGACCCTGTTCTTTGGCTGCATGTTCCAACCTTGGAAACATCTACCTTTTCAGTCTTTAGACATTGCAAATGACTAGGAAGGAAAAGGGGCCTGTTTTCTTCTAGAAACGAGCCTTCCATGAGATATCCCTCTCTGTGTGCCTCCTCATCACCCCTTTGTAACAACTTCTGCACATTCCAGCTCAGTCCAACCAACATTGTCTGCTGGTGGAGATGACAGGAGAAGAGCCTGTTGAGGACAGTTAAACTCCTACAGGTGCCATGAAAACAGGTATAAGCAGTAGCCGGAGGAGAAACCTCCTACAAGCACCTCCATGGAAAGAAGTGCTCATCATCAGAAACTATTAGAGACTTTGTGTGAGAAACACATGGTACAAACGCTGTGGTCAAAAGCAAAGCTCAGTTCACACCAGCCCCCGGAGCACTCGGACCAAGCAGCTTTGTAACCTGTGGCAGCTGGCGTGGCTGTCAGACAAGCAGCAATCTCATCTCTTGCCTTGTCACCAGCTCCTCCTCTGCGCTGGTTCTAGCCCTTGTGCAGGTGGACCCTGCCTTTCTTCAGGGAAAAACAGACATGCAACCAAGCTAAGTTTTAATATAGAAGACCATTACCCAGAGGAGGTGGGAAAAATTCCTGCTGCTGCTTTAGCTCCAGACTAAGAATTATAGGGTGTACTGGAGGTAAATAACACTCATCTGTACTTAGGTTTTGGTTTTCAGTCAATTCCATTTAAATTTTTAAAGCTCCCTGAGCTGCACTGCAGAGTTAATGAATTCGGCAGATAACAATACCGGCGTGAAAAGCTAAACTCAGAGCACACATCTCCGCTTCAGCCTGATCAGTGGTAATTGCGTTCCTCAGGAGCCAGAGCCTTTCGCACACGCAAACCTCCCACTGCTCTCAGTGTAGAAATGCTGCTGGCGATGAGGCTGCAGGTCCCGGCTTCCAGCTCGGGAGACCAAGGCACAACGAGACAGCAGAGCTGGCTGCGTTGCTGGCACTGACGGGAGCTGGAACAACGTGTGTTTAGGGAGCAAAGACAACTCAAGTGGTAAAAGCCACCCTCCCGTGCTGTTCACTGCAGAGCAGAGCTTGCTCATGAGCTGGAGAGTATCCTAGTTCCTCTGGGCGGAACACAAACACAGGGCTTGGCTGCCACAAATGTCTACTGCATCCTCAGATTGTCTCAGACTCCCTAGTGATCTTTAAAAACTAATCAGGTTAATGACCAAGACTAATAAGAAGCTAATGAATAATCTGAGTGATCAAGGCAAGTCAGGAGCTGGGCATTAGAAGATGAAGCAGCCTGTCTGGTGAGATGGTCACCAGTAAACTGATTTTCTGCACACACCTACACTACTACACAGCCCCAGTTGAAGCTCACAAGGAAGTTACCTTTTTCTAACGTTACCATCATCAAAGCTTTCAAAAATATTTGAAATCAATCTCTTGAGTTCACTGTGCTAGAAGGTTAAAGAGATCCTTCATGTACCACTTAACTGGTACAAGTTGTCACAGCTCCGTGGGACTGTTCTCACCTTAATGAAGCTCTTGCAGTTGCCAGCAGTTGAGCTTTCTCCCCTTGACTCCAAAATCAAAAACCACAGAAGGAATGAAATGCTCTGCAAGTTTTGCTGAAAGAGCAAGCAGGAACACAACAAGCTCTTGCTGATACTTATTCCCATAGTGGCCAAGGCCACTGCTGGCTCTTGTGTGCCACGCTGGGGGTGCCGGGTAGTAAGAGGGATCACAAAGAAATAAAAAGTTGCACCTCTGGAGAGTTCCAGACAGGACAGATGACCAACAAGAGTATTCTGTTCGATATGCGTCATGTTCAGTACAAAACTGAGGGATCGTGAGGGTTTAGATCTCTTTTTCTTCTCTTCTGCAATGGCCAGCATCCAAGAAGGACTCTGTCCAATCTTCTGCCTTTGATCCCAAACCTGAGACCCTAAATCAAGCACTTGTACCCAGCTCCCCTCTGCCCCTGAGCCTGGCGCTGCTCTGCAGTTTCAGTGGCGAGTGCTGTCAGCCAGGGGAGGGGGGGGAGGAGTTTGATACCGGTTTTGTACATATGTTTTCTTCTTCCAGTCCGTAAGTCTCTGCCTCATTCTCTTTTCCTTTCCATTTGGGGAGGGTGAGGGGCTCAGAGAGCGTCTGCACGGGTTCAGCGGCCAGCCTAGCCCTAACCCACAACACCATGGAAGCCCCAAACTTAACAGAGATGTTTGCTTACCATTACTGCAGTCTGAATGATGGTGTATTACATCCTGCCATACAAAAGGCCTTCCTGTCTGCAATCCACTATCATTTCTTGTCCATTTAAGACTGCACTCAAAGCACCTCCCCTCATTCAGCACCTGATCTCTCTGTACCTCTCTGTACACACGGTCACTAAAAGAACTGCTTATATCAACCACAAACACTGGGAATGATGTCCCTTTCTGCTGTTTGAGACTGGTGCAAGTCAAATACGCTACAGGTGGATTTGCAGGACCAGGAACAAGAACTGGAGCTTCATTGAACCTCCTCCCCTGCTCCTGGGCCAGGCAAGCACAGCCAAGCCGGGAAAAGGCTGAGGGAGCTGGGGCTCTTTAGTTTGGAGAAGAGGAGACTGAGGGGTGACCTCATTAATGTTTACAAATATATCAAGGGTGAGTGTCACGAGGATGGAGCCAGGCTCTTCTCGGTGA
This sequence comes from Trogon surrucura, assembly GCA_020746105.1. Lineage (NCBI taxonomy): Eukaryota > Metazoa > Chordata > Aves > Trogoniformes > Trogonidae > Trogon > Trogon surrucura. Next base: position 5,136,723 of record CM036630.1, on the reverse strand, counting down.
CAACCACTGATAGGACAAGGGGTAATGGGCTGAAACTGGAACATAAGAGGTTCCGCTTAAACTCGACAAGAAACTTCTTCTCAGTGAGGGTGACGGAGCCCTGGCACAGGTTGCCCAGAGAGGTTGTGGAGTCTCCTTCTCTGGAGACATTCAAGACCTGCCTGGACACGTTCCTGTGTGGCATTATCGAGGCGTTCCTGCTCTGGCAGGGAGATTGGACTTGATGATCTTTCGACGTCCCTTCCAATCCCTGACATTCTATGATTCTATGATTCACAATCCCGCTCCAGGAGAGACAAGCTCTGCACAGTGTGGCTTCTCCCTGTTAATCCCACAGCATAGATCTCTGGCAGATTTAATTTGGTGAGGAATTTGAGACATGAAGGCAACAAGGAAAGTTTGAATCATTAACATAATATAATTACCATAACATCATTAACAAACTGTGTAACAAAGTCAGGAAAACAACTATTATCCCTCTGAGTTCTTGCAAAAATTCAGTCCTATATTTTTAACTGCAGGTGCAAGGGGTCTCAGATTAGTGCAAAGAAGATGTGACCACACCTGGCTATTGTCAGAATGAAAGCTCAACTTCTTTCTCGTAATAGGGATCACAGACAATTGAGAAAGTTTTGTTCTATACACTGATAAATCTTGGGTTACCACACTGAGCTGCCATCAGTGGGTCTGAGACCTGAAACCAGCCCCTCCATAGGGCGTTCTCAGATTTAAGCGACATTCACCACAAATCATCAGTTCGTCTCATTACCCTGTTAATTGCTGAAAAGAATTCAGAAAGAAGAGATGGGTGTAGAAGAAAGGTGCTCTATCGGGCTGTTGTACTGCAAAACACAAAGAGAGAGAACTATTCCTGACACAGTGCATGTCTCTGCTCTTTCAGCATTTGTGTAATTATAGCCGAGTCTTTTGAACATTCAATGCATCTCACAGAAAATGAGACATCCACATATTGTGGCTTAATGAAAAGAACTGAAGGAAATGTACCAAATTATTGGTTAACAGGCAGCTGCTTCATAAATGCTTTCTCCCATCTGTTTTCTCCTTCTCCTTATATCAGCTCATTCAGCCTAACGCCTGTAAAATGCTGAGCCAAACGTTTCAGGGCTTCTCTAAACTCTCCTGCCAGTGCTCATGGGTGGCTTCAGCAACCACATCCTGGTCTTGGTGGCTTCCACCACAGCACACACCCCAGGCAAACACGTGCTCCCGTGCAAACACACCCCATCGTGCAGGGGAGTGCTGAGAGCCACTAACGCTGCAGCCAATACCATGCAATAACTATATATATATTTAACTAGTTAATTCGGACCCTAGCGCTAACAAAGGGTCAATAAAAGGTTGAGTTCTCACACCTTGCTCTTAAGTTTCATCATTTCCATGGAGTCACCAAGTGATTAGATAAAGCCACATTAAGTAAATGCCACAGTCACGAATGCCTTGGAGAGTCGTTAAACTAAATACTTTGTTTTGCAGAACGACAATATGCAGAAGATTCTCAGCAGCACAGCCAGAGCAGGTCCTCCTGCTCTCCTGTCAGGTTCGGGCATGAGCCACCAGCAGAGGATTGCTGCTGGATTTGCAGGATTAATGATCTGATCCAGTAAAACTGATTCATCTGCAGCTTTTTGAGCAACAGGAGCAGCAGCAAATGGATGTGGCGTGTGCTATGTTCCAGCTCTCCCAAAAGATCTGCCATAAAAGATCTCCTGCCATGGATCTCCTTGGGCACAAGCAGTTGGGTGGCAAGGCGTCCAGGCTGAAGTTGCCTCGGAAACAAACCTGTTCCATGCCCACTCCACTCTCCAGATTGCTGTTTGTCTCCTCTCACACCATCTACCTGCTGCCACACGTGCTATTGAGATAAACAAACATTGATAAGGGTCAGGTTTGCTCAGCTACAGAGATATTAAAGGGATCAGTGGATGATGGCTACAGTGGGTAAACCTCTTCTGATGTCAAGAAGGTTCCTGAAAATCACACCCAGACAGGCAGCACATTGACTAAGGAGGGAAAGACATTTTCTTTTCCAGCTGTACCCTACCTCTCACACTTAGGGCTACATCCTGTCCCGCTGATCCAGCTTAATCTAACATTAGAGCAGACAATGGAAATCAAATGCCCCGGCTCCCCAAGGAGCACATGAGAGCAGGTGTTTGCAGAAGTGCAAGTGGTGAGATCCATCAGCCAACTCCCGTGCTCCCTGTTGTGGAGCTCAGCCCAGTAATCTGGATAATACGGTCATTAATTCCTTCCTAATTTACCAAGCTAGCAAACCTGCCGAAGGAAACAGGTGTGTGTACTTGTTTGATTTTTTTTTCCCCTAGCAAAAAGAGCGATTACATTTCTCATCCTTCCAACTAGAGCCGCTATCATAAAATATTCAGTTCAAGCCATCCAGTTCCACATTATAATTACCTGCCAAAAACTGCTAACAGATCTGCTTCTGTCGTCAGCATGAAGCTGGCTAATCCTCTGGGAACCTCTTTTTAATTAAACACCTAATACAGTATGATAAACATTGAAAATATGCACTGCTCCTCTATTAACAATGTGGCTTGATTTCTGAAGTGCACCTAATCAATTCAAGTGTAATATTTACTGTGGCAGCAAATCTTCAGGGCTTAATATTTCAGGTAAAGGTTGTTTTAGAGATTCTATTAAGAGAAGGAATGAGTGAGCGCAAATAAAACACCAAATCCCAATTCAGCTTGGTTGTTTACTCCAGCCTTGGGTTTCCCTTCTCTGCTGCCCACACCGACCAAACACACAAGCTGAGTGTGCTCAGCTCCAGACCTTTCCTTTCCCCTCCAGATCTCGATCGGCAGTTTTAAATAGCAATGTTCACCTAATCTATAAATGCACCTTCCACCCTGGCCAGTTTAGCTCACTCGGTTGAGCAAGGTGCTGAAACACCAAAGGTCGTGGGTTCAGTTCCCATTCGGTCCCCATGTGTTGTCTCATCTAGTTGAGAGGCGTCCCTGCCCATGACAGGGAGGTTGGATTAAATGATCTCTAAGGTCCCTTCCAGCCTAGGCCATTCTAGGATTCTATGATTCTAACACATCAGGGGCTATGAATACCTTGTGTAAAGCAAATCACCATTCAATAAGGTCTGGTTCTGTAGCATCTCCATGACCTCTTTATTTCAGTCCATCTCCCACCTTTATCTCAGTCTGACAAAGAGCCAATCCTGTTACTGCAGCCTCAGTGTCATTAAGAAGTCCTTGTGGACCCTTTGTCACAATCAAATTGTTACTATCTGTTTACCTGGTAGGCTTGGAGTGCATCTCTCTACCTGGTACATCGGAATAGCTCCACAGATATTTTGACTTTAGGGCTTTTACTAACGGAGTTGCTGCCAACTGCTGCTGCAATATGAAGGGGCGCACACAGGTTCAGGGGTACAGCGCCGAGAGGATCGTCCTCGGTGTGCAGCTGAGTGGGGGTGTAATAAGCCAGACCCATGTAACCTCCCCAGGCAAGATGTGAGCACAGTCCTAGGGAGCTCCTCTCCACAGGTATTCCTGGCTATATTACTGAAGACAAAAATCCCCAGAAGAAACCAGTAAAGAATTTTAAGGATCAAATAACACAACCACTGATGACAAGGGATAGCTACCACAACTGAGACACATCATGTATAAGAACTGTTATATGAAAACCTTGTTTTCTGGTAAAGAATACAGCCCAGTGCAAAATCATGAATTATTTAAAAGCCATGCAAACTGATCTGGTTATTACTACAGTAAGGGTTTGAACAAATAGCAGTGTTACAGAAACTCCCTGTGTTTTGAAGGCAATTCACACAGTATAATAAAACCTATTTTTGAATGAAGAGGAGGTACAGCCTAGGCATACTGATCCGTGCTCCTTGAAAGGAGACACATTCATGGCTGTGAATGTGTTTCTGTTAGTCTTAAGGCTCTGAAATAGATGGAGCGAGATTAACACTTGTCCCCTGGTTGGGAAACCCAGCTCCCAGCCCAGAGATGGAATTTTCCACATGCCAGCTGATTTCACAAACCATATTTTCCTGACATTCATAATCAAGCTTTTCATGCACCTGGAGACAGGGAAACAAATGAGGCTGAGAAATCCCTTTACTCTCAGCTACTCCAGAGCAACCTCCACAGTGAGTTGAGTTTATGGAGTGTGGCAAAGGCAGGTGCTTCTTCCGTCAGAACAGAAGATTCTGAGGGCTTAAGCCATAGCTGTGATGTCCTATCTGGGACAGGATGTTTAGTTATAATGTTGCATATATTCATGTAATAAACAGGATCTTAATTTTGCTCATCTGGAAGAATGAGTTGCAGAAAAAAATTGAAGCTGTCAGGGAAATCAGGACATCTCCCCTCTGCCAAATGCCAAACCCCCTTATTTCTGATTCAGTTCACAGGTGCACTCATGCATCTGTCACTGAAATCAATGAGACTTGAACTTATAGATCCCCATGTAAATTTATGGATTGAAACAATTCTGAAAAAGCCTTAAAATACCAAGAGGCCAAAGGTTGTCTGAAATCATATTCACGTGTTTTTCTGCAACCACATCGAGTAGCAAACATAGCCAGTGTCCCTAAGCCGGGAAAAATAGAAGTACACAATAAAAATACAGAAGAAAAAGAAAATGTCAAGGGAAAACATAACAGTATTTACATGCATTTCTTCTAATCCAGATTTCAACTTTTTGCAATTTCTCCTCAGTGAGACTAAGACAAGCTGGCTTGCAATCAAAAAGGTGTTACTGAATGCATTCAGTAAAGACCATCTCAGCTCCTCGGATACAGCCCGTTCGCAGATGCTAGAAGCTAAATACCAGAAAGCTTTGCAGAGCGGATCATGCTCATAAATGATACATGACTTAAATTCCTACCATGCCGAACAATATTCAAGCAATAACACAATCAAGAGTCTCTCTGGACTTCCATCCCCACTGGCTCAGCAGTAGAAGAGCTTGAGGTGGGTTTGCAGAAGCCACAGCTACTGACTTTGTTGGAACAGGGTGCCCAGAGAGGTTGTGGAGTCTCCTTCTCTGGAGACATTCAAGACCTGCCTGGACACGTTCCTGTGTAGCATAATCTAGGCATTCCTGCTCTGGCAGGGGGATTGGACTTGATGATCTTTCGAGGTCCCTTCCAATCCCTAACATTCTATGATTCTATGATATCGACTCCTGGGCGCTACAATTTATATCATCCTCTGAGTGCCAGCCCGAGCCTTGCACCACCTCAGGGGTCATCATCCCTGTCCCCTCGGTGCTGGAGAGGGCCAGCAGGGTGGGCAGCAGCGACCTCAGCAGCGCCCAAACACCTGGTACAGGGAGCAAGACAGGACCACTAGATCTCCTTCAGTCGTGCAAGGTGGCGGCACTACCATTCCACCTAAAAACAATGTAAAGAAGGACAGTTGCTGCTTCTTGCTCCTTGGTTGCAGACACCTTTAAGAAACACCATAAATGTCAAGCTTTGTTTTCCTGATGGCATTTCAAGGGGTCTTTAGTACCATGTCAAACCTGTCTCGGCCTCTCCAAGGAGGCAAATCTGCAAGAAAGCAGCTTGCTTTCCACCTGCTTATTCCACAAGACGTTTGTACGCCCATGTCTGATCAAAACCTTGCAGTCGTGTATGAACAATCACAGCAGCTGGCTGCCCGAAGGGTTCCACTCCATACTGCACCCCACTGGACACTCCTCTCTCCTCTCAGCACACACACCTGGCTCTGAAAGCCAGGCCCTTCAACAACCAGCTCTCATCCCCAAATCTTCGTTACTGGTTACAGGTTTCTCTGGTTCATCAGTTGACACAAGGACTGTGGTATCTGCAGGACTTGCTACTTCCCACCTTTGCTCAATCCTCAGTGTCACCAATGGAAAATGATGAAAAGTTATAACCTTTTCCCTTGGTATTTGTTTCTAGGAAGAAATAAAATTTTTTCTGTCCTTTTCCCCAGCACCTTCACCCAGCGTGTCAGGACAAGGCAAGCAGCCAAATGTACTCACCAGCCACTGAATTCAGTGATCTGCAGTGAGTATCAAACAGGCTCCAAGGTCTCAAAGCATTCACCAGAAGCATTTAATTGCTATTCTAATTTTCTTTTCTCAGAGAAAAACTATTACTTCAGGCAGACAGCAGAAAGTAATTTTAGGCCTTTCATATACATTTTTATATAAAACTGATTAATAAATGCATCTGCTTAAGTCAATATAGGGCTGACCTGTGGGGTGTGTAATGGATATAAATCATATTATTTTGCTGTTATTCTGTCTGATTGCATTAAACTAAGACTGCATACCCTACTGTTCTGCTTCAACCTCTGTAGGAACCACCACGCTTTCTGCAGCTGATGGCAGCCAGGACTTCAGAGAGAAGCAAAAAACCCGTTCAGCTAAGAGAGTCATGCTAGCTGTCTGAAAAAACCGTAGTGTTTAGTAGTAGAGAGAGAGATGATCTACCAGTTTTCTATAAATGCAGAAAAGCCTTTGTAATTCTTTCTATATTTATGGAAATGAGCATATAGAGAAAACATATGCGCAAATAAATCATTCATCAGTTAATAAAACAAAAAAAAACCAGAAAAGTAGAATTTAGGTCACAAACAAACTTCCTTGCTCTCAGCACACTGAAATCTCTATTAGGTCCCTTCTAAGTTTCAGCTAAACAACATCCACATTTTAGACCCTATCAGTTTCACTGAGTTATCAGCCCAATCACAACTGTGCAAAACTTGCAGAAATCATCCCGTTTCTGCACTTGCCAAGGGAGACAGCAGCTGCTTCTGTGCGATGGCAAAGATGCTGTGCCAGAGTGACTTCTGATGATTGTTCCTCTGACACTACAGGAGTTCGTGTTGAATCACAGCAGTTTGTAACAACCAGGTGTTGACTGACAGCAATGATAAAATCCCTCCAAAACCCAATAATAATTCAAAGGAGGGTTTCTTACTAATATCTGCACTTTTGGTGCTTTTTCAAGCTTTAATGGAGCAGATTTTCAACAGGAAAATACAAGGAAAGCCAATACAGGGTTTTTCTTGAGACCTTCTCTGCAATTTGTGTGTCTCCCAACCAAACAAATCAAACAAGCAAAACAAAAAAACAGAGGAGAGGGAGCTCCACTATAAACTTTTTCCTTCAGTCAATGTCTGAACAAAAATCAAGCAGCCCTAAAGGACTCTGCTGCTGCATTCTCCTCCTCCTGCTGCAGGAACTCACAATCTCCAAATAAGCTGTGTGCCATAGAGCTATGCTCTTGTCTGTTAATTATGCCTGTTGTGAAAACATGTTTTAATTTTTTTTCATCAGATTAATAGATATTCTACACCCGAGACAAGGGCATACACTAGCCTGGCTGGGGCTGATCAACAGCAGTCAAGAAAAAACAGCTGAGATTTTCCAGCAAAGCAGCACTGACATCACTCTTGGGCTCTGTAAATGATGACCAAATTCAGCCTACCCTTACACCTGGAGATCAGGGGTACACCTACAGCACGACACAACACGCAGACCACGGGACAAATGCAAGGGTGACAAAATGAGCTCTGGATCCCAAAGCCAAATAGTCACACAAGCATGGAAACTGCAGCCACAGCTGTCAGCCACCCAGAGAACTAGTGCTCCTTTGCTCAGGGGCAAGGCCCTGCCAACCCCTGCCGCCACATCTTAAAACCATTTTGGGTACCTTCACACTGGCTCCACGGAGCACTCTCGTTTCCTATAGCTTTAGGAGAGATGGTTTAACTAGACACAGCAGCTGTGAAGACTTCCCACCCGTACAGACCAGTTTTCCCAGACATCAAGGCTCGATGGATCGTGACCAGCCAGCTCCTCCAGCACGTTCCAGCACAGCACGGCACCAGCATCGCCTGACAGCTCACCCGGTGCAAGAGAGAATTCCATAAGTTTCCCATTTGGTCGTGCCTTTTCATTAAGCATTTTGAAGTGCTCATTATACATCTTTCAACAGCTTAGGATGAAACTCTCTTGCTACTCTTTTTGTACCAATAAAAATTTGCATTCAGAAAACAAAAAAATGTCCTTTGCTCCTCCCTGCCAAACCAAGCAAGGAAAAACAAACTTGAGAAACACCCCAAGCCCTACCACCATCACCTCAAAGTCCCGTATATGAAATTTTATAGAAAGGGATTTGATAAACTTGCTTTTTCACCAACCTCCCTTAGCTGAATGCTGTTGGGATACATGTTTACAATGAAAAGTTGTGGCTTCTCCCTGCCTCTGACCTCTGTGATTAGCTACGCTGGTAACTCCTAACTGGTGGAACTCCATCAGTTCTTCTCTAGTCAATAGTCCCACAGTCCATGTCTTGTTTCTAGCCCAAGCCTGGTTTTCTGCTTCTCAGATGGAGTTAAAAATATGGGGCACTGCACAGATTTTAAGCACCACTCTTCAATCAAGTGAAATATTAAAGCCAAAACTAATTCAGCAGCAGGCAGTAAGCATTGGGGACCTTATCTAATTTGCTGTCATCTGCAGTAATCTCTGCTATTAATATTACCATGAAAAACATGTCAAAAGCTTAAATTCATCGCTTCAGCATGGTCATTGAGGGAATGTGTGCCAGCAGAAGTGATTGCTCCTCTTGCCTTCTCAGCCTCCAGCCTGAATATTGAAACTCTAACTGCAGTGCAGCAACTAACATAAAAATAACCAACTAAATGACAAGGTGTACGGCCACCACAGACTAGTGATAAATATCTAAAACAACTTGAGGAATATGTGGAGTCTACATCCTTCCAGGAACAGCCACCCCTCATCAAACGTGGGATATGGAACTTCTATGGTTGCCAATCACAGTATGGACAGAGACATACCAACCATTGCTCTTCATCTGATGTATAATTTGTATAATTTTTAAAGATGAATGGGCCAAGGGGTTGCTAAACTCGCACAACGTAGCGAACTGCTGCCTCCCCAGAGATGTGTTCACTGCTAGAATCACTCGCTGTCACAAAGGTCACAAGGAACAGAGAAGGCCCAGGTCAGAAGTGATACGGTGGTGCAGAAACAGCTAGTTTAGAAGAGGTTTCACTGGCCACAACCGCCTGACACTCAATCCATGTCTCACACCAGTTTGCCTGGCTCATCTCCCTTCACACATGTGCAGCAAAGCTGCCTCTCTGGTTCAGGAGGAAGAAGGTAGGAGGTGGCTGGAGGGCATCTCAGGCACATCCAGGCAGCGAGCAAAGCCGGACGTTGTGCCAGGGGAGCCGACCCTGCCCCGGCTTCAGTCTGGCAGCACAGACAGGGATAAGGGCCATGGTAAAGGCAAGGACCCAGGGGCCAGCATGTGCTGCAAGAGCCTTTCAGGGACATCCCCTGGCACTCCCCCTCCCCATTTCTCTGTTATTGCTGGAGTCACACTAACAAGATTGTGCCTGCACACAGCACAGTAACCTCTATTTGTTCTGCAGACATATTGACAGTGTCTCAAACAGACACTTATGCCTTACTCCACACCTTTCTAAGTATTAAACTGTTCTGTGTTCTGACATCTCCCAGCTAGACCTTCCTTCCTACAAAGTATATTTTTCATTTGTTCTGATTTAATCTTTCTATTCCTTATTGAATTCCCCAACATAATAAGATAGCAGTGCCTTACAAAGCAAAGAACAGCAAGTGGCAGCTAAGTGATGTTGCTATTATGTCAAGGAGAACTGAAACATGGAGAAAATACTCAGACGATAGGAAGAATACGTCTAAAGCTCTCTCTGCAGCAGAGTCGCACATTGTACGTCAAACGCCTTGGACAGTGCGGCAGAGGGAGGATCAGAAGCATCCTCCTCCTCCAACTTGGACACTACTGCTGACAGACGGTACACAGTGATGATTTGCAGTACTAACATAGTCGGTATAAAGTTGGAACGAGGGATAGGAAACACAGTTCAGCATTATTCAGCTGCTTTAGGATATAATCCAAGAAAAATAACCCATCATTTATCTCGCAGCGAAACCACAGGAATTGGCACTAACCTCGTCTCTATCACACTCACTACACGAGGCAAGAAAACCCCCTGAAGCATCCTAGCTAAAATTAATTGACATTTTTTTACTGTTATTAGCTGTGGTCACTGGTTTGTTGCTGTTACTCAGACTAATAAATAATACAAAATATTTTATCCCTTCATCCAGAGCTAGAAACCATTCAGATCTAGCTTTAAGAGATCGGAGTTACCTTGTGGAGCGGCGTAACACACCAATGTGCTGAAAGAAGAGCTGCTGGGAGGAAGGGAGAGCCCCAGCCACACCTGGGCAGCCGTTAACTCTGCCGATGCCCATGACATCACCCAGCTTCCACCATCAGCCCCAAATCTTGTGTTTTATTGACAGGCTTGGGCCCTGCTAGAACAAATACAGAGTCTAACCACTACTCCAGGAAGATCTTAAAGTGTTCTGCAAAGCAAATGCTGAACTCTCCTTAAGGGCACAAAACGAGGTGACCACTGAGCTCTCCAACTTGTCTGAATGTCACTGCCTACATGTCACAAAGCACAAACACCAGCAGAGATTACAAGTAGTTAAACATTAAGATGTTTAACAACTACCTGCTATGCTTCATCACATTTTCTAACACAATCTTTTTGGAGTATTTTTTTAAAAATCATTGTTTGCCAGTTTAGATTCATGACAGATTCTGAAACAGATAAATTTTCTGCAGACATGTTAATACTGAAACTCATGCAACTCCTGGTATTGGAGCTGACTTTGGGTAATAGTGTATATAAAGTTACAGGACAAGTTATGAGGACTTAAAAGTGAATATAATTCTTCATGAATAAAAATGCCATTTTAAGTCTTAAGAAGTCTTGTTTTTTTTTACTGTGGGCATGCCCAGGCATCCTTCCATCAGTTTCCAGCCCAGCTGAGCCCCAAGCCCCTCAGCTGCAGAGCAGGGGGATGTGCTCACCACCGCCTTGGGGTGGGCAAGGTTTCACCGGGACCTGCTCTCACCCCACGCTGCAGCAGGACCCAGGTATTGGATCTGCTTCCTCTTAGCTCACACATCCCAGACCAGCTCTAAAACTGAAGCCACTGAAATACCAGAATCACAGGTGGATGCCTGATCGGTCAGCGTGGCCCTGCCGCGTTCCTGAGCTGATGCAAAACCCCCTAGAATCATAGAATCATAGAATCATAGAATGTTAGGGATTGGAAGGGACCTCGAAAGATCATCAAGTCCAATCCCCCTGCCAGAGCAGGAATGCCTAGACTATGCCACACGGGAACGTGTCCAGGCAGGTCTTGAATGTCTCCAGAGAAGGAGACTCCACAGCCTCTCTGGGCAGCCTGTTCCAGGGCTCCGTCACCCTCACTGAGAAGAAGTTTCTTCTCGAGTTTAAGCGGAACCTCTTATGTTCCAGTTTCTGCCCATTACCCCTTGTCCTATCAGTGGTTGTCACCGAGAAGAGCCTGGCTCCATCCTCGTGACACTCACCCTTGATATATTTGTAAACATTAATGAGGTCACCCCTCAGCCTCCTCTTCTCCAAACTAAAGAGCCCCAGCTCCCTCAGCCTTTTCTCATAAGGGAGATGCTCCACTCCCTTAATCATCCCAGTTGCCCTGTGCTGGACTCTCTCCAGCAGTTCCCTGTCTTTCTTGAACTGAGGGGCCCAGAACTGGACACAATATTCCAGATGGGGTCTCACCAGGGCAGAGTAGAGGGGAAGGAGAACCTCTCTCGACCTACTAACCACCCCCCTTCTAATACACCCCAGGATACCATTGGCCTTCCTGGCCACAAGGGCACAGTGCTGGCCCTCATCCTGCCCTTATTGGGAACAGGACTGCGAGGTGAGGGAGCCTTAACTTCACCATCTCCCCACGAGGATCCCACCATGCACAATGCCAACAAAGTGGAAAAAAATCAAAAGGAACTAGAATCCAGCCACATGGTCTGCAAACTGCAAGAGAGAGCCCAGTTTCCGCAAAACGCTCCAAAGTTCTGCACTGTTTTTTCATGTTTTGATATTTGGTTAGAGGGTTTTTTTAGCACTTGGGCTTCAAGCAAATCTGTCAATAATGAGAAGTCAGCACAGAAGACACTCAGCTCTTTGCTGATGGAGTCTAATGCTGTCTGAGTTGTGCATTTATCACACACATTAAATAATTTATTTTTTTCCCACTCACTTTTTCCCTGTCTGGCTTTTCAGCTTAATGAATGTATATTAATCTGTTTACCACCAACAGCAAGTAAGAATTTGTGGGATCATTTTCTTTTTCTTTTTTATTATTCCACTCCTCTACCCCACACAGCAAAACTTGAACCACATCTCTCCCTGATGCTGATTAGGTTGAAGTGTTTTAATCAATAATCATTATAAGTCTGAATATATCTAGAAGAATAAGAAGGTGAGAGGGGATTAATGTGGCTAATGAGTAGTATGTTCCCTTGAAGAAAAAGAGTTTGAAGAATAATAAAAACACAAGGTAGTTTGAACTTTTATACCAGGTGCCTACTTTTGCACATATTTCATGTCAGACATGAAAGTAACTTCTGTGGTTTTGGGATTTTTTGTTGGTTTGGTATTTTTAAACTTGAGAATATAGCTTGAGAATATAACTTGAGTATCTAGAGCTTAGACTGCATCCCGCAGTACAGCCTTTTTCCTTTCTAAATAATTGCCATGTATTTTAATTTTTTTAAAAATAATCAATGCTTTCTGTGATATGCAAACTCACTTATCTCACTGTTGGTATTAGTGGCTGCCATTGTGCATTACTTTCTGTAGAACTCTCATCCGTACAGGGTTTAGGTACAAGGAGAGATGCTGGCAGGTAGGCTGCAAACTTGAGCAAACCGGCCATGTGCCCAGGGAGGGCAGCATTTGACCCTCTCATTATTGTTTCATATTCTCTTCTGCAGAAAATATCAAACAGCAATTCACTGGAAGAAGGACAATAATTTTTCAGATACCACATGAAAGAAATACCAGCCTGGTCTGCACTAGATTATGTGGGACAATATGTAATACATTGCTAGCAAGTTATGACATTGATTCATTCCTTGTATTGAATTTGTTCAAAGTAATGAATGTATTACTCGTTCCCCGAAGGACCCAGTCTTTTCTCTCACTTTTATTGATCAATGGTTTATAACTTTGGAACTATTTGCAAAAAGTGATTAATGTAACTTACTTTCTAGTCTTAAAAAACAGTGGAAGCAATTAGGGTTCTTGCAGCAAGACCCCGCCTAGCCAGGAGTAAAGCTGCTGGAACTGGGTAGCATTATCTGATACATGAGCCTATATTTCAGCACAGAAAACAGTAAAAGGTTGCATTAAAGCTAGATTGAAGCACATTCATCTCCCTGAAATCACTCTGTAAAACACGGAGGCTGGGCTAAGAAGAATTAATGGCTGCTGCAAAATCTCTTCATAATCTTTAGAAGCAGTGCATGGAAATAACTGGGGAAATGTGATTCTTAATCAAAAGCAGTGGCATGAGGCTTGGCTTCTGCAAGACAACCGAAGAATTAATAAAAGCTTGTTGGGGTGGGAGGACAAAGGAAGGTGAGTTGAACAAGATCTCAGGAGAGAGGCACGGTCTGGCTGTAAAGGTAAGATTTAAGGATGCGACTTGCAGTGATGAACACCACTCTTGAACCTTCCAGCATTTTTTTCTTTTTTAAACTAAGTAGTTAGTTGGGTTGCAGTCTGTAAGAGAGATCTATATAATCTACTCCTTCAGCCAGGCTCTATGCCATAAAGAAGTGGCAACAAACACTCCAACAACTGCACATAGATATCTGCCTGACAAAGCTGGCTGCTACCAGAAGATCCTGAATAAAGCCAGAGGGAGGGAGGGCAGACAGAAAATCTTATCTGACTGCATGCCTGGAGCTCTTTAAGAAGCCCGAAAATGGAAAAGAAGTTGCACTAAGTCATGCTACAATTGTTCTCTTTAAAGCTGCTTCATTTGCTCTCATTTGCAGAAAAGCAACATTGTGCGGACGTTTAATTCACGTGTGAAGCAAGCACCACGAACAGTGACAGTTACAGGCACGGTTTACAGCGCTGTAAACTGTGCTGTAGGTTGTGAAATAACAGCTTGTGTCTAAGTAATATTTTCAGGAATATATGCTGCAATTGAAGAGTGGTAATTCCTTACACGGTCCCAGATAGGGCTGGTTTTGCACTTCAATAAATTGAAAAGGTAGAAAAATTTGGTTTGGTGCCCAGGACTCCAAAATTACTTTAGAAAAATGCAATACATTTGTAGAGTAATAGCCATTAGCTGGACAGTCATTTCTACTCCTAATTACAGATAATCAGGATGACAGTGGTCTCTGAAGAACGGCATTCACACCTGTAAGAGGAAGGAGTGAAAGCAATGCAACAGAAAGCACAAGGTGTGAGAGCACACTAGCCTCTTTTAGAAAGTTTCTTAACTTTTTCACAGCTCTTAAACTCCATCACTTCACCTGCAGTGATGATAGAAAGCATTCCATATCGGCGTCAAACATTAAAACTGCCCCAAAGCCTGGATGGTCTTGGTTCCTTCCAGAGGACTCATGGTCCAGGGCATTTGGGGAGATGGACCCAGTCTAGATTTAGGCAGACTTGGGCTTTAGGCTTCAGATATTTCTCTCAGTTTTGCAGATGTTTTCTAATGCAGATGAATTCTAATAAAGCAGTAGCCTTTTAGAGGGCAGTTGCCAAAAGTTCACGCTGTGTGTAGAGAATGGATATCAAGTTGGTACCCTGAAAGCCCTGAACCTGCGCTGGATGGACCTTGTCACGCTACCAAGATAATCCCCAGGGGAAAAAGCAACAGTCTTTATGAAATTTTCAGAAAACCCCAGGGTATTTTGGGAAGCCCTGTAGCAGACTGTAGATGTTTTGGAGGTCTTTGACATCTCGACTTCCCCCTCTGAACACACCTGTCAGAGCAGGGCTGCGGTGCCTTGTGCTTTCAAAGAGCGAGCACAGAAGATGAAGGTTTGAAGTGGGAAGAAGAAATAGAAAAATGATCTTTTTGCGGACAATACGTAAACTGGAAAAGACATGTTTTGATAGGAGCTGCAGTTACACTGGAAATGTTTCACCTACACACTGTATTAACTCTCCTCTCAAGGAAATCTGCGGATTCAGAAGACGAGCAGCAGCACGCTGCCCGACACGGGGAGTGCCCGCGTAGCACAGAGCTTGCCTCTCCTTCTCACTGACAACAGCACACAATTTTGTGTATCTAGGAGTTCCCCTACCTCTCTAAGCTCAGCCTGACAATATGTTAGACTGACCTAAGCGATGCACTGCTCCTGGGCTCTCAGGTACAGAGACATGAGTCTTCCCACAGCGAGAGGAGAGGACGGGCTTGCTCAGCAAGGGCACGCTGGGAGCCCTTACGGGCGTACCTGGCTTGGCCAGCGAGATGTATCACTGCTTTGTGGATCTCTTGGAGAAGATGACCCAGGTCCTGCTGTTGTGTGCCAGAAGCGTGAGAATTGAGCTTGAACTTCGCCCAACCAAATCCCTCGAGAGATATTGGCCACCTCACAACGTGCCCCTGCTGATGCCAGGACCACTTTTCCCTTTTCTCCTCCCAGATGAGATGGTGCTCAGATCTTCTCTGTGCTACTACTTCACCTCTGAAGATGCCAACCAACAGGAACACTATGCTGGCATTTTTATTCATTTTGCCTATGAATTTTCACTCAGTGAATAAAAATACTCCCATCTCGCAGGCTCTGTACGTGCCAGGAGAAAGAGGTCTGTAGCCCCAAGGCTTCTTCTCTGATAAACCTACGTTATGATGTAATTTAAAAACAGGAACAACAAAAAAATCAATCCAGTGCCTGTGGGAAAATAGTTGTGGTCTACTCTCACAGATGGCATGAAAGTATAACGTAACTGTCATTGATCTAGAAGAGTACAATGCAAGACATTGTTCAGAAGAGCAGGATTTTTGTTGATTTTTTTTTTTTGCTGAAAGTAAGAACAAGCATGCAATAGAGACAATCATGTCCCTGTAACAGTGTTATCTTTTTTTGTGCTGTCTATATGTCAGAAAATTCTAATTCAAGATACACTTCCGGCAGATATGTCCAAATTCTCACAGGTAAATCAGTCAATTAGCGTAGTTCACTTTATGTTACTAGAATTACACCAATGGGAATAAGCATCACTTTTTCTGTAGCCAAATAAAGTAATTGGAGAAAAATTCTCATCAAAATAGAAACATCTGGCACTGTTATATTCAGTAAAAAAATGACTACTTGAAAACTCACTTCATGAGTATGTAGGCCTTACTGTAATAGGTGGTGTTTTTAAGAAATCTAAGATTATTTACCAAAAATTAGTTCTAATATTTGAAAAATATTTTCCAAAACATCAGTTTCCTGAGGTCCAGAGCTTTGTCCCTTACCAGGCAGTAACCACATCCATTTTGCCAGTTTACGAGATACTAAATGGTTAGCAAGAGCGATGAACCTGAGCCCAAGAGAAGCAACAGCATCATCCACCACACGCAGAAATCCTACAAACTGAGACGTGGAGCCCAGAAAAGAAGTGACTGCAGTCGAGGCAGCAGATAAAGATGGCTGGAGCACACTTTATAGCAGAGGTGAAGATCATCATCGCCAGATAATAAGGTTACAGGCACCGAAGATAAATGGGAGAGCTGAGCTGAAAGCAAAAGTGGGGAGCGGGAGGATTTGCCGGTGAGTTACTGCTCGTGCACAGCAGCACTTCTTCATTCACGTGGAGGTGTGCTGCCTGCGGAGCCCCATCGGAGCACTGACACGTGGCACCACAGTGCAAGTCACAGCAAAAGTCAGCAGGACGGATTTATCGTAACATGTGCAGTGGAAGCCAAGGGAACGGATTTAAAAATAAGAATAAATCAGTTTAATAGGTAGAAACTGAAATCTGAAAACTGCCCTTACTTATACACGCACGTACGTGGAAGAGCTCCCTCTTCACCACACGTGCCATGGGTTTTAACATGCCCTTTCTGAGGCACGTGGAAGGATCAGGGGACAGCCAACTGCAGTAAACAATGGAACTGTTGTGGTCATAATTTTTAAAGACAATCACAGAATCACAGAGTGTTAGAGGTTGGAAGGGACCTTAAAGATCATCTAGTCCAACCCCCCTGCCAGAGCGGGATCAACCTACAGTAGAGCGCACAGGAACGCATTTAGCGCTACAGTTTGTTCAGCTGACCACAGAACTTGTTGCCAGGGTACATGGGTCACAGGACTTCCATGGGATTTTCTTGCCTCATACTCACAAGGATGCACTAATCGCAATTGTAAAACACTTCTGGGGAAAGTGGTTTAATCAGGAGCTGCAGGGTCTTTGGGACGACTGTATCCTTTTGACTAAATGCTTCTCAAAATTCAGAGCAAAGAAAACTTTTTTTTTTCATGCTTTGAAAACTGAGAACAGTTTGAGTATTTACACAGAAACAAACAAAAAAAATCCATTCTCTGACGGTAATATCTCACATATACAAGGTGTTTCCACTTAGAAATGTATACTTGTGATGTACCTTCACAATTCACGTCCAACTGTGAAATTAGTTCCCACTTTGGCAAAGTAGTTGCTAAGTAAGGAATCACAAGCAAGAGAACCAAAAGTCTCAGCCGCAGAATGACATAGTACTGAGTAATAAGCACAGCACTGTGTAGAAACTACATCAAACCATTAGTAAAACATTCAATAGAAATTAAAAATATCCTTACGTTTTATTAAAATTGCATGCTTAACTGAGCTTTTTTTTTTTAATTTATTTTTAAAGATACCTAGGTGTAGTTGTGCTGAGTTTTTTTTCAAAACCTCTCAAAGCTTACACACTTTCTGAGTGTTTTACAGCTCATTTTGCTTTGAAAATGAGGTCTGTGATTTGAGTTACAACCTGAACACCCAAACCAGCTGAATAATGCCAAATTTGGAATGAGTTAGCAAGCAATCACCAGCTGAACAAATACTTGAGAATCAACTGCCTCCAGGAAAGGCTAATTTTCCTACAGACACGTAAGAGGGCTGCCTGCCACTCCAGCACATGGCCTTGCAGCTCAATTAGTACCTGCTGCAGTTACTAAACGGGGTCCTAAGCAAGGCATCCTACACCTCAACATTTCCAAAGACAAATGCTTTCAATCTGAATCACTAGTTCCTCAAGAGATCTGGAATAGAGCTCTTCTGTACTGACCACAAAAGAAGAATCCTGAAGCCTAATGTTAGACACTGCTTTAAAAGAGGAAAATAAAAGCAATGGTCATGTTTAGTAACAGGCAGAGCAGCTACCTTAAGGACAGAGAGATGTATTTCCATACTTATTAACCACTGGTAACACAGAATGAGCCCACAAACATCCTCCATTCCATCTTTTTTTTGGTCTGGGATTCCTATTTTCCTGTTTTGCTCATGAAAAATTTAGACACTGAGTCTAAAGGACAATCAGGGAAGAGCGATAAGCAATTTATCCCTTTTTCTCATTGATGGACAGATGGTCCTTTGGAGAGATGCATCACTCCCCGTTGACTGCAACTGGGCCCTAGAGTAAAAGCTGATCTCAACATCTACCTTTCAGCCAACTGAATGAATCACACCGCGGGTACTCATACAGATACTACAGAGATAAAAAAGGGAAAAGAACCAAATGGCCGCCACTTAGAAGCAATAATCATTTGGGGGCTGCAGCAGCTGCACACTTTATGTTCAAGTGATAGACACTTGTCTGAAATTAGTACCTAACATTCAAATGCAAGCCTGGATGGATAATACCTCCCAGATGCTACAGATAGCGTGAGTTTGAGCTAGAAGGGCAATTTTTCTCTGAAGCCACATTCACATAGAGTCAGGAGATCAAAAGCCCTAAGGTCTTTGTTTAAAGGACATTTACTATAGAAGACAGGAATGGGATGGGTGCAGTCAACTGCAACAGCACTTTGTTGTTTGGATGTTTTAAGAGAGAGCAATTCCCACATTTGCTGGCATATCGGTAGCCTCGGGAAGCCCACGTGAGGGGTGAGCCCTGCGCTGGGGGAACTGGGGCTGGGCAGAGCCCCCCGACTTCCACCCACTATGCTGCTGGTAACTGGACTGTAAGCAGGGCACCTGGAAAGGGTCATCTATGCGCGTTTCACCATTCTAACATGCAATGATGAGTTCATAAAATGAGGCATGAAAGGGATGTAAACAAAATTACTACAAACAAAAGAAACCAAAAACTACACTAACACTGAATCTAACTGAGCACTGCTTTGGTAGTGGAAATTACGCCCAACTAATATTCAATGTAATGAAAAAAAGGTCTAATTTATCCACTGGGATTCTCGGAATCAATGCACTAGAATAGAAGTCTAAATACTTCCCCAAAAGGCTAATCATTCCTGCTTTATCACACAGGCTCTGTTCCTTTTGGCCAAGTTCCCCAGTTTTGGTCACTAAAGCATGACCAAAATTTCCTTCATTGTCCTCCAATTTCTTTCTTCTGCACAAACTCCATCTTACGGGCTTTTCGTGCTTAGGACGGCTGATAAGAAGTGGAGACATTTTTTTTCTTTTCAAGAAGGAACGAACCAAAGTACAGAAGCAAGGGTCGATGTAGCTGACCTAGTCCACAGCCTTTACTTGTTCCTGATGATTTTTCACCATGGGAACACGGAGAAAGGCCATAAAGTCTCCAATTTATCTCCTCTCCTGCTGCTCTTGCAGATTGTCAATAGCAGGAGGAATAAACACCATTCTCAGTCAGCCAGAAAGTCAACTACAAAACCAAAACTTTCTTCATAAGGAGAACAGCAGCTACGCAAGACAGACAGGAGGCAGCTGATGACTGGTGTCATGCACAGAAGAAAAGCTGTCTTACTGCTGTCATTTTGTGTAGCTCAAATGATCTACTACTCAGTAGTTCAAACAGCATCTAAGTACCAAGCTTCCTGGCCTCTAAAATCATTTGACTTTAAAGAAATGCAGATGCAATGCATATTTAAATGAGAAGAAAGCTTGATTTTAGATACGAATTCGGTTCTGATAAGGTATTTTCAACTCATTATCTAGACTATGATGTGGCTTTTGAGTTCTGCACTGATATGGGTAGTAACTAAGGCACAGGAGGAATAACTAAAGAATTCACGGCAAGTAATCTCTGCAGACTACAGCTTGTTTAACAACTACATAACATATGAAACCACCGGAATTTAAAAGCAGCAGCATCTCCTGGAGTCCTGTGCAACAGCTCACCCCCAAACCCAAGTCATTAAAATGACAAGTCAAATAGGATTAAACAAGATTCACATCTGTTCTGCACTGATTACAAGCTCACTCCATCAGTCCCAGGGTGTTTTACTGATTGACAGCATATAACATATGAGATGTTTGGGACTGACCTGATTCTCCTTGTTGACATACCTGTTATAACATCACTTCATTGCCACCCAGCAGGGTTTTTTTTTTCCCTCTGCTTGGACACATTAATGAGAGTAAGATGCATTTCAGAAAAGAGAATTTTTTGTCTAAGAAACAAAGTATGGCAGGGTTTCACCTGTGGCTTGTTCCCAAAACACAGCCCCCAGTTACTTACAAGAAACAAGTTTTCAAGCCAAGGCCAGACAACGTCACCTTCACCAGGAACAACAAACGAGCCCCGAAGCAGACACATGACACATCTTATCTGAACATGGAGAAGGAAAGCAGGCTGTGTGACTCTGTGCCCAAGCCCTCGCAATCACGAGTTGAGCTAAGGATGGGAAGCAGCTAATCCCTTTGGTTTACATGAAAACTCCACACCGGTTACTGCTAATAGGGTGAGTTCTGGCATTCCTGGCAGCTGTCTGTAACATTTATTAATCAGTCTTGCACAGGCTAAGTATCTGTGAAGTCTTTACTGCTGTTTTTTGTGTTCCCAACCTCTCCATGAACTGAGCAAATTCCTTTTTAAATAGCCATTGGCCTTTGGCTACTTTAGTATGTAATACAAAAATTTTCAACTCTTGATTAGCAGCGTTTCTTTCTCTGCTCATTTTGTAGCCAGTGATTTTTATGGATTAAAAATGTTCTTCCTGAAAACACCTTAAAATATTTCCTTTTTTCAGACTATTGGGAGCATCACTTGCATGGTCACGTTAAACTGCAATTCACCTAAGTCCTTACCTGCCTGTTTCTCCACCTGTACGACAAAACCCCACAACATTCTGCTGGCTCCTGGTGCAGCCTGGCCCTCTGAGCTCTGCCCCACACAGGGACACAAGCTCCGAGACACTCAGTGTGGCCTCTCACTTGTGACCACTTACCCTAAACCCAGAAATGTGACTTTTGCACATTGACTTCACTCCTGACGTGAAAGCTTTGATTAGTTTTTCCGAGCGTCCCCGAGCACCAGGTTGTCCCTCACCTCGCGCATACAAAGCTCACTCTGCTCTCCAGCTGAGATGTTTCAAAGCCTCAGCCTGTAGGTGGAATGACGTGTCACCTGGCGGGCTTGTGAGCTGTCTGTTTATGTGGGACAGTGTTTGAACACGAACACTTTTGAACTTAACCTCAGAGAGCAGAGGTGACGTGGGGACAAGATGCAATGAGCAGGGCCAGCAGGCTGCCATAGCTGTATTTCTTCTCAGTGCACCCAGTGATACCAGGATGTCTGAACAGCCCCTCAGGAACATATTAGATATAAGAAATTAAAGATATGAGCTCTATTTACAAAAAAAAACCAACCCAGCTGTACAACTGCAGAAGTGTTACCGCATACAGGGCAGCAAAAGCATTTTTGATAATGCTGTAGGCTCTGATTAAATACCGGTTACTAAGAAAGTGTCTGGAGATCTTTGAATGGGAGGGCTATCCTTCTGTAGATAAAGAAATCTGGAAGGTTCTGTATACATACCCTCAAGCTACAGAATACATAGCTTCTTATCATCATTTCAAACTTAACCCAAAGATATAATAAAATCCTGCACCTTTATGTTAACATATAATGTACAAACATCAAAGTCCTAAGGGATCCTTTTTAACGGTTTTCTGGTTGGTTTGGGATGGGTGTTTTTTTCTAAGTGAAGTCTTTGGAAAAGGTTTTCTGGTGTCAACAGCCTTATTTATAGTTACCAGAGCAAAAAAGCATATGCTGACTTTTGATGGATGTATTCTGAAATGATGAAGCCACAGGGAGAGACAAGGCTAACACAGCCACAGGGAAAGACCTGGTTTGCTGCTTTTATTAGGCACCAGCTCTGGAGAACGTGAGAGTTTGAGAGCTTTGTATAAAAGGCTTATGGCCACCAGAATTTGAAACATTCCATTAAAGCCTTACATTTTCACCAGGGAAAAAGTGGCAGGAAGATGTTCAACGAGGAGGCTGGTGAATAATTTGCATTAGCACTCCTTACTGAGCAGAAACTCTTTTCTCTTGAGGAGATGAAGAGCAAAGGAGTGTCTAAATTGCTTCAGGGAACTATTGGGAGGTATTTTTCCAAATACTAAACTTTGATGCCACCATGCCAGAGCTGAGATCATATCAGTTTCTAGGATTTTATCCGGAGCATGCCCATAAATTGACTTCTTTCCTAGGCCTGTAAAAGTCAGTCCTCATCTTTGTGCTGCCACTGAACTGACCTGGTATAAAGGTATCCTTCAGCATCAGTAGTTGTGGTGGTTTTTTTTCCTATCCACAACATATGTCACTAATGGAGCTGCAGGCAATAGAAAGATGCCTGTAGTAGTCACTGCTGAACATCTTTCTTGGGTAAAAGACTTCACGGCAATTTCATATACATAATCTTTTTTTATAGCCAAATAGTCCTCATTTCTCTCCTCACTGTTAGGTATTAACCCTATCCTTTCTGAACCACCCTACTCTGCTCTACAGAGAAGAAAACAAACTGAGTGTAGTCTGAGCCAAATTTTTTAATGTGTTTAGGTACCTGAAAAGGCAGCTAGGCACCAGCTTGCATTTTTAAGATGTGCCAGAGCTGGTTAGGTGTTTAAGTGAGAGAAACGGCAACTGACACTGCTCAAATACTTCCAGGGAAAAAAACCCACACCCAACCTCCTGCCCATTGCCAGCCCCTCTCTATAAGAACATTTTGGATGTGAATCCCTTTGATCACACAGACCTCAAAGGACTTGCCCACGCTCGCAGGGGGGTCCGTAGCTCCCTGGAGATCCAAGTCCCCCAGCCAGCTGCCCAAGGCCATCCGTTCCCAGCTGTGGGCTCACACTTCACAGCCCTACGGCTGTGCTGCAGCCCGAGCCAAGTGACTCTGCCTGAAATCGGGGCGATGCAACAGGGAGCAGAGGGAGCTGGGGATGGGCAAAAGGATGTTTTCCTCAGGGTACCTTTAAACTAAAATCAGAGTTTCAAAGACAGCAAATCTGCTCTAAAACATGGCTCAGCTTTTATTTTTCTAAAGAAAAACACAAAGAGGAGACAGGCAGCCAGTTGGAGCAGCCTTTTATCGTTGCCATGGCAACGCCTGTACACAGTAGGGCTTTGGGGATAACGCCAGAGGGAATCCTTGCACAGAAAGAATAATTAGTCAGCTCCAACAGGGGATGTTACCTGCCTCTTTCAAACTCCAGTCCCAAAGACAAAGAGGGGTTTTTGCTGGAGACCCCTGACAAAGTTGCTGCCTCTCAACGTTCAGCCGCACTGGGCTGGAGCTGCCATCAGTCACAACTGTACAGAGTAAGTTGATGTAAATTGAGCAACTGACCACAGACCAGCTGCACTGTTTTATTTTTCTTTAAAATACTACATTTGGGAGCATCTCTTTTCCTAGAGATGATGTTCTGCCAAAGTATCCAAAATAAGTTAATGAGCTCCTGCTAGCAAAAGCTTTGATTTGCAGCCCAGCGCTTCTCTGTGAAGGGCTGAGACAGGTTGGGACGTTGGAAGAGGGATAATAATTCACCACGGGAGATTGGGAACTTTAGTGTAGATAATATTTCCTAAAAGCAGTGGCCGTGAGCTGCCAAGATTTCCACAGACAAGGTGCCACCTGCATCCTCCCTTGCTGCAGGCAGGGATGCAGGCACAGGCACCCTGAGCACACACCTGTCCCCTGTTCTGTTGGGAACCCGAGTGCATCCTTCTCAATGGACTGAGATAGTTTGTTCCCTTCATTAGTGCACAGAGCAAGAAAAGAAGTACGCCTCTCCTGTAAGTGTTTAAAAGGTACCGATTCCCGTGACTCTAGAAGCACAAATTATGAAGATTTTTTTTAAAAATAACCCATATCCCAAGATGATTACAAGTAGTTGCTTTGAAGTAATAGGTGGATGCTTTGATGATAGCCAAATTTTTGCAGCAGAAAGTGGAAAAATTTTGCTTTATTGGTCAAAAACTTCGTTCAGGTCCTGGACACCATAGCATCACTTAGAATTCAGATCTTTTATTAAGAATGTCATATCATTATTTTTTATTTCTTATCCAAGTGAAAACTTGAAATTCAATGCCAGAAGAAATGAATATACTAAACCTTCTTTACTAGTCAGACTGAAATCTCTACTCAAAGAAATGAACATTCAAGAAATCACCCTTTTGCAAACATCTGGTTGTTCCTTTAAGTTAAAATTAACAAATCCCAGCATATTTTAATGCCTCCTATATTTACGGCATACACCAAATGGCTTCAGGAGGGTGTAGAAAGTGAACATTAAGTTCACCATCAAAGTATCTAATCCTGTAACCAAGGAGGTGAGCACACGTGCTGCCTCATACACCACGCAGGAAATCCCTTACAGCCTTCTGACGAATGCGTTACGCATACGAGACAGAAAGCAGTATTTCTGTTATCAAAACTCAATTCCCGCCTGGCAAGACTTGGTTAACTCAGAGGATCCCAGAGTTAACAAAGATACTTCCACACGCTTTCCTTCACTGACGCCACTATTAGCAAGCATCCCCAAACACGCTGTTTTAGCAGGCGGCAGCAAGTTCAGTGAATTGCTGTAACTGCGGCAGAGTGAATTTCTGACACAGTCAGTCTTTGGCTTCAGTTACAGTTTTCCTCGTGAAGTGTCTCCCTGTAGTGCCAGCAAAGAAACTCCATCATTAATTAGCAGCTCTGCAAGCCATCAGCCTTATGAAAAATTGCCAACACACTATTATTGTTCTGCATTTTCCCCAAAGCACTAGTTATGGTAGATTTTTAACTCTAAGCACACCTGTTGGCACGTGTGATAAGACACATGTTTAAATAGGTGCTCCAGAGCATCGTAGGTCTTCAGGTACTTCTGCCTGCAGGTCTGTAACACCCTCAGAAAGAGGAGAAGTCCTGCACAGGCAACAGTAGCAGCTCCGGCACAAAACACTCAGAGCGCCAGGAGAGCAGATCATTCAGAAATACATTAGTTCTCCTTTCTCAACATTTTCTGGATCCATGACTGAGTAAGAAGAAGATAGCTAGACTATTTTTCTGGTTTGACTAATACCTGATAACGTTTTTCCCTTTTAAGTCAAAGCATAAAGTTGCTAAAGGCGGTATTTGTAAACTTTTGAAAGTTCTGTGGAAAACAGGCAACTTACGACTACGTACGGATTTCATATATATGCCTGGTTCTCAGAGTTCAAGTACAGCAAACTGAATCGTCTCAGGGCTACCCAGAGTTTGGAGGCCAGAGGGACGCGTCAGGTTCAGGTCAGTCCCAGCTGCTGGGCTGTGGCGAAGCAGGAGCATGACAGCAGGAATGAGCAGAGGCTGCTGAGGACAGATACTCAGGAGCTAAGAAAAAAGCACTCAAAGCTTTGTCTGTCTCCGTATTTCTTTTCAGCAGAATCCCTTTTTTCCCTGCTGTCTTAGCTACAGTGCACCTGCCATCGTGAGAAAGCACCTTGAACAGCTGGTAGCAGAATGCAGTTGTTCTTAATAGAGAACAGGGAATCGGGACGGAGCCCAGCACTGCAAGATTGTGCATTTCCTACCTCTGGGTGCCCCACGTAGCCTGTGCTTTGGACTGGAGACATCTAAAGGAACATGCAATGCATTTATGTACCCCGAAATTAAAGCAACACGGCAGGCTTGTACTAAGCTAACTAGTGTGTACGTATGTGTGTATATATATACATATATATATATATCAGTTTAAGGGTGGCAGATGAGAATGTGATAGCTGTACATCCCCAGTGCGAGCAGCCACCAGGCTGCAAGTGGGAAGTGCAGGCACCAACTATTTCAAAGCCGCAGCTGTGTGGGGACAGGGACACACACCAGCTACAGCCATCAGTGAAACCGGGCAGCTGAGCCCTGCCCTCGCACCCCAGCCCCATGCTGCTCCGTGTCCTCGCCGCGCTCGTCTCGGTCAGCTCGCCCGCGCACTTCTGTGTCCGTCAGGAAAACAGGGTGAGGTCTAACCAAATTAATGCATTAAAGACTGCTACCGTTTCTGGCTACATCATTAGTTTTAACTCTGTGATCTTTTCTAGATATAAATCACTTTTTTCCTAGGCTTGCAAGCTCAGTCAATGTTAAAGATCAAATATCTGTCTGGCACACGTTAGAGCTCCGACAGGTCTATTTATAACCTCACGAACAAAATATCAACTCAAAGCGGTCTTTGCCGATGCTAATCAAGCTATTTTTTAGCCTTGGGTATTTAAATATAATTAGAATTCTTCCTAAAGCTGTAGTTAGTGTGAATGTCACTGTACCATTTCTATGTGGAAAGTAGTATTACTTAAGTTGAAACATGAGAAATCTTGAATATAGTGAGAGAAAAAAAATAAAAAGGAAAGCAGATTGAAAGCCGCCCAGCCAAGACATAATTTATGCCACTCTTTGAACAATTCTGTGATCTGGCGCTGCTTTTAAACCACAATTCCGGATCCCACACTTTCCTGGAATGTTATACAGAAAGAAGGAGTTGTGGAGGTAGAAAGGACTTTACAGGTGAGTAAACTGATACATGACTGGAAAGATTTCCCTGAGACAGCAGCAAGTTGGGGCAGAGACAGAAGCGGCAACACAACCCATCCTGCATCAACCGTGAGTCCCTGCCAGGACTGAACCAGGGCATTTGCCACCACTGGGGGCTGCCCAGGCACCAGTGAGATGCCACCATGTCCCCAGGACCCCCCTGCTCACTGGTGCAGGTGGTCGCAGCGGGAAATGCATGTCTATGATGGTACCCGCAAGGGATGCTCTGCCCAGTGTCACTGTCACCTTCCCACTGCCAGCAAAATGAAAACAAACTGGGATTTCCCTTGCCCTTCATCTAGAATTCAAGATATTAAGAAGGAAACACATAATGAAGTTGGTTCAGATCTCTGCTAGTGTTCTGTAAACTTTCGGTTGTTTTTTTTTAACAGTTTGGATAAAAATTCAACTTCAACCTATTATTGGTGGTGGAGATAAACTTGGGATGTGGGATGCAAGCGAAGACACTTAAAAACACATTCCTGAGCATGTCCTGGGCCACAGACAGCAAGCCACAAATCAAATCAAAGAAGAGAGGAAAGCACGATGTAAGTGGCGTAAGGCGATACATCTCAAAAACTATAATTATTTCCCAAGATACTGTAGAAATTCAGATATAACCAGTGGTGCAACAACACAGATTTTTACAGAAATGCAGCTCGTTTATAGCCCTGCACAGCTTCTGAGCAGCACAGCACTTGGAAGAGCACTGCTGAGGACTCATCGAATGTTTGGTTCCCACCTCACCATAGCCTCTAAAATATTCCAGAGAACTTGACACAATTCTACCATTAAAAACAGCCCTAAGAATGTTTTGGTTCTGTGGGTTTTTTTTTTTAAATAACAAACATAAATTCTTTCAGAAATCTGTTTCAGGACTCTGGTACTGCCTTAGAAATATTGCTAGCTTAGTGGGTGGGGAAGGCGCAATCCATATAAGCTGGCAGAAAGACTTCCCTTGGTTTCAGTGGGTTGGATCCTGTCCCTTATATAAGTAAGCAGCAGCAACATTTAATAATGATGAAATGAAAAAACACCACAGAACAGGTTGCCTGGAATATAATTAAAACAAATTCAATTCAGCAAATAGAGCAACCCCATGACTTTTTATAGAACACTGGGGGACTGAGTGCCTATTTTTTTGGTGCAAGGATTACTTTGCTCATTTGTTCCGTGTAACATTGACTTTCCATTAGCAGCTGCCTCCTATTTTATTTCAAAGAGCCTCTACAGTCTAATCAGTCTGTGAAGCATTCCTGAGCCCAGGACAGAGGTGTGATTACAGCCACTACACTGCTCTGAATTACATCTTTATGACTCTGGCAAGCCAAACTGTGCTGCTTCACAAAGAGAAGAAAACTCAAAAATGTTTCCATTTGTCTATAAAAGTTGAGAGAAGTCAGAATTACTGCACCAGACATCAATGTCAATAAACCAGTTGTGAACTGTTGTAGGCTCCTGGCGACACAATGCGCTGTGGCAAACTCTGCTACCTTTGAGAATAATTGAGAAAGTTCTCTTCTTTGTGGCTTAAATAGCAAAGGATGCGAAAGTGGGGCATGGCCCAAATCTATCACACGTGTCAGATGTGTCCCTGAGCACTTGGACAAGGAGTCACACAGCTGATGGCCAGTTGTGAGATGTGGTGTAACCCATCTGAGAGCCATCACAACATAAATCTTAATTAGAGACTGAAGCAGACACCGTTTTCCAGTACAGATATTATTTACCTTAGCAGGAAGAGCCTTCTTTTTCTTTGCTCAAAAGCTATCTCATTCACCCCTTGCTGCCTACCTTTTATAGGCGGTACAAGATGCCTGGTCCATCATCCCCAAGTCCATCCCCACAGAGCATGCTTCCTACACAGTGAGGAAAATAGATATGATCCTGTCACTTATGTCAACAGGGACTTTTAACCCATCTGGACAACAACTGCCATACTGCTTCCAGATCTAAGCTAATAAGTACAGGTTCTTCTGATGCCTTCAAAGCTTGTTTATATCTCTGAAAGGAAAATAATGCCCATTTCCTTACAGGTGTCCTAGACATTACTGTAGTTCCTAAAGTTGTTGTTAAGGGGCTGCCTGATGACAGCAGCACCATAAATTGTCACTCAGTAGAGCATGGGGCTCCCTCCTCCTATGGCAGCACTGAGCAGCAACTCTGCAAAGCAGCACTAAGTTGTCCTGTAGAAAGGATCTCAGAAAGGGCAGAATGAATTAGCCAGACTCCACAGCTTCCGACATACCGGGGAAAATTTCCCTTCTAACACAGGGACACCCACATAAAACCACAGCATGGATTAGCCTGGATTCAGCTGCATGCAAGAGAACCCAAACTAACTTGTTAGCAGGGCTAACCAGTGCAATGCAATTGTCTCAATGCTCATTAACGTTATTCACCCACAGAAAGAGGAGCAGGGCAGAAGCGAGGCACAGAAACACGTTCGAGGACAAGGCATGTTACATTCGGAGACGATTCTTGCCTTGCTTTCTGGTCACGACTTGGTAGATCAAGGTTTCCTTAACAGATTGCCCATGTGGTATCATATGGCTGTATCAGAGCAACATAAACTGACGACTTCACCACCACGGGGCAGCACCAATGCCTCAGAAAGGCCTGAAATTCCCTTTATGGGCTCTCAGCCTGACTTAGGACACCATCACTTCTACCATCCCTTGAATGCGCTTGGCAAAGCCGTGACCTGGAAAGGGTTAATGCTTTCCAAGGACTGTGTTTTCACAGACATCTATTTCTAGAGTTCACAGAGCCCTTACCACATGATTGCAGCCCTACAGGCAGCGCCTGCAAGGTACGCTTTGACAGAAGGAAAACTTCACTCTTCGTGGCAGTTATCCTGACTGCTCATTTTGCAGAAGCCAGGGTTGTGATACTAAAGGCATGCTGATGCTCCATCATATGAAGGACAACGTATTGCAAGATAACAGACTTTGACCTTTCTGCTTGATATTTGGCAGTTCAGGACAATTTAGACAAAAACGCATGATAAGAAAATAATTACTACACGGTCGTTTCATCAGGAGTTCAAAAAATGACAGAAGAAGGTGTCCGTGTCATACTATTCGGAATCTGCATAAGCCTCATGGAGTAAAAAGATATTATTCTTAAGCAGGACCCTGGTTTTATCCCTTTGGAAGGGATGGAAGAGCTTTGGGAATAACCCGTTGGGCTGTAACCAGCAAGGCTGGTTACCCTCTGCGGGAACACTGGGTTCTGCCCCAGTTCAGGCATGAAAGGTGGAAAGGGAGAGAGGGAACTGCAGGAAAAGGAGTGGATAGTATCAAAATTGAGAAACATTATTCTCTTGGGAAATGGTCTACACCTCTGCTGCAGAGTTCTTGTTAAGTCACTAATTGCAGAAATAGTCATTAATTGCATGTTCACCTTTCTGTGCTCAGATTGAGAGGTTGGGACTTGATTTGTAAAATGCCCAGTACTCAACAGCTTCAGCTGAAGTCGATGCAAGCTGTGCTTTGATCCTCTAAAGCACTACAAAACAGGGAATAACCTGAAAAGCGAGGCTGTGGGTATTCTCCCTGCACGGCCCAGCACGCTGACGGTCCGTGCAATCACAGCCTCATCGCCCTGGAGTGCTGCCAGGGTAAAACACATTCAGATTTACAAAGCACAGGGTGCTACAGTGATGGAAAGCTCAGGAAAGTGAATGCATAAATTGTCTACTTACACCTGTGGAAACAATTTTTCTATGGGATTTGTGAGACTTCAAACTGACCATCCACTTCGGAGGTTGTGCTAGAGATGCCCTGAGCTGTGGAAAATCCACCCTTCTCCATGCAGGGCGTGTGGGTGGCTGTTTTATCTTCCTCAGGTAAAAAACTGAAGCACAAGAAAGCACCTTTTCAAATACAGAGGGCTTCCACCTGTTACACTTTCATATCCTGACTTGAATATGAGCCTGTTGCGATGAAGAAAGACAGGAATCCTTGCCTGGGAACGTAGCTGGGATATGCTCCTAAAAGATTGAGAAATTAAAAAAAAAAAGAGGACTGCTTATGTTTTAAACACTTGCTGAGATTTTGAATTATTGCTTTAACTGACTAATAGGTAAAATCTGCCTCAGCAGAGGCTGTTACCAAACCGAGGCAGTGTGGTGAGGTTTAGGGACAGGAGGAACATGCTGGGTGTAAGTGCAGCCACTCACCTCCACCACACACCCTGGGAAGGGCACCTCAAGGCCCTGGGAGAAAGCTTTGTAGAGAGCAGCTGCAAAGCATGAGATAGAGCAGGAGGGTGGGAACATTTCCTCCATTCCCTTAAAACGTTATATAGGCTGGACTTGATGATCTCAGAGGTCTTTTCCAGCCTCAACAATTCTGTGATTCTATACAGCATTTCACCATCATTTTTACATGATTTTGCAGAATATTGGTATTCTTTTCACAACATATCTATTTTCGTTTCCGTACAGATGCATCTGAGGATTTTTGGAATACATTTCTGTCCTTCAGGCATGTTTTTCAGACAGGAACAGTAAACAGAGCTCCTTCCAACCTCAGCCAGCAGAAACGCTCTTCACTGTCTCCAAAAATACCCATCACATTCTTCCAGATCTTTCACTCCTTGCAGTGTCTTTATTTAAAATATAGCCACAGCAAATATTGTACATTTTATCAAAGTCACGGTGAGTACCTGAGAGCGAGCCCTGTTGTCATGGCACCTCCAGGGGCTTGCCACAGTGAGGGCACAGGTGCTTCTGCTGGGCAAAGCAATGACTTTTTTAGATGCTTAAAGCATCTCTGCCCCACTGTGTAAGACTTTTTTAACTAAAAGCTGGGCTTGTATACAGTGGATGTTACATACGTGAATAATCCCTACATGTTTGCAGCACAAGCCACACAGTGAAACAGTGCTCCCAGCAGAGCTTCGCATTTGGAAGTGCAGGTAGGATGGCTTTTTAGAGGTGGCTGAAATTCGGCGTTAGTTTATCAATTCTATTTTTAAGTCAATCTCCAAAATTTCGACTTTTTTTTTTTTTTTGCATTTGTTTTGTGTGCTTGTTTGTTTAAGAAAAAACTTTCTGGATTTGAGTGCAAAATACAATGTCAGGCAAAAAGATACTAGAGTGAACCCAGCCTTTATTGCAGAGAAGCCAACAGCTGGAAAGAGAAACTGCCACTTGGGTAAGAGAATATACAGGTCCCCAACCTCCCTGCTTCAGACTAAGGTCTCAGCCCAGACAGTGCCAGGCCATTTCTCTAGTTGCTTTACACCCTTGTCTTTCTCCTTGATAAAAACTTGGTTTGTCTCAGTGTCATCCTAACGTGGAACAAAAAATAAAATAAATAAAAGCTGCAATACTCTCAAATCCTGATTTATGGATGAACACGTCTCCCACCAACCTTCTCTTGTTTACAAGTCCTTTGTGGCAAGGTGGTTTGTATGTGGAGATTTACAGGACACAAGGAAGCCAGGGCAAAGGGACACAGTGCCAAGCAGAGCTTTAGGAAGAGCCTTCCAGACTGGACATAGCTGTGCCCGCCAGGCAGTGCCACAAGGTCAACAGAGCTACTCATCGTCTCCTGCATCCTCTGTCTCCTCCACCAAAGCTGAGCAACCCCTGTCCCATCAGCAGCGTGGCTTCAGAGCTACCCAGGAGTACAAAGCTACTGGTGAAAACACAAGAGAACTAAGAAGCAAGTGGCTCCTTAGACACAGTGCAGATTGCAGGCGATGAGTTCCAGCAGCTCTATAGGCAGCCACACCACTGGCACTTCCCTGGGTTCCCCTGACCCGAGCAGCCTTTGATTCTCAGAGATGTAAATCACAATTACTTTATGGAAAAAAAAAAATTCAAATATATTGTTAGAGGCAAGAAGAGATATCACTATCTTTTGTGCAATGCAAATTATACAGAAAGCAAAAGGCCAAAAACCCCCTTAAACCCCCCCCATAAAAACAAACTACACCTTTATTACACATCTGAAGCTTTGAGTAATTGCAGAGACCATCCACTGGTACTATCAGCTGCAAATGTGTCAGCACTGTAGTCTCTGAAGGACTTTGGTTCT
Organism: Trogon surrucura; assembly: GCA_020746105.1. NCBI lineage: Eukaryota > Metazoa > Chordata > Aves > Trogoniformes > Trogonidae > Trogon > Trogon surrucura. The sequence continues at coordinate 5,103,783 of CM036630.1, read as the reverse complement.
TGGCAGAACTCAAAACATGGCAGTGCTCTTCTTACACCCACCTACCCTTATGTTTCAAGGTTAAGTTTTTCCCTGGCACAAGCCAGAGAATTGCAAATGCAGAAGGTTTGTGTTCTTCCAAACTATCTAAAAACACCAGAAACCTGCTTCAAAGGCTGTGTCTTCCAGATGACTAAACACAGTTATGTGCCTAGACATTTCCCAGGTGCACTCACAAGCATTAGCCCACAAAATCCAAGTCTGCTGGATATTCTACCACTATTTCCACAGTAAGTTCAGGACCTCTGAAGTGTAGGTGTGTTATCCAAACCGCACCTGACACCAGCTGAAATTTTGCCCCCCCAACATACCAAAATACTTGCACTACTTTTGGAAGAAACACTGAAATCCAGTTCAAAAGAAGAAAAATCACGTAGGAACACCTGCACTAGACAGACAGACAACAATGAGGATAAGAAATGCTTTGGGAAGACTCTAGGAACAAAGGAAACACACAGGTAAGTCCTCCCAGGCTCCAGCTATTTGTGACTCGGGGACTTCCTGACCTAGACATTGCTGTCTTTGTATTTAAGACAGCCTATTCAAACACACAGTGTACTTGGAGTTTCTTTCTACCATGGAAAATGCTCACATAAAGCAGCAGCTGATGTTTGAAGTGGAGAGCAGGAAGACACGCAGTGTCATGCAGTGCCCTTGAAGCTCTCGTTTGCTGTCACTCGGTGTGTCCCCGTGTTACGTGAACTGGACACAAGCAGCACGGAACAATTCCTGGGCTAGACTCACAATATCACAAGCCAATTTGATAAAACAGATGTAAAGGAAAAGTCTCTCTCACATCCAGAATGCTGTATTAGGCATGTAAGAAACTGTAAAATTAAGGAATTAATCATTAGGATGGGAAATGTCAATGCCATGAGTGATTATACTGTATTTATGGAGAATTAATTTGTTCAATGCCGTGCAAAGCAGGAACACCAAGCTCCTCCACTGCAGTTTTAGACCAAGCCATAAAGATTTGTTTACAAAATGCTTATTAGGGATAAAATCCAGCCCCCCAAAATGCCAAAGCACGAAGCTTTTATACCAAACACAAACCACATAAGCCCCTTTGGTGAAGTTTAAGTGATCCAAAGGCTTCGCACTGGCAGCCGACTCCCTCCTGGATAGTCCAGTGCTTAAAACTCAAGCAGTGCAGAAAATGCTTTTCAACAGGTTATCACAGCAGGGGGAGGTGTAGGAGGAATTAGTATTGAGTTCATTACTGGGTTTATTTTGTTAACTACTTAAAATCCCATGAAAAAACAGAGTTCCTGCAGTGAGGAGGAAACCAAATCTGCATAAAGGTGAAACCAGAAGCCATGTGAATACTGCATAAAGAGAGGATGTGGAAGGAAGCAAGGACAAAACCATAAGCAATCAGGAGGAGAAACTTGGCGTGGAAGGGATGCGCAGTATTTACCGCAGACATTTATAAAGTGGTTGACAGGTTTAGAGTGCCTTGAACCCACAAGCCACTCAATACTGGCCCACGGAGAGAGCCGCAAGGGCAACCAGGGTCAGAAAGACTTTGCAACGATTTTGGCGATTGCTGTGCTTCCAGGAGAACAAAAATACCAAAGCCAAGTGGGCAATAATATCTGAGGAGTGGGATCCCAGGGCTCGCTCCTTCTCAGGTGTAATCCACCCCCTTTCCTCCCAACCACCCACGTCCGGAAGAAATCCCTGCTCTCCTGAGAAGCTGCGCAGTGTCAGAGCAACGGGAAGGAATCACGAGTTACCTCCCCACAGCAGGAACAGAGAGATGGAAAGAGGTAAAAAGGAGAGAGCAAAGCCTCCAGAGAAAGGAGAGCAGATCATGAATACAAAAGGGAAGAAAAAGAGGAGAATCACATGGCAGGAGAAGTAGAAATTTAAAAAGAAAGGTTTAGAAAAGAGCAGGATGTTGAAATCAAGAAGCAATTAAAATAATCAGTGCCAAAACGCCTGGAGACCAGCCCAGAAGCTTTGGCAGCAGGACAGCACACTGGCAGAATGTGCATCAGGAATGACTCCTTCACCAGGGTCCTTTTATTATTCAAAATACAGCGGTTTGGAAGCTGGAAAAGGAAGACTAGAAAGTATTTCAGTGCTTTGTTAAAGGCCTCCAGAGATGCCCTATCCAGATACGAACTTGATGCTATAGAAAAGCTATGAAGTCCCACATAAAGGGTGACCCTGCGCATTTGCCACAGCAAGGGAAACATCCCGCCACCTAAAATGCCGTTTTACCAACCCATGACTCATTCCCCGTGTGTACCTGGATGGTGGCATACCACCATCATCCTCCACAACATCCAGAGAAAGGTTTCCTTTGGTTATTTTTTACTTTGTAAGAAAATCTTCGAGCTTCGAGCTGCTGAGGAGATTCCCCATTCCCTGGACTTTGCTGCTGCTCTTGTCGGGCGAGGAACAGCGAGAAGAGGGAATTGGTGCTGCACGCACTGCACACCAAGCTGAGCAAGTCATGGGTTTTAGGTCTGCATCTCAAACTTCACTGTTTAAAGTAGCTGTTCTGCAACCTGAGCGTGGAGCACAGGAAGGGAATAAACCGGCAGCAGAGGCGGGCAGGGAGCTCTGCACTCCTGCCCCAGCAAGTCCTCACTGACTCATCTCACCTTTGAGACTTTGGAGAAGAGGAAAATCAGATTAAAAGAGATGTATCTGAAGGATGCACAGAGGTGGTCGAGTTGAAGCGGAATGGTAATTTTCATGCTTTTGTGTCGCTTATGTTGCCAGTCACGCAGCACCTAAGATCCTGTTCTCCTGCGTACGCTTACACCCAGATGAGAATGGAAAACATCAGCCTTTAAAGTTCCCCACCAAACCCATCCCAGCCTGGCTACGTGGTGGAAACTCTTGACACCTGCTGCTTCTTGAGCTATTTCAGCCAGCCTGCACAAAGCCTTCAGTAACACCCCGAGCACAGAACCCATCACACGGGCAGCTTTTTATCTTGTTCCTGCTTTCAGAGACCATCTCCTCCCCTCCTCAGGTGCTAATTATAGCAATAGATATAACTCGGCAGTTTGTTGATGCAATTTAACTGCTGAAAATAAGATAGAGGATCCAGGCTCCACAGCCTACCAGTGATCCAAAGCTGAGGGCTTGGGATTAAAGAGAATCTTTTTCTGCACTAGCCTAGGGATGAGCTGTATAACAGGAGTTATTTTTTCTTTAGCTGTTATAGCCATACTTAATCACCAAGCCATGGAAAACAGATTAGCATCCAGAAGGAGCGCAGGTCATTCCTGTCCCCAGGCAGCTGCTGCTGATGCTGTGGACCTCCCACTGCCTAAGTCCCTGTTCCCACCTGTCCTATCTCACATGGTTTGTGACAATAATAGATCTCAACATTTCCAAGACCCGAACTCTCTCTTTACATAAGGGTAATATAATAGCCCAGGCTGCACTGGTCAATGCCTTTCCAGAGAGTTCCTCACTTCTGCTGCATGAGGCAAAGCACTAAGAATAATGCAGCGCGGATAGTAAGAATAAGCAAAATACTTATCAGAGGGGTCACTTGCTTCTCCAGTTGAAATCAAGATCTCAGAGTAGCTTTACAACACATGGTTGATTAAGGCCTGATCCTAAAGCTCGCACTGACTGCTCTGGGACATGTCCAACTCACCTGCATATTGTTACAGCCTTGTTCAACAGAACCAAATTGTTTCCCTGCCTTTTCTTGGCTGAACTAGATGGACATTTGGATTCCCTTTGACATCTTGATAATGTTATCTGCTTGCTTCCCCCTACTACCCCCCACCCCTTTACAGATTGATACCAAATAACTCTTCCGTTGTCTAAGACTGGGGGACAGAAACAACTTTGATAGTAGAAAGTCATACTATTGTTTTAATAGGGTGGAAGAAAAAGTCTTGCTGCTTCATGGGGGGCAATTTTGCATGTATCCACACAAAAATTACTAAGCTGGCTTTGTACAGTACTTGCTATACTGTATTTAAACTCACAAACACATAGAAATCCTGCTGCGGCAATCTGGATTGTCCTAGTGAGAGATTAATGACATACCTAAAAAAATGAACAGGTGGGTTCCTGACATTAGCTTGTACACTTGTATTCACAGAGATGCAGTTTCTTCTCGATGAATTTTCATGAGCTCTTCTTCATGCTGGTCCTAACCTCTAACCATGTCCCTTAAGACAATGGCAATCCACGCCGAGGATACACAGAGCTGTAATTCAGACCGAAACTTCTTGACCTTTTTCTCAGTCATTTCAGTCCTGGCTGCCAACAGTGGCTTCCTGAGGCAGGTTGGCTCCAGGCATGGCAGTGAGGGAGTGAAAAAATGCATTTTGCCAAGGGCAAAATCCTCATTCCCTTATATTTTTTCTTAGCTTGTCGGTGGAGCTCAGAAAGTAGTGAGAGGACAACCCATCATACAAAATAAGAGTTGGGACTAGACCTTGGACTTCTTTTCAAGAGTTTAATAAAGCGAACTCTCATCTTTTGAAGGCTTAATGGCTTGAGTTCAGGCAAAATCTAATCTGCTTATTTGAAAGGATGAAAAGAGGAAGTTAAATACTCAGAGATACGACATGTACTGAGGTTGGGAAGCTGCAAATTGTTCTCCCTATCAATTACTCCTGTACTTGCCATGCTAGATTTAAAAAAAAATAAAAAATAAAAGCTACAAAACCAGGACAATGATTTAAAAAAAATTGTCACTGCAAAGGCTACATTACAGAGACAAGATCTTTGGATGAAGACAACAGGGGGTTTTTGAGCAAACAAAAAAAAAAAAAATCTGGTTTTGACTTGATAAATTTATGACCTTAAATCAATAATGTTTCTCTGTAAATGGTGTAGGTTCTAAGCAGAACATAAACAGCCTTCCGAGCTGTACGCACAGTGATCTCGCCAGCCTCGCAGTGGTACCGGGGAGCTCTCCTCATGCCAGCATCCTAAGGCCATTAAGAGCAGGGATGGCATTTACAGCCTCACACAATGCAAACCTTATTTATTAAGCATAGGTGATGACTGCATTCTGCACAACCTGTAGATGAAAACAACAGAATGGCTGTAGATACAATATCTCTGCATGTGCCTAAAACCAACAGCTTCCAGCGTGTTTACCCACATTGCAAAGCACAGCCCAGTTTTGCCGAAGCCTAGAACATGAAAATGGAAGAGCAGAGCCGGTGCTGAAGTGGCACAGATCCTCTTGAGGAAAAGTGAGAAAAGAGCAGGGTCGGGAGCTGCGAGAGGAGATGTGGGTGCGTACAAAGAATAAGGGCAGGAGCTGTGTCACTGTCTTCTTGTAGAAGCTGGTTAGATACTTGACAACTCAGCCTGCCCAGAAAATGGCTAAATCTATATAGGCTAATGCAGAAAATCTACTGCAAAGACTTCCCTCTAGAAACACTTGTCAGATGCTTCGGAAAAGCAGGCAGCACCAAACCCTGCTGGTTTCCATGGGTCTTGAGGAATCCATGAGGTCTGATTCAAAGCTCTCACTGAGGAACCCCAGCCTGCCTCTCACGCATGCATTCAGCACAGCTGCCGTCACCAGCCAGAAACGCACTCCTGAACTTCACTCTGAATATTTACTGCTACTGGATTTAATGACTGCAATCCAACACTTGGCTTTTAGTGATATGCTGTTTGCCTGTCACTTGCCAAAACAGTGGCTCCCTCCCACTTTCCTACAATAAAACAATCCAAACTGTTGCTGCTGACAATGGAGCTAATATTTACAGTTAATCACTGAAAATATTTTAAAGTTTTAAGACCCTCCAGTGAAAGATGACAATTATGGATAAACATACCAGATGCAACTTGCCATAGATAGAATTCTTGGGAGAGCAGGTATCTAAAGATATTTAAATCATTCTGTAAAACATGTAGGCATTGTACATGCAGGAGCACTTTTAAAATAGCTGATATGGCAATTTCTACCTCATGCAGGAGGAAATGGATACATCAGAGTGAAGTTGTATTTCTCTTCAACCCTCCACAGGCGCCAAGGCTGATGTTGGGTGATTTATCATCCCACACACTTGCTAAAACTCCTTCAGAAGACTGTAGCAGTGTGTGCTCAAGTCAGGCTGGCCACACTTTCTTTTTTCTTTAGGCTTTAGAAATGAAAAATGTCTTTTTTAACAGTACCTTTTGGGGAAGAAAGATGTATAAGGTTCAATAGGTTTTAATCGAGAGTGAATTTGGATTCTCGGTTTTGCCCTCTTTTCCACAAGGGAAGAAAAGTATCAAAACATGCTTTGTGGTTTACACCCAATACAATATTAGCTATAATAAAAAAAAAAAAAAACAAAACCAAACATCTCCAAAGTTCCATCATATTTTTAAAAGTTTCTGTATTTTTTGGTACATTTTTGTGATCTGTATTAATAGTTCAAAAGGACAAAACTCTGTCCTACTTCTGCCTGTCACCCTTGCATGGAAGCACACGTCCTATTTGGCTTGAAAGGAACTTGTGGAGGCTGCTAGAGGGGAAGCTCTTAAACAAAACACATTTCTATCCAGAGGAAAAGGAGCACACCACTGCTGTTACACAAGTCACTTCCTTGCTTTCCAACCACTGTTGCTGCAACATCCCTGAAAAGTCAGATGTGTGGGGCCCCATTCCCCCTCCTTGAGCAAGAGAGCTTGAAATGCAGATCTACTCCAGTGCATATTCCATTGCTTGAAATGCAGATGTATTTCTAACGCGGATGCTAAACAAGGGCCCCGTGTTCCCCACACCCAGGGAGGTGAGAAGAGAAAATCCCTTCCCAGCCCTCCAACAAGCCTCGGAAGAAGCTGCAGGGTGAGATTTCGCTTCCAGTCCTTTAAGTAGGTTACTGCCACCAAAGGGAGCAAGAGCCTGTAAATTAACCTGTGTGTTAATCCTGTCACTGCCCACCTGCAGTACAAAGCCTGCAACTCCAGAACAAATGGGAAGGGACTCACTGGAGAGCTGCATCAGCAGCAGAACCACCTCCAAGCTTTCCAAGCTGAATCAAGCTCAGCAAGAACGGGTAAATTCCTGGGCAATTAGTTTATGCCTTCAGACTTTTCTCCTAGACTCAGAGGATGCTGTAAAAGGCAGGCTAACATTTTCCCTATGCTTGCTGAAGTTTAAAAGCTGAGGCTCAGGAAAAACAAGACACGTGCCAGCTCGAGAGTACAAATTGAGAATCCTGCATATGTTCCTACTGAAAAGCAAGGAGATTTTGGGGGCTGGATTTTACAAACCCGCATGTCTATTTTATGGAGGTGTTAAGGGCGACTAATTAGAGTGCTGCAAAAATAGCGCTCTCCAACTTATTCAGTGTTCCCCTACACCACCACACGTTAGCAGGTTTAACACCCGAGACTGTTCGACAATAAATCCCTTCCATAATGTGATGTCAACAGCAAATTGCATTAGAGTGAACATCAACAGAAAACAGTAACACCAGTGATTTTCCTCACATTTGTGAGCAGCTTCGTTCTGTAAATACCTCCTTTCCTACTGCAATCCAATAAACATCTCTAAGATGGAAGCGGAAAGCAGGTGAAAACTCATCTCTGGTTTTGAGACTGAACCTATATACAGGAATTCAAAATCTCTACTGTTGTTTAGCTAAATTCTCTTTAATTCTGCAAGTATCTTACTTATGCTTTAGGTTCTTTGCTTCAAAGCTGCACAAGCCTGCAGACACTCCAGGCACGTGTGCTCAGCTGCATGTTCCAGGGGTGCCTGTCGCAGAAATGCATATGCATGAAACCAAGAACCAAACAGAAGGGAAAAACGTTTTGCTCCATTTTCTGGAATGCCTACAATGAAAACAGAGGAGGGAAAGAGATAATTTTGGCAGTGTCTCCACATTTATGTGGACCATGAATAGCAAATCAACTTGACACTTTCTTACTAGTACAAAAAAAAAATTCAGTTAGCAAATGCATTGGTCTCTGGGAACCAGATCTAGAAAGCACCCTAATATTAACTTTGTTCAAATTTATTTCGTTTTCCAACACAGCCACTAGCACCTCCATTTCTCTGAGCTGCTCGCTCCCCACTGCAGGTTCTTTCACACCACCTTTCACAGCACTGAAGAGGTAAAAATCCGAAATGCTATCCAAAGACCAGACTCAGAAAATCAAGGAAACAAAAGGAAAATAGAAAAATGCACGTTATTTTGCTTTGTCATTTAGCTTGAGGTAACTTCAACTTGACTAAGGGTACATTGCCCTGAATGAGAACAAGGACCCGTTTCAAAAGGTACAGAGAATTTAAAATATAAGGATTAAAGCAGTTACTGCTGAGTTCTGTTCACTCTGCAGAGTATTTTATGGTAAGAAATACAGGGATCTCAGGAAGGTGATGCTGATTTCCACACGCAGAGCCCAGCCTGGCTCTGCAGGTTTCCAGCTTTCGCCGTCCATTCCCACACATCAGGCAAAGGACACACTGAGACATTCCCACTTGTTGTGGGTGCTCTACACCCACTGCCCACAACTATTCCTGATCTCAAAACATCACTGCAAGAAATCCCTTCTCCTGGGCAAGAGGTACCTCCTCCAACTATTCAGAACGCTGTGGGGCCCTCTCCTACCCACCCTTCAGGACATCTCACTTGTCTCTCCAGATCTGGTACAGAAGACCTGACAGGTAGCAATGGGAGATGACCAGTCTGTTGCACAATCCACCAGCATTCCAAGAACCAACACACTGCTCTGAGCTCCTTCAACCCCAAAGGATAAAACTGATGTGTTTTTTTCTCTCCACATATCCAGTAAAAAAGTTCCTAAACCCAAGGGATGCAGAGTAAATGAACTCTCCTGAACTGCTGGAAAGGGTCATAACTCCCACCATGGGATGGGGAACAAGCATTTCCCTGCTCGTGTTGGGAGAAGACCCTATGTCTGTGGCTATCTCAGCATCACGTAGCCCATCCACAGCACTGTCAGCCTCTCAAAGTGCAGATCTAAAACTACCAGCAACATCAAATCTACTAATTGTTTGCAGAGAGCAAAGCAGGTAGTGGCACTACAGAAGACAGCGACTCTTGGACATGGTCTTCAAAAGTGACCTTCGTTATTCCAGCTATCCTACTGCTGCCACATAACATCAGTGACTGCTAGCTGACAGAAACTGGGAGTGTTGATCCAGAGAGAATCATAGAATCGTAGAATTCAACAGTCTCAGCAGGCTCCTGAGCGAAACACCACATCCTCAGCAAATCCACGTGCAAAATGTCTACCTCACATGGTGCCTGGCTGGGTGGCCTCTGTGCTCTCTGACATTCACAACGTGAATAACGATGCCTTCGCATCGACCTCCTGCTCTCCTAAATCTCACGTAGTTGGGAGGTATCTTACAACGCCTAACAAAATACAGCAACGCTAAATCACAGCTAGCAGGCAAATGTCAAGCAATTAACTTAGGCAAAACTCTGCAGCTCTAACAGTTATGGCACAAACCAGGACAGCAAGCTGGTGAGGATGGCCAAGGGTGCCGATGCTCTGCGGCTCGGCAGCATCACGCTTCCAGACCGGCAAACTCAGAGCAGCGGGAGCTGTGGAGACACAGACCCAGCACCTTGCACCAGGTCACAGGGAAAGCAGCGACCGAATCGGATCTTCTGCAGCATCGTCCCCACCTCACCCTGCCTCACGAGTTTCATTTCCAGGGAAATGAAGCTCTTTAAACAGAGTGCTTTGTGTTCGTAGCTAACAGGTCGGAAACACACCCATTAAGTAAATGAGCACGATTTGAGCAGGTTTCTGCAGGGAAGCAGCTCTCCACAGAAATACAGGGAGATGATCAAAGGCTCGCTCCTCACTTTTTCTTTCAGGAATTCAGTGCAGTTTGAAATGTTATTGCTAGTGGAAAACATTACCAGACGCGCACATGCCTCTAATATTTGCTTGTATTCATTTAGCAACTTTTTATATGTACAATCAAGGCATTTTAAGTGAAAATACAGGGCCTGACCGTAAACAATACTGAGCATTTTAGGGCACTGGTCTCCAAGCAGGAGTATGTCCCTCAGAAATACCAGATGTGACACTAAGGCACAGAAACAAAGCTCACACGTGCGCTTCCCAGCTCTGCTGCCTTATCCTCAGCTCCAAGTGGAAAGCAAGCGAAGCAGCAGCACAGTGGGGTGAGAGAAAAGCAGCCCAGGCAGAAAGAGGGGGGGCTTGGTGTTTTCTGAGTGCTCAGAACCTGAGGTGTCAGGGCAGGGATCACGGGGCTGGGTTGCTGACTTCACACCTCAGTAGCTTCTAACAACCGTCTGTCTGGCTTCCATCCAAATGTAGGCTATAAACATTTACCAGCTAATTCCCCGCTATCTGTAACTTCCAGGCAACAACTCTACAGGGACACAGTTTTGCCAAAACCAAACAACACAAAGCTACAAAATTCATTCCAAGTCAGAGCATTTTCAAAGTTTCCAAAGTATCTCACAAGCTCTGCAGGGTAGAGGCGTTTCAGGTTTGGATCAAACCTTTAATTTAACAACTAAAACAAACAAGTAGTACGCATAAAATGAGAATGCATTTGTCTCAACAGATACGGGCCCATATTTAACTTACAGACCGTTCGCCTAGATGTGAATGGAGCTGTGGGTAGCGTTCAAAATGGCACATTGCTGTGTTCTTCCTTGTGAACGGCAGCAACAACCAGAGCCGGAGAAAAGCACACCCCGCTCTGGTTTCCTGAAGTACTTTACCTCCACCCATAGTCAGGACAGAGGAAAGAGTAAAGGCAGCATCAGCTGAAAATAAAATGCAAATGTTGCCATATAAAGTGCTGTAGCTGGTGACATTGCCCAGAAAATGCCTGATCAGAAAATCCCCCTTGCTTGACAACCTGCTTTCTTGGAGGGCTGCAGCGAGCCATGTGCAGCTCCGTGCTCCATCACCAAGGTGATTGGAAATGATAGGGCAGTAGCTCATCTGTAACGTCCTCAGCTCCTGTCAAGTAGACGCCAAACCATTACTGTAAAAGGCCCCTCTTCATGCCTTAAAGCCTTAGGAAGGAAAGACCCTTTCCTTAGAGATCCATCTCTAGTTGGTTTTCTGTCCCAGCACCAAACCTGCTCTGTGTGCAGCTCTGGTTGCTGCCCACACAAACAGGGATGGACCTCGTGGGAGCAGATTCCCTTCACAGAACTGCATACGCTCACCTTTGCCCGTCATTCACTACATGCAAGTGTCCACCCAGGCAGGATTTCCCTCATGTCTCAATGCAGCTCTCTGCCTACTTGCCTGTAGCCTGGCAAATTCCGTATGCACAGGACTACAAACTAGACCTTCTGTCACACGTTAAAATATTAGATAAAACCAAACACCGTGTTACAGGGATTCACATCCACACAAAGACGGTGCCTTCAATTCCTGGGGCACCTGTATCACAGTTTGGGGTCACGTCTGACTTTCCCAGCAAAGCATGTAAACTAGTGTGCCAATTCAATTACCCTGGCTTACTGGGATTAGCAGGCAGCAACCCTTTCTGCAGCGAGACACAAGTTTCCTGCTTCCCGTTTTCTTCTTTTCACGTGCCGTTCCCAGTTCAGGCAGCAGCGTGCACATCCCCTGAACTGTGAGGATTAAGGGCGCAGAGAGGTGCTGACGCAACCTGGGGTTCAGCTGTGTGGGGTGCAAGTTTCCCAAAGGGGGACTGTCCTTCCCTGCAGACGCCGTGCTGGCTCCCAACATTTTGAAGCTGGAGCTGATGGTGTTATCCATCACAGGGCTCCATGTGTACCCTACAGAGAGCAAGCCTCAGCCCATGCAGTTTGATGTGCTAACTCAGGGCCCTTGCCTGAGGTTTCAGCTGATAATCAAAAAATCTATGGGGCTGCTCTGTAGCATCGCTCAGTAGAAGAAAGCAAGAGCAGCCTGGGAAAACGTACCTGGGAGCTCGGCCCCGAGCTGCAGCCTGGCAAAGTTCGGATTGTTGTCAAAACATTTGTGCTCCGCTTCTGAAACAGTGCACTAAGCAACTAAAGTCTCGTGAACACGGCTTGTTCCATCCATATTTTCTTGCATATAAATTTGATAGGCAGAAATGTTTATTTTGTCAGAGCACTAAAAGCCCTTGATGTTCAGTACTGATCTCTGGCACGCCGTAATTCTGCTCCCCGCTCCCGAGGTGACACTATCCCTTTCCAGTAAGGACCCTTCTGCAGAACACTGCAGGCATCTCTCGGGTTTCCTGGAAACCTGCCTCCAGCAGCACAACATGTATCCTCACAATCATGTGCTCCATTAACTGTTCTCAGCCACAATATAAAATGTCCTGTACCTACCCGCCGGCTTTTAGAGACCGTAGCTGTGGCCATCTATGGAAATTCTGGGTGCTCTCACCTAGCCAGCTCACAAAACGAGCTTGGGGGGAGGAGGGTTTTCATGGAGCAAGAGAAAAGCAAACACTGGGAGGGGGGTGTGTGTGTGAAGAGCTGCGGTTGTTGAATATGTCAAGAAAGTAATGTTTGGATTGAGGAAAGCCAAACAGCTGTAGCAGAGCTCTGCCAGGAAAGGATGGCTCTGTTATCCAGTTCGTGTCTTCTTTAAACCTGCCCTGCACTACAGCCAGGTCTGGGCCAGCTCCTCTCCTGCTTGGGCCAGCTCCCCGAGCCCTCCCGGCTGGCAGGGTTCAGCCCCCCGGGCAGCTCTGCTGTCCTGCCTCTGTCTGCTGGCACAGAGTCCTCCCCACCGGCCACGCTCACTGCCTGGGAACTTCGCCTCAGTTCTGCTGCGGTTTGTTTAAGCTCTTCAGACCGGCCCCACCATAGCCTCCCTGTCCCGAGCGGTGCCGGCAGGAGTTACAGCTTCAGGGTTTTTAGTAAAGCCTCAATAAATAGCAAAATAAACATTCTGACTGTAGGTTTATAGGTGGAGAAATAAAACAGTTTTTATTGTCCCCCCTTACATTTGACCAAAATTAGCATGAGTTTATAACTTGTTTTCATTGACCTTGGTCTGCTATTTTTATGGATAAGTTTTTCCTCAAAAATATGTACATTTGCACATATTTGGTGACATTAACAACTGCAAAGCTGGAAACTGGCTAAAACCTCTGCTAGGTATTACGCTCCAAGATTTTCTCATCTACAGTGTTAAATATTTTCAGTTGCAAACCCCAAATGTTTCAAAAGGCTCATTCCAAACAGCAAATATCCAATAATTCACACTGGAAGAACTGTTGATGGTAAAGGTTGGAAGATTACCGAGGCTGGAAGTTAAAAGGTGGAAAATACTTTCTGTTTTTACCCTTTTGGGTTATTGCAGAACAAAAACTTCGAAGCACTGCAGCCTACTGGCACGCAAAGCCAAAGTCTCTAATCACCTCTTTTGTGGTGGGATTTCATGGCTCAGCGTGGAGGTGCTGCGCTAGTGGCACATTGGACCTGTACCCAAGGGCAGGACACACGCTGATGCAACGTAACACATAACACACCATATAATGTACTTTCCTCCATTGATTTTTCTTTATTCCAAACCTCCAACCTGAGTCTGACTACAGCATTTGAGGTAGGTGCTGTATGCCTCTGGGAAGCAATCAAGGACACACAGAGCTTATTTTAATTTAATCAGTGCTATCCACTCTTAAGACCAGGTGTGAGATCCCTCTGCCTCACTGCCAGGAGTTGTACTTACAGGGAAACAAGCAGGAAACAAAGGGAGAGGCAAGGGAAGAAATTTGGAGTCGGCAAGCGCTAAAGAAATTTTGACTGAAAGATGGGGGAGTGGGAAATGGAAGCAATCACAAGTCTGTAAGCCTCACCCACCCCTAAGCGAACCCCACACCCCTGCGAGCTCTGGCAGAGGGCTGCTGAGGACGCAGGGTGCAGGCAGCTCCTTGTGCCACCCATTGCAGCACCCCAGCCATGTGGCTGGGAGGTCTGGTTGCTGTGAGGCTGAGCAGCTCCTCGGCACCTCTCTGCACTTCAGAGAAACCAAAGCTTTTCACACGAAGTGGCATGTTCTGACAAACACACACTGGTCATCACAATTTTTCCAAATTGCTTCTGACTGAGTGGTGACATCAAACGGCTTTGTTGCCGAGTGCTGTCCTGGACACGAGTTACACAAAGACAGCTCCCCTGGACACGCTGCCTGTCAAATCCTCAGTTTTCAGTGCAGGCAGCTCATCAGGTACCTGGCCTGCCAGCCTGTGCCAGATGACGATCAGAAAAGACTAGGGAGAGAAAAAAGATGTCAGTGCTGTGTATGGGCTCTTGGGCACAGCCAGGAGAAACCGAATCAGCCGTTTCTTATTCCATTCACTCAAGCACCTGCAGGGTCAGGGCTCTGTCCAGGGGGAAGGATGCTCACCTTGCTCTAAAAGGAAAACGGGTAGGGACCTGAGACCATCTCACTATTAGCAAAATACCCAGGGCACAGGGCTGTACAGTCAAACTTTAGGACACAGACATTTGATCACAACAGTAGGAGGCCGTAAAATTTCTTTGACGAGCAGAAGTAAGAGAAGGGCAACTTTCAAAGCTTTTCTTCCTGCCAAACCTAAAGAGATTTTTGAGGGATAAAGGCAAGTCTGTTGCTCCTCCTTGATGAATTTCAAAGACCTATTGAGAATAAAGCTGCTGTAAACAGCTTATGAGAAGTTGTTTTGTAATGGTACGCACTGGGAAAACTAAACACGAGGGCAGCTCCCCTATGCAAATCTATCATCTCTGTTCTGCAGCTGTAGATCTAGGGCTAAACAGGATCGATTCCTTGAAACACTGCTGAGCCCGTTTCTCCTTTTGAGCAGAGAAATGGATCGTTCCAGCATAGGGAACTGAAAGGGCAAAACCAGAATTTTAGGAGCTCCAGTCAGTCAAATGTTCTTATGAAGACCAACAAGTTAAGCAACATTGAGTGGTTTCCTGGTAATTAAAACACTTGAAAATACAGCTGGTCAGAGACAAAACCCGAAGCTTTTGAACAGTAAGTCGTTTCAAAGCAAGCATTCCTTCAAAACCAAGTCTAGAAATTGGTCACTATAAAAATGGCACGACTGACATTTTAAGCAAAGTGAATTGCTGCTCTTAGCTCTTGCAAAATTAAACAACGGCTCCAGGCTCCTCTTGTTAGTTTAGGTTTGGGTGGTCTTGGATCAAAATACGGTCCCTAACATTCAGCAGGCTCAGATTCTCAGTTGAAAGTGGTGCTGCTTTCTGCTGGCGCAGTCAGGGTAAGAGCTGGGACGCGTAGCTCTAAGGTCAACCAGATTCAGTTATTGGGAGATATTTAAGTTACGTTTCATTTTCACTGGGAGGTGGTGGTGCAAGTATAGAGAAAAGAAAGAACAAACATAGCTAATCCCTTATTTCTCGATTTTCCTTTTCTACTGGAATTGAATTTGCCCACAAATGACAGTGTAACCATCTCCACTGCATGCTAACACGGAGGTACAGAAAAGCAGTCAAAACAAGAAATTCCCCGTGCTTTAGCAATCTGCTAATCTGAACGTTTCCATGACAAATTTGGAAATGGCTGATTCTAGCCACAAATTTGGTCATGATTGGCTGCAGACTGTAAAAATACATGAAAAATCTCTATTTCTGCAGCTATTTGAAACCAGAGATGCATTTGTGCGCGCACTATCTGCTGTGCTGGCCCTCTGTCTTTTGTTGTGGTTTTGTTTTTTTCTTTCTGTAACTCATTTACTGTTTTATTGCTTATGTTTGCTGGAGGATATACAAGCAGCTTGAAATTCTCAAGTCCATCTTAATCTTGTATCTAAGCACTAACTGCTCACATAGTAAGAGAGGACCAAGCTCTCCTCACAGCTTTGCTGGTGTTTGCTCTGTACCAAGCTCTCAGTATTTCTTCCTGTTCTCAGTACCCCCAAGTCCTTACATCTTTAGAGTTTTTAAAGTGGCAGTAATCCCAGAGCCAGAGAGTGTATGAAGTTGGAAGGGACCTCAGAAGATTGTCCTGTCCAATCCTCTCCTCGAGACAGGGTTGCTTAGGATGGTGGCAAGTCGGGTTTTAAGTATCTTCAAGGACAGAGATTCCACAGTCCCTCTGAGCAGCCTGTTCCAGTGTTCAATCACCCTCACACTAAGGCACTTTTTTTCCCCCTTATATTTAAGTGGAATTTCTCGTATTTCAACTTGTGCCCATTGCCCTGTAACTCGTGCTCATTGAGAAGAGCCTGGTTCCATCACCTCTACTCCCCCCCATTGGGTATTTCTACACTCTCATAAGATCCCCTTGAACCTACCCTGTTGCAGGTTGGACAGTCCCAGCTCACTCAGCCTCTCCCTTCGTGCCAGGTATTCAAATCATGTAACATTCCTCCTGGCCCCTCAGTGAAGATGTTCAGTAAGTCTCTATCTCTTTTGTACTGGAGAGCCCAGGACCAGACATGGCACTGTGGACACCTCATCAGTTCTGGGTGGAGAAGTATCACCTCCCTTGACCTGCTGGAGATGCTCTAGCACAGCCCAGGAGGCTGCAGGGACATATTGCTGGCTCATGGTCAGCTTGTCCCCCAGGACCTCAGCCAGGCTCCACCAGGACCCCAGGAATTCTGCCCTGAGGTACAACCAAAGCAAACATGGTAGAAAGAGGTATCATCTTTTGCTAGGCCAGCTCAGAACGCTGGAGAAGGCAGGCAAGAAGAATCCCAACAGCAAATGAAGTTTAAAGTGCCGCTGGGGAGATCAGAGGAAAGAAATTCTGATGGAATATACAAATAATTTGTGGAACTGCCCTGAGCCACTACTGAAGCAAACAGCAAAAACCTCACAGACCATCCAGGGACACTCCCAGCAAAACAGGGAAAGCTTCTGCAGCTTTACCGACAGGACTGCAGATCTAAAAAGTAGAAATCTTTATCCTGCAGGGCAGGGCACATGGTTCATAACCTGCCTTGTCAGAATGCTCGGTTATACTGGGCTAAGTATTCACATTCAAGCCAAATGAATAATATGCTCCTTTACAAACCCACAACACCATCCACTCCCAGAGACAAGGTCTCGTACCTGATGGACCACTGCTCTCAATTTTAAGGCAATTTCTGTGCTACTCCTGCCTTTATTGATTCAGGCGCTCTGTTTTGATTAAAACAGGGAATTAAATCTTGTACTTTTGAACAGTGCTACAATACATCGTCCAGCATTGCTGCTGGCAGCTGAAATAACCAAACCAGCCACAAAGTTCCAGCCAGGAGGGAGGCAGCTCAAACAGAGCTGTGACCTGCCCCGAAGATGGAAGTGTTCATCAACACACGTTACTTGAGCCAGGATCATCACGTGCTCACAGACACGAACCCATCTCTGGAAACTCCTCACTTCAGACATGACCTGTTTATTATATTTAGTCTTAAAACAGTATACATGCATGGTTATTGCTTTTAGTTTGCTACATCAAAGATACGTAGCTTCGCATACACGTTGCTCAGCTAGAAAAGGCTGTCCAAATTGCCTTCAAACTACTTGGAAGTGCACATATTTACCACGATGGTGTATTTGCAGAGGTGTGCATCTAGCCCTGTTATAACTATTTCTTCAAGCCCTTGTTTTAGCAGCAGTATTTAACTCCTACATGAATCCTGAAATATTTGAATAAACACATAGATAAGTACGATAAATAATAAATAAGATAGTAAGTGATAATCTAATAATAAAGTAGATAATAAACACTCAATAAAAGATTGATGCAACGATATCAAACAGAGCAGTTATACCTGGGCATCATTAGCCAGGTGACCTCTGGCAGGGAAAGCAACCCCACCGCCAGCTGCACCAACAAGCCTGCAGCCAGCACTGAGACAACTGATCCTTCCTCTCTGCTCAGCACGCATCCGAGCACATCCAGAGTATTGGGGACAGTTTTGAGCTCTCCAGCACAAGACACACATAGATACATTAGAGTGTGGTCCAGCAGAGGCCACCAGGGTGGTCAGGGGCTGGAGGAGATGCTGAGGGAACAGGTGGGAAACACTACGGAATCCATCATGTAGTGGTGACTGACTCCTGACGCCAATTTATCTCACAAAGAATGATTTCAGATTGTGTTCAAGCCCAGCACGTATCAGTGTTTCATTGCTGACGAGGTGAAGTGCTCGCAGGCAGTGTAAAACACACCGAGCTGCCCAGAGGCAGGTGTAGCAAACATGCCTCTGCCACCCCTGTTTGGAGATCTGGGGGATGCTCTGGGCATCGGTCTAGAGGGACCATCTGCAAGTCAGCTGAAACCAGCAGCGTTGCTCAATAATGTTCTTTCCTGCCAGGTAAATAGCGACTAAAAGGTGTGAAATCCTGTACTGGCTTTGCAAATAGCCAAGAAAATCAAAGGAATTTCTTCCAACTTGCTCTCTCCAACTGGGTGCCCTACTAACCAGCAACACTACATGGATAACGCATCAGAGCCAAGAGAAGACAACTCTGGGAACACAAGTTTTGATAAATATAGCTGAACAACCACTGCCAGCAGGCATCAGCAAGATTGAATCCCACTGTTAATGTTCAAATGGGTGACCAGATGCTGGATTTTCACTGCTTGTGAACTCCAACAAAAAGCAATTACTTCCATCCACTAGAGAGCTGATCCAATCGCAAGACGACGGAGTAGTAGAGAGCAGATACATTCAGCCAAAAAACATCGACGTTGAGTGAAAAATTAGATACAACTCCCAGGTTTCTGGCAGGTGAGTAAGACACCCCATGGTGTCACAGCAGCCACCGTGCCCCACGCACCGTGTTCAGCTCTTGTGGGCTTCACAGCCCCTAAACACGACTCTCACGGCTTCAGGTGTGACTCAGTGCTTAGACAATTAAACAGTTATGCTTTCTTTGTAAATAATAACACACACATCCCAGACAACTGTGCAATTACGTCTGCATTGTAATAACACAGGAAGCGAATGGTAAGCCAAGTACACACTCTGATGTAAAATATTACTCTCTCTTTCCTGCCTTGTACCAGGAACACGGAATTTTACACTTGCTTACAAATTTGCCACAATCAAATGCCCAGCACAGCCCTTCCCCATTTCTCTTTAGAGAGATTACTTGATGTTTTATACTTCCTAAGACAATAGAAAATCCATACCAACTTGCAAATGAAAAGTGTGTGTGTGTATATATATAAAAAAGGGTGTGTGTGTGTGTGTGTATATATATATATATATATATATGAACTGAGCAACAGAACCAGTGGAAATAGAGACCTACCCTAGGAATACAGAGAGACAGTTAAATGCTGAGATTTTCTGGCAGGGAATATTTCCAAATAGCAGAGAGACTTGCAGAAGTTACAAAGTATCATAGAATCATAGAAGTAATAAGTCATACAGGACTTAGTCTGGTATGGACGTGCCCCTGACAGTGCTTTTAACTTTCTGCTTAGCAGCACTCTGGAATTTTTTAATTAACCCTGAAATAAATTGAACAAAGCTCAAGCAAACACTACACAAACCAGACCTCCTGCAAAATCAGCATTTCACAGACAATATTTACGGAGTTAAGGATTAAAATCCCTTAGATTGCTGCTTACTTTCTCATTTTTCATGAGCTTTTCCTCCTCTCCTTCTTTATGAAAACATCCTAATTTTTCCCCTTCTTGACAGTCTTTATAAAACACACATTATTAGTACAACACACTTGCTGTTAGATTACTGAATATGCAACACTGACTCTAACAATACTTTCTGAGACAGAAACCACAGGGTATTGGGAAGAATTTGCTGTGTATCTACATTTTATTCCCTCCTCAAAGGATTTATAAAGCACGGGATTTGGAAATAAACAGGTCTCTCCTGCAAGTGCTCTGCATATGGAGCTACTGAGTTTCTCCTCCTCATACATGCCTGTACGAAGGATTACAGTATGTCAGATGCTTTTCACCCCCCAAGCCCCTCCACAGCAATTTCCTCGTGCCCACACGTTTCCCTTCACCACCTCGCATCCCACTCTCCTCTGAAAATTGCACCTCACATAAACATTGCTGGGTTACCTGCAAGTGGCACATGTTCATTCTCTCCTCCCTTCCTAATATAAATGTCTCTCCTAGCAAATATACAGAAGGGACAGGAAAAGCAAAACAGGAGGTCTTACCTTTTGATGGTCTTCTTTGTTTCGTTTGTAGAGAAGAGAACGTACCCATTACAGCACCCATTGCAAAAAGCTACTTGTGAGTTTTTGGGGAGGATTTATTTTGGCTGGTGTGTTGGTTTTTTTTTTAAATTGTTCTTCTCACCCCACCCTCCCACCGCCAGTGAAAAAAATCTATGTGGAATGCCCCCAAGAACAAAACAAAACAGAGGAAGTCAAGAGAAGAAATAAAAGAAGAAAGGAGGAGGGAAAAAGCAAAGCACTGCAGCTCAGCGTTCAGCAAGCGTTAAGCTTTGAGGGTTTTTTTTTTTTTTTAAGTCAACACACATGCACTGACTCACAGCCGGCTGCACTGTTATTATTCAAAACAGCTCCCCATCAAAATTTAAATGCTAGGTAGATTCCCTTAGACCAGAGCTGGCAGCAGATGCATCAAAATATTTACTGGAGCACAGCCACATAAACACACAGGCTAATTCTTCCTCCCGTTCCCTTATGGCTCCAACCAGCAGCCTGTAGGTCTAGCGAGGGAGCATCAGCGCATCTCTTCCAGTGAATATTAAACTGGAGTCCTGGAGACATGCTGAGGGTCTCGGGGGGGAAGCCAAGGCTTTGGGCTGGGTACCAATTCGGAATGAATGGAAATCTTCTGAGTGGGAAACGATAGTGAGCGAGGCATCAAAGCCCCAGCTGCGCGGACTGCGTGCTCCTGCTAATTAAGAGTCTGACAGAAAGGTAGGAAGCAGCAATCTCTGACAGTCTTCTCAAGCAGAAAAGTCAGCGGAAAATAAGTAAGTGCAATGGGGGAAAACAGAAAACGTCACCACAACCCTTTTCCTTCACATCCTTTCTCACGCATCAGAAGCACGTGCAAGTCAGTTGTTAATAACTTATTTTTCTGCAAAATACGTATACACACGTCCTTTTCAAGAATACGGAAATGACAAACTGTTGAAACAAAATTCTGCAAACATCCAGTGGTTTGGGGGAGGTAGGACAATTCCCAGAATTTTGTTCAGTTTTGTCATATTTCAGAAATCCAACTACACGTCTCACTATATTTCCTCAGAAGCTAAATGGTGAGTGCTCAGGTACGGAAAGAGTTAAATACACCCAGGCAGCAGTCAGAACCAGAATTAATTTGCTATTTGCACACAGTGGCAGAGATTAAGGCAGCATCTGTGCAAATACTGTATTTGTCTGAAGAAATTCATTCCTACACCAGCGACCAAAGTACCTCATCTCAACAGGTTTCCTCAGCTTTCATCTAACTTTGCGGTAAAGATCTCAGACACGGACCCCAGAGCCCCCAGGATCAGCAGCTGCACAGCATTGGTGACCCTAGAGGCAAAGCCCCGTGTTGCCTGGTGCTCACGTGCTGCCAGCAGCGCTGTCTTCTGCAGGCATAGGTGTATTTGCATCCCTAGTGTGTAGCAGCAAAGAGTTTTAATTTAGTTGCAAGTTCCAAAAGTCATTACACAGAATTATTTGGGCTGTTTTTTGGGTTTTATTTTTCCCTTGTGTTACAACTCAAAACACAGCAACTGAACTTCTTCTGAGGAACGTCCGGGTTAAGGTCCTGTTTAGATACCAAAGTCCTGAAACGAAACACAGCAGTTTGCAGGCAGGTGCAAAGTGCCCGAGCCTTGGGGCACACAGTGCTGCCATTCTCATCATGGGGGGGAGCCTGTCCTGGCTTGTGCAATACCTCTGACACCCCAAATTGCACCCCCAGGGTGGCCATGGCTGTGCTCTCACAGCTCCCAGGCTAACACTCATCTTCAGCCACTCGGACCCAGATGGGGGTCCCTCAGATGAAGGTGATCTTCACAAGGCACTGAAAAGCTGTATGGGATTCATCAGCTCTTCTTTTATTTAAATATTTATATTTATTTTATGAATATTTTATTTGTCTTTGCGCATTAAAATATTAGATAAGCTACAGCATGCATGTGGGAAAATCATTGCTCTTGGTACCTGTGTACACGACAGAGGCTGGAGGGCGGCCAGAGACCACGGCAGATGTGCCCTCACGCAACATCAGCTGCTTCACACCACGGTTGCCAAGATGAGAAACCAGCAGGTAAGGACATGCCTGGATACGTCATTTCTCATGCAAAGAGGGAACAAAGAGAAACGATGGGGGCCCTGTTCAGCCGGCTGGGTTTGCACCCCCTTTGGCACCTCAGGGATACATCACTACCCTGACTGGGCACAGATGCCATGACAGAGCCTCCATGGGTCTCGGGAGAGAAGCTGTGCTCCTGCAACTGAGCTGTCACCCCCGGGTCAGGCCTTCACCAGTGAGGGCTGCAGTGGTCCTGCCTCCCTGCAGCAGG
The DNA here is from genome assembly GCA_020746105.1 of Trogon surrucura. Taxonomy (NCBI): domain Eukaryota; kingdom Metazoa; phylum Chordata; class Aves; order Trogoniformes; family Trogonidae; genus Trogon; species Trogon surrucura. Next base: position 5,081,384 of record CM036630.1, on the reverse strand, counting down.
AGCTCTCAGTGGCACCTCTGGCCTCCTCTATTGGCTTCAAGACAAATAAAAGCATCCTAGCACCAAAAGCAACAGCTGCCAGTGGTACGCTGTGCTCCCCTGTTTATGCTCCCAGGCACGATGTCTCCAAGATGTCAAAAACAGAAACCTCCTCAATCAAGGCAAAGCTGTCGCTCGCAGAAGTCAATGAGCTGCAGCTCCTGTTACATCATCCACTCACGAAACCACATGTCAGTTGACACATACACTGGGAAAAAACTTTATATACTCAAGAGCTCCAATGTAAATGGTTGCAACTACGTGGCCTAAGTCCAACTGTAAACCTAACACTGCCCAATTCACCACTAAGCCACGTTCCTACATCCAGGGACAGTGACTCCACCATTCCTCTGTGCAGCCTGTTCCAGTGCTTGACAACCATTTCGGTGAAGAAGTTTTTCCCAATACCCAGCCTAAACCTTCCCTGGTGCAAGCTGGGGCCATTTCCTCTTGTCTTATTGCTAGTTACATGGGAGAAGACACCAGCACCCACCTCGCTACAACCTGCATTCAGCAAAAACACCTAGAAAGTAGCTGCCTTCAGGATTCCTCCTGACATCGGTTGGATCCCAGCCACGCAGAAAGAGCTCCGCCTAGGAGCAATAGATCAGGCTGCCCATATGGTGAGATAACCTCGAAAAAAAGTAATTTAGGAAGATAAAATTGCAACCCTGATGCCGCACTGTTGTTTACTTGAAATAGCATGGTATAATGAAGGCGGAGGGCAAATGTGAATATTCAGTTTTCTTTGAAGCTTCAAAGAAAAAGATTTGTCTTGGCTGGAAACCAGTATTGACAGATCCCTATGAAATCATGGGGATAAATGGTTACATGCATTTTGGTTTGTATGACTCAGATATACACGAATGGGGACAAGAGGAGGGACCATGTCCGTGCCAGGGCAAATGAGCACAGAATCCCAGATCACCAGTTCAAAAGCAGCCGCTTTCTCTCAGACAAAAATCAAGACCTCAGAGGAACAGAAGCATCGTAAACACTAATGAATTGGGGTATTTGCCACAGCATGCAGGAATTCTCTTTTTGCAAGGATGACCATCCAGATTTATCAACCTAAGAAGTAACTGAGACCTATCAAGTGCTGATGGTCATCCTCTATCCAAGGCGCTGAATAATTTTCAGAGTATTTCCTTTAGAGGTAAGATAAAAATTGAGCTCTGGCTGCGACAATGAAATGCACAGTTCCAGCTACACGAGTACCTAAGCCAGTATTGAAAATAACTCGGGGAAAGGAGACACTGTATCGTGCCAAACCTGACTGCAGCCCCCAGCGTTGAATTGCAGTTCTCCAGAGCCCAGCCACCGCTCCCCGCGGTGAGAAACCCCACTGCATGCCATGGGGCGCCCACTTGGCACGATCTACACAGGGTTCTCAAGCATTTGCTTGCACAGCTGAAGGTATGTACCCCTTCACATGGTCTGTGCCATGCCTAAACAGAGCCGCTTTCCCAGAAAACGTTCACCCAGCTGGAGACTTGTGTGACCGTCCCAGCAGTCGCTGCTGAGGGGGAGAGTCCCCTGCGGGAAAGGGCTGCGAGTGCTTCACGCAGGCAAGGGGCAGGCACACGCCGGGCTGCAGCAACACACCGAAATCATCCATCGGGGCATGCCTGTGCCCCAACAGAAACCGGTGTAGGTGCTCGACCAAAGGCTTGATGCTGGGTGCTGATCTCCTGAGCTGGATCAGCAGGAAAGTTGTGTCCCCTCAAGCGTACCCCTGCTCCATCACTATTGTCTGCCAGCAATTAAACCCCATTCCACCCTTTGGCCACGCACTATGTACCATATCATAACAAATCCTGTCTACTAACTAAACCCTGACCTGATACTATTTGCTGACCCTCCTCCTAATTTCTTTGCCCCTCTTAACTCTCAATAAGCATCTGTGAGACTTTGAAACATCAAAGCAGACAGACGCTGGCAGTGATGTAGGGGCTTATTTGGCAGACGCAGCCAGAAGGTTTGGTCAGAATAAGTAGTTCATAAGTTCATTATTTTTAATAAATGCAAATATAGCATCTTCAATCAGGGAGCCCTATCACCAGCTAGCTGATATCAATACAGGTTGGAAATCTCCTGGGATCAAGGTCACAGGGATTGGTACAGCTCTGCTCCCTGACACAGGATCGGGTCCCCTTCCCACTAAAGACAACTGGGACAAAATGGAGCCAGACCACACATGCATTTTACCTATACTGAACTACACATTTCTGGTATTTTTGCGGGTATATACAGGAAAGTAGAGGGGGAGGTTGGTTTTTTTCATCATGCAGAAATGTGGACTACTACCAGAAGAAAAAACCCTCCCTAAGCACGGTATTGAGGGATGTAATCCCTGGTTTATCTGCCACCCTCTCCCACAAAGCAAAGCTGGCAACACCAATCTGTAGGACTAGACATGTAGGAGTCAGACATACCCAGGTTTAAAACCTAGGGCATTAGTGAAATTAATTGATTTATTATGGCTTTTTGTCTCCTGAAGTGCAGCCATGAGCATTTTTACAATAGGAACATAAAACCCGAAAACTGCCTGTTTATGGTGAGCCTTTGTCATTCACTCTGTATTTATCAGCTTTGAGTGGTTCCGGCTAAATTGTGCTTAAAAAACATTAAATGGAGCTGGAAGTGTCTGATTCCTTTTCCCATATAGGTATTTTAGGAATGAGACCTAGGCAGCATTGGGCAGAGTTTCATTCTATGTACTTAAAAGAATTTCAGTTTTCACATTCCAGTAACTAACATTCATTTCAGGGAAGCATTGTACATTTACCCAACCGGGAGTGCTTCACTTAGAGGTAGAGGTGACTTTCTGTTCACCTGAGTAGCTCCTTTTTCTTGAGGCTGAAAGCAAACTGAGTCCTTCTGACAAGCAACTGAGAGAGTACAAGTAGCCGACTGGGAGTCAGGATGATGCCACATGAGCACTGACACAGAAACGCCAGGACTCCTGCTTTCAGCTGTGTCCACTCAACTGTAGCCTGGTCAGATGTTCGTCATCGGGACCCACCGACACCGGCCTGATTACTGCTCTGAGCTCTGGCACAAAGCCACCTCCAGCCACGGGACAAGCTGGGTCCCCCCAGCAGCACAAACACAACTGGTCCGTGCCCTGGGCATGGATTCCTCCACAAGGGATTGCAGTTGTGGGGGGGAGCAAGAGACATGAATTTTGGATCAGCTGCACAGGCACTGGTCTGGCAGCCCCCCTGCAGAAGCTGAATGTGCACTGTGAGAGCTGCCCACAGGTTCCTGCCCTCTCTTCCATCTTTCTCTGATTTTTGAGGTAGTTCATGAGACACTGAAACTTGGCTATCTAGGTGCAAAAAATATATATATAAAACCTAAAGCAAGAAGGAAAAACGCTCCTTTTCTAAGAGAATGAAATGAGAGTTTCTGTTGCTTAGCAAATTTTTAACCAGTTGCTGTCCTCAGCTGTTTGTGCCAGAACAGCCGCTGCCAAACATTTTGCCTGACCATGAGCCCAAAGGTCTGCAGAAGACCTGGCAGAAGGCTTTCTGAGACACAACCTGCCCAAGTGCCAGAGTCACTGCTTACTTGGGCAAGGAGTTACAGCAAGTACATCCACTCTCCGTGCTGGAGCACTCCAGATGTTCCCCCAGCATCATCCTTCAGGTCACCTTGGTGCTGAGGCTCCAGGCAGCAGCACTACACACAGTCACAGACCAACTAGGAAAGGGCAGGGAATGAATAAAACCAGCTCCAGCTGGATCCCGAGGAGGAAGAAATCATCCCCATCACCACCACTTGCATAGAGCTTGGGATGCTGACAAGCCTCCACAGTGCAGCCCCCACCAGACTGAACCCTCAGGACTCTGAGGAGCAGAAGAAAGGCGAGTGCCCCATTTCTTTTGCAGTAATAGCAATCATTTTCCTTTTCTTTATTTCTCTGCTATTATTAAAAATAATTCTTTGAGTAGACTCCTAAGATTTTGGTCACACTAATCAATACATTTAAGGTGTGTTTCTTCACTACAGATGTAGATTATTAACTTATTGAAATCATCCCAGTTCAAAGCAGGAGGAGAGAGAGGTAATAAAAGTCCACGTACCCAGCAAAGACACACAGCCACGGCAAAGACCTACAGGGATAAATGAAAGCAGCACAGGACAAGCTGCTCTGCCCCTGGAAACCAACCTGATCGCAGAGAGACCAAGATGAGGCAGGTGTTTACTAGTCTATACCTGTAAAAATTGTTCTTTGCAGGCCATCATCTATCTTTTTATCAATGTAAGGACATGTCAGGTCTTCTAACTCCAGATTTTCACAAAGTCAGAATTCATCACATAGTTTTTGGAAGTGTTTCTTCCGAAATAGCAACAACACACAAAAGCCTAATTTAATCACCTTTTTCTTTATTCGCAGTCAATTATGATAAATGGGGATGTTTTCAAAGGCATCTTTTGCTTTCTGTAAGGACAAAGTAGCAGAACAGGAGATATTAAAAGATTCATCATTGCACCTTTACAGGCCCAAAGCAAATTCTCATGCTAGCTAGTTTTGCCAGATCTCAAAAGCTAGAGGATCTCCCTTCCATTTTGCTGGTAATATATCTTTTATGACATGAAAGCCAATGAATAACCATGCTGAAAAATCAGATAGAACAGATGAGGCTTAAAGCCTTGGGATAATCTAGATTTGATGTAAGTAAGGCAGCGACAACATCACAGTGTTGGAAAGCCACTTGCTCCCCAGTCTACAGCAAATACAGCTGCACAAAACCAAACGAAATAAATACAACAGTCTCTTAATGCCACTAATCACAGATCAAAAAGCCAGGTGTTGAGGTCTGAGCAATAAGGGATGTTCCTCTTCTTCAGCATCCTGAGGAGAGTGGAGCTGGCGTTTTGCATCCTGCTGTTCAGAGCAAGCAGTCAAGCATCAGTCTCTCCTGAAATGGAGATCAGATGTCCCTGCTTTGCTCTGGCCTTTCTTCTTGCAGATACCAAAGACGATCAGCACCGCAGCTGCACACAGGCATGTGTGAACATACACATTTGTGTATTTAAAGGAAATAAAAAGAAAAAAAGAACAAGGTATTATTCAGCCTATATGAGGCAACATAGTGAGAGCTGAAAATAAAAATACATTATTGTCTGAGGGTTCTTTCTTATAGTAGTAGAACTGGGCAGAACTCCACAGAGCAGACCTAATGTTTGCCTTAAGGATATCACACTCAGAAATAGATAACTGAGAGCTCAGGGAGGGAATACTTTATATTTCTTGTGACAACTTCAACAAAACCTGGGGTAGTTACTGGTTTGTATCTTTGGTTGGAGTATTTCTGCTGTAAATGGGGGCAGACTGTTTCTGGATAAAATGTTGAAAAGGTAGGAGAGAGGCAAAACCTGGGTGAAGCACCTGCCTGAAGGGTGGCAAGGAGAAGTGCCCGGTGGCCGGAGAGGAGGGATGCTGCGGGAGCTCCAGCTGGGTACGGTGCTGCCGGCGGGAGGGAGCAGATGCCGACAGACAGACGGACACCACCACCCTGTGCTGAGCCCTGCGAAGGTGCTGACAAGAAACTTGAGCTAGGCAGAAGGTGAGAGAGGCGGGAGATGGTCGGAAAAGACTGATGGCGTTGGTGTGCCAAAATAAACAAAGCGAGGTGGCAAACAACATTGATGTGAGCCCACCTGGCGAAGGGACGGAGCTGAGCAGAGGCCAGGAAGCAGGACTATGAAACGGCTGCATTGCTCCCCAAAATATGAGACTTTAGCAAGGAAACCGTCAGCAAAAGGCAGGGTTTAGTGATAGGGAAGCAGAAAAGCTGGAAGAATTTGCTGACAGCATCCACCTGGGAGGTGAAGCAGGACAGGGATCAATCCTGAAACCAGACTGCAGAGCCAGAGTGCTCGGAGGAAGAGTGTGTCTGGCTCAGCCCAGGATGCCCCAGAGGAGGCAGCGCACAGAGGAATCAAGGACTGCAACCTTTTGTTCTCAGGATGCCATTATTGTAATGCCGGAGGAAGAAAAATCTCACATTTCAGTAATGAAAGCCATCTATTACGCCATGAAATCTCTTGCAACATTGTGCCAAGCAAAGTCTTTCCTTTCAAAATTATCAAATCCACACACGAGGAACTTCAAGATGGCTTGAAGCAGAAAAACCTGAGGTATATTAGCCAGAACCATCAAGCCTCAGAGCAGGTTGAGAAGCAGGACACCACCCCTGCACTGCGGCAACCGCACCAGAAAAGGTTAATGTCCTTTGAAAAGTACTATATGGACGTGAATGTAATATGTTAAGGCATCTCTCACATACAGAACAATGTGAGGGCTTTTTAAGGGAGTTTTGGCAGCCAGAGGTAAGAGAAGATGCCCAAAGTCTTTACCCTTTTCAGGAAGAGAGGTCAGGGCAGAGATGCTGCTTCACGCCGTGTCCCACAAAGCCTGATCAAGACCGGTCTGTGTAAGGGAAACACGATAACCTGGCTGCCAGGCGGGCATTTAGTCCTGGACCCTATGATGGCACTGACAGCAGCAATGGCAATATTCACAAAATGGGCACTTGACTGTTAAAAATCCTCAGAGAAGATCAAGTAGCCAACACCAAGTACACACACAAACCCAAAGCTCTGTAAACCACCTTTTAATCTCAATAAACAAGCATTTCTATCACATCCACGGCCTCTATGAACATTATGGAGGAAACGTACAGCTAAATTTAACAGGCTTGGAGTGACATATTTTGTGACCAAAGACAGAAAAAATCCCAAGGAAACGTGTCCTGGCCATGTGCACGATGACAAGGACATCTCCTTCAACAGCTGGGACAGGCAGTGCCGGAGCGTGGCACATACACGCTCCCTGGCTCACACACCCCAAGTCAGCTCAGTGCTGTTTGAGCTTACAAACGAAGCAAACTGAGAGACAGACAGGAATTCAATGGTGTTTTGTTCCCAGAAGCATTAAAGAGAATGTGTCAAAACTATATAAGGAACATGAACAATAAATGCCAATCCAGGTTAACAGCCAGTTGCATTTCTGTCCTGTGATAACAGCCAAAGAAGCCTCATTAAGAAGGAAAAAGCAATTTTTAATTATTCAGTCTTTCCACAGATGATTGACAAATTGACTCCAAACCACCCTACAGTCAGTGAGCTCACTTTTGGGAGCAGAAAAGGGCAGAGAAGACATTCAGATGATCTTGGATTCCTCCTTTCCTTTTGCTTTAATGCACTGCAAAGAAATGTGCCAAACTAACCACGTATAATTCAGGTCACTGAACAGATGCACGTAATGCTGGATAACTAACGTGGATAGTTAACCAGCTATTTTTTGTTGCATGTTTAACTTCTCACAGTAGCGTTTTTTTAAAAGAGAACAAAAGCAGACGTTAGACACCCCTAGGTAAGTTCAGCTCCTATCAAGTTAAATCACATCAGGTGAAAAATATGCTAAATAAGGGGACTTTCTGCTTGTACATAGAATTGTTTAGATAGGAAAAGACCTTTAGGATCAAGTCCAACTGCTAGCCTAGCACTGCCAGGTCCACCACTAAACCATGCCCTTGAGCACCTCCCTCTGCATGTTTTTCAATACCTCCGAGGATGGTGACTCCACCACTGCCCTGAGAAGCCTGTTCCAATGTTTGATAACCCTTTTAGTAAAGAAATTTTTCCTAATATCAAATCCAAACCTCCCCTGGCACAACTTGAGGCCATCTCCTCTTGTCCTATCACTTGTTACTTAGGAAGAAACTGATCCCCACCTTGCTACAACCTCCTGTCCTCCCATCAGCCAGTCTCCTAAACCAGATGAAGTCTGTCCTCCCAAAGTCCAAGGGGGCAGTTCCACTGACTCTCCTCCTTACTCCTCCAAAAATCAAAAACACTATCTTGTGATCCCTATGCCCGAGACAGCCGCCAGCCATCACATCGCCACAAGCTATTGGCCGTCTTGGCCACCTGGGCAAGTACATCGGTAAGTTCAAAATCAGCATGACTTTCTTAATGAAGATTCATAAAGTTATGTTTATTTTCTATGCTGTAATCTTTTATGCTGGGAAGAACTGACAGGATTATTCCACTAAAATGTTCGCTTTTTGAAGCTGTATAGAACAATGCATCAAAAGGGAGATTGACTTGGCAAGTTGCATTAAGATAAAGCAAGTACCAACCTGAACTCATCATATCCTACACACGCCAGGTTTATGCCTGTCTGAATCTTCCATTCTGCAAATGCTCATCTTCTGGTGCTCTGCCTGCAGAGCCCACCTGGTTTTGATATACAGGCCCCTCAGTACATTAGCATCAGTCTAGCATATTGCCTGGGAATAGTTTGATTCGTTGTTAATATGTATTGAGCTGCACTACTTTTGTGCAAGATGGAGCAGATTCTTTACTGCAGACTGGACATAAACAGGCTTTGAAGTTAAGGTGTTGCACCTGCTCTGAATACCCAACTAAAATCAGATTATGTTCAATACCTTGCTACAGCGACAGCAATCTCAGACAAAAGCAAGCTTAGGGAAAAATGCAAGATGCGAGCAGGGCAGTGGTTTACCAGCATCTATGCCAACAATCAAGGGAATCACATTGTCCCTATGGAAACCTCAAGGTCTGTGTCATGTCCAATGACTACTGCCAGCAGTTAAATTAAACCAATTAAAACCCAGACTAAATTGCACCCAGAAAGATCGTATTCCGGCCCGCATATACAAGCAAATGTAAATTAAATGGAGTTGAGGCTGTCTGAGAAAGTAGTATAATCTTTAAATTGAAGCTTTACTGTGGGGCCCAGAAGACAAAAGAATTTTTGTCCTATGGTAGGTTTCACAAGCAAAAAGCCAATAAAAATTATTTCAGGTTGCTCTCAGGGAGTTAAAATCACTGATGTTTTCAATAAATGTTTTGAGGATTGATGAAATTCTGAAGTCATAATGCTAGCCAAATCCTACCTTTCTTCGACCACAGGAAAACAGCAGTGTTTTAGAGAAAAAAGGTTCAGAAAAATCTGTTTCTTATGCAGCTAGTTTTTATCTAGATTCAGCTGCATTATTGCATGCCAGAACTACAGAGAATTACAAAGATACAATGTGAAAAATACCCCATTAAGACTCAATTTCAGAGGTCTCTACATTTTGCAAGTAATCACCTGGTTTGGGGATTTGTGTCCCTGTAATGTGTTTCTTTCAGCAGTACCAGCAAGTGTTTCCACCTGTAACTCCGTCTTAACTTCATTTATGTGAGAATATTCACATTAAGGTCACGGCAGATGAAGAATCCTTCCACTAAAAGGGATATATGCTATTCCTATAGTGCTAGCTGGTGGACTGAATTATTATTATTACAATTATATAATAGCTTCCAACCTGATGCTGAAGTTCTCCTCAAATCACATCATCAGTGACAGTTATTTTCAAATTCTACCCAATACACCAACCCAGACACCCTCTAGAGTTACGAACTAATTAAAAATATTCCCTTTCAAGATGTACCAATAGGTAGGATGGTGATGTCTCTGAGACAAACTGCAGCACCACTCCCAGTGCTGACAGCACGATGGTGTTTGCAAGAACCTGAATGACAGCAAATAGACCCAAAGTTCAAATGCAGATATTCAAGTCCAGAATATCTATATTATTTTTGATTTACTGAGTCGAGGGTATCTTCAGAAGACGTTACCTTTAAAGCATGAGTTGAACAGGCCACACACAATTTCTCTTGGCCACAGAAGGGTTGACAGGGAACCATTGTCCCTGTTCTGCTATCACGGCACACCCCTCAGCTGCCAAAAGGATCAGCAGCCTGTGTCCCTTTGGGAAGCCATGCCCATTTCACATACACGGGGGAGTCAGTCAAATGTTTCCACGCCTCAATCATAGTCCCCAAACAGATACTTACAGCCGAAAAAAGAAATTTCTGTTTGCAAAACGAAATTACCAAAGCAAAAAGAATTAGTCTTTTGCCCACTGGGTGCTTTTCATACATGCAGAAAATAGTACTGGTATTTTTGCCTTTCCTCCCTGCTCTACCAGCAGCCAGAGCATATCTTCCAGTTGCCTGAGAAGTTGGCCCATATTAGGTCAGCGCAGGTTGTGTATAAAACTCTGTTACAGGAGACTCATTTCAACACACTGGCAGCATGTACACCAAGAGTGGACACTGATTTCTGGACAAACCAAGTATCTCCCACAGCAAACTCGTCATGAGCCAGCTGTTGTCTGCCCCCTTTGGTGTTCTTGCAAGGGAGCCAGTGTTTCACCCCTCTGCTGGGCAACTGGCGAGTGATCCCCTCCTCAGCAAAACCCCGCTGCTAATCCAGATGGGGTGGGAATTTCTGCATCTCTGCAGAGCAGCAGGGTGTACCTGGGAATGCTTCTCAGGGGAAGAAAAGCTATACAAACCCCTGCCATAACACGGAACATACATTAAGTAGCTAGACAACTACAGCATTGGCAACTTTCTCATGAAGCTGATGAATAACTTCTCATCAGGCACAGATCAGTAAATTCCAGTCAGTGCTTTGTTTTCTTTCCAGGTCCCCTCCATTTGGCATCTGCAGGAGAATTATTCCTTGGTTTAGATTTAATTCTTGCCAAAGGAATGACAGAAAAAAAATTAATAGCAAACTTACATGAAACAAATCTTCAGCAATCCTCATTTGTGGGCTATGAAGATTGCCATCAAGATTTCATTAATGTAGTGGAAAAAGAATTGGCATAAACCAACCATCAGGAATCAGGGTCCCAGTTCCTGCTTCTCTGCCTGTGCCTTTACTCTTCTGGTTTACAGAAGCCCCTGGAGTCAAATGCCCTCCCAGCACAGCCAGTTAATACAAATTGCAAGTAAGTTTGTGTACGAAGAGAGTTAGAGACAGGCAGATGTCAGCTTTAACTTGAGCTGCAAATCCTAACTGGGCCAACACAGAAAGGTATTATCCTTGGCATTTTCACCACGACATTGGCTACAGTACCATTTTTTAAAACTGAAATACGTATTATCTTCTCTCCTTAATGTGTCTAGATGAGAAAGTCTAATATTTTCCTGACCTTTCACATGGAAATATTAAAAAAATAAATATCTAAATTCCCCAGTCAGCACCAGAAAAAATGGGAACAAAGGTTTACTGCTTCTGATCTTAGTGGAGTCACTGGCTTCATTGCTGGAAGATACAGCAGTAAAAAATACTCCAAGTAATTCTTTGTTCCTGCTGTGGATATCAGAGCACTCCAGGAACATAAATCCGCAACTCACCTAACCACTTACAATAAAACACCTACTGGGATGCACTGACCTTTCCTAGCCTTCTAATACAGGCCTGGCAATCTGAATAAAACAGTGTCTTGTAATAACTAGGAAACATTTCCTATGACAAGGGAAGGAAAAAAAGGAAAAAAGGAGAAAAGAAAGCCCTCTTACACTAGGATTGGTCCAATTCTACCGCACTGAATTTTGGGAAAAGTCACAGTTCACAATTCTATAAGCTGCTGGAATTTGAGCAAGTGTTACAGAGAAGCTGAGCATATTCTGTGTTTTCTGGCATGAATCTTCAATGTTCACTCTAAATATACATTTTTACCAGATAGTGAACATACAGGTCTGCTCATGTGCTTACCTATCTACAGTGCTGCCCAACATCTACACGTGGAGTTGGTTCCTAGTCCAAAACACCTGAAGGAGCTGTCTGCAACTTTAAGTTGAACTAGAAGTTTAACCTAACTAGCCCAGGATCTGAGTGATGTGTAGATCCCAAGAATGGCTCTTTCAGCACTGAGCTGCTACAGAAGTGCTTGTGTCAGGGCTAAGCCTGACCTACTGCTGAAGTCTCTGTCTGAAGAAAGTCCAAAGGGGCTTTTCCACTCATGTCTGCTTTGCTTACCAGCTCAAAGAGACAGATGTCACAAAGCTACAACATGATGCATTTTGCAGCAGTAGGGGGAAAAAAAAAATTAATAAAAATGAGTAATGAAAAGCATTCCACATTATTTCATTTCTTTTCATGCCGGTAAATATGCAAACCTTTCTGGCTGCAAATCCATGCTGGTTAGAGGACAGATGCACCATAAATCTAACACACTGGGATTTGTGTTCGGGTTGTTATAAAGCCATTCAAAAGCAATTTCTCCATTGTTACTTGATTACAAATATTTGTTAAAATTATTTTTCATACCTTCTTGTCACAGGCAAAATAGCTGTGCCTAGCATTTAAGTTATGGCATTCAACAACCTTGCTTATGCTAATTAGTACTAAATATATTAACAAGGCATGGATTAGCATAATGCAAGTATTCATATGTGAGAATGACTGGTCCAGGCAGGAGCAAGAGAGATCAGCTGCAGCACATGCATTGAAATTGTTCCATCAGTACACCAAATCCAACATTAATAATGTTTAAAAAGGGATGTCATATATAAAATGTGTTGTGCCATGTCATAGATAAACCTGAAAAACAGCTCACTGCTTTGGTGATGAGCAGAAAATCTCTCCACTGGATAAAGTTAAAGAAATTCCCGGGCAATGAAGGTAGAGACTAACTATTGCCGAGAAAAGCTGTTTTTCATAAATGCTCCGTTCTTGCAAGATGCTGACCACAGCTAAGAAGCTGGTAAAAGAAGGGGCCCAGCTCTAGAAAACAAGCTCCGTAAACGAACAGACCATTTGCAAGCAGCAGACTTGAAACAATTTTGGGTAAATTCTACTTGCGAATAAATGCCTCTATATTTCACACACACCAACACCAAAACTTCCATCCTCTACTAATCAACAACCAAATATCTGACACTCGCTCTCGTGCTCAATCTAGAGGATGAGGTTTAATGCTATCTCACATCTGTATTCTTGGAGTTTACTAAGCCTCAGTTGCGCTCTATATCCAAGGTCAGAGAGCAACAAAACTGGAATTCAACATGTACCAAAGGCAGCTGAAAGAAGGAGCAGAGGACTGAGCTGTAGGGTATCATGAGTGAGATGTACAAAATACCCAACAGGCTTGTTAAAACCAGCCTTTGCCTCTAGTCGCTCACAATCACTTGCCCACAAATGGTAAGAGCACATTAAATATTGAACTGGGGCAGGGAGAGCGAGTGCACACAGACCATGAAAGAAAAAACAGGAGAAGAGGATTAAAAGAAATAAACAAGTCTGGGTTTTTTGAAATTATTTCATCTTTGGCCCACTTTTTTAAGTGGCACTTCACAGAAGTCATCTTCCCAGAGCACTGGGAGGCATCACAGACTTGTTACATTTTGGCTGATCTTGGGTGAGCGGGATATCCCCCTGCATTTCCTCCTCTCCTCGGGGCAGGTTTCTATCTGCCTGGTGTCTGACCTGAACCTTGTCAGGTGAGCACTGCGGCTGAGAATTCATCCAATCTCTCTGACAAATGTTTGCTGCTTTTGTCAATAAATTGCTTCTTGAAACCCTGCGGAATTTTTCAGTGACCTCTTGTTCCTTTTGTCCCTGAAAATTTTTGAGTTCTTGAACTTTTTCTGCATTTTTTTTCCCCTTTCAGCTTTGCTTTGCAGTCTTCTACATTGTGCTTGGTTTTGTTCTTTGATCTTCTGATCCTTCTTTTGTAATTACATTTGATGCCTCCACTCACCCAAACCTTTCTGAAGCTGTTTCAGGGGGTTGAATCCGAAGGATTGCCAGGCAGAGGCATTTCACTTCCCAGTGAACACAGTCTTGACCAGCACTAATACTGCAACAGGCCATATTTTCCCTCCTGATTGCATATATGATCAAATATTCCCTCTCACTTTCTGTTTAATGATGGCAACTCCAAAGAAATCAAAGAACTCTTTTGGTTGTAATATTTTATAATTGTTTCCCTTGGGAAGTGGAAAAACTAACTAGATGATGTATCACAGCTCCATTACTACTCTGGGGTAGATAATATGCAACTTCAGATGTACCACAATTATTCACTGCAATTAATACTTCCCTTTAATTTTGTTGCCATTAACTTAATTTTCCTACAGCCTAGTTAAGTGCCATAGCCTGCATTTATTCCATTGCTGATGAGCTAATGAACAAACAAATGCAACAAGACAAACATAACTTTTCTATAGAATTAGAGCTTATTGCTGATTTAATTTTGAAATATCTAGATTTGTCAATTATGAGTTAAAGACCATTCTAGGTCCAGGAATGTTTGGATCAACACATCCGATAGAGCAAGATTGCTACTGTACAAGAGCTGTTAACTCTGCTTGCATGTTTTTAAAGTTGCCACTTTACTTTGAGTATAGCAGACCTATGCTGAGTTGCTACTTATATCACTTATCAAGACCAAGCTGGATGCACGAACAGGTAAACAACAGCTACGACCTTGCTTTCTTTAGTGCCCAAATGACAACAACAAAGCCTGTCATGCTTACAGAAACCAAACCCACATTTATCTCTGTGATAACCTGTCACAAAGTAAAAAGCACTTCATCTTACCTGCCAAAACCTCGGGTAACTAGCTTGCTAGCTTACTTAGGTTGTTGATTCTATGCTTTTGTCTTTATGGCATCAACCATTTTTTTTTAGCTTATTAAATAGTAATGCATGCAGAAAAGCTTGGTAGTTCAGGACAGCTTCTTGGGAAACCACCTGTATCAAAGTGCAGGTGCAGGGAATGGAGCAGCCTTGACCAATCCAGTGAAGGTGTCCATGGAAAGCACCCACCCTCCAGGCCCTTGGCTTTCTGAGGCCTCTGGATCATGCTCTACTTTAGATTCGGTCCTGTGGGAGCATTTTGCAACGAAAGCCTATTAAGGCAGGATATTTAGGGCTTTGGACATCGGTTTGGTTTTTACCTCTGTTTTGCATCTTCAGAGGACAATGGGATAAAGACAGTCCCAAGATCTGTCACTTGAGGGCCTTTCATGCACAGTATATGTAGAATCATAGAATCAGAATCATATCAGCTGAAAGAGATTTAGAAGATCATGGGATCCAGCTTTTGTCCCAGCCCTATCAACCCACTAAACAATTCCCCCCAACGTAACATCCACCCGTCTCCTAAACACCTCCAGGGACAGTGACTCAACCAACTCCCTGGGCAGCCTGTTCCAATGATCAAAGAGATGTACAAGGAAGACAGGAGGTGGCCACTGCCCGTGGCAAATGCTGACACTGGGTTTTTTTGCAAGTTGACCAGCACTTTTTAATGTGCTTCAGGAACACAGCAGTAGCAGCAGAGGCAGCACAACCATGGCACACCCATAACCCAGCTGCAAGCAGTGATGAAGACATTTTTGTCCTTCATCCCTTCTCCCCCAAATCCACCTCTCCTTTCTACAGCACAGCTCTGCAGAGCCCTGCCCAGCTCCAGAGGTCTAACACAGTGGCACTGCACGGGGACAGCCTTGGGCTACTGTGCTCAGCGTGAACATTATTTTTACGTAGCTTCTTCTCTGTAATTATAAAAATGTCAGCTCAAAATTGCGCGGCAGAATTTCGACTCATTTTTAGCTCTGTGAAAGATGATTGTGGCTTTCTAAAAGTTCACTTGATATGAAAACAGCCTAGAAAGAGCAAATGTAATTAAAATCTTTCAGGAACATAGTGGTTGATTAGAAGTTTAATCACTAGCAGCCAGTGAAGGAAACTGCAAATACCACCTCCGCTGCCATCAGAAAAGCATCTCAGCTGCTCCAGGCACATATAGCCAGCTCCTCACTTGATAACGTCTGCGTTTTTACAGGTTGCTTATTATTGCTCTAAGCACACAGAGATTTCACCATCTGCCCATAAGTACACCATAGAGAACAAGAAACAGGATATGCCTAACTTCAAACATTTATGTACTTCCACAGAATTCCTCATTAGGTGTTCATTCAAAACGAAGTTTTCAACTCCTATAGGAACTTCCCGCCATAGCTGACACTGACCGAGATAGGAGTCTGCTAACAGACAGCAACAGATTCAGCGTTACACTGGCTCTACGTACAGCTCTAGCTCCTCATGTATAAAAAAGATTAAGGTATGCACCTAAGGATTATTATTGTTATAAAGTTATGCAGAAATACTTCTAGTAAAAAAAGCCAGAAATCAAAGATTTGTTATGCTTTTTCCATTTTTTTTTACGAAGCTCAAGCTTCATAAACAAAACCCCAAGTTCCATGTGTAGTACATGAAGGAAGCAGAGGGAGATCAAAACCATGTCAGACTGTATCATCCAACTGCTGTGAAAATGTAGGTTTCATTTTTTTTCCCCTGATTTTTGTGTGAGCTTGCAGAGCATGAGAACTGCCTTTATCTGGAAGTCACTACAGATAAAACAGGTTCTCAGTAGACTTTATATCCTGAGTGATGAAAGAAAACTAACAAGACCAAAAGAATAATTTTAAACAGAATTACGTCTACATTTACACAAAGAAAGTGTAATTTCAGTACCTGCATGTTTTTAAAAAAAAATAAAATAAAAATTCTTTTAACTTGCTGCTTACGCACATTTTAAAAATTCCAGATTCACCCTCTTTTTTTTTTTTTTTTTTTTTTTTACACCAGAAGCCTCATTTTTGGAAGTATTATATTTAAAGTATTTCATCCCAACATGTTTGCAATCACATATCAGTGGTAAGAATTATCAGCTGTTTGTCACTTATGTTCATATATATGAGAACAAGGTAGATGTGCAGACACTTCAGTGAACCCAGGCTATAAACCAAAGGGAAAGTACCCTTAGAGCAGAACAGAAGGAAATCTGAATTTTGATGGTCACCAGCAGCAAATGCAAATTCTTATTAGGTCCTGTTGGGGCTGTGTGAATATCTGTAACCCTTTTGGTCTTTTTACAAATCAAATTAATCAACATTTTAATGACACAGTTATCATGCACTGATTCCTGATAGCAAGCCATAATGCTTGCTCTGGCACTGACTCCGGGTGAAGCAGAAAAAAACTTGTTGTCTTGAAGATGGAGAAGAGGAAGGATTGGAAATAAGAAGAATACACTTCACAGTTTTCACGGGAAAAAAAACCCACAACCCCTCAAAAAACCAAACAAAGCTATTCTGAGTGTAACACTTAATACTTATGAGTAGCAAGAGACGTTATTTACGGGACAATATCTGTTGCAGTTCTGCAGCTTTAGCTCCATGTCGCAGTGATCCTATATACACAAAGAGAACTTAACGGTAATTAAATATAGATTTGCCCTTGGGTGTGGAGGTGAGGGTTGATCTTTTCTGTAGCACTGCAGGAAAGAGGTCAAGGGAGGTGATTCTCCCCCCGTACTCCACATTTATGAGATCCTACCCGGAGTCCTGCGTCTAATTCTGGAGCCCACAGCACAAGAAAGATCTGGACTTGCTGGAGCGTGTCCAGAGAAGGGCCACGAGGATGCTCAGAGGGCTGGAGCACCTCTCCTGTGAGGACAGACTGAGAGAGTTGGGATTTTCAGTCTGGAAAAAAGAAGGCTCCAAGGAGACCTTGTTGTGGCCTTCCAGTATCTCAAGGGGGCTACAAGAAAGCTGCTGAGGGGCTTTTTAGGATGTTGGGTAGTGACAGGACTAGAGGGAATGGATTGAAGCTAGAAATGGATCAGTTCATATTGGGCATTTGGAAGAAGTTCTTCCCCATGAGGGTGGGGAGACCCTGGCACAGGTTGCCCAGAGAGGGGGTGGCAGTCCCATCCCTGGAAGTGTTTAAGGCCAGGTTGGATGGGGCTCTGGGTAGCCTGATCCAGTGGGGGATGTCCCTGCCCATGGCAGGGGGTTGGAACGAGATGATCTTCAAGGTCCTTTCCAACCCTGACAATTCTACGAATTAAAAAATAATTTCCTAATGAAGAAAACACCAAGTGATAGCACTCTTTGCAATAAATTATTCAGCAGTGTTATTTTTTTGACAGGTTGGGAGTCACAAACTTTTGCTTTGGTGTTTAAGGCAAGGCTGCATGTAAACCTTACAATTTGCAACTGAGTTGGATGTTGCTGCCCTTTAACTGGTGGGAAACTTGACAAAGACGCCCAACAGAAAGGAACAAAACAAGAACCTGCCCTTGTGGGGCTCATTCATCTGGGACTGACCAATCCACTGTTTAAAATGAGGTAATGCCGTGCTCGGAAAAGGGTATTTACAGACACAGCTCACAGAATTACAGCAGCTTCACCATGGCTGCAGCACACAGAAATAAGAGTATTTGATCTGCAGTGAGACATCCAGTGACAGCATTTCTACCACCAAACTTTCTCCTCCCTTGTCAGCATTATATGTCATAATCTTCCCTTAGAAATACTTTCTCCTTTTTTTTTGTCCTTCCTAAAATGAATCAGTTCTTAGTAGATATTCCATGCATTTTTCAAATAGTCATTGATGCCTTCTAAATTCATCTCTCTCCACCGGCTTTCCAGTGCCTTCCAATTTAGTATCATCTGCAAATTTCATTAACATCCCGTTTAACACATCTTTGCAATCAGCAACGAACCTGAAACAAGTCCTGCAACTGATTCTGGCAGCTCTACCAGAAGCCTTCCCCATGTCAACACGCTGCCTTTCTGTAAAACCTTTCAGCCAGCTGTCAGCCCATGGGGTCACAGTCCTATTTAAACCAAACAGGACTCTTTTTAAAATTTTTTTTAAATGGAAATATGAATGAGGAAATGCCAACTGAGCTATTAAAATTCAAATATATCATATCAGGTTGTGGTGGTTTGGCCCTGGCTGGAGGCCAGGAGCTCACCAAAGCCGCTCTATCACTCCCCTTTTCAGATGGACAGGGGAGAGGTGAGATGTAACAAGAAGCCCGTGGGTAAAGATAAAAAGCAGTTTAATATAGCAATTACCGCGCGGAAGCAAAGCAAAACAACAAAGATTATTCTCTACTTCCCATCGGCGGGCGATGTCCGGCCGCTTTCCCAGGAAGCAGGGCTCCAACACGCGTAACGGTTTCTCAGGAGGACAAACAGCGAATGCCCCCCCACTTCCCTCTGCCTTCTCTCTTTATATCTGAGCTGACGTCATATGGTATGGAATACCCCTTTGGTCAATTTGGGTCAGCTGGCCCGGCTGTATCTCCTCCCAAGATGTTGATCACACCCACCCTACTACTGGGAGAACATCAAACCACAGCCTTGGTGCTGTGTGGGCACCGCTTAGCAGTAGCCAAAACACTGGGGTGCTATCAACACCCTTCTAGCTACCGCTCCAAGAAACACAGCACGGAGAGAGCTGCTGTGGGAAGATTAACTCCACCTCAGTCTGACCCAATACACAGGTGCATTCTTTTAATCCACTGAAGAGGCTACGGCAATAATAAGTGAAAGTAAATTGGTAAAGATCATTTATAGAGAAAACTTTGAGACAGAGCAGTGGGGAGCCATGACAGCAAGTAACTGAAGAGAGGGAATATTTAAAAAATGCAGTGTAAGCCATCCAAACTACTTCAACAGCATCACATGATCAGCTGTGACAGACCAATTATTTTTTTTTTAAATAAAGAAATAAGGAGGAGACAAATATTGTTAGTCAGACTGCTGTGTAATGACCCAAGGTGGAACTGGGGGAGATACCCCTCTGGTTCAGGCAGCGGCCACGGCAGCCTGAGTAGAGGCAACTACTGGACAGGCTTTAGTGATGGAAAGCCCAGATCAAGTTGCCTCCTAAGTCGTAATTGTACATAAAACAAAGATTTGGAAGCCATTTGCCATCATTTAGAAAAAAATCACTGTTTGACCCTGAGCCCCTCATTTAAACTCTTCAGCGCTCATTTGCATCTCAGCTGTTTAATATGTCACAGGCTGCGACGCTTGATGATGCAGTTCACCCTCTTGAACGTGCAGGACACGCGGGCTACAAGTTCACCAGACAGTGATACAAGCGGTGAGCAGAACCAGCTTGGACACGACTCAGCAAAAATGCACCAAACAGAGACCTGAAAATTTAGTACTGTTCACACACCGTGCACAAAAGCACCATTTCTGCTACAAATGTGCCAGTGCAGTTCTGTTCCCGGAGCCGCGCTGCTGGAAGAGCACAGCACAGAGGTGACAGCCCGAGGGAACGTGGCTCTGGAGACACCGGTAGCTCCAAAGCTCTTGTTTAACAGCTGGCTTTACCTATCTTCACGATGCTGCAATTGATTTCTGAGAAGTGAAATAAGACCAAGAGTCTCAAAGGATTTATAGTAGCTCCTTACGATAGAATATCCATGTTTCTTGAACACCTTAAAATGTTTAACAGAAATTTTCCAAAACATGGGAATTCCCAGGATATGAAATTACACCATCAAATGAGAAGACAAAAGCCGCTGCAAAGGAAAATCTGCTTCTGCCACACATGGAGTCCCTTACTTGGGCATTAACTTTGAACTTACACAACTTCTGCCTTGCCCCATTTTGCGACAAGCACTTAGTGTTATTTTACAACCTGCTACTTATTCTCAGCACTTAAGAAAGCACATCTTGCTCTAATGTGGTCGGCTTTCCCTGAGAGCTAGCGCTTTGGGAAAATGCTAGAAGCACCGAATACTAATCATCAAAAAATATGCAAGGATAAGTCGTATCCAGGCTGGCAAGATATGCTAACAAGTACTGATTTTGCATCGTCTTCCTCAGAAGTTGGACACAGCTTTTGAAATACATCACTATGCATCCTACACTGGTATCAGCAATGTCTTAAAGCCATCAGACTTCAGAGAAGACTTACAGCCAGTTGCTTGTATTAATCAGTTTAGGACCTGACTCGGGTGCAATCCAGGCTTCTATTATTTACTACTGACATATGCTTAGTTGAATTTTTCCTAGCATTTCTGCCTGATTCATGAGGACTCTAACAAGAATATTAAGTACGAGCCATTAAATTTATTTTGACTTGACTAGGTTGTCTTAATTATTAAGAATTCTATTTAGATTAATACAAGGAAATCTCTTGACATATATTGCCTTGCAGCACTGAAAAGATTATGGGAAATGACTGTGTGTAAGAAGGCTTCTCTTTGAAGTACAGCGTTTGGGTAGAGACAGCTCGAGCCGTGCCTGTTAGGAAAGCTTCACGTTCCACGGCTCAGGCGTGTATTAAAACCACAAGGCTCAAGCATCTCACGTGCTGGGAGTTCAAGCACTCGCAAAACAGCCACGCTGGCATCATGCTGCCAGTCAAGCGGCACCTTTTTCTCTTACGTGTGCACTGTGAAACATTATCACGTGAGTAAGGGTGGGTGGTATTCCTGAACCCAACAGGAGGGACCCTAGGGAGCGTTACCTCAGTCCTTGCTGTGCACCCCCTTTGTCCTCCCCCTTATTGCTCCCACACACATTTGCAGCACAGAGCTGCTCGAAGGAACCGCTCTCCTCTTAGCCCCGTAGCTATGAATGGGCTCCAGCCCCCCGCATCAGAGGAACTAATGAGTTTTCACAGCTGCTCTAAGAGTAAGTAAGCCAATGCTTTCACAGGTAGAAGGAAGCAAATTTCACATAGGAAGTCCCTCAACAAGATGCTCTCCATTCCTGACCACTAGCTCAGACGCTGGCAGCAGACTCACAACCTCCCACGAAGAAGCTCAGTGATGGTTTGTATCTATACAAGAAGTATCTATACAAGAAGTGGAGGTAATTTATTTCCCCAACACAATTTATTTCCCCAACACAACAATTTCAAATTGCTGTTGAAAACCTCATAATATTCTAAATTAAGAATGGAAAATGCCCCCTGGGCCAGCTGGAATTCGTCTGAAAACAGCTTCAGCAGAGAAGCTCCACTGAGGTTCTTCGTGATGTTTAAACTGGATGCAGAATATAAATGGTTCACAGGTCTTTTTCCAAACCCACTTAATGTTACAAATTTTTTCCCAATAAGATATAGGAAAGATGTCCGACTATATTGTGAACCCTAACCTCTGTTGTTAGGCTCCAAGCATCTCATTCTCCTCCACGGTCATACAGGATCTTTTAGCCAAAGTTACAGGAGATGTGTTACTTTTCTGCAAAGCAGCCCTAACTACAAGTAGCACGGTACCACTATGTTTGGGTTTGGACGAGGCAGGCTTGAACATCAGGAGCACAAAGAACAAATATGGTACCTCTGTCTCATTTTCAGTGCTACAGACTCACAAATTCACCTCACTCAAAAGAACTGCCTACCCTAAATTACAAAATAAAACAAACACGCCAGCAAATATGGTGCTCTCACACATACACACTGACCATTTGTCACCCTGACTTGCAGGATCTCACCTTTTGTTCTTTTTAAATTTTTTTTTCTACAGTCTTTTTGAATTTCTGTTTCACTTTTTACTAACTTACTTGCTAGTTTCCCCCATCTAAACCTCTCCCCTAGACATCAGCTGTGGTGTTCTTCCCATGTTTCTATTGCCCACGCTTCTCCTGCCAACATCTCAGTATGGACACCTCTCCCTAGCTAGATTTTAAACTCATTTTTCTTTCTTGACCCAGAAAACACCTCGTCCCCCCAAACCCATTCCTTCTAGGGCAGAAAAGTATTTCTTACCTTGCTATATTCTGCTCCTCACTTTGATCAGCATCTGCTACTTCATTTCCATCTGTGCATCGCAAATCTTTGACTCTGTTCTTTGCTTTAAATCCTGCCAGCAGGTACCTGCTGGGGGGTGAGCCAGGGGTGTTTGAAATGGCTGCAGGAACCAGCAGGAGTCTCTGCAGCACAGAGGACCACAGCAGGAACCCTTTTCCCAGCAAGAAGTTGGTGGCCTCCAGCTAGCTCTTACTGGGTCCTTCTGCTGCCAGAGCCACAGCTGAAGAGCTACTGGTTCAGACTCAGTGCTTCACCTGGAGGTAATTTAATGCATAAGAGTCTTTGGACTAAACTACCTCCAGGTGAAGCACTGAGTCTAAACCAGTTTCTCTCTCTTTCCTCTTTGAGTAATGGGATCACAGTCAGCTGTGAGTTAAACACTCAGTTAACCTTGCCGGAATCTCTTGCTACACTAAATTGGGTAACGAAAGCCAGCAATAAAATTACCCCTTCCAATGCTCACATTAAATTTTGTACATAAAATTGATCATCAAATCAAAAGCATCAATTACAGATTTTAAGGAAGTATCAAAATAACTCTGGTATTACATTAGATTGAAAATGGCCCAGCAGTAATGACTCTTCTGACAGGAATATAAATGTTGGCATTGGTGGAAGTAGTAAACTAAGAGTCTGGGTGTTCACTCCTTACCTGCATAGCTGGTCCTTTCATCATAGCAAGTTCCAGGCCCCACTCAAGCTGTGCTACTGCTCCTGGCTGCCTCCTGAACCTCCCAGGCTTGGATACTGTCTGCAGGAGGACAGGGTCCCTGCAAGGACTGAGGCAAGGCTGCTTCGCCTCCTGTAACCGTGGGTCCTCCTCCTCCTCACCTCACTTAAACATGAGTGTAACAGCAACCTCCTCTGACTGGCACCAGGGACCTCCACAGGCTCATCACTAGCTTCTTACTGGAACTCTGCACAGTGCAGGAGATGCACCTTCTTCTTCATTATAACACATTTCTTTCTGCAGTACAAATATTACAGCCCCTTGATGGAACTAATTAGTATTAAACCCAATTAATTTCTTCAATAATTCAGGTCTTACCATTTATGAACCTAACAGTTGACTATATACATTAATAATATCAAAGGTTATTTGGTATAAAACCTATTCATATTGTTAAGTCTGCCCACAGTCAGAGTATCATGTGTGCTCCCTGAGCACATCAGGCAAGCTGAAGCCTCAATTACATTTCTTACAGCCCCAGCATATGTAAAACACAGGCAATACCTTTGCCTCAAAGCACCAGGATGTTTATGGGTTACCAAAGATCAGCTCCTAAAACTGTTCAACATACCCTTCCCATTCCTTCCCTGCTGTGCTCCCCCATTCAGCCATTTCTTAAACGTTAATTAAAATGCTGATCTTCAGTTGCACAGGTGGAACAGTTTCTGAGTCTGCGTGTTTTAACGGATTTTCATCTAAAGCAGCAAGAGGCTGGCACTCTGAAGTTGTTTACAAGATATCACTGGTTTTAGACTGCGCCAGGGATAAAAGCGTTGAACCCAAAGCACACATAAAATCCAACAGCCATTGAAAAAGTATACCACAAAAGCTTCAGAAAGTATCAAGAAGTTGTAGTTCACAGAACAGATGCATTTCAAAAGCACACACATCACTGCTGATACCACGTGTCTGAGGCAGAGGCTTGGAAAATTATCAATATTTCTTTTCAAAAGCCATTGTAGAGTTGAAAATCAAAATATTAACATGGGAAAATTCTTTTCCCTAAGCCAAGCTCAAGGCACGTGAATCAGCTACAAAGAGCTGTTTCAGGGTTTAGGCAGGCGGGCGCAGGGGTAGCTGAACATGTTTCTCTTTATCTGGCTTTACTTTTCTCTAATTAAACACTTCTAGATGTGCACAGAGATGCCACTTGGCTCCCACGCCAAAGCAGGCTCTGTGTGGCTCTGGGGTATTTATATTATTATTCCAAGGCAGCATTCTCAAATCATAGTTTTCAGATGACTTTTTCCATTTCTTACAAAGACTTTCAGTCTCCCCAGAAATAAAAAATTTCCATGGAAACACACACCCATGAGATACATGCGACTTTGCTTCCGAGCTGGTATATAAGGCACTTGGCTGCTGTAGCCCTACTGCAGAACAGAATTGTTGTTTCGGCCATTCATGGTTCTTTCCTCCTTCCTATCATTTATGCTTATTATGAATTTGGGCTAATTACACAACTGGGTCATTTTAAAATCCATCTTCTGTACACATTATACTTAAAACAACATCTACTAAAGAGAAAAAGACATTTCTTGTAAGCATTTTCTCTAGCTCGTTTTTTAAGACGTGTAGTTGTGATTTTGCCATGCTTGTTTCATAGGGTGGATTCGCCTCTCTGCTCTAAAGCTGTGTGACAATAGGGTGTGTGGTTTGGTGATGCCAAATCCCCTCTGCCTGCCTGTGCAGAAGCACAACATCACCCGTGCAACCTTCCTCCTTGCTGCTGCTGCTCACATCCAGCAGGTTTTGAAAAGGGCAAGGAAGGCAAATGAGGGAGGAGATGGGTATCGCAAGGGAAAGGTAAGAAGGGAGAAACAGAAGAGCTTCAACCCAGAAGCCCCTGTTTCTGCAAGAACACACAACTGCTCTTAGAGACCTGACTCGATGTCCCTTCTTTGAGCAAAAGCCCAGCTGACAGAACAGGCTCAAACTTGTGGTTAAACTGTTTCTTTCTCTGCTTTTTTTAGGTTTTGTTTCTAAAATGAACACATTTAACTAGGAAAGGAAAAATAACCCAAAGACCTCTCACCACCTTCCTCCTACAGCAAGTATCCTGACAGCACGTGCCCGGCCCCGCGGCACCCCGGAGCGGAGGCCGAGCAGCCCTCCACCCGGGCAGGCTTCCCAGGGCACCTCCATGCAAACTCTGACATTCATTTTTCTCAATCTGTGACGTGCTCACTACCCGAAGGTCTTTCGGAAATGATGTGATCGTATCCCCCCACAAAATGCATCTCCGAACCACAAAGAAGAGCTCGGAAAATTACTTCCAAGTCTAAAAAGCAGTAATTTAATGCAGCAAAAGTAAAACACACAGGGAAAGTTGTCACCCTTGGAAGCCATACTTTGATTTTTTCCAACTGCAAGGAGATAAACATGATTTATTTTTTTCAACAAAAAAACTTTATAGGCAATACAACAAGAAATACAACCACCACCAGGGAAAGGACTATTTCCTAATTCAGATTAACTTCATGGAACCCGTTCAGATAGGTAGGAGCAAAAGGCATCAGATACGGGGGTTGCAAGTGATGGTATTGTTACTCCAACTTTCCTCCTTTTTTGGCTATTGAGTTTGGTGAAGGGAGTAGAAGTTAAATTAAAGAAAAACAAACCACAACACTACCACATCAACAGAAAACTCATCCACAAACATTCACTTTGGTCTATAAAAAAGGTCACACTTTCATGCTGTCAGATGCCTTCAGGCTTCTAATCCTGTCATTCATGTCAGAATCTGAAACAGCCAAGCTGGATTCTTGGCTGGACTTTGGGAATCAAAACAGCTCTAGGAATTTACTGACAGTACAGCCAGTGGGGTGAGCTAGCAGAGGGCAACATCTGATGGCTGTCTGTGGCTCCTCTTCATTAGGAACCATAGAAAGAGGTTTGCCTTAAGCAAAGGCAAGTGACAGTCAACCATTAACTTTGCATAAAACAAGCAGCATCAGACATAGTCCCATGGGTGAGCAAAAAAAGGCCAGAGAGACAGCTGTCGGAATTAATCATGTCTAAAATTCAAAGTACTACTCAATATCAGACTTTAAAGAACTTTTTTTTCAATTAAGGTCTGAAGATACAGTGGATTTTACAATGAAATTAATCGAAAAACCCTGTTACCTTCAGCTGAACTTCTGCTCACAAACATACGTGCAGGGTTGATGATATAACATGCTCACAGATTTATGACATTGTCTGCTACTTTTCTGAGTGCTGAACAGATCCCGAGCGTGCGCTGCGAGAGCCTCTCACATGCAGGGAGGGCTCTGAGGAGGCTGAGAGCAGAGGATGTGCAGGGGCCAGCCGAGGGGGCACGTGTGTTAAGGGATGAGCACAAAGCAATTTCAAACAAGCTCAAGCTGGCATTCACCGAACAGCACCCCGTGGAAAAAATACTGTGCAATCATGTAACTGTGTCATAACGCAGGCTCACGAGGGAGGGAAATAGCATGGCACAAACACTATTAATTCTGTCCTTCTACTTCAGAGCGTTTGACAGTTAAAAAACAGTGACTGATCACAGCGTATTGCATAAAATTTCATCTTTTCCTAAAAAGGAACTATCTCATTCTGTGTGCCCCGAGGAGGACCTGTACGCCACAGCACACGTCTCTATCACCTGGGCTGAAGGTCAGACTGCAGAAGCAGACAAGAGAGGCAGGTAGTTATCCCTCTGTGGACCTGCTGCTCTGAAGATAACAGAACTGCAGGTTAAATGTGTTTGAATAGCTCCATGTTACATATGGAACAGGCACAGATCCAGGCACGGTGGGCTTTTTCTAAGAGACACCGGTTATCTTTAGCCTAACGAGGAGGGTCTCTCCAGACTCCTCTCCAGAGCCAACAGCCAGAGCCCGGCTCTGGAGGGCGATTCACGCCGGCTAAACTGGGCTCCTGCTCTCAGTGCCTCTCCAGACGGGCTGCTCATCCTCCGCTCCCTTACAGAGGCCCCTGGAGAGATGAACACCACCAGGCTGAAATTAGCCTTTGCAAATACCTTCCTGTATCTAAGCAGCACAGAGTCGCACTGATCTCTGAATTTGTTGCCAGCAGGGATTATTTTCACTGTGTCATATTGGCAGGGAGCAGGGTGCTCTCCTCAACCAGCTGGAGCACTCGGTCATATCTCATCTCCTCGGTCCTTTTCACAACAGGGCCCCCAGACACAGGCAGCTCCTGGTTTTATCCTGGTTCCAGTGCGTGGCACGTGGATAGGCTGTTCTCTTGTTGGCCAAAATATTTCTCGTCTTCAGTACCCATTTTTGACAATGAAAATTGACTTTCTAGACATGACAATGCTCATATAAGCCTCCAGTTTTGAGCTTGCATGAAAAGGTGAAAGAGTTGGTTTCTTAGCTTGAAGGCCTCCAGAGACTGGAAACAGATTTTAATTATTTCTGCCTCAAAGAACATCTAAGCGATAAAAGCCCCTGTCTTGTCCAGGGCCCTACACTGACTAACAAAAAGAAGTAACACAAGCAGATGTGTGCAGAGATGGTTTGTATGAAGTTGGGTCTATTAAGCGAATTAAGCCCAATGTGCCGTTCATTTTGTGCACTTGACATCTGTGTGTTTGTTATAACCCCCACTGCAATTCAACTGGCAGGATGATTTTTTCCCCCACTCCCTCCACTCCAGCTCAGCCAGGCAGTGCAGGAAATCAATATTTATATCAGTATTAGACCTGGGCTAATAAGAGGGCAACAGAAACTGCAGAGTCTTACTGTAAGCATTTGATACTCTCACGTCAGGAAGTGAGCTGCTTTCCAAAAGAGACCCATCTGATTTAAGCTGTTCCTTTCATGAGAGCCAAAGAATTCCATTTAGCAGTGAAAGGTATAAAATGCAATTCTGTTAGGGAAGTTAATGAGAGTTTAAAGGCAATAACTCATTTGTATGGCCCCAAACAAGCTACAGAGATCAAAATATCTTTCTGTATACAGTGGAAACTATTTAAAATCCCATGGGCTTCCCACATCAGCAGCTTCTAAAATTCAAAGAGGTATGACACTACAGGCAGCAGAATCCACATTTCAAACACAAATATTCTAGTCCTGTATTGCTCCTAGGAAAGGCAGTATGGTTTATTATGCAGCAGACCCAACCTGCAAAGGAATTTGAAAGATGGAAAAGTAACAGTCCCTTCCTCCTGGCTCAGCAGCCATAGCAAAGAAAAAACATTAAACCCTGTGAGAGGCTCCACGGATTGTCTTTTAAAGCCAGCACAGGCACAGCTGCCGGGGGTTTGGGGCTTCAGGAGTTTAAGGTGATCCTCCACCCTCGCAGATGCCACAGGAAACAGCAGAGCTGCTGTCACGACATGACGTGCTGGTGGTGTTTGTACGGAGAACTGACAGGAGAATTTCTGGTGGGCGATGCCTTATCCTTCTTCTGAGGTTTCCCCACACAGCGAGAAAATGTGTTAACTACCTAAGAGGACACTGACAGAATGATCCAAATAAACCCAAGATTTTCAATAAAAACCCCATTCCTTAAATCAAAAAAAAATAATGTGTAATGAAGTGAATCATTAGTACTGAACAAACAGCTGGAAGGCTGTTTAGCTGAGCTGTGCTATGAAATAATCAAATACGTAACCTTTACCCAATTGCTTTCTGCAGGCTCCAGCTTCTAGCGATTTTTGACAAGTGAAGCTGGCAGGGAGCCTTACACCAGACTCTGGATCTGCAGCTCCACAAAGCACCTGCCCCATCTCCTTGCTCAACAAGATCCTGGCGTGTCTGCACTGAACAGCCCCCTCTGACAGGTACAGCTCTAGAGTTTTTCTGTTACTATGTGCCTCAGCCAAAACTATCAAACAGAAATCATGACAGCATTCATCTTCCTCTCTCACTTAAAGTACGGTTTGCCTCTGAAATGAAAGGGCAAATATCACACCTTCAGAAACCAGAGATGATTATTCATAGCCCCTCGCAGACCCCGAGTTACTAGAACTGCATGAACAAGCACAAGGAAAGGTAGGCTGGATTTGAAACGGGGGAAGGAATTTGCTTTTTCTCTTCTAAATTCACCTGTCATTGTTACTACATGAATAAATAACATGTAAAAATTACCTTTTGGGGATTTTCTAGCACAATTCAATCTGTCACTCTAAGAAAGCGCACAGATCTCTTCTGAGGCTCATTTTATTTACTCATATTCTACGACTGTTACAAAGAGGGACTGTGCAGCGACGTGTCATCTCATGACATAACTTACCTCAATGATTACACATACACTTAATGAAACTCCTTTATTTCACATTAACAGTTGCCCAGCTCTTTCATTCCAGAGGCAGTTTTTAAGATCTGAATTTTCTGAGATCTTCCTTTACAGGTAAAACTGTCACATTGCCTGTTTACCAAGTATAAAAAAAAACCCTCAGCAAAAATTAATGCTGGAACACGAAGAACATTACATAACCTGAAAGCTTGGCATCTTATTACCGAGAAAATCTAAGAAAATCTAGAAACAAGGCTGAGAAGAAAACAGGCAGTCATCACCAAGCTAACAGGATACAAAGCATGCTTGTACACAGAATTGTACAACATACAGCTAGATTTATTAGACTGGTTAAATAACTCCATGATTACTGGCAAATAAAAGATTTCTAGCATTGCAGTCTACTGCAGTACAACACATTTACTCTCATTTCTCCTCTTGCAATTCCCACAGCAACAACGAAGCAGCAAAAACTTAGAAATCTTGTCTGACTCTGCATTCGTGCACACATCCCCATAGCCCCACCTTAGCCAGCATTTCTGAATGCAATGGATTTTTTCTGAGGTACCAAGTCACGTTACAGAAAGAATGGTAAGACAGACGAAGCTAAAATTCTCACATTCAGCATGTGAGACAGACGAGCTAAAATGAAAAAATCAGCTTTAGTTGCACGAAGGCTTCCAAGGGACACGTGCAGGCAACCTGGAGCGACCCGGCTGCACACAAAGGA
Source organism: Trogon surrucura (assembly GCA_020746105.1). Classification (NCBI taxonomy): domain Eukaryota; kingdom Metazoa; phylum Chordata; class Aves; order Trogoniformes; family Trogonidae; genus Trogon; species Trogon surrucura. The sequence goes on along the minus strand of CM036630.1, from coordinate 5,051,195 downwards.
ATGAGCGAATCTCGCCTTACCTACACATCATCAACCTGTGTCCCTTAGAGAAGAACAAGATGATGATGAAATATCAGGTAGCTTATTCTCTGGCAGCTGGCACTGCCTCGTGGGAAGCCAGAACTCCTTCTGCAGTGTGCATTCACAGAGTTTTTAATCAAAACTTATCCCTCCCCCCAAGCTAGCGGGCTGACAAAGAGTGTGGGGGGGGGAAAAAGTCTTTAAGGAGCATAAAAGCAGCTCATCAGAACCTTTCTTTTTGAGGGCAACACTGATGATGTCCCTTCAAAAGGCAGGAGCCACTTCTCCAAAGCAGTGACCATCAGAGGCAATTGCACAGTTAATTATTCAGCAACAAAGGCTTGTGATAAAACCTCATCTCCGTGTGGATGCCGACCACTTAATGCAGCTCCTAGCACACTGTTCATAGAATGTATGGCTCATCTGACCTCAATTACTACGGCTCTCTTAGAAGTTACTTCTGAGAAACTATTCCAAACTTTTGGTGGACCAGTGAACAAAAGGTTGTAATCAGAAAAGTTCAGATTTATATAATCGTCTGCACAGTCAAGGTGACCTAACAAAGTCAGGAGAAACATTTCCGAACGCACCCGAATGCTGATGCAAAGGTTTGAGCATCTCCGCAACTCTTGTGTCAACACCAGGGGTTCTGCTATTTGTTTGTGGCAACTGCGTGTGCAAAGAGTTAGAAATAAGTACTTGGTATGACTTGTGATGCAAGTAAATATGTTAATGTTTTTCTCTGGAGAAATCTGACCCACTATGGCCATATCTTTTTTCTTAAAAAGCTCATATTTACAATGTGAAGGCTAAAATAAACAAACAGATAATCTACTGGTAAAATAGAACCACCTCTTAGAGAAACATTTTTTTTTCCTTCACTTTCTTTACAAAACAAAAAGAGATCTCTGTAAATATTTATAAGAGTGTCCATACAAAGTTACAGATTTTACTAAACTTTACATGATTTGCACCAAGAAACTGAAAAACAATTTGGCCACCTGACACAGCAACTGTAACACTACCACACCAGCAATTCAATATCATTTTCCCACCTGCCAACTTGCATCATCCTGAGCATCCAAAAACCAGTTGAAGAGGCAAAGCGTAACACTGGCAGGTTTGATTCTGAACCAGGAATAACAGCCCCGCTCTACCGCCGCTGTGGAGCCTTGAAAGTGGTAATCTCACAGTATTTATTTAAATTTTCCCCCATAAGAGGCAGCAAAATGCTGTTCCCACCATCCTGGATGCAGGTACGAAGCGAAGGAAAGCCACTAAATTCATTCCAAGCATTGGAAGGGCTAAAGCAGTCAGAGGTGAGAGCACAGCAGCCACGCGGACAAGTACTGGCTCTGCACAAAACTCCAGCAACCCTTTATTTGTGTAGGTGAATGAGAAAGATCAAGATAGCGTTGCTGCAAGAGACGTGAGCGAGTGATGAGAGGCTGCCTCGCGCCTGCCAGCCCAGCTGGTTCCTGTGCTGCTGCTGCCGAACTCTTTTCTCACAACATGCTGGTAAAGTGCAGATTTCTGTTATTTATCAAATGTGCAGCGTAGTCAGTCATTTGACACAGCATCCTGATGCTGCTTCTGCCCCACCAGGAAACAAGTTATTAGCGCATTTTCTGAAATCGGCTTTCAGTTGTAATGGTGAAATGGAAGATCCATTAACTTGTGTAGCAGAAACTTGTGTTCAACCAATTATTCAGCCAACCTTCGAAGAAGACTCCCTGAGTATAGAATCATAAAATCATAGAGCATTTTCAGTTGGAAGAGACCTTCAAGATCACTGAGTCCAACCTTTGTCCTAGCCCTCTCAACACCACTAAACCATGTCCCTCAGCGCAAGATGTACTCGTCTCTTAAACACCTCCAGGGATGGCAACTCAACTGCCTCCCTGGGCAGCCTGTTCCAATGGCTGACAACCCTCTCAGTAAAGAAATTCTTCCTAATATCCAACCTGAACCTCCCCTGGCATGATTTAAGGCCATGACCCCTTGTGCTATCACTTGCCACTGGGGAGGACAGACCAAGTCTCATGTCACTACAACCTCCTGTCAGGTAGCTGTAGAGAACGATAAGGTCTCCCCTCAGTCTCCTCTCCTCCAGGCCAAACAGCCCCAGACCCCTCAATCGTTCCTCGTATGACACAAGTACGTTAACTCTCAAGTTCAGATCACAGGAGACCGGGATATTTTTTAAGTTAGTCTACATGAAATTTGCAATTTAAACTAATCAATTCTGCAGTTTCACCTAAGATCTGTTTTGAAGTTTAGCTGAAATCTTAAATCAACACTTAGTGGCTTAAGCCACATAAAGAAAAACTAGTATTTTAGGAGGAGTTCCCATTGTTACTAAGAAGTGCTGGTTTGGTACAGCATTCAAGGTCTCACTGGACTTGCTAAAGGAAACTTGTATTATATTCTAGCTTCCGGATATGTTTTGATACTCATCACTTGTGACACCTACTATCATCCTCATCACGTAACTGAGATAGTAAGCATGAGCTGCTTCACCTGGTATGCCATAGCAGGGACACACTGATAGGGATAGGGACCACACAGGGACAAGAAAATCGATTTTCTTCTCAGTTGTGTCCCTGCTATGTACACGCCAGTAAACTGGAAATTGTCACATTGCCCAGGTGTGAAGCAAAGACAAGGAAAGAGATGAGGATATCACAGAGATCGAAAAACAGAAGAGGAAGCAAAAAGCAATAATCCAAGATGTACTATGCAAATCTGAAAAGTATATTTGAGAAAGTGTATCTCACTTTTCATATTAGCATTGAAACAAGCTGGATTCACTCTCTAAAGACTGCTCGTCTTTATACTGATGCTATTTTCCATCCCAAAAGACAGATTATTCAGGCCTGGGCTATGTCAATAAACATGATTAGACAAGGAACATAATCTTTCTTTTTTAAAGCTAACAGTTGAATCAGCAGAGAGTACAGCTATCCTAGCGTGTGACCTAGAGCAGTTAAGCTGAACAGTCTCCGCCATGCGAACAGATATACTTCCAGAAATGTGGCTACACTGGTGTAAGTGTATCCACCACGGAGGTATTTTACTGTCTTACACTGGAAGAAAGTTAAAGCAGCACAATTCTGATGTCTCCAGGTCAGGCTGCGCTGGCAAGAGAGAAGTAGGAGCAATAACTGAGGTTTGGGAAGCCCTTGAAATATCCACAGAGAAGCTGGTGGAAAAGTTAGTCCTCTTCAAGCATGTCTGGTGGCGAGACCTCATCCTACCAACTGCTTCCAAACTGAAGAAAACAGGTTTTCATTTCCAGTTACGAAGTGAAAGAAACACAAACAAAAATTTACAGAAACAAATCTAACTGTTGAGGCCAAGCTATTGCCACCACACATCTTTGAGGAGTGGAGGTGACGTCTGAAAGCTGGTGTTTCCAGCACCACACAGCAGAGCTGGGCACATCAGCAACAACCAGACAAACTGGCAGTTTCTACCAATAAACCTGGGCTTTGGGTTTTTCCAGGTCTTCTGCCTCTGCTTACTGACCAGAGCCGATGCTTTGACAAATCCCTAGCACACTGCGGCAAGACAGGCAGGATCCAACACTTTTAAGGCCAAGGGGAAAATACATCTTTGTTTATTATTAGAAAAGTAAATCCCTGTAGATCTCTGGCATATGAAAAGTGGCTCAGCTGCCACCAGTGGCTCAGCTCAGCCACAGTCCCAGCCCCTTCCCCTGCCATTGATTACACAGCAGCAGTGCTGCTTCACCAGCCCTTCTGACTCGGTTGCTTTTTGCATAAAGGTCTTGACCATACAACACAAAGAGTTTCAAACTTTTTTTAGCAGGAACCACTGACTAAACCTGCATTTCATTCCCAACACTTTGCCCTCAAGCTTCATTTTCCCCCCATTTCCTTGCAACAAGTTCCTATCGGCACCTTTCTCACATGTACCACCACATGCACACACCCTTACTGCTGGTGTGAAGAGCAACAAGGAGCAATAAAGAAACACGTGGCTGTCGCAGACTTCTATTGACGCCACACTCCGCAAAACCGCAGGGAGGCTGCTGACAGCTTTCCCATCAGCGCGGGCACGTTGGGCAGCCCTGCCAGCCCCACAGTCCCATCTGGCCCCGCCGCGGGGCTGCCTCGCAGCACGCCAGCCAGCTGCCACTTCTCACTATTCATCCAGCCGTAACCAGGCTAGGCTGGCAGCCCTCTGCTATTTGCACCTTTGCACATCTCCCTTTTATTTCCTTTTTTTTTTTTTTTTTTAGGAGCACACAGTGGGGTAGATCTCTCCAAGATGAGTCAGAAACAGGAAGACTTAGAAGGTAACATGTGAGATTCCCCACGTGATTTCACTGATGAGAAATGGTGCAACTTCCCTCTGTGGGATCTAAGCATGTATTGAAATCGAAGCTCAGAAAATAACTCGCCACAGCTGCACAAGAAAACAGCACACAACCTGCTAACGCCTGCCTCAACAAGAAGAGAGAGAACATTACTGCTTACATATTCGCAACGAGGGATCAGTCCTCCCAGTCTGAAGGAGCTGGGACACAAAACACAACCAAAAAGCATATTTGGGGAGAAAAATGAAAATGCAGAAAAGCTGAGACATTACATGAATTCCTCTTAGGTTGCTGGAATATTCTGAACGAAACATAGTTCTAAGATGGAAAGGTTGATTCTGTATATTCTACTGAAATATCCACACTTGTCTCCCTAGAACTACTGTTTTGCTATTTCCTTGTATTTTAATTAAGGCACAGGGGAAAAAAAAACAAAAAACCCAAACACTGGAACTCCAAAGAAAGCAGCACAAACCCAGGACAGCATCCTTGGCTACTTGCACCTTTCTCCCTCTAAGATGTTGCAGGAGACTTCCGAGAATCCAAGGCTGCGCACGGCAGCGCGGGGTTTCCAGGAACACATCCCCATGGTGGGCTTGACTGAAAAAGTTAAGCTGCCTACAAATGACTGCCTCAGTGTTTTTGTATTTTAGCTACCATGCATACCCTATACAGCAAGCGGGAAGGCTGCATTGGGTTATAGATTTAACATTAAGGTGAAAAAAAAAGCTCACCCCAAACCAAAACTGTTTCCAGTCTGTGACCTCTGATTAGTCAGTTCTGTTGGCTGTTGCACACTGGTGTGACACCACTGGTTTCAGAGCTGAGCTCTTCCATATGACTAAGTGGTCTGAGAGCGATGGCTTCCCACCATCTGCTAAATTTCTGTATTTCTACCTATAAATATAGAGAAAAAAGCAGGATTTGCCACTTGGTAGGGTACCAAGAATGCACTGGTATTTGCTAGCACACTGTAAAAAAAAAAGCTCAAAACCAAATATCTCCACTTTGATTCCTCACTGCCAGACTAACAGGTACCTGCCTCGACTCCTGACCTGTGCTGAACCACCACGGCTGCTCGTTGCCACTTCTTCCCCCATTTCTCAGTACATTCCCCACTGACAATCGCTCCAAAGAACCCGAGAATCTGCTTTTCAGCCTAATGAGGGAACGCAGCTTACACAATCCTGTTCTTTCATGTACCCATCACATTTTGTCTTATAGCAAGATTCCGCTTTTGACAGCACCTTCGATGAATCTGCCCTGGGCACTCCCTGAGCGGTCCAGTGGCTCTCTGCAGGGGGAACACCTCACTTCTTAGATGGTGCTGGGTTTCACAGCTCAGCCACAGCAACAACCCTATTTAGAAGATTTAGAAACAAGTTACATCATAATCTTCCTGCCACAGAAAGGTTATAGAGTAGGAAGGACAGGACTAAACCAGATCTCAAGAAATAAGCGACATTTAAAAAAAAAATAAAACCCAACATAATGGCATGTTATTTCTCTTCTATGTCCTTGTCAAGATAATTTACTGAGTTATTTGAAATAGTTCACAATCAAATTCTCCATTAATCTCCTAACCTTGCTGTTCTCCAAAGGATTATAAAATTCATTATTGAGGCTATTGAAACCAATCCTGTAGATGCAGAATTTCAAAAGGACTGGCTAATTGTATAACTGAGAGTATAACTAGTTATGCAAGATGAAGTAATGAGGTCAACAAAGTATTGCACACTTTGAGGCATGTATTAGAGAGGTCAGGAAGAAATTATGCTCTGTGTACAGCTTTGCAAACGTGCCTACACATTCTTCTCTGAGACAGAGGAAACATGTTTTGTGGGGGTTTTTTTGCATATGTATATATTCCATGTATTTTGCCTGTCTTTTCTTTTTTTCCCTGACTGTAACTATGACCTTAAACAATCCTTGTCTGAGAATGCTTTGGTCAGGACATGATACTCACAGGACATTTGAATACTTTTAAGGTTTCGAACAGACCTGACACCTTGTCAAAGACGTCCTTCTTGGAGCAAACAGCTACATTAGAAACCGTTTTAATGCAGATAATAAATGCGAGAGATGACAGTGAGCCAAACCACCTGTTTGCTTGCACACTCACTCACCCAGCCCATCCACCTGGCACAAAAGGTAGTGTCAACACACAACGCAGTCTCATGATGAGCATATCAGTCATTGTATCACATCACAGTAACATTAAGGTAAAATAAAAAATTTACATGCCCAGATGACTTTTCTTGTTTAAGAGATGGTCTTTTAACAGTTTCACATTATCTTTTAGAAACATCATTAAACCACAATTTCACTTTTTTCTTGCCAATTTGGAACTTCAAAGAGAATATAACAGCAGCAGTGAAGTAAAGATTTTGATACCACTAAGACTTGTGCCTTCACGGATGTATAATTTAAACTGCCAGACTTTTGGATCATTTATGATACAAAACATAGTCAACCAGTAATAATCACGTCCCTCAAGTCATCTACTAATTTGTTTTATTGCCTTTTTATTTTTGTCCCCTTTCATTTTCTGAAATATAATCATAGTTCACTGACTTCATCTGCAAGGAATCCAGCAACAAAGCTTTTGCTGTAATGATGTACAACAAATGAATCACAATTCCTTAATCACCCTGTTCTCTTTATTGTTGCCTCATTTGAATTCATGGATTACCCAAAAATTCAATTATATTTGCAATTTCTTCACAAAAATTACACAGATAAAAAACTGAAAGCATAATGGTCCCTGCACTTTCTGAAAAACAAAGTAAAAAATAAAAAATAATCATAAGTTACTGCAAAAGTAGAGAACATGTTTTCAGACATCAAAGCTCTCTGCATCCTCTGAGGAAGAAGGAATGGCACTGAGGAACTTTTCTTCTGCCACGTGATGCTACACAGCATACAAAACCAGCCTTCCCTGCTGGAGGTGTCATTACAACAGAATAATAAGAGAGACTGGAATTGCAAGAGTTTTTTTTTAACTGATAACGAGGAACAATCTACTCCACAGCAAGAGGAACAGACACGCTGGACTTGGACGTGTGGCACAAGCAGCCAGGCACACGTGCCTGCAGGGCCTCGGTGCTGGCTGAAGAATCATCTAGAAAGTAATTTCTCATCTGCATGGAAGGAAACACTTAGATATCTTTATTTTTTTTATTGCCTCTTCCTGTCACAATGATGAGAAGGAAAATTAATATACATTTGTTGGACAGTTTGAACTACTATGGGCTTGTTTAATCCTTAGGGGAGCAAGCCTATTTTGATGGATTCACATATGAATCAGAGAGCTACAATATGATATGAAGACTTGTAAATACCTTTTTAAAGAGCAGATTCTTAAAGTTAACTTTATTCAGATTACCTAGCAATTACCATGGAAAAACCAGAATGAACCCAGCACTGGATGTCTCCAGTGACAGATAAACTTTGGGTATAGTTTCAGTTTCATAATTGCCTCTTGAAGGGCACACTCCTGCTCAATAGCTTTGATCTTTGTGAAAGTTTTTGGTTCGGAGCATGTCCCACACCTCGTTTACTTTGGTATTCTCAAGAGATCCCAAGATGAAAGGCCAGCTTCTGTCACCCCCTCCAAAAGACTTCCTGCAAGCCTCAAGAGACAGTTTTAAAGCATTTATAATGGGATCTAGTATCCCAGGGACTTTCAGGAGCAAGCAGAGACTCAGCCCCCTGCTCAAGCCCAGAGCAAATCACTGCAAAGAGGAGCTGAGCAGGCTCAGCACAACCTGCAAAGCCTGTAAAAGGTTTGAGGAGTGAGACCCTGGTTACAGAACACAAGGAAATGCCCCACAGTGAACTCCCTCAATCTGCTCAAAACATGAAATGAGACAAGCTGGTGTGCAGCTGCTCCTCCTTTGAGATAACCATCTTCAACCACTCCGTTTTCATATTTCGGGTTTCCAGTCCACATTCCCAAAAGTAATTTGGATGTAAAAACTGGGCAAACAGATGTCATTCCATATGATTAGAGCACACAAATGCTGTTTGTGCATATAAATGAAATTTTCCTATGCCCAGGAAATTGACACACTAAAAGTAAATGATTTATCTCTAGGCAAGTTGAGAGACATGAAAAATAAATATTTAATCATGTGACTAACTTTAAAAACATGGGGATCTTACAGAGTTTATCACATGAAAAAGAATCCTTACCTGAATCAGGACCACTGGACTTAAACTGGATGCTAATACTCAATTTCTACATTGAGATCACCTGAAAATTTGGTAGGAGTTAAGGCTGATATCTCGATATTACTGATACTCATGCAAATTGACTGAAGCCAAAGGAGTTCACTGAGATTTCCACCCAAGGAATGGTAATTTTGACCCATACTTGTGTCGATTTTGTTGGAAGACATGCCTTGGAGAGCTCGTCTCTCATTTAATTATCTATTTTTCCTTTAGGTGAAAAGCATAAAATCCCACCAGCCCAAAATTCAGGGTATTCATTTCATGTTGGGAAAGAAAAAGACTTTACATACATTGATATCATACTTTTACCATAAGCTCTATGCAAATCCAAAGCTTTCATTTATGGTGGCACTTCTAAAGCAACCACCCCAGCTCTCATTTTGCAGAAGCAATTAATTTTAAACTCGAGCACAAGAGAATTTAATTCTTCTCCTAAGAGAGGTAGTGCTCTTTTAAATATATGCACAGACATTTAGATAGTGTATGTGCCCTAGAATAAGATTAACTAACGAACGATAATCTGCAGTTCGCTCTCCTTTGCCCCGAGGCTTTGGCTTTCAGCCCCGCGGGGTCCGGCCACGCTCCCTCGGCTGGCGGTAAAGCAGCAGAACCTTTGCTGAGTGCAAACGACAAATGCTGCCCACTTCCTCAGCTCAAACCCATTGATACTGCCAGTTCCTACAGCTTCACACAGACCAAAATTCAAAGCAATAAACTCCCAAATCTTGGGAGGCTTTTGCACAAAATTCTTAGATTTATCACTAAACCTTTTCAACATTCAACTTCCCAATACCCAAACTTCCAAGCAAATGTCATGTTGGCAGAACAGAGGAGCAGGAAGGAGCTGGGAGAGCCAAACTCATTGCCTGAGAAGCTTCAAATTGATGGCAAAAGTAGCTTAAAACTTACTGAAAAAGTGCAGTTGGACCCAGTCTGTTCATGCAAATGGGCATTATGAAATAGTGTTTTGCCCAAGATTAACTCTAGTGATTAAGACCAAATCTCTCATCAACGCCTTCCCATTCCCTTCCCCTGCGGCAATGCTGCCCTAGATCCCGAGTCTCTGTTGGTGCTCAGACCAACTTGACTGAAAGAAAAAATTTCTGAAAAAAACCCAAAACTATTCATGGAACCAGATGGTAATTGCTCATCTTTTTATTATTTCCCAGTGAACTTATTCCTCCTGCCTCATCTTTATCTATTGTAGAATCAATTGAGCTCATTCATCTTCAGATTGCTTTCAATGCAAGATGGACAAGCATTCAGAACAGCTCGGATGTCAGCAACAACTGAAATATAACCTGCTCACTCAGATCACCAGCAGGCCTCCTGATTTACGAGAGTCCATTCTGAGACCCTAATCATATGATCTTGGTTTCAAGTGCAATACCAAATCTGATATTAAGATACCAAAATGAGGATTCCAACAAAAAAGTAGCTCTTTCTACATGTATGAGTAACCCATCAGGCACATTGGACTATCTTAAAGTGTGCTTATATTAAAAAACAGCTAGGTTGTATATATCTGGTAAAAGTATGAAAATATAACAACTTACTGGTTTCTCGGTCTGCAACTTCAGTGAAAATATTTAATACACACAGCAGCTTTCAAAACCGGATTGGTTATAAGAAGACCTTCAGAAAGAGGAGCTGTTGTACTATGCGTAGGATTACTTTCGTAAGAACATGCCTATTTTTGCCCAGTTGTGTAAAATAAGGTGTTTCACTGAAAGACTACACCTTCACATTAAAAGTCCAAATCAGTGTGGGGTTTTATTGGAGCAGCGAAGCCTGTAAACCAGTTTTAAAATGGTTGAATCCTCAGTCCAGCACATTTGCTTTAAGGACCTAAACACAAAGAGTCAAGCCGTTTCGCTGTGATTTCCGTAATTCCATCTAGATTTCAAAGAGTTATTATTTAAAATTACCCATTTGTCATTTAAGCCCCAAATACCGCTAATAGCAGATTACACTTAAAATTTGTCTAGCAGGTCTAACTCCCACTCAATGAGTACTGCAACACAGAACAGGAATCCTGGGAGAGTTTGTTTCCCAGGCCAAAAAGTTTAGATAAAAAAAAAGGAAAAGAGAATAACCTACAGTTATCTATGCTGGCATGTGAACCACTACATCTCTTCCCTCTGTGCACCACAATTGCCAAAGGTTAAAGCTGTATGAAAGTACATCGCAAATGTTAATAAGGCAAGAGAAAAATGTAGAGAATACAGTTTGGCATATCCACCTTCCCCACATGTAAGAGAGGAACAGCAATTGTTCGCTAAAAACATTTGCAAAATTATAAGTAGTCTTGTTTACTGTGCATCCTCAGCATCTTCACTGGGCTGTTCCTATCTATTTCATACTGGCAATTCTGCATAACTTAATATCTGATTTAGTTCAAAAACCGAGGAGACTTATCCTCCAGGTTTGCATAAGCTGCTTCCCTTGACAAGACGCTCTATTCTTTGAAAAATCACAGTGTCTCCAGGTTCGGCGTGCATCACTCAGGAGGCTAAAATAAATTATTGCTGAATAAGCAGCACTGCTACTGAAACTATGCTTATTCTGTGGGCACCTGCCTTATATTGTGCTCATACAAATGCATAATGCAAATTGCTGCTAGGAAATTCTCTAGTTCCCAAACCTCATTTTTACTTGCTGCGTGTAGAGCCCTCAACAATAAAAATGACACTTTTTAGTGATGCCCTTCCTTTACTGCTCGTACAGGGGACTTCTGTTTCATCACTCATGAGGTCCTCGCCATCCTTGCCTCCACCATCTCACTTATTGCTCTAACCCTACCACCCTGTCCATTCATTTTCCAACCTCCAGGGTCCTTTCTGTGGCACAAGCACCACACTCAAGGCAACTCTGGAGTCTCTGCTGATGGGGAAGGCTTAACCCCTCTCCAGGAGCCTTCCTTTACACATTAGATAGCAACTCCCAGGCAGCCTGTACTCTGACACCTCAAAACTTTTAATTCTTGAATGATCAAGCCATCGCTAAGCACATGATGCAGAGCGTTGCCTATGAGGGAGTTCCAGGGCACCCGCTCAGCTCTCTGGCTCACACAACGTGTCCAAGCCCAAGCAAAGACCGCCCAGGTTAAACCAGATTTAAAACCGAGAAAAGAGATTATAGACAAAGCTAAAGAAATCTGTCTGACCCTGCCTCGAACGCACATACATAGTATCTATCCACAACCTCACCCATATAAATATATCATCCACTGCTGGGATTTGCAGAAGTTAGGCTCAACATTTTAGAGCTATACAGTGTCCTGAAGCTATTTAATAGCTTATAGGAAGGGGCACAGGGATACTGGTGTGAACCCAGGGTCTAACTTCCATGCATTACAGTAGACAAAAAGTGCATTTTCTATTTTTTTAAAGGAAAATAAGGTAGGTACTTGAATAGTACATTTTCCATTATTTCCTAAAAGATACTTCAATAAAAAAAAAAGCCACCTCTAGACTTTGTCCCAAGCTAAACCCAACTAATTAGTTTCTCCTCAATAGATAGATAAAGTTCAACTTCTTCTTTTGCAGATTTTAGCAGGTAGAAGATCAAAGAACACCACTCTTTTCCTGTGTGTGAAAAGATCAGTTTTCCTCACATTTTTACCAGGTGCAAAAATAATTCAAAGCGTACATTTAAAGCATCCAGCACTTTAGCCAGGACTGGTACAGATGCAGTGAAACATTTCAATATCATTTACAACAAAGAAAGATTCAAAAGGATTATCTGTCACCCAAGACATGAACGTTACAACAGTCAAATCCACAAAGTTATAAGGAAGTGCTCTCGAACCATAAAAAATAGATTTCAATTTTTACTTACTTACATATGCATTCACATTTTAATTTGAAGCTTTGGATAGACTGTTTTAAAGATACATGCGAAAAACCCTGAAGGCAAAAATGGTTTAGAACTAATATCCAACAATCAGTTTTGGAAGCTTTTGAATTTGAGTTTGCTAACATGCCCTATATAAGGAATACTTTTGCATACAAATGTAATTGAGGGCTACCAATAGCTCATCCTGGGCTACAAAAGGAGAAAAGAGATGACGAAGAAGCATCTCCAGAATTGTCTTCACTGTGGACTGGAGCCTTTTCCCTTGCTATTTCTCTGCTCTGACGCGGTGCAGTCTGCATCAGTAAGAGAAATATAAGAATTTTGAGAGTAATTGTCTGAATACAAGAAGAGATGTCATGATCTTAAGCAGGATAAAAGCTGCAGACTGTCCAATAGAGGCAAATACGCTCCAACACACAGAAAAAATGCCCATTTCTTGGGGTCCTCTCAGTATTTATCCCATTCCAAGAACGGTTTGCACTATATTGTCTCAAACACAGACATCTCTCTTGCCATGATGAAAGCTTACGCTGCATTTCATGGAAGACAGAAGATCACTGCAAGCTACAGAAATACCTCAGATACTGATCGTTCCAGTGAGGGACTGTCCCACATAGACAGATTTCACATTTCTGTCAGGAGGACAAATTACAAGCACAGATCTTCCATTAGTCACCAGTAGATCTTTTCAATACAACAATACTCTACCACTAGTAGTCTAGTCACTGAAGAATAATCTGGCTCATCACCACCTTCATTTTGGATAAGTTAAGCTCTAACAAGGTGCATGTACAAGCAGGCTGGGTTGGTGTACCTATACACTCTAAGTGCAAGTCCCTTAAGGACTTAAGGACTCCTACTTTGGGGTGAAACCACTGAAAAGAATCCAGCAGGATACTGCCCTTCCTTTCTGTCCTGCTCTCAAGTTAAATAAATCAATCTATACTTTCTAGAAAAGGTGAAGCAAATAGACTAGTAGATATGAACTGATCAATAATTGAAGTCAGGACCCTGTGTTCTGGAGGGAAAAAAACATCAGCTCCAACCTGTTCATGGTTGAGCTTGTCAACTTTTTCCATTGCACTTCCATGATGAATGATTAAATTCACTGTAGCCCGGGTCCAAAAAGAGCCCAATAAAATAGAGCAGGTAGCAGCGGCAGCAGCGTGTGTAACATCACATCCCCGAGGTGTGAGAGCCACCTGAGAGCTACGTGGCTATGAAAGCAAACCTTAACACAACTTCAGGCATGAAAGAGAACAAATCTTAGCTTCTTGTTAGAAGCGACCTTCTCGAAAACCCAAGGTATTTCCTTGATGGCAGCTTTGTGTGAATTGCAATAAGAAAACACCTTCAGTAAACACGTTCCTGTCAGTGTTAAAGCCCAAAGTGTGCAACATCGTGTTTGTTCTCTAATCAAAGGTGAGAGTTTATTTCCAATGTCAAAGCAGAAAGAAAAGCAAGGCTAAGCAAACCATTTACAAAAGAAAGAAGGATTGTTTAAGTCCTTTTGCTCTTAATTACTTAAGATTGCAGAGCCAAAGGAATTCTGCCTTCGCATTTCACTCAGAATTTTGACGAGACTTAGAGCACCTATTCTCCTTCTTGGCACATATCTAAAAGGAAAGGAAGAGTTTTGCAAGGGCACAATGATTCACGATATTTGTATTTTAGCACTATCATGTCCAATTTTTCCAAGGAAATCTTTCCTTGTGTTATCACAGAGTACCTGGCTACACTGCTGCATCCCATTATGTGCCATAGTGTCTCTGTAGATAGCTGCTGTGCTGTTGAACTCCCGTAAGATGTAAATGCAAATGAAAAGCTAAAATCTAGGAAGGGAAGATGTCAAAATTGCTACGCTTTGAAACATTTACTCATTTTTACATCAGCCATTCTCTCTTTATCAAATATAACCAGATAACATTATGTATATGATGGATTTCAATCACCCAAGCTTTTCTCCTTCCTGCATACTAACATGCAACAAAGGGCAGGTAAAGAAGAATTCTTAATCCTTGTTTTAAAAATTCAGAACATTATGGAACTTGAGGTCTAAATGACCAGACTTGGAGGCACTCATACAGAATATCTTCTTGGCAACCACTAAGGAAAATCATTCAGTTTTCACTGCAGTACAGGGCAGGGAAGAGTGCGTCACCACCAACATTAAACAATTCTTTACATCTGGCTCAGCTGAGACATCCTTGCAGCTCTGTGCTTTGTTAAAGGGAATTACAAACTTGCAACTAGGTAGTCTTCATCCAAGTTATAAACGTTCAAAACAAAAATTAATAAATCTTCTCTTGTCCGTGCTCAGTAGAGACTAGTTACATTAATTAATTCCCGTGTTTATGTGTTCTTCCACACCAGATGGCTTGGTGAGCTATTCAAGCACTCCCAAACAGGACATTTTTTGGCAAGTTCCTTATGGAGACTGGACACCACTGGCAGTTTGGCAACAGTTTTGTACCACTATGAACAATGAATAAATAACACTGACAGGCTCAGCTGTTCCTCTGTTCCAGGAAACACGCTTCCGTCTTGATAAACCAGCTTAGTGAGCATAATAAAAATGCAGATCCAAACAGGCTTGGACTGGATGTTTATCTGTAACCTCAGAACATGCAGCTTTTTTTTTACAGTAGAGGCCATTTCCATGGAAATTCCAGGAAGACACCATTACAAACAAATTCCCTAGTTTTACATCTAACTACAACTGAGTGAGAAATCACTTTGGCGTGTGTGTTTTCTGAACGTTCCACAGGAAAATGAGGTATCCATTTCACAGCTGAAATGGCAAATACCGAGAGTTGTGTTAAGCCTTTAAAATGTCCCTTGTAAAGGTGACTAACGGCTAAACTTGGAGAGCACGTAAAGGTAAAATAGGGCAAAAGACTGAACTGTCAAAAAGTCGGTACTCTACAATTTTTTTTTTGCAGAAAAGTCAAATCTATGTCAGGGAAAAAAAGGACTGTTTATGCAAATAGCTGTTGAAAGTAGTCAGGGGTTATTAAAGGGAGAGAAATTTGATTCAACAGTGTCATCCATTTTGCAGGTTTCTTGTGTGCCTTCACTTGCCATCTTCCCTTAGGTGCTTTTCATCTTTAAACCAAGAACAACTACTATTTCCAATCCTCTGCCACACAGTTACATATTCCACTTTGCATTCAGCAGAGGCCACAGGGGAGGTGGTAAATGATCTTCCTGGATCATTCCTGGAGGAGTACTTGCAAAAAAAAAAAAAAAAAGACAAAAAAAGAAAAAAACCCAAAAAGCCATCTTCTTAATTAGATTTAACTCAAATTAGATCTGGCCTTCATTGAACACGAGCAGAAGTCTGCCCCAGCTGGTTTCCAAACATCTGTGAAAGGGGCTTCCATGCCGAAAGCTGTGCCTTCGAACAAGAGTGCCTCAAACAACAGCCCCTGCAGCAAACTGAACGGGCTGAACTTGTTATGAACCACCTCCGACTGATGCAGCAGTAAAAACTGAGCGTTGTAAGAGCCAGAGTTAATTAAATATTTATTGCCTGGCAATTTTAGCTCTTGCTCACATGTTATCCACTAAGAGATCATAATCATAAAAGTGATGTTTATTGTTTTCATGTATGTATGTGGGTTTTCAACAAGCTGAAAAATCTCATATCCATCCAGACCCTCTGTTTGTATTTAGGCTACTTTTATACGGGTTAATAGTAATGACTCCCAAGAGTTACTTCTGATTCCATCACTGACTATGAGACAGGCTCAGCACAGTTCCCAAACCACCTCACAGAGAACGCAGGGCTGCTGCTGCTGCTGGGTCAGCCTCGGTCACAACACTACTGCTCAGGGCTGTAACCTCATCCCTTAATGCTGAAGAAATTGCCTTTTCATAACCCAGTCTTGGGGATATCGTACAACACATTTAAGAGGCAGCATGAGATAAAGCAGGAACAACAATGATGGAATATTTTAAGCCTTACTATCGTCAGTATTTCAAATTAACTGTTTTTAGGATATGGCTCTAATCTCCAAATCAGAACAACATCAACCATAAGCACGCTGTGCTCCCAGCTAGCCATCCACTAGGAAGAAGAATGACACCTTGGCTCTTGCATGTTGCTGCAACATCCAACTTGGAGAAGGCAGCTCCTGCTGTGCTGCTGAAACCCTGCTCCACTGTTAAGAACTCTGTTACTCCACAAAGATCACCTGGAATGAGTTTCTCCTAGTGGGAAAGATGGAGTCAAAAAACTTTCTTTAAGCTCTGCAATTGGCAGTGAGCCCCACCAGAGCTACCCAGGGTGCAACAAGGATGTCCCAGACTGGCAGTGCTAATGAAGGACAGGGCAGGATAAGGACAGACATCCCACAAATTATCAGGTTGGAGGAGAAGAACAGAAATAATGGGTTGCCTGGGACAGAGGAAGGCAGGTTTGCAGAAGGGAACTTCCCTAATGAATACTCACATACAGAGCTGGAAAAGCATTTCACCTTCGCAGAAAACAGAAACGTCATTTTCTTTCCAAAGCTGAATTCTGAAGCAAATAGTATTTTCCTACCAGACAGCAAGTGTCAGTCAGCATTTCCAGCTTCAAGGAACTATCACCCAACTAATTTTGGGAAGACTATAGTCCTTCATTACAATTTTTATTCTCCAGTCTTACAGTCTGACCTCAGAAATAATTTATGACCTTTCTGGCAGATAAAACTCCCTTCTTTTAAAAGGGACTACACCCTTCTGCTAAGAAAGCAGCACTGAATTGTGTCCTTTCATCCATTTATTTTTGTAACATTCACCTCATACACATCTCTTGACATATGAATAACTAAATTATGCATGACTGAGATGCTTATGATTACTGGATCCAGTTAAAAGAACGAGACCCTGGGAGCACAGAAAGCTCCATGCACTGAGGCATCATCTCCCTTCTCTGCGACTGATGTCAGAATAGTCTCTGATTGCATTAAGATGAGATCTCCAAGCAAAATTCTAGAAGTTGAAAGCCAGAAGGAAGAAAAAAAAAAAACCAACACCAAAAAACCCAGTTGAGCCTGAAAGAAAAGAAACAAGTGGAACAATTAAAGGTCCTGCATAGGTAAGAGTCACTGGTGAAAATTTAAAACCCTGGAACATTTAAACAGAACACTGGCATCCACAAGGAAGTAGATAAACGTGAGTGCAATGGAGACACGCAGAAAATAGTTTTTTTTCTTCAGTGTTGCCCTCAAGCCCTGAAGATATTGATCTTCTAAATATCATTCAAGTAAACCAAGATGAGAAGGTCAGCTATTAACCTCATGTTTATAAGTTTGAAGAGTATCACAATCCAAAATATACGTGTCAGGTGATACGAATATTAAAGATGCCCGCAGAAGGAAGGAGAGGAGAGCCTGTTGGAGCATTTTTTACTGCTCTTAACAAGTCAAAACAGAACTGTGATACTTTGGTAGCTTTTCTTATAAGACAGTGACTGTGCTCAAAAAAGAGACTGCTGACAAATACAGATCTATAGGCAAGGCTGCTTTTGCCTTCAGAAAAACCATGTCGTGTTGGATAAAAAAAAATGTTACAGTGAAAGCAAGGTGAAACTAGACTATGGGCTCACCATTTAGAGAGGAATCTCAAAATCAGAAGGTCCCAAAACTGAGAATTCAGAAGAGATTTTCACAGGCCAAAAGGCAAGAGAAAAGTGAAAGAAAGGACTGCAAAGATAATAGCAAAAGTACAGTCCAAAGTAAGCTCCAGCCTTTCAAAAACACTGTACACCAAGCTACAGAAAACAAAAATGGAGCCCACTAGCAGCAGATGCAAAGGAGATCACCCCACAGGCACACTGAGAGCACTGGATCAGCAGCACAGGGAGCAGCCAGAGGCATTGCCTTCAACAGACAGTGAAAACAAGGGCCAAGAGGATACTTTAATACTCTTAGCAAATGATGACACAACATTATTTGATATAATATGTCGAATGACATCTCAGCATTCACGGTTCAACATCAGTATGTTGGGGAAAATTGAACAAAAAACTTTATAAGCTGGTGAAAACTGAAAATTTAATGTAAAGACAGTTCCTATTGAAAGAATTAGTCAAACGCATGCCACAGTGGAAAGTTAGACACACGTAGCTACATTTGTGATAATTACTGGGACTGTTAGGATTAAAAGCTTTGAGCTTCATGTAGTGAACAGACACCATGAGACAAAACAATTACTCAGTTCTCAATACAACGTGAAATACATTCACGAAGTCACAGGAAAACATAAAACCCCACAGAAAACCATGGAGGTTGGTAGGACTGGAGAAGCAGGACAATGCCAGCCCCTACCAACCGCTCCTGTTGCTGTACACACCACCCCAGGGCAGTGCTAGTGGTGTATTGCCCATTATGTGCCACTCACTTGTTTAGAGTTTATGCTATTTATTCCAAAAGGAACTTGGCCTCAAAACACTTTAAGCAGCTCTGAACATCTGAGGTCGTGGTTTCCTCACCCTAAATATTCATATTTCAAATTTACCAGACAGGCGCAGCAGCTCATGCTCTGTACAGCTCTCTGAGGCTCAGGAGAGCAGCACATCAGTTCACAATCTTCTTGGCAATTTGAAGATTACGCTTACACATACAAGTTTTGGAAGATGCAGACCAGATTCTTAAGTTCAAATGAATATAAACTAGAAGCTTTGATATAAATAACCAAATGTACGCAGACAGGATATCTTCTGTAACCCTTTCAAGTACAGCCACGTTACTACAGCATTTCTCACAGCTGCCAGAACAGAGGCTGCAAAAGGACATCGCCATGTACACTTAGGCAAAAAGAAGCTTTTAGGGGTATTAATTGGTGTTGGCTTTGTACTGTCTGTTTTCCATTATGGGTGTGAATGAACCCAAAACTTCAAAGCAAAATTCCACTGAAATTAATGAGTTCTGTGTGACAGAAAGAGACTTGCTGAGCTAATATAAAAGTCAGCAAAAAATGTTGGAAATTACTCTGAGGTTCAGCTGTAAACTAATGAATTTCAATGAGCCCGACTATTAATGCAGGTCCTGAGTTTCATCAGTATCATCGGCCAAACTGAACCACAGGTAGAATCTCACACAAAGGAAGAGGTATCCTGAATTTCAAGGAATGCAAGACTGGAGAAGGCTGTGGAAATGACGTGTGGGTGGTGGCATAACTGTGCCTGCTTCCTGTGTGACACAGGACACTGGACTACCTGACTACCTTCCTTACCATCCTTGACTCCATTTGTTTATGCCTTCATGACGAAAGGAGAACAAGGGAATACAGTACTTGGCATCTCTCTTTCTCTCTTCATTGTAGCAGAACTGCAGAGGATAACTGCTGGAAGAAATTTTATATTTATGAAGTGCAAAGTGACAAATGAATTAGTCAAATGCCCTGGTTTGGCAGCATCAGATCACAGGCAGGTGCAAAAAGGGGCAGAATAAAGTCATCCAGAGCAGCAAGCAGTGACACCTCTGGGAATAGACTGCAGAAGCACGTTTTGCTAGAACCTACTTTGGGGCAGCTGGGTCATTCAGCCTCTCACATGAGCCTTCTGACCTCTCCTGGCAATAATCAACTTTGCTCAAAACTTTGCAGAGGAGAAAGCCTGCTTTCTCTCTTTTCAGTGGAGAAATTCCTCCTTTGCACCATGCCCAACGGTGCAGAAGTGAGTGAAAAAATAAGACGAATGTGGAAAATCATGAGCAAATCATCCAAGGAGCAAAGCACAGGCACAAATCAACAGAAATTTAAATCCAGTTAGGCATGTTGCTGCTTTCTTGCACAAGTAGGACAATCTTCTCCCTGCTGTTCCGGCAGAAGGGAACCATGAAGATTTTCCATCAGCAATTTTCCACAGAACTTGTTGTTCAGACAATTTTTTACGCTCTAGAAACACATGGAGAGATTGTGGCGGCAATACCCCGCTGCATGCCTACGTCTGGCTGCAGGGCACAGAAGCTCCAGCTGTTTCCAGCAGCTTGTTGCCTGAGGAGTCCGGGTTTATGCAAAGCAGGGGCAGCTATTCCCCACGGTAACAGCTCACAGCTACAGAGCTGTCTGTAATATTTGCTTTGGGTAAATAAACATTTAGCCATGAATGATTACGTGATAGGTACAGGCAGGTATTATTTGCACAGTCAGGAATATTTCATAGAATCATAGAATGGCCCAGGCTGGAAGGGACCTTAGAGATCATCTCATCCAACCTCCCTGTCACGGGCAGGGACACCTCTCAACTAGATCAGGCTACTCAAGGCTCTGACCAACCTGGCCTTGAACACCTCCAGGGAGGGGGCAGCCACAACATCTCTGGGCAATTTATTCCAAAGTCTTGCCACCCTCTCACTGAAGAATTTCTTCCTAAGATCTAATCTAAATCTATTCTCCTTCAACTTAAACCCATTTCCCCTTGTTCTATCAGTGGACGCTCTTGTATAAAGTACCTCCCCAGCCTTCCTGTAGGATCCCTTCAGGTATTGGAAGTCAGCTCTTAGGTCCCCCCGAAGTCTTCTCTTTTCAAGACTGAACAATCCCAGCTCCTGCAGCCTGTCCTCGTAGCAGAGGTGCTCCAACCCCCGGATCATCTTTGTGGCCTCCTCTGAACACGCTCCAACAGTTCTATCTCCCTCTTATGGTGGGGACACCAGAACTAGACGCAGTATTCGAGGTGGGGTCTCACAAGAGCAGAGTAAAGGGGGAGAATCACCTCTCTTGAGCAAGATGCTTAAATATCTAGGAAGTTTCAACATGCAAAACTACACAGCTCATCACTAAGCTACCTATTAAGCTGATTTGCCTTTCCTCTCATGTAACTTTTTAGAGGTTGCCTTTCTGATTTACTATTTCTTCCTGCCTTGGCAGGCAATACCACACCCCTCTGTTAGCCTGCTGAGGTCGTGGTGTTGAGGGCATCCAGGAGGCCTGAGGGATGCAGAACACACCTTGAACTCCAGGATTTCAAGCCTTCTGTGGGCTGGGAGCCATCACTGTCTCTCCAAAGACCAATACAGGCTCTTCTGTCAGGTCGAACAACAGTTCCACCTGCGGCACCACCAGCCTCGGTGTGCGCGGCACTGCCCGGGGGCTGCAGGGCAGGGGCGATGTGTGGGATGGGAGGTTCCTGCCCACGGCTCCACACCAGGGTGGAGATCCCGGAATCGCCAACCAGTGATGCCAAGCAACTGGGTTTCGCTGCCTGTCTGAGCCCACACACCTGGCACACAGTGCCATTAGAAAAATTGCATTTTTGTAAAAGGTGTGACAACTGAAAAAATAAAATGTTACAAGAACAAAGGGGTAAAGCAAAATGCTAGCAGAGGAAGCTATTACAGGTGATACAGGAATGCCCTCAGGAAATCAGCAGCCTGGTGAGCTTTGCAAGCTAAACATCAGCCCTGTTAGAGAGCTAACGGGTTGTACATTTGCTTCACAGAAAAAAGTATTTTCAGTAAAGCAGCAAAGATGCATACATACGTCTGCTCTAAATATTTAACAGCTCCACATCCGCTTGAAACAAGCAGACCAAGCACACCCATCATTCTGAACTAATCTCTGTTTCCAGCAGTGCAGACACAGGTAACACCACCCTCTGCTGTAGGAAACCACAAAGTGCCGGCCCAGACAGAGCTGCTGCCCACGCAGCCGCTGGCCCCAGGGAAGTCCCTGGAGACCTTCCCTTCTCCTCAGCCCTGGGAGGACACCTCTGCCTCCCCTGCGAGCCACCCATGGCCCAGCCTGGCCACTGCCCTGACGCCACGGTGTGGGCTGCAATGGCAGCAGGGATCTCCGAAGCCCCCAGAGCTCTGGTACCCTCCGTGTCCTTAACCTGCCTCCCCACCCTGCTGCTTCTGGCTCTGTCCTGGTTTTGATAGTAGAGGTTTTATAAAAATGAGTGCATTCAATTATATAAAGTGTGTCTGTACTGAAATATACTCACTTAGGCATTTGTTCTTTATATTCATTTATAATTTACATTAATATAAATGATTTCTGAGTTAGGTTCAGTCTTATTACCCTTTCCCCATGCCACATTCTGTTCCCTGCACAAATCACAAAGTGACCTGACCCAAACATTTACTTCCTAGCAGGGCGAAAAAGAAATATAATTGCTTTGTTTCAATCAACAGTCTAAAATCAGATCCTAAAGCTAAGCTTTTGCCCTAAAGAGCATCGTCCAGGGCTGCTGAAGGATCTCCTCTTCCAGGGTACCTCACCTTGTGCTGAAGGGTCTCTCTTAACCCCTCAGGCCCTCTCTTCTTTGCAGCAGGATGGCATACAGCATGCAGACAGCAGAGAGCACTGTTACCTGCTTTATAAACTCAAGTCTGAGAAATTCTCAACTCCCAGGCTGCACACTGAGGACAGAAAAGAGGGATCATCGGAGAGCCAGACCCTACCTGGCTCAGTGCAGTGTGTGCTCCCAGGGTAAGGGGGTAGAAAAACCAACTGAAAACAGCAGAGATTGTCCCAGTCCCGGGGGCTCCTCTGCTGGGAGTTGAGGTTAATACTCCCAGTCCTGGGAAAGAGAGAGGTGTGGAGGACCACTCCTCATGGCACTGATGGAGAGCCTGGAGCCAGCTGGTGAGGGTGCAGCCCAGCTCCCCTCCCTCCACAGGGGAAGTGCAACTCAATCCCTTGAAAGGTTTGCTCGAAAAAGGAGTAAAATGGGAAAGGTTTGGACCTGGTGTTCAGGCCACTAACCCGCTGAAAACTACTGCTCCCTGAGACTGCTGCTGCCAATTTAGCAAAAATGGAACAGAAGCACCAAGGACAACCTTATTGGTGGAGCGTGATGTTTTCAGCTTTAGACATTTCAGGAAATAGTTCACAGAGAGAAGGCGCAGGTGAACCTGCCGCCTCCCTAACTGCGCCTCTCACAAGACAGCAAGCAGGTGGACTGCAGAAAAGGTTCAAGCCCGAGGTTCTTTTGTCAGAAGATGAGTTTATACATGTTTCAAATTGCATCAGTACAACTTTGGCTTCTGTTCTGCAAAAGAACAGATTAGACAGAGCAATAACAACCCATGGGACGGTAGGTACAGACCTTTCCTGTAGCACATTAACATCTTTAACCAAGGACAGACACCTCTGAGCTGAAACTGCCAGGGATGCTGGAATGACACCTGTAGAGAGGACCTGCAATGGTGGCTGGTACGCACCGGTGTCCAATAAGATCATGGCATATACCAGAACATTGCATATACCTCATCTATATCTAAGCTCCAGAGCAGGAGCTTAGACCATTGAGGTACCTAAATGGCATCTTAACTTGCATGAAAGAAAGTCATGTTACCCAGTAGTCTGTTTCCCTGGCAGCTCCTTCGCTGAAGGCTTTTGAAACCACACACCTTTACATAGGTCGGGGCAAAATCAAATTTTTCTGCAGCTCAGACCACAGTGCTGAATATCTTGCACTCAAAAAAGATAAGAAGGACTAAGACTGCAGAAGTTGCCCAAAGAAATATTTGCAACTAAAATGAGTTATCAAATGAACCTACTGAGACTGGAGGTTGAGCACAGAGACTGTGCAGTTGCAAGAAGAAATATGTGAACCTTTTGGACTTTCATGGTGTTCTGCATTAATTTGTCATAAGATGTGACTTAACCATCATCTAAATGAAAAGTATTGACAAATATAACGTGCTTAAAATAATATAAAAACAATTCTGATCTTACTATGCATTACACTCACTTCTTCCTAATGCTGATGGTTGTTATCCAAAATCTAAGTACTTTTTGTTGGATTTACTTTATTTTATTTTGAAAGTGAAGTAAAAGGAGAATTACGGGTACCTGAAATCTTGAGAAAGAGAATCAGCAGCTCTAGGATTTAATGCACTGTAGCAAATACAGACTAACTTCACACAACAGGTCAGTGTGTCATAAACAGAGTTAACCTAAGATAGGGAACTAAGGCAAAAAACTGTAACACAGCTGCTTCAGAGCCTGAAGTTACAGATGAATTATGGCCACAGGAACAGTGAATTTCCCTGGGGACAGGATAAAGACCTAGTAACTTGTGAAGACCAAGCTGCCCTCCTCAGGAACACAATTGCTCTGTCACTATTTTCATTTTCCATGTGTAATGCAGAAATAGCATTTCCTTTTGTCACCACACACGCACAGATGACCATGCTAAAGACCAAAACTGTGGCTACAAAGATCACAAACAGCTGGCATATATCTAGTGAACTTCAACATGGATTTTTGGAACTACTTTTGCAACCACCAGATAAATAATAGCTTATCTGAAAGACTCGGAAGAACATAACTAATACTTAAGGAAGAGGTCTTTAGACAGGCAATTCTAACACCAGAAAGGAAAGATCAATTCCCCGTCAGTACCCGTGCTACCAGAGTATGCCCCTTACAGCAACTTACCAGGCTGCTCTGGTCTTTTAGCAAGAAACTAAGCTCTTGGAACTAACAGGCCAGAGATACGTGGCTCAACTGTTTTTTTTAAACACTCGTAAAAGAGCACTGCAGAGCAAATTATGAACTTATACACCCAGAGCTTCATTCATTGCCTGTAAAAAGCATCCAAGTCCAGAAGGTTGGTGGAATGACACTTCCCCAGCTCTACTCCAAGAAAGCCAATCTGAGCTCCACGCTCCAGAGCCTGAAAATGAATTCAAAGATGTGGCACAGCACAGGCACTGCTACAGCTTTTTTGCTTATGAGTAAGGCATACACTAAGAACACCTTCAAATGATTGCTGTATCTGGCTATGGGAGTGCTTTTTACTTCTATTATATTTCATTCAAATTCCATTATTGGAGGTAAACAGGAAGAAAAGCAATTAATGGGAAAAGATAACAAACAAAACACATGTAGATAAAGAATCACCTGTGCTCAGTTGATACATTGCTTCAGGCAAATTAGATGAGAGGAGAGGCAGAGTTTTCTGAGCAAAATGTTCTATTGCAAGCTCAAAATCTTAAAAATCAGACCTTGAATGTATTAAAACAATTACTGTGATAAATAACATTCACTGTAACAAATACACCACAGCGCAGCATGCTGTTCTGTTGCCCACCCATACCCAGCAAGAGCCAAACAAAGGATATTAAAGGCTCTCAAGCCTGGCTCCAATAAAGCTGGGTCTTTTCATAAGAAATTTACACCCAGCTTTGCAAAATATATGCTTTTTGCCCACAGGCTCATTTCTTTTGCTCTGTCCCTCAGCTCCTACATCTATGAAATGAGAGTGACAACCCAGAGGCCCTTTTGGAAATAAGCCCTGTCCTACCAAGCTAGATGGGCTTTTCCAAGGTAACACCTCAAGCGAGATGTGAGACCAGTAACTGATCAAACTGTGCCATGGATATACTTCTGCCAAGCGATTTACCTAGGGCAGGGTATAGTGAGGGTTGAAATGTTGCTTAACAACTGAATTTGACATTGCAGAAAACACATGCCTGCAAAAATCACAAGCAATTATTCCCCTCCACCCCCACCCCATTATCTTTCACCAGCAGCTTTACATAAATACTTGCAAAAATTTACAGAGGGCTGCTGATTATTTAAACTAGCAGGTGAAAGCAGAGCACTGCTGGGGCACTCTGGTACGGGTTAGGGCTTTGGCAGACTACGCATCTGTTTTGGTTTGGCCTGGCCAGATTTCAGCGGCGGGGGGGGAGCTGCAGGGTGGCTTCTGTAAGAAGCTGCTAGAAGCTCCCCAAGATTGATAGAGCCAATGCCAGCCGGCTACAAAGAGGGACCCGCCGCTGGCCAAGGCTGAGCCTATCAGTAAGGTGATAGCAGAGGAACGCCTCTGTGAAAAACATATTTAAGAACGGGAAAAAGAACTGCGCCATAACAGCTGGCACAGAGATGGAGGAGTGAGAATCTGTGCAGACACCAAGGTCAGTGAAGAAGGAGGGGGGGGAGGATGAGCTCCAGGCGCCGGAGCAGAAGGAGTCCCCCGGGTCCGTGGTGAAGACCATGGTGAAGCGGGTTGTCCCCCTGCAGCCCATGGGCGAGGTGCAGAAGTCCACCGTGAGGATCACCGCGTAGATGTCCACCGAGGATTCCACGCTGTGTGGGTGGATGCCTGAAAGGGGACTGTAGCCCGTGGGAAGCCCGCATCAGAGCAAGTTGCTGCCGGAACCTGTAGCCCGTGGAAGAGAGGAATGCCCACGCTGGAGCAGGTTGGCCGGTGGGACTTTTGGGACGCTGCGGGTGGCTCACGCTGGAGCAGTTTCCCCCGAAGGACTGCGGCTCAGACTCACGAGGGGTGGGCTGCCCCTCGTGAGGTGTCTCGCGTTGGGCAGTTTGTGATGAATTGCCCTTCGTGGGACGACTCACACGGAGAAGAGAGCGTGAAGCTTGTCTCCCGTGAGAGGGACCCCACAATGGCCCTGGGGAAGAGTGAAGAGTCCTCCCCCGGAATGAAGAAGCGGTGAAACTAACGTCGGATGAACTGACCGTAGCCCCCATTCCCTGTCCCCCTGCGCCGCTCGGGGGGAGGAGGTGGAGAAACCGGGATTGATGTTAAGCCCGGGAAGAAGGGAGGGATGGGGGGAAGGTGTTCTGTTTAAGATTTGTTTGCTCTTTCTTACTTCTCACTACTCCTCTCTGATTAGTTCTTTTAATAAATGTACCTAATTTCCCCAAAACTGAGTCTGTTTTGCCCGGGACGGTAAATGAGGGTGATCTCCCTGTCCTTATCTCAAACCCTGAGCCCTTGAAAATATTTTCTCCCCCTGTTCAGCAGTGAAGGGGGGAGTGAGTGAGCGGCTGTGTGGGTACCTGGCGGCTGGCCAGGGTCAACCCACGACAGCATCAAATGTTTTCCACAGCATTTGTCGAGGTGGGTCCTTGCCACAGACAGACCCAGCCCTGCTTGCACAGCTTGAAACTTGAAATTTCTGAAATCAGTCCACAACATTCATGTTGCTCAAGTGATACCAGCACTTGAAAGTGCAACCTCCAAAGAGGTAGAGATTAAGGACTGAGACTGAACTCACCTGCAGTTTTACAGCGAGTGGAGCGATGTGAAACACCCTTGACAACACTGCTCAAGTCGGATAAAAGCAGTGGGAGAGGTGTATAAATGGGGTTTTTGGAAGTTCCTCTTGTTGGCTGAGCTTTCTCCCCCAGCATGGAGAAGCAGTTACTGTAGGATTACAGTTCCATAAACTGCAGATAAACACATTTCGCCCTTAAAGCCCCCAACAGCTTTGTAGTTCCAATCTACTTTCTCTGGAGCTGTTACTCTCTGTTCTTTTACAGAAAGAGGTTGAGTTGTGACACCTCTCCCTTACACATAGCTCAGGGCTTGTGTAACCCATCGGGCACTATCTCCCATGTAAGGTTTGTTTGTCACCACACACAGCCTCTCTTTTCCCTCTTTTCCTTGGTACTTTCTCATTTTAATGCACCGAAGTGCTTACCTACCGGGCTCAGAGCTGGACCCTAAATGCTAAGCTATCCCTGTCTTTAGGCTGAGCAAGAGCAGTGAGCTTGGTGCCGAGATTCCTGAGAAGAAGGATGTCAAAAGCCAATATGCAAGAGATCCTTTGGGATTTTATCCTGGAGGCACTCATACAGCCTCACAGTCCTGTCTAGTCCATTGACCAGCATGTGTGTAAATGGTAAAGGACTGCAAATCTCAACACACAAAAAAAAGAAGTAGGTGTCATGCATATTTTTGAGACTGTGGATTTCTCTTCAGGTGAAGACGGAATGATTCACATGGCTTTATCAAGTATCAAGAAAGCATTCCCTATAGATATTTTCTAAAGAAAATTAGAGCAAGAACAGCAGCACATAGGAAAACTCACTAATTCTCTACATTCCTTTGTGGTCATACATCTCAAAACACCTCTCCAAAAAAAAAGCAACCACCACGGTCCATTCACAGACAGAGCCAAAATACACGAGGAACCAAGATCTAGGGGTGAGCAGCAGGCCTCTGGGTCCAAGGCAACACCTCCAGAGACAAATTCCACTGGGCTGTACCACCACCGTGTGGCACCGCTGCTACAGCATCAGTGGTTGCTGAGCTACAATACAGACAGGATGCTGCAGTTAAAAACTGTAGCTGTTCCCTTGATAAGTTAAATTTCAATCACATGCAAGTAGGATGCATGCAGCACCCAAACCTATATCGCCAGCTCGCATAAAATATTTTTATTCATGTTTGATCATTCCTTTGTTTAAAGTTAGTTTGCTAACATAACTCTTATGTGGATGCTGCAACGTGGTCAAATAATGTAAACGTAAAAGCACTTTTTAAAATCCTTGTTTACCATTAGTTAGTTTTCTTCATTAAAATAAACTACTACCAAGCATCAAATACAGAACAGAAGCAAAAAGAGTCTCCAAACGATGAAGACTCAACATGCACATGCAGCCTCCACAATAATTCACAATTATTCATTACATATTCACAAGCACCCTGCCCGTTTCTGGGAATGAACTTCACCCAAACAAATTCTTAACACTGTAGAATTTCTCACTCCACAGTGGCTCAGAGCTCTTTTTCTGAGCACAAATTTGGGAAACAAATTATTTTTATGAAATGCCTCACCATGAAAATGCAAGCAGAAATTACACTTTGATAGCCAGAAATGCCATCAAATATTTATTTCCTGTGCAACGGTTACAGAGGCAACTGCTATATTTTAAAAGCATCGTGCAGACAACATGAAACATTTATTTAAGCGGCTGCACACTGCAGAGAGCTTGATTTAACCAAACTTTATTGCACTCCTCACTGGAATGAAGACTGGCAGTTTAATAGTCAGCACTTTTCAGGGAAGCTTAAGCTCATTCAGAGCTACTGAACGCAAAATCTTTATCCCGGTGATTAAATAAGTATATGGCTTGGTGCAGCGTGACACAGCTCGCTGTATGCAAATCTGAGAAAAAGACCATTTATGAATAAGAACCATGACTGTGCCCAGAGGTAACATAAAACTTTCAAAAACTTAACTACAGATAGAAGACAAGGCAAAAATCCCATTTCAGAGCCAAGTTCTTAGCACATCCAGATTTTGCCTCAGCCACAGAAGTCTCTTTTTCACTCTTTTCTACTCTCATTTTATTACTCCATGTGTTCCATTCACAACTCTTGTTGTGATTTTGCAGAATACTTCGGACTAAATTAACTGGACTCCACTGTTTTCGATATTGCAAATGTGTATTTCCTTCTGATTTTCCTGCATCATTAGGGCATCTTTTTGTTTGTTTTTCTTTGAGACCTTATAAAATTTATTTAACACTCTAGATTAGCTCATCGGAAGATCAGACTCATTACGTCATTTATCCCAAAGAGGTGTAGCACAGGGGACCTCAGGTTCATACAAAGCTCTGTATCCCTTTGCTAGTACTTCTGCTCGTGTGCACTAAGTATCAATAACTCCTAATTCAACTTTGCATCCTGAGGGGGAAAGCTGCGGGGTACATGAGCACAAGCCTCTATAGGGCTAGGCAACATGCAAGTGTTACTCAAGTCTTCCACATTTGGGTTCTGGATACCTTCACCGTGGGGGTTTTTTTTCCCTATGGTCAAAGCAATTTCTGGTCACATGCTGTTTTCTTCCCTTGTGAAAGCATCATCTCTGCATCCAGGAAGAATAAGACTCAAAAAGAAAAGACACTCTGCAGGGGATAGATGCTCAGCACTTGGAAGAGTTTGCATCTCAGGCAGCAGAGAGGTTCCACGAGAATCTGCCATGGTGCCACCTGGTGCCGCTCAGTTCTGTTACACAATCACTTTTTTAGAGCAAAGGGGAAAAAAAAAAAGTGTTTTCCCCATTATTTTCAAACACATTCACAACAAAATTGCAATTTAAGAGGCCCTAAGCCACCCATTAGGTTGAAAGTGGGCACAACATAGCACACATACGTCTTATTTTACCGACATACAGGAGGAAAATAGAAAAACTACACGTGAAGACATTGCAAATATGGAAAGTCAGAGAGTGCTCAGTAATGCAAAACAAAAGGGCAATGGGCTCCACTTGGATGAGATGTCTTTTCTTCTGCCCCGATCTCTTCCTCTCCACATTTACACGACTGACAACAGAAAAGGCACAAGAGTATTCGCAACCCCACCAGTTTAGACACGACAAACGGCAACGAAGAGAAAGACCTAAATTTATTTTGAAGAGTTAAGTACTGTTTGAAACAGAAACGTAGCGGTTGCCTGAGGCAGGCAAACTGGCTGAAAGAAAGGGGGGAAAAAAAAAAAAAAAAAAAAAAAAGGAGGCTTGTTGCCAGCTGCCTGCACAGAGGGAGCAGTACAGCCTCGCCCCGCTGGAGTGTGCTCTCCAGTTGCGGTAGGGATAGCGGCTCCCGACAGGGATGTACCGGCCCCCGACAGGGCTGTACCGGGCTCCCGACAGGGCTACACCGGCTCCAGCTGCCCGGGGCTGCGGGCTCCAGCCCTCTGTGCCCGCCTGAATTTGCAGCAAGCACAGACCTTTCCTTTTGCTTGCTTATTCAGCAGTTCCACTCGTTAGCCACTGTGCAGGCTAATTAAGATAGAAAGTAGAGAGGGCAACGGCAGGCTATGCTTTGATTGAGGACTATAAAATGTCTCGAGTTTGCTTCCTTTCCGGAAGAAGAGGGAAGGAAAAAAAGGCAAAAAGGAAGCAAGATCAATGCTGTTGCAAGCATTCAGCTTGAGTAACTTTGCCTTCCACAGCAAATATTGAGAGCCAAAGCTCTGACAGGGTGAGCTGGTCTTGATTCAGTGAAGCCAGCACAGTGTTACACCACCACAGGCTTTGACCCTTTGGACCCAATTTATAGTGGTTGCTCATGCAGAGCACAGTCAATCAGTGGGAAATCAGTGGAAAGGAGTAAACTCTAAAACTGGATACATAAATCCTTTTTTTCTCTCTTCATAGCATACATGAGCAGGAACAGCTCTGCACAGTAGCAGGGAACTTAAAGAAGCTAAGAAGTCTGCCAATCCTCCTCATTCTTTCACCTACTACTGGTGTAAGATCATGACACTCCTGACAGGCATCAAAAAGGAAAAGGACCATGGTGATTAAGCATGACATGGGAGCATCCGCTTAACAGACTTCCAAACAAAAAGGCATTTGTGTTTGAGCTTCAACAGTTGCTGCCAGAGTCAGATGCTAAAGTCAGGACAGAGACAGTGAAGTCTCAGAAGATTTCTACTTGCAAACTACTACACAACAAGAGAACGAAAAAGACGTTGCACAGTAGGCTAGAAAGATTATTTACTAGCTCTCCACTTATTTTAAATGAGAAATGGAGAACATAGTCAAGGAAGATCAAGCCTTTAGGCAAAACACTCGGTGTACTTTTGAGAGAGAAATTGCACAGTGGAGCAGCAATGCAATGAAGACATGAATTTATCCAAACTCTGCATTCAGATTCTGTATCTACTT
Source organism: Trogon surrucura (assembly GCA_020746105.1). NCBI lineage: Eukaryota > Metazoa > Chordata > Aves > Trogoniformes > Trogonidae > Trogon > Trogon surrucura. The sequence goes on along the minus strand of CM036630.1, from coordinate 5,019,371 downwards.
ATTACCTTCTTATACCTATCCCCTCCTCACTTCTGAAATCCCTCACAACTCACCCTCACCGTGGAGAATAAGAAGGGCTCCCACAGCCATGGAATCACACCTGAGAACCCTGACCTTCACTCTGAGACAGCAGCAACTTGGCTGCTCCTCACAGCCATGAGGACAGGTCTGCAGAAACGCAGACAAATGCCTGCCATGCCCGAGTGCATCTCACAGTGTCAGTGCTTTCCCTGGGACCCCACGGTTGTCTGTGGGGAAGACAGTGAAAAGCAGATTAATTCACATGTCTGGAGCAGTGTATGTGCCCAGAGCTCCCTCCCTGCCACCACCACTGCTGGGCAAGCACGGAGCCTGGCAGCCTTCCTGCTGGCATGGCTGGGTCTGGGGCATTCCTGCTTCACAGGAGGATGGGACAACCAGGGAGCTCCAGACCTTTCAGGAGAGGACAACCAACATCACCGCTCCTCAGCAGGCAGCAACAGGGGTCCTGACCCATGTGTAAAGGAAGACACATTCAAGCCTTACTGGAACAAGTTCAAATGAAGCTGACTAGGCTTCAGCTTCTTTGCTAAAATTACCCAGTAGCATACCATGTGGCTATAAAACAAACTGACTACTCTTGGTTTTTACTACACTGTATATAGTGCATACATAATGAAAACACAATCCACTGCCCTAGCCCACAGGAGGGGACAATTTGTTTCTGAGACGAAGTTCACTCACTAATAATGGCTGGCAGCAACTGCTGCTGCTGTCATAATGACAGTGCTTTCTTATTTTTATGTCTCCATTCCCTGTAACAATCTAGGTGCCTCGCCGTGAACTAATGCTGCCATCCAATAAAACATTAAAAAAGACATTAAGTACAGCATCGTGCCAAAAGCTACTGCAACTACAAACAGAAGTGTCTAAATGACTGTTTAAGAGTCTGGAGCATACTAAGTAAAGTGTTTTTCTTGCTTACATCCACCAAGTATTCCTCACCCAAGGCCTGGGTTGATGAGGTCACGAGCTGGTCCCCAACATTTTGAGGTGAAAAAAAACTTTAATCTTCCTATCAGTACAAAGAGCTCGGGGCTGCTACAGTCCCAAGCACTGCTGTGGATCACGCATACCTCCCTGTGGTCCCTATATGCAGTAGAAAGGTACAAGCCTTCCTACTGCTCTGCTGTACTCTCAGAGAAGCTGGAGAAGTAGCTCCTGAAAACTGCTGCTGCAAATGATCATTTCAATCTATGCACTATTAAAACGTACAACTGAAAGAACAGAGGTATGGGAGTAACATTTTTTTCTCTGTAATCCTTTGGGACATAAGAGTAGCCCCTATGCAGAGAACATTGATGACTGAGAAAAATGCTATTTAAAATAAATAAATAAATAAATAAAGAGCAGGCACTGTGCAGCCAAGTCAGAGCAGAACTGAGCCCACCGTTACCTGGTGCACTGTTAGGCCACAGCACATGGGCATTTCTACAGATCAGCATCCTTGGCACACTGTCAGTGACTACAGAACAAGCTTTTGCATCCCACAGGAGGTTAAAGCTTTTGAGGAGAGTTAACAGCCAACGTATCCCAAGAAGCAGCCATTGCGAGCACTGACAAAAAAAAACCAAACAAACCAGCACAAGTCCATTCCACCACAAGAGCCCCGCAGCACCCCCAGCAAGGGGTCGGGCTCCCCCTGCGCAGGGGCTGCCCGGCATTCAGAAGTGATTCACCCATCCTCAGGGTGAACCTCTGTGGCTTGGCCAGACTTAGAGTCAGGAAGGGCTCGCGCATGACTCACAAGCCACACATGGCTCTGAAACATGAAAGGCCAGGCCTGTGCCATAGCTGTTTCACACAGTTAGTGGCATAGCTGTGCTGGATAATCCCCGCTGCCATCTGTCAAATGGCTGAGGCCAGCAAAGGCAGTTTGGTCTTAAGCTGCCAGTCTAACATCATCCTGTAACAGAGCAGTGGGTCTACTGCAGTCATCTGCCATGGCCTTCCTGCGATAGGTGAAAATGGATTTATACTGCTCACCACGCAGAGATTGTGGTGTGACGGTCACACCAGGGGTTACTGGCCGGGAACTTCACTGACTGTCTGAGCACGAAGCACTAAACTCTTTCAGCCTCTGAAAATCCTGTTGTTTTTTTCTATCTAGCCTTAGTCCAAGCAGAAAGTGCAGCCTCTTGTAAAGTCAGGTGCTGATAAAGCAACTTTCTGAAGAGCTGTTTTAGCTGCGTGCTGGAGATCAAGCAGTGAGAAGCTGAGATAGAGGAAGTGCCTTCTCAACCATAGCCCCGATTCCCTGCAGTTCTGATTCTCCCCAAGCCTGGGGCAGAGATATGGACATCAAATGCAAGTAACAGCACAGACCAGCCAGACCGAAAGTAGACGGAGAGATTGTTTAGTTCTATTTACCAGTCCTCTCTGTAGATTAGTCACCGGGCAGGTTAGTTAAAATAAGAAAGATAGAAAGAACGATTGCTGAGAAAATACAGCCACTGCCAACTTTGACCACACGGAGCCCAAGGTACTTCCCTCAGCTGAGGACAGAGTATTCAGCCAGAAGCTACTGTTGCAACCTCAGCACTTTTCCTTTTCCCCCCCCCCCCCCGCAAACAAATATTGAAATTGAATATTCAAACTTCCTAGTGTGGCTAAAGGGATACATTATTTTACCAGATTAATAATTACCATTTTCTTTCTGCACTGATACATTATCACAAGATTTAGAAATACACAAAAGAGGGATAAGTTCCCCAAGGCTACATTAAATATAAAATCCATTCATTATAACAGAACACCCTTTTTTTTATTACAGACTGCGCTTGGCAACAGCTCACAGTTGTGTTCATTTTAAGATATCTCTTCCAAAGTACAGGGAGTTTCTTTAGGGGACGTACTTAAAGACAGCACTCCAAAGTAATAACTTGCAAGAGGAATAAAAACTAACACGACACTAAAACCCAAAATACAGAAAACATCACCACCTACTCAGAAACATCTATTAAAGCTCCTGAGGTGTAGTTATTTTAAGAACATGAAAATTATTTCCACACTATTGCTAATGACGGTGTGACATTTTGATATGTCCCCGTCTCCAGAGAGCTCCTGCTCTCTCTGGAGGGGCTGTCACAAAAGCAACTCCAGAGCTAGGAGCTCCTGTGTTGCATATGCATTGGGAGAACAGCAGTCACGGAGTATCTGGCAAAAATTTTCCATAAGAAACAGGATGAATTCTTTGGGTTAGCTGAAACCACATTTATCTCAAATTCCTGAGAATGGTGCTGCACGGACTGGTATTCTTTCAAGAAAGATAAGCAACTTGGCAGCTCACATTTCTTTTGATTATTGTTATTTATATCTAGAGTATAAACATTGGAGAAACTTCTTTGCTTGAATACAGACACTATTTGTTGATTCAAATGATCATCCTTCTTTTTTTGGGAATTGCCTTTATCACAAGCAAAGGGAAGGCAAATTTGAGGTATCATAGCTAGAACAATGTAGGAACAGTGTCAATAAACTTAAAAAAGTAAATCCCTGTGGTATAGATCCCCTGATCTAATTTCCATTAGAACCTATAGATAGCTCTTGCTATTAAAGAATACTCAAGTGGGTGAGATGGCCAAGAATGCAGATCATTAGAGAAAAATCAAAGCAGGAGCTCAGGAGGAACTGGGAGAACTCCCACAGCCAAACCATCAAGGACGAGTGGCTCCTGCCGGCTCCCAAGGCAGGCTCTGCATTGGGGGGTTCAGGCAGCGCTGCTACAGGAGACATTTGGCCCCCAAAAGCCGAGCACTGTGCTACAGCCACGAGAAACCTCTCATCAGCCTTATTGCACAGGCTGCGCACTGTGGTGCAGGTCTCTTGTGCCAGCACTCTGCTGCTTCTCCAACGGTTTGCTCTTCTACCCAAGCCTGGCAGCATTTAAATGCCATATCAGAAAAAGGGCCACAATCCAGACACCAGCTGCTACATGGTCTTTCTGTTTACAACACTGTTTGTCGTGTTTCGCTGGCAGAGTATTTAAAACAAGGGGCAAAAATAAATCCAAATCAAAGTAAGCTTCTACAGAGTGTGAAGAAACTCCACGGGCGAGCAGATGATAGTTCTGCACAGCTTCTGCCTACTGAGGGAAATAGCCTTCAAATATGTACCAGACAGAATATTCTAACAGGGAGCTGTCTAGTGCTTTTGCTCAGCATATCCTGATAATAGATGTCACTTAACTTCTCCATAGGATAAATGAAGTGATATACTTTAGGAACACACAGCTTCCCAATATGCTGGTTTGCAGATTGTTGTATTTGTGTCTTAGTCGCAGATGACAGGAAATTTGTTTCCCAAAGGTGCTACAGTTGAAGGGACATTTCTTGACTCATTTTATGGTATTATAGAAGTAATAGCTTGGTCAGCAACGTTACACCCAACAAAACCTTTTCCTATAACTCTCTAGCTTCTCCACAGAAATACAACTTCGGTTTTCCAACACCACTTAAGCGTAAGTCAAATTGAATACAACATTCCAGCTGAAACAGCCCCAGTGGCCATTAGGAACAAGCTGAAGAGACACATCAAGAACCTGGTGGTGCCTTGCCCTGTACTCAGCTCTATTTCGCAAAAATAGCAGCACTCACAGCACCAACCTGGGAAAAGGGATTCCCGGGTCCCAGTCCTGGTTCTGACAAAGATTTATTTCTTCATACCAAAGCACATTTAGTAACTAAAGACATACAGAGAACACAGCTTCCCATCTCCCTAACAAATTGGCTCTTGGCTGTTCTAAAAAGTAAAAGAGGATGGTTCAGGCACTCCAAAGTATCTCTCATTGCAATTTGGTCTCTCCACCCTAAAAGTATGCTGTCAATCCCCCGCACTATTTGGTAACCTCTCTTTCCAAATGTTTTGCTTTATTTCTGTCATTTATTCTCTACATGTCCACAGTGAAACTCTTTATTCAGAAACAAAGGAAGATTTCCTTTTAAAAGAAGAAATTTTTCCAGCACTATATTTGGCAAGTAAAATACAAAAATTACATGTTTATTCCAGCCTGAAATGATTCCCCATTTGCCAACCCTGGGTACAGCTGTGAAGCTGAAAAGACTTTCCAGAGCCCTAATCATGGCATCTCCAACATCATGGTGGGGTTGGGACCAAAACCAGAAGCACATTCCAGAATTAATGCAGTAAGGAACAATCACAGGAATTATTTTGTTTATTTAAGCCCTGTTTCTCCATAAGAGCTCAGTAACTTTGGTCATTCACAAGCTCCAATGCAAAATCCTTTTCTCTTATTCAGGGTCATTCATGCATTTATCAGAAGCAAAGAGGTTGGAAATTTGGCCTAAGCACCCTCCAGCAATACTCCAGATAGATACTACAGTTAGAAAAAATACCAGATTAAGAAGACAATCCTTGATTTTGCCTTTTTCCCCCCCCCCCTTTTTTTCCTTTTTTTTTCATTTAAACTGCTATTTGCCTTGTACTTTTCCTTGAGAGCCATTAATCTTCCAAAGCGTGCTTTCTCTGGAGTTGAAAACCATGAATTATGAAATTAAGTACCCATTTGTTTCAGGAATTAAAATGCAATAGAAGCCACAAGATCAAGATCTGTTTCTGTTTTGCTCTCAGTAAAGGTGCAGCATGTAGCTTGGAAGCGTGTTCCGAGTGCCGACTGCCTGGCTGCCCACATGGACAAAGCCAGGGCAGGTGCCAGGGAATCCCATGCAGGAGTATCCTCAGGTTTTCCCAGGCTTTACTTGCTAGATTTTTCCAGGGAAAACCCTGGAATAGAATTTCCTCAAGAAATAGGTTATGGGAATTACTTTTCAGCTCCTTCTTCCCATTTTTCCCAGGGCAGCAGGATCCAACCCATCAGACTTTACAAGTTTTGCTAGTCTGAAAAGAACGAAAGGAACAACGACCATTTGGAGGAGCATAAAAGGCAAAGAAAGTGCTGGGGTCTGCAGAACTATTTCAATACAGCATCTGGCTCTCTTTGCAAAGTTCAACATCAAGTCTGCAGCTGGACAATATTTCAGTTTATTGCTCTGCACAAAGCCTCACATGAAGCTCTCTGGAAAAGGCAACTATTAATTAGTCCTAATGAGGATACAATTTGGTTTCAGCAGGCTTACTTTAATGAAAACAGCAGAAACAATTGAGCTGAGCAACAAAGCAAGTTGCAATTAGAAGCTGAATGTCCACTGGCCCCAGAGCAACGCACACAGCTGATGGCTAATGACAAATTAATCTACATCTCCCATACTAAAGTTTGACCATAACGTAGAGCATGGAAGAGGTACGAAATGTATCCTACCAGGCTTGAATTTCTCAACTGGAAGTTGACAGGTTAAAAAAACAAACAAAAAAAAAACCCCACAACAACACCCTCAAAGCTATATTTATTCCTTAACAACTCTTTATTAGGAGCCAAAACACATCTGGAAACTGCAGCAGCACAGGACATTGTTACCTCCTCTGATACTCAGAGAAGTCAAAATCTCAGTGCTGTGTGTGGAGAGGTAGCAGATTAGAGGAACCGCTCTTACACACGGGTGCAAATTCCTGAACTGTTGAAGACTACTGTATCAGGAAGGAGTAGGGATGTGGCAGAGGGAAATGCTTTGGATTGATGGTGATGATTAAGTAAACCAAAGACGTCTCACAGAGTATGAGGTCTTTGCAACAACCATCCATGGACATGAATTTTTCCAGATGTCTGGTGTCCAGGCCTATTTTCATGCACTGTTCTCCTTTCCCTGCCACCACAGAAAGTAGCATCAAACCAGAACAGCCTGTGGGGAGCAGTGGTACAGGTGAGCCTGTATTCAAACCCAGGAAAAGGAAAAGACATCTATTCCTTCTCCCCTCAGTGCATAAAACACATATCGTTCTGAGCTGAGATCTAAATCCATTTAGATCAGCTTGCTGTTTCCTTTTTCTCCTTCATATCTTCAGTCTTCCACTCTTTCTTTCTCTTAAAGGTTTGCCTGTTTGCGATCCTTTCATGCATTTTGATGTGTGGGAGCACACACACATTTGTGCTCTAAAGAAGAGTGGAGAACAAAAGGTGAAAAGTACATCTAGAAGAAAGACACTCTCCAACAGCCTTGGGAGGTTGGTGATAGAGGAAGCGAGACTAACGGGAGAAGGGAGGAGGGCAAGGACAGAGAAGGGGCTCCTGAAGACTCTGGAAGAAGTAAAATGAGAGATATGGGAGCTCCAAGAGGTGGAGGGAACAGGGTGGAACAGAATTGCTGCAGTGGGACTCCTGCTTACCACACCTTCCTGTTTTACCAAGGCTACTAGAATCTGGTTTACTTCCCAGCCCATTAGTACTCTGCATATATACTATTATTTGTTACCTGTACTATCGCCTATGAACTGTCTCTATTTAAAGTTATCTCATATGATTTTAGAAGAATATTTAATTCACTAGGGACAGCTTTAAAATTCTATTTTACCTTTTCTTTGTAGTAATTTCCCTTTCCTCACTTCAGTAGCTCAAAACACAGGAGACCATTTACCCAAACCACAATGTTTTTCACCCTAGGATGCCTTTAACTGCGACAGAGTTTTGAAAAAGACTTTTCAAAGACACAGTTACCTCAGAATTCTTACCCCCCCCGGAATATCACAGGAACATGCCTGGATACTGATCTGGCTTAGTTTCTTTGGCCTTTGTGCATCTGTTGTGCCCTCAGCTGATCCTGTTTGCATCTGGAAAGGCAGCAGGAGAGACAGCAGTGGAAAAAAAAGCTTGACAGGTGTTACCAAGTCTATAATCCGATGTAACAGATTTGTCCAGGCAAAAAAACAAAGAAAAAATATCGAAGAAATCTGATTGTAGCCATTTCCACAAATGCTTTTTCTCCACCATCCTTATTTTGCTCCACAGAACGTTATTTCCCATATCTTCGGCAGAGGTTAATCCATCAGGCTAATACAAAAAAGGCTTTTCCAGTATCTCTTAACCTTAGGTGATGATCATATTGAGTTGAACACAGCAGTAACTTACATTCTTTTCTAAATGCTTTAATGCAGCAAGAACTATTCTAACAGTCATTTGCTGAACCTTGGTAAGTTGTGATACTCTGTGTGCTTAGGGAATATTTTAAGAACTAGAGTCAGTTTAACTTCTACATGCAATCAATACTAAGATTTTAAATAGCTCCTACTGTACCAAAGTCACTTTTTGCAATCCAAAAATGGAACCAAAATGGAACCTCTAAGTGCAGTGACATTTCAAATTCAACTTTTAAATAAGCGACCACAGTCTACACTGATGTGAATCTAGGATGTGTCTATATTGTAAAGTTACTCAACTACAATTCTGCCTTAACCTATTGAGTGACAGATCAGCTGTCACTAAAATAAAAAAATAAAAACATTTTCTGAATAGAAAACATAGAAGAATTGGTAGTGGCCAAGGCTTTTAGGGCACCAGAATCAAACAGAATAGTATCTAGTCCCAACTAGACTGACAATATTTGAGCATTATGCTCTCCCCCTTCCACAGCAAATACCATTTTATTGTTGTAATTTATACCATGCGTACACAATTTTCTCTCTTTCTTCCTCTCCTCAAAAAGCTGCCTTCTGAAAATGGATATGTTATCTATTCACGTTCTTCTGTAGCAGTTTCTAGCTGACAAGAACCACAAAAGGCATTCGGTTACAATACCTACAAGGTCAAAACCCTCACCACAGGACTAAATTCTTCCTCTCTGATCACAGTTAGACTAAGCTGCTTCCTGGGAAGACCAGAGCTTTTGGGAGAAGGCAAAAACTGCAGTTCTACATGCTCCGGGGAGCTCAGAAACCTGGTGGCACCCAACCCTGGACCTTACATATCTTCAAGCCAAGCAGGAGACAACAAGTTGTTTTATGGTCACAAATGAGTACACTACTTTTAGCACATTATAATCCTTCCTCAGATCTGGCACTATATAAGACCTTGCTGGGAGATACTCAGCTTCACAAGGTATTTACAGGCCAAGCACTGCAGGCAGTGACCACAGCTGCTGTGGTTATGAACCCAGGATCGTTGGCAGCTGACGTGACAGCCAGCCAGCACTGCTCGGGGCCGCCTCCTTTCATTTGGCAGCAAACAGATCTGCTCTTTTACTAACTTAAACCTAAATATTGCTTGTGGCTTCATGTGCTTGTTTCATCTGGAATTGCACCGAAGCACCACCAGAAGGTTCTCGTACTACTCCAGCCACATCGGCATAAAACCTCTCCTCTGCCATCTTTTGAACGAGGCGAATGACAACTGTCTTGCATATTCAAAGCAAAAAAATTCCGTATAAACCTCCAGCATCTCCATCTGCAATAGCTGGAGATTTATCAAGATCAAATGCAGAATCATTTATCTGCCTACAAGTCACAGGCTCTCCAGGAGGCTTATCCTCTGCAACAGCCTCTCTCACTTAAAGCACAGATTTGGCAACGTTAAGGTATTTAATCAGGTGCTGATTCCACTGACTTTCTGACCACACACATGGAAGCAGTTTTTCAAAGACATTATTCTGAAAATGCAGGATTTTATTTTTTTTTCTTTTAAGTAATTTTACATAACTATTGAAAGTTTTACTTCCTCTTTCAAATGACTTAACATTGATTCACAACATTTTTTAACTGATACACATTGAAAGGCATATAGTATCTCTCCATAAGCTTATAGTATCTCCCTCATTTTTTCAACCAGGAGAGCAGTTGGTTTCCCTACATAGTTTGCCTGTGCAACAGTATGAACAGTTACAGGTGCTTTGAGGTAGTCAGGATAGAAAAGAAGAGTCATTCATTCTTTCTGCATTTCAGCTCCTGTAGCAAATATAACACTTTCACTCTCCCATCTCACCTTTTGAGGTTTATTTTCTGAAAAATTTACAACATCCAGTATGTGATGCTGCATCACAGGGAGCCTACAATAATAAAGGTGTGGGTGCTATGCGTAGCTCATTTGCTGTACGCAGCAGCTGAGAAGCCGGCTAATTACCTAATACAAAAATCGAAAGCTCCTGTAACAATTTCAGACACAAGAAAAGACCCAGTGCCTTCACAAGTAGCCTGAGCAAGTCGAAAGTACAAGGCAGCGCTCCTCCTTCCTACAAAGTTATAACACAGCATTGGGAACTTTAATCAATGGTGCAGTGGCTAATCCCATCAAACACTTGTTGAAGCAGCTTCTTACTCACTGCCCTGATGGACACACGACTGCTGCAGCCCTCTGTGCTGCCAGGTACGTGTGTACATCAGCGTTTCACGCAGTGGCCACAAGCCTGTACTTGAAGCTACAGTATTTTACAGCCGTATTTAAAATACACAGCCTAATTGCATTAATTCTGCAAGTTTATCCACATTGGCTTACTTCTGAAAATATTAAAGAAAAAATTTGCTATTGAAGATGTTTCCATAAGGATGTGTTTTAAAACTACGGTAATACAGTTTAAATCAGTTAAATGCTATCAAAGCACACGGTAACTGAATATTGAAGAAAGAAAATGCTTGAATAAAACACACATGATGCCTCATTCTGGAGTGGTACCATCAACATAAACATCATCTATCGTTATCAATATTAATGAAAGGTAGCAATAATTAGTCAAGGACGTCCGTTCGAAAGTTAAAAATGTTCTTGCATAAAAACATTACAGCCCTTGGACCTGAGAAAAACTGAGAACTTGTTACGGAAGTACTTATTTCACAAACTAATGCTAATATAACCCAAGAAAAAACAAAATCCACAAACCAAAAATAGTGTCAGTTGATTGTACATTTAGCAAGTTCTGCAGTCTTCAGCACCAAGTTCTTTACTATCTGGTGAGAATAAAAAAATCTTTATTTGTAAAAAAACAAACTGCTGCTCAAAGCACAGGATAACGCTCAGTAACGTCAAGCTCAGTCTCTTGTCTTGAGGCCCAGTGCAAACCTGGACAAGGCAGCAACACCCCGATCAGTGGATTTCATCCTTTCTGCCCTGGTATGACAGCACCGGGGAGCAACCTGATTACCACCTCTTGCTGCTGTCACAGAATTCTAGCTTTATATCTAATAAGCCTCTCACTACTGCATGGCATGCACTGCCGAATGCTTTGGAAAGAGGAAGGATTCGCACCCAGTAGCCCTCCCAGCTCCCAAGATGTACAGATCCACCGGGCACCAGAGAAGACCAAAGCATACCTAAACCATTTTTTTTCCTAAGAGACTTTTCATAAAAGTAGAATTCATTGAAAGGAAAAAAAAATAAAAATCAATATCACACAAGCCTGCAACTCCTAAACTTGCTTGCTGATGTTCAGCTAAAATATGTCTGTGCATTGATGCAATGGAGCCCTCAGAGCAGACAGGGCTCTGGCAAGAGCCTGCGAGAAATAAGCCCACTGCTAGGGCTCGGTACACCTGCAAGTTCCTGAACACAGCTCAAGAGTCACTGTCTAAGCTGAGCTCTCAAACCACAATGCTCCAGTCAAGAAACATTTCCTCACAGCAAACAGCTTTGCAAGCAGCACCACAAACTCAGCGTCCTTATCCCTGATGGAACAGCCTAAGCTTCTCCTTTTGTTAGAGCTACCCGGTACACAAAGTATAGTAAATGCTACAGCCAAATGTCTGAAAAGCACAAGAGCACATGGAAGTTTTTTACTGCCTTTAGTCTCTGGTGAATAAATAGCCAGGTCTCAATGGGTAACGAAGTAAATGAAGTAAAACCATAGAAGTCATTTATAGCATCCTCCAGACCTGGATGCAGATCTACACACAATTCTCAACACATGCAAACTTTGCATCTTCAGTTATATTCACTGTTCATCAGCTACTTGGTTTAACCTCATGTAAAAAGTCAATTTAAAGAATTCAATGCGAAATTTCAACAGAAGATTTGAGTCCAGGCAACTTAGTCTCAAGATGAGCAAATACACCAGAATCTGAGACAAAAAAACGTTTCTGCTTTAAAACTGTTCATGGTTATTTGCCCTTTCTTCCATCCAAGCAGCAACACTTAATAGTTCCTTAAAATTTCCCTTTTGTTCACACTTAGCTTGAACTTTCAGCTGCTGTATGTAGGGCATACATCAAGATTTTATCTAGAGGGCTTCAAGTAAGTGTTTTAGCCCAATGCCATACAAACATTGAGTCAGTCACAACTACACTTCTGTTCACCCCCCCAATCTTTATTGAAACTATCTTTTTATTTATTTGACCATCGATTACTCTGTGTGTACTTGAGCAGAGACAAGGCGTTTTAAAGTATCTGAACATAAAGATATTTAAATTCATTTAGCCGACAATATACTAATGTACAGATGTAATATTAAAGCTTAAATAATTTTCAGAGGATGGAAATGCCATTTTAAAAGAAGCTGAGATAAATAATGGTACAAATGAGTAAGATTAAAACAAAGTTATAATTGAGTAAATATTTATAAGACTTGTTGCTCATCAATTATGCACATCAGAGTTTCAGAGCAACACAGCTTAATGAAGGTTTGTCCTCACAAACTGACAAGAGGACTTCAGCTCAGGAACGTGCACATTCTCAAATAAAAAAATAAATCACATGCTGCTATTTTTTAACTCAGTGTGAGGCTGATCAGCAAAATACAAGTTCAATGCTTGAGTAAATTTTTACCTTCAGCAGTTCGTTTTAGAGACAGAGACAATGTATTTATTTTACATTTGGTTCCCTATTTCCCTGCACCAATATAAAATGCAATTTATAAATATAACAATTCATGGAGAAAAAAGTAATCGCTATAAAAATTGCATAAAGCATGAAAGCAGTAATTCAAGACATTAGTCACTCCGCAAGATAACAGTAGATGGTACATCTTTTTCTCCATTTCGATTCTTTTAAACAGACAAAGCACAAAAAGGAAAACCAACCAATTTTTTGAAATTAAAATGAAGTGCATTGAGAAAAATTCCTAGTGCCTGTACATATTCATGGCGGAATTTCAAGGTATTTCACCAGTAGGAATTTCCTAAAGCAGAAGCAAGTGGCATTGTTTGATGGATGAGCTAAGGAGAAAACCGATACGAGACAGACACCGGAGTGTCCTAAAAAATAAACACACACACAACTTTTGTTCCCAGAGCAATGCCGTGTGCTGAGCTGTCTCTTTGATCCAAGTGTGTAAAGCCAGGTGGGAGCTGGGGTAAAATGTCTTTTCCTTTCTGTGGAGATGAACCCTGCTACCAGAAAGCCTGGGTTTGGAGCAGAAGGATTAAATTACCATTCGGTAACATTTGAACAAGAAGTATGTTTCTGTTAGGCTTCTAGATGGTGCACAGTGTATATTCAGCATATTAAAAAAAAAAAAAGTGCTGACATCTAACTGGAACACTCACACAACAGAACATAAGTTTACTTGGATAATTCTGCCAGATTATTGCCACGTGTCCTCAGTGTTGAATCAGAAAGGCTCATACAAATATATTGGACTGAGATATTGATACAGGGTTGGAGACAATTTATTCTTCCAGCTCTGTGTCAGGTTTTCAGTACGTAAGCAGGAGAACTGCTTGCACCTCATCACCTAAGGGCTTCTGTCCAGAAAACTGAGAAGAAAACAAAAAAAACAAGCCACAAACCAACAAACCCTAAACCCAAATCCATTCATGACTTGACTCTTCCAAACCATGACTGGAAAAGGAATTCTGTGTTTTTTCAGCTCTCAGGACACTCCCACTCTGTGTTTTTACACATTTGGCTGGTGCTGTTGCATCATTGGCTTTTGTCAAGGCTGTTGTGACTGTTACCTGCACTGCTATCAACACCAATCCCGAACCTCACCAGATGGAAGAGCGGAGATCCCATCTGGTGGGATCCCACTGTTACATGCTATGCTCTGCTTTTAATACTGAATAGCACTACGACATCGAAATTGCACAGAAGTTCCACTGAAGACAAGAAATTTTAGTTCAGGGGCACACATAAACTGTATCAAGAATTTTATCTTGTTGGTTTTACATAAGAGGTCCAATATTCAAATTTTGTTCTTGTACAACAGGCATGCACAGAAATTAAAGCCAGATTATAAAAAGGAAATGTTTTCCTTAAGAATAAAGAAAAAAAATCGTATTAAAATGGTCATGGACAGTAGCATGGTTGTTCTTTCATTCTATGATATCTGAAGGTAGTTGCATACCAAACTTGTTCTCATTATTTCATAACCTCCATTTTTAATAACAGCACATACTTTAATAGCGCTTAAGATTGTGAGTTTTGCAACATATACAGAAGCTGAAATTTGTCCTGCCACAAGTACTTTAATAAGAAAATAAATCTACAAACAAACACATGCTCTGGGCCCCTCAGTTCAAGAAAGACAGGGAACTGCTGGAGAGAGTCCAGCACAGGGCAACTAGGATGATGAAGGGAGTGGAGCATCTCCCTTATGAGAAAAGACTGAGGGAGCTGGGGCTCTTTAGTTTGGAGAAGAGGAGACTGAGGGGTGACCTCATTAATGTTTACAAATATATCAAGGGTGAGTGTCACGAGGATGGAGCCAGGCTCTTCTCGGTGACAACCACTGATAGGACAAGGGGTAACGGGCTGAAACTGGAACATAAGAGGTTCCGCTTAAACTCGAGAAGAAACTTCTTCTCAGTGAGGGTGACGGAACACTGGAACAGGCTGCCCAGAGAGGCTGTGGAGTCTCCTTCTCTGGAGACATTCAAGACCTGCCTGGACACGTTCCTGTGTGGCATAGTCTAGGCATTCCTGCTCTGGCAGGGGGATTGGACTTGATGATCTTTCGAGGTCCCTTCCAATCCCTAACATTCTGTGATTCTGTGATGCTACAGTACTAAAATTTGAAAAAAAGTTATGAACAAAACTTGTAATCCTCTCAGTATTATCTCTTCTGAGAGCACGTGGCAAAGAGACACATCCTTCACCAATTCTACTTATGGAGGTACTGAAAAACTGGCACTGCCACATTAGCCATGATTTTATTTCCTGAATAAAATCCCTGAAACTCCACAGAGCTAAACCATTTTGGCCCAGTTGCACTGTTTTGACTGTAAAAAGCTAAAGAAACTCTAGCTAGGACAATTTTTATTTGTTTTACACAGTACACCACCTCTCGAGTCAGCAGCGACACCTCCTAGCTTGTGGACTGTACATTGCCTTGCTGTATTCTCCAAAAATTCTAACAGCAACCAAATTTAAAAATTGAAGAAGAGACCGAGCAAAATCTAATGCTGCATGCTGCTTGTTGTGTGAAGCGGAAGACAGTAGATCACCCCACAACCATTAAGCACTGCTGGTTCCTTAAAAACAAAGAGCATATCCTCACACAGTAAAGGAATAACATCGCTTACATGGAGCAGGGCCAGGTGTGTTCGACTCTGAGACACCAAGGAAGGCGATGCAGCACACCCCACGCAGCAAAACTCTGCCTGAGCATGGGTCGATACTCACGAACCCAGCGATGGCCCTTCTCTGTGCAAGGGGACTCCTTCCTTCCCTGCTTAAACTCTCCCATCCCTGCTGATATTCTGTAATTACGCGTGCTTTCTAACAACTCATTTGCTGACTTGTCCTGCTATTTGCTTTAAAATGGCAGTGGAAGATAACCAGGCATATTTTCACAGACACACTTAGAAATACTGACATACGCTTCACTGCAAAAAGATCTATTTTTGCATCTTTTGATCCTCAATAAATAAGTTATTCTTAGAAATAAAGTGCCAATATAATTAGATAGGCTAATTTTAGAAATGCTGGCTGGATGGCTAATTTCTTGAGCAATATTTCTCAAGTAACAGCTATTAAAAATGTGTGAACCAAATCATACTGAGCTGAACCTTAAAAACAAGCAACCCCCAAAATAGTGCTTTAAACAATTTGATTATACAAGAAAGTATCTGCACAATTCAGAGGTTAATCTAGTTTCACATTTCAAGAGCTGTAAATCTTACGAGTTCAGGAGATCAGTGAGCCATGTTTTAACTGCAAGGAACTGCACAGGCTTCTCCACTTCACGATGCGAGACTCTGTCAGAGCGTCTGTACAAAGATTCCCAAGACTTTAGGGGGCAACAGTTTTCTGCATCTCATTTATCCTGGAATGGCCTCGTGTTTTCACAGTATACTTTGTTGTTTAGTTGTAGCTATGCTGAATGAAAATCATCACATAAAAAGTCCATATTGTGGGGATTAAAGAAATAGCAGCTTCACAAGGGTGTTAGGTGGAACAGCCTGCTTCGGGAGGCACGAGCTCAGAATAACGTGACAAAAGAACATCTCCTGGGGGAAATACGAGTGGCACAGAACGGAAAACAAGGACAAACCAGAATAAACTAACGTGAGATTACTGAGTGGAGCAGATGTTTACACATCCAAGACTGATTTTATGTCGTCGGTATGCATTTGCACCACGTTCTTTGAGGAGGGTACAGGAAAACGCAATCACCGGTAAAGCAAAGGAATGTTTGCTGGTTGAAGAAAAGAAAGACATGGGGGAAAAAAAATGAAAATAAAACTATGCAAACAAATTCTGCCAAGAAATGTTTCAATGTCTTACAGAAGGGATGACAGAAAAATGTTCTGATTAGTATTAATCAGGCACCTTTACTGAGCTAGCTTTTTGACCTTAACTGACAGGCAATTCATCTTCTTGAAATAATGATACTACTACTAAAAATGCATCCACATAATTTCTGTAAAAGTGCTTAATTTAATTAATACAAATTAACGGCCATTAAAAATAATGAAGTTATAATACAGAGTAGGGGCCAAATCTCCGCAGACTCCATTTTGTACTTGAGGACTGAAAAATCTTTAGACAAGGCAGAGGGCGATTCTGAAAGTTAAGTTAATGTATTTATAACATAAGCAATAGCAGAGAGAGTAAAAAAACCAAAACTGTATAGATTCCTCTCTACCACATTTCAGCAAAAAGGAGCTCTAGGAGTACGACTTCTTTGCACTCAGGGAAAGAACTTTTGCACACGAAATGCGTTAAAGACATGATCATGAAGAAAATTCTCTCAATTCTGTGGAGCTGTTTCACGGAACCCGCTCCTTCCTTGTAACAGCCACCATCCCTGCCAAGGGACCACAAGAGCAATTTTTGCTCACCTGGTCTGCATGAGCCACCCTCTCTGCACTGGTGCTCAGGGTCAGTAAGGCAGGAGGAACACTACGTCGAGGAGTTACCAATGTCCCCACTTTCTGAACTGGGCAGGGCCCGGGAGGGCGAGTGATGGATTTGAGCAGACTGCAGCTGCAAAGGCGCACGGGGCTCCACCACTGCCTGACAAGCTCAAGGCTGCTTCAGCATCTTCGCTTTTCTCACTCCGGTTACTGTGCTGTGCCGGTACAGATGTGCGTGCAGCGGTACAGATGTGCGTGCAGCGTGCTGTGCCCTGGGAGGGGGCACTGCAGGAGCACCTCGCCCGACCCCACACTGTCTGGGACAACATCTGAGACCCAAAGAGGCTACAAACTAGATTTCTACCTTGCCACGGTCTCGTGTGGTCCAACTCATCAGCCATTCTTCAAGCATCCTGAGAGCCTGAGAAGAATCTAATGCTGTTTTTATAAATGTTTCAGGGGAATTTTCTGAGCTTGCAAAACCTCATGGCTTAGCATCCTCAGCACAAAAAGTAACAGCCACCTACTAGTCCTGTTCAGTGCAAGTCATAATTCAGCCACTTTTATACTATCCTTCCTTTCGCCCAATCAGTGAATTTACTTAAGAAAAGCAGGAAATATTCAGAACTACACTATACCTTATATAGCTGCAGCCAAGCCAATCCATCTTCTTGTGCGCTCTTTTCTGTAATCTTTATGTAATAAATTTTTCAAAGATCAGAAAATAATTTTTAAAAAGAACGAAAACATTGTGGACTCTCTGATCTTCTTTACTGCTAGCTGTCTCAGCAAGTACCTAAAATCCTTTATTTCTCATAAATCAACTCTTTCATCAAAGGACCAGAACTGCTAATCCCAGACATCAAGGTGTTGTGTCATGTGAGTTATATGAGCCAGACAGGTTTAAGATCCCGTAACTAAGTCAAGTGATTGCGACAATAATATATGACCCTTGTGGCATTCAGCAGCTCATCACTGGGCCAGGTAATAATGGGGATGGAGTATTTCTGCTTGTTCCTTTTCATAGCTGAATGTTTTCCCCATATTCAAGCTTTACTATTTTCTCAGAAAGCAAATAGATCTCTAAAGAAATGGTTTAAATCTAAACATTAGTTAGGATTTGCTATCACCAGCCATCTGTACAAGAGAGCAGCTCCGCTGCAGGCAAAGATGTGATCTCCAGTTTATCCAGAAGTAATTTTCACAGTTGGATTCCCTTTTTCAGCTGCTGGTGCTGGTGAATCTACACGTACCCTGCCATTACACAGATGTATTTGTAACAGAAAGACTGTCTACCAGGGTACATAGCAGGTGGTTTGCCTTCCTGTCAAAATGGTTAAAGAGAGAAGCAAAATTTGAAAGGCCACATATATCAAGACAATTCCCACATTCACCTTGTTGCTCCTGTTCTTCACTGAAAAGGAATATGAGAGACCAAGCACACCCATAATGTTTGGTCCTACAGCACAGCAGAGGAGTAACAGGGATGTGTGCTCAGCCCTGAAGCAGATGGAGTGACGAATGACAAGATTCTCGAAGTGTTTCAGCTTCTTATCTATCTCTTTGCAGTATATTGGGTAATAAAAAATAATAATAAAAAAAAAAATCCATTTCCAAAAGCTCTCCACTTGCTGAAAGATAAGCAGAGCTCAAACCTGAACACGTACTTATGGAAACATCGGCTTCCAACAATGTCTTACGACAGATTTTGGTTCCTGTTACTAATCTTCCTAGCCAGACATCATCCCCACAGAGTCACGATTACTGAGCTCCACAACTGTCACAAACATGAAAAAGGAAGCTGACTATTTTACCTTATTTTTTTCTGATCTTTATCATCCTCTATTTCCCTCTTCAGGTAAACTCTCCTCATAATTTCTCTTCTTTCCCATTTTAAATTTTCCTTTGGTCTTCTTTCTATTTCTCAGCAGAAGAGTGGCCTGAACGACGTAACAAGAGAACACTCGCATCTCTGCCATTCTGGTTTCCCTGTAGCTACAAGTTGTAACGGTTCGGTTCAGCATGGCATGTATTGAAGCATTAAAAAAAAAAAAAAAAGGCATAAATCTGCCAGCTAGTAGAAGAAAGTAAGAAACTTTTTCTCCCTCACAGCTCAGTAGGCTGCAGACTAACTCTCTGCAGGTTTACGTGTATTTGCTGTTAAAGAAAGGCGTCACGCTGCATTTGCCTGCAAACCTTAACTGAAGACCATTGCAGGCTCAGTGTAATTCACACCAACACCCTGCAGTCCTCCTGCTTCTAAAGCTTGACCACATGCATGATTTTGTTGAACTTACATAAATATAGGACTGCCTTCCTCATGCTGAGAACTTTCCTCTATCAAAGACAAGGGATCCAGTTAGTTACTTCCAAACATCATCTAAACCTTTGTAGTTCATGACAAACCCCCAAATTCATGCTTTCTTTTACAAGCCTGTTCCTGGTGTGTTCAGCATCCCACTAGGATGCTATTTAAAACAGATGATGCTAAAGAACTCAGCTTGTTTTCCATCTAAGTTACTTTCAAGAGTAGCATCACAAGATTCGGTCTACTTTCAAGTTGGCTGCTGCCACTAAGTGTCGATCTTACCCCCTCCTCCCCCTTCCCTTTCTTGAAAAAAGGGATATGAAGAGAAGTTGCAGCTAAATGAAAGCAGTCCAAAGTCATTAGAAGAGTTGCTTTAAGCTCTGTGGCCCATGGAGTATGTTTAGAAAAGCCAGAACTCTGACTGTAAACAGAGACACGTAGATAGAAAACTTAACAATGGAAGGAAAATTGCGACTCCTGAGACAGAAGAAAGCATGAGAAAGCTCTGAGGGGCTCCAGAGGCTGACTTCGGTCTCAGAAGCAAGTCCAACAGGCTCAATGCGAATCTGGAGCTATCCAAAAGTTTGTAATGTCAAAAACAGAAAAGAGGACTAAAGGAAACGAGAATATTTAGCACAAAGCATACTGCCCGTTTTGCCCATCAAGAGGCCTGGCACACACCTTTTGTGTACAGACAAGCCCAATATCATTGAACTCAAAGCCGAAGTAGTTAGCTACACGGAGTCTGCTTGCCAATGCTTTCAAAGAGACTTATTTTCTACACGCAAAAAAAGGAAAATAGTAGAATTTAGAAAACACTCCTTTTTCAGTGTGCACCTGCTGAGAGTGCACACTATCATCTCAACACCCCCACTACAAGCAGAACATAAGGACACCGGAAGGGTCTCGAATACATCTTGTGGTAACATAATGCAGGCGAACAAGGCAATATGTTACAGCAGCTGGATATTGTGTCATTGTAAATTCTTGGCACCGACACGGTTCCAGTCCCTGGGCTCTCTCTGCTCTCTCGCACCAATCCAATGGGCACAGCCAGAGCTCAGATTTTTAAAAGTTTGGATGCATTTGCTTTTTGGCCTGTGAAAGGAATCAGCAGGGCATCATAAGAGAAATTCATGCCACTTTCTTTTTGGGGCATCGCAGAGGCCTTAGCAGGTGCACAACAGGCAGACACATGCTGCACATTCTACATCATGAGCACACAATACGAGCACAAGTTGAAACTGTCCTTTTATCTCAGTTTCTATTATAACCATTTATAAATCATTTTGGTATCCTGAACTTGGCTCTAAAATCCTACAAGAAGTTTGCAAACCCTGCAAAAAAATTCCCGATCAATTCTCTTGTCTGCTCCTACAGAGAGAGAGACCTGTCAATTTCTGCAGATTTTGAAGAGGCTTTGGCTAGCATGTCCTTAGTTATTTCCCAAATATTTTAATGAAGAAACTATGGAGATTTTCCCATGTGCAGCTATTATCCTGGCATAATTACATTTGCAGGAATCTGATTTTGTTAATTCAAATGCAAGATGTAAACCACTTTATATATAGGGCACCTTGTACACACAGCTATTTAGTACATGACAAAAAATAAATAAAATTAAATCATATATGGGAAGCTTCCTGCCCCTACTGTGTCAGTGTCAGCAACCTGGAAGCTTTCTGGAGAGCACCTGCATCAAAAGCAGGATGGGAGAAGTGGAGGGGGAGAAGTATAAATACATTTATTCACTGTTGTTTTAATAACGAGTCCAATCAGCCTCAAACAGTTTATACAACAATACCTGATGACCACTTTTAATCTGAGAACTTCATCATCACCCACAAAACACAGATAGCAGCTTCATTTGTTTTGTCAAGATGAAACTTTTAAGTCACGGCTCTCCGTAAGAGGATTATTTATCAGGAACCCCCAGGATCAGTGCCCGGGCACTGGGGGCCAAATTGTAGCCATACATGTGAAATTGGACCTGATGTACCACAAACATTTAGTCTATCCCCTCCTGTGCTGCCATTGACTATTCTTTTAGCTTGGTGGCAGAAAAGACACTACAGTCATCCATCCAGTATAATACTGGTTTGTGGCTTTGTTCTCTATAGTTGTCTACTTTTCAGCAAAGACAAGAAATACTACAGAGGTAGATTCTTCTGTTCGTTAAAATTTTGCTTCAGTTTCTTATGCCAAGTTTTGAATCATGTCTGCACAGGCTGTCAGCATGTCTTGCCATTGAAGTCAATATGTGAAAAATTCTGTCTTGTAGAGTTGAGAGGGAACTATATTCTGCTTTTTGTTTAGCATTCTTCACCCAACTTTTGTATGTTAATTTTTTTTTTTAAATCCAACTATTGTTAGAGATATCACAATTCACCCCACAACTGATCCTCCTCCCTCAAAATATTAAATATTTAGAGTCACAACCATTTACTTGAGTCCCAGTTCAAAGCCTACTGCTGCAGACTACCCGTATGGCACACACCATCCCCATGAACACTTGCAGTTTTTTGATAACTCATCACACATATTCAAAGTTCAGGAAACAATTTTTGTTTAGCGTGGGGGTGGGGGGAAAAAAAAAGCTTATTCACCTAGAAAATGAATGACAAAAGCAACAGACTGAAAGAACCTGAGGGGGATAAAATGATTTTGTTAAGAACAAAGGAATTCAGGGTGAGTGCAGAACTGCTGAGTAAGTACAAAGGGAGATAACAGAGATTAAACATTAGCACTGTTTATGCCCTAGAGTAGCAAGGCATAGCATTTCATCAAGTTGTTTCCAAATCCTGTAAAATACCTCACAAGTTCCTATTAAATTGCATGGCATCATTAATGAAGCTCACTAATAAAAGGCTGGGGTTTAGAAGTTTGTGTTGGATGGAAACTGTGTTGAGAGCAGTAAAAATTTAACAAAACACACTTGTGTTTCCAACAGTTTTCTTAAAATAAACCCCATTGAGAATAGTCATGTAAAGCTGATAATTTAGTTTGGAGGCTGAACTAATATGTTCGATTTGGATTTATTTCCCAAGGCCAAGTAGCAAAATCTTTCTTTCGTAATTCAAAGCAGTTCTGGGCAGAGGTCTTGGCAGTTTTGCTTATCAAGTCCAAATAAAACTTCCTGTTCTCTTCAATTTTGCAATGTGGCAGATGAGCATCTCTCAATTTCTCACTCATGATGGAGCTTTTCTGCTTCACGCACAGATAAGCCCACAGAGGGTTGGGGGGAACCTTGCTAGAAAGAGGAAAGTATCCATATTCTGAGATCAAGTCACTGCCTTGAGGCTAAGACAGCAAATTTCTATTCTCTTCTCCAAGGCAACTTCAATTACTTCATATCAGAAAAAAAGCTCCCCTAGTGATCCTGGGAGGGACAACTTATTCCAGCATAACTACAGCACAAAGGTTATGGAACTGTCCTGAAAGGGCTTTTGGTTTAGGCAACCAGAACTATGACCTGAAACAGGCTTTCCTATGTTCTTGTTTATTGCTCTCCAGTAGTGCCAGGAGATACAAAAGGTGATGAGAAGGGTAAGAAAAGTAACTTTTTAGCATTCAACTTCCTTTCTCCACAAGTATATGGAAGTACGTGCTACTGGGATGCAATTCTCCAAATAATTTGGTTTTAAGTGCAACAGAAACTTTTCACTCTACAGGGGACTCTGCTCAGCTACAAAGGTGTTCCCCTCTCACAGGCCCCTGCCCTAGAAGAAACAGAGTCTGTAAAATGAGGCTACAAACCATACAAGCAGCAGCACTCACTGCACTTGAGATGGGGAAAAAAATAGTCAACCTGGATTTATGGGAATAGAAGGCATGTCCTTATTGTAGTCATGCTTGCATTCTTGATTAATAACAAGGCAAACCAGGGCAAAGCAATTTCCACCCCACCCTGGTTCAGACGTCCCTCTTGGAGCCTCATTAAACAAGTGCAGCCCTCCAGAGCACAGAACATCCCATCCTGAAGGAAAGGACATGCTGAGACATTTAGGCCCTGACAAGCCAGTAATTCTTTCTTTCCATCTGCTTTTTCAAAACAAGAAGAAAACCATATCATACCTCCTAAATGAAGACTTCTAGCAAATCCTCCTGGTATTGCAGAACTTTTTTCCCCTACAAGTGCCAGTTCCTGCAGATGGTATGCACAAACATCACATTCCTCCCAGCGGTCACAGGTTTCTATCTCGGTTCATCAGTCCATTCCTTCTCACAACACTGCAGGGTCAGCAGCAATAACACAGAAACCAATAAACTAAATACCAACAGTGAAAGCAGTAAGGTCCAAGGGAGAAATACACAGTTAAAATAAGGAAAACTGACAGTTGTCGGGTAAGGTCTCTTGGTTTCTTCTCCCCACAAAAAGGATTATTGGTATTTTCTCTAACAGCACACATTTTATTCACGTCTTAGAAAACTGACAATTCAGCCTGAGACAGCTGACAAAACTAAGCCAAATTGATTTTTCTCTATATTTACATATAATCATTGAGAGAAGGAAGAATTCAGAGACTGAAACACATTTTCACTAGTGAAAGCGATGCCAGTGTGGTGTAACTGCATCTATGCAAGCTGGATCAAATACATGCAGGTAAGCTCTCAAGCCTTCACGGTGAGAACAACTGAAGGCAGAAGTTATCAGTGTGCAAATATAGTCTATATATATTTCATATATATACATCCTAGTGGCCCAAATAATTTCTTTTGCTCAGCTTTCCTTCCTCTTTTCTCTTTGAGAAACTTAAATGTGCACACAGAATTCCCTTTTTTCTCTCTGTAGTAGAGTACATGGGTGTTAGGTTTTTCCATTAGCTCTTTTTTTGCCATTTCTCCAAGATGCAAATACATCCAGGTGGCACAAGAATCATCTGCTTCACCACAGTGTCTTACAGCCAGGACCTCACAGTGCCAGCCAGGTGCACCAGGACAGTCCCACAGTAAAAATGAGAGCAGAAGTGACACTGAAATGACCATGTATCACATAGACTTTCATCTTTTCCTGCCCTAAAGAACTGTTCTTCCTGCTCACTAGCCATGTCTTGTCTTGATATTTCAGCCTTCAGTTTTCAAGAAAGCAAGGAAAAAAATCATACTGGAAGCAAAAAGACCAAGGTCACAGAATAAAAATGTTGCCAACATGAAAGCACGACCAGTTGAAAAAGGTGGAAAAGTCAGAAAATCACCTCAGTTTCTGCCTCTATTCGGTTAGAATAGCAAGTTAAGGCATCTGATGTATGAAAAAGGCCATTTCCTGTAAATTCTCTCCACCAAATTCCTGCCACAAATCTCTCTCCAGCACTCTCCTGCTGTTCTCCACACACTGAGCAGCTGAGGCTTTTGTTTCTTTACATTGGCACAAGTAAATGGGCTTCACCCAGTGAATCTGCAAAACTACAAATCACAGACTACATTCCCTTCATCCACCACACACACCAGGCCCTCTGCAGCTGAGACTCACCACAAGTCATGGAGGAGTCCAGCGCCAGGCTGCTGGAGTAGTAACCTGCAGGAGCCCCTCTCTCACACAAGCAAAATTAATTATCTCTTCTATCAATGGCTCATCTGAGTTTTTGATCAACGTGGAAATTGTTCCATAAGCCTAAAACTTATCTGCTGTTAACTCCTTGAGGCAAGGGTACTTTGGAATGGGATAAAATTCCCCAAGTAAAGGAAGAGCTCAGAGTAATCATGTTACCTTCACTGTAAGCGTATAATAAAGCACATAAAATGCCTAGATATTGGGACTGCACTCTGAAAGGAAATTTAACTGCTTCAGGGAACACAAGATCAATGCTATTATTTATAGATACAGTCTCATTTACAGTAACTTTCTGCAAAATAGAATAACATTACAGAAAATATTTACTTAAATTCTTTATATCAGTCTGACTCTGGGCAAAAAAAAAGGAAAAACCAAATTGTGAACTTTTCTATGCAGAACAGGTGTGGGACAGAAACAAAGGGCATTTCATAATATATTGCCATTTGGGGGGGGGGGGGGGTTATCCTCCCTTTAAGAGAATTCATTCCGGAAAAAGAAGAAACACCGCCCTTTCCACCACTAGGTTTTGCATTTCTTTTCTGGATACTTCATAACTCACTGCAGCAAGGCTGATACACTTAGAGAATCGCCTATTTTGGGGGTTACAGAAGCTGAGGGTTAGCACGTCCCCTCTCAGCCTCTCTTTCCCAACACAGGGGAGCAGTAAATGGGGAACAAGAGTAACGGGTGTCTGTGTGTGGGCATGGATGAAGAGTTGGGCAGCACCTCACTCACAGCGACAGCAGCTCATGGAGCAGAGCCCCCAGTAAGGGGAGCAAGGGCACCAGGGATCACAGCGGTCAGCAATAGGCTCCTCCACCTGTGGAATTTCAACAGGCAGCTCAGGTGAGCCATACCAACTGCCCCGACTTCAAACTATTATTTGACAAAGTACAACAAAACTAATGCCAATGGTATATGTCTTGTACTCAAGTTATCAATACCCAAACTGCCCAAAACATATAGGTTCTCCCTCAAGCCAGTAAAGAAATAAGTTTAGGTCATTTTTACGTGACTCGCTATGACCAGACTGTCTGATGTCCAGAATTTAAGCAGTAAATTAAATCACTAGGAACATGTTGGATTTGCTTAAGGTGCTTGCCTGAAAACTGCATATGCAGTAGGTCTGATATATGTAGAACCTGTTAGCCTGCCTGGTGCTGTACTGCTGCCTGGGGTTTGTTAGACAGAAATACAAGAGCTCTGTTTAGTTTCAAAAAGTAAAAAGAAAGAATAGCAGTAACTCTCTGATCTCTTCTGCTATACAGTACTATAAAATTCTAAGCATCTCCTCAGAAATAACGTTACTATAGGGTTACTTAATATCACAGACTCATGTCCAAGTATCTTATTTTGTGAAAGCTTTATACTTCTCCTCAGCTTGCACTTTGTCAGCCTGGTGAACTGTGCAATACAGGGGTGGAAAAAAGCCAATCAAACAAAAAACCCTTTTCCTTTCATCGGTCATTGATTGACTGAGTTATACTTGGCTAATACAATGAGAACCTTTCATTATGAAATTACATTTCATTAATGTATTTTGCCTAAGGGTAGTAGGAAAGGAAATACTGTTCCCATTCAACAGATGAGGAGTTGAAAGCCCCTCTTTCAGGTATAGTACAGATACTGAACAGACAAGGTTGCGAAAGATAAATTTACCCATTTCTAAGCAGACACCAACTTCACAGATGAACACCACTACTAGAACCAGTCTCCCATTCTATGTTGGATAAGTATCTGTCCTGATTATTTAGCAATGCTTACACCACCCATGGTACCTGTACATTGTATTTCATACTTTATTGCTTCAGACAGTTGCTGTTCTAAGTTCACAGGCCCAGGAAAGGCCTTATATTTGCTCCATGTCATGGTTTAACATAAGTCTATGTTCCTAGCAGCTTCTATTTACCTGAAATCAGATACTACTTAAGTTTTGCAAAGACTCAGAGTCGTCACAAGCAAGCAGCCACCACGTTGCGAAGTCAAAGCAAACAATTCAAAATCTCTGCTTATTTACATGTGACAGGTTCTGAGGACTCCTTCAGCTTTCATGACACTAGTGAGTTATCAGCAAGTCCAGAAAACAGTTTATTAATTTAGTTACATAAAAGGAAGCAGCTGAGTCCTAGTTTGCCCAATTTCGACATGCCAACACTTAGGACACCCTCCTCCTTCTGACTCTCATCGTTTTTAATACGTGACTGTTCCTTGCTCAAAAGCCACAGCTTCTCTTTATGATGCCCATTAAAAATGGCAATGTACTGCACTATGAATGTGTTTCAATTAGGAAGGGGGGAGCTAATAACTTCGCAGGGCTCTCTGAAGATCCAAACAACTGTTCTCATTTCACAGCTCACTGATTCTTTAGAAGCACCAGAAAGTCCTGGAAATAAAATGGAAACACTTATTACACTGCCTCTGTCTCACAGACATTAAGTTTTTCTTATGCCCTAACATGAAAACAACCATTATGGATGATCAGCTTAGAAAAATGGAATAAGCAGTTCTGACCCACTAGAAGACACTGTTTCCCCCCACTTTTTAACTCCTGGACTACTCTTTACACTAGAGCAAAAGGGAGGTCACAGCTTGCAAATTCACATCACTTCTGCTCGCCTGTGGACACTATTTATATAATCTGACTAAGACTTCCAGCAAGATCCCTCTGCTACCTGGGGCAGTCTAACACCTAACAAGTCAGCTGCAACACAAAACAAGTTTAATTCGTGTGATGTCGCAGCGACAAACCGCTCCGTAGCGCGTGGGGCCAAACCACTCTCTTGAGCTTCCTTGGAGCTTCAGTCACAGCAAAGTCGGTTGGATTCCTTGGGAGGGTTGGGAGTCCTCTGCCCTAACACAGACCTGCAACGTCCAGGCCCTACTGGCAACAAAAGGGAACTGGAACAAAGCGTTCTGCAGGGACGATGGTGCACAAGGGACAGCAAATAGCCATTACAGAGTAGTACAGTACAGTAGTACAGCCAATAACAGAAAAAATCCTCTCCCCTGCCACTGCTGAAATGTTTACAAGTCCCTTCATCTTGTTATTTACAAAACAGAGCTACAACCTTTATATGCTAATGTTTATACAATTTCTCTTTCAGAGCCACATGCCTTCTCCCCCACATATTTTTCCTCCACTAGCACTTACAGAGAAAATAACTCCTCAGAAATATTTATCTTAATTCTCTTTAATTTCTCTGAGAGTTTCTTGCAGTTCTGGAGACTGAGAATTGTAATTGTAGATATGTCACTAACTTACAGGCACAGCAGTTTTTTCGAAGTTGAAGCACTGCTCATTTTTTTTAAAGAATTTTGGAAAATTATCCCCCAAATTTAATTTATTTTGATCTTAGCCAAAGGGTTTAATACATTGGAATAGAATAACTGGGAAAGAAGACACTGAAAAGAAACTCGTTCAGATGGAAGTGGATATCAGCACAGCACCTCCCCTTAGCACACTCTCAGTATTTTATTGGGTTAGTTCTCTAAGAGCCAGCAGCCACCTGGACTTGCAGGTCTGCTGTGTACGTGAGAGGAAAAGAAGCAAGCAAGAGGCAATGCGTAGCACCAGACTGGGCACATAACTTCTGTCCAGTAAAGTAAGTCACTGGTGCACCCCAAATCACACAGCCACAGCACACCAAGAAACTTAAAAAATGTAATCTCTGTTTGGCCTGCAGAATCCACAAGTTTTGTGTTAATTTTGCAGTAGAACTCCTTACTGCAGCAGTTAAACTGATCTGTGCTATCAGCTATTGGCGATAAAGAGCAGGCAAAAGAGAGCCAGAGCTCAAGATTCATGAATTTCAGACAGCAGGGATTACATTGTTTTCTACACCTTGACTCCTGAAATCATACAGCCCAAACATCACTTTTAATAAATTCCTCATTAAAAGTATGACTTTTGCCTGAGCCAGATCCTGCATCTTCAAAATATCCAGTCTTGGTGTTTAAGTATGAAAAAATGATACAAAAAGCTACTCAATCAGATGACATTTTTATCTGGGAATAAGTTTGCTTCATAGGGCTCTTTTTCCAACAACCTTCAAATGCCATTCTTTAAATTTAGCCACATTGCTTCTCAAATATTAAAAAATGACTATGATCATAAATCTTTCCGATCTAGACGATAGGAGCAGGCTTCATCTAACTTAGCTTTAAGTGTCTAACAGACAGTTATCTAAATCCAAGTTAGCTTTGTGTGTTCTCTTCTGCATCAATAATAATAGGAAAGGTCCTTTTGGGAGAGATTCATCTTATCTTCAGACAGCATGAACTCTCTGAACATGTCAACTTCAAAATCTGTCACCAAAAGCAGGCCCGGAAGAGCAGCTTAAGCTGAAACAGCTAATTATCTACACCTAAAGCAGGATCCTAGCCTTGCTTACAGTGCTCAGAACACCCTTAATGATTTTATGGGATTAACTCATTTCAGTTCCCTTAGTCTCTCAAGAAAATAGTTTTCCTCTCTTAAAACCAGTTCAAAGCTCCATACTAGGAGTCATCTTTTTATGTGTCCTGGAAGCAGACTGGGCTTTCTGGCCAGGGGAACGTGCCAGGCACTAACATATCCGGGGCACGATGGATGCTTTGCTCTTGTCTATAGGGCTTTGATGTACAGTCCAAATTTTAGCATCTCTTGCATCCAAACTGGCCAAAACTAGTGGCAACAAAGTGTTCACACAGAGTTGTCAATAGCTTTGGTATTAGGAATTAAGAATCAGTACCACCGGTCATTGATCCAGTCATTCCATAAGTCTTACTCGAAAGACCTATCAAGATTTCTAAATTAAAAAGTAGCACAAAAGGAGCAGGACCACAGCCCAAGACAAATCCACTGGAATATGTGGTAAAGGGCCCCTAGGGTATGAGAAAACTTGGCGTCTTCAGCTGTAGTTGGTTTTAGGATTGTGGCTTCCTGGTTTTCAGCAATTAATCTCAAAAAGGACAGTGTTCTTTCATACCTTACCATTTATGGTTATAGACAGCTTTGTAAAAGGGAAACTAAGTTAGAAGTTCAGCCACAGCAAAGCAAACTCAGAGAAGTACGGAAAAGGAAAAAAAATCCCTAATAAAAATCCCTTTCAGCTCTAAGATCCACTACTATTCAAGTCTGTCATGTAACAGAATTTTTTCATCAGAGAAAGAAGAATTTCATCAAAAACAGTAAGTATATTTTTAAGCAACCTTTTTTTCCTTGGGAGCTTGCAACAGCTTTAGGTTTTGAGAAGTGCAGTGGTTGTGGAAGCAACAGTCTTCCTAAATCTGCAGCACTGTAGAGGACAGTCCATAACTTTTCTGTAGCGTGTGGGCTAAGTTGTTGTCTTTTGTAACTGGATGCAATCTGATAATTCTCTATAATGATTAGCAAAAAATAACAGTAATATTTTCAAAAATTACAAGCCCGTAGCCCGTATGAGATCATAGTTTTTATTCATTTTAATGGTAAATACAGCTTTACTCTTAAGTGTTTCACAGCTTTGGGTGTTCGGCATTCATTTAGAGGCTGTGCCTGCCCACCTCTAATTAAGTTAGAGAAGAACCAGGAACTTGAACTCTTTCAGGCTTCTCTGAAATCTGCTCTTAAATTGACACATTCTGTGCAGCCCTGCACTGAACAGAAACCAAAAAGAAGCACTCTAGAAAGATTTCAGAACTGCTGAACTAAACAAATAACCTTTTTTAAAAAAAATAAAAAACCCTCATGTTTAAAAACTAACAGAATTAAACATCTGCATAGGTTTTAAAAAAAAAAAAAGATAACTTCTTTGATTCACTCTAGTGGCACTTCAGGTAAATAGTTCATTAATAAGGCTAAATGATACAACATATTTCATAAAACAAATGCAGTTATTTCAAGTTACACGGTCAAAATCTTGCTACCTTAGGTTTCCAAGAGAGCTGCATGAGTACATGGCAGAAACTTCTTTTCTGTGCCCATTTCCATCAAGGTTCAGCATCACCTTATTCTGTAACACACACACACACACAGTCTTTGTGGTGCCAGACACACAGAATGCTTTGTAAGCAAAAGATTCTTAGCGATTTGCAACGAACAAACCTGGTGTTCCCAGCACCACTGGCAAAAGCAGACTTGGTACCGGCAAGAACTGCAGATAACTGCTGGAGCAGGATGTGCAGGGCAGGGAGAGGGGAAGCAAGTGCCAACGCAAATGTAGTTTTGGCTCCAGGGTGTAGTCTGGTCATCCAGGGTATAAGCAGTGGGGCAGGAGATGAGAGAAGTAGGAGGGCAGGAAGGAGGAATCTAAGTAGTGTTAAAATACTCATAGGAACAGGTAGGCAAGTATGAGGAATCAATCTAATTCTACTCAGAGACAGTAGTAAACATGTAAGTGGTGCAGCTCTGCCACTGCAGCATAACCAGTACGGAGCTCACGTTTACAGATCTAAAACTTGTGCTGCTTTTTGATTCTCACACAAGGCACCTGGCCAGTAACCCGGCAGTGGTACTGTGCTGCTCTTACACACCCAGCAAGGCCACCGAGTTTTATCTTGTCCACACCAGGTGTTTTGAGAGTAAAACGAGGTGGCTATTGAGTTGGCACTTGATGGGAGAAAGCAAATGGCTATTTCATATGCAGAGGCAGCAGAGACTAAAGGGTCCAGGCCTGTTTAAAAGCACCTCAGTGATGCAAGTCACCTGCACCTCTAAAGCACTCTTCTTAGTGTGTTTTAATATTGGTACTTGATGCTCATCTGAAAGAAATACGCAAACATTCACTGGAAATTCACTATATGTTGTACGTAAGCTGCCTCAAAAATAATTTACTAGCTTCCCTGTTAACATTTAAATCCAACTTAAATTTGAGAGAAGGGTTTAGCACCCTCCCTTCTGCAAGTGAACAAGATGAATTCATCAGTGCTATGAATACTGCTGCATCCAAGCTAAGAAGAGCCTGGAACAGCTTGAGAGAGAGGTCCCATCCGACCTCACGGAGGTCACAGCACTGCAAACTCCTCCAGAGCTGAAGGAGGAAGAGGCAGAGACTTCCTGCTGGGTATCAGACAAGTCTGCTAATCAAAACATGGCACTCTGTTCCAACCCTCAGCAGATGGCACCCCTAGGATTATCACCAGCAGCTGTCAATGCAGTGATTATATATTGAAATTGCACAGCTAATGTACTGTATAATTTAACTAGACTGAAGAAGATTAGGGAGAAAGAACATTATGTAAAGATTCAGAGCATATATTTTCCTAATAATTATGGAAGCACTCCACAATCTTGAGTGCAAAAGATATTTAGACGTGCTCTCGAAGGCCAGACTAAACCCCATGTTATGCACATCAACATCTTCCAATTCAAATGTGCTCAGAGACTTCCTGGGCCAATCGAGTCCTCTGCAGTGCTTCATTTTTCAAAGATTTAACGATTTTTGTCGAAGGAAACACTTTACTGGCTCTTTCAACACTCCTCCTAATGTACAATGACAGAGCTAGGAGACAGAAGAATTTTTATTTGGAAAAAAAAACCAAAACAAAAACCCCAAAAACTTTTAAACAAGGGGAGCATTCCAGATAAATATTTTTCTATATGTATGCAGCATTGCTTCATCTTGAAAGTTAGAATTTTCAGCACAAGAACATAAGAATATTTATATATGGAAGGAAAAAAAAATCACATGGGTTTTCCTTCACTGACTTGGGTTTCATCCCAAATTATTCTGCACCTGCATGAAATAGTGTTACAGATTTTTCTAGTCTTCTCAATTTTAAAGCAGAAAGTGCACCAGGAATCCTGTATTGCAGTTTTAGGAGCCACATTTACAGTTAATCCGGTGCAGCAACACAACAATGACGTGAGCACCTCTGACTTACACTGCCTGAAGACCTAGCTGGTTATTTTTTGTGTTTACAGAAGCACTCGTGAGATATTTTTAGACATTCTCTGCATAATTTACATGTCCTTATTCTCTTTGGAGCGGAACAGATACCTGAACTGGGGGAGCAGAGGCAAACAGGGCCACCTCTAGCAGCCCGGGCAGAGAACCAGGGCCAGGCAGCCCTGCTGGTGTCGGGATGGGGAACAACTCTGCACGTATGCCTGGGAAAACCTCTCAGACACTTGTGAAAATTTCCGATTTACACGTACAAACTCCTTATGTGTGTCAAAAAGGGCAATCTGGCAGTTTAAGATGGTTAGGAAGGATGAGCTTACTGGCACTTTTGCTGTTTGTGTGGCTGGCATTCAAGCAGACTGAGGGGATAACTGCATATCTTATTGATTCTTTGGTTAACAGTCCCATATTTTTTGGTTTTTCATGTAACAAGGGGTGTGGTTACCCCACTATTCTCAGGGTAACTGGGACAGCTATGCAAACCTTATCCTTCATCTAATTGTCAGGATATTAACAGCACTAATCCACTAGAAGCTTTCCACAAGTCACACTGGCAGCATCAATCTTTCACTTTTCCATTTTCCCGCAGAACTAATCAAGGATTAATTATTATTACTGCCTGTAACAATGTCTTGCTAACAATGTAGGTTTTCATTTGTCTGTCATTAACTTCCCACTGTGTTACAAGGAACGGCCACTCAGCTGGCAGTTCCATTTTCCCCTTTATTCCATTTTCCACTCTGACCAAGCTACACAATAGGTAAAGGAGAATCAGTTTAGTATCGATTGATCCGGAGGTGCTGTGCTGCACAGTGTTTCAATGTCTTAAAGTACTTGGGAATTTTTTGGTTTTTGAAAATGCCATTTCCATCTTTCCCCCACAGAACTAAAAGAAACAACAGAAGTCTGAAGGAGCAGCCACTACTGACACATACCCAAGTTTCCTTGCGGGCTGCACGTGCCTCTGCGCACGGTTCTACGCAAGCATGCAGGCACTGCGTGAGCACACTGACAGTGCTTGATACCACAAGTTCTATTTATAACCCCGTAGACCAAGAAAAAACACAATATGGCATTATTCAAGGGCATTAGCTCACGTTCTGTATCATTCTGTTATCATATCATGTCCTAGCAACTTCAGAATATATACTTGGAAAATTCTGTAACCAGCCATGAGTTAAGCTAAACGACCAAAGCTGGTTTACTGTCCGTGGACATCTATACTTTTATAACAACAAAAATAATAACACCAACATTCCAGTGTTATAGTCTAAACCCAGTAGCATTTCAATGTTCAAATACTTTCTTCCTTTGATCACTAAGCAGTTAAATCAAGGCACTTTTACCCATGAAAAACAGAACTAACAGGAACGAAGGCAACATTCAGATCGTATTCACATTATTTCTCCCGAAAGCTTCTGGTGTCTTTACCTCGTATTTCACCAAACTCGGTTACCATCCCTGGTAACACCACAGCTCTGCCTGGAGTGGATGGTTAATCCGAAAAGCCTACCTGCTAACTTTGGCTTGTGTCTAAACTTGGGTCTTGCTATTTGCTCCCTCGCTCAGCTGGACACAGGTGGATTTAGGCAGGGTGTGCACCGTCCTTAAGGCAAACGACTGAAGCTGAAATCCTGGAACGGCATCAACTACCACATGAAGCTGCAAACCATAGTCTTGCACATGAGAACAGGACCGAAACCTCTTTCTGCATGTATGTAATGCATTTTCCCTTTTTCTGCTCTGCTCCTTTTTCCCAGAAAACCCTACACAAATCTCACTGGTCTTGTCATTTGCCATAACTACGGCTTGCACCATGTTTTTCGTTAAAAAAAAACCCCACAAAACACCAACCCGCTGCAAGTTATTCAGTTACAGTTGTCAGTGCAACATACACTGGTGCTGGGCTGAACTTTTCATGACTGTTATGGCTTATATATTAATCCTATACATCCGTCAAAATGATTTAATAGCATATGGATTCACGGCAATTATTCTGAGATTCTCTTTATCTGAGCATTAGCAAGATTATTTAAAACACTATTTGGCAAGGGCATGGGGGGAAAACGTCAGTCACTCCTGAGCTCAGGCTCAAACAGCCAAGCTTCCCTCGTGTTACACCGACATTTCATGGGTTGCACTCCCCTGCTAGTGCCAGCAGTGGTCTAGCCCCCAGCTTGTGGTTTTAAATGCTGTGTTTTCTAATCTGTTCCACCGTGTTTCAGGGCATCGTACTACTTCTGTCTATAAAAACACAGCTCTTCTCTGTTGTTTGGTTAGACACCAAGTTTTTAGCATCCTCAAATTCACAGGAGCAGACAACAAAAATGCACAGTTGGAACCAAACATTTTGAATTCTCAATTTTAAGTTATTTCAGCTTTTTTTGAAATAAGAAAACCACGTTTCATACTAACTTAGAAGAAAAGGCATAAGGGAAAAAGGATTCTACTGTGGCACGATTTTCCCTTCATGTAGCCTTTACCAATAGACAATACAGTATCTCTCACTTCAGAGAGGCTGCAACATAAAACAGAACTAGTTCAGGCTGAGGACAATGAGGCTGCTAATAGAACTTTCCCAAAAACTAAACAGGTGTTCATACCCCATCTCCTAACTTACACGCACACACACTTTCGAAAAGTACTATATGGTAAATATCAGAAAGTAAAAAAAAAAAAATAAAAAAAAAAATTCTGCTGATAATGAAAAAACACAGTAACACTTTTATAAAGTCTAGTTTTTGCAAAAATGGGACAACTCCTCCATGGGATACGTTATATTTCAGAAACTTGTCACACAACTACAATACCTGTAGCCAAACCTAGTCACATTTTTCCTCTCCCTTCTGTATTTTATTTTGTACCAGAAAGAGATTGTTCAGATTTCACAACTCCAAATCATGTTGGGAAAAAAGCTAGTGACTGCACAGAAGCGAGGGGAGACAAGAGCCCTGTGCCTGGGCCTGGGCATGGTCGCATGCTCCATGATGATGTACTTCTTTATTGGGATCACCATTGTGCCGTTCTACACTAAAAGGTAAGAACTGCCATTTGTTTATGAATAAAAAGCTATTTCTTTTCCCTGTCGGCATCAAATACAATTATTAAAACAGTGGCAAAATACATGTTAGCACATTGTACAATAAATAAACAGTAGGTTCTTGAAGAACTTCTTGAAGAATTTAAGACAGAAAAAAAGAAAAAGTGAGCTAAAAAGTCATCAAGCATTTACAAGTAAGCACAAAAAAAAGAGGGAATGAATCATCTTTGGGGCTAGAATGAGAACAGACTAAAACAAAAACTGTTACTATGAAAACGTGCATAATGAAAACCCACCATGCTTATCAAAGTTTGATAACGGAAAACTAAGACTTGCATAAACAGGAGGAAAAAATGAAAAAGAAAGAAAAAAGCTCTTCCATGTGCAGGAGGGCATGTTGGTTTTTAATAAAATTATACAAATATGAACAACAGAAGTCACAGCAAAATTGCTCAGTCGAGAACCTGTATCTTCCAAATCAGCCATTATGAGAAACAAACACCTTCAACAGTCTAGTCTACCACAGCAAACCTTGCAGTGTACAATGAATGCAAAAGAGGTTACTATTACCCACCTTCATTTCATTTTTCAAGTTCTGCCTCCACACACAAAATCAATTTGCAAAAGAAAAAAAAAGTAGCAAGACAGAGCACAGCTTGTTTTCATGCTTGAAGATTTTGATAGAGAAAGCAAGCACATCCACCTCCCTCTTGCCAAGAGCAGCACCTTAAAGTTAAAAAACGTGTGAAAAACGTTATCCTTAAAGCAGAGTAATTCACATTATTTATTTTCCATGCTCCTGATTACATTACAAAAAACCCACACACCTGTAAAAAAGATTAGTTTCCTAAGAACTAGAGCAAGACTCTTTCTTCACTTTTTTGTCACCAAAGTGTGCTGCTGTAAGCAAAAACTTCCCATGTTATCAGTAACAAAAAAGAGTAACTCTTGAGAAAAAGGGGTAAGTAACAGCAAATAATGAGCTGCTACTTGACGAAAGGTCCACGTGAGAAAGAAAAAAGGGGAAACCCATGAACTCCACTCATGCCACCACTTAGAGCTGGCACACACAGCTGCATCTCCAGCACACAACTCCTGGCAGATGCTGCTCGTGCAGTGAAAAGCAGCGCCTTGGGTTTTGTTTCTTGCAGCGTTTGGACAACAGAAACCGTGTGCAAGTTACTCAAGGCCAACATCAAAGACCAAGAAGTTCTCTGCTCAAACAGAGAAGGCTCGGAGGATGAGGACATCTTTCCTTATCCCTGCCTCCAGGTGTGGGTTAATCTGACAGCCTCAGGGCAAGAGGTTATGCTGTATCAGACTGAAGACACACTGGAAAGAAATCCTAAGGTACTTGCTACACAAACAATTACTCTCTGCAGCAATTTAACACTTTTGAGGAGAAGGGGTGATTGTTTTTAAACCAAGCAGCATAATAAGAGTAGGAGTTGTTTATCTCTTGCATGTTAATGTTTGTGCTTAGAGCAAGGCATTTTTAAAGCGTTCCAGAAATTAGACAGTTTGGGATTTTTGTTTTAAACATTACATCAAATATTAAGTTAATACTTGTTAAGGAATTACACCAACTGAACATGAATATTTAACAGTTCTGAACATTAAAAATATGTAAGTCTCCAAGGTGAAGAGCAATGGTAAGAAATAGTTTATAAGCTGTGTGGTTTGCTCAGTTGCTTGTTGAATTATCACAGGAGAGACCTGAAGCTAAAAACTGTCCAAAGTGAAAACACAAATCCCAATTTTACTTCCACTTTAGTCACATGATATGAAGCAGAGAATAAGGAAAGCAAGTAAGGGGAAATGAAGGTGCTGTCGGGAGCGTGATGCACATCTTAGAAAGAAGAAACAAATCACTCATTTTGCAAGATGATCACCCAGAAAACTCTTTGGTCTTTGGTTTGATCTGCAGCTGTTTCTGGCCAGTACGGCAGCAGAAACCTGGACTCTTAGAGGAGGTAGTAGCACTGTGGGAAGCACCTGCGTAACGCAGAGATGCTGGATGTTGCAGAAGAGGTCCCTTGGTCAATTGTTTTAGGGATCTGTTCCCTAGGGGATTAGCAGAGACCGTGGGTGGGACAGAAACATGTGCACAATATTCATTTGGTTTTAGAAACGTGAAAGATTAGGGGAAACAAAAAGTTGAGTTTCATCCTTCTGTTCTTGCTTTCCCAAGGAAGGTCAGGTTCAGCTCAATTCCAAACCCACAAGAATTTCAGAGGACTCACTCCAGCTCATTCTTTAAGTACACATAAAGTGGAATTCAGGTCTTGGATACTCAAGACTGAAGCACTTTCAGAATCCAAAACAAGCATGCCTGGGCTAGAAGTGCTCAACTTCTTCAAGAAGTCATATGGATTAGAGTTTCACACAGTGCAAGCTAATGCCTATCTCAGGGAAAGCTACATACAAGAATGGAGAAGGCAGAAATTATCCACCATATATTAAAATAAGAGTCTTGTTCACTGCAAAAGGAGGTGATTGGCTGATTTCCTACCTACTGTTTGTATTAGCACAAGTACAAGCCTTTAGGTCAGGAATCTGTTTCCACCTTGACCAGTTTCCAGCTTAAGACACCCAAGCATTATGCATGCAAAATATATTGCAGAGAAGAAATTGTTATGAGCATCTCAAATCCCATAATATTTCCACTTAAGACTAAGTATCTTTGCGTTATTGCTACAGGTCAATACAGTTCCGTGTTATAAGGACAAGTAGGAATCCTGCAAAAGCTATGCTTTCCTCTTATTTTTTCTACTAGTTGCAACCAGATGTACACAGTGAAGCACCCTTTTTTTCCTGCACACTGACAAGCCAGTTGTGAATTTCTGCACAGCTAACACGTTGCTGCCATGGTGGTGCCTAGAAGCTCTGTTAGAATTATGAGCATGGCACTGAAACTGGCAGTCTCTGAGACTGCAGTTTTATTTTAGGCACATATATATTACTGGTTTCCAATAATATTACTCTAATTTGTAAATCTGCAGACTTGGGGCACAGACACTGTCAGAAATAAGGAAGCATTGCAAATGGGTTATGGGCATAAGGAAACCAAGATGATGGAATGCTATCCAAACCACAGAAGTTTTTGTCAGCATTAGCATGTTTATTTTAATCAATCTTACTTAACTACAAACCTTGTGTTAGAGTATCTGTTATAACAAATTGCCCTGATTTCTTATTCCAGTGCTCATACGTCCCAGGCAAGTCAGAGAACTCTAAAGAAGTTAAAGCACGAATAGAAACAATTGCAAGCAATTTCAGAAAATACCAGACTTTCCCGTGCTACTATGACCCAGGAGGAACGCAGACCAATGTCATTTTAAGCAGACTTTACCCCCCAAAAGGTCTCCTCTTTGCTTTCCTTTGGCCTACCCTCTTGTTTACTGGTGGATGTCTGATTATTGTTCTGGTAAAAATTAGTCAGTATGTTTCTGTTCTTTCTGCTTGGCAGTATAAAATGAATATCTAGGGTAGATTGTTGCAAGATGTTAAAGTGCCTTTGTTCTCCCCACCTTTATCTGTATTTCAAAAAGCTTTTGCCAATGGGATGAACAGGGGAAGGGATCTTGTTTTGTTAGTTCACCAAAAGTGGGGGCAGGTATATGGCAATTGCTTAAAAATACAGTAATCAGAGAGGGAGGGTACCTGCTGAAGCAGAGGAGATGAACAATCTAGCTGTAAATAGACGGAGAGGTTTACTTAACAGGCTTTGTCAATGCTTTTCTCCAAATTTCACCTTTCAGCAATTTAAAGTCTCCAGTTTGCTGGAGACTAGACCGTGCTTATGACTACTTTACATTCAGCCCAGGAGATCAGTAGCCCTCCCGCCTTGCTCTAGGCTCAGGGATGAATGAAGGTTGGATCTTGCTCTGTCTCCTGGCAACAGTCTCTGCTGTCCCACTCGCTCCTGAGTCAGTAGCTTGTCCCCGAAGAGCAGAAGCTCTCAAAATTGGTGAGATCAGAACTTGGCATGAAGCACGAAGACCAGGATCTCCTGCTTCCAACTCCCACCTTGGCTATCCAAGACCATCCCTTGAAGTCACAGCCTCCTCACCTCCCTGGTCACAGTTATCCCTGACAGCAGCAGACGAACATTTATTCAGAGTGCAAGCTGTGTCTCCAGATTTGCCTCGAGCAAAAATAAAACAAGTCTATTACATGAAAACAGTTATTTCCCTCCAACATATTACACATTGCAAGTACACAAAGAAAATCCTTACACAAATTTTGTTCTCCAATAAAGTAACATTTCCTGTTTGGGCAGGAGATATTCCAAGTGAAAACAGCCAGTGCAAGGAGTAGGGGGGACAGCCATCAAAACAAACATACAAAACCCACAACCCCAAAACCTCAAACAACCCAAACACAAACAAATCTACATGCAAATTGGGAAACTCCTTTGTTTTGATTCGGTTTCCTCTCTTGACCAAGGGAAACAGGATTTGAATACAAAAAGCAAACAGTCTAATGTAGAAAACAAACACATAAAATGTATAGGCACTACAAAAGTCTGTTCTTGTTTTTAAATAATGCTTTGCCCATGTGTACAGTGCTGGTTGTTTTCTACATTTTTGAGAAAGTTTAACATTAAAGTAATATATATTATTTTTCCTTCACACTTTCACTCTCTCTTGGAGTCCTAAGTAAGTGTTCTAACACTGTGTCGTTGCTGAATTACTCTTGAGCTTTTGTAAACATTTGTCTATCCTTTTTCCATCTGCAAAAGTTGTAATTCACTAGAGAGTGAAGTTTTTATAACATTCTCTGTGCTTCTTACAGTCACACACAAGGAAGCTATATACTCTTCAGGCGGGTTTGTTTGATTGGTGTTTTTTTTTTTAATATTATTGGATTATACCATCAAGTCTACAATAAATCTGATAAATAAAATGGTATTTTTCTGTTATCCAGCAAAACACTTCCCATAAGAAGTGCTTCAATAAAAGCAGTGACCACCACAGTGACAGATGTACACAACTCACTTTCTCAAGGCAGAGTAGATGAACAAGGTAGATATTACAGCATTAAAACTCCTGCCAGGGGAAGACAAGTGGCAGCACAAGGAGCTGGAGGTTCAATTTGTACTTGAAATCCATGTCTCTGCACAAAGCTTTCACCAGCATCGATGCTTAGATCACAGCAATAGTGCTTGGATCAATTGGAACGTGCAAAGAACACAGGAAGAATGAGAATAGATGTTAGAATCTGATGAATACTTCTGTTGTACAGGCCCTTTGTATGTCTATATGACTTACATTGTTTTGCTGAAACTTAAAAGTCTTATTTTGCAAGTGCTGGGCACAGACTCTCATAGGTAGTTTTTCTTCTTGATGCCAAATAAGGTTTGGATGTAGCGATTCTACTGTTGAAAGACGAAAAAGAACGAAAGCTCCTGCACTATTTTTGAGGGATCCACCACTTCTCCCATGTAAAAAAAAAACAAAAAACAAACATAAAAAAAAAACAAAAAAAAAACCCAAACAAAACAAAACAGACTGCAAATGGTTGTAAAATGAAGTTTTATCCTGCAAATGGGAAGCTATTTTTTTTCTGGATAAGGTTGATTGATCTTCCATCAGCTTTTATTATCACCTCTCTCCAACTCTGATGAGGTAGAAACAATAGCAGCTTAAGTGGAACCAGTGGGACACTGATTTGCCACCCGTGAGTCACCAGCATGTTCTTAACATACGTGAAGAATAGCAGGTACCTCTGGCAATTTTGATTTAAGTGTCCTGGCTAACTGGTGCTATTTTTATTACCTGGTCCTCAAAGCAGCAGCAGGGCAGTTAACGCAGAGAAGACTGGTCCCCAAAGATTCCTCACTCACTGCAAAAACCCACAGTACTTGACAACAAAATAACTTCCATCTGAGTAACTGCTATTTTTTTTCTTAGTTTTGAGGGGGTTGTTTGTTTGTTTGGGATTTTTCTTCTATTGTTTGGGGGGGTTATTTTCTTTCTTTCCTTTTTTTTTTTTCCCACATACGGAAATGAGGGAAAGCTTAACAAAACCAGTTTGGGGTCTTGAGACTATTCACAAGTAGTACAAAATAATTCAGGGCTTTTACTTTTGGTAATTTTCATAACATAAAAACCCAGCATTTAAGATTAACCAGATGACTTTAAATTTACAAGTTGGCTTGAAGTTCAAAAGGATTTTAATACAGGAAAGATAATTGTAAGTATTGATTGGAAGCATTTATCCTTTGTTTGCAATAAGAGGAGTTGGTGGCGGGCACAAAGGGTGTAGGCAGCCATACAAACCCCATGCAAAACCCAAGCTGGTCTACAAGCACACAGCTTCTCTCGGTCAGAAGGTGAAATTGGGAATCATCTCAGACATTCCTCAGAAGCTTGAGGGCACAAGGGAAACATCAGAGGATCTGCAGAGCAAACTGCAGTTTTCTCTTCCCCTCCTGAAGTGATTGTAAACAGTGAAAATACTAAGAAGGCATGCAGGCTTTGGGGGTTTTGTTGTGGCTGTTTCAGTTCTCCTTGAGCAAGTGGTCTTTTACTGTGCTGCTCTAAGACTTAAGTGTCAGCTTTGATGAATATGTTAACACTGGGGAGTTGCATACTAGGTATCTTTCTCCTTTTTGATCCCAATCCTCCTCACTCTCAAGAACACTGACAGAATGGAAAAAGAGAGCAAAGATCAGATAGGGGTGGCCTATACTCACCTTTCAAATAAAATAGTTAGTGAAATACAGCTTAAGGAAAGTGTCCATTTATTACTATGCTCCACCAGAAGAAATAACATTAAAATAAATTGTCAAAAATTGAAGAGCTGACAAGCTGTTCTTTCAAAGGTTCCTAAAAATATCTATACGACCCTTAAAGAAATACAAGTAGTCTCGTTACAGCCTGTACTTCTTTCCCTGTAAGTGTCATGACACTTGCACAGAAATTAAGCTGTTATATGGGTAGAAACACTCACACTGCAATACCCAGACCAGAACAAGTATGTTTTGTTTCCTCTTTGATCACATACCTGTATCCATAATAAATCCAAAAATCTGAGGTTATCTTTGCTAGACGCGCGTCACTGTAATTACCTTATGTGGGAAAACCAACTTTTTAAGGATGCACTTCTTACTTCTTTCCTCTTAGAATTCCAGGCAGATTTTCAGAAAGGCTCAGCATGCTAAACAAGCTATTCTGCATTCAGCACCAAGAGCAAGTAAAGAGAGCACCTGAAAATACTTCAATTTCAGCAAAAGATAACACAAGATTAATATTAGAGAGGGGGAGCAGGGGAGAGAGTTGTTTGTAAAGCTCTATATCTCTTCAGTAAGGTTCCTTTACCACCCTTGGAACAAGACGATCTGAATGAAGTAAATATAGGCTGTCTAAGGTCATTTTTATAAAAACTCTTTAAACAGTCTTTAAGTCATTTCATCCGTATGCTTTGAAGTCTAATGAGAAGGTACAATATATTAAAGAGGTGTCTCCAAGCTCGAAGAGAGGCTGAGTGAAAGAATTGTTTGATGCAGTTACTGGTTTACAGTTTGCTAAAACACTGCATAAATTTCTCTCAGCTGGAACATTTCAAAACATGGAACATGTTTGTTTGTAATGTAAATAAATCTTGACTTCTCTTTGGAGACTACTCTCGATAATCACGTGTACCCTAAGTCGAGATGGTTGTCAGCCTCAGCAGCCTGAAATCACAGGGCCGGACTTCAAGCCGAGTCTACAGAAAATAATTATAACCTCCTGGTTCATTAAGCTGCTGCAATGAACAAATGCCTCCAATTAATTATTCTCTGTAGACTGGCAGAAAGATGATAATTGAACAGGCCTTGAAATGGAATTACCTCCTGATTTCTAGGGAGGAAATCTCCACAACCATGGGTGAATCTTGCATGCCCAGAGTAACGTGAAGCTTTTCTCTACTGCAGCCTATAAAATACACAGGTAGGATGAAACAGAGAAACAATACTGGTAAATAAACAATCCGGCCTGTCTGGAGTTTGGCACCACAGTTTTTGCCCTTGCTGGACTTTTTTTTTTTAAAAAGAATGCACTAAACTTGTCACGTAGAGGTACTGTTGTGTGAGTAA
The DNA here is from genome assembly GCA_020746105.1 of Trogon surrucura. Classification (NCBI taxonomy): domain Eukaryota; kingdom Metazoa; phylum Chordata; class Aves; order Trogoniformes; family Trogonidae; genus Trogon; species Trogon surrucura. Next base: position 4,975,421 of record CM036630.1, on the reverse strand, counting down.
ACACTTGCTACCTTAAACATACTGTTATTTTTTTCTATGATCCTGAAGCCAGGGACAGGAATAGAGGAACCAACATCCTTTTATCCCTGTCTGTCAATGGCTGGAGAACCTGGGTGTGTGGCTAACCAAGGGAGACCTGGACTCCTACAGGTGAGGGAACTGAGGGAGTTCACTGCTGAGATCACAGCAACAGCTGGTCAAGATTCTTCTTTCTCCAGCACCGACCTCACCACATCAAACTTTGTTTTGGGCTTGACGTGAAGGAATAGCTAGCCTTCTAAAGGAATGCTTGCATGGTTGTTTTAGGGGTTTTGGTTTTGTGCTTTTTAAGCCTTCTACAAATGCACTTTTATCAGACAGATTATGACAACAGAAATGACATCTCTATGGGAAATCCTATATCAAGCAGTTCATTCATAATACAGCCTTGAGGCAGCTGCATGAAGATACACATTAATACAAGTTGTAAAACATCTTATAACAGTTTTAGCCTGCCTTCTCACAGATAAAAATTTGGAAAGTCTCCATTGTTCCGTTTATAGCTACTGCTATTCCCTTCTAAAGATACTGAAATGGTTCTTCATGCCTCACTAGTGGACAGAAAATAATTCATTGCCTTTTCCACTGCTTTCGATAAAGCAAGAAAATAGCACCAACAAATAGAGCTTTTAAAGGTTTTAAAATATGGTACAATCAATCAAGTTACCTGAACTTGAATTATGTATCATTTACTCTTCAAGAAGTAATATGGTGATGTGAAGACTCAAGATATTACAAGCAAATTCAAGCACACCCACACACCCCAAGAAAAGAATTTGGGGTTCTTGATGATCAGGTAAAAGCACTATTTATTGTTTGATTCTTGCCCAAATGCCATACAGGCAAATAATTTAGACTGGAAGAATTGACTTGTCCAACCAACTGCAGAGGTTCCTGGCAGGTTCTATTTTGTCAAGTTGTAACAGTGCTGCCCTCAGGAGTCTATTCCAGAATATTAGAATATGCTGGCAACATCCCTCAAGCAAAAGCAGCTTTACTCACCCCAAAATGGCCACTCTAGTGGGTACTTGTGTATTTTCTGAATAAGTACAGTTCTTGTAAGTGTGCCCTATTGTCTGTGCTGCACAGGATTTCTTGGGTTTGGTCTTTGGTATTAAAAGATTGGTTCTGCCGTTGGAGGTGAGGAAAGCGGGGAATGAAGCTCTGGCTCAGACATGAGCAATGTCCATAAACTGCTCCACGCTGTAAGCTGCTCCGCCTGCAGCGCTCTGAGCACCCACCGAGGGAAAAGCATCCCTTGTACGACAGAGCGATGAGAAACAAGTCAGCTCTGCTGTTACCGCTGATTTCAGCGGAAGCATCCAGTATTTAATTGACTCAGAGCTGACTTACTGACTCGGTGGCAGCTTCAGGCCAGGGCTGCCAAGTGAATCCTCATTTTAACCACAGGTCAAGGAGGCACTGAATGCAGATGATCAAATTCCAGTCTTGGTCACATCTGCCTCCCAGAAGTCATATACTAAGTTGGGTTCAGAAAAGCACAGAACTATGTGGTCTTTTTAATAGCTAAAACACCAGTTGTGTTTCCAAGGCTCTTAAATATGCACTATAGAACCAGCAACAGAGAAACCTGCAAGGAGAGGGGAAATACCAGAGAGAGGTGCAGATTTCACTGAACTGGTGAGGCAGACCAAAGCAGAGAACAGGTTTTAACGCAACAGAATTGAGAAATTGCATCTATAACATCACACTATTAGTCTCATAAATCAGGCTTAATGTAAGAGGATAAAAAAAAGCAGATGCTTCAGTAGATAATACTACAGTACAAATTAATGTAAAGTTAATGTTGAGTAAAGAGTCAGCAACATGCTTGAGTTATGAACTGTGTTGAAAAAGCCAAAACATTCCAAATTTGTTTCAGAATGACAGTTACCAAGGTTGCTCAAAGCCATTAAAACAATCATAAATATTTCAGTTAGTACTAAAAGAATAGCTAAAATACATTTAATATCAGAAAACATACGCCACCTGCATGACAGAAGTCTTTTGTTTTGTTGGGTTTTTTTTCCCCCCCAAAACATTCTCTAGACAATATTGTGCCTAAGAGCCAGATGCATTCAAAAGCATAAAAAGTGTTTTGCCTGGACTAAAGAGAACATGAGCACTGTGGAGGTTCTGGAAATCTTTAAGAGAAATACAAGACCCATAGGCTTGATCATAAAGGTCATGTAACACCTTCACCAATACACTCCACTCTCAGATATGTACTCTCTCACTGATGGAAAAATGTCCTGCACAAATCTGTCAAAATTTATCATAGAATCCTAGAATGGCCTGGGCTGGAAGGGACCTTAGAGATCATTTAATCCAACCTCCCTGTCATGGGCAGGGACGCCTCTCAACTAGACCAGGCAACACACGGGGACTGAACAGGGATCGAACTCACAACCTTGGTGTTATTAGCACCACACTCTAACCGAGTGAGCTAACCAGCCATTAAGGAGCCCAAAATGCAAATAAGAGATAAAAAAGTCTTTTTTTTTTAAAAAAAAAAGACAAAAAAATACCAACTGACCAACAAAAGCCTTCTGCTATTAATATTTGTAGGCGAGTGTTTTGGGAATGTACAATTTAGGGGATTTGAAACCAAGTTGAGTTTTTTGTGATAGTGGTTTTGGAGGAAAAAAGAAAGGAACCTTTCAGGGGAGGTAAGACATAAAAATATGTATCTCTTGCTGCCTAACAGACATTTCCAGTCACAGGTTGTGAAAGAAATCAGCAGACCACCGGGACGACTGACGCAGCCACAACCTGCTCCCTGAATAAGCCACAGCCGATGGCGGGCTGGAGGCTGGGTACGCTACGCCAAAGCGGATCCCAATTCCAGATTGCACTGTGTAAACATGGGGCTGTTGACACGGGACACCTCAAAACTGAAGCTCTCACAGCCCCCAGCCACTTAGAGAAATCCCTACCGAATGAGGAGCTCCTCATGTGTCACAGTCTCTTTAAAAGTTCAATGAAGGGATCAATACAGGAAGCCTGATGCCCAGCTGCTTCTTTGCTGGAAAGTGAGATTTTTTTTTTTTTTTATGAGTAATGAATAAAAGCCTACAGTAGCTGTTTCAGAGCAAGATGAACAATATGTTTGTTCCATTATTTTATATTCTGAGCATCAGAACTTTTTAGGTTCATGTTTGCACAGAATTTATTTACATGGAAATGCAGAAGATCACCCATTCAGCTGACATTTAAAATCTCTCAGACAGGGTTGAGAGCAAGTATTTTATACGCATTTAAAAGATCAAGACTCTACAGGAAGACAATATAAAAAAGAATTAAATTTAAAGACACTTCATGATCTCAAATCAAAACAATGCACAGGAATACGGCCATTAAAATTAGAAAAATTATTTATCAGAGGATAAAAATGAATTCAAGTCAACAAGAATCAACATATAAAGCATAATTCTGTTGTCCCCATCTTCTCAACTTAATCTCATTCCATGTCAAAAGCAGGCACTGGCACCCAATTGCATTAGTCAGAAATCCAGAAACTAAGAACTGATCCGACTGAATAAAGAAGGTGCAAATCCCAGCTGTAAGAATTTCTGTATGCTTTTTCCAGCGTTTGAGAGCTAAGTGACTTTAAAACACACCATTAATTCCAGGAGACCATTCCCAGGTATCTCACAGCAGGTGGAAGAAACAATCCCCTACAGAAGAGGAGTAGCCTTGTATTTCCTAGGAACTGGCCACACAAGCAAAAGTCGGGCTCATCTAAATTGTCGCTGCAGCACGATGGTGCTTTCTCCCAGGTCCTGCCCATGAAGGACCAGATCCCGACACTTTCTAGAGGATGTTTGTAAGAGGATGAGAACAGGTCAAAAACAGAACAAGAGATTTAATTTCTTAGAAGCAAAACATTTTAAGGGAAAAAAAGACCTACAAAACAAACAAAAAGCAAAACAAAACTTCTCACTCAAAGCAAACACACACACACAAAAAACAAACAGCAATAGCAAAACCTCGTATAACCAAACTCATAATCCCACCAGACACTTCACCAGATGCTCCACATGATCACTGACAAACTGGGGTCATTGATGAGAGCAAAATTATCACTAGTGAACTATCAGGTAAAAGCACTTTGGAAGACTACTTGTAAGAGCTCAGACATCATCAACAGAACTAAAAACAATCTCTAACCCCTCTCCTGGGATACTATTAATTTTTGTGTATACTCATTAGTAACACTTACTCTGTAAGTTGGACAGAATTGTCATGCTCCTAATCGCAATTTCTGTCCATTTACCTCACGAACAGCTAAAAAAAAAAAAAAAAAAAAAATCAAGAGTCCCTAGCTGCATACATCTAACCAGAGCCATGTATATCATCAGATTCAGCTGATAGCAGATCTGGGTGATGTATTTAAATAGATTTTTTAAATGGAATTTTAACAGCAATTTCAACCATTCGAAATTTCCTTGACTTTGGCTATACAATATCAGTAGTCTCAAAACAGAAACCTTATAAAGCGTTTCCTGTCTCCAAATTCCCACCAGGAAAGTTTTGCTAATGAAAGCACAAATGAGTTTTGTTTAGTTTGTTCCGAGGTTTTTGCACGTTTGACAAAACAAAGCTGACGAGCTGGGAAGGGGTCTGTTGTCTTTTGGGCAGGCAGAGAATGTTGAAGAGGAAATTCTTCTCAGCTAAAAGGTTGCACAGATTTAGCCCTCAAAAGTGATTTTCATCAGGCAATATTAATTCAACCACTTCTGGCTTACCTAAATATTTTTTTAAGCTACTGTTCCCATCTGTGCTTCTCTTCCCTTGTGGCAATTAATTGCGTGAAGCCACAAGTCACATAAACTCTTGTGGTTTTTTTATTTTATTTGAAGGCTAAAGGAAGAATCAGCTATTACTTCAAGCCCTGAGCCACCAAGCACTCATGATCCTTGTCTGTTGCCTGATTTCCAGTGTATTTTTAGAATCCTTTATTGCCATCATTTAAGCCCCTTGCCAGTTGTAATAACTCGTTTTGCACCTTGGCCTTTCTGCTCTTATCCCATCGTGCTTCCACTATTCCATGTGTATCAGTCTCTTGCAGTGCTGAGCTTCCCGCACAGACAGGATCATTGCCTGCCCTTTCCAGAGGTGACCACATTTCTTAATATTATCTCCCCGGAAGACTAACAGATCAGCTTCCCAAGCCTGCTGAAATCTCTCTTTTGAAGCCCGTTATTCTCCTGCTGCTCCTGCTCTCTTTGCTTCAGGTAGGACTGTGAACCTTCCATGCAACAGATGTTCTCACCTAACACTGTCACCCTTCCCCAGCCCATCCTAAAACCATTCAGTTCTGAACACAGAAAACTTATAACATTTGGTTTATTCGTAAATTATTTAACTTTACTTTCATCTAGTTTTATGTATTGTACCATAATATTAAATTCACTGCCTGCCTGACAGGATTATAAAGAGCTATTTATTACCCTTAATGTGTTTAGGGCCAGTAAATACATTGACATTTGATGGAGACAAAATAGAAATATCAAAATAAAGAGCAAACTTCAAAGATATCAAAGAGAGGTGTAGATACTGCACTCTGTTAAAATAAAATTTAAGGGCTGAACAACACAAACTGATATTTAGATTTAGCAATCTCTTATTTCCTAATGAGAAAAAAATAAACTAAAAAAAAAAATATCAGTAACAGCCTCTTCAACTGATGACAGAGGACTATTCTGCTGACTGATCCAAGAGCTTCAAGATCCAGCTAGCATGCAACTAGGACAAACTTTTGACTCACTTTTGTGTACCCATAGTAATAAATATGATATTTTAGCATTTGAATATGGTAAAGTAGCATTTGAATACGGGCAGTAGCAATCCTTCAATTTATTAACATATTTACAGCGATTACAGTCCACACACACTTAGCTCCCCAGCCTCTCTGTGCCTCTCACCACACAACTGCAAACAACATCGAAAAAGCACATTTTCTGCAGAAGTTACAAGTGGGCTGTAAAACAGGTTTGGTTTAAGTAATATTAATTTGCTCTGCAGTTCCATTAAAACTATGGACACGGTTGAAGAGATAAGCAGAACTAATGCTGAGTTTCCATCAGAGACTGAAGAGCATAGCCTGTATTTCACTATTTCTTTTTAATCATAAAAACAGTGGGATTTTTCTTTTCTGTTTTCATGTAGCTTTGACAGAAACAAATGGGAGTCTCACCCTCCCTGGGCAGGCAGGACTGGGGCTATCTATTTTTTGCACTTATTTTCTTCTTTCTGCTCCTATTTATCTTTCTCTTTTGTGGGGTTTTCTTTTGCATTGATTACGAGTTCTGTTCTCCACATTTTCTCACTTCAACAACTTCCCTCCCGCACAACGCATTTCATAAGGCGACTCAGACTGTGAGCTCCAAAGGAAGATACTTACAGTGCCACTCAACTGTATGCAAAGAACAAGTGAGCAAAGGGTGTATGCAAAAGAAAATCTGCAATGAGAGGTTTGTATTTCACATGACCACCCTTTGGGGAACTTGGTAGAAATTTATCATTTAACACTTGAAAATTCTACCAAGTCTACTCCAGTATTGCCTCTCTGATCTCTTACTCTTCGTTTAAAAAGCTTTAATAGATAACAGTCAACAAGTCTGACTTGAAAACTGCTAGTCAGTTCAAACTAAATTTAGAAAACTCTATTGCATTAAATTCAGAGAATGAGTAGCTTACATTTTTATAGCTTTTAGTCACATATAACCACTTTAAGAAAACGCCCACCTCACTTCAATTAACTTTTGCATCTCACTCCTCTTACTCAAGAGGAAGCAGAATCAACCATGTGTGCCAGACACAAGCAATGCAGCCTCCCACCCTCAGATTATCATTATTTTTCTTTTGTAACTCGGGTCATTTCCCTTGCTCTCTCTCCCCCAAAACAGATGAACAACAACTACTGTACCTGCTCCATGTATGATGAGACTAATCAACCCAACAAATCCAAATGCACTTTCCACTGAAGCAAACTTTGATGACTGACATTAATCACAACTGTTTCCACATTAAATCTAAACTTTCACTTCTAATCTTTTCTGCATTACTGCTGCCGTGTCATTTGAAATATGATATTGCTGTGTGGGTTTAAATCTTTAATGTAATACACCTTCTGATGTCTTAGTTACAGAAAATGATCACTGAAACAAAGAAATCTCTATGCAATACCATTAAGACAAAGTGCCAATATAGAGTATATGGGAAAAAAACCTCACAAAAATCCCAGAAAAAAAAACCAGCCCAAATGTTACTTTACCAAACAAAGAAAGGATGAGCTTGATGTCTGGAAAGAAAAGTTACGATAAACCTCTTCCTCCATAACACAAGCCATAATATTTCCATCTTCTACTTTTATATTCCGTAAAACCCTAAGCTATACTACATCCTATTGGTCCTCTAGTCAAGAAATCAAAGCGACTCTGAGAACAATCTATTGCTTTAAAGTTCTATGACCTGTATTTCTTAAACACTGTCAAACAACTATTGCTTGATCATCTGGTGCTCTTGAGAGTAGAGATCTTGGCCTCAGAGTCAATTCCCATCTACTCCTGAGAAAGGAGTCAATGAGGGCACTGATTATCGGTCAGGCTGCTGAATTACCCCAGTTCTGAAGAGTCCTTAAACTGTTTGAGTGTGTCAACAGGTTGAAAGTTCTCTTTTCTTAAAGACCTGAAAGTCTGATCACCGGAGTGCTCTGATGGCTGAGTCAGCGTTGCAGCTAATTCAGCCTGAACTTTTCCTGTGAGGACACTCACACACATTTCGTACACGTGTAAGGCTCCCTCTGACACAGACACTGGCTCTCACCTCGGCATTGGGACCTGGCTCGTGGAAAAGCAATGGTTTCCTTATGAGGTTAGTTCTAAGCCAGTCTTGCTCTTCATTTAATAGAAAGGTGTCAAGGTCTTAGTAACCCTAACAAAAGTGAAAGGCTAGCTTTCGGCATGGACTTTAAACACCTACGGCCACTAAAACCCAGGTTAGTATTTTTTCCACGGAAGCCTGGGGATTTCTGCACTCACACAGAACCTCAGCTCCATAATTAGCAAAGTAAGGACCTGCTGATCCTCCCAATAAGCACATATTGCCAAAAACTCAATTAGTTTAAATTAGAAGAAGACATTATTTATTATTAATCAAATGGATGACTAGGAAGAGGCAATCAATCAAGTTTTGGGCAAAACTGGAGCAAAGCTTTCATTCAGACATTAGTCAGCTCCCTTCACCAAAGCCTGTACCCAAGCAGAACGTTATCTGTTAGATAACACACAAGGCTTTACAAAGCCCAGTAATAAAAAGTCATCCATTAGCCTTCATTTCTCAAATCAGCTCTTGCTGGCTGGTATCTCCATAATTCATTTTTCTTAATCCATTCTGAAAAGCAACATCTAATAAGCCACACAGCCCTGTATTTATTGGGTACTCTTCACAGCACAAGTGCTGTTAAATTGCTTCGTACATACCAAACTTTTTGCCATCAATATATTCAACCTGAAAACTTGAAGGTCCTTCAACTCTAAAAGCTCCGAGTCTGGACAATATATATTAATTCTAAATTGCAATATAGTCTTACTGTGATATGATACAAGATAAACCCTGGTAGAAAGAATTGCTGCAAACTAAAGTATCTGACATGTATTCTCACAGTATTTTAAGCTTTTTAAAAACAGATTTGGAAATAGGGTTTTTTAAAATATTATGAATATAAATAATCGCACATAACACCAAGTAAAGAACACCTGTGTTAATAGGTGGAGTGGAATTTATTTGGCCTGTGTAACTTGCAGTGGTTGCTATTTGCATAATAAGAAAACAACAGCATTTTTGCATAGAACACCACATTCCTACTTTTTGCATTTGCTGGAGAGGGCAGGAAGAGCAATGAGCATCCATTGACAAGCCCAGCTCCATCCTGCCGAGAAGTCAGATCCTCAATACCTTGAGCTGCAGAAAAGGTCCTGGTCAGCAGCTGCGATGTTGAGGGAGAAGGATACTTCTCTCTTCCATCTCCTGTTTGCACACTGCAGGAAAGTCACACAGCAAGCGCCCACTAACACAACACCCCCCGGGCACTGCAGCTGCCCGGCCGTGAGAAGAGCGGGGCCTTGCAACAGCACGTAGCCCTGAGAGTTCCTCAGCCGGTAGCGCTGCCTTCCCAGTGCCTACACAAGCTGCAGGCAGGTTTGTATTAAAATCACCGAGGGTACTAGAGTGTTTGCGAGAGACTCGCATTTACAACATTTCACTTGGGATGACTGAGGATGGTACATTCTAAAAGCTTACTTCCAAGTTTAATCGATTTGATAAGATGTCATTAACCTTTTGTTCCCTGATTTCCTTAGCTGTTCAAATCATCCTCTTGCAGCAGAGCCTAGGAACCCCACGTAAAGACCAAAAGGTCCATCAATGGAAAGATTAGCATAAGAAGCTGGTTTGTTTTTTTCTTTATTATTACACTGAGCAAGTGACTTTCCATACATGCTTGAATGTTGAAAGTTCTTTTATTGCTTGAACCCTCCATTTGCTCAGAATGATGCCCCTGTTCAAGGATGTGACTGACAGGATGCCAAAGACGTCAAAGACCAGTGCACTTCTCTTCCATGGTCTCCAGAGTCTTGTGCAGTGCTCCAGGCATGAACCTCCAGTGCAGAAGTTTGAAACAGCATTACTACCTGGTCACACTCAGCCAAAAGTTACTTTGATCTGAAAACGGAATACTGCTGTGGCTGATACTTACGTACACACCATGACAGATCCCAGGGGAGGATCACGGCTACACCGTAGCCACCAGCTTTTAGCCCAACATACCTATAGCACCCCGTGAATCTACTAAATCTGCTACAAATTTCTTCAAATGTAATTCATTCTGCACCGGTAATGGAATTACTTCAACAGTTAAGCTGCTTCAGATGTGCAGCCAATACTAAATAGCCTGGCTGCTTCCAGTCTTTTTGTTTCTTTTTTTTCTTTTTTTAAATAATCTAAATGCAAAGTCTTCAGAAACATTTGTGACATTCTCATAAAAACTTTCAATCCTTAAATTTTTGAATTACAGCAGAAATAAATACAGCATATTCATCCGTGATGGATAAAGTCATTACATTATTTCACACATTTAAAGGAAGGAAAAGTAGAACGCCTTCTTTCACTTCTCAACCCAAGTAAATTATGACAGATATTAAAAGCAAAGATGTCATCCTTATTTCTATTACTGTCGTTACCTAATTTTGTCTTCGAATACAGATTATGCTGAACTCAAACAATAAAAAGCACTTCCAAGGAAGAAACCATCAGGGAACTTGGCTGAAGTTTTAACTCGTTCAAAGTCTGGTAGGTGAGATCACTGAAGCAGGAATTTCTATGTAAACCACTTATAGTCATGAATAAATGTAAAAAACAATAAAAAATTGATAATATGTAAACATGGTGCTTATTCATAGACTCACAGAAAACAGCTGAAAGTATAAAGCAAAATGGTAAAGTAGTTAACAATGAAACCAGAGCTCTAAAAGGACTGTGGCTCTGGAATTAAGCAAGAGACAGTGTGAAGTTCTCCTTCAATGCCGACACAACCTTTCCCTCTCGAAATACAGCTTGTGGGGAGAAGATTCTCGTTAAGTGAACTAAGTTGTCCGCAGTTTGATATCCTGAGCAAAGAGATCTCTTGGCTGTGTAGGCACCCACCCGAGGGCCAGGCAGTTCCCCCGTACCCCCCAATGAGCTGTCTGGCATAGATGGGAAACGGGAGTCACGCCAGCGGCACTTCTCTTCCTTAACTGAGGCAAGAGAAAGCTGGTTCTTAAAGTATAGCAAACAAATTAAAAACAATCAATACTCATTACAATTAAGCATTGTGTCTTCCCTGCCAAGTAGCATGAGATACTTTTTCCTATAAAGCCCTCTTACCAAATGAATTCCGTGCAGGGGCACAGTAGCACTAACACAAAATCATTAAAAGGAAAGTCTCCGGCAGACAGTTTTCTTGGTTTTCTCACATTGTGTTACTGGAAATTCAACAAGAAGCAAGGTCAAAAACTAATGAACTAATGGATTTAAGAAAATAAACACACACATGGGTTGATAGGAAGTTTAAGTTACAGGTAAGAGATGAGATTTTCAAACTCCAGGGTGGAGAACGATGAGGAAGTTCATATTATTGTTCACGCCTTATCTGGAGGATAGAAACCCAGACAATTTTGTACACAGAGGACCTGAAACTGAACATAAATTTAAGCCATTCTTCAGCTGTGACAGGGTGTTCTCCATCAAAATGTAGACACTAGCAGCTAAACTTTTCATTTCCCTAGCCTCCTCCTTCAACATCTCAGAACTGAAATACACACTTAATAATTCTGACAGTATGAACATCTCATGCAATTGCTACATTGATATTGCAAATAAAAAACTTTAATATGGTGCAAGTTGAAAAACTCTAAGGACACGATGCAGTATTTTCAGCGAGATGTAGCACTGCAGCAAAAGGTAGAAAAAGCAATCCATTTGCGATGATTCTCCTGAAGCCAGGACCAAATAAAAGAAAAAAGTAAAACCCTCCTTTTTGAGATTTCATCTCATGCTACTGCTGCTCTCATCAGAAAAAAAAAAAAAAAAACAAAAAAAACCCCCCAAAAAAGGCAGCTTTAATTCCTACACAGAAAACAGATTGGAGAAGTCTGCATTGCCATCCTTCCATGCATAAAATTCAGTTGATTTAAGCTGGAAAAAAGGTTTTTACACAAAGGACTTCAGAAGAGAGAGTAAAGGCAGCTTACCTTAATCGTTATACAGTTCCCTAGGGCTCCCAAATCACCTGGAAACAACTCTGAGTGTTTGCCTATAAAACCAGCATTCCACTCCTGAGCATGGAGCAGCAAACATGCTTTCAGGGGATTAAAATCCTACCTACAAGCTGCTTCACAGAATTTTATTTGGCCTGGACATGGTTGGGATTTTTTTTGTGCTGATTTTTGTTGTTGTTTACAAAACACACAGAGGAGCCCTTTCATCTCTGTAATGCATTGTCAAAAATCAGCGTACACTGGAGCAGGGAAAAGGCACATGTTAGTAAAGTTGCACCCTAATAACTGCTTGCACAGAGTATTTCTTTGCCTGGTTTCTTGTGCCTTTTCAAGCTTACAGCCCTTCCTCCTTCTTGAGCCATCGTGCAACTTGACTGTTTATTTTCTAATACTGCAATGCCACTACAGAATACTCCATTGTTTAGAGCCCAAATGATTTCCACTTCAGCTGGCTTGTATACCTGTACCAGCTTACATACAGTTCCATTGGAGAGAGGAGTGACAAACCAGAAAGAATCCCCGGAAGTTCCTTTCCAGACTTGGGTAATCTGCGTCCTACTAAGTGTTATAATAATTCTATGTTATGAAATAAAATGGAAATGCTTATTATACAAATGGTCAAACCAAGAAATGTATCAGTAGGCTGTTATTCACTTTATTTATCAGTATTAGAAATAAAAAGCAGAGAAAAAGCCAATACATGTTGCTGTGGACAAGTGGAAATAATAGTCCTCTACAATGCAGGGCTCGCAGAGGGAAAGGCTCAGTAAATCCCAACCACGAGATTTCTATTCATTATTTTCCTGATTAAGAAAAAGGGATCTGTGCATAATTTATTTAAAAAAAAATGCATGCAAGACAAGCTGCTCATACTATTATCTCTCTTTCCCAAGAAGCTGTACACTAAGGGCAATGTCCCTTGTCAAAGAGGCAGTCAGGAGCAGTCAGAACCTCTTGTGTCTGTTTTACCCTTCTACTGTGCCAGCAGCCCCCTCTGCTGCAAGACACCTGTTTTTTCAGGCTTCTCTTAGCCTGAAGAATATTTCTGGTTGCCAAACAGCACTTAGGTCCTCTCCTCCAGTAGCCCGATACCAGCAGATACATCCTCTATGCAACCGTGTATGGCTTAGGGGAAGAGAGAGCTGGGTGCACCACATTTACCTTGTAAAACAAGCTCTTACCGAATCTGCGTTTCATCCCAACTCCCCACCAAATACCTCAAGACGGTGCCTTCGAATGCTACTTCGCCAAGTCCTTGCAAACACATCGGTGTTCTTGGCTCCCAGTCTCAGAGCAGCTTCAGACCCAGAAGCTCAGACTATGCAGATAAAGCTACATTTTGGTATCTGTGTTGTTGAAGCTATAGTTTTAAAGAAGCTTGGTCTTCAAAATTTGTTTTGCTACTTGGGTTAGTCAATGGAAATTGCTCTAAGAGGTTTAAGGCTGCTAACAAAATTCAGAATTTGCAAAGGGGAAAGCATTTTTACTAGACTCAATTATATTATTGCAGTAATAGTATTCAATTTAGCTTAATTCTCTGCATTTACAGCTCTGTATTAATGCCAAACTGCAAAATAAACAGGTTTTTAATGTAAGCTGTCTTATGAGAAGGTGTTTTAGAGCCACACAATTTGCCAATTTCTGAGCCACAAATCCATACATCCTTTCTTACTTCTTTATACTTACAGCATCAAGTTTGGAATTCACGGCCCAGGATTTGAGGTTTTGGGCAGTCGCTTCCCTTTTTCCTCTTACAAACAACTATTGCAAGTAAACTCTGGGTTTGCTTCTTGCTTTGCACAACACGAGGCATTCCTATGGCAACATTAGCAAGCTCGGGTCCTACAGAGGGAGGGATCAGTTTGCAAGTGCTATTTGTGTGTGCTGTACTAAGAGTTTAGTTGCCTTTGAATTTGTCCGGCTGCCAACTACTCAATGCTTTACGTATGTGCTACTGCTATACACAGGTGTTTGTTGCCAAGAGGTTACTATCAACATCTATCGTGAAGAGCGTAATAGATATTTATCTTGCTTAGAAATACCTTTTTATAAAGTAGGATGGGCAAAACAGGAACTACATTACAGCACCACCGGAGCCTTACAAAGGGATGTCAATGGGAACAGGCAAGATACTGACTGCAGAAGTATATACAGATAAAAGCAAGAGAATCCCGGGGAGAACTTGATTTACACAGCACCAATAAAAGTATCTCAGTGTTCCAGATGTTAAAGTTCCAGTCCAATTTGGGAAAGAACGCTTTAAGAAACAAGCTAAAAATACAGATACTTACAGAAATAAAATCATTAATATGAAAACTTAACCAGAGCAATGTCACTTTCTACTGATTTTCTGCTTCCCAAGCGATTTCACTCTAAGGAGTGAACAGTTGGTTTTATGCAGGAAGGTAACTGGACCCTGCCAGAACTTAAGTACACAGACATGGTGCTTATTTATTCAAATTATAGTTATACTCACGTTACAGTGAGGTTTTTTCCTTAGTCTTTCACCGTGAAGTGTGCATTGGGAA